>CM041012.1:19383680-21783680 GCA_022984855.1 Dimocarpus longan | reverse complement strand
TATACTAGGTGCTTAGTTGAAGGGAAAGTGTGTAGTTTGATTATTGATGGGGGTAGTTGTGTGAATGTGGCTAGTACTTTACTTGTGGATAAGTTGGGGTTGGAAACTACTAAACATCCAAGACCTTATAAATTGCAATGGCTTAAAAATAATGGGGAAGTGAAAGTTACTAAACAAGTGAGGGTTCCATTTGCCATTGGAAGGTACCATGATGAAGTTAATTGTGATGTTGTTCCTATGCAAGCGAGTCACTTGTTGTTAGGTAGACTATGGCAATGGGATAGAAGAGTGAACGATGATGGATATCTTAATAGGTACATGGTTGAGAAAGAAGGTAAAGTATACTCTTCTTCATTTGACCCATAAACAGATCTTTGAAGATCAATTGCAACTTGAGAAGACTTATGGAGAGTTCGTTCAAAGAGAAGCTGAGATAAAAAGAAAAGAGAGTGGAAGAAAACAAAAAGAGAAAAGTGAAAAAAAAAGATGAGAGAATGATGAGGAGCACTCGGCCATAGAAAGAAAAGAGGGAAAGAAAATGAGCTTCTATGCAAAAATGAGGGATGTGAGGAAGGCTTTAACCACTCACAGGCCAATGATTGTACTTTTGTACAAGGAGGCTTATTTCTCTACTAACGACCTTGACCTTTCTTTGTCAAGTATTGTTATTGATATTTTGCAGGAGTACAAAGAAGTTTTTCTCGATGATTTACCTTAAGGTTTACCACCTTTGAGAGGGATAGAACATCAAATTGACTTCATTCTTGGGGCTGCCATCCCTAATAGGCCAGCATATAGAAGCAATCCCGAAGAGACAAAGGAGCTACAAAAGCAAGTGGAAGAGCTCTTGAAGAAAAGACCGATAAGAGAAAGTTTAAGTCCATGTGCAGTACCCGTCTTGTTGGTACCAAAGAATGATGGAAGTTGGCGTATGTGTGTAGATTGCAGAGCTGTCAACAAAATAACAATAAAGCATCGACACCTGATGCCTCGACTTAATGACATGTTGGATGAATTGCATGGTGCATGTGTCTTTTTTAGAATTGATTTGAAAAGTGGTTATCACCAAATTAGAATAAAATAGGTGATGAGTGAAAAACCGCTTTTAAAACAAAACATGGATTATATAAGTGGATGGTAATGCCGTTTGGCCTAACCAATGCCCTTAGTACATTTATACAATTAATAAACCATGTTTTGTGTGAGTGTATTGGAATATTTGTGGTTGTCCATTTTGATGACATTCTAATGTATAGCAAATCTGTTAATGAGTATGTTATGCATTTAAAATGTGTGTTTGATGCTTTGCGCAAAAACAAACTGTATGCTAACTTGAAGAAATGTTTATTTTGCATCGATCACATCATTTTCTTAGGTTATGTCGTGTCGACGTTGGGAATTAGCCGACTGAGATTCGTTTTGGCCCAAGCTACAGTTTCGGGCTGCTCATTGTAAGATGATCATCAAGTGAAGCAATAAGTAAAGGAGAAGTGGTCAGAGGAGAAGAAGAGAATACCAAAGGATTTTTTGAGTGGTTTGGCCTAAAAAGATGCCTACATCCACTGTTCACTCTCTCACTATTTTGACAAGGTAACAACACTTTTCAGATCCTTTTATAAGGAAATTTCCTCCCCTATTTATAGAGAAGAAGAGGTGCTACAGTTAAGATTCTATAGTACAAAGCTACAATAAACTGAGATTATAATGAGGAGCTACATTTAATGCGTCGGGATTTCATTTAATGCGACTGACAGTGCATTTAATGCAGTCGAAACTATATTAAATGCGATTAAAACTGTCAGGTCTGAGCTCTGCCCAAGCGCGATTTCAGGCTACTAACCTATGCGAGTTAGGTGAAATCACCGTAATCTTTGCTGTAATTTCTGATAGACTTGCATGCATGACATGTCTTGAGCTGTATTTTGCATGGCATCTTTGATTTCTGTTGACTCGCAGTTTGGGAGATATGGCGGAGACGAAATATTCAGTGGACAGGGTACCCTATCGCGCTAGTGAGCAAATAAAGCTCCGGAGAACCGGACATCCCGAGGGTCGATGACATAGGTCACAACTGAATTCTCCTATAATCAGATAGATTAATAAACAAAAAGTTTTATAAACGAGCACATATACGACCACGATCAGAAACTATCGAGCAGTTATGCGAGCAGACAAAACGAACAGCTGACTAGATTACTAACGGGCTTACTCGCGAGCTAGTAAGCGCGATCAGAAGAGAAAAATGGATGCGATTACATTCACGATCAGAATAACGAGTAGATTACCGAGCAAACTATCAAGCTTATCAACGAATAGATTGACGACTAATGGAGAGACCCCAAAATACGAACAGAATGGCCAACAGTCAAGCGATCAGACGGATGGAAAGATTGCTGGGTTTTATGGGCTTTCAGATCATTGGACCCATACTATAGATCCTCCTCGGCCCAATTGGCCTGATTGCTAAATTTCCCTTAACAGAAGCCACCTAGCTCTTGGTGCATTTGGTGGACCAAGAGCTATGAGGTTGCACACGAATTGCTTAAACGAGAACAGTTACACTCTTTTTCAAATTCTGCTTTATCACCAGGCCACGTGGCATCACCCCAGACGGCAGTTACAGGTCACATCATGTGCTGTATGCATTTAGTGCACGTCTTTCAACTGACTGCCACATGATGATAAAATCCCAAGGATCGCGCCGCATCGTCAGATCCGGGGCAGTTAAACAGCTGTTTTGATCTAACGGCTAGAGTTTGGCAACTATTTAAGGATAGAGAAGTTTCATTTTCTTCTTTCCTACCATTTTCTTCCAAACTCTCCATCGCTGTTCGTTGATTTTCAGCCAAGACCACCAGCATTCATCATATTCAATGTGAGTTTTTCTTTCGCGATCTTTTCACTTTTTTTCTTGCATACATGGCATTTCTTCTTCAAAAGTCTGGGCTCAATTTTTCACCCCAAACTCGCCCCTGGTTGCGTTTTTTCTAAAGAGTTGGGCAAGTAATTTCTGGTCTCGCTGGCGATGCATTTTTGCAGTGCCTCTGATCTGCTTAGGCCCGAAATACCCACATAACAGTCTAACATACACCCCTCTTTTCCTTTCCTTTCCCATTTTTTTTTCTGAACTTGGAGGGATTCACTAAATAAGGACTCTTTTGTCCTTTACTGATTTCCTAGGTGCATGACTTGACGCTTACGAAAAGTAGATTTAGGTTCATCCTGCCTCCCAGGTTCGGTTAGTTGTCAGTGGCCTAATTAACTGCTTCTTTTGTAGATGTCAAGTCGTGGACGCCGATACCAACGAGTCATGTCCAGCGAAGAGGGCTATGAGGAGGAGTCTTCCCAACCAATTAGAGATTCTCCAAGCATAATTGCCTAGAGGGCGGGAACACACCAAGTTCCTTAGGGCGAGAAGAAACTTCTGCTCGCGAGTCTTTCTACCAACATGACTCTTCCGTCACTCGCGAGGAACTCGTAACAATAGCTAAGATATATGCTTTCCCCTCCAGATGTCGTATCATGGCTCCGGCTCATCATGATCATACAGTGCACCCTCTTCAAGGGTTTACAGCGATCAATCACCAGCATGTAGAATTAGGATTTAGGTTTCCAGTTCCCCCATATTTGATCGACCTCTTGAACGATTTGGAAATAACCCCTTTCCAACTCACATCAAATTCCTACGCTCAACTGACCACCTTAGCCTACATCTTTCTCAAGAACGGGCTTCCGTCGCCAACCCCGAACATAATCCAAAGCCTTTTCTTCTTCAAATCCACCACAAGCCCTAAGGCCAAGAAATGAGATAGCATTTATTACATGACCGCTCGCAATTCGCCTTATAAGATGATTCTGCTAAAAAAGGTTAGCAAGTCGAACGTGGGTGACTATAAGTCCCGTTGGTTTTACATGTCTTGTCTGTCCCTGCTGAGATTTGTTAACTTTACTTTCACCTTTAATCCTGGTGAGCATACTTTCTGGTCTCCACTCATGCACGTATCATTTCTTCTATTTTTATTAATTTTTCTTCTTTTATTGCAACTATCAACAAAGGCTCAATTGACCTTTCGAGCGAGGAGTTAGAGGCGCTCCAAAAATTTTTTAAGGTCACGGATCCTTCAGACGATTACTTGCTAGCTGACTATTTCTTGAAGGATTACGGGCTTGCACCTGGAGCTGGAACCAAACTTGTAAGTTTAATCAAGGACATCGAAGTGTGAAAAGGACAAGGAGTCCCCTCCGTCTTCATAAGATCCAACAAAGGTACATCTGCTTCGATCACAAAAGATCCCAAAATCATTGTGCATCTTCAGATGGATTCACCTCTACCTCCATCAGTAGTTGAAACGGAAGAGCTCGAAGTAAAAATAACAGGCTCTGCGGAACCTCCATCTCAAAGAACAGAGTCATCGCATACAGAGGCTGCAACGCCTACTAAAAAGCAGGGTATAAAAGACAAGATTGTAAAGAAGAAACCTGCAAGGTACATAGCCCCACTAAGGGATTTCGTTGGCCAGAAAATTTCAGTTTTTGAAGATGAGCCGACAGGGCCCTTAGGGGCCAAAGATAAAGGGAAGGGGGTTTTGGAGCCTCTTACAAAACTTCAGAAATCTAAGGGCAAGGCGCCCATCACAGAAGAGGCTGACGAGGAATAGGCCTAGGAGGCTGATGCTGGGGCATACTTCCGTGATCTCTTAGACCAACTGCTAGAGCTATTGGGACCTGATAAACTAGAAGTTTATCAGAAACATATTCGCGGTGATCAACTGATCAAATAAGCACGCTACAATGTGCTGGTAAACCTCAATTTCAATTCTGTAACTCATATTATCTTCATACCTATTGCTGACACATTTTTTATTTTAGACTTCATTAGCACTGATGAAGATGCGTAGAGACTTCCCCAACCTGGCGGGAGAGAAGGCTTCACTCGTGGGGATGAACAAAAAACTTGAAGCTGAGAATAAGAAGATCAGGGAGGAGTCTGAAAAAGCTAAGAAGGTTGCTCGCGAACTCGAACAGATATTCAAATATGCTGAAGGGTCCTTGGCTCACGAGACGAAGCTTCGGGAAATCACCTTCTCCTCGCTTAAACAGGTCATTGAGGACGTAGATAAGATTACACAAGAGGTCATTTTGCAGAAGAGGCGGGTCATAGATGCCGAGAAAAAGGCTGATATGGTGATGCAAGACTTGAACACGGTAAGGGGTAGTCTTGATTATACCCGAGAATTGCTTAGCTAGGTAGAGGCCCGCGTCGTACAGGCTTAGAATGAAGCGGTTGAGAAGATGAGCAACAAGTTTCTATATACACTATGGAAGAACCATCCCAAGTTGGATGTCACCTTTTACGGGGAAGAGGCAGTGAAGGAGGTGAAGAGGTACGTGACTCTTGATGCCAAAGAAGCCCAAGCGAAGACCGCGAAGCCTGTCTAGAAGGGAATTATTCCTCCATCCCCTAAGAAAAGTTCTGCACCTCCAATTGCTCGAACTGGCGCCCCTCAGGTCCAGGGTGGTCCTTCTTTAGGTTCTCAGAAGTTGGTGCTTGGTGGAGGACAAAGATCATCTTCACAAAGAGCCCCCAATGAACAAGATTCGAAAAAGATTTCTGTCGGTTCTTCCAAAGCCCCTTAGAGTAGTTATATATATAATATCTGTCTCTGTTTTGATAGGGCTTATCTTCGAATATAGATGTTGTTGATACTCTTATTATTTAATTTCATGATGTCCTTCTTCCATTTTCAATGTTATGAGATTTCTGCTTATTTGCTTTGTTATTTCCTAAGCCTCATATGCCTCGTCATAATAAATTACGAGCAAGCACACATAATAGAATAGGTAATAAATAGAATAAATAATGAGCCCGACCGCTCGCATAAATGCCTCCCCAGGGCATAAAGTAAAGAAAATAATTTCCTAGGTTGCAATTGTACCCTCAATTGCTTCAAGAGATAGCTCTGGTAGAACTCATAGCTTATAGAGCAGAAAGGAATTCCAACAGGTAAACTAGTAACTCGACTCTTCTTACTAAACAAACATCTCATCATAAACAGTGGACCTATTGGTCCAATAGTAAGCATTAACTAACAACAAGTAAATCAGTTTGCGTAGCTTTGCAAAAGTAGCATACATAACATTAAATAAGATTCACATAGTAGAATGAGTCGAGAATAAATCGAATGATAAATATGTGACGTTGTTCGCAGATCACTTCGGTCATTACCAAACTTGGTAAGGGCTGAGCTCGAGAAGTAGGGACTCAAGCCTTTACAGAGCGTTGCGCTCGCAAGGTAGGGGCCCGAGCATCTACAGTCGGCTACGCTCATAAGGTTAAACTTGAGCATCTACAGCAGACTGCGCTCACAGGGTTAATACTTGAGCTATATAGCTTATTGTCCTCTTAAGCTACGCTCACAAAGTCGGAACCCAAGCATCTATAGCGAGAGTGAAGAAGACTGCGGAGCCTTGGCTGCGCTCATAGGGTCATAACCCGAGCATTTACAGCAAGAGTGAAGAAGACTGCGAAGCCTTGGCTGCGCTCACAGGATTATAACCCGAGCATTTACAGCAAGAGTCAGAGCTTTGGCTGCGCTCATAGGGTCATAACCCAAGCACTTACAACATATTTAGGGCCGAGCGTTCAGTGGTTGAGTCTCTGTCATGTTCTGCTCGTGTACGACGATTCAGGTTATAAGGTGTATGGAACAGCTTATAGAGGGGGAGGTCGAACAACGAGCGGCGATTAGATGCGCGAGCTCGCGACCGTTTTAACCCCTCTGACGTTGTAGAGCAGGTGTGGGGTCGGTATCCACGGATATTCAGCCCTTTATCAGCGTAAGGCAGGTGTGGGGTCGGTATCCACAAATATTCAGCCCCTTATCCCTACAAGGTAAATGAGTATTCGAGCTTCGAGTTTACTTTTTGCCTTTCACGACTATATACCTTATATATAAAAACACGTAAGCATTCTGTGTTAGTGATAATGCATGATAAATAAAGAGCTTTCATTGCGTCTTTATATGATTAACTTTACAAAGATAGCAAAATTATAATGAAAATACAATAGTTATGTATAATAGGGCCTCAGGTGAATAGCATTCCAAGCCCTTGAAAGCATTGCTCCACTCATATCCGTCAAGTGGTATGCTCTATTCTTCAAGTCCTCGTGGATGATGTGGGGTCCTTTCTAGCTATGTCCTAGCATACCGTCGCTGGCTTTGTGGGCTCCAAATAGAATTTTTCATAACACGAGGTCACCTTGTTTGAACTCTTGGATTCGGACTCTCTTGTTGTAATGTCTGGCCATTCTTTGTTGGTGCAAGGTGGCCCGTAGGAGTGCCGTTTCCCTAGCTTCCTGAAGGAGGTCTAAACTAGCGGCTAGCAGTTGGTTGTTATCTTCAGGGTTGAAACTTGCTCTTCACTGACTAAAGACTTCGAACTCGACAGGGATCATGGCTTCGCACCAATAGACCATCGAGAAAGGGGTCTTCCTAGTCGTGCTACGGGCAGTTGTTCTGTAGGCCCATAGTATCTTCTGTAGCTCATCTACCCATGCTCCCTTTCGATTTTTAAGCTTAGTCTTCAGAGTCTGCTTGATGATCTTATTGACCGCCTCTACCTGGCCGTTAGCTTGCAGGTGATCCACTGTCGAGAAGCTCTTAGTGATGCCGAGACTACTGTAAAATTCTAGGAACTGTTCGCTCGTGAACCTTCCATTGTCTGTTACGACCTGTTAAGGAATACCAAACCTGTAAATGATGTTGTCCCACATGAACTTTTCAATTTTCGTTGTGAAAATCTCAGCCAGCTCCTTTGCCTCCACCCACTTTGTGAAGTAATCAACCACAACGATGGCATATTTGCATCTTGCTCGTCTTTTTGGAAAATGTCCGATTAGGTCCATGCCCCAAATGGCGAAGGGCCATAGGCTAATCATTTGTCGAAGGTAGGCTGGTGGAGCTCAAGGGACTTTGGAGAACCTTTGGCATTTATCACATCTTTTCACCATGTTGATAGCATCCTGCTTCATGGTTGGCCAGTAGAACCCTTGTCTGAGAGGCTTTTGAGCTAGGGATAGTCCCTCAGCATGATTACTACAATGTCTTTCATGTATATCCTTCAGGAGTGTGGTGCAATCCGGTTCATCTATACACCGAAGCAATGGAGCTAAGAGACCCTTCTTGTAAAGCCCATCACCATATATGCAATATTTTGCTACTCTTATTCGCAGACAACGTGCTTCTAGCTTATCTTCTGGCAGTCTTCCTCCCTGCAAATAATCGACCATAGGGTTCATCCATGATTCAGTTGCTACCACAAGAGTCATTACCTTATCACCGGGCTCAGTACTCGGCTTAGGTAGGAATTCCACTGGTATGCTTCCAGCTAGATCTGATCCGTATTTTGAGCTGTAGCTAGGTGAGCCAGTGCGTCTACATGGGAATTCTGGACTTGTGAGATTTGATTCAGCTCATACTTCTCAAATGTCCCTAACAGCTTCCGAACTTTTTGCAAGTAAGTTGTCATTTTTACCCCTTTGGCTTGATAATCTCCTTTTATTTAACAAACCACCAGCTGGGAGTCGCTGAATATTCTTAGCCGCTCCATATGCATCTTGCTCGCCATTCTGAGCCCTGCCAGCAATGCTTTATATTCTGCCTCATTGTTTGTGGCTCTGAATCCGAATTTAAGTGCACAAAGGAACCTGTTCTCGTTCGGGCTAATTAGTAAGACTCCAGCCCTTGCACTCCGTTTGCGTGAGGATCCATCAACAAATAACTCCCATAATGGACCTTCAGAAGGCTCGGCTTCCTCATCCACAGGCCCGATAAATTCAGCAATGAAGTCTGCTAATGTCTGCCCCTTGATTGCTGACATTGGCTTATACTCGATGTCAAACTAGGTGAGCTCAATTGCCCATTTAAGGAGCCGACCTGAGGTATCTCGCTGCAGAATTTATCGGAGCAGGTATTTGGTTAGCATCGCGATCTTATGCACCTGAAAATAAGGACGCAATTTCCTAGAGGCCATTACCAGACTGTAGGCGAGCTTTTCCATGGGGGTATACCTTGTTTCTACCTCGACTAGTTTCTTGCTGACATAGTATACAGGGAACTGAGCCCCATCTTCTTCTTGTCTTACCAAGGTTGCGCTTTGGATGTGTTGAGATACGCCAAGATAGACTGTCAGGGCCTTCCCTTTGTTTGGCTTGGATAGCAGCGAGGCTCACCCCATATATTTTTTTAGCTGCTGGAATGTTGCCTCACACTCCTTCGTCCATTCAAAACTCTTCGCCCTTTTCAACACTTCAAAGAACGGCACGCATTTGTCTGAGGCTTTCGAGATGAATCTGTTCAGAGCAGCGACTTGCCCATTCAAACTTTGCATGTCCTTCACTTTGGTAGGTGACTTCATATCCAACAAGGCCTATATCTTTTCCAGGTTGGCTTCGATTCCCCTGTTGTTTACCATGAAGCCCAGAAATTTACCTGAAGCTACCCCAAATGCACATTTGAAGGGGTTGAGCTTCATCCGGTATCTTCTCAAGATCTGGAATATTTCTTCAAGGTCTCGAACAAGGTTAATGGCCTGCCTAGATTTTACGAGCATATCATCCATATATACTTCCATGGTCTTCCCAATTAAATCTTTAAATATCATGTTCACCAGCCTCTGATTGGTTGCCCCCGCATTCTTCAGTCCGAAGGGCATCACCTTATAGTAGTATAGGTCGTGGTCTGTGGTGAATGAGGTATGCTCCTCATCTTCAAGATTCATGGGGATTTGGTTGTAGCCTGAATAAGCATCCATGAAGCTAAAGAGCTCATGCCCGGCTGTAGCATCTATTAGCTCATCGATCTTGGGTAGTAGGAAGCTGTCTTTGGGGTAGGGCTTGTTCAGATCTATAAAATCAATGCAGGTCCTCCATTTCCCGTTCTTCTTTTTTACTAGGACGGGATTGGCTACCCAAGCTAGATATCGGACTTCTCGGATGAACTTGTTCACCGAAAGCCTGTCTGCCTCCTCTTTCAAGGCTTCACATCTTTCTCGGGTTATTTGCCTTCTCTTCTGATAGACTGGTCTGTGGCGAGAATTGACATTCAGTTTGTATGTCATTACTTTCAGATCAATCCCCACCATATCTTCATGATTCTAGGAGAACATATCCAGGTTAGCTTTGAGATAGTTGGTCAGCTGGGCTTTCACTTCTGGAATCAAGTTCTTTCCCAGCTTGAGGCATCTTTCAGTGTCCGTCTCATCGACCTGCATATCCTCCAATTCTTCTATTGGACCCGCGGTTCTGTATGCATCAATTTCCTTGGGGTCTAGGTCATAGCTGATCCCTGCAGTACTGATTGATTGTAGCTCATGCCTTGGGGTTGTTTCCACCTTCTTCCTTTGGTATCTCATTTTCATTGCGTCTATGTAGCAGCGTCGAGCCAAAGACTGCTTGTCCCGCACGTACCCGATCCCATTAGGAGTTAGAAATTTTACCATGAAGGCCTTAGTTGAAGTAACCATGTCGAGCTCATTCATCGCGGGCCTTCCCAATACCACATTGTAAGCTGAGGGGGAGTCAATAATGTGGAAGTCTGCGAGCATTGTTAACTGTCGCGCTGCGTTCTCGAGAGTCAGAGGTAACCTAATCTGCCTAATGGGGGTGACCGAATCTTTAGTAAAGCCGTACGAGGCTCAGGGGAAGGCCTCAACTGTTCATCGTCGATCCCTATCTGGTCATAACACCCTTTATACATTACATTGACTGAGCTCCCGGTATTCATCATGATTCTCTTTACATCCATGTTACCAATGCGAGCTCGGATCACCAAGGCATCATTGTTGAGGCAAGAGAACGTTCTGGGCATCTTCTTCAGTGAACACAATCTCCTCGAACGCTCTCATAGCCTTCTTCACCGGATCTTCGACTTCTCTTCGGCTTGCAACCTGGATTTGACTAGCCTCACGCACATATCTTTCTTGTGATCTGTTAAATGATCCTGCTATAGAGGGACCCCCATGGATAGTATGGATCATCCTAACGGCGAGTTCAGGTTGAGAATCAGGTTCCTGCTGAGTTTGAGTTGGCTGCTCTTGCTACTATAGGCGAGGACGCTGTTGCTGAGCTGGTCGCCCTGAAGGTCGCATGACATAGTCCCTCAGGTGGCCATTTCTAATAATCTCTTCAATGACATCTTTAAGGGCCCAGCAGTCTGATATGTTGTGCCTTACTTCATTGTGATATGCACAGAACTTGCTCCTGTCCCTATGTCCCTTAGGAGTTAAAATAGGAGTTGGTCTCCGAAAATTCTCTCTATCCTTCTCGGTTGCAAAGATCATGTCCTGGGTATCTGACAAGGCATTGTATGAATTATAATGGCCTTGATACCGAGGACATTCTCGTCTTTGATAGCTTCTTTGTTTGGGCTTATACTTGGCCTTCTTCGTAATCTGGTTATTGCTTTTCTGGCCCCTAAGACTGTTTCCTCCATTGCTCATCTTCCTCACCTGACTGGAATCGCCCCGTCGGCCTCATCCTTCTAAGCAGTAGCCTTCTTGGGGCCGAACACTTCTTCCCATCTAATTTCCTTTTCTGCTTACTCGTAAAACTCCCCTAAGTTCTTCACTAGGGATTTATAGATGCTCTTGTACAGCTTCCCGTTCTTCCTCAGACCTGCCGAGATAGCTGTCAAAACCCCCTCATCTGTTGGGTTTTCTATGTTGATTACCTCACGCCAGAACCTGCTTATATATTCCCTCAACAACTCGCTGGGGCGTTGAAAGATGGTGGCCAGGTGGCAAGGTGGTACGAGCTGCTTCTTTAATGCCTTATATTGGTTCAGGAATTTTTGCTGGCACTCTTCTCAGTTATTGATGTTGTGGGAAAGGAGATTTTCGAACCATGTTAGCGAGATATCCCTGAGTGTTGTCGGGAACACGCGACATTTTACGAGTGAGTTGGTGGTTTGGAGATCCATTTGGATGTTGAATGCGTCGAGATGGTCATATGGGTCAGAGTTCCACTTGTACTGAGGGATACTGGGAACTTTGAATCTTGGAGAGAGCGGCTCCAGCTCAATTTTCGATGTAAACGGGGTCTTCTCCCCGCTCTGACTTCTTTGTTCCTAGGCTCCGGGTCGCGCCTCAAGCTGTCGGACCCTCTGAAGAAGCTCCTCAACGAGCGGACCTTGGATTTCAGTTTTTCTGATAGTGGACTGTCTGCTCTGTCTGTCCTATCTGCTCGGGGAATGATGGTCTCGAGCCCCCGCTCCCTTACTATCTCTATGTCCTCTACCATTAGACTTTAGCCCTACTTTACCTCTTCGGGCAGAGATTGGATCATGACCCCGGCTAGCTTACATAAGCTAATGTTCATTACAAGCTCGTCGAAACCGAGTTCTGGATGGCTCGCTGGAAGAATGAACTGACCCTTCTCGCGTTAACCCCTTAACATCTCTTCCATTCGTGTCATGGTCTTCAGTGTGCCGTCCTCGGGGAACATCCCTCCTTTGAGTGGCTTGGGGAGGTCCCTGAGCGGCCTGAACTTGAGTCCGAATCAGCGTCCTAACTTCGTTGGCTAGTTGTGCCATTGTAGTCTCCAACATCTCCTGTCGCTGCTGCAACACTTGTCTAACATCTCCTCTTGCAGCATTAGGCACAGATTGAAGAGTAAGGAGGGGAGGTATGCCTTGAGCATCCTTCATTATGGGCACATGGGATGTCTATACACCAACATCGGGCAGTCCTCCAGTAGATACAATATTCTGTTGTTGATCTGAAGTTTCTGGGCAGTCATCCGTAGCGTTAAAATTCTTGGGAACTCTTCCTCTTACCATGGCGACTAATAAACAAACTCAACAAACTAAGAATAAAGGCGATGAGGCTACAGATGAGCCCCTCATTCTAGCGCCAAAAATATCGACGTTGGAAATTAGCTGACTGAGATTCGTCTAGGGCCCAAGCTACAGTTTCGGGCTGCTCATTGTAAGATGATCGTCAAGTGAAGCAATACGTAAAGGAGAAGTGGTCAGAGGAAAAAAAATAGAACACCAGAGGATTTTTGAGTGATTCGGCCCAAAAATATGCTTATATCTACTGTTCACTCTCTCACTATTTTGGCAGGGTAACAGCACTCAAGATTTCGATCCTTTTACAAGGAAATTTCCTCCCCTATTTATAAAGAAGGAGAGGTGCTACAGTTAAGATTCTATAGTACAAAGCTACAGTAAACTGAGATTATAATGATGAGTTATATTTAATGCGTCGGGATTTCATTTAATGTGGCTGACAGTGCATTTAATGCGGCCGAAACTACATTAAATATAGCTAAAACTGTCAGGTCTGAGCTCTGCCCAAGCGTGATTTCAAGCAATTAACCTATATGGGTTAGGTGAAATCACCGTAATCTTGGCTGTAATTTCTGACAAAGATGGCGTGCATGGCACGTCTTGAGCTATATTTTGCATGGCATCTTTGATTTCTGTTGACTCGCGGTTTGGGAGATATAATGGAGACGGAATATTCAGCGAACAGGGTACCCCATCGCTCTAGCGATCAAATAAATCTCCGAAGAACCGAACATCCTGAGAGTCGATAACGTAGGTCACAACTGAATTCTCCCACAATCAGATAGATTAATAAACAAAAAGCTTTATAAACGAGTAGATATATGACCACGATCAGAAACTGTCAAGCAGTTATGCGAGCAGACAAAATGAACAGCTGACTAGATTACAGACGGGCTTACTCGCAATCTAGTAAGCGATCAGAAGAGAAAACTGGATGCAATTACATTCACGATCGGAATAATGAGTAGATTATCAAGCAGGCTATCAAGCTTATCAACGAATAGATTGACGACCAGCGAGGAGACCCCGAAATACGAACAAAATGGGGAACAGTCAAGCGATCAGACGGATGGATAGATTGCTGGGTTTTATGGGCTTTCGGATCATTGGGCCCATACTGTAGATCCTCCTCGGCCCAATTAGCCTGATCGCTAAATTTCCCTTAACATGTCTTGAGTTCAAATGGAATTGAAGTAGATAGTGAAAAGGTAAAGGCTATTCAAGAATGGCTGACACCTAAGACTGTGAGTGAAGTGAGAAGTTTTCATGACTTGACAAGTTTTTCTAGGAGATTTGTCAAAGATTTTAACACAATTGCTGCACCATTAACTGAGATCATGAAGAAAGATAAGGGGTTTATTTGGGGTAAGGAACAAGAACATGCATTTTCTGTGCTAAAGGAGAAGTTGAGTAGTGTACCATTGTTGAGGGTGCCCAACTTCGATTTAACTTTTGAAATTGAATGTGACGCCTCTGGGATTGGTATAGGTGCTATTTTATTGTAGGAAAAGAGGCCCGTTGCTTATTTTGGTGAAAAGCTAAATGGAGCACAACTTAACTACACATCCAATATAAGCAAGGTAAAGAGAACATCGTGGTAGATGCGTCATCTAGAAGGTATGCTCTAATCTCTACTCTTTCAACTAAGTTGTTAGGATTCGAGCAATTGAAGGAATTGTATACACATGATAGTGATTTCTCTAATGTTTATAATGCTTGTGAGCATGCTGCATTCCGTGATTTTTATAGGCGTGAGGGACTTCTTTTGAAAGGGGAAAAATTATGTGTGCCTGATAGTTGAATTAGGGAACTGCTTGTTCGTGAAGCTCATAATGGCTTATGGGACATTTTGGCATTGACAAAACCTTGAGCATCGTGCATGAACACTTCTTTTGGCCTAATATGCATAAGAGGGTTGAAAAAATCTGTTCTAGTTACATTTCATATAAACAAGCCAAATTTAGAACTCAACCCCATGGATTATATATGTCTTTACCAGTACCAACAAATCCTTGGGTTGACATTTCTATAGATTTTGTTTTGGGTCTACCAAGGACTAGAAATAAAAAGGATTCAATTTTTGTAGTTATGGATCATTTTTCCAAAATGACTCATTTCATACCATGCCATAAAACCGATGATGTTGTGCATATTGCTGATTTATTCTTTAAAGAGCTTGTGTGTTTACATGGTATTCCTAAAACCATTGTATCTTATCGAGATGTTAAATTTTTGAGTTACTTTTTGGCGAGTGCTTTGGTCCAAACTTGGTACTAAACTGTTGTTTTCTACTGCTTCTCATCCTCAAACTGATGGGCAAACTGAAGTAGTAAATAGGACTTTAGGAATGTTGTTGTGTGCTTTGATTGGAAGGAATGTTAGAACTTGGGAAGATAATCTACCTTTTGTTAAGTTTGCATATAATAGGAGTGTGCATTCTACCACTGGGTTTTCTCCTTTTGAAATTGTGTATGGATTTAATCCACTAACTTCTTTGAATTTTTTGTCTATTCCTTTAAGTGAGATTTCTAACATAGATAGAAATAAAAAGGCAAAAATAGTTAAATCCATTCATGACAAAACAAAACAAAAGATAGAAAAGCGAAATAAGCAAATTGCATCTCAATTGAACAAAGGAAGGTATATGGTGTCATTTGAACCAGGAGATTGGGTTTGGGTTCACATGCGCAAGGAAAGATTTCCTTCCAAAAGGAAATCAAAATTGGATGCTCGTGGAGACGAGCCTTTTCAAGTTGTTGCAAAGATCAATGACAATGCATACCGTATTGATCTACCTGGTGAGTATGGTGTTTCAGCTACTTTAATGTTTCTGATTTATCTCCTTTTGATATTGATGTAGGATATGATTAGAGGACGAATCCTTTTAAAGGGAGGGGAAATGATACAAATGCCGCTCCACATGCCACTAGTGTTTAAGGAAGTGACTTGGAGATTCATCTTGGAAATTTTAGTGGACCAATCACCAGGGCCCAAGCTGAAAAGTTAAAGGAACAACTTCAACTATTTGTGCAAAATTGAATTGATAATGGGCTGTCCAAGCATGGAGATTTTAAAGAGCCAAAGTTAATTAATTTAATTGGGCTAAAATATTAGATTTGAATTTAGCCCATCTCTTTTCCAACCATCCAAGTTGTGTCTAGATGAGCATTAATGGCAAAAATCAAGGAGTCGCTAATGGCAAGAATCAAGATTCATTCATGGCAAGAATCAAGGAATCACAAGAGTTATTTTGACATTCAAGAGAGAGTTAACTCACATTGATTAGTGTCTAGGTTCAATTTACATTTTGATTGTAAAAACTTTAAATGGGGCTATTTAATTTAGTTTTTGGGAGATCTGATTAATTCTTAAAACAATTCCTGTACGGAATATGAGAAAGTTTGGTTTTCTTATGATTTTATGCATAAGGTGTTGAATTGATGCAATTGAGTTCATCTTTGTATTTCAATTCTTCATCCTATTTCTATTGTTCTTGATTGCTTTGATCTTATGTTCAAGGGTCATTCTCTTGGGTTCTTATCAAAACGTATTTCTTGGGTGATAAAACCAATCTATCTGAATTACTTTGGTGTGATTCAAATCTGGTTGTGAGTGATAAAGAGTTCGAAGAAGCAATATGGGTCTTAGGGTTCCGCATCAATCATATAAATGTATTTGCATAATGTAATCGCTTTTGCATTTCATCTACAACATAAAACACAACATAACAGTTTCGAATTATTCTTAAATGATACTCAAAATAGCCCGCACATCGAAACAATGCGTAACTTTGATTCGAAACAACATTTAATTCCAAAACAGCCCATGTCATCCATACGTTAGTTTCGACACAAAAAAAAACACATAAAATCTCTTCGAAACAGCTTATAATTGTCGAAACAGCTTACGCAATCATTCGAGACATCTTTGACATCAAAATAGCCCATGATTTTAAATCAAAACAACATGTTATAACACAATAATAGCTCATAGGACAACACCTTAACAGCCCCCAAAAATAGCATATATAATAGCCCTAAAAACAGCACATCCTAGCCGATGAAACAACGCGATGATAGCCCAATAATTAGCACGTTAACAGCCCATTAAACGGCCCACAAATAGCCTATAAAATTGCATGATGATAGCCCTTTAACAGCCCATAAACAGTCCCTAAATAGCCCTAAACAATCCATAAACAGCCCATAAAAACTGCATGTAATAACAGCCCCTAACACGCAATCGCATCGACTTTCGGTTGTTCGTTTTAACTCTAAAAACTCATCAATTTGACATACCATCATGCACGAAATCATTCACTTAACTTAACTCAAAAAAACAACAAAATAGTCCCTTTGCGACCGATAACAAAAACAGTCCCTACATTTTGTTTCGAAACATAACGTGCACTAAAAACATATAACGATGCGATCGAAATTCATTCAACTCATAACATCCTTTCCCAACCGAATCCAACATGCATTTTCATATTTGTTTTCCATCATATTTACACACTTGAATCACATCCAAACATCATTATGACAAAACAATCAAAACTCATCCAACACTAAAATCTCATCCATGACTGAATTCAAAGTCAACATGCATGCCAGTACTTCACTTTATTTTCACATTAATTTCACATGCATTACAACCTCCACACTAATGAAGTTTTCATTCCTAAAACCCAAGCATAGATTTCATAAATCTAATCCATTTACTATCTAAAACTTACGAAAATTAAACTCACCTCTTAGAAATGGATGAAAGTAAATTCAAGCTTGTTCTATAGCCCTTGCATGTGACAAAATCCACCTAGAATAGCTTCAAACCTTTAATGGTAGCACGCTGCCCCCTAGGTGCAGTTCACGGCATCACCATTCCTCACTCTTTCATGCCGACTTGCTTGCTTGACCGAGTTCAAGTGAGTCTCTTGCTTACTTCCTTTCAAGACCAAATGAAAGCTTCCTTAGGTGATGCTTTCGGTTGAAGCTTGATGGAGAGATGATGGAGGCTTTCAGGTTTTGGTCTCTCTCACGGGTTCACTATCTCTTAATAGCCTTTGGTTTCGATTTTTGCTTTCAAGCCCAAAGTGATGACCGGTTCAGTATTTGTTTCCCTTGAATGTGAAACTGAGAGAGAGTGCTTTGAAAGAGAGAGATAGTGATTCTTTGATGTTTGTGACTGTGACTTGTGCTTGCTTTTGTTTGACTTCACTTTGCTTTTGTGTTTTTTTTTTTTTTTAATTCGGTTTTGTTTACTACCAAGATAAGTGACCGTGAGCTTCTCATCATTTCTTGTTTTTCATTTTTCAACTTATATTTGTTTAATACATATTTACCAAGTGTCAAGCCATGTATGACTTCTTTGTGACACTTGTCTTCACATTATTAAACAAATGAGACACTTGTCTCTCATGCAATCACTTATTCTCTCATTCCTTGTCACGTGTCCCATTATGTACAATCTCCCATAAACAATGTTTCATGCTTTCGATTTCTGCTTTCTGCTTCGAAATCGCTTCAGGTCCACTTGAAATTTTTATTGTAATCCATTTTCACATTTGAAAACTTTATTAGAATTCGAATAATTATTCGGATCCGATCGCTCTTAAATATTTTATGATTTCGAAATTAAAAATTATCACCGGACCCATTCAAAATTTCATAAAAATTTAATTACACTTCCAGATCCGAATACTTAAATAATTCTATTATTCCTTGATCAAAGCAAAACTTATACATCCGACGTTATCCAAAAATCTTATTAAATCCTTTCTGGACTATTCAGGAATTTTATCGGAATTTAAATTACGCATTCGAACTCTTCGACGACTTTATTAAATCTTTTATGGACATTTCGAAAATTTTACTAATCATCTCCAGACCAACTAGAAATTTTCTTAATCACCTCTGGACACTTTAATTTATTTTATTACCTCAATAATAAGGGCATATACTATTTCGTACATATCTCGTACTAGAGTCGGGAGGGTATGTTACAAATTCTGCCCCCCTTATAAAATTTTGTTCCCGAAATTTAAAAGATCCATTTATTCGAAAAGGAGGATACAATTGAGCGCATATGATCCTAAGAAATACTCTATCGCCAACTTTAAATTCAAAATCTCTACGACGACTATTCCTATAACTCTTTGGAGCTCATATATTATTCAAAATCATGTCCTATGACACCAATACTATAACACATTCACTTTGATTCTCATTTAATTATTTTAAAATTCAAGTTTACTAGCTCGTAATTCAATTGCAAATCTAGCAAACCTGAAATTCTCATATATAAAACCATTATATAATCTCAAACACATTCCATGAAATCATAGGATTTAACTTAAATCAATTTACATGAAATCAATATGCTTAAAATATTCATATCACTTAAAAGCTCCAAGTCATAAATATTCAAGACATCGATTATCACCCATTTGCTCATCTACTAGTGCAGGAGTCTCTACGACGGCTCTCCCCAGTAGCGGGTGGCGTCGACAACGCATCTTCTGTGAAATTTAAACTTGTATTTTCATGTAATATATTCAATTCTGAAAGAATATCAAAAGAAATTATGCAAGTTTTAGAAAAACATCAAATCATTTTTGGAAGTGGGATTTCTTATGCGAACCTCGTCAGTTGTAGCACAATTGAGGCCTAAGACCGTTCTAATATCTGGTTTGAATGGAAACCGCGACCCAACACCTATAATGAGATGTGAACCTTGGTATAAGGATGACGCCACAATCGAGGATGGAGTATTCGATTGATAAGTCAAAAGGAGGAACGCCACAGAGAAATATGATAAGTTCCAATTAGTTCTCAAAAAACAAAAGAGAAATTAAGCTCTCAATTTTTCGTTCAATTTCTGATCTCCACATTACATCCTTTTTATTCTTTATAAACTAAAACCCTAAAAGAAAAGAGAGACTACATGCCTTTTCAAAAAGAAACAAAATATTCGACCATTAATTGCCTTACAAAACAAGAAACTAATTAAAACTAAATCAATCAACTAATTGACTTAATCCCTATTTGGAAGGCTGAAATTAAAGCAAATCAGCCTCTTAATTTGGGAAACAAATCAATTCATTATTCATTGAAAATCTAAAAAGGAAACAACTTAAATTGAATCTTCTTGCTTGTGCCACACGCCCAAGCTTTCTGCCACACACCCAAGTCAACTCCTATTCAGCCCAATTAATTGCCTTAATGATGTTAATTAGGCCTTGGTCTTCATATGGGCTCATCTTGGACTTTATTAAGTCGGAATCAGCCCAAGTGTCTTGAATCAAGCCATTTAGTGCTTATTTGAATCTCTTAGCCCTTGCCCTTGTTATTGGCCCAACCGGAACATGTAATGAGTCACTTGGTGTAGCTCCCTTGTTCGTAACATTCCCTCCCTCTTGAAAAGGATTTGTCCTCAAATCGTCACCTATATCGAAAGGAGACAAATCAGAAACATTGAAGCTTGCACTAACATTATACTCACCTAGAAGATCTAACTTGTAAGCGTTGTCATTGATTCGTTCAATCACTTGAAATGGGTCATCTCCCCTCGGAAGTAGTTTAGAACGACGCTGCACTGGAAATCGTTCCTTCCTCATATGTAACCACACCCAATCACCAGGTTCAAACACAACTTTCTTGCGTCCTTTATTAGCTTGCGTGGCATATTGCTCAGTTCTCCTCTCTATGTTTTGTCGAGTCTTTTCATGGATTTGCTTGACAAAATCTGCCTTTCTCCTCCCATCCAAGTTAACATGCTCATTCACAGGTAAAGGAATTAAATCCAAAGGAGTCAGTGGATTAAAACCATACACAACTTCAAAAGGCGAAAAATGAGTTGTAGAATGCACACTCCTATTATAAGCAAATTCTACATGCAGCAAACAATCCTCCCATGTTTTCAAGTTCTTTTGTATTATAGCACGCAACAAGGCAGATAAAGTCTTATTAACTACTTCAGTTTGATCATCAGTTTGGGGATGACAAGTAGTAGAAAATAAAAGCTTAGTTTCTAACTTACCCCACAATGTCTTCCAAAAGTAGCTTAAGAACTTAGCATCTCTATCCAAAACAATGGTCTTAGGCATGCCATGCAATCTAACAACTTCTTTGAAAAACAAAGCAGCAATATGTGATGCATCATCAGTTTTATGGCAAGGAATGAAATGTGCCATTTTAGAAAACCTATCAACAGCCACATATATAGAGTCCCTACCCCTTTTGGACCTAGGCAAACCCAACACAAAATCCATAGAAATATCAACCCAAGGCTCACTAGGTATAGGCAAAGGAGTATACAATCAATGAGGCTTAATTCTAGACTTAGCTTGTCTACATGTAATGCATTTCTCACAGATTCTTTCTACATCACATTTCATATGAGGCCAAAAAAAATGTTCATGCAAAACATCTAGTGTCTTCGCTATACCAAAATGCCCCATCAAACCTCCCCCGTGAGCTTCTCTAACAAGCAATTCACGCAAAGAACTCTTAGGCACGCATAATTTATTTTGTCTAAACAAAAATCCATCATGCCTATAAAACTTGCCAAATGCTACCTTTTCATATGCATTGAATACTTTGCTAAAATCAGAATCTTCCGCATACAATTCTTTAATGTAATCAAAGCCAAGCAATCTAGCATCCAAAGTAGAAAGTAAAACATACCTTTTGGACAAAGCATCGGCGACCACATTTTCCTTACCTTTTTTGTACTTGATCACATATGGAAATGTTTCAATGAACTCCACCCACTTGGCATGCTGCTTATTTAGCTTGTGTTGCCTCTTTAAATGCTTCAAAGACTCATGATCAGTGTGAATCACAAATTCTTTCGACCAAAGGTAATGTTGCCAAGTTTCTAATGCCCTAATCAAGGCATACATCTCCTTGTCATATGTAGGATAATTCAAGGCTGCTCCACTTATCTTCTCACTAAAAAATGCAATGGGACGTCATTCTTGCATTAGAACAGCTCCAATACCTATTCCTGAAGCGTCACACTCAATCTCAAAAGTTTTAGCAAAGTCAGGTAAAGCAAGTAAAGGTGCATTAGTTAATTTCTCCTTAATCAAGTTAAATGCCTTTTCTTGTTCCGTAGCCCACTTAAACCCCACTTGCTTTTTGATAACTTCAGTTAAAGGTACAACTAGACTACTAAAATCTTTCACAAACCTCTTATAAAAACTAGTCAGCCCATGAAAACTTCTCACTTGTCCCACATTTGTAGGTTTCGGTCACTCCCTAATTGCCTTAACCTTTTCTTCATCAACCCCAATTCCCTTAGCATTAACGACAAAACCTAGAAATACAAGCTTATCGGTGTAAAAGGTACACTTTTTGAGATTAGCAAACAACTTTTCTGTTCTTAAAACACCTAAAACAAGTTTTAAATGTTCAACATGCTCATCCAAGTTTTTGCTATAAATCAGAATGTCATCAAAGTAAACAACCACAAATCTTCCAATAAAAGCATGCAAAACATGGTTCATTAATCTCATGAAAGTACTAGGTGCATTAGTTAATCCAAAAGGCATAACTAACCACTCATATAAACCATATTTTGTTTTGAAAGCAGTTTTCCACTCATCTCCTTCTTTCATCCTAATTTGATGATATCCACTCTTAAGATCAATTTCAGTAAAAACAATAGAACCATGCAATTCATCAAGCATATCATTTAATCTAGGAATAGGATGTCGATACTTTACAGTGATATTGTTGATGGCACGACAATCAACGCACATCCTCCATGTTCCATCCTTCTTAGGCACAAGCAATACGGGAACCGCACAAGGACTCATACTCTCACGCACATATCCCTTTTCCATGAGCTTACTAACCTGCCTTTGAAGCTCCTTTGTCTCCTCAGGATTACTTCTATATGCTAGTCTATTTGGGATGGGTGCTCCGGGTACAAAGTCAATTTGGTGCTCAATCCCTCTTATTGGTGGTAAACCTTTAGGCATCTCTTCGGGAAACATCTCATCAAAGTCCTACAAAAGTGAAACAACAAAACTAGGCAAAGAAGAGTCAAGTTCATTAGCACTAAAACAAGCCTCTTTGTACAAAAGTACAATCATTGGATGATTAGAAAACAACGCCTTCTTGACCTCACTCTCTCTTGCATAAAAATTCACTTGTTTTTTGTCTCTCTTTTTCTCATCAACCTCTTTTTCCTTTTCACTCTTCTTTTCTATTTTTATTGTTTCAGACTCTCTTTCTTTTGTCTCTCTCTCTCTTGAACTCTCACTCTCCTTTTTTACACCTCTCTCTTTTTTTAACCTCACTTGATCTTCATATACTTGTCTTGGGGTTAAAGGTACAAGAGTGATTGGCCTTTTATTGAGCACAAAGAAGTATCTATTGGTATATCCATCATGAGTCACATGCCTATCAAACTGCCATGGTCTTCCCAAAAGGATATGACCCGCATTCATTGGTACCACGTCACACATAACATCATCTTTGTATTTTCCAATTGAAAATGACACCAACACCTGTTTATTCACCCTAACTTCCCCACTATCATTCAACCGTTGTAGTTTATAGGGTTTTGGGTGCTTCAAAGTTGCTAAATTCAATTTTTCCACCAAAATAGTGCTAGCCACATTAGTACAACTCCCCCCGTCAATAATCATACTACATACCTTATCATTAACATAGCAACGGGTGTGAAAAATGTTATCACGTTGTACCTTATCATCTTCCTTGGCTTGAGCACTAAGAGCTCTCCTCGCAACCAAAAGTTCTCCACCCACCGGATATTCAAGGTCACTTGTATCCTCCAAAGGTGGCATGGACTCATCATCAGAGTCACCTTCGGATTCGATACCACCCTCATCCTTCAAAACCATTACTCTTTTGTTTGGGCATTGTGATGCAATATGACTTGCTCCCAAACACTTAAAGCACTTAATGTCACGGGTTCTAAAAGGTTGAGAATCTGATTTACCTTGATTTAATGTGCCTCCGGCCTTATGCTTTTTGGAAGGTTCGGCCTTGACCTTGAAACTAGGCTGGTCCTCCATCTTACTCCAATTCGGTTTCCATGACGATGACGAACCCGAATTTTGCCCAACCCGTGTGGAACCCTTCCTCTTCAATTGTTGTTCCACTTTAATGGCCATGTGTACCATGTCAGTTAATTCAACATAATGTTGCAACTCCACTACATTTGCAATGTCTCGGTTCAGCCCATTTAGAAACCTAGCCATAGTCGCTTCTCGGTCCTCCTCTACATCAGCTCGAATCATAGCTATCTCCATCTCCTTGTAGTAGTCTTCAACACACTTAGACCCTTGAGTAAGAGTTTGCAATTTTTGAAAGAAACCCCTATAATAGTGGCTTGGAATGAATCTCCTCCTCATAATATCTTTCATCTCATCCTATGTCTCAATAGGTCTTTCTCCATTCCGTCTCCTACTCACAATCAATTGATCCCACCAAACAATAGCATAATCAGTGAATTCTATGGCTGCCAATTTCACCTTCTTCAATTCGAAATATTCATGGCAATCAAACATCAATTCTATTCTTTTCTCCCATTCCAAATAAGCTTCAGGATCAGTTTTACCTTGAAAGGTTGGAATCTTCACCTTTATACTACCCAAATTATTATCAACCCTCTCTCCATACCTATCTCCTCTATTCCCATACCTATCTTCTCTATTCTCATACCTAACTCCTCTACCTCCCATTCCACGCCTAAATCTACCCACACTTATATTGGACATGTGATCCGCCTCATCCATGTCATTATCATCTCCATAGTAATCATTAACTTCTTCTCTAATCGGAACTCTCTCTCGTCTACGTACTTGTGGAACGGGTGGTGGCTGTTCCACACGTGAATTTTTCACTTGATCTAATCGCTCATGTAATTGTTCCAATTCCCCCCTCATCATCCATCTCATCTCCTCCACTAATGCTTCCTTCCAAAGCTTTATATCCGCCGGGATGGAAGAATCCTCAGTAGAGCCTTTATCTTTGTTTTCGGACATGTTTTCCTGCAAAAAAATAATAACAATAATAATAATAATAATAATAAGGGACCTCACAGCACTTCCTCACGTGTTTTCGCTCGAATAATCAGTTCACTCAACACTCGTGTTTACACACAATAAATTTGGCTTTTATCCTCAGTATGTACTCACCACTCTTGCCTTTTTCCCCTCGTAATTTCTCAAAAGTTCTTATCAAACTAACCAAACAATAATCAAGATTTCTTAGTCGTATTCACACGAGACAAAAGAAATCTCCTAGGTTCACGCGAAAATGAATCACAATGAAACCGGAATAACAAAGATGAGTTCCTAGTACCAGAATTTTTTTTTTTTTGTGTTTAATTGCCACTGCACGAAATCAAGAAGAGAAATAACAATAGCTGATATATTCAACTATAGGATCGTTCTGAAACAAAATTTTTTTTTGTACTCTTTTTTTTTTTTTTTTTTTTAATGATTGATCAAACGGAATCAACGAAGAAGAACAACTAAGATAGATAAAACCTGATGTTAGAAGTCGAAGCTCTGATACCAAACGATGCGAACCTCGTCAGTTGTAGCACAATTGAGGCCTATGACCGTTCTAATATCTGGTTTGAATGGAAACCGCGACCCAACACCTATAATGAGATGTGAACCTTGGTATAAGGATGACGCCACAATCGAGGATGGAGTATTCGATTGATAAGTCAAAAGGAGGAACGCCACAGAGAAATATGATAAGTTCCAATTAGTTCTCAAAGAACAAAAGAGAAATTAAGCTCTCAATTTTTCGTTCAATTTTTTATCTCCACATTACATCCTTTTTGTTCATTATAAACTAAAACCCTAAAAGAAAAGAGAGGCTACATGCCTTTCCAAAAAGAAACAAAATATTCGGCCATTAATTGCCTTACAAAACAAGAAACTAATTAAAACTAAATCAATCAACTAATTGACTTAATCCCTATTTGGAAGGCTGAAATTAAAGCAAATCAGCCTCTTAATTTGGGAAACAAATCAATTCATTATTCATTGAAAATCTAGAAAGGAAACAACTTAAATTGAATCTTCTTGCTTATGCCACATGCCCAAGCTTTCTGCCACACACCCAAGTCAACTCCTATTCAGCCCAATTAATTGCCTTGATGATGTTAATTAGGCCTTGGTCTTCATATGGGCTCATCTTGGACTTTATTAAGTCGGAATCAGCCCAAGTGTCTTGAATCAGGCCATTTAGTGCTTCCTTAAATCTCTTAACCCTTGCCCTTGTTATTGGCCCAACCGGAACATGTAATGGGTCACTTGGTGTAGCTCCCTTGTTCGTAACAATTTCTTTTCATTTCAAAGACAACCTTTCAAAATTTTGAAACAATATTTCAAAACCTCAGCTCTAATACCAAACTAAAAGGACCCAACCCATACTTTCTCTATTTGATTCCGAGCGGAGCCCTCCCAGCACCCCAACAGAAATTCTTATAGTCTTTGTATAGGTGATGATGCGAATCCCGTATATAACGAAACAACACCTACGACTAAATTGGAACACAACCCTAAGAAAGATTAAAACAGGTTTATAAATGTTAACGTCGGAAAATGGTTTTCCTTAGTCAACGAGGTTGTTTCTGGGCCCAAGCTTCAGTTTTGGACAGTCAATGGAGAACATGCAGAGCAACGAGAATCAAAAAGAGAGGTTAGAGGCAAGGAAGAAGAAGAAACAGAGGATTTTTAGAGTGGTTCGGCCCAAAAAGATGCCTACGTACACTGTTTACTCTCTCACTATTTTGGCAGAGTAACGGCACTCAAAAATTTCATCCCTTTTACAGTGAAAATGGCCCCCTTTTATAGAGGAAATGGGCGAGCTACAGTAAATAGAATAAGACAAAGGTAAACAGTTAACTACAGTTATACTGACAAACAGCATTTAATGCGCCGGAACTTCAATCAATACGACTGTCAGTATATTAAATGCGGTCGAAAACACATTAAATGCGGCCGAATCCGTAGCGTCTCGGGTCTGCCCAAGGGAGATTTCTGATGTCTGGGTTGGATATGTAATGATGGGTTGTCAAGGTTGAGATCACAGCTTTTGGCGGATGTAGCGTGCATGGCAAGCCTTTGAACAGTACTCCTGCATGGCACTGTTGACTCTTGCTGACCCGAGACTCTTAGAAGCGAGACGGAGAGATCTTCCAGCAGATGGTTACCACGTCAGATAGGAGAACGAAGTAACCTTTGGTAAATGTGGTTAACTGAGGGGACCAAAAGGGGGATTACGAGCCGGCGCGTCCATAGCTGGTCATGGCAAGGAGGCGGATGAGATCATGAGTGAGGGAGTCGGTATACGGCCACGCTCAGAGGTTAGCGATCAGCTCAGTCAGAAAATCTTGGGCGAAGAGAGCTTAGAGGACATCTTCTGACGGATGGCCCTCTCGGGGGATACCTTAGCTGGGCTAGGTTGACGAAGAGGCGGACGCCCAATCATGGAGGATAATCTGGCGAGCAGGCTGATTTGTGACAGATGGCGGTCAGTGGTGAGTCTAAGGGATGAAGGAGATAGTCCTGCATTCAGAACTAGTGGTCATGCTGGATGAATAAAGCTGAACGAGAGGTCGTCGGTCTGAGTAGTGGAAATGATAGCGGTCACAGAAAGAATCCAGAACAGGGCGTCTACGACAACCCCTAGCGATCAGACTGGACGATAACGATAAGCGGTCACGACTCGCGTCTGCTAATGGGCCCCCCTTCTTCAGGATGATGGGCTGGATAAATGGCGGGTAATCAGATTTCTGGGCCACTGGGCCCGATCCGTAGATCCGTTTGGGCTCGACTATTCTGGTCGCTAATTTTCCCATAACATAAAGCCCCTTGGCTCTTGGTGCTTTGAGAAAGGACCATGAGACATTTATTCCGGAGCGAGCAGAACAGGCGGGAACAGTTATAAAAGAGGGCGGTTACAGTACCTTTTTGAATTCCACTTTATTGCCGGACCACGTGGAGCTTCCCTAGGCAACGGTTACGGACCCCAATGCGCGCCGTGCATATTAAATGCACGTCACTCAACTGACATGCTGTATGATGACAAAATCCCGAGAATCACGCCACGTCGTCGGATCTGGAGCGGTTGCCCATCTGTCTTCATCTAACGGTTAGGGCTGAACCATTTTAAAATAGAAGAAAAGTCTTCCCATATTCTTCTTCTGGCATTTTCAAGATTCGTTAGCATTTTCATCGTCTTCTTCCTATGCTCCAATTTCTTCGAGCCTGCTCAGAAACTGTTATCTCGGCTTCCGACGACCACCATACTCAAGGTAGGGTTCTTTTTCCCTATTTACATTGTCCTTGTCACTATTGTTTTTCATTTTCTACGTTGCACTTGCACTGCTGAGAGTCTGGACTAATTGGAGCGGATGACTTCCGTACTACTTCATGGTACGGTCGAGTCCGATAACATCATAGGGCAGCTAGTTCATTCCTTCTTTCTTCTTTTCTCAATCTTGGGGGGAGAAAAGCCCTACAGAATGAGGCCCTTACCCCCCCCCCCCGCCCCTCCCTCTCCCCTCCTGGCTTCCTAGGCGCACGGCTTGACGCTTAGGTTTAGTTTTCTTAGGTATTTCTTGCTCTTTGAGTCTGGGTGATTGTCAGCGGCCTGATGGGCTGTTTCTTTTGTAGATGTCAAGCCGTGGACTTCGTTATCGCCGAGTCATGTCCAGTGACGAAAGCTCCAGGGAGAGGTCTCCTCAGCATGATGGGGACTCTTCAAGTGCCACTGCTCAGGGTAGCGAGGACACGCCGAGCTCTTCTGGGCGAAGGGAGACCTTTGCTTACCAGACCTGTTACCAACATGACTCCCAGATGACTGTTAGAGAACTTAAAACCATGGCCGATGCATACCATCTTCCTTCCACTTGTCGTGTCATGGTCCCTGCCCTTCACGACCATGCGGCTGATCCTCCTGATGGGTTTATAGTGATCAGTCGCCATCACGTGAAGATGGGGTTTAGGTTCCCGGTTCCCCCATATATAATAACTTTGTTGAATGATCTGAAGATAGCCCCTTTCTAGCTCACACCGAATTCCTACGGCCAAATAACCACCCTAGCTCATACTCTCCTCAAGAACGGCCTTCCACCACTGACCCCGAACATAATTCGGAGTCTTTATTCCTTTAAATCCACCACTAATCCCCTTGATACCAAACGATACGGTATTTACTATATCACCACTCGTAACTCCCCCTATAAGGCGTTCCTGCCGTCAAAGGTTGGCAAATCGAATGTAGGGGATTATAAATCCAAGTGGTTTTACGCTACCTGTCTGTCCCTACAGAAACTCACTCATTTTGACTTCCACTATGATCCTGGTAGGCCCATTTCAGCTTGTTGTTGGAGCGTTCTCAATTTTGTCTACATACCCCATTATCACCAATGTTCTCTATTCCTGCATGCAGCTTTTGCCAAAGGGACGGTCAGTCTCACGGAGGAGGAGACAAGGACGCTGAAGAGATTCATTGAGGTGAAGGGTCCTGAGGACGATCATTTTCCAAAGAACTCCTCACTGAGGAAATACGGGCTCGCACCCGGGACAGAGACTGCACCTTTGAGGTTGGCCTTCGACGTCGGTAAACGGAAGGGTCGAGAGGTCAAATCTGTTTTCGCAGGGACCGGTGAAGGGACTTCCGCTCCAGCTCCAAAGAGGCACAAAACAATGGTGGACCTTGACATGATTTCCCCTCCTTCTTCGTCTGTAGCTGGGATAAGGGGGCCTGAGGTGGAGATAACAGGCTCGAAGGAGCCCCCAGTCCCGCTGGCAGGCTCACCAGTCACAGTTGCTGCTCCATCTGCTGCACCTCCTGGGATGAGGGTCAAAAGCTTGGCGGAGAAAACTGCAAAGCGGACAAGGGGTGTTACAGAAAAAAGGATTTCGACTTCGGAGACTGAAGAAGAGGACGAGGGGGCCTTGGAGCCCCCTGCGAAGCGCCCGAGGTCCAAAAACAAGGCTAAGGAAAAGGTGGCCGCAGCAGGAGGAATTGATGAGGAATCGACCCTTGAGGCCAACGCGGGGGAGTACTTCAACGACTTGTTGGATCGGTTGCCAGCATTATTGGGCCCCCACAAACCGGATGTCTATTAGAAGCACATTCGCGGCGACCTGTTGGTTGACTATGCCGCGCGCTGCAACGTGCTTGTGAGTTCTATTTACTGTCTTGTAATCACATTTTATGCTCATATTCGTCACTAACTTGCTATCCTTTCAGGCTTCTTTGGCCATGATGAAGATGCATCGGGACCATCCCGACCTGATAGGGGAGAAGACTGCCTTCGAGGAGACGAAACGGGAGCTGGAGGCAGAAGTTCAGAGCCTTAAAGAGGAGTCTGCGACTGTTGCAAAAACTATCTCCGAGCTGGAGCAGAAACTTAAGGGTGCAGAGAAGACCGCGGATAAGGAGAAGAAGCTTCGTCTTGCTGCCTCCGACTCACTCGCGAAGGCCACCGAGCAGATGGAGGAGATCGTCCAGGAAACGGGCTGATGACGCTGAGAAGAGCTTGGCCGTGGCACAGGAAGAGTGTCGCAAAGCGGAATTCCGAGCTAACCAAGCTTGGAAAGAAGCCACTAAAAAGACAAGTAGCAAGTTTCTATACACTACGTGGCTGCGTCATCCTTCATTGGATTATTCGTATCTTGGAAAGAACACGGTGGCGAAAGTAAAAAAATATGAAGCTCGCGTGCTGCAGATGCCCAGAAAACGGGGGAGCAAGGCGTTCAGAATGAGAAGACTCCTCCAGCCCCGCAGAAGGCTTCAGACCCACCTCCCGCTCAGACCGGTGCTTCGTCGACCCAGGGTGGTTCTTCCTCAGCTCCTCAGAGATCGGTGAAGGATGGGGGACAGGGCACATCCTCTCAAGGGGCCTCCAGTAGCAAAGATCCTAAAGACATCCCCTCCAGCTCTTCTAAGACTCTAGCGGACACTCCAGCCAGCTCCTCCAAAGCTTCTTGAAGCACAATATTTTGATATTTTTCTTTTTGCTGTAGATTTCACATCGATCAACTTTCATAATTATGATTTTTGCTTTCGGAACAATTTATAGTTCTTATTTAATCATTATTTTTTGGTGGGACTTCCTCCATATTATTCCGTTGTTTTCTTATCTTCACAAGCATATAATTATGGTAGATTGTAAACAGATACATCCTGTAAGATAAATAACAAGTCATGAAGGATAAAAAGAAGAAGAAAAGGGGGGGGGAGGGGGGTGGTGTGGCCGCCCTCATATATGCCTTCGGGAAGATATGATAAGGAGAGTGACCCTTCGGATTGTGGACGGTATCCAGCAGACGACCCTCAATACGTATAATAATTAAAGGGGTAGAAAATAACCCTTGAGAATCGTCGAATAGACTCGATCCTCCTTCACGCGGTTACAATACTTTTGGTATACATAGGTACATGATAGGAATTGAGACGAACAATAAGTAATGTCTTTAGGAAGAGAAGAAAATAGACGGATAATAGATAGGCTGTCGTTGAGTCTTTCCTGACCGCTGTCGGGGTAGATGACGGGCTGCACCCAGACGGCTAGAGCATTAACTGTATGACACGATAAACCTCTCCAGCTGCACTCACAGGGTTAAACCCGAGCGTCTACAGCATAACAGGATGAACCTCTCTAGCTGCGCTCACAAGGATAAACCTGAGCATATACAGCGAGAGTTGTGGAGGATGGGACCTCGGCTGCTCTCACAAGGCCGTAGCCTGAGCATCTACAACATAAGGGAATAGACCTCTCTAGCTGCGCTCACAAGGATATACCTGAGCATATACAGCTACAGCATAAGGGAATAGACCTCTCCAACTGCGCTCACAAGGATATACCTGAGCATATACAACGAGAGTTGGGCCGAGTGTCACTTCGTTCGGGCCCTATGTTATTTCGAGGGTAGGGCTGAGTGTCACTTCGATCGAACCCCTTTGTGTTTTGAGTGCGGGGCTGAGTGTCACTTTGATCGAGCCCCTTTATGTTTTGAGTGCGAGGCTGAGTGTTACTTCGATCGAGCCCCTTTATGTTTTGAGTGCGGGGCTGAGTGTCACTTCAATCGAGCCCTTTATGTTTTTGTTCGCGCGCGAAAGTGGAGGGGAGAGACAGTCAGTGAGCGAGGATTAGGTGCGCGGCTCGTGGCCGTTTTGACCCCTCCTGCCCCTTAGGGCCATCAGGTGCTGGAGCTTTGAGATGGCGCTTCACCACTTTGTGGGAGCGTACCTTGAATAAAAACATATGTAGGCACTTAGTGTTAGCAATAATTCATTATAATCAGTAGACGATTCTTATTACATCTTTACATGGCTTATATTACATATGTGACAAAATGACAACAAAAAATAAAAATACAATCGTTCAGGTGTAATATGTTCTTAGGTGGATGGCGTTTCATGCTCTTGGTAGAATCGCCCCGTCCATGTCTGTCAGATGGTAGGCTCCGTTCTTCAGGTCTTCATGGATCATGTAGGGCCCTTCCCAGTTCGGTCCTAGTACTCCTTCATTTGCCTTTCGAGCACCAGGGAGAACTTCTCGCAGGACAAGGTCACCTAGTTTGAATCGATGTACCCGGACTTTTTTGTCGTAATGCCTTGCCATTCTCTGTTGATAGACGGCCATCCTGAGGCGAGCTGCTTCCCTTGACTCTTCGAGCAAATTTGAGTTGGTTGCCAGGAGCTGGTTGTTATCCTCGGGGTTGAAGCTTGCTCTATGGTGACTATAGACTTCGAATTCAGCTGGAATCATGGCCTCGGATCCGTAGACCATCGAGAAGGGGGTCTCTCCGGTAGTACTGCGGGCGGTAGTACGGTAAGCCCACAACACTTTCTGTAATTCGTCAACCCATGCTCCCTTCCTGGCTTCAAGCTTAGTCTTCAGGATCTGTTTGATGATTTTGTTGACTGCTTCCACTTGACCGTTAGCCTGCGGGTGATCGACTGCAGAAAAACTTTTGACAATGCCAAGACTGCTACAGAATTCTTGAAACTGCTCACTTGTGAACTGAGTCCCGTTGTCTGTCACCAACTGCTGGGGAATGCCGAACCTGCAAATTATATTATCCCACACGAACTTTTCAACCTTCGTCGTGGAGATCTAAGCCAACTCCTTTGCTTCTGCCCATTTGGTGAAGTAATCGACGGCCACGACGGCATATTTGCACCTTGCTCGTCCTACTGGAAGTGGTTCAATTAGATCCATGCCCCAGATGGCGAAGGGCCATGAACTGATCATTTGATGGAGATAGGATGGCGGAGCTCGGGGAACCTTAGAGAATCTCTGGCACTTGTCACACTTCTTCACCAGGTCGATGGCGTCCTTCTTCATCGTCGGCCAGTAGAAACCCTGTCTGAGTGCTTTCTGTGCTAAGGAGAGCCCTCCAGCATGGTTGCCGCAGTGTCCTTCATGTATATCCCTCATTAAGGCGGTGCACTCCGGCTCGTCGATGCACCTGAGAAGAGGGGCTGAAAGACCCCTTTTATAAAGAACATCACCATAGATACAAAACTTGGCCGCTCTTATCTTCTGGCAGCGTGCCTTCTTGCAGATAATTGGCCAGTGGGCACATCCATGATCCATCCGCCATTGTCAGTGCCATCACTTCCACTCCAGCTGTGGTACTTGGTTTGGGCAGGAACTCTACAGGTATGTTTTCAGTACAGTTTGTATCTTGGACGGATGCCAATCGGGCCAGAGCATCTGCATGGGCGTTCTGGGCTCGCGGGATCTGGTTCAACTCAAATGCTTCGAAAGCCCCCAGCAATCTTTGGACCTCCTGCAAATAGGCCGCCATCTTCGATCCCTTGGCCTGATATTCACCTTTTATCTGGCAAACCACCAATTGAGAATCGCTGAAGATTCTGAGGCGCTCAACCTACATCCTCCTGGCCAGACGGAGTCCCGCTAGCAGCGCTTCGTACTCCACCTCATTGTTAGTCTCCCTGAATCCAAATTTAAGGGCACAAAGGAACTTACCCCCGTCAGGATTAATCAACAGGATTCCAGCTCCAGCGCTCTTTTCGCAGGAGGACCCGTCAACGAAGAGCTCCCAATACGGCCCTCCGAAAGTTTCGGCTTGGTCGTCGGCCGGCCCAGTAAACTTGACGATAAAGTCTGCCAGTGCTTGACCTTTGATCGCTGGCCTCGGTTTGAACTAGATGTCATACTGAGCAAGCTCGATGGCCCACTTGATGAGTCGGCCCGAGGTATCTGGTTTCTGGAGGATTTGCTTCAACGGGTACCTGGTTAAGACTTCAATTCTGTGAGCTTGAAAGTAAGGACGTAGCTTTCGGGACGCCATCACTAGACGGTAGGCGAGCAGCTCCATTGGGGTATATCTGGCTTCCGCCTCCACCAACTTCTTACTTACATAGTATACAGGGACCTGAGCTCCGTTTCCTTCTTGTCTAACTAGGGCCGCGCTCAGGGCATGTTGGGATACGCCCAGGTAGACAGTCAGGGTCTCCCCTTCCTTCGGTTTGGTCAGCAGCGGGGCGCGCCCAATGTATTCTTTCAGTTGCAGAAAGGCAGTCTCACATTCATCAATCCATTCGAAGTTCTTGGCCTTCTTCAATACCTCAAAGAATGGGGCGCACCTGTCGGAAGCCTTTGACACGAATCGACCCAGGGCCGCTATCTGGCCGTTCAGGCTCTGAATCTCCTTCACATTGCGCGGCGCCCTCATATCCAGTAGAGCTTGGATTTTCTCCGGGTTGGCCTCTATCCCCCTGTTATTCACCATGAAACCCAAGAATTTACCTCAGGAAGCACCGAAAGCGCACTTAAGAGGGTTGAGCTTCATCTGATATCTCCTCAGGATTTGGAACATCCTCTCGAGGTCATGGACGTGTTCAGCAGCTTTCTCAGACTTCACGAGCATGTCGTCCATATAAACCTCCATACTCTTTCCGATCAATTCTTCAAACATTATGTTCACCAGCCTCTGATAAGTAGCACCTGCATTCTTCAGTCCAAAGGGCATTACCTTGTAGCAGTAGAGCCCCCGGTCAGTGGTGAACGATGTACATTCTTCGTCCTTAGGGTCCATAGGGATCTGGTTGTAGCCCGAGTAAGCATCCATGAAGCTAAGGAGTTCATGTCCCGCTGTCGCGTCCACCAGCTGATCAATCCTGGGCAGAGGGAAACTATCTTTCGGGCAAGCCTTGTTTAGGTCCGTGAAGTCTATGCAGGTCCTCCACTTCCCGTTCTTCTTCTTTACCAGCACGGGGTTGGCTATCCATTCCGGATATTGGACCTCGCGGATGAACTTATTGGCTAGGAGCTTGTCCACTTCTTCCTTCAGGGTCTCACTTCGCTCTTGATTCATCTGTCTCCTCTTCTGGCAGACCGGTCGATGGCGGGGGTTGACGTTCAACTTATGAGTCATCACGCTCGGGTCAATCCCCACCATGTCCCCATGATTCCAAGCGAAAACTTCTGCGTTCTTCTTGAGACAGTTAATTAATTGGGACTTTACCTGGGGGACAAGACTCTTACCCAGCTTGAGACATCTGGACATATCTACTTCAACTACCGGGATATCCTCAAGCGCTTCCACTGGACCGGTGCTTTGATTGGTGTCAAACTCCCTGGGGTCTAAATCATGGCTGATTCCTGTTGAAGAGATCTCCTGTAACTCCCGCTCCGGGACTACCTCCGCCTTCTTCCCTTGGACACCTTTCCTGATCGCGTCCACATAGCAGCGACGGGCTATGGACTGTTCACCTTGCACACATCCCATGCCGCTAGGAGTTGGGAACTTCGCAACGAGAGCCCTGGTGGAGACAATCATGTCAAGATCGTTCATTGCAGGCCTCCCCATTACCACATTATATGCCGAGGGAGAGTCAATGATAAGGAAGTCTGCTAACACGGTGGACTGTCAGGCTTCGTCTCCGAGGGTTAAGGGCAACCTGATCTGTCCAACAAGGATGAGCGAATCTCCAGTGAAACCGTAGAGGGGTTCAGGGGATGGCTTCAGCTGCTCATCGCCAATCCCCATCTGATCATAGCAACCTTTGTACATGACATTCACGGAGCTGCCAGTGTCTATCATAATCCTCTTCACCATTGAATTACCGATTCGCGCTCTGATCACCAAAGCATCATTGTGGGGGAAACGGAGATCTCTCGCGTCCTCATCGGTAAACACAATGTCCTCCGACACCTTTCTTGCTTTTTTGGCAGGTCTATCGGATTCTCCCTGCTTCCCAGGTTGGACGCGTCTCGCCTCTCGTACAAATCGTTCCTGAGAGCGGTTAGATTCTCCTGCTCGTGAAGGTCCCCCATGAATGGTATGGATGGTTCTGACAGAAGGTCCTTGGGTAGAATTCGGTTCCTGCTGATTTTGAACTGGAAGGCCTTCTGAGTGTTGGCTCCCCGCTGCTGCTGAGGTTGTCGCCTTGGGGGTCTCATGACGTAATCCTTCAGGCGGCCATTTCTAATTAATTCCTCGATGGCATCTTTGAGTGCCCAGCATTCGGAGGTGTTGTGCCCAATGTCGTTGTGGTAGGCGCAGAATTTGTTTCCGTCTCTCCGTCCCTCTGGACCCTGAAGGGTAGCTGGTCGCCCGAAATTCTCTCTGTTCTTCTTAGTTGCGTATATTCGGTCTTGGGTGTCTGACAGGGCGCTGTAAGTATTGTACCGACTCCGATATCGTTGCCGCTCTGGCCCCCGACTGCCGGCCTGTTCCCGTCAGTCCCTAGCTTTCTTGGCGACCTGTTGGTTTTCCCTTTGTCCTCCAGTGTTGCTTCCTCCGCTGCTCCTTTTCCTTCCATGATTGGAAGTACCGGCTTCATCCCTCCGAGAGCTAGTCTTCATAGGATTGGTCACTTCTTCCCACCGGATTTCCTTCTCGGCTTGTTCATAAAACTCTCCCAGGTCCTTCACACGGGATTTGTATATGCTCTCGTACAGCTTGCCATCTTTCCTTAGATCGGATGAGATAGCCGAAAAAACCCCTTCATCCGTAAGGTTTTCCACATTTGTCACCTCGCGCCTGAACCTGTTTATGTATTCTTTCAAAGGCTCACCTAGGCGTTGACAAACAGTAGAAAGGTGACAGAGAGGTGCAAGACACCTTTTCAACGCCTTATACTGGTTCAGGAACTTCTGCTGGCACTCCTCCCAGTTGTTGATACTGCGCGATGGGAGATTTCTGAACCACGTCCGCGGAATATCCCCGAGAGTAGTTGGGAACACTCGACACTTCACGAGTGGGCTTGTAATCTGAAGATCCATCTGGATGTTGAAAGCGTCCAGGTGATCATAGGGGTTAGAGTTTCCCCTGTACTGGGGAATATTGGGCACTTTGAATCTTGGGGGAAGCGGCTCCAACTCGATCTCCAATAAAGGGGTTTTTTCTCCAGTTTGACCCCTTTGTTCTTGCACCACAGGCCGCGCTTCCAGCTGACGAACCCTCTGGAAGAGCTCTGCTACTAATGTATCTCGTGTTTCAGTTCTTCCCACAGCGGAGTGTCCATCTCTCCTGCTAGGGGATAGGTTGTTTCTACCAGTTTGCCCTTCAGCTCCAGGTCCTAGCCCCACTCTGTCTGCATTGTTTGGGATTTGGCTATGATTGCGACCAGCCTGCTCCGGTCGGCAGCCATAGCGGGTTCGTGGAGGTTGAGCACTGGAATGCACGCTGGAGGAGTGGACAGACCCCTCTCGTTCAAATTCTCCAGCAACCCTTCTATTCACATTGGGATCTTCCACGTGCCTTCTACGGGGAACATTTCTCTCTGGGACGGCCTGGGGAGGGGCTTGAGGAGGTTGGGTTTGATTCTGGAACAGAGTCCTAACTTCACCAATAAATTCCGCGACGGTATTCTCTAGCCTCTCTTGTTGTCGTTGTATCGCTCGCACTGCGTCCTCCCCTACAATATTAAACGTGGGTTGACGAGTTGTAAAAGGGGGTATACCTTGAGCGTTTCTCATCATGGGCATGTTGGACGTTCCTGCACCAATGTTGGATACTGCCCCGGTAGGCATGGCTTGCTGGTGGTCTGAAATCTCCTGGCAATTTTTCGTTGCACTAGGATCTCTGGGAATCCTGCCTCTAACCGTGGTGAATGAAAAAGAACTGCGAAGGCTAATGGATAAAAAGGTGACGAAAACTGAAGATGAGGCCCTCCTCTTAGCGCCAAAAATGTTAACGTCGAAAAATGATTTTTCTTAGTCAACGAGGTTGTTTTTGGGCCCAAGCTTCAGTTTTGGACAGTCAATGGAGAACATGCAGAGCAACGAGAATCAAAAAGAGAGGTTAGAGGCAAGGAAGAAGAAGAAACAGAGGATTTTAAAGTGGTTCGGCCCAAAAAGATGCCTACATCCACTGTTCACTCTCTCACTATTTTGGCAGAGTAATGGCACTCAAAAATTCCATCCCTTTTACAGTGAAAATCGCCCCCTTGTATAAAGGAAAGGGGCGAGCTACAGTAAATAGAATAAGACAAAAGTAAACAGTTAACTACAGTTATACTGACAAACAGCATTTAATACGCCGGAACTTCAATCAATGCGACTGTAGTATATTAAATGCGGCCGAAAACACATTAAATGCTGCCGAATCCGTCGTGTTCCGGGTCTGCCCAAGGGAGATTTCTGATGTCTAGGTTGAATATGCAATGATTCTGATGTCAGCGGTGAGTCTGAGGGATGAAGGAGATAGTCCTGCGTTCAGAACTAGCGGTCATGCTGGATGAATAAAGCTAAACAAGAGGTCGTCGGTCTGAGTGGCGAAAATGATAGCGGTCACAGAAAGAATCCAGAACAGAGCGTCTGTGACAACCCCCAGCGATCAGACTGGACGATAACGATAAGCGGTCACGGCTCGCGTCTGCTAATGGGCCCCCCTTCTTCAGGATGATGGGCTGGATAAATGGCGGGTAATCGGACTTCTAGGCCACTGGGCCCGATCCATAGATCAGTTTGGGCTCGACTATTCTGGTCGCTAATTTTCCCATTACAATAAAAATAAGAAATTTTGACTCATTGATTATATGTCAATCAAGAACCAAAATTATAAAAGAAGGATACTGATGCCACTCCCAAGACATAGATGAGAATGTGGAAAATAAGTCATAATTTGATTGCCACAAGTATAATTTGATAAGATCACATGTTCATGTAGAACAAAATAGACAATCATCTCTCTCAATGAAACATCATTGGTTACATTTTCATTCTTCCCTCTTTTGCTTGGGATTACAAGCCTTTTTATAAGCAAAGAAATAAACTAGTTTTGGAATATAATTAATTCCTAAACAAAAAGGTCTAAATTGTAAAACTTAAAATTTAGGAAAATAATCAATATAGAAAGTAAATAATCCTAACAAAATAACCTACATAGAAAGAGATTGGGTGACATTAAATTTATAAGATCTTCTAAATCTCCAAGATTTGTAAGATATACATTAAATTCTTAAGATCTTCTGAATCTCAAAGATTTACAAGATATGCATTAAATTCTCAAGATCTTCTGGATCTTTAAGGTTTGCATGATATTTTGAATAACACAAAAATGGCCCATTGTAGTTTAGGCTCAAATCTTGCTTGCTTCATTAGGTTCCATCAGGTGACTCAAAAGGACTCTGTGGAGCAAAACCGTCATATTTATCATTTCTTAAAAATTGGTTTTTTTTAAAATATATATATATATATATGATGGAGAAATCTTGATAGCACAACGACTATTTCTCCGACATTTTCAACCTTCTCAAACACTTGTAAATCAATTTATAAGTATTTCTAAATATATCCATTCTTCTCCACTTCCAAATTTGACTTCAGATTCATCCCAAAATTCACATTCAAACGTAAATCAAAACATTTAAATTGAAACTATTTGGAACTTAAATTTATTTTAATATGCATAAAATTGTAAGCATCAATATAAAATTAAAAGTATTTACATCATATAAATTCTTTATATCTCAAGATACTTGTTTTGATTTTCACAATAGCAATTGTCGGATGTGCTCACCTAACTTTGTATTAGAGATCGCTCACCTTGAGTATTCGCTCCTACACTTGGGGAGATTTTCATAACAAAAGACAAGAAATAATGAGCTAAAAAGCTCAGTTAGAGATATGTATTTCTATTTAAACTTTCCTGAAGTCATAAAGCTTAAAAAGAATATTCATGCCAGAACATTTATAAAATTCATATTACTTAAACACAACTTATATCGTTGAACATAATACTTAAACATAAGCTTATATCGATGAACATAATACTTAAAAACAAGTTTATATTGTTGAAAATAATACTCAAACATAAACTTATATCGTTGAAAATAGTACTTAAATATAAACTTATATATCCTCCCTAATGTTTAATAAATTATTTATAAGACAAAATCAAATCATTGCACTTAAACTTTAAACATTAAACATAATCGTAAAATATAATTCGTAAATCTGAAATAAAATTCAGCAGCTTATATCGTTTCAATATAACATAAACTTGTAAAATAAAAATGGTGGTATATGAGTTAATTAAAAATCATTGCGTAATAACAACGTAAATCAACCACCAATCATTTATTCACCTATGGAACCCTAAGCATATGGCAAAGCAGAATCCTACATCGTAAGGCCATATGATCGGTAACTAAGTAGTGGAATCCTACATCGCTATGAGTGGAACCCTACATCGCTCAGGTAGTAAACTAGCTCATAATATACTTTAGGGAGGGGCGAAACCCTACATCACAACTACCAAGCGGAATCCTACATCACTTTAGGGTACTCTACCATTACCGATAATATCATAAGATTACCCTAAGGAATACTATAGACCTGATAAAACATTTATAAATAAGTTGTATTTCATATAAAATCTGTATTTCATTCTTGAACATAATAATTCGTAAGTTTTAAATAAAATCCAGTAGCTTATATCATTTCAATATAATATAAACCTGCAAAATAAAATGGTGGTATGCATATTTATTAAAATTCATTACGTAAAAATAAAGTAATCATCCAATGGCATATGGCAAAGTGGAATCATACATCACAAGGCCATATGATCGGTAACTAAGTAGCGGAATCCTACACTGCAAGGCCATATGATCGGTAACTAAGTAGCGAAATCATACATCGTAAGGCCATATGATAATTAACTAAGTAGCGGAATCCTACATCGCTACGAACGGAATCCTACATTGCTCAAGTAGTAAGCTAGCTCATAATATACCCTAGGAAGAGGTAGAATCCTACATCGTAACTCCCAAGACGTATCCTACATTACTTTTCGGGTACTCTACCATTACCGATAATATAATGATATCACCCTAAGGAAACTATAAGTTTGATAAAACATTTATAAATAAACTGTATTTCATATAAAATTCACATTTCATTCTTAAACATAACATATCATAACATATTTCATAGAATTTAAATGTTACATAAAATTTCATAACATAAAACTTAATAACATCATTTAACTTACATAACATTTCATGAAATCATATTCATAACAAAACTTTCATAATATTTGTATCACTTAGAATTTAACATAAATTTCAAAACATGATAGTAACACTCACATTAAAAATACTGGATTGCATTTATCAGGTCGTAAAATAATTTACACTCACTTGACACCCTATTGCTAATAAAAATAAAGAAGCATCACCAAAAGATTCATTGCATATTCCGATTGGACCAATTACAAGGGCAAGAGCTAAAAGGTTCAAAGAAGTACTTAATGGATTTGTTCAAGAGATTTGGGCTGATGTTAAATTGACGAATTCCAAAATGGACCCAAAAAAATATCAATGTTTAATTAATTTAATTAAAACAACTAATGAGCCTAATTCTAGCCAATTTCTTGCCCATGAAGACTTTCCATTGTGGAGTTGATTGCTTGGTCATAAAGACTTCCAATTTTGGGTTGATTTCTTGCCTATTATGTTCAAAGCAATTGGTTGTCAATTTTATTCTTCTTTCATTATTATAAGAGGTTGACTTTCCTTTTTCTTTTATAGGCTTAAATGGGCTTAATTGCCTAATTAATTATTTCCTTTTGCTGCTTAGTGTTTTCAACTATATAAATCAGTGTAACTTTAAAGGGAATTCAATTTCATGATTAATAATATTTGTAAGAGTATTATTCTCTTTGGTTCTTTGTAGAACTTTTCGAACTTATCAGGATTTTCTTATGGCGTTCTTCCTAGACTTATCAATCAATTCTTCCACCATTGATTGTGGCGTCTTCATCATACCAAGATTCTTGCTTCCATATAAGCAACGAGTCGAGGTTTCCATACAAATCTGATTTTAGGCGATCTTGGAACCCTACTTGATTTATGGGTTTCGTCAGTTGATGCGGTGCAAGGTGTGTCTCCAAAGGATCCAATTCAAATTTCTATTGGACCGGTTACGAGGGCTCGAGCTAAGAAGTTCAAATACAATCATGGAAGCCCATTGATGGAAGCCCACGTGAGGAACTAATGTGCATCAACTTGATCCAAGTTCTAGAGGATTCCAACCCAAGTCAAACTTAATCTTCGCAATTAATGGGCGTGTATCTTGGGCATCAATTAACCAGAATAATGGGAGGAGGGTCAACTCTCCTATTTAGGTCTTTAGTAAAATTAGGAATAATAAATTATAGACTTTGCATTTCTGTCTTAGCAATTATTTCCTTTGCTATTATTGTAATCCGAAATTACCTTTTTCGTCATAGGCATGATTCTCTTTAATTTTAATGCTTGTAATTTTCGAATTCGAATTTGTATTTTCAGCCTATAAATAGGCGCAATATCAATGAAAGATGGCAGACAATTTTCATGTATTTGTGAGATCGAATTTCTCTTTGGTTCTTTGAACAACTCTCAAACTTATCGAAATTATCCGTGGCGTTTGAAACCTCCGACTTATAAATCAACCCTCCATTGTTGATTGTGGCGTCTTCACCAAACCAAGGTTCTTACCTCGTCATAGGTAACGAGTCGCGGTTCCATTCCTACGAACTTGCCTTAGGAAACGGTTTTGGTCTCTTCTCTTGGTTACGGGTTTAGTCACGGGTTGGCGTGGTTCGTATCATCAGTTCTTGGCGTGGTTCGTATCAGTTGGTATCAGAGTACGGGTTTAGTCTTAGGTTTGTTTATCTACTTTATTCTTATTAAAAAAAAAATCCAGAAAAAAAAGAAAAGAAAAAAAATCCAAAGAAAAAGAGAGAAAAAAAAAACCAGAAGGAAAAAAAAAAAAAAAGGTGTGATATTGAGATTTGATTCTTATAATCTTGTTTCAATTTTACAATTTTTTTTTCCCTTTTGAATCCCAATCCAAATTTCTTGTTACCATCAAACCCATAAAATTCGATCACACACAACATTGTATTCTTTTCTCTTTTCTTATCCATTGAATCCAAATTTTTCTTGGTGAGTTTAGGGTGAATTGTAGCTAGAAATTTCGATATTTGTTTAATTAGTTTGATAAGAACCTATAGAGGATACTACGAGTGGAAAAAGGCAAGAGAGTGTGAGTGTATCAGAGGGTAAAAGCCATATTTAATTGAGTGAAACACGAGTGGAATTGAGCAGATCATATTCTTGAGTGAAACATGTGAGGGAGTGTAGTGAGGTCCTTTATTTTTAATTTTTTTTGTATCTTTTCTAACCTGATTTTGCAGGGTCAAATATCTCACACAATCAAGAAGAAAATTCAAGCGAAAACAATCAACAACCAACCATCCCGAACATACAAATGCAAGCGTTGTTGGGAAAGATGAGGCGAATGATGAGGGTAGAATTAGAGCACATACACGAGAGGTTGGATAGGGTAGAAGAGGGAACACAGCGGGGTAGACACAAAACATTCCTAATATGCATAAGAGGGATAGAATTCAGCCTAGGGGAGTGAGAGATGAAGATGAGGAGTACGTTGGGAATGAGTTTGAGGAAGAAGATGATAGGGATTCGATTGCTAGCATTAGGAGGTATGGTGGTCGGAATAGAGGAGCTAAGCATTGGAAAGACAACAATTTGGGTAATATTAAGATGAAGATTCCGTCTTTTCAAGGCAGGTCAGATCCGGAAGCTTACCTTGAGTGGGAAAAGAAGATGAACTTCATTTTTTATTACCATAACTATTCCGAAGCAAAGAATGTAAAACTTGTTGTAATTGAATTTTCTGATTATGCTGTTACGTGGTGGGATCAGCTTGTTATAAATAGGATGCGGAATAGAGAATGTGCAATAGAGACATAGGGGGAGATGAAAGCGGTGATGAGGAAGCGGTTCGTTCCAAGCCACTACTACCGGGAGTTGTACAAGAAGTTGCAGGGACTTAGACAAGGGAGTCTAAGTATGGAAGACTACTACAAGGAGATGGAGATTGCAATGATTCGGGGCTAATGTAGAGGAGGATCGAGAAGCTACCATGGCCAGATTTTTGATGGGGTTAAATAAGGAGATGCATGATAGGGTGGAGTTGTAACATTATGTGGAGTTAGAGGATATGGTACACATGGCCATCAAAGTTGAGCAGCAACTCAAGATGGGAAGTAGTACCCCGACCCAAATCAACCCCACAAAATCCGAGTGCCTCACCTTGGCAGTCGAGTTATCCAAAGAAAAAAGAAAACCCATCCACTTCCAAGGCCAAATTCGAGCCAAAGACAGCCATCACTAACACGGCCTCTCAAGGTAAAATAGCCCCTACGTCGACTTGTTCTAGTGAAATTAAATGTTTTAAATTTCAGTGAAGAGGACACATAGCTAGTCAATATCCAAACAAGCGAGTTATGATGATCTTGGAGCGTGGTGAGATTCAATCTAAAGATGAGGATGATTTAGATGATAAGCCACCATTGGAGGATGTTTCCATGGGAGACGAGGAGTTTAGAGCCGAGCATGGAGAGATGCTTGGACTAGTTGTACAACGAGCCTTGAGTTTGCAAGCTAAAGAAGAAGAAGAAGAGGAAGCGCAGCGGGAAAACATCTTTCATACTCGTTGCGACATGAAAAGCAAGGTATATAGTATTATTATTGATGGCAGTAGTTGCATTAATGTGGCTAGCACTTCCATGGTTGAAAGGCTTGGGCTCGTGACGCTTAAACACCCTCATCCATACAAGCTACAATGGTTGAATGATAGTGATACGAACCACGCCAAGAACTGACAAAACCCGTGAATCAAGTAAGGTTCCGAGATCGCCTCGAATCAGATTTGTATGGAAACCTCGACCCGTTGCTTATATGAAGCAAGAACCTTGGTATGATGAAGATGCCACAATCAACGATGGAAGAATTGATTGATAAGTCTAGGAAAAATGCCACAGGAAAATCCTGATAAGTTCGAAAAGTTCTACGAATAACCAAAGAGAATACTCTCACAAATATTATTAATCATGAATTGAATGCCCTTTAGGGTTACACTGATTTATATAGCTGAAAATACTAAGCAGTAAAAGGAAATAATTAATTAGACAATTAAACCCATTTAAGCCTATAAAAGAAAAAAGAAAGTCAACCTCTTACAATTAGGAAAGAAGCCATAGCAAGAACCTTGGTATGATTGATCTCCTATAAAAATCTTTCGTGTTTTCGATTTCTGCTTTCTGTTTCGAAATCACTTCGGGTCCATCTGAAAATTTTATTATAATCCATTTTCACATTCGAAAACTTCATTAGAATTTGAATGATTATTCGGATCCGATCATGCTAAAATATTTTATGATTTCAAAATTAAAAATTATCATCGGACCCATCCGAAAATTTCATAAAAATTCAATTACACTTTCGGATTCGAACACTTAAATAATTCTATTATTCCTTGATCAAAAGCAAAAGTTATATATCCGAGGCTATCCGAAAATCTTATTAAATCCTTTCTGGACGATCTAGGAATTTATCGGAGTTTAAATTACGCATTCGAACTCTCCGAGAACCTTATTAAATCTTTATGGATATTTCGAAAATTTTACTAATCATCTCCAAACTAACTAAAAATTTTCTTAATCACCTCTAAGCACTTTAATTTATTTTATTACCTCAATAATAAGGGCATATACTATTTCGTACATATCTCGTACTAGAATCGGGAGGGTATGTTACAAATTCTGCCCCTCTTATAAAATTTTGTCCTTAGAATTTAAAAAATCTACTTATTTGAAAAGAATGATACAATTGAGGGCAATGATCCTAGGAAATACTTTAGATTTAGAATCTCTACAGCGACTATTCGTATAACTCTTTGGAGCTCGTATATTATTCAAATGACACCAATACTATAACACATTCACTTTGATTCTCATTTAATTATTTCAAAATTCAAGTTTACTAGTTCGTAATTCAATTGCAAATCTGGTAAACCTGAAATTCTCATATATAAAATATTAAATACTATAAAACCATTATATAATCTGATAGAAACCAAGAAAGCAAGTCTATGGATCCTTTAAGCATCAATGAATGACCTATGACAAGGGCTCGAGCTAAAAGGATGAAGGAAGTTTTAAATGGGCTCACTCAAGAGATTTGGGCCAAGAGTGTGGGACCCCCCCTCATGGCCTCGGCCACCTCGGGGGTACGGGCCTCGCCTCGCAGCCTCGGCGGCCCACTCACTAGGTACTGTCCCTGGCCAAGGGTTTTGCTTCGCCTCCCCAGCTGCTCGAACCCACCACCTGGCCCTTGGTTAAATGGATTCTTAGAGCAAAGCTGGTACCAATTGAGCTGTCCGGGGGTACGGGCCTTAGCCGGCCCCACTCACTAGGTACTGTCCCCTGGCCCCTGGGGTTTTGCTTCGCCTCCCACACCACTCGAACCCACAACCTGAGCCCCTAGAGTTAAATGGATTCTTAGAGTAAGGTGTGTACCAATTGAGCTACCAGCTCAATTGGTACCCAGCTTGCAAGTTAAACACTCATATCCTTGAGGGTCAGAGGTTCGAGTGGCAGCTGGGGGAGGCGAAGCAAAACCCTTGGCCAGGGACAGTACCTAGTGAGTGGGCCGTCGAGGCTGCGAGGCGAGGCCCGTACCCCCGAGGTGGCCGAGGCCATGAGGGGGGGTCCCACAAAGAGTGTTACACAACATGGCTTGGATGGCTTCGAGGGGACATTGAGGCTTCAAAATATGATACAAACCACGCCAAGAACTGACGAAACCAGTGAATCAAGTAGGATTCCAAGATCGCCTAGAATCAAATTTGTATGGAAACCTCAACCCGTTGCTTATATGGAAGCAAGAACCTTGGTATGATGAAGATGCCACAATCAATAATGGAAGAATTGATTGATAAGTTTAGGAAGAACGCCACAGGAAAATCCTAATAAGTTCGAAAAGTTCTACGAAGAACCAAAGAGAATACTCTCACAAATATTATTAATAATGAATTGAATTCCCCTTAAGGTTATACTGATTTATATAGCTGAAAATACTAAACAACAAAAGGAAATAATTAATTAGGCAATTAAGCCCATTTAAGCCTATAAAAGAAAAAAGAAAAGTCAACCTCTTACAATAAGGAAAGAAGAATATAATTGACAAATAATTGCCTTGAACATAATAAGTAAGAAATCAACGCAAAATTGGAAGTCTTTATGACCAAGAAATCAACTCCACAATAGAAAGTCTTCATGGGCAAGAAATTGGTTAGAATTAGGCCCATCAATTGTTTTAATTAAATTAATTAAACATTGATCTTCTTTTAGGTCCATTTTGGAATCCATCATTTTAACATCAACCCAAATCTCTTGAACCAATCCATTAAGTGTTTTCTTGAACCTCTTAGCTCTTGCCCTTGTAATTGGCTCAATCAGAATATGCAATGGATCCTTTGCTGATGCTTCTTAATTCTCATCATTCCCTCTCTCTTGAAAAGGTTTTGTCCTCAAATCTTCACCTACATCAAAAGGAGTTAAATTAGTAACATTGAAAGTGGCACTAACATTGTACTCACCTGGTAAATCCAACTTGTATGCGTTGTCATTAATGCGCTCAAGGACTTGAAAAGGTCCATCTCCTCTCGGAAGCAACTTAGACCTCTTTTGTGCTGAAAACCTTTCTTTCCTCACATGTAACCAAACCCAATCACCAGGTTCAAAAATCAACTTGTGACGACCTTTGTTTGCTTGCTTAATGTATTGTTCCCTCCTCCTCTTGATGTTGAGCCGTGCTCTCTCATGGATTTGCTTCACAAATTCTGCCTTTTTCTTTCCATCTAAGTTCACATGCTCAGAAACAGGTAAATGTGATAAATCCAAAGGAGTTAAAGGATTAAAACCATAAACAATTTCAAACGGTGAGAACTTAGTAACAGAATGAATTGTACTATTATATGCAAACTCAACATGTGGTAAACAATCCTCCCAAGTCTTAATGTTTTTAATAATGACAGCCCTCAACAAAATGGATAAAGTCCTATTAACTATTTCGGTTTGACCATCGGTTTGGGGATGACAAGTAGTAGAAAACAAAAGTTTTGTTCCTAGTTTTCCCCATAATGTCTTCCAAAAGTAACTCAAGAACTTAGCATCCCGATCTGAAACGATTGTCCTAGGCATACCATGTAATCTCACAACATCTCGAAAGAACAAATCGGCAACATGTGAAGCATCGTCAGTCTTATGACAAGGAATAACATCAGTCATCTTGGAAAATCGATCTACAACCACAAAGATTGAATCCCATCCACGCCTACTCCTAGGTAATCCCAAAACAAAATCTATCAAAATATCAATCCAAGGAGAACTAGGAATAGGTAGGGGGGTGTATAGACCATTCGGTTGAACTCTCGACTTGGCTTGCCTACAAGTAACACATCTACCACAAATTCTCTTAACATCCCGTTTCATGTGTTGCAAATAGAAGTGCTCTTGCAAAATAGCTACGGTTTTAGCAACTCCAAAATGTCTCATTAACCCTCCACGATGGGACTACTGAACTAACAAGTCCTTCATTGAACAATTAGGCACACACAACTTATTGTCTCTAAACAAGAAACCCTCATGCCTAAAAAACTTACCATTTGCAGACTTTTCACAAGCACTATATACTTCACCAAAGTCATGGTCATCAGGATAAAGTTCCTTAATATGCTCAAACCCAATGAACTTAGCATCAAGAGTAGAGATTAAGGCATACCTGCGTGAAAGTGCATCCGCTACCATATTTTCCTTACCTTGCTTATACCGAATGACATAGGGAAAAGTCTCAAGGAATTCAAACCAACGGGCATGTCTCTTGTTCAGCTTGTGTTGACTCTTCAAATGTTTCAAGGATTCATGATCCGTGCGAATCATAAACTCCTTTAGCCACAAGTAATGCTGTTGTGTCTCCAAAGCTCGAACCAATGCGTCCAATTCTTTATCATAAGTGGGGTAATTAAGTGCAGCCCCGCTTAACTTCTCGCTAAAGCATGCAAGTGGTCTTCCATCCTGCATAAGCACAGCGTTTATACCTACACCAGAAGCATCACATTCGATTTCGAACGTTTTAGAAAAATCAGGTAAATTCAGTAAAGGAGCATTAGTTAGTTTGTATTTGATAAGCTGAAACGCCTTCTCTTGCTCTTCACCCCACTTGAATGCAACGTCCTTCTTGATCACTTCAGTAAGTGATGCGACAATTGTGCTAAATTCTTTCACGAACCTCCTATAAAAACTAGCAAGTCCATGGAAACTTCTCACATTACCTATACTGGAGGGGCTCGGCCAGTCTTGAATGGCCTTGATCTTCTCATCATCAACCTCGATTCCTTTTGTACTCACGACAAAACCTAGAAAAACAAGCTTATCGATGCAGAAAGTACACTTTTTGAGGTTAGCATACAACTTTTCTTTTCGAAGTATATCTAACACTGAATGCACATGTGAGACATGGTCATGTAGTCTTGCTATAGATCAGAATATCATCAAAATAAACAACTACGAATTTACCAATGAAAGCATGCAACACATGAATTAAACGCATGAAAGTACTAAGTGTATTAGTTAATCCAAATGGCATGACTAACCACTCATACAATCCATATTTCGTTTTGAATGCTATTTTCCATTCGTCTCCCTCTTTCATTCGTATTTGATGATACCCGCTCTTAAGGTCAATCTTTGAAAACACACAGGAACCATGCAACTCATCTAACATGTCATCTAAGCGAGGAATGGGGTGTCGATACTTTACCGTTATATTGTTGATGGCTCTGCAATCCACACACATTCTCCATGTCCCATCCTTCTTAGACACTAAAATCACCGGAACTGCACAAGGACTCATGCTTTCCCTTATGTATCCTTTTTCCATCAACTCCTCTACTTGTCTTTGCAGCTCATTTGTTTCCTCCGGATTACTTCGATATGCTAGCCGGTTTGGAATTGATGCTCCGGGGACAAAATCTATTTGGTGTTCGATCCCTCGAATTGGTGGTAATCCATATGGTACTTCCTCGAGAAACACATCCTCGAACTCCTACAAGAGAGAAACCACAACACTAGGTAAAGAAGAATCAAGTTGGTTAGTGTTGAAAAGGGCTTCCTTGTACATGAGTACAATCATTGGCCGTTTTGAAATCAAAGCTCGCATAACCTCACTTGTTCTTGCATAGAAATTTCTTTGTCTTCTCTTTGATTTTACCTCATTGGCCGAATCTTTCTCTCTTTTTCTCTTCTTACCAAATTCGGCCTTGCTCTCACCCTCATTCTCTTTCTTTTGCTCACTCATTTTCCTTTGTTCGCTCAAATTCTTTTTATCACTCAATTTTTGTAATCTCACTTGGTCTTCATAAACTTGCTTGGGTATCATTGGAACAAGAGTGATTTTTCGTTGATTTAGCTCAAATGAGTACTTGTTGGTGAAGCCATCATGTTACACACGTCGATCAAATTGCCATGGTCTTCCTAGTAGAATGTGTCCTGCTTGCATCGGTACCACATCACATAACACTTCATCTTCATATTTTCTAATGCGAAATGGCACCATAACCTGTTTTGTAACCCTTACCTCACCACTATCATTCAACCATTGCAGCTTATATGGACGAGGGTGTTCAAGTGTCACGAGCCCAAGCTTTTCAACCATGGAAGTGCTAGCCACATTAGTGCAGCTACTGCTATCAATAATAATACTACATACCTTGCCCTTCACGTCGCAACGAGTATGAAAGATGTTTTCCCGTTGCGTTTCCTCTTCTTCTTTAGCTTGCAAACTCAAGGCTTGTCATGCAACTAGTCCAAGCATCTCTCCAAGCTCGGCTCCAAACTCCTCGTCACCCATGGAAACATCTTCTAATGGTGGCATATCTTCTAAATCATCCTCATCTTCAGATTGAATCTCACCACTCTGCAAGATCATCATAACTCGCTTGTTTGGACATTGGCTAGCTATGTGTCCTCTTCCCTGACATTTAAAACATTTAATTTCACTAGAACGAGTCGGCATAGGGGCTTTACCTTGAGATGTCGTGTTAGTGATGGTTGTCTTTGGCTCGAATTTGGCCTTGGAAGTGGATGGGTTTTCTTCTTTCTTTGGATAACCCGACCGCCAAGGTGCGGCACTCTGATTTTATGGGGTTGATTTAGGCCGGGTAATACTTCCCCTCTTGAGTTGCTGCTCAACTTTGATAGCCATGTGTACCATATCCTCTAACTCCACATAATGTTGCAACTCCACCCTATTATGGATCTCCTTATTTAACCTCATCAAAAATCTGGCCATGATAGCTTCTCGATCTTCCTTTACATTAGCCCGAATCATTGCAATCTCCATCTCCTTGAAGTAGTCTTCCACACTTAGACTCCCTTATCTAAGTCCCTGCAATTTCTTGTACAACTCTCGATAGTAGTGGCTTGGAATGATAACCGCTTCCTCATCACTGCTTTCATCTCCCCCCATGTCTCTATTGCACGTTCCCTATTCTGTATCCTATTTATAACAAGCTGATCCCACCACGTAACAGCATCATTAGAAAATTCAATTACAGCAAGTTTTACCTTCTTTGCTTCGGAATAGTTATGGCAATCAAAAATGAAATCCATCTTCTTTTCCCACTCAAGGTAAGCTTCCAGATCTGACCTACCTTGAAAAGACGGAATCTTTATCTTAATACTACCCAAATTGTTGTCTTCCCGATGCCTAGCTCCTCTATTCTGACCACCATACCTCATATTGCTAGCAATCGAATCCCTATCATCTTCTTCCTCAAACTCATTCTCAACGTACTCCTCATCTTCATCTCTCACTCCCCTAGGCTGAATTCTATCCCTCTTATGCATATTAGGAATGTTTTGTGGCTGCCCCCGTTGTGTTCACTCTTCTACCCTATCCAACCTCTCATGTATGTGCTATAATTCTACCCTCATCATCCGCCTCATCTCTCCCAACAACTCTTGCATTTGCATGTTCGGGATGGTTGGTTGTTGATTATTTTCGCTTGAATTTTCTTCTTGATTGTGGGATATATTTGACCCTGCAAAATCAGGTTAGAAAAGATACAAAAAGGAATAAAATAAAGGACCTCACTACACTCCCTCACGTGTTTCACTCAAGAATATGATTCGCTCAATTCCGCTCTTGTTTCACTCAATTAAATCTGGTTTTTCCCCTCTGATACACTCACACTCTCTTGCCTTTTTCCACTTATAGTATCCTCTATAGGTTCTTATCAAACTAATCAAACAAATATCCAAATTTCTAGCAACAATTTACCCCAAACTCACCAAAAAAAAATTTGGATTCAATGGATAAGGAAAGAGAAAAAGAATACAATGTTGTGTATGATGAAATTTTACGGGTTTGATGGTAACAAGAAATTTGGATTGGGATTCAAAAGAGAAAACAAAATTGTAAAATTGAAACCAGATTGTAAGAATTAATTCTCAATATTGCACCTTTTTTTTTATTTTTTTTTCTGATTTTTTTTTTGTTTCTATTTTTTTTTGGAATAAAATAAAGAAGATAGGCAAACCTGAGACTAAATTGTGCTCTGATACCAACTGATACGAATCACGCCAAGAACTGATGAAACCCGTGAATCAAGTAGGATTCCAAGATCGCCTAGAATCAAATTTGTATGAAAACCTCGACTCATTGCTTATATGGAAGCAAGAACCTTAGTATGATGAAGACGCCACAATCAATGATGGAAGAATTGATTGATAAGTCTAGGAAGAACGCCACAGGAAAATCCTGATAAGTTCGAAAAGTTCTACGAATAACCGAAGAGAATACTCTCACAAATATTATTAATCATGAATTGAATTCCCCTTAGAGTTACACTGATTTATATAGCTGAAAACACTAAGCAGCAAAAGGAAATAATTAATTAGGCAATTAAGCCCATTTAAGCCTATTAAAGAAAAAAGGAAAGTCAACCTCTTACAATAAGGAAAGAAGAATAAAATTGACAAATAATTGCCTTGAACATAATAAGCACGAAATCAACCCAAAATTGGAAGTCTTTATGACTAAGAAATCAACTCCACAATGGAAAGTCTTCATGGGCAAGAAATTGGCTAGAATTAGGCCCATCAATTGTTTTAATTAAATTAATTAAACATTGATCTTCTTTTGGGCCCATTTTGGAATCCATCATTTTAACATCAGCCTAAATCTCTTAAACCAATCCATTAAGTGCTTCTTTGAACCTCTTAGCTCTTGCCCTTGTAATTAGCCCAATCGGAATATGCAATGGATCCTTTGCTGGTGCTTCTCTATTCTCATCAAAATATCATTCAAGTTCAAGACCCAATCCATGAACATCAATCTTAAGGCTTGGATAGCAATTGTAATGCAAATTAGGTTGTTATTTATTTATTTGTATTAGTTTGGGCTTAGTTTGTATTATGGGTTGGGTTTTAAATTAGTTTAGTATTTTAATGTTATATTGGACTTTTAATTATTGGGTTAAGAGTTAATTAAATTAGGATTTTATTTTAGTTTACTATTAGGTTTAGGGTTGAGAGTTTATTTTGGTTTTTTATTAGATTTAGGATTGTATGCCTATAAAAGGCTTATTAAACCTAAAATTTCAGGCAGATGTTTATTCAATAAAGCTTTAACTTTTCTCCATTGTTCTTTTGAGAACTTTGAGATTGCATCAAGAATTGTTCTTGATTTATTAACCTTGACTTATCTCCCACCTTCTCAACTCTTTCTTGGGAGTGGCATCGTTATATATTTGGTTTTTGGTTCTTTAATCAATGGATCAAATATTTTCTATAATCTGAATTAACTTTCTTGGGGGTTGTGTTTCAATTTGATCGTGGGTGTCGTATCGTTATATATGGGGTTCGCATCAGTTGGTATCAAAGCTTCAGTTAATTAATTCAGGTTTGGGTTTTTCAATTTAAGTTTCTTATTCTGATTTCTTTACCCATTAATCAATATCTGATTTTATTTTTTTCTTTAGCCGCAATTCATCAATTCAATTTGTGATTGTCGCATAACCTGTTTCTTGGTGTGCCTTCTTTAATAATTAACTAAATTCGTTGAATATCACAACCCATAGTCAATTTGCTTTTGTCTAACCTTCCGTTCTTTAATAGGACGCACCAACCACCATCAATGTTCAATCCTAATTTGTCCATCAGTCATTTGTCAATAACCTAATGTGTGATCTGCTGCAAATTCATTAATTTTTTATTCTTTAATTTGCTGGTTCATTAACTTTGCAGCATAACAATCAGTTCTCCTTTGTTATTTTATTTCTGCTTCCTCCATCACACACTGGTTTCATAATTGATTCTCTTCATCCACATAGAACCATCATGATGCGGAACTCCAAGACCCAAATTGTTTCTACGAACTCTTTATCCCTCACAACCAGATTTGATTCACACCAAAGTAATTCAGGTTAATTTGTTCTATCACCCAAGAAATGCGTTTTGACAAAAACCCAAGAGAATACCCTTGAACCCAAGATCAAAGCAATCAAGAACAATAGAAATAGGAAGTAGAATTGAAAAAACAAAGACAAACTCAATTGCATCAATTCAATACCTTAAGTATAAAATCACAAGAAAACAAACTCTCTTAAATTCCATATAGGAAATGTTTGAAGAAATATTCAGCCCTGGAAAATGAAATTAAACAGCCCTATTTAAAGATTTTACAACCACAATGTATATTGAGCCTAAGCACTAATTAAGGTGGAGTCAACCCTCTCATAAATGCCAAAAATCACTCCTTGATTCTTGCCATCATGAATGTCAAAATAACTCCTTGATTCTTGCCATTAATTAGTGAATGAATCTGGACACCACTTGAATGATTGGAAATAAGATGGGCTGAATCCAAAGCTAGTCTTTTAGCCCAATTACATTAATCAAATTGGACTCTTTAAAATCTCCATGCTTAGACAGCCCATTATCGCAATTTTGCACAAATAGTTGAAGTTGTTCCTTTAACCTTTTAGCTTGGGCCCTAGTGATTGGTCCGTTAAAATCTTCAAGATGAATCTCCAAGTCACTTCCTTGAGCACTAGTGGCATGTGGAGCAGCATTTGTAACATTTCCCCGCCCTTCAAAAGGATTCGTCCTCGAATCAGATCCTGCATCAATATCAAAGGGAGATAAATCAGAAACATTAAAAGTAGCTGAAACACCATACTCACCAGGTAGATCAATGCGGTATGCATTGTCATTGATCTTTGCAACAACTTGAAAAGGTCCGTCTCCACGAGCATCCAATTTTGATTTCCTTTTGGAAGGAAATCTTTCCTTGCGCATGTGAACCCAAACCCAATCTCCTGGTTCAAATGACACCATGCGCCTTCCTTTGTTCACTTGAGATGCAATTTGCTCATTTCGCTTCTCTATCTTTTGTCTTACTTTGTCATGAATGGATTTAACCATCTCTGCCCTTGTATATCCATCTGTATTAGAAATCTCACTCAAACGAATAGGTAAAAGATCCAAAGGAGTTAGTGGATTAAATCCATACACAATTTCAAAAGGAGAAAACCCAGTGGTAGAATGCACACTCCTATTATATGCAAATTCAACAAAAGACAGATTATCTTCCCAAGTTTTAACATTCTTTCCAATCAAAGCACGCAACAATGTTCCCAAAGTCCTATTTACTACTTCAGTTTGCCCATCAGTTTGAGGATGGGAAGCAGTAGAAAACAATAATTTAGTACCAAGTTTGGACCAAAGTACTCGCCAAAAGTGACTCAAAAATTTAACATCTCGATCCGACACAATAGTTTTTGGAATGCCATGTAAACGCACAATCTCTTTAAAGAATAAATTAGCAATATGTACAGCATCATCAGCTTTATGGCATGGTATGAAATGAGCCATTTTGGAAAAACGATCCACAACCACAAAAATTGAGTCCTTTCTATTTCTAGTTCTTGGTAGACCCAAAACAAAGTCCATAGAAATGTCAACCCAAGGATTTGTTGGTATTGGCAAAGGCATGTATAATCCATGGGGTTGAGTTCTAGATTTAGCTTGTCTACATGAAATGCAACCAGAACAGATTTTCTCAACACTCTTACGCATATTAGGCCAAAAGAAGTGTTCATGCAAGATGCTCAAAGTTTTGTCAATGCCAAAATGTCCCATAAGACCTCCATTATGAGCTTCACGAACAAGCAATTCCCTAATTGAACTATTAGGCACACATAATTTTTCTCCTTTAAAAAGAAATCCCTCATGCCTATAGAAATCACGGAATGCAGCATGCTCACAAGCATTATAAACATTAGAGAAATCACTATCATGTGCATACAAATCCTTCAAATGCTCAAATCCCAACAACTTAGTTGAAAGAGTAGAGATTAAAGCATACCTTCTAGATAACCCATCTGCCACGATGTTCTCTTTACCTTGCTTATATTGGATCACATATGGAAAGGATTCTATGAATTCCATCCATTTGGCGTGACGCTTGTTTAGCTTACTTTGCCCTTTCAAGTGTTTCAATGACTCGTGATCTGTATGAATCACGAACTCCTTTGGTAACAAATAATGTTGCCATGTTTGCAATGCTCTCACTAAGGCATACATCTCCTTATCATAAGTTGAGTAGTTAAGCTGTGCTCCATGTAGCTTTTCACTAAAATAAGCAACGGGCCTTTTTTCCTGCAATAAAACAGCACCTATACCAATCCCGGAGGCGTCACATTCAATTTCAAAAGTTAAATCGAAATTAGGTACCCTCAACAATGTTGCACTGCTCAACTTCTCCTTTAGCACTGAAAATGCATGTTCTTGTTCTTTACCCCAAATAAACCCTTTATCTTTCTTCATGATCTCAGTTAATGGTGCAGCAATGGTACTAAAATCTTTGACAAATCTCCTATAGAAACTTGCCAAACCATGAAAACTTCTCACTTCACTCACAGTTTTAGGTGTCGGCCATTCTTGAATAGCCTTTACCTTTTCACTATCTACTTCAATTCCATTTGAACTCACGACATAACCCAAGAAAATGAGGCGATCAGTGCAAAATGAACATTTCTTTAAGTTAGCATACAACTTGTTTTTGTGCAAAGCATCAAACACACATTTTAAATGCTTAACATGCTCATCAATAGATTTGCTATACACTAGAATGTCATCAAAATAGACAACCACAAATATTCCAATACACTCATGCAAAACATGGTTCATTAATCGCATAAATGTACTAGGGGCATTGGTTAGGCCAAACGGCATTACCATCCACTCATACAATCCATGTTTTGTTTTAAAAGCGGTTTTCCACTCATCACCTGCTTTTATTCTAATTTGATGATAACCACTTTTCAAATCGATTCTAGAAAAGACACATGCACCATGCAATTCATCTAACATGTCATCAAGTCGAGGTATGGGGTGTCGATACTTTACCGTTATTTTGTTGACAGCTCTACAATCCACGCACATACGCCAACTTCCATCCTTCTTTGGTACCAACAAGACGGGTACTGCACATGGACTTAAACTTTCTCTTATAAGTTCTTTCTTCAAGAGCTCTTCCACTTGCTTTTGTAGCTCCTTTGTCTCTTCGGGATTGCTTCTATAGGCTGGCCTATTAGGGATGGCAGCCCCGGGAATGAGGTCGATTTGATGTTCTATCCCTCTCAAAGTGGTAAACCCTGAGGTAAATCATCGGGAAAAACTTCACCGTACTCCTGCAAAACATCAATAACAACACTTGGCAAAGAAGGGTCAAAGTCGTTAGTAGAAAAATAAGCCTCCTTGTACAAAAGTACAATCATTGGCCTATGAGTAGTTAAAGCCTTCCTCACATCTCTCATTTTCGCATAGAAGCTCATTTTCTTTCCCTCTTTTTTTTCTATGGCCGAGTGCTCCTCACTCATTTTCTCCTTTTCACTCATTCTCTCATCTTCCTTTTTTTCTGTTTTCTCTTTTTCTTTTCCACTCTCTTTTCTTTTTCTCTCGGCCTCTCTTTGAACGAACTCTCCATAAGACTTCTCAAGTTGCAATTGATCTTCAAAGATCTGTTTAGGGGTCAAAGGAAGAAGAGTATACTTTTTGCCTTCTTTCTCAACCATGTACCTATTAAGATATCCATCATGGTTCACTCTCCTATCCCATTGCCATGGTCTACCTAACAACAAGTGACTAGCTTGCATAGGAACAACATCACAATTAACTTCATCATGGTACCTTCCAATAGCAAATGGAACCCTCACTTGTTTAGTGACCTTCACTTCCCCACTATTGTTAAGCCATTGCAATCTATAAGGTCTTGGATGTTTTATAGTTTCCAACCCTAACTTATCCACAAATAAAGTACTAGCTACATTCACACAACTACCCCCATCAATAATCAAACTACACACTTTCCCTTCAACTAAACACCTAGTATAAAAAAGATTTTCCCTTTGCAACCTAACTCCCTCATTATCCTCTTTCACTTGCACATTAAGAGCACGCCTAGTAACCAACAATTGTCCCTCAGTAGGCAACTCAACATCACTACAATCCTCTAAAGGAGGCATCTCATCCTCATCATTACTTTCCTCATCTGTCTCTACCCCATTACCGCGCATCATCATTGCCCTTTTATTTGGGCATTGAGATGTTATGTGCCCATACCCCAAACACCTAAAACACTTAATGTCACGACTTCTAGAGTTTTGGGTAGAAGTAGTACCTTTGTTTTTGTTGTCAAGTGATTGAGATAATTGCGCCTTGTCATCCTTTTTTATTTGGGCAGCCTTGTTATCATTCCTCCAATTTGGCCTCCCTAAATTTGTTTGAGCTGAAAAGGTGTTGGCTTGTTTCCCCTTCCCCTTGCGTTGCAATTGCCTTTCTATCTTCATAGCCATGTGCACCATATCTTCCATCTCCACATAGTGTTGCAACTCCACTCTGTCGGCTATGTCCTTGTTAAGTCCATTGAGAAACCTTGCCATGGTGGCCTCTCTATCTTCCTCCACGTTTGCTCGGATCATAGCAATCTCCATTTCTTTGTAGTATTCCTCCACACTCTTTGTTTCTTGTACAAGACTTTGCAATCTTTGGTGCAAGTCCCTATAATAATGGCTTGGAACAAATCTACGCCTCATGATAGCCTTCATTTCAGCCCACGTTCGGATCGGTCTTTCACCATTTCTCCTCCTACTTACAAGAAGTTGATCCCACCATACAAGTGCATATTCTCCAAACTCCACCGCTGCCAGTTTGATCTTCTTTTCCTCCGAGTAATTGTGACATTCGAAGATTAATTCCACTTTTCGCTCCCACTCCATATATGCATCCGGATCATTCTTCCCCAGAAAGGATGGAATTTTCATTTTTATACTCCCGATATTCCTATCAAGATCATTTTGGTTCCACCTACCCCTTCCATAATTTCGACCTTCATTGACCAAGGGAGCTTGATCATCAAATTCCTCTTCAGACTCTTCTATATATTGAGGTGCAGGTTGCCTTCTTGCCCTTGGAATGTTTTGGGCAGTCCCTTCACGCAAGACATTGATCTCGTTTTGTTGCCTCTCCAAAGTGTCATTCATGTTGCCAAGAACAAGTTGAATCCTCTCAAACTGTTGTTGCATGGCATTGAGAAGAAATTCTTGGTCTTTTGGTGCACTTCCGCTTCCTTCCATTTTTTTTTTTTGTGCAATCTGAAATATCAAAGAAAAATAACAAACCAGAACCTCACAAACACTCCATCACGTGTTTCCCTCGTACTCCTCTTGTGTTTAACTCAAATTGGCTTTTACCCTCTTTTGAACTCACACTCTCTTGCCTTTTACCGCTCAAGCAATCTTTATGATTTTATACATAAGGGCCAAATCAAACAGCAATCAAGATTTCAATGTAATTCAATTTTTCTAAAGGAATCCAAAAAAATAAACAACAAGGATATGCAAAACAAAGCAACAGAACCAATAAAGAAAAAGGCACACACTTGATGTTTATGGTGACTTATAAAGAAATGGACTCAGAAAAGGACGCTATAGAATAACAAATATTGAATCTAAGAATGAAACTTGTAATTAATTCCTTACAAAATAACACCCAAACACTCAGGAACAGATATATATGTATATATTTTTTTTAAACAAAAATCAGACTCAATAGGGTGAGTTGATTCTTCATAACCCAAGGATAATCAATCACACTAATCACAAATGGAGGATCTCGTTCAGAACTGATGATTTTTTTTTTTTTCGTTTTTTTTTTTTTTTTTTTTTAAGAACAAGATCAACAAGCAAGAAGATAATCAACAAGGCTAATGAAAAGAACAGAAATTAAAAGGATAGATAATTACTTGGTGAGTGTGGCTCTGATACCAAATGATGCGGAACCCCAAGACCCAAATTGTTTCTACGAACTTTTTATCACTCACAACCAGATTTGATTCACACCAAAGTAATTCAGGTTGATTTGTTCTATCACCCAAGAAATGCGTTTTGACAAAAACCCAAGAGAATACCCTTGAACCCAAGATCAAAGCAATCAAGAACAATAGAAATAGGAAGTAGAATTGAAAAAACAAAGACAAACTCAATTGCATCAATTCAACACCTTAAGCATAAAATCACAAGAAAACAAACTCTCTTAAATTCCATATAGGAAATGTTTGAAGAAATATTCAGCCCTGAAAAATGAAATTAAACAGCCTTATTTAAAGATTTTACAACCACAATGTATATTGAGCCTAAGCACTAATTAAGGTGGAGTCAACCCTCTCATAAATGCCAAAAATCACTCCTTGATTCTTGCCATCATGAATGTCAAAATAACTCCTTGATTCTTGCCATTAATTAGTGAATGAATCTGGACACCACTTGAATGATTGGAAATAAGATGGGCTGAATCCAAAGCTAGTCTTTTAGCCCAATTACGTTAATCAAATTGGGCTCTTTAAAATCTCCATGCTTAGACAACCCATTATCAACCCAATTTTGCACAAATAGTTGAAGTTGTTCCTTTAACCTTTTAGCTTGGGCCCTAGTGATTGGTCCGTTAAAATCTTCAAGATGAATCTCCAAGTCACTTCCTTGAGCACTAGTGGCATGTGGAGCAGCATTTGTAACACATCACTATGACCGAATACAACAATCTTGGTTTGAATCTTCATATTCTGTTCTTGAATAGCATCATCAATCAGGATTCTTGAATTCTTGATTCATTATCATATTTATCTCTTGATTTGCAAGATTCATATCAATATCTTGTTTTTGGTTCAATTCCACAATTTACAATCCATATAGTTGTGCATTCTAGTTTGAATAAAAAAAAAAAAAAATTATGAAAAAAAAGTATCAAAAAAAAAGAGAAAAAAAAATTGAATGCCATAAATTGCTTGGATTGAAGTGAGTTGATATTAATTTACCATATTTGCAATTCAAGATCTTTGCGGTGTTCGAAATCTTTTCTTGAGATCAGATTGCTTTTCGTTATTTCGTCATTCTAGTGTCATTGTTGGTCCTTATTTTTTTTTTTGTGTTTTTTGTATGTGCGTTTTTCTTTGTTGATATTTGTCTAGGGCGATTATTTCAAGGGTGACCTTGTTGTGATTGATTAGTTCTATAAAGAACTTAGTGAGAAAAGTTTGAGTGTGGACAGGAAGTGTTGAGTTAAATCAAAATCATTGAGTGTCAAACACGTGAATGATTAGAGTGAAACACGTGAGGGAGTGTTGTAAGGTTACTTTTACTAACATTCTTACAGGTGTCAATCATGTCTACGGATAACGATAAAGAAGAAAAGGGTAATGAGTCGTTCATTCTCAAAGTGATGCAACAACAATTTGAGAGGATGAACATGGTGTTTGGAGATATTAGGGATCGAATGGATAGGCAAGATGAGGTCATAGCTACTTTGCAAAGGGGGCAGCAAAGGAGAGCTCCGGAAGAGCATAGTGGTTATGATGAATTTGAAGCTAATTATGGGGTGTTCTATGGAAAAGATTTGGAAGGAGATGACAATGCAATTAATGTTAATAGGGCCGAATTAGAGGTGGTAAAGGTGGTCGTAGAGGAAGAGGTAATGGCGATGGAGATCGTAGGTACTATGGGAATGGGAATGAGAGAGTAAGATGGGATGATAGACCCAATAGACCGGATAGGGATCTTGGTAGCATTAAGATGAATATACCCTCTTTCCAAGGGAAGGATGATCCTTATGTGTATTTAGAGTGGGAGAAATGAGTGGAGTTGGTCTTTGAGTGTCATAATTTTACTGAGGAGAAGAAGGTGAAGTTAGCCGCAGCTGAGTTTGTGGATTATGCTGTGGTTTGGCGGGGGCAAGTAATGCTAGATAGAAGGAGAAATGAGGAACATCTTATAAAAACTTGGGGTGAGATGAAAACTATTATGAGGAAACGGTTTGTTCCTAAATCATACTATAGGGAGCTATACCGACGATTGCAGAGCCTAACACAAGGTTCTAAGAGTGTGGAGGACTATTATAAGGAGATGGAGATAGCCATGGTTAGAGCTAATATAGAGGAGGATAGAGAGGCTACTATGGCAAGATTTCTACAAGGATTGAATGAAAATATTGCCAATATTATTGAGTTGCAGCATTATGTGGAGCTTGAGGACTTGGTCCACATGGTTATGAAGGTGGAGAGGCAACTCAAAAGAAGGGGTTCGATGTCACGATATAGTAGCAGTTCGGGTTCCGCATCCACTTGGAAGTCGAATTGGAGTAGAAATGAAGATAAGGCATCTCAAAGGCCTAAGGCTGAAACTACTAAGCCTAAGGAGGGTAGAGATATAAGCCATGATAAGGGCAAGGCTGAGGCAACTCAAGAGAGAAATAGGGATATCAAATGTTTTAGGTGCTTGGGAAGAGGTCACATAGCTTCCCAATGTCCTAACAAACGAACTATGATCTTGAGGGAGGATGGAGATATAGAGACCGAAGGGGAAAGTGATGATGATGAGATGCCACCTTTGGAAGATGCTAGTGATGTTGAAATTGAGTATCCCGCAGATGGAAATTTGTTAGTGGTAAGACGTGCTTTAAGCATGCAAGTAAAGGAAGAAGATGATGAGATGTAACGTGATAATATTTTTTATACTAGATACCATATCAAGGAGAGGGTGTGTAGTGTGATTATTGATGGGGGTAGTTGCACAAATGTTGCTAGCACCGAGTTAGTAGAGAAACTTAGTTTACCTACTTCAAAACATCCTAGACCATACAAGTTGCAATGGTTAAACGATTGTGGAGAGGTTAAGGTAACGAAACAAGTGCTAGTTCCTTTTGCTATTGGTAGATACAAAGATGAGGTGTTGTGTGATGTTGTACCTATGCATGCTGGTCACTTGCTTTTGGGGCGTTCATGGTAATATGATAGGAGAGTAATACATGATGGGTTTAAGAATAGATATTCTTTTACCATGAATGGGCGAACGATCACTCTGGTGCCTTTAACACCTAGACAGGTGTATGAAGATCAAGTGAGAATAAAAGAGAGTACGAGAAAAAGAGAGTCTGAGAGTTTAAACACTTGTGAGGCCGAGAGAAAGAGAGCCGAGTGTGAGAAAAAGAGTGACAAAACACTAGAGTGTGTGCAAAAGAAAATTGGGAAGGTTGAGTGTAGAAGAGAGAATGAAAGGAAGAAAAGTGAGAAAAAGAAAATGAGTATTTAAGCAAAGGGGAGCGATGTGAGAGTTGCTTTTCTAGCCAAGCAACAAATATTTGTACTTTTCTACAAAGATGCTTATTTTTCTAACTCTGAACTTCATAAACCTTTGCCTAGTGTCGTCGCAACTCTTTTGCAGGATTTTAAGGATGTATTCCCTAAAGAGATGCCCGATGGATTACCACTGAAGAGGGGAATAGAGCATCAAATTGATTTTATACCCGGAGCTACAATTCCAAACCGACCCGTATATAGAAGTAATCCTAAGGAGACAAAAGAGATTCAAAGACAGGTGGAGGAGTTGATGAAGAAAAGGTATGTGAGAGAGAGCATGAGTCCATAAGTCGTACCGGTTCTACTTGTGCCAAAGAAGGATGAGACTTGGCGTATGTGCATCGATTGCAGAGCTGTCAACAAAATTACAGTTAAGTATCGACATCCCATACCTAGATTAGATGACATGTTAGATGAGTTGCATGGATCTTGTGTTCTTTCTAAGATTGACCTTAAAAGTGAATATCATTAAATTAGAATGAAAGAATGAGATAAATGGAAAACTGCATTTAAAACGAAACATGGTTTGTATGAGTGGTTAGTTATACCTTTTGGTTTAACTAATGAGCCTAGTACTTTCATGAGATTAATGAATTATGTTTTGCGCTCTTTCATTGGAAAATTTGTTGTGGTCTACTTTGATGACATATTAGTGTATAGTAAGAGCATAGATGAACATGTTAGACATTTACATTGTGTGCTTGATGTGTTAAGGAAAGAAAAGTTGTATACCAATTTGAAAAGTGTTCCTTTTGCACGGATAAGATAGTGTTTTTGGGTTATGTTGTTACGTCAAAAGGGATAGCAGTAGATGAGGAGAAAGTTAAGGCTATTAGAGAGTGGCCTAGACCTAGGAATGTTAGTGAAGTTTGTAGCTTTCATGGGTTGGCTAGTTTTTATAGGAGATTTGTTAAGGATTTTAGCACCATAGCGGCACCACTAACTGAGGTTGTGAAAAAGAGTGTGGGTTTCAAATGGGGTGATGAGCAACAATATGCATTTGAATTGATTAAGGATAAATTGTGTACTGCACCATTGCTTGCTTTACCTAATTTCTCTAAGACATTTGAGATTGAGTGTGATGCATTAGGAATAGGTATAGAGGCTGTTCTTATGCAAGATAGAAGTCCTATAGCTTATTTTAGTGAGAAATTGAGTGGAGCATCATTGAATTATCCTACTTATGACAAAGAGTTGTATGCTTTAATTAGGACCTTAGAAACTTGGCAACATTATTTGTGGCCTAAGGAATTTGTAATTCATACTGATCATAAGTCTTTAAAACATTTGAAAGGGCAAAGTAGGTGGAGTAGGAGGCATGCTAAATGGGTAGAGTTCATAGAAACGTTTCCTTATGTGATTAAGTATAAGCAAGGAAAGGAAAACGTAGTAGCTGATGCATTATCTCGTAGGTATACATTGATTTCTACTTTGAATGCAAGATTATTGGGTTTCGAGCATATAAAGAAATTGTATGTTAATGATCCTGATTTTGCTAGTGTGTATGTTGCTTGTGAGAAAACTGCTTTTGAAAAGTTTTATAGACATGAGGGGTATTTGTTTCGGGAAAGTAGATTGTGCATTCCTCAAGGGTCTATAAGAGAGTTACTTGTTAGAGAGGCGCAAGGGGGTGGTTTAATGGGACATTTTGGTGTTAAAACTTTAGATGTCTTAGATGAGCATTTCTTTTGGCCACACACGAAGAGAGATGTTGAGCGAATTTGTGAGAGGTGCATAACATGTAAAAAGTCTAAGTCTAAAGTTTTACCCCATGGTTTGTATACACCTTTGCCTATACCTAGTGAACCTTGGATTGATATTTCTATGGATTCTATATTGGGTTTACCTAGGTCCAAAAAGGGCTAAGATTCGGTGTTTGTTGTGGTTGACAGGTTTTCGAAGATGGCTCACTTCATACCATGTCACAAGACCGATGACGCCACATCTGTTGCTGATTTATTCTTCAAGGAGGTTGTTCGACTTCATGGAGTGCCAAAGAGCATTGTTTCAGATCGAGATGTGAAGTTCTTAAGCCATTTTTGGAGGACTTTGTGGGGAAAGTTATGGACAAAGCTATTGTTTTCTACTGCTTGTCATCCGCAAACTGATGGACAAACAGAAGTTGTTAATAGGACTTTGGGTACTTTGCTGCGTTCTATAATCCAAAAGAACTTGAAGAATTTGGGAGATTGCTTACCACATGTCGAGTTTGCTTACAATAGGAGTGTTCATTCGACTACGGGTTGTTCACCATTCGAAGTTGTGTATGGGTTTAATCCACTTACTCCTTTAGATTTAATACCTTTATCTATGGCAGAAGAGCTAACTTGGATGGTAAGAAGAAAGCTGAACTTGTTAAGCAATTGCACGAGAAAGTTAGGCAACATATTGAGCGACGAACTGAGCAATATGCTACTCAAGCTAACAAGGGACGAAAGAAAATTGTGTTCGAACCAGGAGATTGGGTTTGGGTGCATATGCGTAAAGAGAGGTTTCCTGATCAACGCAAATCTAAGTTGCAGCCGCGAGGAGATGGCCCATTCCAAGTGCTTGAATGCATCAATGACAATGTGTACAAGATAGACTTGCCAGGTGAGTACAATGTTAGTGCTACTTTCAATGTTTTTGATCTCTCTCCTTTTGATTTTGATACAGATGCCGATTTGAGGACAAATTCTTTTAAGGAGAGGGGGAATGATAGAAACTAAGAAAGCAAGCCTATGGATCCTTTGAGCATCAATGAAGGACCTATGGCAAAGGCTCGAGCTAAAAGGATGAAGGAAGTTTTAAATGGGCTCACTCAAGAGATTTGGGCTAAGAGTGTTACACAACATGGCTTGGATGGCTTCGAGGGGACATTAAGGCTTTAAAATATCATTCAAGTTCAAGACCCAATCCAAGAACATCAATCTTAAGGCTTGGATAGCAATTTTAATGTAAATTGGGCTGTTATTTATTTGTTTGTATTAGTTTGGGCTTAGTTTGTATTATGGGTTGGGTTTTAAATTAGTTTAGTATATTTAATGTTATATTGAGCTTTTAATTATTAGGCTGAGAGTTAATTAAATTAGGATTTTATTTCAGTTTACTATTAGGTTTAAGGTTGAGAGTTTATTTTGGTTTCTTATTGGATTTAGGATTGTATGCCCATAAAAGACTTATTAAATCTAAAATTTCAGGCAGATGTTTATTCAATAAAGCTTTAACTTTTCTCCATTGTTCTTTTGAGAACTTCGAGATTGCATCAAGAATTGTTCTTGATTTATTAACCTTGACTTATCTCTCACCTTCTCAACTCTTTCTTGGGAGTGGCGTCATTATATCTTAGGTTCTTGGTTCTTTAATCAACGGGTCAAAGATTTTCTATAATCTGAATTAACTTTCTTGGGGGTTGTGTTTCAATTTGATCGTGGGTGTCGTATCGTTGTATACGGGATTCGCATCATAATCTCAAACACATTCCATGAAATCATAGAATTTAACTTAAGTCAACTTACATGAAATCAATAAGCTTAAAATATTCATATCACTTAAAAGCTCCAAGTCATAAATATTCAAGACATTGATTATCACCCATTTGCTTTTCTACTGGTGCAGGAGTCTCTATGGCGGCTCTCCAAATAGGCGGATGGCCTCGACAACGCATCTTTTGTGAAATTTAAACTTGTACTTTCATGGAATATATTCGATTCCAAAAGAATATCGAAAGAAATTATGCAAATTGTAGAAAAACATCAAATCATTTTTGGAAGTGAGTTTTCTTTTCGTTTCTAAGACAACCTTTCGAATTTTTCAAACAACATTTCAAAACCTCAGTTCTGATATCAAATTGAAATGACCCAACCTGGATTTTTCTCTATCTAAATCCGAGCAGAGCCCTCCCGACACCCTAACAGAAATCCTTGTAGTCTTCATATAGGTGACTCAAAAGGACTATGTTGAGCAAAGATGTCATATTTATCATTCCTTAAAAATTGTTTTTTTTTTTAAAAAAAAAAAAATCTGATAGAGAAATCTCGACAGCACAACGACTGTTTGTCCGATATTTTCAACACTTTCAAACACCTGTAAATCAATTTATAAGTATTTCTAAATACATCCATTCTTCTCCACTTCCAAATTGGACTTCAGATCCATCTCAAAATTCACATTTAAACGTAAATCAAAGCATTTAAATTAAAACTATTTCGAACTTAAATTTATTTTAATATGCATAAAATCGTAAGCATCAATATAAAATCCAAAGTATTTATATAATGTAAATTCTTTATACCTCAAGATACTTGTTTTGATTTTCACAGTAGCAATCGTTGGATGTACTCGCCTAACTTTGTGTCGGAGATCGCTCGTCTTGAGTATTCGCTCGTAGTACACTTGAGGAGATTTTCATAATAACAGATAAGAAATAGTGAGCTAAAAAGCTCAGTGAGAGATATGTATTTCTATTTAAACTTTCCTGAAGTCATAAAGCTTAAAAGAAATATTCATGCCAGAACATTTATAAAATTCATATTACTTAAACACAACTTATATCTTTGAACATAATACTTAAACATAAGCTTATATCGATGAACATAATACTTAAGCACAAGCTTATATCGTTGAAAATAATACTTAAACATAAACTTATATCGTTGAAAATAATACTTAAACATAAACTTATATCCTCCCTAATGTTTAATAAATAATTTATAAGATATAATCAAATCATTGCACTTAAACTTTAAACATTAAACATAATCGTAAACTATAATTTGTAAATCTAAAATAAAGCAGCTTATATCATTTCAATATAACATAAACTTGTAAAATAAAAATTTTGGTATACAAGTTAATTAAAAATCATTGCGTAATAACAATGTAAATCAACCACCAATCATTTATTCACCTATGGCACCCTAGGCATATGGCAAAGCGGAAGCCTACATCATTACGAGCGGAATTCTACATCACTCATGATGCGGAGCAAGGTGTGTCTCCAAAGGATCCAATTCAAATTCCTATTGGACCGGTTACGAGGGCTCGAGCTAAGAAGTTCAAGGAAACACTTAACGGGCTGATTCAAGGAGTTTGCACTCAAATACAATCATGGAGGCCCATTGATGGAAGCCCACGTGAGGAATTAAATTGCATCAACTTGATCCAAGTTCTAGAGGATTCCAGCCCAAGTCAAACTTAATCTTCGCAATTAATGGGCGTGTATCTTGGGCATTAATTCACCAGAATAATGGGAGGAGGGTCAACTCTCTTATTTAGGTCTCTAGTAAAATTAGGAATAATAAATTGTGGACTTTTCATTTCTGTCTTAGCAATGATTTCCTTGCTAATTGATTGTAATTTGAAATTTCCTTTTTCTTCATAGACTTGATTCTCTTTGATTTTAATGCTTGTAATTTTCGAATTCAGATTTGTAACTTTCAGCCTATAAATAGGCATCATATCAATGAGAAGAGGCAGACAATTTTCATGGTATTTGTGAGATTGAATTTCTCTTTGGTTCTTTGAACAACTCTCAAACTTATCGGAATTATCCGTGGCGTTTGAAATCTTTGACTTATCAATCAACCCTCCCTTGTTGATTGTGGCGTCTTCACCATACCAAGGTTCTTACCTCGTCATAGGTAACAGGTCGCGGTTCCATTCCTACGAACTTGTCTTAGGAAACGGTTTTGGTTTCTTCTCTTGGTTACGGGTTTCGTCACGGGTTGGCGTGGTTCGTATCAGTTTGGTATCAGAGCACGGTTCTAGGTCAGGTTTACCTATCCTTTTACTTTCTTTGTTTACGTCTTTAAGTTCCGTTTCCATTCGTTCTAGTTTTTATTAAAAAAAAAAAAAAAAAAAAAGATCTGAAAGAACAGAAAAGAAAAGAAAAGAAGAAAACAAGAGGATCGTGAGGAGCAGAAAAAAAAAAAAAAGAAAAAAAAAAGTCTGAATACTCTTCAACAAAAATTTTGTTTTCTTTCCATTATTCGTGTGTCCACGAGTCTTAATCTGACCTTTATTTCAGTGTGAAAATTTTGAGTCGAAATTTCTTTTCCTTTTTGAGAATCCAAAATATTGTTGCGCTAGTTCATATCAGTATTACCTTTTGGTTGGTAAGTCTGTTGGTTGATAAATTGCTACGTGTAATTTTGAATACTGTTTGTTAGTTCGAAAAGAACCGAAAGAGAATTCACGAGTGGAAAAAGGCAAGAGAGGTGAGCATATTAGAGGGTAAAAGCCAATTGAGTGAAACACGAGTGAAAATTGAGTGATTCATAATTTGAGTGATACACGTGAGGGAGTGAAGTGAGGTTCTTTCTATATTGTTCCTATTTTCATTTTGTAGGTTATAACCATGTCACGCAACCAAGAAGAAAACTCAACGGAAGAGGTACAACAGTCACCCATCCCTAACTTACAAATACAAGCGATATTGGGAGAGGTGAGACGAATAATGAGGGCTGAGAATGAGCAACTCCATGAAAGGATAGCTAGGTTAGAATTGGGGAATAGGAGACAACGAAATTCACCTGTTAGGCCACCACCTAGGCGAATGCAACAAAGAGAGCATTGGGGTGACGTTGAAGAAGGAGAGGAGGAGTTGGAAGAGTTGAATGAAGCACCATTGAATCGGGGTAGGTTCAGACGAGGGAATGGGAATAGAGAAGTTAGGAATTGGGAGGATAATAATTTGGGTAGCATTAAAATGAAAATTCCGCCGTTCCAAGGAAAAGCCGATCCAGAAGCCTATCTTGAGTGGGAAAAGAAAGTGGAATTAGTATTCGATTGCCACAATTATTCTGAGCTTAAGAAGGTGAGACTAGCAGCCATTGAATTTTTCGACTATGCTCTTGTTTGGTGGGATCAGTTGGTGTTGAATAGGCGTCGAAACCGGGAGCGTCCGATTGCAACATGGGAAGATATGAAATCGGTGATGAGGAAGCGATTTGTGCCGAGCCATTATTACCGGGAATTATACAAGAGTTTGCAAGGGCTTAGGCAAGGGCATCGGAGTGTAGAAGAGTATTATCAAGAAATGGAGAAAGCCATGATTAGAGCCAATGTAGAAGAGGATCCCGAGGCCACCATGGCAAGGTTCTTGCAAGGGTTAAATCAAGACATTCATGACCGGGTAGAGATGCAACATTATGTGGAGATCGAGGACATGGTGCACATGGCCATTATCGTGGAGCGACAACTCAAGAGGAGGGGAAGCACCCATGCAGGCCACAACCCAGGGTCTAACCCTTGGAAACCAAGTTCTTCAAGAAAAGAGGACAAGCCACAGTCGTCCTCAACTCTCAAGCCCAAATTTGATCATAAGCCGGAGAACACCAGCCGTGATTCTCAAGGTAAACTCGACACTACTACTGCACGGAATCGTGATATTAAATGCTTTAAATGTCAAGGCAGGGGTCACATAGCGAGTCAATGCCCAAACAAGCGGGTTATGGTGATGCGAGACAATGGAGATGTTGTGACCGATGATGAAGACTCCGACACTGATGATATGCCACCATTGGAGGACGTTTATGGAGAAGAATTTGCTGTACATGGAGATTTGTTGGTGGCGAGAAGGGCTTTGAGTGTACAAGCCAAGGAGGAGGATGAAGTGCAACGAGAAAACATCTTTCACACTAGGTGTTACGTCAAAAATAAGGTATGTAGTGTGATTATTGATGGTGGTAGTTGTACTAATGTTGCTAGCACAACTATGGTGGAGAAACTAGGCTTACACACATTGAGACACCCTAGGCCTTACAAGTTACAGTGGTTGAATGATAGCGGTGAATTAAAGGTAAGCAAACAAGTGTTAGTTGCATTTCGAATTGGAAAATATGAAGATGAGGTATTATGTGATGTCGTTCCAATGCAAGCCGGACATTTGTTGCTAGGGCGACCATGGCAGTTTGATCGAAAGGTCAAGCATGATGGGTTTACCAATAAATACTTTTTTGTACTCAATCAACGTCCAATCACTCTTGTACCTTTGACACCACAACAAGTATATGAGGATCAAGTGAGGTTAAAAAAAGAGAGTGATCAAAAAGAAGAGAGAGATCAAAAGGAAGAGAATGAGAGAAAAGAAACGAGTCAAAATTCGAGAGAAAAAGAGAGAGAGGCCAAAAAAATTGAGAAAGAAAAAAAGAAATCAAATTCGGCCTTGGTGAGTTTAAGAGAGGAAAAACATTGTTTCATTGCAAAAAAAAGTAAGATCAAGAGAGCTTTACAATTACAACAACCTTTTATAGTACTTATGTACAACGAGGATTTTTTGTGTACTAATGATCTTGCCGGAAATTTGCCGAGCAGTATTAACTCTCTTTTGCAGGATTATGATGATGTCTTTCCCGAAGACACCCCACCTGGCTTACCTCCAATGCGAGGGATTGAGCATCAAATTGACTTTGTACCTGGTGCGACGATCCCAAACCGACCGGCTTATAGGAGCAACCCCGAGGAAACCAAGGAGCTTCAAAGGCAGGTTAGTGAATTACTGGAGAAAAGGTATGTAAGGGAAAGCATGAGCCCATGTGCTGTTCCGGTTCTACTTGTGCCTAAGAAGGATGGGACTTGGAGGATGTGTGTTGATTGCCGAGCCATCAACAACATAACGGTAAAGTATCGACATCCTATTCCTCGCTTAGATGATATGTTGGATGAGTTGCATGGTGCTTGTATATTTTCTAAAATTGATTTGAAAAGTGGATATCATCAAATTCGCATGAAAGAGGGTGATGAATGGAAAACTGCCTTTACGACAAAACATGGATTGTATGAGTGGTTAGTAATGCCTTTTGGATTAACTAATGCACCGAGCACATTTATGAGATTGATGAATCATGTTTTGCGTGCATACATAGGTAGGTTTGTTGTTGTTTACTTTGATGATATTCTCATTTATAGCAAAAACTTGGATGATCATGTTGTGCATTTAAAATCAGTTTTAGATGTGCTTAGAAAAGAAAAGTTGTTTGCTAACTTGAAGAAATGCACGTTTTGCACCGATAGGCTTGTGTTTCTTGGTTTTGTTGTTGGTGCACAAGGAATACAGGTTGATGATGAAAAGGTCCGTGCAATTCAAGAGTGGCCGAGTCCCACAAGCATAGGTGAAGTTCGGAGCTTTCATGGACTTGCCAGTTTCTATCGGCGATTTGTGAAGGACTTTAGTACTTTGGCCGCACCACTCATAAAAGTAATTAAGAAGAACGTTGGATTCAAGTGGGGGGAGGAGCAAGAAAAGGCGTTTCAGCTAATTAAGCAAAAATTAACAAACGCTCCATTATTGTCTTTACCTAACTTTGATAAAACGTTTGAGATTGAATGTGATGCTTCAGGTGTAGGTATTGGCGCCGTACTCATGCAAGATGGACGACCAATTGCGTACTTTAGCGAGAAGTTAAATGGGGCAGCTTTAAACTACCCAACTTATGACAAGGAGTTATACGCATTAGTTCGGGCCTTGCAAACGTGGCAACATTATCTTTGGCCCAAAGAGTTCGTGATTCACACCGATCATGAATCATTAAAGCATTTGAAAGGACAACAAAAGTTGAACAAAAGACATGCACGTTGGATGGAGTTCATCGAGACATTTCCATACGTCATCAGGTATAAGCAAGGTAAGGAGAATGTGGTTGCCGATGCACTTTCTCGCAGGTATGCATTACTCTCTACTCTTGATGCAAAATTACTTGGTTTTGAGCACATTAAGGAATTATACCCTTTAGACCAAGATTTTTCTGAGGCATTTCGAGCTTGTGAGAAAAACGCAGTGGGTAAGTTTTACAGAATTGAAGGATTTTTATTTCGGGAGAATAAGTTATGTGTGCCGATTTGTTCTTTGCGTGAGTTGCTAGTTAAGGAATCCCATAGCGGAGGGTTAATGGGACATTTTGGAATTGCTAAGACCTTGGCTATTTTGCAGGAACACTTCTTTTGGCCACGCATGAAAAGAGACGTTGAGAGAGTTTGCAGTAGGTGTATTAATTGTAAGCAAGCCAAATCCTGAGTACAAGCCCACGGTTTGTATACGCCACTACCTATTCCTAATCACCCTTGGATTGATATTTCTATGGACTTTGTGTTAGGTTTGCCTAGGACTAAGCGTGGAAAAGATTCAATTTTTGTGGTGGTAGATAGGTTCTCTAAGATGGCACATTTTATCCCTTGTCATAAAATGAATGACGCTTCACATATTGCTGATTTGTTCTTTAGGGAGATTGTGCGATTACATGGTATGCCTAGAACAATTGTTTCGGATAGGGATGCTAAATTCCTAAGCTACTTTTGGAAGACTTTGTGGAGTAAGTTAGGTACTAAGCTATTGTTTTCTACCACTTGTCACCCACAGACTGATGGTCAGACCGAAGTAGTTAATAGGACTTTATCTACTTTATTGAGGGCTATCATTAGCAAAAATATTAAGATTTGGGAGGATTGTTTACCACATGTTGAATTTGCTTACAATCGTACTGTTCATTCCGCTACTAAATTTTCACCTTTTGAAATTGTGTATGGTTTTAATCCATTGACTCCATTAGATTTATCTCTTTTACCAATATCTGAGCGTGTTAATTTAGATGGCAAAAAGAAGGCTGATTTTGTCAGGCTGATTCATGAGAAGACAAGACTCAACATTGAGCGAAGGACGAAGCAATATGTTAAGCAAGCCAACAAGGGACGCTCCAAACTAATTTTTGAGCCTGGAGATTGGGTTTGGTTGCATATGAGGAAGGAGCGATTTCCGGCACAAAGGCGTTCCAAATTACTTCCAAGAGGAGATGGCCCTTTCCAAGTTTTAGAGCGCATCAATGACAATGCTTACAAGCTAGATTTATCAGGTGAGTATAATGTTAGTGGCACTTTCAATGTTACTGACTTGAGTCCTTTTGATGTAGGGGACGATTTGAGGACAAATCCTTTTCAAGAGGAGGGGAATGATGCGGAGTAAGGTGTGTCTCCAAAGGATCCAATTCAAATTCCTATTGGACCGGTTACGAGGGCTCGAGCTAAGAAGTTCAAGGAAACACTTAACGGGCTGATTCAAGGAGTTTGCACTCAAATACAATCATGGAGGCCCATTGATGGAAGCCCACGTGAGGAATTAAATTGCATCAACTTGATCCAAGTTCTAGAGGATTCCAGCCCAAGTCAAACTTAATCTTCGCAATTAATGGGCGTGTATCTTGGGCATTAATTCACCAGAATAATGGGAGGAGGGTCAACTCTCTTATTTAGGTCTCTAGTAAAATTAGGAATAATAAATTGTGGACTTTTCATTTCTGTCTTAGCAATGATTTCCTTGCTAATTGATTGTAATTTGAAATTTCCTTTTTCGTCATAGACTTGATTCTCTTTGATTTTAATGCTTGTAATTTCCGAATTCAGATTTGTAACTTTCAGCCTATAAATAGGCATCATATCAATGAGAAGAGGCAGACAATTTTCATGGTATTTGTGAGATTGAATTTCTCTTTGGTTCTTTGAACAACTCTCAAACTTATCGGAATTATCCGTGGCGTTTGAAATCTTTGACTTATCAATCAACCCTCCCTTGTTGATTGTGGCGTCTTCACCATACCAAGGTTCTTACCTCGTCATAGGTAACAGGTCGCGGTTCCATTCCTACGAACTTGTCTTAGGAAACGGTTTTGGTTTCTTCTCTTGGTTACGGGTTTCGTCACGGGTTGGCGTGGTTCGTATCAACTCAGGTAGTAAACTAGCTCATAATATACCCTAGGGAGACGTGGAACCCTACATCGCAACTCCCAAGCGGAATCCTACACTCACTTGACAACCTATTGCGAAGCTTACAACCTATTCGATTTTACCTTCGCGTTACCTATACATTTATTGTTAATTCTTTAGGTAACATCGCAAGTGAATCCAATCGCATAATTAATCATATAAACGTATTTGCGTAATGTAATCGCTTTCGCATTTCATCTATTACATAAAACACAATATAACGGTTTCGAACTCTCCTTAAATGATACTCAAAACAGCCTACGCATCAAAACAGCGCGTAACGCTCATTCGAAACAATATTTAATTCCAAAACAGCGCATGTCATTCATACAAACAGTTTCGACACAAAAACAGCACATAAAATCTCTTCGAAATAGCTTATAATCGTTGAAACAGCTTATGCACTCATTTGAGACAGCTTTGATGTCAAAACAGCCCATGGTTTTAAATCAAAATAGCAGTTTATAGCACAATAACAGCTCATAGGACAACACCTTAACAACCCCCAAAAACAGCATATGTTCAACCTTAAAAACAAGACATACTAGCCCACGAAACAATATGATGACAGCCCAATAATTAGCACATTAACAGCCCATTAAACGACCCATAAACAGTCTTATAAAACTGCATGATGATAGCCCTTTAACAGTCCATAAACAGTCCCTAAATAGCTCATATTAACAGCTTAATAATACTTCTAAACAATCCATAAACAGCCCATAAAAACTGCATGTAATAATAGCCCCTAACACGCAATCGCATCGACTTTCAGTTGTTCGTTTTAACTCTAAAAACTCATCAATTCGACATACTATCATGCACAAAATCATTCGTGTAACTTAACTCAAAATTACAACAAAACAGTCCCTTCGCGACCGCTAACAAAAACTGATGCGGTTCAAGGTGTGTCTGCAAAAGATCCAATTTAAATCCTTATTGGACTAGTTATGAGGGCTCGAGCTAAGAAGTTCAAGGAAGTACTTAACGGCCTGATTCAAGAAGTTTGCACTCAAATACAATCATGGAAGCCCATTGATGGAGGCCCACGTGAACAACAAAAAGGCATTAACTTGATCCAAGTTCTAGAGGATTCCAGTCCAAGTCAAACCTAATCTCTGCATTTAATGAGCGTGTATCTTTGGTATGAATTGCCCTACCATAATCAAAGAAGAGTCAACTCTTCTATTTAGGTTTCTAGTAAAATCAGGAATAATAATTAGAATCTTAAATTTTTTCTTTTTGTCTTCGGTGTGATTTTCCTTTGCTTTAATGATTATAATTTGAAATTTCTCTTTTAGCATAGGCATGATTCTCTTTGATTTTAATGCTTGTAATTTCTGAATTAAAACTTGTATTTTTTAGCCTATAAATAGGCGTAATATCAATAAAGAGAGGAGGTCATTTTCATGATATTTGTAAGAACGAATTTCTCTTTGGTTCTTTGAACAACTTTCGAACTTATCGGAATTATCCGTGGCGTTTGAAATATTCGACTTATCAATCAATCCTCCATTGTTGATTATGGCGTCTTCACCATACCAAGGTTATTACCTCGTCATAGGTAACGGGTCGTGGTTCCATCATTCGAACTTGTCTTAGAAAACGGTCTTGGTTTCTTCTCTTGATTACGGGTTTCGTCACGGGTTGACGGGGTTCGTATCAAAAATAGTCCCTACATTTCGTTTCGAAACATATCGTGCATTAAAAACATATAATGACACAATCGAAATTCATTCAACTCATAAGATCCTTTCCTAACCGAATCCAACATGCGTTTTCATATTCGTTTTCCATCATATTTACACACTTGAATCACATCCAAACATCACTAAACATTATAACAAAACAATCAAAACTCATCCAACATTAAAACCTCATCCATGATCGAATTCAAAGTCTGGAAACTCTTCAACAAAAATTTTGTTTTCTTTCCATTATTCGAGTGTCCACGAGTCTTAATCTGACCCTTATTTCGAGTGTGAAAATTTTGAGTCGAAATTTTTCGTTTTTGAGAATCCGAAATCTTGTTTGTACGAGTTCATATCAGTATTACCTTTTGGTTGGTATGTCTTTGGCAAATTGCTACGTGTAACTTTGAATATTGTTTGTTAGTTTGAAAAGAACCAAAAGAGAATTCACGAGTGGAAAAAGGCAAGAGAGATGAGCATATTAGAGGGTAAAAGCCAATTGAGTGAAACACGAGCGAAAATCGAGTGATTCATAATTTCGAGTGATACACGTGAGGGAGTGTAGTGAGGTCCTTTCCATATTGTCCCTATTTCCATTTTTGCAGATTATAACCATGTCACGCAACAAAAAAAAAACTCAACTGAAGAGTTACAACAGTCAACCATTCCTAACCTACAAATATGGGAGATATTGGGTGAGGTGTGATGCGAACCCCGTATATAGTGATACGACACTCACAAACAATTGAATCAACAACCCCAAAAAAGTTTAATTCAGGAATAAAGAAAATAAAAAGAAAGTACCTTGACCCAATGATTAGCGAACCACAAACCAAGATAACAAAGACGCCACTCCCAAGAACAAGCGAAGAATGAGGGAGATAAGTCAAGTGATAAATCAAGAATTAAACCTTGATAAATTCTCAAAGTTCTCCAAGAACAAAGAGAGAAAACTGAAATTTTATATCCAAATTGTCTAATCTCGTTTTTGAGCATTACATGGCCTTTTATAGCTAAAATAAATGAAACCCTAACTTCTAAACATTGCATGGACGCCCTAGCCTATTAATACACCCCACTTGGGCTTAAATAACTAAGTTTGGGCTTAAAATAATTAAATATGACAGCTCAATATATAAACTAATGACAAAACATGTAATAAAACAAATTAAAGTCCAATAATGCCAAAGTTTGATACTTAACTAACTAATTAAATAAACTAAAACATAAATTAGGCCCAAGTTAATACAAACAAATTAAACCAGCCTAATATGTCTTCAAATAGCCACCCAAGCCCAAGTCTTCAATATTTATGATCTTGGACTTAATCTTGAGCTTAGATCATGTTTTGGAGCCTTGGTGTTCTCTCCATGCCGTCCAACCCTTGTTGCGCAATACTCTTGGCCCAAATCTCTTGAATCAGCCCATTTAAAGCCTCCTTCATCCTTTTAGCTCTAGCTCTTGTAATAGGTCCTCCATTGATGCTTAAAGGATCATTAAACTTGCTTCTTGGGTTTCCATTAAGGTGAGACGAATAATGAGGGCTGAGAATGAGCAACTCCATGAAAGGTTGGATAGGTTAGAATTGGAGAATAGAAGGCAACGAAATTCACCTATTAGGCTACCACCCAGGCGAATGCAACAACAAAGAGAGCATTGGGGTGACGTTGAAGAAAAGAGGAGGAGTTGGAAGAGTTGGAGGAGTTGAATGAGCCACCATTGAATCGGGGTAAGTTTAGACGAGGGAATGGGAATAGAGAAGTTAGGAATCGGGAAGACAATAATTTGGGTAGCATTAACATGAAGATTCTGCCATTCCAAGGAAAAGTCGATCCGGAAGCCTATCTTGAGTGAGAAAAGAAGGTGGAGTTAGTATTCGATTGCCATAATTATTCTAAGCTTAAGAAGGTGAGACTAGCAGTCATTGAATTTTTCGACTATGCTCTTATTTGGTGGGATCAGTTGGTGTTGAATAGGCGTCGGAACAGGGAGCATTTGATTGCAACATGGGAAGATATGAAATCAGTGATGAGGAAGCGATTTGTGCCAAGCCATTATTACCGAGAATTATACAAAAGTTTGCAAGGGCTTAGGCAAGGGCATCGGAGTGTAGAGGAGTATTATCAAGAAATGGAGAAAGCCATGATTAGAGCCAATGTAGAAGAGGATCTCGAGGCAACCATGGCGAGGTTCTTGCACGGGTTGAATCAAGACATTCATGACCGGGTGGAGATGCAACATTATATGGAGATCGAGGACATGGTGCACATGGCCATTATCATGGAGCGACAACTCAAGAGGAGGGGAGGCACCCGTGCAGGCCACAACCCAGGGTCTAACCCTTGGAAACCAAGTCTTCAAGAAAGGAGGACAAGCCACAGTCATCCTCAACTCTCAAGCCCAAACTTGATCATAAGCCGGAGAACATCAGTCGTGATTCTCAAGGTAAACCCGACACTACTATTGCACGAAATCATGATATTAAATGCTTTAAATGTCAAGGCAGGGGTCACATAGCGAGTCAATGCCCAAACAAGCGGGTTAAGGTGATGCAAGACAATGGAGATGTTGTGACTGATGATAAAGATTCCGACACCGATGAAATGCCACCATTGGAGGATGTTTATGGAGAAGAATTTGCTATACACGAAGATTTGTTGGTGGCGAGAAGGGCTTTGAGTGTACAAGCCAAGGAGCTGGACGGACGAAGTGCAACGAGAAAACATCTTTCACACTAGGTGTTACATCAAAAATAAGGTATGTAGTGTGATTATTGATGGTGGTAGTTGTACTAACGTTCCTAGCACAACTATGGTGGAGAAACTAGGCTTACCCACATTGAGACACCTTAGGCCTTACAAGTTGCAATGGTTGAATGATAGCAGCGAATTAAAAGTAAGCAAACAAGTTTTAGTTACATTTCGAATCGAAAAATATGAAGATGAGATATTATGTGATGTCGTTCCAATGCAAGCCGGACATTTGTTGCTAGGGTCATGGCAATTTGATTGAAAGGTCAAACATGATGGGTTTACCAATAAATACTCTTTTGTACTCAATCAACGTCCAATCACTCTTGTACCTTTGACACCACAAGAAGTATATAAGGATCAAGTGAGGTTAAAAAAAGAGAGTGATAAAAAAAAAGAGAGAGATCAAAAGGAAGAGAATGAGAGAAAAAAAACGAGTCAAAATTCGAGAGAAAAAGAGAAAGAGGCCAAAAAAATTGAGAGAGAAAAAAAGAAATCAAATTCGACCTTGGTGAGTTTAAGAGAGGAAAAACATTGTTTCATTGCCAAAAAAAGTGAGATCAAGAGAGCTTTGTAATTGCAACAGCCCTTTATAGTACTTATGTACAACGAGGCTTTTTTGTGTACTAATGATCTTGCCGGAAATTTACCGAGCAGTATTAACTCTCTTTTGCAGAATTATGATGATGTCTTTCCCGAAGACACACCACCTGGTTTACCTCTAATGCAAGGAATTGAGCATCAAATTGATTTTGTACTCGGTGCGACGATTCCAAATCAACCGGCTTATAGGAGCAACCCCGAGGAAACAAAGGAGCTTCAAAGGCAGGTCAGTGAATTACTGGAGAAAGGGTACGTGAGGGAAAGCATGAGCCCATATGCCGTTTCGGTTCTACTTGTGCCTAAGAAGGATAGGACTTGGAAGATGTGTGTTGATTGCCGAGCCATCAACAACATTACGTAAAGTACATCCTATTCCTCGCTTAGATGACATGTTGGATGAGTTGCATGGTACTTGTATATTTTCTAAAATTGATTTGAAAAGTGGGTATCATCAAATTCGCATGAAAGAGGATGATGAATGGAAAACTGTCTTTAAGACAAAACATGGATTGTATGAGTGGTTAGTAATGCCTTTTGGATTAACTAATGCACCGAGCACATTTATGAGATTGATGAATCATGTTTTGCGTGAATACATGGGTAGGTTTGTTGTTGTTTACTTTGATGATATTCTCATTTATAGCAAAAAGTTGGATGATTATGTTGTGCATTTAAAATCAGTTTTGGATGTGCTTAGAAAAGAAAAGTTGTTTGCTAACTTGAAGAAATGCGGTTTTTGCACCGATAGGCTTGTATTTCTTGGTTTTGTTGTTGGTGCATAAGGAATACATGTTGATAATGAAAAGGTCCGTGCAATTCAAGAGTAGCCGAGTCCCACAAGCATAAGTGAAGTTCGGAGCTTTCATGGACTTGCCAGTTTCTACCGGCGGTTTGTGAAGGACTTTAGTACTTTGGCCGCACCACTCACCGAAGTAATTAAGAAGAATGTTGGATTCAAGTGGTTGGAAGAGCAAGAAAAGGCGTTTCAGCTAATCAAGCAAAAATTAACAAACGCTCCATTTATTGTCTTTACCTAACTTTGATAAGATGTTTGAGATTCAATGTGATGCTTCATGTGTAGGTATTGGCGCCGTACTCATGCAAGATGGACGACTAATTGCGTACTTTAGTGAGAAGTTAAATGGGGCAGCTTTAAACTACCCAACTTATGACAAGGAGTTGTACGCATTAGTTCAGGCCTTGCAAACGTGGCAACATTATCTTTGGCCCAAAGAGTTCGTGATTCACACCGATCATAATCATTAAAGCACTTGAAAGGACAACAAAAGTTTAACAAAAGGCATGCGCGTTGGATGGAGTTCGTCGAGACATTTCCATACGTCATAAGGTATAAACAAGGTAAGGAGAATGTGGTTGCTGATGCACTTTCTCATAGGTACGCATTACTCTCTACGCTTGATGCAAAATTACTTGGTTTTGAGCACATTAAGGAATTATATCCTTTAGACCAAGATTTTTCTAAGGAGTTTCAAGCTTGTGAGAAAAACGTAGTGAGTAAGTTTTATAGGATTGAAGGATTTTTATTTCGGGAGAATAAGTTACGTGTGCCGAATTGTTCTTTATGTGATTTGTTAGTTAAGGAATCCCATAGCAGAGGGTTAATGGGACATTTTGGAGTTGCTAAGACCTTGGCTATTTTGCAGGAACATTTCTTTTGGCCACGCATGAAAAGAGACGTTGAGAGGGTTTGTCGTAGGTGTATTAATTGTAAGCAAGCAAAATCCGAGTGCAAGCCCACGGTTTGTATACGCCACTACCTATTCCTAATCACCCTTGGATTGACATTTCTATGGACTTTGTGTTAGGTTTGCCTAGGACTAGGCGTGGAAAAGACTCAATTTTGTGGTGGTAAATAGGTTCTCTAAGATGGCATATTTTATCCCTTGTCATAAAATGAATGATGCGTCACATATTGCTGATTTGTTCTTTAGGGAGATTGTACGATTACATGGTATGCCTAGAACAATTGTTTCGGATAAGAATGCTAAGTTCCTAAGCTACTTTTGGAAGACTTTGCGGAGTAAGTTAGGTACCAAGCTATTGTTTTCTACCACTTGTCACCCACAAATCGATGGTCAAACTGAAGTAGTTAATAGAACTTTATCTACTTTATTGAGGGCTATCATTAGCAAAAACATTAAGATTTGGGAGGATTGTTTACCACATGTTGAATTTGCTTACAATCGTACTATTCATTTCGCTACTAAATTTTCACCCTTTGAAATTGTGTATGGTTTTAATTCGTTAACTCCATTAGATTTATCTCCTTTACCAATATCTGAGCGTGTTAATTTAGATGGCAAAAGAAGGCTGATTTTGTCAGGCAGATTCATGAGAAGGCAAGACTCAACATTGAGCGAAGGACGGAGCAATATGCCAAGCAAGCCAATAAGGGATGCTCCAAACTAATCTTTGAACCTGGAGATTGGGTTTGGTTGCATATGAGGAAAGAGCGATTTCTTGCACAAAGGCGTTCCAAATTGCTTTCAAGAGGAGATGACCCTTTCCAAGTTCTAAAGTGCATCAATGACAATGCTTACAGGCTAGATTTATCGAGTGAGTATAATGTTAGTGCCACTTTCAATGTTACTGACTTGAGTCCTTTTGATGTAAGAGACGATTTGAGGATAAATCCTTTTCAAGAGGAGGGGAATGATGCGATTCAATGTGTGTTTGCAAAGGATCCAATTCAAATCCCTATTGGACCAGTTACGAGGGCTCGAGCTAAGAAGTTCTAGGAAGCACTTAACGGGCTGATTCAAGAAGTTTGCACTCAAATACAATCATGGAAGCCCATTGATGGAGGCCTACATGAACAACTAAAAGACATTAACTTGATCCACGTTCTAGAAGATTCCAGCCCAAGTCAAACCTAATCTTTGCATTTAATGGGCGTATATCTTTGGCATGAATTGCCCTACCATAATGGGAGAAGAGTCAACTCTTCTATTTAGGTTTTAATAAAATCAGGAATAATAATTAGAATCTTAGATTTTTCCTTTTTGTCTTAGGCTTGATTTTCCTTTACTTTAATGATTGTAATCCGAAATTTTCTTTTTAGCATAGACATGATTCTCTTTGATTTTAATTCTTGTAATTTCCAAATTCAGACTTGTATTTTTCAGCCTATAAATAGGCGTAATATCAATGAAGAGAGGAGATCATTTTCATGATATTTGTGAGAATGAATTTCTCTTTGGTTCTTTGAACAACTTTCGAACTTATCGGAATTATCTGTGGCGTTTGAAACATTCGACTTATCAATCAACCCTCCATTGTTGATTGTGGCGTCTTCACCATATCAAATTGAGGTTCTTACCTCGTCATAGATAACGGGTCATGGTTCCATCCTTCAAACTTGTCTTAGAAAACGGTCTTGGTTTTTTCTCTTGATTACAGGTTTCGTCACAAGTTGACGGGGTTCGTATCAAAAACAGTCCCTACATTTCGTTTCGAAACTTATCGTCATTAAAAACACATAATGACACAATCGAAATTCATTCAACTCATAAGGTCCTTTCCTAACCGAATCCAACATGCGTTTTCATATTTGTTTTCCATCATATTTACACACTTGAATCACATCCAAACATCACTAAACATTATAACAAAACAATCAAAACTCATCCAACACTAAAACCTCATCCATGACCAAATTCAACGTCAACATGCATGCCATTACTTCACTTCATTTTCACACTAATTTCATATGCATTACAACCTCCACACTTGATGCAGTTCAAGGTCTGTCTCCAAAGGATCCAATTCAAATCCCTATTGGACCAGTTATGAGGGCTCGAGCTAAAAAGTTCAAGGAAGCACTTAACAGGCTGATTCAAGAAGTTTGCACTCAAATATAATCATGGAAGCTCATTGATGGAGGCCAATATGAGCAACTAAAATGCATTAACTTGATCTAAGTTCTAGAGGATTCCAGCCCAAGTCAAATCTAATATTTGCATTTAATGGGCGTGTATCTTTGGCATGAATTGTCCTACCATAATGGGAGAAGAGTCAACTCTTCTAATTAGGTTTCTAGTAAAATCAGGAATAATAATTAGAATCTTAGGTTTTTCCTTTTTGTCTTAAGCGTGATTTTCCTTTACTTTAATGATTGTAATCCGAAATTTCCTTTTAGCATAGGCATAATTCTATTTGATTTTAATGCTTGTAATTTTCGAATTCAGACTTGTATTTTTCAGCCTATAAATAGGCGTAGTATCAATGAAGAGGGGGGGTCATTTTTGATGATATTTGTGAGAACGAATTTCTCTTTGGTTCTTTGAACAATTTTCAAACTTATCGAAATTATCCGTGGCGTTTGAAACCTTCGACTTATCAATCAACCCTCCATTGTTGATTGTAGCGTCTTCACCATATCAAGGTTCTTACCTCGTCATAGGTAATGGGTCGTGGTTCCATCCTTCGAACTTGTCATAGAAAATGGTCTTGTTTCTTCTCTTGATTACGGGTTTCGTCACGGGTTGGCGGGGTTCGTATCAACACTAATGAGGTTTCCATTCCTAAAACCCAAACATAGATTTCATAAATCTCCTCCATTTACTATCTAAAACTTAGAAAAATTAAACTCAACTCTTAGAAATGGATGAAAGTAACTTGAAGCTTGTTCTATAGCCCTTGCATGTGACAAAATCCACCTAGAATAGCTTCAAACATTTCATGGCAGCAAGCTGCCCCCTAGTTGCAATTCACCGCATCACCATTCCTCACTCTTTCATGCCGAGTTGCTTGCTTGATCGAGTTCAAGTGAGTCTCTTTCTTGCTTCCTTTCAAGACCGAATGAAAGCTTCCTTAGGTGATGCTCTCGATTGAAGCATGATGGAGAGATGATGGAGGCTTTCGGGTTTTGGTCTCTTTCATGGGTTCACTCTCTCTTTTAATAAATAGCCTTTGGTTTCGATTTTTGCTTTCAAGTCCAAAGTGATGACCGGATAAGTGTTTGTTTTCTTTGAATGTGAAACGGTGAGAGAGTGCTTTGAAAGAGAGAGATAGTGATTCTTTGATGTTTATGACCATGACTTGTGCTTGCTTTTGCTTGACTTCACTTTGCTTTTGTGTTTTTTTTTTTTTTTTTTTTTAATTTGGTTTTGTTTGCTACCAAGACAAGTGACCATGAGCTTCTCATCATTTCTTGTTTTTCATTTTTCAACTTATATTTGTTTAATACTTATTTGCCAAGTATCAAGCCATGCATGACTTCTTTGTGACACTTGCCTTCACATTATTCATCAAATGAGACACTTGTCTCTCATGCAATCACTCATTCTCTCATTCCTAAACACGTGTCCCATTATGCACAATCTCTTATAAACAATCTTTCATGCTTTCGATTTCTGCTTTCCGCTTCAAAATCGCTTCGGGTCCACCTGAAAATTTTATTATAATCTATTTCACATTCGAAACTTCATTAGAATTCGAATAATTATTCGGATCCGATTACTCTAAAATATTTTATGATTTCAAAATTTAAAATTATCATTGGACCCATCCGAAAATTTCATAAAAATTCAATTATACTTCCTGATTCGAATATTTAAATAATTCTATTTTTCCTTGATCAAGAGCAAAACTTATACATCTGAGGCTATCCGAAAATCCTATTAAATCCTTTTTGGACGATTCAGGAATTTTATTGGAGTTTAAATTATGCATTCGAACTCTCCGAGAACCTTATTAAATCTTTTATGAACATTTCGAAAATTTTACTAATCATCTCCAAACTAACTAAAAATTTTCTTAATCACCTCTGTGCACTTTAATTTATTTTATTATCTCAATAATAAGGGCATATACTATTTCGTATATATCTTGTACTAGAATCGGGAGGGTATGTTGTAATGTCCCTTTGTTAAAAGCTCTTCAACTTGCCTTTAGAGTTCCTTTGTCTCCTTAGGATTACTTCTATAGTGATGGAAACCAAGATAGCAAGCCTAATGATTCTTTGAACATCAATGGAGGGCCTATTATAAGAGTTAGAGCTAAAAGAATGAATGAGGTTTTAAATGAGCTGATTCAAAAGATTTGGGTTAAGTGTATTGTGCAACAAGAGTTGGATGACATGGAGAGGATACCAAGACTTCAAAACATGATCCAAGCTCAAGATCAAGTCCAAAATCGTAAATATTGAGGGTCGGGTGCTATTTGAAGGCAAATTGGGCTAGTTTCATTTGTTTTTATTAATTTGGGCCTAATTTGTATTGTGGACTGATTTAATTAAGTTAGTTTATTTAATTAGTTAGTTAAATATCAAACTTTGATTTCATTGGGCTTTAATTTATTTTATTACATGTTGGGTTATTAGTTTAGGCATTGAAGGCACAAAAAGGAATTAATTGTGGTCAAAATAAGAAACAAGATGATTTCAAAGAAACAAATTTATGAAGGAACTAAAGTTTACCCCCTTGATTTAAGAAAGACTAGAACAGAAACGAGATAAATTTTATTTTTTTATGTAAGTAAGAAAAAAATAGGAAAGAAATAAAATTGATTCCTTTTACTTAGGCAAGAACATAAAAGGAAAGAAATGAAATTGATTCCTTAAAAGGCTTTCTTTACATATAAGATGCCTAGTTAAAAAGGAAATAAATTTTCAATCTCCTCCAATTAGGATTTTTTTTCTGCTCTCTTTTTTTTTTTTTCCTTCTTTGTTTGTTCTTTTTATCTCAATTTCAAACTTATAATTTGGAAAGTCATTTTGTAATACCTTTGAACAAAAATACATTACAATGTAAATGGAAATCGAAATAATGTAAGCAAAGTACACTTACCTCAATCCGCATAATATCAACTCGATCATCTCAACGAGCCTCTCATACCTCGCTCGTCTGCTCGTCACCTACACATTAATTTCTCATTACTCAAATACATAACTTAAAATGTAACAATAGAGTTTTCAATATAAATCAATCCATTGAAAACCCGTTATGCTATAATTTGCCTGACTCGATTTTAACTTAACCAAAACTTTTAATTCCGATTTCTTTATAAAAGTATAACTTTTAGACCCCTAGGATCATCTTCATATGATTCACTTGGTCTCCGGAGGCTTAAAACAAAAAGTCAACTATTTAATTGACCCGTTGACCCAAAAAAACAGTTTTAGAATTGGCGCTCGTTTCACATCCGTTCCTTTTTCAAACATCTCCTTATCCTATAACTAAGTCACCCGTAAAGTTTCGTAAAAAAATTCTATCGTTTGCTATATCAAATCTTGGAAAAACGCCCTATTTGGGCACTTTTCGATGCATTTTTTCGCATCAAATGAGCGACGGTGGTTTTTCTTTCATATCTAAGCTCCTTTTATCTAATTATGATCAATTAAATTCACTCTATGCAATAAAAATTGCATTTACATAGTTATTTTACTTATCGACTCTCTAACGGCACTATTTTGAGCATAACTTGCGCAATTTTTATCGGAATCATTCCGTTCCAAAACCTATAGTTTTCTATGACTTCTAGGCATCATTTGAGGTGTAAAACAACCTCATATAAGTTAGAACAAGTCAGGTCTTACCAGACCCTTTTATGAGTTCGGGATTTTTCAAGTTACTTCTATGTCTTTATTTTTCAACTCTATGTTTTCCCTTTTCAAATTCTAACTTTTCTAAGGACTTTCATGGCATCAAATATACATAATTTAAAGCTTAAAAGGATGGAAATACAATGGGATCATGCACCCCTTCATTGGCCATGACACACATCAATTACTCACATGTTATTCTTTTCAATTTTTCATGCTATATTTCTTTCAATCATTTCATCAACTAAGTTCTTTACAACTCATTTTGATTAAATCATACTTAAATCTCTACTTAGGGTTTCTCCCTCTCTCGGCTTCTACCTTTGTTGGTGACAGAACATGCTTGATGATGTTTTCGATTTGGACGGTGCAAAGAACCGAGTTCTTCACTCAAACTCACTCTCTCGGGTTTTGAAGGGAAATGACCGAATGGATGAGATAGCTTTGATTACAAATTTTACTCTTTCATTTGATATATATATAAGCTTTATAATGGCTTGACAAGTGTCCATCATTTAATGCTTAACACTTGTCCTCCATCATCTTCATGTATGGAACATGTGTCACACATGCATTTATTTGCACGATCTCCCACACCTATTCTTTTATGATTTCCATTGACACTTTACGATTTTCGCTTTTCACTTCGGGTCCACCTAGAAATTTTATAAAAATTCAATTACATTCTCGGACCTAAACGGAGAATTAATTTTATTATCCCATAATCAATAAACAATATTTCATGAATTACCTGGAAGACGGGATAGCATATTACAGAAAAGCTCAAGCAAAAGCCATCATCCGGTCACCCCCCTCTTGTCTTCAAAAACCGAGAGCAAGAAATAGAGAAGGAGAGTCTTAGAGAGAGATTTAGCTCAAGCAAGCAAATCCGAGAGAGAACCATTTGAAGAGTAGCTCAGCTCATGCATTCGGTCACCCATTTTCAATCAACCGAAAGCCCAAGTGTGAGAGACCGAGAGATCGTGAGAGAGAGAGAGAGAGCTCGTGCATGCAAAGATAGATCCAAGAAAAACCAGAAGCAAAGCAGCCCATGTCGTGCACATAGAGAGAAGCCGTGAGCTGGTGTGGATGTGGAAGTGCAGCAAGCTACCCGTGAGCTATCTAGTGCAAACTAGAAAGCAAACCAAGAGGACAAGCTGTCCGTGACCTGCAGCAAGAAGGAAGTGAGCTCGTGAGAGGTGAGTGCAGACCCGAGCAGAACAGCCATCATTTTTTGTCTCCATTCGGTTTTCAACAGGTTTGTGACTGAGATTTGTAATTCCAACAGCCTGTGAGTAATTTGAGAGCTAATTTGAAGTATTTTAAGCTCATACAACAGCTTGAATTAGTGTTAGTGCAGATCGGATAGTGAACAGCCCATGTATTGTGATTTTAGAAGTTGTTTTGAGTGATTTATCTCTCATGCATGGTCCTTAAGGTAAGCTGCTATCTATGTGATGTTTTGCGTAGCTTAAATGCTTGAGTTGATGAAAAGAAATTGATGTTAAAGGCTGGTATAGGTTCGGTCAAGCAAAGGATATGGGACAGCTCTTCGTGTGTAATTTTTGAAAAGTTTCGATTGATTTTCGTGAGGTAAGTTGTATTTTTATGAGCCTTGTTTCGTTGGTAAATGTTATGTTGAGTTATGGATGATATTTGATAACGTTATGATTGGGTTTTAGGATTTAGAATCTCGTTAATGCGGAGGTTCGCTCAATATTGTTTGGTTGTAAATCCGAATGAAATTGTAAATGGTTGTTATATTGTGAAATTGACTTATGGGCTGTTATATTGAGATTTATGGGCTGTTATGTTAAGTTGTTGAATTCAAGTTTGTTGACGTGAAAAATGATTATTGTTAGCGTATTTTAAAGTATCGAATAGTCGTTCAGATATTAAAAAACCGTTTTCGAGCGATTCAGATAAGTTTTCCGCGAATACGAATGTATTAAGTGTGCGATTTTCGTTGTCGAATGTGGAAATGTTATTGATGTGATGCGAACCTCGTTAGTTGTAGCACAATTGAGGCCTAGGACCGTTCTAATCTCTGGTTTAAATGGAAACCGTGACCCAACACCTATAATGAGATGTGAACCTTAGTATAATGATGACGCTACAATCTAGGATGGAGTACTCAGTACTCAATTGATAAGTCAAGGAGGAACGCCACAGAGAAATCTGATAAGTTCCAATTAGTTCTCAAAGAACAAAAGAGAAATTAAGCTCTCAATTTTCATTTAATTTCTGATCTCCATATTACAACCTTTTTGTTCTTTATAAACTAAAACCCTAAAAGAAAAGAGAGACTACATGCCTTTTCCAAAAAGAAACAAAATATTCGGTCATTAAATGCCTTACAAACAGGAAACTAATTAAAACCAAATCAATCAACTAATTAACTTAATCCCTATTTGGAAGACTGAAATTAAAGCAAATCAGCCTCTTAATTTGGAAAACAAATCAATTCATTATTCATTGAAAATCTAAAAAGGAAACAACTGAAATTGAATATTCTTGCTTGTGCCACACGCCCAAGCTCTCTGCCACACACCCAAGTCAACTCCTATTCAGCCCAATTAATTGCCTTAATGATGTTAATTAGGCCTTGGTCTTCATATGGGCTCATCTTGGACTTTATTAAGTCGGAATCAGCTCACGTGTTTTGAATCAGGCCACTTAGTGCTTCCTTGAATCTCTTAGCCCTTCCCCTTGTTCTTGGCCCAACCGGAACATGTAATGGGTCACTTGGTGTAGCTCCCTTGTTCGTAACATTCCCTCCCTCTTGAAAAGGATTTGTCCTCAAATCGTCACCTACATCAAAAGGAGACAAATCAGAAACATTGAAGCTTGCACTAACATTACACTCACTTGGAAGATCTAACTTGTAAGCATTGTCATTGATTCGTTCAATCACTTGAAATGGGCCATCTCCCCTCGGAAGTAGTTTAGAACGACACTGCACTGGAAATCGTTCCTTCCTCATATGTAACCACACCCAATCACCAGGTTCAAACACAACTTTCTTGCGTCCTTTATTAGCTTGCGTGGCATATTGCTCAGTTCTCCTCTCTATGTTTTGTCGAGTCTTTTCATGGATTTGCTTGACAAAATCTGCCTTTCTCCTCCCATCCAAGTTAACATGCTCATTCACAGGTAAAGGAATTAGATCCAAAGGAGTCAATAGATTAAAACCAAACACAACTTCAAAAGGCGAAAAATGAGTTGCAGAATGCACACTCCTATTATAAGCAAATTTTACAAGTGGCAAACAATCCTCCAATGTTTTCAAGTTCTTTTGTATTATAGCACGTAACAAGGCAGATAAAGTCTTATTAACTACTTCAGTTTGACCGACAGTTTGGGGATGACAAGTAGTAGAAAATAAAAGCTTAGTTCCTAACTTACCCCACAATGTCTTCCAAAAGTAGCTTAAGAACTTATCATCCCTATCCGAAACAATGGTCTTAGGCATGTCATGCAATCTAACAACTTCTTTGAAAAACAAATCAGCAATATATGATGCATCATCACTTTTATGACAAGGAATGAAATGTGCCATTTTAGAAAACCTATCAACAACCACATATATAGAGTCCCTACCCCTTTTGGACCTAGGCAAACCCAACACAAAATCCATAGAAATATTAACCCTAGGCTCACTAGGTATAGGCAAAGGAGTATACAATCCATGAGGCTTAATTCTAGACTTAGCTTGTCTACATGTAATGCATTTCTCACAGATTCTTTCTACATCACGTTTCATATGAGGCCAAAAAAAAATGGTCATGCAAAACATCTAGTGTCTTGGCTATACCAAAATACCCCATCAAACCTCCTCCCCCGTGAGCTTCTCTAACAAGCAATTCACGCAAAGAACTCTTAGGCACGCATAATTTAGTTTGTCTAAACAAAAATCCATCATGCCTATAAAACTTGCTAAACGCTACCTTTTCACATGCATTGAATACTTTGCTAAAATCATAATCTTCCATATTCAATTCTTTAATGTAATCAAAGCCAAGCAATCTAGCATCCAAAGTAGAAATTAAGACATACCTTCCGGACAAAGCATCGGCGACCACATTTTCCTTACCTTTTTGGTACTTGATCACATATGAAAATGTTTCAATGAACTCCACCCACTTGGCATGACGATTATTTAGCTTGTGTTGCCCCTTTAAATGCTTCAAAGACTCATGATCAGTATGAATCACAAATTCTTTCGACCAAAGGTAATGTTGCCAAGTTTCTAATGCCCTAATCAAGACATACATCTCCTTGTCATATGTAGGATAATTCAAGGCTGCTCCACTTATCTTCTCACTAAAAAATGCAATGGGACATCCTTCTTGCATTAGAACAGCTCCAATACCTATTCCTGAAGCATCACACTCAATCTCAAAAGTTTTAGCAAAGTCAGGCAAAACAAGTAAAGGTGCATTAGTTAATTTCTCCTTAATCAAGTTAAATGTCTTTTCTTGTTCCTTACCCCACTTAAACACCCCCACATTCTTTTTGATAACTTCAGTTAAAGGTACGGCTAGACTACTAAAATCTTTCACAAACCTCCTATAAAAACTAGCTAGCCCATGAAAACTTTTCACTTGTCCCACATTTGTAGGTTTCTGCCACTCCCTAATTGCCTTAATCTTTTCTTCATCAACCCCAATTCCTTTAGCACTAATGACAAAACCTAGAAATACAAGCTTATCGGTGCAAAAAGTACACTTTTTGAGATTAGCAAACAACTTTTCTGTTCTTAAAACACCTAAAACAAGTTTTAAATGTTCAACATGCTCATCCAAGTTTTTGCTATAAATCAGAATGTCATCAAAGTAAACAACCACAAATCTTCCAATAAAAGCACGCAAAACATGGTTCATTAATCTCATGAAAGTACTAGGTGCATTAGTTAATCCAAAAGGCATAACTAACCACTCATATAAACCATATTTTGTTTTGAAAGCAGTTTTTCACTCATCTCCTTCTTTCATCCTAATTTGATGATATCCACTCTTAAAATCAATTTTAGTAAAAACAATAGAACTATGCAATTCATCAAGCATATCATCTAATCTAGGAATAGGATGTCGATACTTTACAGTGATATTATTGATGGCACAACAATCAACACACATCTTCCATGTTCCATCCTTCTTAGGCACAAGCAATACGGGAACCGCACAAGGACTCATACTCTCACGCACATATCCCTTTTCCATGAGCTCACTAACCTGCCTTTGAAGCTCCTTTGTCTCTTCGGGATTACTTCTATATGCTGGTCTATTTGGGATGGGTGCTCTGGATACAAAGTCAATTTGGTGCTCAATCCCCCTTATTGGTGGTAAACCCTTAGGCATCTCTTAGGGAAACACCTCATTAAAGTCCTGCAAAAGTGAAACAACAACACTAGGCAAAGAAGAGTCAAGTTTATTAGCACTAAAACAAGCCTCTTTGTACAAAAGTACAATCATTGGCTGATTAGAAAACAATGCCTTCTTGACCTCACTCTCTCTTGCATAAAAATTCACTTGTTTTTTGTCTCTCTTTTTCTCATCAACCTCTTTTTTCCTTTTCACTCTTCTTTTCTATTTTTTATTGTTTCAGACTCTCTTTCTTTTGTCTCTCTCTCTCTTGAACTCTCACTCTCCTTTTTTACATCTCTCTCTTTTTTTAACCTCACTTGATCTTCATATACTTGTCTTGGGGTTAAAGGTACAAGAGTGATTGGCCTTTTATTGAGCACAAAAGAGTATCTATTGGTATATCCATCATGAGTCACATGCCTATCAAACTGCCATGCTCTTCCCAAAAGGATATGACCTGCATTCATTGGTACCACGTCACACATAACATAATCTTTGTATTTTCAAATTGAAAATGACACCAACACCTGTTTATTCACCCTAACTTCCCCACTATCATTCAACCATTGTAGCTTATAAGGTTTTGGGTGCTTCAAAGTTGCTAAATTCAATTTTTCCACCAAAATAGTGCTAGCCACATTAGTACAACTCCCTTCGTCAATAATCATACTACATACCTTATCATTAACATAGCAACGGGTGTGAAAAATGTTATCACGTTGTACCTCATCATCTTCCTTGGCTTGAGCACTAAGAGCTCTCCTCGCAACCAAAAGTTCTCCACCCACCGGTTATTCAAGGTCACTTGCATCCTCCAAAGGTGGCATGGACTCATCATCAGAGTCACCCTCGGATTCGATACCACCCTCATCCTTCAAAACCATTACTATCTTGTTTGGGCATTGTGATGCAATATGACCTGCTCCCAAACACTTAAAGCACTTAATGTCATGAGTTATAGAAGGTTGAGAATCTGATTTACCTTGATTTAATGTGCCTCCGGCCTTATGCTCTTTGGAAGGTTCGGCCTTGGCCTTGAAACTAGGCCGGTCCTCCCTCTTGCTCCAATTCGGTTTCAATGACGAAGACGAACCCGAATTTTGCCCAACCCGTGTGGAACCCTTCCTCTTCAATTGTTGTTCCACTTTAATGGCCATGTGTACCATGTCAGTCAATTCAACATAATGTTGCAACTCCACTACATTTGCAATGTCTCGATTAAGCCCATTTAGAAACCTAGCCATAGTTGCCTCTCGGTCCTCCTCTACATCAGCTCAAATCATGGCTATCTCCATCTCCTTGTAGTAGTCTTCAACACACTTAGACCCTTGAGTAAGAGTTTGCAATTTTTGAAACAAACCCCTATAATAATGGCTTGGAATGAATCTCCTCCTCATAATAGTTTTCATCTCATCCCATGTCTCAATAGGTCTTTCTCCATTCCGTCTCCTACTCATAATCAGTTGATCCCACCAAACAATAGCATAATCAGTGAATTCTATGACTGCCAATTTCACCTTCTTCAATTCGAAATATTCATGGCAATCAAACACCAATTCTATTCTTTTCTCCCACTCCAAATAAGCTTCAGGATCAGTTTTACCTTGGAAGGTTGGAATCTTCACCTTTATACTACCCAAATTATTATCAACCCTCTCTCCATACCTATCTTCTCTATTCTCATACCTAACTCCTCTACCTCCCATTCCATGCCTAAATCTACCTGCACTCATATTGGACATGCGATCAGCCTTCTCCATGTCATTATCATCCCCGCAGTAATCATTAACTTCTTCTCTAACCGGAACTCTCTCTCGTCTACGTGCTTGTGGAGCAGGTGGTGGCTGTTCCGCACATGAATTTTCCACTTGATCTAATCGCTCATGTAATTGTTCCAATTCCCCCCTCATCATCCATCTCATCTCCTATACTAATGCCTCCTTCTAAAGCTTTATATCCGCCGGGATGGAAGAATCCTTAGTAGAGCCTTTATCTTTGTTTCCGGATATGTTTTCTTGCAAAAAAAAAATAATAACAATAATAATAATAATAAGGGACCTCACAGCACTTTCTCACGTGTTTTCGCTTGAATAATCAGTTCACTCAACACTCGTGTTTACACACAATAAATTTGGCTTTTACCCTCAGTATGTACTCACCACTCTTACCTTTTTCCCCTTGTAATTTCTCAAAAGTTCTTATCAAACTAACCAAACAATAATCAAGATTTCTTAGTTGCATTCACACGAGACAAAAGAAATCTCCTAGGTTCGCACAAAAAATGAATCACAACGAAACTGGAATAACAAAGACGAGCTCCTAATACCAGAAATTTTTTTTTTTGTTTAATTGCCACTGCACGAAACCAAGAAGAGAAATAACAATAGCTGATATATTCAACTATATGATCGTTCTGAAACAAAATTTTGTACCTTTCTTTTTTTAAAGGATTGATCAAACGGAATCAACGAAGAAGAACAACTAAGATAGATAAAACTTGATGTTAGAACCTGGCTCTGATACCAAATGATGCGAACCTCGTCAATTGTGCTACAACTGACGAGGTTCGCATCATGATGTTAACAAGCTACCATGTTGTGTGATTAAGCTCATTAAAGTGGTAAATGTTGATGTTAGGATAGTTTGATATATTAAAGTTAATCGGATAGTTTCGTTGTGCGTGATTATATGAAATTGTTGATTTTCGGAATCGAATCGGAAAATGAGACAATGAGTAGTATGTTGCCATAAATTTTCATGATTTTGTTTTGAAGTGTTTGAATCTTCATTTTCCAAGATTTGAGTAAAGTTACGAGTATTTTGAAGATAAGTTTGATTGGAAACGAAATAGTCGCGCAAAACGTTAAAAATGATAGTTCGCGATATTTTGTCGAAATCGCGTAAGTTTTACATTATTTGTTTAGATTCGAATACTCTTTTTGTTGAATCCATTAGAATGTGATTTTGATGATATTGATTTAGATTCGAATGGCATTGTTGTCGGTTTCGTAATCGTAAAGTTTCGATTAGATTATGTTGCGATAATGAATTGGTTTCAAGATAGTTTCCCCGTGCGAATATTAGTGTTTTCCGTATTGTTATTGTGTGAGGATACTCGCTTGAAATGTTGTGATTAGAAATCCCCGTGTGATTTAAGTTTAGTTTTTGCGCGAGCCGTGTTTTAACGAAATCTCAATCGAAACCAATTGTAGGTGAACCGGCGTGTGGACGAGATCCGTAACGAGAAGTGGTGATAAATTATTTAGAAGCAAGTAGAGAGTGTGGATTTTATAAAAAGTTTTCATGCATTTTATTATATGAATGCAATTTTATTATATTTCATACAATGCATGTATAACTTTAAATGATTTATATTATGAATGTATATATATTCTTCAAGTAAAGTAAATGAGTAAGTTGAAATGATATACATGAATAGAAATATTATTTGCGAAAGTTATAGCATATTGCCGAGATTTTATATATCTATATGCCTTTGGTTTACCCCTAGCCCCTAGTTACACCCGGTCAAAGTATTCCATACGTGTATGGCAAGTTGGGGGGAGTTACTAACTTTGGGAGGATATAGTCGCCCTCTACACGTATGAGATAGTGTAGATCTGCCTGATGTTGGAGGGAATCGTGATCCTAGAGTTGTTTTCACATCTACGACTACACATCTGTGACTACACATGGTGAGAGTTCCCCTAATCCTAGTAGCGTGTCTTCGCACCGTCATGAAGGATAAGTTTCCATGGATTATTGCCAAGTAGGCTAGTAAGAAAAGTTTTAATAAAGTATCTTTCACATTATTAAAATGAGTTTTACAGTTTTCAGAAAAGTAAAGTAAGTAATAATTTTTCCAACCTATTTTGGGAGGAATATCATCTTAAGCAAAAAGTATAGTTTATATTAATTTTACCCACTCACTGAGTTATTCTCACAATTATTTTTCTGTTTTATTAAAATTCCTCCCCAGGTGCAGGTACGAGCAGCGCGGCGGAAGCATCTCCATCAGACGTACAGGCGAGCTAAAAACGCGACCACGCTACACTAGTTTTAGACAAGTTATCGTGTACTGCATTTACTATCGTTATCAGATTTATCAAGTATTGTAAATATTGTTTTGGATAAAGAATTTTATGGTGAATGTCATGCATGATGTTTCAAGATTTTAATCAAGTTGCTTTCCATATCATTGAATATTTTTAAACATGTTGTGAATGATTGTGTATCTGAAAAAGGGCCCAAGGCCCATTAGTTTGATAAAAAGATATTGAATGAAATTATACAGGTTTTGTGAAGTTTTTACAGGATGGAATTTTAGAAAAACAATCGTTGTGCTGCCGGATTTCCTTTAAAACTCTATTTTCATGAGTCATTTTCTACGAACAAAATTCCTACCCATTTTCAGAACTAAAAGGGTTTCAAGCGTTTTCAGATAAGAAAGAGGCTTAGCTCTACGAAACTTTTCAGTCGGAGCAAATCTCGACTGGAAAGCCACCGTGGAGTGCCGGGTAGGTCACCGAGCTAGTATAGTTAGAAAGGGGCCTGTCAGAGCCATTATTACCAGGAATTATACAGAAGTTTGCAAGGGCTTAGGCAAGGCATTAGAGTGTAGAGAAGTTTTATCAAGAAATGGAGAAAGCCATGATTAGAGCCAATGTAGAAGAGGATCCAGAGGCAATCATGGCAAGGTTCTTGCAAGGGTTGAATCAAGACATTCATGACCGGGTGGAGATGCAACATTATGTGGAGTCGAGGACATGGTGCACATGACCATTATCGTGGAGCGACAACTCAAGAGGAGGGGAGGCACCTGTGCAGGTCATAACCCAGGGTCTAACCCTTGGAAACCAAATTCTTCAAGAGAGGAGGACAAGCCACAATCGTCTTCAACTCTCAAGCCCAAATCTGATCATAAGCCGGAGAATACCAACCGTGATTCTCAAGGTAAACCCGACACTACTACTGCACAAAATCGTGATATTAAATGTTTTAAATGTCAAGGCAGGGGTCACATAGCGAGTCAATGCCTAAACAAGCGGGTTATGGTGATGCAAGACAATATAGATATTGTGACCGATGATGAAGATCCGGACACCGATGAAATGCCACCATTGGAGGACATTTATGGAGAAGAATTTATTGTACACGGAGATTTGTTAATGGCGAGAAAGACTTTTAGTGTACAAGCCAAGGAGGTGGACGAAGTGTAACGTGAAAACATCTTTCACATTAGGTGTTACGTCAAAGATAAGGTATGTAATGTGATTATTGATGGTGGTGGTTGTACTAATATTGTTAGCACAACCATGGTGGAGAAACTAGATTTACCCACATTAAGACACCCAAGGCCTTACAAGTTGCAGTGGTTGAATGATAGCGGCGAATTTGAAAGTAAACAAACAACTGTTAGTTGCATTTCGAATCAAAAAATATGAAGATGAGGTATTATGTGATGTCGTTCCAATGCAAGCTGGACATTTGTTGCTAGGGCGACCATGGCAATTTGATCGAAAGGTTAAACCTGATGGGTTTACCAATAAATACTCTTTTGTACACAATCAATGTCCAATCACTCTTGTACATTTGATACCACAACAAGTATATGAGGATCAAGTGAGGTTAAAAAAAGAAAATGATCAAAAGGAAGAGAGAGATCAAAAGGAAGAGAATGAGAGAAAAGAAATGAGTCAAAATTCGAGAGAAAATGAGAAAGAGGCCAAAAAAATTGAGAAAGAAAAAAAGAAATCAAATTAGGCCTTGGTGAGTTTAAGAGAGGAAAAACATTGTTTCATTGCAAAACAAAGTGAGATCGAGAGAGTTTTGCAATTACAACAGCCCTTTATAGTACTTATGTATAACGAGGCTTTTTGTGTACTAATGATCTTGCCGAAAATTTGCCGAGCAGTATTAACTCTCTTTTGCAGGATTATGATGATGTCTTTCCCGAAGACACACCCCCCGATTTACCTCCAATGCAAGGGATTGAACATCAAATTGATTTTGTACCCGGTGCGACGATCCCATACCGACCGTCTTATAGGAGCAACCCTGAGGAAACAAAGTAGCTTCAAAGGCAGATCAGTGAATTGCTAGAGAAAGGGTATGTGAGGGAAAGCATGAGCCCATGCGCCGTTCCGGTTCTATTTGTGCCTAAGAAGGCTAAGACTTGGAGGATGTGTGTTGATAGCCGAGCCATCAACAACATTATGGTAAAGTATTGACATCCTATTTCTCGCCTAGATGACATATTTGATGAGTTGCATGGTGCTTGTATATTTTATAAAATTGATTTGAAAAGTGGATATCATCAAGTTCGCATGAAAGAGGGTGATGAATGGAAAACTACCTTTAAGATAAAACATGGATTGTATGGGTGGTTAGTAATGCCTTTTGGATTAACTAATCCGCCGAGCACATTTATGAGATTGATGAATCATGTTTTGCGTACATACATAGGTAGGTTTGTTGTTGTTTACTTCGATGATATTCTCATTTATAGCAAAAACTTGGATGATCATGTTGTGCATTTAAAATCAATTTTGGATGTGTTTAGAAAAGAAAAGTTGTTTGCTAACTTGAAGAAATGCACTTTTTGCACCGATAGGCTTGTGTTTCTTGGTTTTTTTTTGTTGGTGCATAAGGAATACAGGTTGATGATGAAAAGGTTCGTGAAATTCAAGAGTGGCCGAGTCCCACAAGCATAGGAGAAGTTCGGAGCTTTCATGGACTTGCCAGTTTCTACTGACGGTTTGTGAAAGACTTTAGTACTTTGGCCGCACCACCCATCGAAGTAATTAAGAAGAACGTTGGATTCAAGTGGGGGAAGAGCAAGAAAAGGCGTTTTAGCTAATCAAGCAAAAATTAACAAACGCTCATTATTGTCTTTATCTAACTTTGATAAGACATTTGAGATTGAATGTGATGCTTCAGGTGTAGGTATTGGTGCTGTACTTGATGAGAATAAAGGAGCAACATCAAAGGATTCATTACATGTTCCGGTTGGGCCAATTACAAGGGCAAGAGCTAAGAGACTCAAAGAAACACTTAATGGGCTGATCCAAGAGATATGGGCTGATTTAAAAATGGAGAAGTCCAAGATGGTTCCAGCAGAAGATCAAAAATTAATCAATGTGATTGAAGCAATAAATGGGGTTGATTATTAGTAATTGCTGGAGATTATTTGTCAAATCAGAGCAATTAATTGGCATGTTGACTTTCCAAGAATTGATTGATTGTTTTCCCAATTTTCAAGTCAACTAGATACCATTTTAGTTTTTATTTCCTTAGTCATAATTTCCAAAATTGTAAGGCATCATGGCCATAAGATTATTCCTATTCAGTTTTCTAGTTATGAATGGCAATTGCCCTAGGGTTATTGTGTATTTATTTCTAGTATCTATTTATAAGGCCATGTAATCTCTACAGAAGTTTTTAGTTTTTGGATGATCAATAAAAGTTATTGAGAGAGTTTTCTCTGCAGTTCTTCAAAGAACTCTTCTGAACTTATCAAGGTTTTCTTGTGGTGTTCAAATTTGACTTATCACTCACATAATCCTTCTCTTTGTTATTGAGTGTGGCGTCTTCTTCTTATACCTTTGGTTCTTATCTCTTAATAGATAACGAGTCAAGGTCGTTGCTTTGTTTGTAAGAATCTGAATTAGGACGATCCTAGGAACTTATATCATTATTGGTTTCGGGTCTCACTTTCTTTTGTAAGGTTCGTATCATTTTGGTATCAGAGCTCGGTTCTAAATCAGGTTTGATCTATCATTATTCCTCTTGCTATTATTTCTTTAAAGTTCCAGCACCTCTTTTCTTGTTTTTGTCACATTGATTCCAGCCTTTTTACTTTATTTCTTCTTGGTAGAAATTTAACATAGTTTCTTGTACACCAAAATTCATCCTGGTCTTGTTTTTTATCATTGCAACCGAAAAAAAAAAAACAAAAAAAAAAAACACAAAAAAAAAACCTGGAAAAATATATTCAGGTTTCGAATTGAGATTTCAATTCAATTAAAGTGTTATCACATCAAATTTATGCCTTTTGTTCCTGTCTTTATTTTGTTTCCTTTGCTTCTAAAAAATTCTACTCTTTCCTTTTGTTCTTTGTGTTTAACCATTCTCTCCAGTAAATTGATTTGTTGAGTTTGGATTGTTGTAAGGGAATTTTGATTGAGTTTTGGTTGAGTTCAATAAAGAACTAAAAGAGAGAACTAAAGAGTGAAAAAAAAAAACAAAACAAAACAAAAGGCTACAGTGGTGAGTGCAATAAGAGTGACAGAAAAGGCCATAGAAAAAAGAGTGAAACACGAGTGGATTGGAGTGACATTCAATTGAGAGTAAACACGTGAGGGAGTGCTTGGTGAGGTTATATATATATATATATTTACTAATATTTCTTGCAGGTTTAAAAACATGTCTAATCACGAAAGTGAATTCGTCAATCCGGATATGAATTTTACAATTCAGGCAATGCAACAACAATTTGAGCGCATGAATCTTGTTTTGGGAGAAATAAGAGACCGAATGGATAGGCAAGACGCTGCCATAGCTGACTTGCGTAGGGGGCTCACCTATGCGAGCCCAAAATGGTAGAAGGCATGTGAGGCGAGTTGTTTCCCCGCCTAGACATGAATTTGAGGATGAGATATCTGAGGATGTTGAAGATGAAGAAGAGCGGGTTGCATATGATGGTAGATTTATGCCTCGAGTTGGAAGGCAAGAAAGAAGAGCACGAAGAGATTATAGAGGTCAGAATTGGCAAGATGGTGATACAAATTATAGAGGTCAGAATCGACAAGATGACAACATCAGTAGTATAAAGATGAAGATACCATCTTTCCAAGGCAAAAATGATCCTGAAGCTTATTTGGAGTGGGAGAAAAGGATGGAATTGGTGTTTGATTGTCACAACTACTCCGAATTGAAAAAGGTAAAGTTGGCTGCCACATAATTCACTGATTATGCTATTATTTGGTGGGATCAACTTGTTTTGAATAGGAGACGATATGGTGAAAGGCCCATTGAGACATGGGAGGAGATGAAGGTTGTTATGAGAAGGCGATTCATTCCAAGTCACTACTACAGGGACTTATTCAAGAAACTGCAAAACCTTACTCAAGGGTCTAAAAGTGTTGAAGATTACTACAAGGAGATGGAGATAGCCATGATTCGAGCCAATGTAGAGGAGGACCGAGAGGCTACTATGGCTAGGTTTCTAGCTGGTTTAAACCGTGATATTGCAAATGTGGTGGAGTTACAACATTATGTTGAGTTGGATAACATGGTGCACATGGCCATCAAGGTGGAACAACAGTTGAAGAGAAGGGGTTCCACGTGGATTGGGCAGAATTCTGGTTCTTCTTCAGCACGGAAGCCGAGTTGGAGCAAAAGGGATGACACAACTCATTCTAAGCCTAAGGCCGAAACCTCCAAAGATCACAAAAGTGGAGGCACTGCAAACCAAGGTAAAATTGATTCCCAATCTCTAGAAATAGGATATCAAATGCTTTAAATGCTTGGGAAGAGGTCACATTGCAGCTTAGTGCCCAAAAAAAAAATCAATGATTTTGAAAGACGATGGTGATATTGAGACCGAAGGCGAATATGATGATGATGAGGATTCCATGCCATCTTTGGAGGATGTAAATGATGTTGAGTATCCGGTCGATGGCGAGCTTTTGGTTGCAAGAAGAGCTCTTAGTGTGCAAATCAAAGATGCTGAGAAGATACAACGTGAAAACATCTTCCATACCAGATGCCATGTCAATGACAAGGTATGTAGCATGATTATTGATGGTGGGAGTTGTACTAATGTGGCTAGCACTACTTTGGTGGAAAAATTGAACTTGACAACTTCAAAACATCCTAAGCCATATAAACTACAATGGCTGAATGATAGTGGAGAAGTTAAAGTCAATAAACGAGTGTTGGTTTCATTCTCAATTGGGAAGTATAAAGATGAGGTTTTGTGTGATGTGGTGCCAATGCATGCTGGGCATATTCTTTTGAGGCGATCATGGCAGTTTGATAGGCATGTCACTCATGATGGTTACACCAATAGATACTCATTTGTACTTAATCAAAAACCAATCACTCTTGCACCCTTAACTCCAAGTCAAGTGTATGAGGATCAAGTGAGGTTAAAAAAAGAGAGTGAAATGAAAAAGGATCGTGAGAGTACAAAAGCAAGAGAGACTGAGATTAAAAAGAGAGAAAAGGAGAGTGAGAATAGGGAAGAATTTTCAGTTAGTGAGGAACAAAAAGAGAGAAAAAAAATGAATTTCTATGCAAAAGAGGGTGAGATCAAAAGAGCTTTGTTTTCAAATCAGCCTATGGTTGTACTTATGTACAAGGAGGCTTGTTTTAGTACTAATGAACTTAACTCTTCTTTGCCTAGTTGATGCGGAACCCCAAGACCCAAATTGTTTCTACGAACTCTTTATCACTCACAACCAGATTTGATTCACACCAAAGTAATTCAGGTTGATTTGTTCTATCACCCAAGAAATGCGTTTTGACAAAAACACAAGAGAATACCCTTGAACCCAAGATCAAAGCAATCAAGAACAATAGAAATAGAAAGTAGAATTGAAAAACAAAGACAAACTCAATTGCATCAATTCAACACCTTAAGCATAAAATCACAAGAAAGCAAACTCTCTTAAATTCCATATAGGAAATGTTTGAAGAAATATTCAGCTCCTGCAAAATGAAATTAAACAGCCCTATTTAAAGATTTTACAACCACAATGTATATTGAGCCTAAGCACTAATTAAGGTGGAGTCAACCCTCTCATAAATGCCAAAAATCACTCCTTGATTCTTGCCATCATGAATGTCAAAATAACTCCTTGATTCTTGCCATTAATTAGTGAATGAATCTGGACACCACTTGAATGATTGGAAATAAGATGGGCTGAATCCAAAGCTAGTCTTTTAGCCCAATTACATTAATCAAATTGGGCTCTTTAAAATCTCTATGCTTAGACAGCCCATTATCAACCCAATTTTGCACAAATAGTTGAAGTTGTTCCTTTAACCTTTTAGCTTGGGCCCTAGTGATTGGTCCGTTAAAATCTTCAAGATAAATCTCCAAGTCACTTCCTTGAGCACTAGTGGCATGTGGAGCAGCATTTGTAACACTAGTGTTGTTATTTCTCTTTTGCAGAACTTTGAAGATGTGTTCCTCGAAGAGATATCTAACGGATTACCACCAATAAGGGGAATTGAGCATCAAATTGATTTTATACCCGGAGCATCAATTCCAAATAGGCCAGCCTATAGAAGCGTGAGGAGACAAAGGAACTTCAAAGGCAAGTTAGTGAGCTCATGAAGAAGGGGTATGTGCGTGAGAGCATGAGTCCTTGTGCAGTTCCGGTGCTACTTGTTCCAAAGAAGGATGGATCATGGATGATGTGTGTTGATTGTCGTGCCATCAACAATATCACTGTAAAGTATAGACATCCCATTCCTAGATTGGATGATATGCTTGATGAATTGCATGGTTCTTGTGTTTTTACCAAAATTGATCTTAAAAGTGGATATCATCAAATTAGGATGAGAGAGGGTGATGAATGGAAAACTGCATTTAAAACAAAACATGGTTTATATGAGTGGTTAGTTATGCCATTTGGATTAACTAACGCACCTAGTACTTTCATGAGATTAATGAATCATGTCTTGCGTGCTTTTATTGGCAAATTTGTGGTTGTATACTTTGATGATATTCTGATTTATAGCAAAAACTTGGATGAGCATGTTGAACATTTAAAACTTGTTTTAAATGTTTTGAGAAAAGAAAAGTTATTTGCAAACCTCAAAAAGTGTACCTTTTGCACATATAAGTTAGTGTTTCTTGGTTTTGTTGTTAGTGCTAAAGGAATTGAGGTAGATGAAGAAAAGGTAAGGGCAATCCAAGATTGGCCAAGTCCTAGAAGTGTGAATGATGTTAGAAGTTTCCATGGGTTGGCTAGCTTTTATAGGAGATTTGTGAAAAATTTTAGTAGCCTAGCTGCACCTTTGACTGAAGTTATCAAACAGAATATGGGTTTTAAGTGGGGTGGTGAACAGAAAAAGGCTTTTAATTTGATCAAGGAGAAATTAACTAATGCACCGTTGCTTGCTTTACCTAACTTCACTAAAACTTTTGAAATTGAGTGTGATGCTTCAGGAATAGGTATTAGAGCTATTCTAATGCAAGAAGGATGTCCTATTGCATATTTTAGTGAAAAGCTAAGTGGGGCAGCCTTGAATTACCCTACATATGACAAAGAGTTGTATGCGTTGGTTCGAGCATTGGAAACTTGGCAGCACTATCTTTGGCCAAAAGAGTTTGTGATTCACACTGATCATGAATCTTTGAAGCATTTGAAGGGACAACACAAGCTAAACAAGCGACATGCCAAGTGGGTGGAATTTATTGAAACATTTCCTTATGTGATAAAATACAAGCAAGGTAAGGAAAACATTGTCGCTGATGTATTATCTCGAAGGTATGCTTTACTTTCTACTTTAGATGCAAAATTGCTAGGCTTTGAATACATTAAAGACTTGTATGTTGATGATTCTGATTTTGGTAATGTATTCGATGCATGTGAAAAGGTAGCATTTGGCAAGTTCTTTAGGCATAATGGGTTTTTGTTTAGAGAGAATAAGTTATGTGTGCCTAAATGTTCATTGCGTGACTTGCTTGTTAGAGAAGCTCATGGGGGTGGTTTGATGGGGCATTTTGGTATATCTAAGACATTAGATGTTTTGCATGAACACTTCTTTTGGCCTCACATGAAACGTGATGTAGAACAACTCTGTGAGAAGTGTATTACTTGTAGACAAGCTAAGTCTAAGGTCAAGCCTCATGGTTTGTATACTCCTTTGCCCATACCTAATCACCCTTGGATTGACATATCTATGGATTTTGTGTTGGGTTTGCCTAGGTCAAAAGGGGGTAGGGATTCTATATATGTGGTTGTTGATAGGTTTTCAAAAATGGCACATTTCATTCCCTGTCATAAAACCAATGATGCATCACATATTGCTGACTTGTTTTTCAAGGAGATTGTAAGATTGCACGGCATGCCTAAGAGTATTATTTCAGATAGAGATGCAAAGTTCTTAAGCTATTTTTGGATGACTTTGTGGGGTAAGTTAGGAACTAAACTCTTATTTTCTACTACTTGTCACCCACAAACCGATGGTCAAACTGAAGTAGTTAATAGGACTTTATCTGCCATGCTGCATGTTATTATACGAAAGAACTTGAAAACATGGGAAGATTGTTTGCCTCATATAGAATTTGCATATAATAGGAGTGTGCATTCAGCAACTAAATTTTCACCTTTTGAGATTGTGTATGGTTTTAATCCATTAACTCCGTTGGATTTAACCCCTTTACCTATGGCTGAGCATGCTAATTTGGATGGGAAAAAGAAAGCTGATTTTGTGAAGCAAATCCATGAAAAAGCTCGACAAAACATTGAGAGAAGAACTGAACAATATGCTAACCAAGCTAATAAAGGGCGCAAGAAAGTTGTCTTTGAACCAAGTGATTGGGTTTGGTTGCATATGCGAAAGGAACGGTTTCCTATTCAAAGGCGTTCTAAACTACTTCCAAGGGGAGATGGTCCGTTTCAAGTGATTGAAAGGATCAATGATAATGCCTACAAGTTAGACCTTCCAGGTGAGTACAATGTAAGCGCAAGCTTTAATGTTGCTGATTTATCTCCATTTGATGTAGGTGATGATTTGAAGACAAATCCTTTTCAAGAAGGAGGGAATGATGAGAATAAAGGAGCAACATCAAAGGATTCATTACATGTTCCGGTTGGGCCAATTACAAGGGCAAGAGCTAAGAGACTCAAAGAAACACTTAATGGGCTGATCCAAGAGATATGGGCTGATTTAAAAATGGAGAAGTCCAAGATGGTTCCAACAGAAGATCAAAAATTAATCAATGTGATTGAAGCAATAAATGGGGTTGATTATTAGTAATTGCTGGAGATTATTTGCCAAATCAGAGCAATTAATTGGCATGTTGACTTTCCAAGAATTGATTGATTGTTTTCCCAATTTTCAAGTCAACTAGATACCATTTTAGTTTTTATTTCCTTAGTCATAATTTCCAGAATTGTAAGGCATTATGGCCATAAGATTATTCCTATTCAGTTTTCTAGCTATGAATGGCAATTGCCCTAGGGATATTGTGTATTTATTTCTAGTATCCATTTATAAGGCCATGTAATCTCTACAGAAGTTTTTAGTTTTTGGATGATCAATAAAAGTTATTGAGAGAGTTTTCTCTGTAGTTCTTCAAAGAACTCTTCTGAACTTATCAAGGTTTTCTTGTGGCGTTCAAATTTGACTTATCACTCACATAATCCTTCTCTTTGTTATTGAGTGTGGCGTCTTCTTCTTATACCTTTGGTTCTTATCTCTTAATAGATAACGGGTCAAGGTCGTTGCTTTGTTTGTAAGAATCTGAATTAGGACGATCCTAGGAACTTATATCATTATTGGTTTCGGGTCTCACTTTCTTTTGTGAGGTTCGTATCAGTACTCATGCAAGATGGACGACCAATTGCGTACTTTAGTGAGAAGTTAAATGGGACAGCTTTAAACTACCCAACTTATGACAAGGAGTTGTACGCATTAGTTCAGGCCTTGCAAATGTTGCAACATTATTTTTGGCCTAAAGAGTTCGTGATTCACACCGATCATGAATCGTTGAAGCACTTGAAAGGACAACAAAAGTTGAACAAGAGGCATGCGCGTTGGATGGAGTTCATCAAGACATTTCTATACATCATCAGGTATAAGCAAGGTAAGGAGAATGTGATTGCCGATGCACTTTCTCGCAGGTATGCATTACTCTCTACCCTTGATGCAAAATTACTTGGTTTTGAGCACATTAAGGAATTATATCCTTTAGACCAAGATTTTTTTGAGGAGTTTCAAGCTTGTGAGAAAAACGTAGTGGGTAAGTTTTATAGGATTGAAAGATTTTTATTTCGAGAGAATAAGTTATGTGTGCAGAATTGTTCTTTGCATGATTTGCTAGTTAAGGAATCCCATAGTGGAGGGTTAATGAGACATTTTGAAGTTGCTAAGATGTTGGTTATTTTGTAGGAACACTTCTTTTGGCCACGCATGAAATGAGACGTTGAGAGGATTTATGGTAGGTGTATTAATTGTAAGCAAGCAAAATCCCGAGTGCAACCCCATGGTTTGTATATACCACTACCTATTCTTAATCACCCTTGGATTGATATTTCTATGGACTTTGTGTTAGGTTTGCCTAGGACTAGGCATGGAAAAGAATCAATTTTTGTGGTGGTAGATAGGTTCTCTAAGATCGCACATTTTATCCCTTGTCATAAAATGAATGATGCTTCACATATTGCTGATTTGTTCTTTAGGAAGATTGTGCGATTACATGGTATACCTAGAACAATTGTTTCAGATAGGGATGCTAAGTTCCTAAACTACTTTTAGAAGACTTTGTGGAGTAAGTTAGGTACTAAGCTATTGTTTTCTACCACTTGTCACTCACAAACCGATGGTCAGACTGAAGTAGTTAATAGAACTTTATCTACTTTATTGAGGGCTATCATTAGCAAAAACATTAAGATTTGGGAGGATTGTTTACCACATGTTGAATTTGCTTACAATTGTACTGTTCATTCCGCTACTAAATTTTCACCCATTGAAATTGTGTATGGTTTTAATCCGTTAACTCCATTAGATTTATCTCCTTTACCAATATCTGAGTATGTTAATTTAGATGGCAAAAATAAGGCTGATTTTGTAATTTAGATTCATGAGAAGGCAAGACTCAACATTCAGCGAAGGACGAAGCAATATGCAAAGTTAGCTTTTAAGGAGGAGTTAGGCTAGTTCTTATCAAGAGAGAACCTGGATGGGAAAAAGAAAGCTGATTTTATTAGGTAACTACATGCAAAAGTTAGACAACATATTGAGAGGAGGACCGAGCAATACGTGACTCAAGCTAACAAAGGGCAAAAGAAAGTTGTGTTCGAACTTGAAGATTGGGTTTAGGTGATACGAACCACGCCAAGAACTGACGAAACCTGTGAATCAAGTAGGGTTCCAAGATCGCCTAGAATCAGATTTGTATGAAAACCTCGACCCGTTGCTTATATGGAAGCAAGAACCTTGGTATGATGAAGGCGCCACAATCAATGATGGAAGAATTGATTGATAAGTATAGGAAAAACGCCATAGGAAAATCCTGATAAGTTCGAAAAGTTATACGAAAAACCAAAGAGAATACTCTCACAAATATTATTAATCATCAATTGAATTCCCTTTAGGGTTACACTGATTTATATAGCTGAAAACACTAAGTAGTAAAAAGAAATAATTAATTAGGCAATTAAGCTCATTTAAGCCTATAAAAGAAAAAAGGAAAGTCAACCTCTTACAATAAGGAAAGAAAAATAAAATTGCAACTAATTGCCTTAAACATAATAGACAAGAAATCAACCCAAAATTGGAAGTCTTTATGACCAAGCAATCAACTCCACAATGAAAAGTCTTCATGGGCAAGAAATTAGCTAGAATTAGGCCCATCAATTGTTTTAATTAAATTAATTAAACATTGATATTCTTTTGGGCCCATTTTGGAATTCGTCAATTTAACATCAGCCCACATCTCTTGAACCAATCCATTAAGTGCTTCTTTGAACCTCTTAGCTCTTGCCCTTGTAATTGGCCCAATTGGAATATGCAATGGATCATTTGGTGATGCTTCTTTATTCTCATCATTCCCTCTCTCTTGAAAAGGATTTGTCCTCAAATCTTCACCTACATCAAAAGGAGTTAAATCAGTAACATTGAAAGTGGCACTAACATTGTACTCACCTGGTAAATCCAACTTGTATGCGTTGTCATTAATGCGCTCAAGGACTTGAAATGGTCCATCTCCTCTCAGAAGCAACTTAGACCTCCTTTGTGCTGGAAACCTTTCTTTCCTCATGAACCAAACCCAATCACCAGATTCAAAAATCAACTTGTGACGACCTTTGTTTGCTTGCTTGATGTATTATTCCGTCCTCCTCTCAATGTTGAGCCGTGCTCTCTCATGGATTTGCTTCACAAATTCTGCATTCTTCTTTCCATCTAAGTTCACATGCTCAGAAACAGGTAAAGGTGATAAATCCAAAGGAGTTAAAGGATTAAATCCATAAACAATTTCAAACGGTGAGAACTTAGTAGCAGAATGAATGGTACGATTATATGCAAACTCAACATGTGGTAAACAATCCTCCTAAGTCTTAATGTTTTTACTAATGACAGCCCTCAACAAAGTGGATAAAGTCCTATTAACTACTTTGGTTTGACCATCGGTTTGGGGATGACAAGTAGTAGAAAACAAAAGTTTTGTTCCTAGTTTTCCCCATAATGTCTTCCAAAAGTAACTCAAGAACTTAGCATCCCGATTCGAAACGATTGTCCTAGGCATACCATGTAATCTCACAACCTCTCAAAAGAACAAATCTACAACATGTGAAGCATCATCAGTCTTATGACAAAGAATAAAATGAGCCATCTTGGAAAATCGATCTACAACCACAAAGATTGAATCCCTTCCACGCCTACTCCTAAGTAATCCCAAAACAAAATCCATCGAAATATCAATCCAATGAGAACTAGGAATAGGTAGGGGGTGTATAGACCATTTGGTTGAACTCTCGACTTGGCTTGCCTACAAGTAACACATCTACCGCAAATTCTCTCAACATCCCATTTCATGTGTGGCCAATAGAAGTAGGGGTGGGCACCAAAACATGGAACCGACCCGAACGACCCAATCCGACCCGATCCGTGGGTGTTCGGGCCGGATTCCATGTTAAATATTAAGGTGTTCGGGTCAACAAAATAAAAAACATGGTGTTTGACGGATCGGTTCGGTTCCATAGGGTCAAAACCGAACCGACCCGTGAACAGGGGTACAAGCATAATTTCGCATGTCCCTTTATAATGTCACACACAAAATCTCAAACCCTAGCTGAAAAAACTCCAACCCGATCTCAGTTTGTTGCTCTGGTTCTTGTCGCCGCGCCGCGCCGCACCGTTTCCCCCTTCTTCCTCCTATTGCTCGCTGGCCGTCACATCTCGTCTCTGTTGTCGTTGCCGTGGCCCCGACATCACTGTGAGTCATCTCCAACGTTGCTGTCTGTCGGCGCCGTCTGTCACCTCTAAGGTTCTAATCGTGACCGTTGTTGTCGACGCCATCACCTTCTTCTTGCCGTGACCGTGGCCGATCTTGTCCTCGACGACATCGTCACGGTGAAGCCCCCTCTCATCTCTCATCTTTCATTTCTCGCCTCTATCGCCACCGTGGAGTACTCGTCGTAGTCGTGGCTGTCAATCTGTTGTCCTCGTCGGCGTCACCGTGATTCACGTCAGCTCTTCTCACAGTCGCCATCACCTGAAGCCGTGGCCGTGAAGCACAAGTCCCCGTCAGGCCATCACCAGCTCGTGGTTCCTGAAGCCGTGGCCGTGAAGCACAAGTCCCCGTCAGGCCATCACCAGCTCGTGGTTCCTGAAGCCGTGGCCGTGAAGCACAAGTCCCCGTCAGGCCATCACCAGCTCGTGGTTCCTGAAGCCGTGGCCGTGAGCAGCTCGGTACTCATCAATCTTGTATACATTTGATATTTCAGATCTGTTACAATTTCAGTATTTTAGTTTAAGTTTTTTACAGTTTTACTCATCAATTTGTTTTGGACATTGATGCAGAGTAGTAACCAACTTGATATTCCTATTCCGACGCTCATCCTTGGCAGCCCCAGTCACTAAAACCTGCAACTCGTAAGTGTACTCATCAGGCTTATTTTGCTGCTTTAATCTTAATTTTTACATGTTTAGTGGCTTTTGAGGTGTTGAGTCAAATTGGTGTTTTGGCGTTTGTTGTTTTGATAAAAATGGTACATGTTAAATAACTGTTGACTGTTGTGGTTTGTTGTTTTGACGTTTGAATCTTGTTTGTTGTTTTGTGTTTGTTGTGTTTGTTGTTTTGACGTTTGAATCTTGTTTGTTGCTTAGCTGTTGACTGTTGTGGTTTAATTAGTTTTATTATTCATTATGTGTTGTTGTTGTGAATAGATGGGAAAAAGTGTTGTGAGCGGTTCCGGGTCTGAATTTGATGATGATGGAGTTAGTTCGGTTGGAAAAAAGCATGATCTTGGGGTGAGTAAAAAAATAGAGAAGAAGAGTGAAAGTAGTAGTAGGCTTAAGGCAGATTGTTGGGATCATTTTGAGATTTATGAAACCCGTGAGGGGAAAAGAAGGTCTAGGTGTAAACATTGTGGAGCTTCATATGTTTGTGATTCCTTCTCTAATGGGACCACAAACATGAACAAGCATATTAAATTTAGGTGTAAAGTACTCAAAGCTAAACAAATAGATCTCACCCAAAAAACATTAGGGAGGCAAAGAACTTTAGAAGGATATGGTAGTAATTTGACTACATATTCCTTTAATCTAGATGAATGTAGGAAAAGATTGGTGGAGATGATTGTACAACATGAATTGCCATTTAGATTTGTGGAGAACGAGGGATTTCGAAGGTATAGTGAATCATTGTGCCCTCGATTTGAAATACCATCTAGGAGAACACTAGTGAGAGATGTGTACAAATTATATGTTGGTGAGAAGGAATTATTGAAAAAAAAGATCAAGCAAAGTAAAGTGAGAGTTTGTCTAACCACAGATACTTGGACTTCGATTCAAAATATTAATTACATGGTTGTGACATCTCACTTTATTGATAATGAGTGGCAGTTGCAGAAGAGGATTTTGAGTTTCACTCCAATAGAAGATCATAGAGGGGAATCAATTGGGAGGTGTATTGAAAGGGTTTTGCTTGATTGGGGTATTGATAAAGTTTTTGCCATTACTGTTGACAATGCAAGTGCAAATTCAGTTGCCTTAAACTATTTGATTCGAAAATTAAATAGTTGGCATGTGCATGGAACAATTTTAGGAGGAAAATATTTGCATGTTAGATGTTGTGCCCATATATTGAATTTGATTGTGGGTGAAGGTTTGAAAGATATCCATGAGTCAATTGCAGCCATTCGAAATGCAGTGAAGTATGTTAGATCTTCTCCTAGTAGATTGGCGAGGTTTAAAAAATGTGTTGAAGATGAGAAGCTTGGGCAGTCGAGTTTGGTATGTATGGATTGTCCTACACGGTGGAACTCGACATATTTGATGTTAGATAGTGCTAACAAATTGAAAAAGGCTTTCAGCCGATTGGAGGAGGAGGATGGGTATTATGTTAGCTACTTTGCAGAAAATGAAGACGGGAAAAAGCGGGTTGGACCACCTTCTTTGGAGCATTGGGACTGTTCCATGGTATTTGTTGATTTCTTGCGGACTTTTTATCAGATTACTTTGACATTTAGTGCTTCTTTGCGAGTGACAGCAAATGAATATTTTTCAAATTGGTGTTCGATATTTCAAACAATTGTTGAGTTGGAAGGTTTATCTGATCCGCTTCTGGTTAGGATTGCCTCTAACATGAGGCAAAAGTTTTTTAAGTATTGGGGAGGGTTGGATAAAACTAATATGATGTTGTTGGTAGCGAAAGTGCTTGACCCTAGGTTCAAATTGGATTATATCCAGTATCGATTGGAGACTTTTTATCCTTTGATAGAAGCACAATCCATTACCTTACAAATAAGAAGGTTGTTGGAAGAGTTGTTTGATTATTATAAATCAATGCAGTCTAGTGGGGAAGAAGATGATAATCGTAGTGGTGATTCGATTGTGCTTCGTGCTGATAGTCAGAAGACTCAAACTCGCAAAGCAGGCATGGCTTTAGCAGATAAATTATGGGCAATCAAACAAAAAACAACGGAATGCGAGAGTGGAGAAGAAGACTGAATTAGATTTGTATTTATTGGAAGAATGTGAACCTGTGGATAATGAGATGTTTAATGTGTTGCATTGGTGGAAAAATTCTTGTACTAAATACCCAACTTTGGCAAGCATAGTAAAGGATGTGATGGCAATGCAAGTTTCCACGGTGGCGTCGGAATCCGCTTTTAGCACGGGTGGTCGTATTCTAGATCCATTTAGGAGTTCATTAACTCCTAAAATTGTAGAGGGAATGATTTGTTATCAAAATTGGTTGACTGCTTTACACCCAAAGCGCGAAGTTGTTAATGTAGATGAGCATGCGGCATATGAAGACAATAGTGTTGCGAATATTCAGTTTTACGAAACCATTGAAACCAGTGAGTTTATAATTTAGTTTAACATTCATATTTTATGTTTTATGCTTATGTTTATATAAATATTACTTGATTATTTGATTTAACTTATTTCTTCATGTAGTGTCCTTCAATGCAGCAGCAAATGAAGTTTCAACTTCATTGGATAATTTGGATTTGCCTTAAAATTTGATGGTAAGATTTTATAGTTTATGTTATTTTGAATATCATTGTTCATTTATTATATATATTGTTTAGTGTTTATGTGCTAATAAATTTGTTTTGAATGACTAGGTCCAAAGGTGTGTGAACTTTGGAGCTAATTTTTGATTGGTTGGAGTTGGACTTAGAGCTAATCTTTGGAGTTTGGAATTGTTTACTTTATGTTGTATTTTTATGTCTACTATGTTGCTATATTTTTTTTAAAAAAATTATATTTTGTTATATGTTTATGCCTACTATTTTGTGTAATATGTGCATGTGGACATTGGATATTGTTGAGAATTTAAGGATGTAATGTGTGGATGTGAACATTGAATGGTGCCATTTGATATTGCATATTTTTTCTTAGTATGTTGTATATTTTTTCTTAGTATATTGTATATTTTTTCATAGTATGTTTGAACATTGGATATTTTTTCTTAGTATGTTGTATCCATCTAATATTTTTCTTTATCCATTTAATTTTTTTGGTATCATCCACAACATAAAGTAAGTTTAAAGAGTTCAAAAACACTTAAATTTAAAGGTCCAACAGTAATGGACTCAAAAACAATTAAAAATTAATAAAAATTTTGGCCCAAAAAATAAAGCCCAAATTTGGGCCCAAACGTGGAAACCGATCCGAATCGAACCGAACACTGGGTGTTCGGTTCGGGTCGGTTCCTCTCCCTCATCGGACCATGTTCGGGTCCAAAAGTGGCGATTCGCGAATTTATCATGTTCGGGTCGGTTCCAATAGGAACCGAACCGAACATGGTAGTGCCCACCCCTAAATAGAAGTGCTCTTGCAAAATAGCTATGGTTTTGGTGACTCCGAAGTGTCCCATTAACCCTCCACGATGGGACTCCTGAACTAACAAGTCTTTCATTGAACAATTAGACACACACAACTTATTCTCTCTAAACAAGAAACCGTCATGCCTAAAAAACTTACCCTTTGCAGACTTTTCACAAGCACTATATACTTCACCAAAGTCATGGTCATCAGGATAAAGTTCTTTAATATGCTCAAACCCAATGAACTTAGCATCAAGAGTAGAGATTAAGGCATACCTGCGTGAAAGTGCATCCGCTACCACATTTTCCTTACCTTGCTTATACCGAATGACATAGGGAAAAGTCTCAAGGAATTCAACCCATCGAGCATGTCTCTTGTTCAACTTGTGTTGACTCTTCAAATGTTTCAAGGATTCATGATCCGTGCGAATCACAAACTCCTTCAGCCACAAATAATGTTGTCATATCTCCAAAGCTCGAACCAGTGCGTACAATTCTTTGTCATAAGTGGGGTAATTAAGTGCAGCCCCGCTTAACTTCTCGCTAAAGTACGCAAGTGGTCTTCCATCCTGCATAAGCACAACGCCTATACCTACACCAGAAGCATCACATTCGATTTCGAACGTTTTAGAAAAGTCAAGTAAAGCCAGTAAAGGAGCATTAGTTAGTTTGTATTTGATAAGCTGAAACGCCTTCTCTTGCTCTTCACCGCACTTGAATGCAACGTCCTTCTTGATAACTTCGGTAAGTGGTGCGACGATGGTGCTAAAATCTTTCACAAACCTCCTATAAAAACTAGCAAGTCCATGGAAAATTCTCACATTACCTATATTAGAGGGGGTCGGCCAGTCTTGAATGGCCTTGATCTTCTCATCATCAACCTCGATTCCTTTTGCACTCACAACAAAACCTAGAAAAACAAGCTTATCGGTGCAGAAAGTACACTTTTTGAGGTTAGCATACAACTTTTCTTTTCAAAGTATATCTAACACTGAATGCACATATGAGACATGGTCATGTAGATTCTTGCTATAGATCAGAATATCATCAAAATAAATAACTACGAATTTACCAATGAAAGCACGCAACACATGATTCATTAAATGCATGAAAGTACTAGGTGCATTAGTTAATCCAAATGGCATGACTAACCACTCATACAATCCATATTTCGTTTTGAATGTTGTCTTCCATTCGTCTCCCTCTCTCATTCGTATTTGATGATACCCGCTCTTAAGGTCAATCTTTGAAAACACACAGGAACCATGCAATTCATCTAACATGTCATCTAAGTAAGGAATGGGGTGTCGATACTTTATCGTTATATTGTTGATGGCTCTGCAATCCACACACATTCTCCATGTCCCATCTTCTTAGGTACTAAAATCACCGGAACTGTGCAAGAACTCTTGCTTTCCCTTATGTATCCTTTTTCCATCAACTCCTCTACTTGTCTTTGCAGCTCCTTTGTTTCCTCCGGATTACTTCGATATGCTGGCCGGTTTGGAATTGATGTTCTAGGGACAAAATCTATTTGGTGTTCGATCCCTCGGATTGGTGGTAATCCATGCGGTACTTCCTCGGTAAACACATCCTCGAACTCCTGTAAGAGAGAAACCACAACAATAGGCAAAGAAGAATCATGTTGGTTAGTGTTGAAAAGGGCTTCCTTGTACATAAGTACAATCATTGGCTGTTTTGAAATCAAAGCTCGCTTAACCTCACTTGTTTTTGCATAGAAATTTCTTTGTCTTCTCTCTAATTTTACCTCCTTGGCCGAATCTTTCTCTCTTTTTTTCTCCTCACCAAATTCGACCTTGCTCTCACCCTCATTCTCTTTCTTTTGCTCACTCATTTTCTTATGATCACTCATTTTCCTTTGTTCACTCAAATTCTTTTTATCACTCAATTTTTGTAATCTCACTTGGTCTTCATAAACTTGCTTGGGTGTCATTGGAACAAGAGTGATTGTTCGTTGATTTAGCTCAAATGAGTACTTGTTGGTGAAGCCATCATGTTGCACACGTCGATCAAATTGCCATGGTCTTCCTAGTAGAATGTGTCCTGCTTGCATCGGTACCACATCACATAACACTTTATCTTCATATTTTCAATGCGAAACAACACCATAACCTGTTTTGTAACCCTTACCTCACCACTATCATTCAACCATTGCGGCTTGTATGGACGACGGTGTTTAAGCGTCACGAGCCCAAGCTTTTCAACCATGGAAGTGCTAGCCACATTAGTGCAGCTACCGCCATCAATAATAATACTACATACCTTGCCCTTCACGTCGCAACGAGTATGAAAGATGTTTTCCCGTTGCGCTTCCTCTTCTTCTTCTTCTTCTTTAGCTTGCAAACTCAAGGCTCGTCGTGTAACTAATCCAAGCATCTCTCCATGCTCGGCTCTAAACTCCTCGTCTCCCATGGAAACATCCTCCAATGGTGGCATATCATCTAAATCATCCTCATCTTCAGATTGAATCTCACCACTCTCCAAGATCATCATAACTCGCTTGTTTGGACATTGGCTAACTATGTGTCCTCTTCCTTGACATTTAAAACATTTAATTTCACTAGAACGAGTCGACGTAGGGGCTGTAAAAACCTTGAGAGGCCATGTTAGTGATAGTTGTCTTTGGCTCGAATTTGGCCTTAGAAGTGGATGGGTTTTCTTCTTTCTTTGGATAACCCGACCGCCAAGGTGCGGCACTCGGATTTTGTGGGGTTGATTTGGGCCGGGTACTACTTCCCCTCTTAAGTTGCTGCTCAACTTTGATGGCCATGTGTACCATATCCTCTAACTCCACATATTGTTGCAACTCCACCCTATCATGGATCTCCTTCTTTAACCCCATCAAAAATCTGGCCATGGTAGCTTCTCGATCCTCCTCTACATTAGCCCGAATCATTGCAATCTCCATCTCCTTGTAGTAGTCTTCCACACTTAGACTGCCTTGTCTAAGTCCCTGCATCTTGTACAACTCCCGGTAGTAGTGGCTTGGAACGAACCGCTTCCTCATCACTGCTTTCATCTCCCCCCATGTCTCTATTGCACGTTCCCTATTTCGCCTCCTATTTATAACAAGATGATCCCACCACGTAACAGCATAATCGAAAAATTCAATTACAGCAAGTTTTACCTTCTTTGCTTCGGAATAGTTATGGCAATAAAAATGAAGTCCATCTTCTTTTCCCACTCAAAGTAAGCTTCCAGATCTGACCTGTCTAAAAAAGATGGAATCTTCATCTTAATACTACCCAAATTGTTGTCTTCCCGATGCCCAGCTCCTCTATTCCGACCACCATACCTCCTATTGCTAGCAATCGAATCCCTATCATCTTCTTCCTCAAACTCATTCCCAACGTACTCCTCATCTTCATCTCTCACTCCCCTAGGCTGAATTCTATTCCTCCTATACATATTAGGAATGTTTTGTGGCTGCCCCCGTTGTGTTCCCTCTTCTACCCTATCCAACCTCTCGTGTATGTGCTCTAATTCTACCCTCATCATCCGCCTCATCTCTCCCAACAACGCCTGCATTTGTATGTTCGGGATGGTTGGTTGTTGATTGTTTTCGCTTGAATTTTCTTCTTGATTCTGTGACATATTTGACCCTGCAAAATCAGGTTAGAAAAGAGACAAAAAAAAAATAAAAATAAAGGACCTCACTACACTTCCTCACGTGTTTCACTCAAGAATAAGATTCACTCAATTCCACTCGTGTTTCACTCAATTAAATCTGGCTTTTACCCTTTGATACACTCACACTCTCTTGCCTTTTTCCACTCGCAGTATCCTCTATAGGTTCTTATCAAACTAATCAAACAAATATCAAAATTTCCAGCAACAATTCATCCCAAACTCACAAAGCAAAAATTTGGATTCAATGGATAAGGAAGGAGAAAAGAATACTGATGCGGAGCAAGGTGTGTCTCCAAAGGATCCAATTCAAATTCCTATTGGACCGGTTACGAGGGCTCGAGCTAAGAAGTTCAAGGAAACACTTAACGGGCTGATTCAAGGAGTTTGCACTCAAATACAATCATGGAGGCCCATTGATGGAAGCCCACGTGAGGAATTAAATTGCAGCAACTTGATCCAAGTTCTAGAGGATTCCAGCCCAAGTCAAACTTAATCTTCGCAATTAATGGGCGTGTATCTTGGGCATTAATTCACCAGAATAATGGGAGGAGGGTCAACTCTCTTATTTAGGTCTCTAGTAAAATTAGGAATAATAAATTGTGGACTTTTCATTTTTGTCTTAGCAATGATTTCCTTGCTAATTGATTGTAATTTGAAATTTCCTTTTTCGTCATAGACTTGATTCTCTTTGATTTTAATGCTTGTAATTTCCGAATTCAGATTTGTAACTTTCAGCCTATAAATAGGCATCATATCAATGAGAAGAGGGAGACAATTTTCATGGTATTTGTGAGATCGAATTTCTCTTTGGTTCTTTGAACAACTCTCAAACTTATCGGAATTATCCGTGGCGTTTGAAATCTTCGACTTATCAATCAACCCTCCCTTGTTGATTGTGGTGTCTTCACCATACCAAGGTTCTTACCTCGTCATAGGTAACGGGTCGCGGTTCCATTCCTACGAACTTGTCTTAGGAAACGGTTTTGGTTTCTTCTCTTGGTTACGGGTTTCATCACGGGTTGGCGTGGTTCGTATCAGTTTGGTATCAGAGCACGGTTTTAGGTCAGGTTTACCTATCCTTTTACTTTCTTTGTTTACGTCTTTAAGTTCCGTTTCCATTCGTTCTAGTTTTTATTAAAAAAAAAGAAAAAAAAAAAGAAGATCTGAAAGAACAGAAAAGAAAAGAAAAGAAAAGAAAAGAAGAAAACAAGAGGATCGTGAAAAAAAAAAAAAAAAAAAAGTCTGAATACTCTTCAACAAAAATTTTGTTTTCTTTCCATTATTCGTGTGTCCACGAGTCTTAATCTGACCTTTATTTCAGTATGAAAATTTTGAGTCGAAATTTCTTTTCCTTTTTGAGAATCCAAAATATTGTTGCGCTAGTTCATATCAGTATTACCTTTTGGTTGGTAAGTCTGTTGGTTGATAAATTGCTACGTGTAATTTTGAATACTGTTTGTTAGTTCGAAAAGAACCGAAAGAGAATTCACGAGTGGAAAAAGGCAAGAGAGGTGAGCATATTAGAGGGTAAAAGCCAATTGAGTGAAACACGAGTGAAAATTGAGTGATTCATAATTTGAGTGATACACGTGAGGGAGTGAAGTGAGGTTCTTTCTATATTTTTCCTATTTTCATTTTGCAGGTTATAACCATGTCACGCAACCAAGACGAAAACTCAACGGAAGAGGTACAACAGTCACCCAACCCTAACCTACAAATACAAGCGATATTGGGAGAGGTGAGACGAATAATGAGGGCTGAGAATGAGCAACTCCATGAAAGGATAGATAGGTTAGAATTGGGGAATAGGAGACAACGAAATTCACCTGTTAGGCCACCACCTAGGCGAATGCAACAAAGAGAGCATTGGGGTGACGTTGAAGAAGAAGAGGAGGAGTTGGAAGAGTTGAATGAAGCACCATTGAATCGGGGTAGGTTCAGACGAGGGAATGGGAATAGAGAAGTTAGGAATTGGGAGGACAATAATTTGGGTAGCATTAAAATGAAAATTCCGCCGTTCCAAGGAAAAGCCGATCCAGAAGCCTATCTTGAGTGGGAAAAGAAAGTGGAGTTAGTATTCGATTGCCACAATTATTCCGAGCTTAAGAAGGTGAGACTAGCAGCCATTGAATTTTCCGACTATGCTCTTGTTTGGTGGGATCAGTTGGTGTTGAATAGGCGTCGAAACCGGGAGCGTCCGATTGCAACATGGGAAGATATGAAATCGGTGATGAGGAAGCGATTTATGCCGAGCCATTATTACCGGGAATTATACAAGAGTTTGCAAGGGCTTAGGCAAGGGCATCAGAGTGTAGAAGAGTATTATCAAGAAATGAAGAAAGCCATGATTAGAGCCAATGTAGAAGAGGATCCCGAGGCAACCATGGCAAGGTTCTTGCAAGGGTTGAATCAAGACATTCATGACCGGGTAGAGATGCAACATTATGTGGAGATCGAGGACATGGTGCACATGGCCATTATCGTGGAGTGACAACTCAAGAGGAGGGGGGGCACCCGTGCAGGCCACAACCCAGGGTCTAACCCTTGGAAACCAAGTTCTTCAAGAAAAGAGGACAAGCCACAGTCGTCCTCAACTCTCAAGCCTAAATTTGATCATAAGCCGGAGAACACCAGCCGTGATTCTCAAGGTAAACTCGACACTACTACTGCACGGAATCGTGATATTAAATGCTTTAAATGTCAAGGCAGGGGTCACATAGCGAGTCAATGCCCAAACAAGCGGGTTATGGTGATGCGAGACAATGGAGATGTTGTGACCGATGATGAAGACTCCGACACTGATGATATGCCACCATTGGAGGACGTTTATGGAGAAGAATTTGTTGTACATGGAGATTTGTTGGTGGCGAGAAGGGCTTTGAGTGTACAAGCCAAGGAGGAGGACGAAGTGCAACGAGAAACCATCTTTCACACTAGGTGTTACGTCAAAAATAAGGTATGTAGTGTGATTATTGATGGTGGTAGTTGTACTAATGTTGCTAGCACAACTATGGTGGAGAAACTAGGCTTACACACATTGAGACACCCTAGGCCTTACAAGTTACAGTGGTTGAATGATAACGGTGAATTAAAGGTAAGCAAACAAGTGTTAGTTGCATTTCGAATTGGAAAATATGAAGATGAGGTATTATGTGATGTCGTTCCAATGCAAGCCGAACATTTGTTGCTAGGGCGACCATGGCAGTTTGATCGAAAGGTCAAGCATGATGGGTTTACCAATAAATACTCTTTTGTACTCAATCAACGTCCAATCACTCTTGTACCTTTGACACCACAACAAGTATATGAGGATCAAGTGAGGTTAAAAAAAGATGAATGAAAAGGCAGCCAATTAGGTTCAATTGAGAGTGAATTTTCTCTCTTGTTCTTCATGAACATGTGATCTTATCAAGCTATGTTTGTGGCGATCAAAACCATGACTTATCTCTCACCTTCTCATCTATGTCTTGGGAGTGGCGTCAATATCCTTCTTTTATAATTTTGGTTCTTGATTGAGTTCTAATCATTGGGTCAAAGTTCTTTATAACTTTGGTTTTTTGATTGACATATAATCAATGGGTCAAAATTTCTTATTTTTATAAACCTGTTTTAATTTTTCTTGGGGTTATGTTTCAATTTGGTCGTGGGTGTCGTATCTTTATATACGGGATTCGCATCAAATACAATGTTGTGTGTGATCGAATTTTATGGGTTTGATGGTAATAAGAAATTTGGATTGGGATTCAAAAGGGAAAACAAAATTGAAAAATTGAAACAAGATTGTAAGAATTAATTCCCATCACACCCTTTTTTTTGGATTTTTTTTTTGTATTTTTTTTCTGATTTTTTTTTTTGAATAAAATAAAAAAGATAAGCAAACCTGAGACTAAACCGTGTTCTGATACCAACTGATATGAAACACGCCAAGAACTGACGAAACCCATGAATCAAGTAGGGTTCCAAGATCGCTTAGAATCATATTTGTATGGAAACCTCAACCCGTTGCTTATATGGAAGCAAGAACCTTGGTATGATGAAGACGCCACAATCAATGATGGAAGAATTGATTGATAAGTCTAGGAATAACGCCACAGGAAAATCCTGATAAGTTCGAAAAGTTCTACGAAGAACCAAAGAGAATACTCTCACAAATATTAGTAATCATCAATTGAATTCCCTTTAGGGTTACACTGATTTATATAGCTGAAAACACTGAGCAGCAAAAAGAAATAATTAATTAGGGCAATTAAGCCCATTTAAGCCTATAAAAGAAAAAAGGAAAGTCAACCTCTTACAATAAGGAAAGAAGAATAAAATTGACAACTAATTGCCTTGAACATAATAGGCAAGAAATCAACCCAAAATTGGAAGTCTTTATGACAAAGCAATCAACTCCACAATGGAAAGTCTTCATGGGAAAGAAATTAGCTAGAATTAGGCCCATCAATTGTTTTAATTAAATTAATTAAACATTGATCTTCTTTTGGGCCCATTTTGGAATTCGTCAATTTAACATCAGCCCAAATCTCTTGAACCAATCCATGAAGTGCTTCTTTGAACCTCTTAGCTCTTGCCCTTATAATTGGCCCAATTGGAATATGCAATGGATCATTTGGTGATGTTTCTTTATTCTCATCATTAGGTGCATATGTGCAACGAGAGGTTTCCTAAGCAATGAAAATTTAAGTTGCAGTCGCGTGGAGATGGTCCATTTGAAGTGCTTGAATGCATCAATGATAATGTCTACAAGATAGACTTGTTGTAACATTCTGTTATTATGTCAATATAATTTATTCAATATTGATTATATATTAAGGGACGATGTAAATAATTATCCGATCGGATCCGGATGAGTAATGAAATTTTAATAAAATTCTCCAGACGGGTCCGGGGATAATTATTTAATCCAATCTCGTAAAATAAAATAGAGTATTCGGATTTAAATATTTATTTGGAACCTAATGAAGTTTCCGTTTGTGAAATTGGATTTTATAAAATTTCCAGGAGGACCCGAAGCGAATCCCAGCGAAAAGCGAAATCATAAAAAAAAAATGGAAATTGATGGCATGGGAGAATTAAATAAAACAAGTGGGCCATGTGGGACACATGGCAAGCATGCAAGAAGAACAAGGACAAGTGTCATAAAGGGAAATAAATGAAATGATAAAATGAAGGAAGAGAAATATATGTGTTCGGTCAACTCTATTATCATCCAAACCAAAAACAAAAGGGAGAGAGAGTGAAGTGGAGGGAGCTCCTTTTCACGAGAAGAAGAGAAGAAGGAGCTGTTCAGATCTGGTGCAATCCGTGAGTGAGAGAAGTGGAGGGAGCTGTTGACAGACCAAGGTGATGCAAGGTTGAAGGAGGATTCAGATCTGAAGCAATCTGGATGCATGCAAGCTAGAAGAAGTTCTATCCGACCGTGAGTAGCTGTTACCGTCGCTGCCAAGTCCATTGCCGTGAGCTGAGCTTGCTGTCGCCGTGAATCTGCTGATGTGAGGAGGCTGTGTGGTTGTTGTCGTCATTTTCAGGTACTGCCATGGTCTGGTAAGGTGCTGTCTTGTTGAACCGTGAACTGAAGAGCTGAAGCTGAGCCAAGAATCTGTGCATGCAAGCTGAGGTAACTGCTGCCTAGCTGTTGTTTTTGTTGTTGGCGTTGCTGTCATTGTTGCGATTGCTGTAACGCCCTTCGCCCGACTTTTGTTACGGTCGAAAATCCAGAACGGAGAACGTTACTTTCCTTTATAAATCCGTTTCTGTTACCTTTTTAAAAACTTATTATCAAAATTATAAAACTTATTATAAAGATAGCGGAATTTTTTTTTTTTTTTTTTTAATAATTTCGGCAGAGTTTCCTCTGTTTTTCTGAAATCCAAAATTCATTCCCTGTAAATAAAACTCTAACATTTCTAAAACATAAATTTCAGAATTTCCATTTCGGACCTCCGGTCCGTTTTCCAAACATTACATTACTCAATTATATCATAAACATTTATATGCATATATATTCAAAAGAAAGCTTAAAGAAACATACATAAGCTTTTTACATAAGTGAAATACCATAATTTACATATTTATACATGTGTTTCAAAATGTATGATCCTACGCAATATATATATATATATAACTACCAAAAGTGTAGGATGGATGGTGACTATCTGAACTTCCGCGTATCAACTACTTCCCTGTCTGGGAATGGAATCAAAATGTTCGACCTGCGCGCGGTAAATCAATGCGCTAAGCATATTTGCTTAGTGGTATACACATAATCTAATTTATCAATTTCAAATATAATTTCATTCGTAACTAAAAGTATTATAACTTTATCATTCTTAAACATAGATACATATATGATGCATAAAAATATCTAAACATATGATTCACAATTTTTTTTCAAGTTCAACATATTTAAAAATCATTGAACATTTCATAACATGTAACAATTTCATTTCATTACTTATCACATTTTTCTCAGTGCCCCTTAGTAAACATATATTCGATACTCATGTATTGGCATATGGGTTTCCGGCATTGGACACGTGATAGTATCCGCCGAAATAACGGTCGACCCCGGCAACGGCCGCTCGGTGATTATCCACCGGGTCGTATATCATAACATATAATCGTTCAGGATCGGACACGTAGTGCCTCTCATAATCCATAACGAATCAATGTAAATAAACGGTGCAGCTGCTAAGTTCCCTATTGACATGTCAATTACCAATTTCCATTTATCGATATCTATGTTTACAAGGGCTATTTATGTCACAACGTTTGTATCACATATTTTCACCTTGATTTTAGTAACAAGATTTTCTTAACGAATCAATTTCGTATCTCATTTCAAGTATAGTAGAATACGTTTGTAAATGTATCATATTGAAAAGATATAACAATATCATTTAAAGATATTCACATAACAATCTCATTTAAGAAATTCATTTCATAACAAAAACACTTTCAAATAAGCTTTAAAGATAATGTGTATACCGACCTCAAAAATGATTCGACTTCGAATCAAAAGCTCCTCCTAAGCTTTACTCCTATTATCCGGTCGAGAATCCGGTTCGCCGGGTTCCCCTTGACCTTTCATTAAGATAAACATAGCAAAATCTATTTAGCAAGTTTCTAACGTTAAATAATGCATAATACTTCCCTATTATGCAACCTACCAACAACCAATGAATATCACCTCGAAACAACACATAATATCACACTTTGATTGCTTATAAACTTAACCGTATCGTCTTTCCTTTACGCGAATTATTTCCAACCAACTTTTTCATGTCAACCATTTCAAAACGAAAAGCAAAACATCACAATTCATCCTTCCAAACATAACAGCCCCTATGCGGCTTCACAACTCAATTTTTAACATCGAATAATCATTCGCAAACACGTCAAAGCTTAATCAAACGAACCTCCGCACTATCGAGGTTCTAAAATTCTATTTCCCAAACATATTCATCTTCACAATTCATCCATAATCCATCCTAAACATTTTCTATTAAAAATCATCTTAATAACATTCAACGTACCTTCCGGAAATCGAGACAAACAACCAATTGTTTTCGAAGGGCTGCCCAATAACTCCTTTTATTAACGAGCTTCCTTCAATCCAAACGGACATCATTAACGTCCCAATATTATTTAAATCATGATTACAATACTAATGGGGCAGCGACTTACCTTCGCTTGGGCTGTTTTTCACTTCGAAACAGCTCGCGAACAAGTTTGATAACAATGACAGCAACTTGGCAGCAATTCACACAAAAACAGCAACTTGTTTTCGATGACAGCACACGACACAGCAGCGGCACGACTTCAGCTTGACAGCTCGCAGCAGCGTCAACGATAACAGCACCAGCAGCTCACGCCACCAGCAAGGCAGCAAAGACAGCAATGACAGCAGCACGGCAGCACATCAGCACAACAGCGCAACAGCAACGACAGCAAAAACAGCACAACAGCCACCAGCAACGACAGCAAAAACAGCATTACAGCCAGCAGCAGCTTCGCGACAACAGCATCGCCAACAGCAGCTTCGCAACACCAGCAATGACAGCACAACAACAACAGCAACTCAACAACAGCAATCGCAACAATGACAGCAACAAGAACACGCCAGCAACAACATCAATTTCAGCAACCAAAAACAACGACAGTTATGGTAGCAATTACCTCAGCTCGCATGCACAGATTTCTTGGCTCAGCTTCAGCTCTTCAGTTCACGGTTCAACAAGACAGCACCTTACCAGACCACGGCAGTTCCTGAAAATGACGACAACAGCCACACAGCCTCTTCACGTCAGCAGCTCCTCTCGTCGCCAGTAGCTCTCGTCCACAGCGGCAGCACTATGCAGCAGCACCAGGCAGCACCAGATTTCAGTCCTTGCTTGCATGCAAGGTCAGATCCACTCTCCCAAGCTTGCATGCAAGGTTAGAGGTAGAATCAGGGAAGCTTGAATACCACCTCGGCGACGGCAGCAAGTCACGGGCAGATCTGGTTGCTTCCAGCTTCACCGAACAGCAGCTCCTTCACCCAGCCCTTGCAAGCACGAGCTTCCTTCTTCTTTGCATGCACCAGATCACTTGCATGTACCAGATCTGGTCAACTTCCACTTCTCTTCCACGAGCAGATCTTCTTCACTTCGGTTCTTGCTTCTCACGGTCAGCGAGCAACTTCTCTTCTTTTCTCCTTCACGGTCAGACTTTGCTTTCCTTTGTTTTTGTTTTGTTTTCACTCACATTCTGATCTGGTTGCTTTAGTGGCCGAACAACAGTTTCTCTTCACGGTTTCACTCTCAAGCTCTCTATTCTCTCTCTCGGTTTGCACGAGGAACACTCTCTCTCCTTTTTGTTTTGTTTTCAGCTTTTGAGTTTTGTTTTTGATGTGGTGGCCGAACCTCTCTTTTACTTTATTATTTCTTTTCTTTCATTTTTTTGTTTTTCATTTCTTTTATTTCATTTATTTATTTCACCTCATGCCACATATAATTGCTTCCCTTTTGCATGAATGCCATTTGTCTCACATGGCCCCTCCCATTTTATTTAATTCTTCCATGCCACCAAAATCCGCTTTAGGATTCCGTTTTCCGCTCGGATTCGTTTCGGGTCAATCCTGGAAATCCAATAAAATCCAATTTCACAAACGGAAACTTCATTAGGTTCCGAATAAATATTTAAATCCGGACACATTAATTTATTTTACGAGATTAGATTAAATAATTATCCCCGGATCCGATTGGAAAATTTTATAAAAATTCCGTTACTCCTCTGGATCCGAACGGGTAATTACTTACATCGTCCGTTAATATATAATCAATATTTAATAAATTATATTGATATAATAACGGAATGTTACAACTTTCCCCTCTAAAAGAAATTTCGTCCTCGAAATTTACCTTAACTGAATAGATGAGGATATTGATTCTGCATTATCTCTTCGCTCTCCCAAGTAGCTTCTTCAACTTTATGGTTCCTCCAGAGAACTTTCACTAATGGAATCTTTTTGTTCCTGAGTTCTCTGATTTCCCGATCTACGATCTTTACTGGTTCTTCCTCGTAAGTCATGTCGGGCTGAATTTCAATAGCTTCATGAGAGACTATATGAGATGGATCCGATCTGTATCTCCTCAGCATAGATACATGGAACACATTATGTATCTTATCTAATTCCGGTGGTAAAGCAAGTCTATAGGCTACCGGTCCTATACGCTCAATGATCTCGTACGGGCCAATAAACCTAGGACTTAACTTTCCTTTCTTTCCAAATCGAAGTACTCGCTTCCATGGAGATACTCTAAGAAAGACCTTGTCTCCCACTTGATATTCAATATCTTTCCTTTTCAAGTCCGCATAAGACTTTTGTCGATCGGATGCAGCTTTTAATCTCTCTTTAATAATCTTCACCTTTTCTTTAGTCTGCTCTACCAGATCAATCCCCACTAACTTGCTTTCACCCAACTCGGACCAACATAAGGGTGTTCGACATTTTCTCCCATATAAAGCTTCATACGGTGCCATTTGAATACTTGCTTGGTAGCTGTTATTATAAGCAAATTCTATCAGTGGAAGATGGTTATCCCAACTCCCTTCAAAATTAATCACACAGCTCCTAAGCATGTCTTCAAGCACCTGAATTACCCTTTCTGATTGTCCATCTGTCTGAGGATGGAAGGCCGTACTGAAATGTAACTGAGTACCCAAAGCTTCCTGTAATTTCTTCCAAAACCTGGATGTAAATCTCGGGTCTCGGTCAGAAATGATAGATATAGGTACCCCATGCAATCTGACAATCTCGCTAATGAATAGCTCAGCCAACCTATCCAATGAGTAATCAACCCTGATAGGAAGAAAATGTGCTGACTTAGTTAAACGATCCACAATCACCCAAACTGAATCATGCTTGCTCCGAGTAAGCGGTAGACCAATAACGAAATCCATAGTAATTCGATCCCATTTCCATTCTGGTATAGAAATTGGCTGTAGAAGACCTGATGGAACCTGATGTTCCGCCTTTACTTGCTGACATGTCATACATTTACTCACAAAGTCCACGATCTCCTTTTTCATTCCAATCCACCAGAAATGATTCTTCAAGTCTTGATACATTTTAGTACTCCCTGGATGCATAGTATAGGGACTACTATGGGCTTCTGTAAGAATAATCCTCTTCAATTCTTCATCATTCGGAATACATATTCGGTCTCCAAAATATAGGGAACCATTATCCTTCACGGTGAACTCAGTCTTTTTCCCCTGCGAAATCTGTTCTCGAATAGCCGCAAACTTTTCATCGAATTTCTGCTTTTCTTGAATTTGTTGCAAAAGACTCGGCTTTGCTTTTAATTCTGCCACTAGAACATTGTCTTGAGTCATCTGCAAATCGGCATTCATGGCTCTTAAAGAAACCAAAGCTTTACGACTCAAAGCATCGGCTACCACATTAGCTTTCCCTGGGTGATAGTCGATGATACAATCATAGTCCTTGATTAACTCCATCCATCTCCTTTGTCTCAAGTTCAACTCTTTTTGAGAAGGCAAATATTTTAGACTCTTATGATCTGTATAAATGTAGCATCTTTCCCCATAAAGGTAATGTCTCCATATTTTCAATGCAAAGACAATAGCTGCTAACTCCAGATCATGCGTCGGATAATTCTTCTCATGAGTTTTTAGCTGTCTAGAAGCATAAGCAACTACTTTTCCTTCCTGCATTAGAACACATCCCAGTCCTTGATGAGAAGCATCACTATAAACCACAAAATCCTTACCGGTTACTGGCTGAGTAAGGATTGGAGCCTCTACCAGCATCACCTTTAACCGATCAAAAGCTGTCTGACACTTTTCAGTCCATTCATACTTAACATCTTTATGGAGCAATCGAGTCAACGGAGTCGCTATAGATGAGAATCCTTTGACAAATCGTCTATAATATCCAGCCAAGCCCAAGAAGCTTCTGATTTCCGAAACATTCTTCGGAGGTTGCCATTCCATAACAGCTTCTATTTTCCTTGGATCTGCACGGATTCCCTCAGCGGATACAATATGTCCCAGAAAAGCAATTTCAGAGAGCCAAAACTCACACTTATCCAATTTGGCGAATAATTGCTTTTCTCTCAAAGTCTGCAAAACTACCCGAAGCTGTCTATCATGATCCTCTCGGGTCTTAGAGTACACCAAAATATCATCAATAAATACCACAACAAACTGATCCAGATACAGACGAAAAATACGATTCATTAAATCCATAAAAGCTGCAGGCGCATTCGTTAGTCCGAATGGCATCACCACAAATTCATAATGTCCATATCTAGTCCTGAATGCAGTCTTAGGAATGTCTGACTCTTTTACTCGTAACTGATGATAACCGGATCGAAGATCAATCTTAGAGAAGACACTCGCTCCCCTCAATTGGTCAAATAAATCATCAATCCGAGGTAAGGGATATTTATTCTTGACTGTAAGCTTATTCAACTGTCGATAATCCACACACAGTCTCAAAGACCCATCTTTCTTTTTAACAAATAACACAGGTGCACCCCAAGGTGACACGCTCGGTCGAATAAAACCCTTGTCAAGCAACTCTTGCAACTGAATCTTTAATTCTTTTAATTCGGCAGGAGCCATTCTATACGGAGCCATAGACACTGGCGCAACGCCTGGCGAAATATCAATGACAAACTCAACTTCCCTTTTCGGAGGCAAACCTGGTAATTCATCTGGGAACACATCAGGAAAATCACACACTGTGGGAATATCTTGAAGTTGAGATCCAGCCTGACGAGAATCAATTACATGAGCCAGATAAGCTTCACACCCTTTTCTTACCAATTTCATAGCAGACACGACTGAAATCACATTAGAGAGATAATCAGATCTCTCTCCCACCATAACCACTTCATTACCATCCACAGTCTTAAGTGTGATTCTTTTCAGACGACAATCAATCATAACTTGGTGCCTGGATAACCAATCCATACCCAAAATTATATCAAACTCCCGAAATGGTAACACCATCAGATCACCCGGAAACTCATGTCCCTGAAGCCAAATGGGACAATCCTTATATACCCTATTCACGATCACACTGTGACCTAAGGGGTTACTAACCACTATTTCATTCTCAATAACATCAGCCTGTAAATTCTTATCACTAGGTATGGAAGTGCAAATGTATGAATGAGTAGATCCTGGGTCTATCAATGCATGAACAGAAATATCAAAGATGGAAATCATACCAACTATCACATCCGGAGCATCCCGATCATCCTGAGCCCTGATAGCATATGCACGAGCCGGAACTCGGGTATCTCGTCTCTCTGCGGAATCTGGTACTCCCTTAAACCTGCTGCTCTGAGCCTCTGACTGATTAGGACCTGGTCTCCTCCCTTTATGAACTGAAGGAGTTGATGCTTCTGATTGAGGAGCGGAAACGGCTCTGTTCTTTGGACAATTTTTCTGAAAATGGTCATGCGATCCACATAAATAACATGCTCCTGTAACTCTCCAGCAGTTCCCCTTATGCTTTTTACCACAATGATCACATGGAGGCAAGGTTGATCTTCCCCCAACATTTCCCGGAGTGCTGGCAACGGAACCCATGGACTGTACTGGTCGAGTAGCAGAACCCTGTCCTCGCTTTTGAGTCTGGCCACTAGCTTGCGGACCTTTCTGCTTTTTACTGAAGGGCTGAGAAGAACTAGACTGTCCCTGACCCCTCCTTTGCTGGTTCCTGTCTTTTCTTGCCTGCTCTTCTTTCTTAATCCTTTCCACATTTAATGCTGCTGCAACCAGCTGTGGAAAATCCTCAAACTGATGAGTAGTGACCTGCAGGCGAATATAATCATGCAAACCGTCCTCAAACCTCCTGCATCTGTCAGCCTCTGAAGCCACTATTTCCTTGGCATACTTGCTCAACCTGTTGAATTCCCTTTCATACTCGGTGACGGTCAACTGTCTCTGCTTCAGATTGATAAATTCCCTTTTTAAATTATCGATATGGATACGGCCAATATACTTCCTTTTAAACTCTCTCTGGAAGAACTCCCAAGTCCTCCCCTCAGGCGGTACTGACTGAATTAGAGAAATCCACCACTGATAAGCATCTTCTTGCAGTAAGGAAACCGCACACTCCACACTCTCTTCAGGAGTGCAATGCATCTGCTGTAAAATCCTTTCTGTCCTTTCTAACCAAAACTCGGCAACTGTAGCATCTTCGTCTTTTCTTCCATTGAAATCTGTAGGTCTGAACCTTGCCATTCTTTCAATCATAGATTTCCCAGGTGCTGCTCTAGCTACATGTTGAAAAAACTCAGCCATCTGTTCCATGAAGATGGGTTGACCTTGCGACGCCGGTCCTGCCCCTTGAGGACCCACGGACCCTCCTGACAAACCTCCAGCCACACTAGCTGGACTACCCTGTTCTGACGCACCACCGCCCTCAGCGGCTCTAATATCGGAGGGTTCCATCCTGAACCCTACATAAGACAGAAGAAATAATTCTGCAGGTCAGAGTCACATCCATTTCACTTTGGTAGTATATAATGCATGTATATGTATAATGCAATTATGTATTGGAAGCTTAGGTCTAGAATCGCCTAAACCATGGCTCTGATACCAATAACTGTAACGCCCTTCGCCCGACTTTTGTTACGGTCGAAAATCCAGAACGGAGAACGTTACTTTCCTTTATAAATCCGTTTCTGTTACCTTTTTAAAAACTTATTATCAAAATTATAAAACTTATTATAAAGATAGCGGAATTTTTTTTTTTTTTTTTTTTAATAATTTCGGCAGAGTTTCCTCTGTTTTTCTGAAATCCAAAATTCATTCCCTGTAAATAAAACTCTAACATTTCTAAAACATAAATTTCAGAATTTCCATTTCGGACCTCCGGTCCGTTTTCCAAACATTACATTACTCAATTATATCATAAACATTTATATGCATATATATTCAAAAGAAAGCTTAAAGAAACATACATAAGCTTTTTACATAAGTGAAATACCATAATTTACATATTTATACATGTGTTTCAAAATGTATGATCCTACGCAATATATATATATATATAACTACCAAAAGTGTAGGATGGATGGTGACTATCTGAACTTCCGCGTATCAACTACTTCCCTGTCTGGGAATGGAATCAAAATGTTCGACCTGCGCGCGGTAAATCAATGCGCTAAGCATATTTGCTTAGTGGTATACACATAATCTAATTTATCAATTTCAAATATAATTTCATTCGTAACTAAAAGTATTATAACTTTATCATTCTTAAACATAGATACATATATGATGCATAAAAATATCTAAACATATGATTCACAATTTTTTTTCAAGTTCAACATATTTAAAAATCATTGAACATTTCATAACATGTAACAATTTCATTTCATTACTTATCACATTTTTCTCAGTGCCCCTTAGTAAACATATATTCGATACTCATGTATTGGCATATGGGTTTCCGGCATTGGACACGTGATAGTATCCGCCGAAATAACGGTCGACCCCGGCAACGGCCGCTCGGTGATTATCCACCGGGTCGTATATCATAACATATAATCGTTCAGGATCGGACACGTAGTGCCTCTCATAATCCATAACGAATCAATGTAAATAAACGGTGCAGCTGCTAAGTTCCCTATTGACATGTCAATTACCAATTTCCATTTATCGATATCTATGTTTACAAGGGCTATTTATGTCACAACGTTTGTATCACATATTTTCACCTTGATTTTAGTAACAAGATTTTCTTAACGAATCAATTTCGTATCTCATTTCAAGTATAGTAGAATACGTTTGTAAATGTATCATATTGAAAAGATATAACAATATCATTTAAAGATATTCACATAACAATCTCATTTAAGAAATTCATTTCATAACAAAAACACTTTCAAATAAGCTTTAAAGATAATGTGTATACCGACCTCAAAAATGATTCGACTTCGAATCAAAAGCTCCTCCTAAGCTTTACTCCTATTATCCGGTCGAGAATCCGGTTCGCCGGGTTCCCCTTGACCTTTCATTAAGATAAACATAGCAAAATCTATTTAGCAAGTTTCTAACGTTAAATAATGCATAATACTTCCCTATTATGCAACCTACCAACAACCAATGAATATCACCTCGAAACAACACATAATATCACACTTTGATTGCTTATAAACTTAACCGTATTGTCTTTCCTTTACGCGAATTATTTCCAACCAACTTTTTCATGTCAACCATTTCAAAACGAAAAGCAAAACATCACAATTCATCCTTCCAAACATAACAGCCCCTATGCGGCTTCACAACTCAATTTTTAACATCGAATAATCATTCGCAAACACGTCAAAGCTTAATCAAACGAACCTCCGCACTATCGAGGTTCTAAAATTCTATTTCCCAAACATATTCATCTTCACAATTCATCCATAATCCATCCTAAACATTTTCTATTAAAAATCATCTTAATAACATTCAACGTACCTTCCGGAAATCGAGACAAACAACCAATTGTTTTCGAAGGGCTGCCCAATAACTCCTTTTATTAACGAGCTTCCTTCAATCCAAACGGACATCATTAACGTCCCAATATTATTTAAATCATGATTACAATACTAATGGGGCAGCGACTTACCTTCGCTTGGGCTGTTTTTCACTTCGAAACAGCTCGCGAACAAGTTTGATAACAATGACAGCAACTTGGCAGCAATTCACACAAAAACAGCAACTTGTTTTCGATGACAGCACACGACACAGCAGCGGCACGACTTCAGCTTGACAGCTCGCAGCAGCGTCAACGATAACAGCACCAGCAGCTCACGCCACCAGCAAGGCAGCAAAGACAGCAATGACAGCAGCACGGCAGCACATCAGCACAACAGCGCAACAGCAACGACAGCAAAAACAGCACAACAGCCACCAGCAACGACAGCAAAAACAGCATTACAGCCAGCAGCAGCTTCGCGACAACAGCATCGCCAACAGCAGCTTCGCAACACCAGCAATGACAGCACAACAACAACAGCAACTCAACAACAGCAATCGCAACAATGACAGCAACAAGAACACGCCAGCAACAACATCAATTTCAGCAACCAAAAACAACGACAGTTATGGTAGCAATTACCTCAGCTCGCATGCACAGATTTCTTGGCTCAGCTTCAGCTCTTCAGTTCACGGTTCAACAAGACAGCACCTTACCAGACCACGGCAGTTCCTGAAAATGACGACAACAGCCACACAGCCTCTTCACGTCAGCAGCTCCTCTCGTCGCCAGTAGCTCTCGTCCACAGCGGCAGCACTATGCAGCAGCACCAGGCAGCACCAGATTTCAGTCCTTGCTTGCATGCAAGGTCAGATCCACTCTCCCAAGCTTGCATGCAAGGTTAGAGGTAGAATCAGGGAAGCTTGAATACCACCTCGGCGACGGCAGCAAGTCACGGGCAGATCTGGTTGCTTCCAGCTTCACCGAACAGCAGCTCCTTCACCCAGCCCTTGCAAGCACGAGCTTCCTTCTTCTTTGCATGCACCAGATCACTTGCATGTACCAGATCTGGTCAACTTCCACTTCTCTTCCACGAGCAGATCTTCTTCACTTCGGTTCTTGCTTCTCACGGTCAGCGAGCAACTTCTCTTCTTTTCTCCTTCACGGTCAGACTTTGCTTTCCTTTGTTTTTGTTTTGTTTTCACTCACATTCTGATCTGGTTGCTTTAGTGGCCGAACAACAGTTTCTCTTCACGGTTTCACTCTCAAGCTCTCTATTCTCTCTCTCGGTTTGCACGAGGAACACTCTCTCTCCTTTTTGTTTTGTTTTCAGCTTTTGAGTTTTGTTTTTGATGTGGTGGCCGAACCTCTCTTTTACTTTATTATTTCTTTTCTTTCATTTTTTTGTTTTTCATTTCTTTTATTTCATTTATTTATTTCACCTCATGCCACATATAATTGCTTCCCTTTTGCATGAATGCCATTTGTCTCACATGGCCCCTCCCATTTTATTTAATTCTTCCATGCCACCAAAATCCGCTTTAGGATTCCGTTTTCCGCTCGGATTCGTTTCGGGTCAATCCTGGAAATCCAATAAAATCCAATTTCACAAACGGAAACTTCATTAGGTTCCGAATAAATATTTAAATCCGGACACATTAATTTATTTTACGAGATTAGATTAAATAATTATCCCCGGATCCGATTGGAAAATTTTATAAAAATTCCGTTACTCCTCTGGATCCGAACGGGTAATTACTTACATCGTCCGTTAATATATAATCAATATTTAATAAATTATATTGATATAATAACGGAATGTTACAATTGCTGTTGTTGCTGAGTTGCTATTGTTGTTGTGCTGTCGTTGCTGGTGGCATGAAGCTGCTGGTGTCGCGAAGCTGCTGGTGGCGTGAAAGTGCTGTCATGGCTGTTGTGCTGTCGTTGTTGTTGTGCTGCCGTGCTGCTGTCATTGCTGTCTTTGTTGCCTTGCTGCTGGCGTGAAGCTGTAATCGTCGACGCTGCTGCGAGCTGTCGAGCTGAAGCCGTGCCGCTGCTGCCGTCGTGTGCTGTCATCGTAAATAAGTTGCTGTCATTGTGCAAACTACTGTTGAGCTGCTGTCGTTGTCATCAAAATCATCCGCGAGCTGTTTCGAAACGAAAAACAGCTCAAGCGAAGGTAAGTCGCTGCCCCGCTAGTACCGTAATCATGATTTGAATGATATTTGAACGTTAATGATGTTCATTTGGATTGAAGGAAGCTCGTAGATAAAAGTAGTTAATTGGGGCAGCCCTTCGAAAACAATTTTGTTGTGTTGTTTCGATTTTCGGAAGGTACGTTGACTGTCATTAAGATGATTTTTGATAGACAATGTTTAGGATGAGTTTTGATGATGCCATGATTGAGAAATAGGATTTTAGAACCTCGTTAGTGCGGAGTGATGAGTACCAAGGTGGGTTGGTTGACAAGAATAAGAAGGATCATTTGCACATTCCGGATGGGCCAATAACAAGATCAAGAGCGAAGAAGATCAAAGAAGCAATGCAAGGACTTGTGCAATCTACTTGGGCTAAAAGTGCAGCTAGCAAGACACCAACAACATTCAAGATGGGCTCAAACGAGGTGGAACCATCCTTCGTTCATGTAATTGAAGTCGGGGAGAAGACGTCCTAGCATTTGAAGCATTGGACGTGTGGGTTGGCATCATGGCTGTTGGAGTCTTATTGTGTGGGCTTCCAAAGCAATTATTTTTTTAAATAAGTTTATGTGTAATTTGGGCTAGAGTTTTTGTAATCAAGAGGCCTTATTTGTGACTTGGTTACTGTTCACGTATGAGGGGTTAAGTTGATTAGTTTTGGGTCTCATTTAATTAGATATCATATTGGGTTATTTTAATTAATGGGCCTTTGAAGCTAATTAGGGTTTGGATCCATTTAGGAGTAGTTTATTTTATTTAGCCTTAATATAAATAAGGCAAAACCCTAATTTTATAGCAGTTTTCAGCAGCCATCAATTAAAAGAATTTAGAGAATTTGTTTCCTCTTCTTGTTCTTGAATGAACTTAGAACTTATCAAAGGATCAAACCTTTGTGGCGTTCCTACTATCAATCCGGGTTCTTGAAACGAGTTTTCAACGGGTCTGGAACAATTAAAAATCTGATTCTTGGCTTTCTTGGGGTGTTTATTGATTTGTTTGTGGGTTCTAAGGTTTTAATCCTACGGGTTCACATCAATTGGTATCAGAGCTTCGGTTCCAAAATCAGGTTTGTTTGTTTCATTATCTTTAATTATTCTTAGCTTCTGCGTTTAGGTTTACGTATTCTTGAATTCGTCTTTGTTGTTTTCTTTCTTGATAAACTTATTGCATCTTCAATCCTATTCCAAAAAAAAAAAAAAAAAAGGCACGAAAATTATAAAAAAAAAAAAAAAAGTGCAGTGGTCTGTTAAAAAAAAAATTGCAGTGGCCTGTTAAAAAAAAAAAAAAGGGCACGAAAATTGAAAAAAAAAAAAAATTCAGTGCTTCTTGGATTAATTCTTGATGATTCTTGGATTGAAAATCTCTTATTGCAAGTGTTATTGTGAGATCACACATACATAAGTTCTTATTTGGATTTCATGTCAATGAATCGTGTGTGAGCTGTCTCATGTTGATCTGTTCACAAATTAATTTCACACCTATTCTCTAATTCATAAATTTCTTTTTGTTCTTATTTTGTCTTCTTGATTCAGTTAGTCATCTTTTCGTGTGCGCTTTCTTTGATTCCTTCGTATCTTGCTTTTATTTTATTTCAATCACTGGTTTTAATTGATTTGGACTTTTTGGCTTGTTTCTTGAACTTTTATTGGTGGGAATAACACACGGGTCGAGTTCTTGATTGAGTTCAGTAGTTTTTAAAGAACTTGAAAGAGAAAACAGAGAGTGGAAAAAAGAAAAAAAAAGAAAAAAAAATGGAAGTATTAGAGTGAAACACGAGTGGAGTGCAAACACGTGAGGATTGTGGACATTATTATTTTTCCTTGCAGCTAACATCAAAATGTCAGGCACTAATGACTCACACTCAAGTCCTAAAATTGACAACACATTCTTTACGTTTCAAGCCATACATCAACAATTTGAACGAATGAATGTGGTTTTTGGAGAGATAAGGGATAGAATGGACCGACAAGATGAAGCTATAGCTAGAATCCAAAGAGGGCAGCCTAATCGGGAACCAAATGGTCGAAATAGGCGTAGGCATGATCCTTTAGGTGTGGAAGAAACAGAAACTGAAAGTGGAGGGGAGAATGACCTGGAATCTGAAATTGAGATGGAAAGGTTTAGGCCTAGGAGGGGTAGGCGTGGAAGAGGTCCTAGGAGAAACATTCGCGGTCGAGATGAGGTTGATAGAAACTTTGGGAACATTAAAATGAAAATACCATCTTTCCAAGGTAGAAACGATCCTGAAGTGTACCTAGAATGGGAGAAAAAGGTTGAGTTGATCTTTGATTGTCATAACTATTCTGAGGAGAAGAAAGTGAAGCTTGCAGTGATTGAATTTACAGATTATGCAATCATCTGGTGGGATCAACTAACGACAAATAGAAGGAGAAACCTTGAGAGACGTGTTGAAACTTGGGGAGAATTAAAGGCTCTCATGCGGAAGAAATTCATACCCAACCACTACTATAGAGACCTTTATCAGAAACTTCAAAGTCTTACACAAGGTTCACGGAGTGTGGAAGAATATCACAAGGAGATGGAGGTTGCCATGATTAGAGCTAATGTTGAGGAGGATAGGGAAGCCACTATGGCAAGGTTTTTGAATGGCTTAAATAGGGATATTGCTAATGTAGTAGAGTTGTAGCACTATGTGGAGTTGGAGGACATGGTACACATGGCTATGAAGGTGGAGAGACAATTGAAGAAAAAGGGGCCAGCAAGATACTCTTCGCAGTCCACAACTCTGTGGAAATCGAAGTGGGGTGATAATGAGAAGAATGACAGGGTTATTTCAAAGGGAAAGATTGAGCCACCTAAAGGGAAAGAAGAAGCTATCAAAAACAAAACAAAGGCCGAAGACCAACCTTCTAAGAATAGGAATATCAAATGTTTCAAATGTTTGGGTATGGGACACATTGCATCTCAATGTCCAAACAAGAGAACGATGATCTTGCGTGACCATGGGGAGGTGGAAACTGAAGATGACAGTGATGATATGCCTGAGTTGGTTGACGCTAGTGATGAGGAGGGAGTGGAATACCCCATAGAAGGTGAAACTCTTGTTGCTAGGCGTGCTCTTAATGCACAAGTTAAGGTAGAAGAAATGGAGCAGCAAAGAGAGAACATATTTCATACTAGATGTCATAACAAGGTGTGTAGTATGATCATAGATGGGGGAAGTTGCACCAATGTAGCTAGCACCACCCTTGTTGAAAGATTAAACTTGCCTACACTAAAACATCCTAGACCTTACAAATTACAGTGGTTGAATGAGTGTGGAGAGGTCAAGGTTAATAATCAAGTTTTGGTAGCTTTTACCATAGGGAGGTATAGAGATGAGGTGCTTTGTGATGTGGTTCCTATGCATGCTGGCCATATTCTGTTGGGGAGGCCATGGTAGTATGATAGGAAAGTGATGCATAATGGGTTTAAGAATAGGTACAGCTTTGTTAAAGAAGGAAAATCCATTACACTTGTTCCATTAACTCCAAAACAAGTTTTTGAGGATCAAATGAAATTGAAAGGAGAGGTTGAGCAAAAGAGAAAGAATGAGGTTGGGATACGAGATGAAGAAATAGAGAGGAAAAATGAGAGTGAGGCTGAAACATCTAGAAGAAAAATGAGTGGAAAAGAAAAGGGAGAGGTGACTGATAAAGGTGAGAAAAGAGAGAGACCACAAGAAGGAAAAGAAAGAGAGCGTATAGAGAGGAGTGGAAAAACAAAATTGAGTTTTTTTGCAAAAGAAAGGGAGGTTAATAGAGCTTTCATAGCAGGTCATTCTATGATCTTGCTTGTCTACAAAGAATCATATCTAAGTCTTGATGAAACTAACCAATCCCTTCCTAGTATAGCTATTTCTTTGTTGCAGGAATTTGAAGACTTGTTTCCTGAGGAGATGCCTAGTGGATTGCCACCCATTAGAGGCATTGAGCATCAAATTGATTTCGTACCGGGAGCGGCTATTCCAAACCGACCAGCCTATAGAAGTAATCCAGAGGAAACAAAAGAACTTCAAAGGCAAGTCGAGGAATTGATGAGCAAAGGGTACGTGCGAGAAAGTATGAGTCCATGTGCTGTACCCGTCCTATTGGTTCCAAAAAAGATGGAACATGGAGAATGTGCATTGATTGCAGGGCAATTAACAACATAACGGTAAAGTATCGTCATCCAATACCTAGGTTAGATGACATGCTTGATGAGTTGCATGGGTCATGCATTTTCAGTAAAATTGATCTTAAAAGTAGATACCATCAAATTAGGATGAAAGAGGGAGATGAGTGGAAAACTGCTTTTAAAACTAAATATGGTTTATATGAGTGGTTAGTAATGCCATTTGGTCTCACTAATGCACCTAGCACTTTCATGAGGTTAATGAACCATGTTTTGCGTGCATTCATTGGTAAATTTGTGGTTGTGTATTTCGATGATATCCTAGTGTACAGCAAGAGTCTTGATGAGCATGTTATGCATTTGAGGAGTGTTTTTGAGGTTTTAAGACAAGAAAAGTTGTATGCCAATTTTAAGAAATGTACATTTTGCATGGAAAATGTTGTGTTTCTTGGTTATGTTGTTAGCTCAAAAGGTATTGAGGTGGATGAAGAGAAAGTTCAAGCCATTAAGGAGTGGCCAACTCCTAAAAGCATCACTGAGGTGAGAAGTTTTCATGGTCTAGCTAGTTTTTATAGACGGTTTGTTAAAGATTTTAGCACTATCACAACACCACTCACTGAAATTGTTAAAAAGAATGTTGGATTTCATTGGGGCATTGATCAAGAAAATGCATTTAATCATATCAAAGATAGGTTATGTTCTGCACCTGTGTTAGCATTACCAGATTTTAACAAAACGTTTGAGATTGAATGTGATGCCTCAGGAGTAGGGATTGGAGCGGAGCGGTTTTGATGCAGGAAGGGCGATCCATAGCATTTTTCAGTGAGAAATTAAGTGGGGCAGCCTTGAATTATCCCACTTATGACAAAGAGCTTTATGCTCTTGTTAGGGCTTTGGAGACGTGGCAACACTATCTATGGCCTAAGGAGTTTGTGATCCACACCGACCATGAGTCTTTGAAACATCTCAAGGGGCAAGGTAAATTGAATAAAAGGCATGCTAGATGGATGGAGTATATCGAGACTTTTCCCTATGTCATTAAGTATAAACGAGGTAAGGAGAATATAGTTGCTGATGCTTTATCAAGGAGGTACGTGCTTCTTACTTCTATGAGTGCCAAAATGCTTGGATTTGAATATGTGAAAGAAATGTATGCAAATGATATTGATTTTTCTGTTGTGTACATGGCATGTGATAAAGGAGTTGTTGACAAATTCTACAAGCATGATGGTTATTTGTTTAGGGAAAGCAAATTGTGTGTGCCTAACTGTTCTATGCGTGAGTTATTGGTGCGTGAGGCGCATGGTGGGGGCCTAATGGGTCATTTTGGTGTTAGGAAAACATTAGAAATCTTGCATGAGCATTTCTTTTGGCCTAAGATGAGAAGAGATGTCATTCGCATTTGTGACAGATGCATTACTTGCAAAAGGGCCAAGTCTAAGGTTTTGCCACATGGGTTGTATACACCTTTACCCGTTCCTAGTGAACCTTGGGTAGATCTTTCTATGGATTTTGTTTTGGAACTGCCTCGAACTAAAAAGGGTAGGGATTCTATTTTCGTGGTCGTTGATAGGTTTAGTAAGATGGCACACTTCATTCCGTGTCATAAAACTGATGATGCTGTGAATATATCTGACTTGTATTTTAGGGAGATAGTGCGACTCCATGGTGTACCCAAGAGTATTGTGTCAGATAGAGATGTTAAGTTCCTTAGCTACTTTTGGAAAGTTTTGTGGGGTAAGTTAGGCACTAAGCTTTTATTCTCCACCATTTGTCATCCTCAAACCGATGGACAAACTGAGGTAGTTAACAGAACTTTAACACAGCTCTTACGCACTGTCATTCATAAAAAGCTGAAAACTTGGGAGGATTGCTTGCCATTCATAGAGTTTGCATACAATAGGACCATGCATTCTACTACTTCTTATTCTCCTTTTGAAATCGTTTATGGTTTTAATCCACTTACTCCTTTGGATTTGATGCCATTACCTGTTAATGAAAGGGGTAGTTTGGATGGGAAAAAGAGAGCAGAATTAATGAAGTCACTACATGAGAGGGTACGGCTTCAGATTGAAAAGAAGAATGAACAATATGCGTCTCAAGCCAACAAAGGAAGAAGGCGTGTGACCTTTGAACCAGGTGATTGGGTTTGGGTTCACATGCGTAAAGAGAGGTTTCCAAACTATAGAAGAACAAAGTTGCATCCAAGAGGAGATGGACCATTCCAAATTCTCGAGAAAATAAATGATAATGCCTATAAAGTGGATCTTCCAGGTGAGTATAATGTGTCTGCTACCTTTAATGTTGCTGATCTTTCTCCTTTTGATGTAGGTGATGATTCGAGGTCGAATCCTTTTGAGGGGAGGAGGAATGATGAGTACCAAGGTGGGTTGGTTGACAAAAATAAGAAGGATCCTTTGCACATTCCGGATGGGCCAATAACAAGATCAAGAGCGAAGAAGATCAAAGAAGCAATGCAAGGACTTGTGCAATCTACTTGGGCTAAAAGTGCAGCTAGCAAGACACCAACAATATTCAAGATGGGCTCAAACGAGGTGGAACCATCCTTCGTTCATGTAATTGAAGTCGGGGAGAAGACGTCCTAGCATTTGAAGCATTGGACGTGTGGGTTGGCATCATGGCTGTTGGAGTCTTATTGTGTGGGCTTCCAAAGCAATTATTTTTTTAAATAAGTTTATGTGTAATTTGGGCTAGAGTTTTTGTAATCAAGAGGCCTTATTTGTGACTTGGTTACTGTTCACGTATGAGGGGTTAAGTTGATTAGTTTTGGGTCTCATTTAATTAGATATCATATTGGGTTATTTTAATTAATGGGCCTTTGAAGCCAATTAGGGTTTGGATCCATTTAGGAGTAGTTTATTTTATTTAGCCTTAATATAAATAAGGTGTTACAAATGCTGCTCCACATGCCACTAGTGCTCAAGGAAGTGACTTGGAGATTCATCTTGAAGATTTTAACAGACCAATCACCAGGGCCCAAGCTAAAAGGTTAAAGGAACAACTTCAACTATTTGTGCAAAATTGGGTAGATAATGAGCTGTCTAAGCATGGAGATTTTAAAGAGCCCAATTTGATTAATGTAATTGGGCTAAAAGACTAGCTTTGGATTCAGCCCATCTTATTTCCAACCATTCAAGTGGTGTCCAGATTCATTCACTAATTAATGGCATGAATCAAGGAGTTATTTTGACATTCATGATGGCAAGAATCAAGGAATCACTAATGGCAAGAATCAAGGAGTAATTTTGGCATTGATGAGAGGGTTGACTCCACCTTGATTAGTGTCTAGGCTCAATATACATTCTGGTTGTAAAATCTTTAAATAGGGCTGTTTAATTTTATTTTGGGGCATCTGAATATTTCTTCAAACATTTCCTATATGGAATTTAAGAGAGTTTTCTTTCTTGTGATTTTATGCTTAAGGTGTTGAATTGATGCAATTGAGTTTGTCTTTGTATTTCAATTCTACTTCCTATTTCTATTGTTCTTGATTGCTTTGATCTTGGGTTCAAGGGTATTCTCTTAGGTTTTTGTCAAAACGCATTTCTTGGGTGATAGAACAAATCAACCTGAATTACTTTGGTGTGAAATCAAATCTGGTTGTGAGTGATAAAGAGTTCAAAGAAACAATTTGGGTCTTGGGGTTCCGCATCGTAAGGCAAAACCCTAATTTTATGGCAGTTTTCAGCAGCCATCAATTAAAAGAATTGAGAGAATTTGTTTCCTCTTCTTGTTCTTGAATGAACTTAGAACTTATCAAAGGATCAAACCTTTGTGGCGTTCCTACTATCAATCCGGGTTCTTGAAACGGGTTTTCAACGGGGGTCTGGAACAATTAAAAATCTGATTTTTGGCTTTCTTGGGGTGTTTATTGATTTGTTTGTGGGTTCTAAGGTTTTAATCCTACGGGTTCACATCATGGAGGTTCGTTTAATTAAGTCTTGACGTGTTTGCGAATGATTTGCGATGTTGAATTTTGTGTTGCGAAGCCGTGTAGGGGCTGTTATGTTAGGAAATATGGGCTGTTATGTTTTGTTTTTCGTTTTGTAATGGTCGGCATGAAAAATGGTTCGCAATGATATGCATTAGAGTATTGGAAAGTTATCTGAATTTTGCTAGATTGTTTTTAAGCGTTTCAATCAAGTTTTCCGTGATTTCGAAAGGCGTTAGTTCACGATTTAGTGTCGAACGAGTTGTGATTTAAAATACTATGTTGTTAAACGATATTTAAATGTGATTCAAATAAATATCTATGACGGAAACGATTGAGAAATTTCATGATGATTTGTTAGAGATAATTCGCGTAAAGGAAAGGCAATGTGACTAAATTTATAAGCTATTAAAGTGTGATTATATGAGCTGTAAACGTGCTGTTTTGAGGTGATATCCATTGGAAGTTTTTAAGATGCATAATAGGAGAGCATATAGTTATAGCACATTATGTAACGCTAGAAATTTATTAAATAAACTCTTGCTATGTTTGTTTAATGAAAGGTCAAGGAGAACCCGGCGAACTGGATTCTCGATCTGAAAATAAGGGTAAAGCTTAGGGGGAGCATTCGATTCAAAGATCGAATCATTTTTTAGGTCGGTATACACATTATCTTTAAAGCTTATTTGAAAGTGTTTTTGTTATGAAATGAATTTCTTAAATGAGATTGTTATATGAATATTTTTAAATGATATTGTTATATCTTTTCAATATGATACATTTACAAACGTATTTTACTATATTTGAAATGAGATACGAAATTGATTCGTTAAGAAAATCTTGTTACTAAAATCAAAGTGAAAAATATGTGATACAAACATTATGATATAAATAGCCCTTGTAAACATAGATATCGATAAATGGAAATTGGTAATTGACATGTCAATAGGGAACTTAGCAGCTGCACTGTTTATTTACATACACTAAATTGATACGTTATGGATTATGAGAGGCACTACGTGTCCGATCCTAAACGATTATGTGTTATGATATACGACCCGATGGATAATCACCGAGCGGCCATTGCCGGGGTCGACCGTTATTTCGGCGGATACTACCGCGTGTCCGATGCCGGAAACCCATATACCAATACATGAGTATCGAATACATGTTTACTAAGGGGCACTGAGAAAAATGTTATAAGCGATGAAATGAAATTGTTACATGATATGAAAGGTTCAATGTTTTGAAATATGTTGAACTCGAAAAATTGTGAATTCATATGTTTAAGTATTTTTATGCAGCATATATATATATGTTTGTGAATGATAAAGTTATAATGCTTTTAGTTACGAATGAAATTATATTCGAAATTGAGAAATTAGATTATGTGTATACCACTAAGCAAATATGCTTAGCGCGTTGATTTACCGCGCGCAAGTTGAAGCTTGTGATTCCATTCCCAGACAAGGAAGTAGCTGATACGCAGAAGTTCAGATAGTCGCCATCCTTTCTATGCTTTTGGTAGTTATATGTATATATATTGCGTAGGATCATGCATTTTGGAACATATGTATATTTATGTAAATTATTGTATTTCACTTATGTAAAAAGCTTATGTATATTTCTTAAAGCTTACTTTTGAATATATATGCATATAAATGTTTATGATATAATTGAGTAATGTAATGTTTGGAAAACGGACCGGAGGTCCGAATTGGAAATTCTAAAATTGATGTTTTAGAGATGTTAGAGTTTTAATTACAGGGAATGGATTTTGGATTTCAGAAAAACAGAGGAAACTCTGTCGAAATTATTTAAAAATATATATATATTTCCGCTATTTTGATAACGAGTTTAATAAGTTTTTTTTTTTAAAAAAAAAGTAACTGAAACGGATTTATTAGTAAAGTAATGTTCTCCGTTCTGGATTTCCGACTCCGTTCTGGATTTCCGACCGTAACGGAAGTCGGGTGAAAGGCGTTACACTTGTCAAGTAAGTATAATGTGATGCAAACCCCGTATATAAAAATATGACACCCACGACTAAATTGAAATACAACCCCAAGAAAGATTAAAATTGGTTACAAGCCTTTTATAGGCAAAGAAAATCAAACATAACATGAAACCCTAGCCCCCTAACAATTGGACTCATTAAATATACTCATGGGTTTATAATAATTAAATATGGGCTTAAGTTAATTATAATATGTCAGCCCAAATAATACACACTAAAATAAAATAAGCTAACTTAACTTAAAACCCATTACAATTTCAAATAAACTCAACCCAATTTATTTAAAGCCCAAATAACTCTAGTTTGCATCTAATTGTCTTCCATTAGCATCCAAAGCCTTCATGATTAAGCCCAATAGCCTTCAAGATCAATGATTTTCAACTTGAACAATATTTTAAAGCCTTAGTGACTCCTCCAAATCGTCCAAATGTGTTTGCTTGCTTGGATCCCATCATAATGTTAGTGCAACTTTTAATATTTCTGATCTTTCTCCTTTTGATTTCGATACAGGTGTAGATTTTGATGTGGTTCAAGGTGTGTCTCCAAAGGATCTAATTCAAATCCCTATTGGACATGTTATGAGGGCTTGAGTTAAGAAGTTCAAGGAAGCACTTAACGGGCTGATTCAAGAAGTTTGCACTCAAATACAATCATGGAAGCCCATTGATGGAAGCCCACGTGAGCAACTAAAATGCATCAACTTGATCCAAGTTCTAAAGGATTTCAGCCCAAGTTAAACCTAATCTTTGCATTTAATGGGCGTATATCTTGGCATGAATTCACCAAGCATGATGGGAGAAAAGCCAACTTTCTTATTTAAGTTTCTAGTAAAATCAGGAATAATAATTAGAATCTTAGACATGCTTATTTATATAATGAGCTAATATATATTAAATTCTAGACTTTAATATCAGGCCCATATGTGCCAATTAGGTTGACATATTGGATCGGCCCCTTGACTCCACTCAATGGTCCACTGTAGGCCACCATCGAAGGTCCACCATAAGCCTTATCATGCGCCCTCAGGTAAACAAGCTTTGAAATGCCATTTTAACCTTTGCGACCTTGCTCTTGTGATTGGTCCATCAGGTATGCTCAATTCATCCTTGGAACAGGCATCCTTGTCACGTGTACCATCAACTCCAATGCCATGTTTGTGACATCCCGGCTCCCAAGATCGCCACTTCTTGTGACATCCCGGCTCCCAAGATCGCCACTCAATCGGTACTGTTCCCTCCCCTGGGGATTTTTCTCGCCTCCCCCACCTCTCGAACCTGGCACCTGGGGCTTAATACCAAATTCTTAGAGAAGTGGGTACCAATTGAGCCACTAGCTCAATTGGTACCCACTTCTCTAAGAATTTGGTATTAAGCCCCAGGTGCCAGGTTCGAGAGGTGGGGGAGGCGAGAAAAATCCCCAGGGGAGGGAACAGTACCGATTGAGTGGCGATCTTGGGAGCCGGGATGTCACAAGAAGTGGCGATCTTGGGAGCCGGGATGTCACAATAAAAAGGCGCCTTTTTATTGTGACATCCCGGCTCCCAAGATCGCCACTTCCTGTGACATCCCGGCTCCCAAGATCGCCACTCAATCGGTACTGTTCCCTCCCCTGGGGATTTTTCTCGCCTCCCCCACCTCTCGAACCTAGCACCTGGGGCTTAATACCAAATTCTTAGAGAAGTGGGTACCAATTGAGCTCAGTAGCTCAATTGGTACCCACTTCTCTAAGAATTTGGTATTAAGCCCCAGGTGCTAGGTTCGAGAGGTGGGGGAGGCGAGAAAAATCCCCAGGGGAGGGAACAGTACCGATTGAGTGGCGATCTTGGGAGCCGGGATGTCACAGGAAGTGGCGATCTTGAGAGCCGGGATGTCACAATGTTTGCTGCTCACATCACTGCCAATCCCATAATTCTTATTATTGCTATTACCATTACCTTTACCACCACTAAAGCGATCTCTATGGGCATTGAAGGTATTATCTTCTAATTATGATTCATCTCCATAAAATACCTCAAAAGCATCCTCAAACTCATTGCCATCACCTCGTGATTCTAGACTCCTCCTTTGTTGCCCTCTTTGTAAATTAGCAATGGTCTCGTCTTGTCTCTTTAGTTGATGTCTAATATTTTCAAACACCAAGTTCATCCTCACAGATTGTTGTTGCATTGCTTTGAGTACATTTGACTCATTGATCTTTTCTCCTCGTTCAATATCTCTTTCATTACTCGAAAACATAATTGAAACCTACAAAGAATGTTAGAAAGAAATAATCTCATAACACTCTTTCACACTCTCTCACGTGTTTATCACTTGTCACTCTTATTTTCACTTAATACTCATGACGTAACTCAATACTCCCTATCCATGCTCAAAGTTTTGTCTCTAAGTTTTTTATAGAACTAATCGACCCACCAATGTCACCCTTGAAGTAATTACTTTGACTAATCTCAACAAGAAAGGCGAATGTTTATAAAGACAATAAGAGAATATGAAAGACATTCAAGAAACAATGAAGGATCAAAAGGAATTAATTGTGATCAAAGTGAGAAACAAATGTAAACAAGATGATTTCAAATAAACAAATTTAGAAAGGAACTAAAGTTTACCCCTTTAATTTAAGAAAAATTAGAATGAAATGGAAATAAATTTTATTTCTTTATATAAGTAAGAACAAAATAGAAAAGAAATAAAATTGATTCATTTTATTTAGTCAAGACAAAAAAGGAAGGAAATTAAATTGATGTCTTAAAAAGCTTTCCTTACATGTAAGATGTCTAGTTAAGAAGAAAATAAAATTTCAATCTCCTCCACTCAAGAATTTTTTTTCTTAGTCTTTTTTTTTTTTCTCTCTTTTTCTTTCTTTCTTTTTTTTTCCTACTCTTTTTTCTTTTTTTACTTTTTTCTTTTTTTTTCTCTTGTTTTTTTAATACTAAAAATCACACACAATGAAGAATATTGGTAAATTACAAATCAAAATGAAAACAAAGACACAATAAATAGTGACGTAAACAGTAAAAAAATGAACAAGAGAATATGACAACACAAACATGGTATTATGCGGAAAGAAGATGAATAGATGTGAGTTTTTTTTTTTTTAAAGTAAATCCCAAATTAATTAACCTAAAACTTTGATACCGAATTATGTGAACCCCGAATATAACGATACGATACTCACAAACAATTGAATCAATAACCCCAAGAAAGTTTAATTCAGTGATGAACCACATATATAAAGATACAATACCCACGATCAAATTAAAACACAACTCCAAGAAAGATTAAAATAGATTTATAAAAAAAAAAAAAAAAATTGACCCATTCATTATATGGCAAATAAGAACCAAAGTTATAAAAAACTTTGATCCAATAATTAGAACTCAATCAAGAGCCAAAATTATAAAAGAATGATATTGACGTCACTCCCAAGACATAAATAAGAAGGTAGAAGATAACTCATTATTTGATCGCTACAAGCATAACTTGGTAAGATCACATGTTCATATATACAAAAGAGATAATTTTCTCTCTCAATGAAACATCATTGGTTATATTTTCATTCCTCTTCCTATTTGCCTACATGCCATTTATAGACGAAGAAAATAAACATAACATGAAATCCTAGCCCCCTAACAATTGAGCTCACTAAACATACTCATGGGCTTAAAATAACTAAATATGAGATTAAGTTAATTATAATATATTAGCTCAAATAATATAAACTAAAATAAAATAAACTAACTTAACTTAAAACTCATTACAATTAAAAATAAACTCAGCCCAATTTATTTAAAGCCTAAATAACTCCAATTTGTCTCTAATTATCTTTAATTAGCACTCAAAGTCTTCAAGATTAAACCCCATTGCTTTTAATTGTCTCATTGTCTAATTGTCTTATATTCCTCCATGATTGCTATCTTGGTTGGAACCCTTTTCTCAAAACGATTTATCCTCAAATCGTGACTCATCTTTAATGTTGTTAGAAGATGTGATTAAAACTTGAAAAAATGCTAGAAAGAAACCTCACAACACTCCCTCACTTGTTTCACTCAACACTTCCTTTTCACGCTCAAACTCATCCCTTTTTTAAAAAAAAAAAAAAAAAAAATCAGTCCAGAATTAAATAAACAATAATTCAAGAATTCAACCAAACGATGAAACAACGATGTGCACCAGAAAACAGGACAAACTTAAAGAAGAAAAGAAAGAATTCAGCTAAGAATGGAAGATGCTGAGACAACAAAAATAACTTAAAAAAAAAATTGATGATGGCTTGACAATCGGTGAACAACACAAGAAACAAAAGGAAGGCAAAGACAAAAAAATTCTATAATTAATTTTTGGTGATATGCAAAATTCAAGAAACAAAAAATAAGCAAATACAGATTGATGTATGGATGGTGACTTGCAGCAACTATGAGAGAAAAAAAAAATCCAAACTACTGATGATGCTGATAACGGAACCAAGATCAAAACCAGTACATAGGCAAAGCATGATAATGCGGCAAGGATTAAAATAATAATAATAATAAAACAAAACAAGAAAACAAAATTAAATAGAATAACCAAACCTGAATTAACATCCAAAGCTCTGATACCAACTGATGCGAACCCCATATATAAAGATACGACACTCACGATCAAATTGAAACATAACCCCAAGAAAGATTAAAACAGGTTTACAAAAAGGAATTTTGAGCTGTTGATTATATGTCAATCAAGAACCAAAATTATAAAGAATTTTGACCCATTGAATATATGATAATCAAGAACCAAAATTATAAAAGAAGGATATTGACACCACTCCCAAGACATAGATAAGAAAGTGGAAGATAAGTCATTAATTAATCGTCACAAGTATAGTTTGATAAGATCACATGTTCATGTAGAACAAAAGAGACAATTTTCTCTCTCAATGAAACATCATTGGTTACATTTTCATTTCTCTTCCTATTTACTTAGAGTTACAAGTCTTTTTTAGGCAAAGAAAATAAACATAACATAACCTAACAATTGAACTCACCAAACATACTCATGAGCTTAAAATAACTAAATATGAGTTTAAGTTAATTATAATATATCAGCTCAAATAATATTAACTAAAATAAAATAAACTAACTTAACTTAAACTCTTTTACAATTAAAAATAAACCCAGCCTAATCTATTTAAAGCCAAAATAACTCCAATTTGCCTCTAATTATCTTTAATTAGCACTCAAAGCCTTCAAGATTGCTTTTAATTGCCTCATTGTCCAATTGTCTCATGTTCCTCTATCATTGCTATGTTGGTTTGCATCATTTAGGAACATATAAAAAATAAATAAAAAGAAGGTACCCTGACCCAATGATTACCAAATCACGAACCAAGATAATAAAGATACCATTCTCAAGAACAAACGAAAAATATGGGAGATAAGTCAAGCTGATAACTCAATAATTAATCCTTGATAAATTCTCAAGGTTCTTCAAGAACAAAGAGAGAAAACTGAAATTTTATATCCAAATATGTCCATTTCGGTTTTGAAGTTTACATAGCCTTTTATAGACAAAATAATTGAAACTCTAGCGTCTAAACCTCGCATGAATGCCCTAGCCCCTTATTACATCCCACTTGGGCTTAAAATAACTAAGTTTAGGTTTAAAATAATTAAATTTGATAGCCCAGTACATAAACTAATGACCTAACATGTAATAAAACAAATTAAAGCCCCAAGATATCAAAATTTGATATTTAATAAGCTAATTAAATAAACTAACTTAATTAAATCAGCCCACTAAATAAATTAGGCTCAAATTAATATAAACAAATGAAAGCAGCCCAATAAGGCTTTAATAGCCACCTAAGTCTTTAAATAGCTTGGATCATGTTTGGAAGCCCCGATGTCATCTCCCATGCCGTCCAACCCTTATTGTGTAAGACTTTTGGCCCAAATCTCTTGAATCAGCCCATTTAAAGTCTCTGTCATCCTTTGAGCTCTAGCTCTTGTAATCGACTCTCCATTGATGCTCAAAGGATCATTAGACTTGGTTTCTTTGTTTCCATAAGATAGTTTAAGTATCTGGTAAAGGAAATGCTTTAGTATTTTTTTAAAAAAACAACATGTTTTCATGGTTTTAGTATGCATGTTTTAACGTATATTAGAGATGTTAGTTTATGAATATTTTTATGTATCATGTAAAGAGGATGCTTTTAGTATTTTTAAAAGCAATATGCTTTATGTTTTAGTATGGTTAAATTTAAAGTATAATAAAGAATACTTTCAAAGGTCAATGGTTTACCCACAATTTAAGTTTAAAGACCCAGCCGTACTACCCTATACATGTATGGCAAGTGTTAGGGGATGTTACTAACTTGAGGGATTGAGTCTGTCGTGTCGCCCTCTACACATATAGGGTAGTATCTTACTCCACTTATGCAATGAAAAATTCCACTATGTGGTGGTGGTAAGAGGTCTCAAAGAGTCACATTATACGACGCTAGGCTAGTTGACACGTGACATCACATTGTGCGACGCTAGGGTAGTCGACATATGATATAAGTTTCCTTGCGTTTCCATTTGGTATAACTTTAACAAGATAATCATATTACTAGATGCGAAGATTTAGAAAGACATTATTTTAAATGATTGTTAAAAGTTAATGATTAATTTTAGTATGTTATACCTTTTATGCTTTCAACATCAGATATATGATACTATGATGTTTTTTTTATGCATAAATATGAGTTTCATGAAGTTACTTATGGAATGCATAAGATTTACAATTTTAGTATGCTATTTAGAGATTTCTTTTTAATGTTTTGAGAGGTATTTTTTCTTTATGAAAGAATATTCAAGTTTATTTAGCAAATAATTATTAACCACTCATTGAGCTCTTTGAGCTCACATTTCTTCACTTTGTTTATGAAAAACCTCCCCAAATACAGAAACAAGTGCTCAGAGTGTCAGATCTTCTACATTGGAATAGGTGGGCTAGCTTTGACATGATGCTTTTTGTGAAATCAATTTTGCATACTTTTGTAAGATTGTAAATAAGTAAATACATGTCCTTTGGTTGTAACATATGCATGGTATAGTTTAAAACTCTTTTGTTATTTCTTTTACATAATATTTAGTTGAAAGGCTTTAGCATGATCACAATTTTAATGAAAATGTGGGAAGGACCTGAGGTCTCAATTGAAGTTAAGAAAAATGTGTGAAATTGTAAAACCCAAAACCTCGTTCGTCAGAGAGCGAATTATTTTTCCGATGGATCGCGTTCGATCGGAAAAATATAACTCTCGAGTCCGAAAATATTCGGAATATTTATTTTAGAAGAATAAAATAAATTCGAGTTCGTAAAGACGGATTCAAAATTTAAAAATAATTCCAAAGACGAAATCAAGTCGTAAGCGGATTACCCAGACAGACGGACGAAAACAAAATTCGATTTCGGAATTAAAGCGAGAGAATGCATGGAAGAATTGAATAAATTGGTGGCATGCAAGGAATAAACAAACAAGTGGCAAAGAAATTTCATGCATGGGTGCCACTTGTGTCATGCATCTAGTAAACAATATATATATAAAGAAATTGATGAAGAACTGAAATAAAAAGAAACAAATATATTATCAAACCTCATTCGGTCACCATCCCTCAAATCGAGAGAGATAGAGAACAAGAGTGAGAGATAGTGAAAGAGAGACCGAGTGAGTGAAAAGCTCAATAGAGTGAGAGTTTAACCAAGAGCTCGTGCAAGGGACCAAGTGCAGACCGAGCAAGAACCACCATCACTTCTCTTTCCCCATTCGGTCCTCCACCAGATCTAAGAGTGATTCTTCAAGGATAGCAGCTGCAGCAATCTTTTTGGATGGCCTCAGCCCGTGCATGCAAGGAGAAGTGAAGTCGTGACCTGCTCATTGAGAAGGAAGTCGAGACCTGCTCGTGAAGGAGTGCACCAGCAGCTGCAACAGCTCTCTTTGGACGGTCTCAGCTCATGATTTCAGCAAAGGAAGAGTGAGATCTGATGCCAGAAACTGCATGCATCTTCAATCCGTTAATCATCTTCAATCATTGAGCTAAGAGAAGCCCATCCAAACCGTGAGCTGATGGGTTTGTGTTTGTGCAGCTCGTGAAGCAATCAAGAGGAAGGACAGTGAACCGAGTGAGGAACTGCTGCCGTGAGCTGTTGCCGTGAGTTACCGTCATGAGCTGCTGCCGAGCAGCTGCTGTCAGGCTGAGAACAAGCATTCCAGGCCTGAGGTGAACCAGAACCAAGAGAAGGCAGTACATGCAAGCAAGGAGGGACTGTTTTGGGCGTGAAAAGCTGACAGTTTTTGTAAAAGGTGTTGAGAGCTGCCGTGGACTGCCATTAGGAGGACAGCTTGCAGTTCAAGCGCGTAAGGGCTGTTTCGAAGCAAGGAACATCTCACATAGAGGTAAGTGCTGGCCCATTTGGTTTCGTGTTGACGTTTCGATTAGTTTTTATTGGTTACAAGTTAATTTGGATTGAAGGGAACTCGCGGATAAAAGTTTTAAAGTGGGCAGTACCCTCGCGCGATCGTTTCGAAGTTTCGAATTGAGTTCTGAAAGGTATATTGAGTTTTTATTGCTTTCGTTTGGATGGATAATGATTATGTTGAGTTATGGATGATAGTTGATATTGTTAAAATTAGGTTTTAGGATTGAGAACCTCGTTAGTGCGGGGGTTCGCTCGATATTGTTTGATTGTGTTTTTGAATGATATTGTCATCGATTGTTTTCGTTGTGAAATCGATTATGGGTTGTTATAAGATGACTTAGGGGCTATTAAGTTAAACTTTTAATTTCAAGTCTGTCGTCGTGGGAAATGATGCATTTTAGTGTGTTTTAAAGTATGCAATAGTCGTTCGGTTATGGAGAAATCGTTTCCGAGCGATTAGGGTGAGTTTTCCTCGAATGTGAATGTTATTTAGTTGAGAGTTTCGTTGTCGAATGTGAATATGTAATTGATGATTAGCAAACTGCCATTTATGTGATTAAGCTCATTAAAGTGTTAAAGTTTGATGTTAGGATAGTTTGAATTATAATAAAGTTGATCGGATAGTTTTCGTTTTGCATGAAATCGTTAAATTGTCAAATTTTGTAGTTGAAATGGGAAATGAATTCTCGTTTAGCTTGCTGCCATGTTTTTCATTTTTGTGCTTTAAAGTGTTTAAATATTTGTTTTCCATGATTTAAGTAAAGTCACGAGTAGTATTGACGATAAGTTTGATTGGAAACGAAGTAATCGCGCGAAACGCTAAAAGTAATAATTCGCAATAAATAGTTGAAATCGCGTAAGTTTTATGTTATTCGTTTAGCGTCGAATCTTCTTTTTATTGAATCCATTAGAATGTGATGTCGATGATGTTACTTTAGATTCGAATGTCATAGTTGTCGGTTTTGTAATCGTAGAGTTTCGAGTAGATTATGTTGCGTTAATGAATTGGTTTCGAGATAGTTTCCGCGTGCGATATTAGTGTTTTCCGTATTGTTATTATGTGCGGATAATCACTTGAAATGTCATGATTAGAATTCCTCGTATGATTTAAGTGTAGTTTTCACGCGAGCCATGTTTTTATGAAATTTCGATCAAAACCAATTGTAGGTGAACCAGCAATCGGATGAGATCCGTATCGAGAAGTGGTGATAAATCATTTGGAAGCAAGTTGTGAGTATGAATTTTCATAAAGCTTTCGTGAATTCTACTATATAAATATTTATTAATGCGATATCATTTTAGTTAAGATTATTATGTTATTCGAGCAAAATTTTAGAATATTATCGTTTTCCTTATAATGCATGTATAGTTGTAAATATACATTATGAATGTATTTGGTCTTGAAGTAAAGAAAATAGAAAGTGTAAATGAAATACATGCATGGAGATACACAAGAAAGTTATTTCGAATAATTTAAGTTGTTGCCTTAGGAAGAAAGTTTTTCGGTTTTAAACCGTAAACTGGAAAACGAAATACTTATGAGATATTTCTAAAAATGATTAATATGCTTGAATACTAAGTAAATATTTGTTAAGCATGAGTTTTAAGTGTATTAAAAGATTTTTAGATATCTTTAGTTTATCTTGATCTCTAGCATAACCCGATCGAGGTACCCTATGCGTGTACGCTTAATAGACGGGGGGAATCGTAATCCTAAGTTCCCGTATGACTTAATATTCGGGGGGAAATCATAATTTCAAGTTCCCGCATTTCCTAATGTTGGGGGGAATCGTAATCCCAAGTTCCAGTATTTCCTGATGTTGGGGGGAATCGTAATCTCAAGTTCCCACATCTAAGCACACGCAAACAGAAAATTTCTAGTATTTCATATTATGTAGATATTTAGCTTAAGAGAATGAGTTTTCCTTGCGTTACCCTTCTAAGTTAGTAAAGAGATGAAATACGTCAATAGATGTTAGTTTAGAATAATAAGAAAAATTCAATTACAAAAAGTTTACTAAAAGAATCTTTTGCTTAAATGAGCAGTATTATTTTCAAAATAATATTGAAAGCAGAATTTATTATTAAGTACACTCACTGAGTTATTCTCACCATCATTTTCTATCTTATTTAAAATCCTCCTCAGGTGCAAGTACGAGCAGAGCGGCGGAAGTATCTCCATCGGACGTACAGGCAAGCCAAAGACGCGACCACACTGCGCTAATTTTAGATAAGTTATCATGTACTGCATTTACTATCATTTTCAGATTTCCCAAGTTTTGTAAATATTGTTTTGGATAAAAGATTTTATGTGAATATCATACATGATGTTTAAGATTTTAATTAAGTTGCTTTCCATATCATTGAATATTTTAAGCATGTTGCGAATGATTGTATATCTTAAAAGGGCCTGAGGCCTATTAGTTTGAGAAAAAAATATTGAATGAACTTATACAGGTTTTGTGAAGTTTTTACAGGGTGGAAATTTAAGAAAAACAGCCGTTGTGCTGCCGGATTTTTGTAAATGCTATTTTCATAAATTATTTTCAACGAACAAAATTCCTACCCATTTTCAGAACTAAAAGAGTTTCAAGTATTTTCAGATAAGAAAGAGGCTTAGCTCCACGAGAATTTTCTAGCCGGAGCAGATCTCGACTGGAAAGCCACTGTAGGGTGTCGGGCAGATCGCCTAGCTAGTATAGTTAGAAAAAGGGCCTGTCAGAAATTGGAAAAGTTTTCACAAACAAGTTACAGGTTGTTCAATTTGGAAAAATATGGGAAACCCCTTTTTGCATTTAAAACAAAACAAAATATTTCAGCCTATACTCTAGTACGTCTACCATCATTAGGTAATAAGGGTTCGCTTTAAAGGTTCACTTTAAAGGTTCGCTTCACGGAACCCTTTTAGTCCCACTAGTTAGAGTCTGGGAGGCTTTCGTTGGGGAGCAGGACAGGCCCTTTCAGATCCAAAAATGAAGGATTCGGAATGAGTCCTGTCAACCTGTCACCATATCGGGTGTAGCATTAGCATCCTACTGTGTTACTACAAACACCTTAATCTGTGTGCGTGGTCTCCCTAATTGCCTTCATCTATGGACCTCTGCTCATCTGTGAACCTCTCCTATCCTGAGATTGACCTATGCTAATCTATCCTAAGTCCTTTTGGTCGTGACTCACCACTATCCCCAACGGCTTTCTACGAGCATTCCTACATATAATGTCACTGTTGACCACAGTTGATGCGAACCCCGTATATAACGATACAACACCCACAAATAATTGAATCAACAACCCCAAGAAAGTTTAATTCAGGAACAAAGAAAATAAAAAGAAAGTACCTTGACCCAATGATTAGCGAATCACGAACCAAGATAACAAATACGCCACTCCCAAGAACAAGCGAAGAATGAGGGAGATAAGTCAAGTGATAAATCAAGAATCAAACCTTGATAAATTCTCAAAGTTCTCCAAGAACAAAGAGAGAAAACTGAAATTTTATATCCAAATTGTCTAATCTCGTTTTTGAGCATCACATGGCCTTTTATAGCTAAAATAAATGAAACTCTAGCTTCTAAATATTGCATGGATGCCCTAGCCCATTAATACACCCCACTTGGGCTTAAAATAACTAAGTTTGGGCTTAAAATAATTAAATATGACAGCCCAATATATAAACTAATGACCTAACATGTAATAAAACAAATTAAAGCCCAATAATGTCAAAGTTTGATACTTAACTAACTAATTAAATAAACTAATTTAATTAAACCAACCTCAAACACAAATTAGGCCCAAATTAATACAAACAAATTAAACCAGCCTAATTATGTCTTCAGATAGCCACCCAAGCCCAAGTCTTCAATATTTATGATCTTGGACTTGTTCTTGAGCTTGGATCATGTTTTGGAGTCTTGGTGTTCCCTCCATACCGTCCAACCCTTGTTGCGCAATACTCTTGGCCCAAATCTCTTGAATCAGCCCATTTAAAGCCTCCTTCAACCTTTTAGCTCTAGCTCTTGTAATAGGCCCTCCATTTATGCTTAAAGGATCATTAAACTTGCTTCCTTGGTTTCCATCAATAGTGATAGTAACCTGTGATACCCATATGACACTCTCGTCGGTGGAATCTGTACATTTCCTACATGGCTCTGATCTACTCTGATTACCACCTTTGCTCTGGGACCCCCGATGGTGGCTTCACAGAACCTTGACTCGATGCTACTTACTACCAAACCACCTAGGTTTGCCTCAAATCTTAGGTGTCTTACTAGAATCCCCTGAGTACCACCTTAAACCTTGACTGCATTTTTGTTTCAATCCTCGATCCCTATCACTCTGCATAATCCTCTCTACCCTCAAGGCTACCTCTGCTAACCGCCCATACTCTCGATGCTTATCGGCTACTACATATACCTTAATCTTTGGATTCAAGCCCAGTTTGAACTTCTGGCACCTATTCATTTCATCATCAACTATAAATGATGCCACTCGTGACAACTCGATGAACTTCTTCTCATATTCTTCAACTGTTATATTTCTTTACACCAAGCTTTAGAACTCTTTTATTTTGACATCTTTGTATACCCTTGGGTAAAATTTCTTATTAAAATCTTTCTTATATTTCTCCCAAGTGATGAAAACGGCTGGTCTCCTCTTTATGGAGTCTCACCTATCCCTAGCAAAAGCAATCGATAATCTCTGGGGATCAGTACACTTTATCTGCTCTAACACCCTCTTAATGTTGTCTAACCACCCAATCGCAACTTCAGGGCCCCCCGACCCATCATAAGCATCAATACCTAGTTTTCATACCCTCTCTACACTGGTATCTAGTGTGCACGACCTTAAACCCTGTATAACTTGAGCCAATATCTCTATCGGATCCAATTCAGGCTCCACCAGGGGTGGCTCCAATTGGGCCTCTGCTTGTAGATCATTTCATTGATTCATTTACTTGCTCCTCAACCTTTGGTGGAACAGGTGGAGCCTCAGCTACAGCTCTCCGCGCGCGGGGATGGTCGGCATGACGCATGACTCAACTGCACTCAAAACATGCTAACTGTCATGTAATGTATGATGTTTGAAAATGTAAAAAAAAAAAAAAAACCTCTGAGACTACCTTATAAGGACCCGTCCCGAGTCCACTTGCAGAACCCGAGGGAACTCAGTTGAACCCTCACTCTGGCATCGAAAGGTCCCCATGGAGGTACCATTCTTACTTTAAATTTCTTTTCTAATGGAAATGGATGGAAACTTTTTCTTGTTAGTGTACGTTTATAAAATAGGGTTATTAAAAATTTTGGCATCACAACGGCTATTTTTCCAAAAATTTCATCCTGCAAAAATGTATAGAAAGTATGTATACTTCTATGGCAACAAAATTCTCAACTTCTAGGCCTCAAGCTCTCTTTTCTTTTTTCCATAATCAACCATAATCATGCTTTCAGTTTAAAATACAACTTGAAAATAATTTAATTTACATAAAAGCATGATGTACACAAGATTCTTTTTAAAAAAATATAAACTACAAAAGTATATATATCTTTCAGAAATAGTCTTTACAAAATATACATAAAATCTTAAAAGTTATGCATGCATATGACATTTCAAAAGCAAACAAGTGTAGTAGCATCGTGTTCTCAGCCCACCTGCAAGTCCGACGGAGTGTCTTCCGTTTGATGACCTAAACTTACACGTGGGAAGGATTTGTTTTCAAAAACATAAAAAGAGTGGTGAGTATTTAAACTCAGTGAGCATATAAACTTTTACACTATAATATTTGTTTTCTAATTATATATATCCTCCAAAAATAGGTTAAAAAACTAATAATTTCTTTCCAACAGTTATAAAACTATGAATGATAGAAACCAAAAAAGCAAACCTATGGATCCTTTGAGCATCAATGAAAGACCTATGACAAGGGCTCGAGCTAAAAGAACGAAGGAAGTTTAAATGGGCACACTCAAGAGATTTGGGCCAAGAGTCTTACACAACATGGCTTGGATGGCTTCGAGGGGACATTGAGGCTTCAAAATATCATTCAAGTTCAAGACCCAATCCAAGAACATCAATCTTAAGGCTTGGATAGCAATTTTAATGCAAATTGGGTTGTTATTTATTTATTTGTATTAGTTTGGGCTTAGTTTGTATTATGGGTTGGGTTTCAAATTAGTTTAGTATATTTAATTTTATATTGGGCTTTTAATTAAAAGGCTGAGAGTTAATTAAATTAGGATTTTATTTTAGTTTCCTATTAGGTTTAGGGTTGAGAGTTTATTTTGGTTTCTTATTAGATTTAGGATTGTATGCCTATAAAAGGCTTATTAAACCTAAAATTTCAATCAGATGTTTATTCAATAAAGCTTTAACTTTTCTCCATTGTTCTTTTGAGAACTTTGAGATTGCATCAAGAATTATTCTTGATTTATTAACCTTGACTTATCTCCCATCTTCTCAAATCTTTCTTGGGAGTGACGTCGTTATATCTTTAGTTCTTGGTTCTTTAATCAACGAGTCAAAGATTTTCTATAATCTGAATTAACTTTATTGGGGGTTATGTTTCAATTTGATCGTGGGTGTCGTATCGTTATATACGGGGTTCGCATCAGTTGGTGTCAGAGCTTCGATTAATTAATTCAGGTTTGGGTTTTCAATTTAAGTTTCTTATTCTGATTTCTTTAGCCACATATCAATATCTGATTTATTTTCTTTAGCCGCAATTCAGGGTCTGCTTGCTTTGTTTGCCGCATAACCATCAACAACCACCCATTATCTCAATATTTTATTTGCTTTTGACTCTGTCGTCGCATATCTGATCACCAATTTTCTTACCTTTTGAGAACTCCATCACCATTCATTGAATTGCAGTACCAAAATCAGTCGATATTAAATATATATATCTTCCTTATTTTTGTCTTCTGGTGCTGCACATCATCACCCGTCATTCAATCAGCATTCTTTTTAATTTTTGTGTCTTGTGAACTGCACGCCAACTTCTTTTATCTGTCATATATTTATATTTATTTATTCTTTTGTTTCTTGCGGTCTGCACTTCATCAATTATCTTGACCAAATACAATAATCTTGGTTTGAATCTTCATATTCTATTTTTGAACCGCATCAACAATTAGGATTCTTGAAAACACATTCTAGGGTTTCTTAAATTCTTGATTTATTATCATATTTGCCTCTTGATTTGCCAGATTCATATCAATATCTTGTTTTTGGTTCAACTCCATAATTTACAATCCATATAGTTGTGCATTCTAGTTTGAATAAAAAAAAAAAAAGAGGAAAAAAAATCCAAAAAAAAATATAAAAAAAAAAGTATCAGAGAAAAAAAAAATTGAATGCCATAAATTGCTTGGATTGAAGTGAGTTGATATTAATTTACTTTAGTTGCAATTCAAGATCTTAGCGGTGTTCGAAATCTTTTCTTGAGATCAGATTGCTTTTCGTTATTTCGTCATTCTAGTGTCATTGTTGGTCCTTATTTCTTTCGTGTTCTTTGTGTGTGCGTTTCTCTTTATCGAGATTTGTCTAGGGCAATTATTTTAAGGGTGACCTTGTTGTGATTAATTAGTTCTATAAAGAACTTAGTGAGAAAAGTTTGAGTGTGGACAGGGAGTGTTGAATTAAATCAAAATCATTGAGTGTCAAACACGTGAGTGATTAGAGTAAAACATGTGAGGGAGTGTTGTGAGGTTAGTTTTACTAACATTCTTGTAGGTGTCAATCATGTCTACGGATAACGATAAAGAAGTTGAAGGAGGAGAAAAAGGTAATGAGTCGTTCATTCTCAAATCGATGCAACAACAATTTGAGAGGATGAACATGGTGTTTGGAGAGATTAAGGATCGAATGAATAGGCAAGATGAGGCCATAGCTACTTTGCAAAGGAGGCAGCAAAGGAGAGCTCCGGAAGAGCGTAGTGGTAATGATGAATTTGAAGCTGATTATGGGGTGTTCTATAGAGAAGATTTGGAAGGAGATGACAATGCCATTAATGTTAATAGGAGCCGAATTAGAGGTGGTAGAGGTGGTCATAGAGGAAGAGGTAATGGCGATGGAAATTGTAGGTACTATCGGAATGGGAATGAGAGAGTAAGATGGGATGATAGACCCAATAGACCGGATAGGGATCTTGGTAGCATTAAGATGAAGATACCCTCTTTCCAAGGGAAGGCTGATCCTGATGTGTATTTAGAGTGGGAGAAACGAGTGGAGTTGGTCTTTGAGTGTCATAATTTTACTAAGGAGAAGAAGGTGAAGTTAGCCGCAGCTGAGTTTGTGGATTATGCTGTGGTTTGGTGGGGGCAAGTAGTGCGAGATAGAAGGAGAAATGAGGAACGCCCTATAAACACTTGGGGTCAGATGAAAACTGTTATGAGGAAGTGGTTTGTTCCTAGATCATACTATACGGAGCTATACCGATGATTGCAGAGCCTAACACGAGGTTCTAAGAGTGTGGAGGACTATTATAAGGAGATGGAGATAGCTATGGTTAGAGATAATGTAGAGGAGGATAGAGAGGCTACTATGGCATGATTTCTACAATGTTTGAATGAAAATATTGCCAATATTGTTGAGTTGCAGCATTATGTGGAGCTTGAGGACTTGGTCCATATGGCTATCAAGGTGGAGAGGCAACTCAAAAGAAGGGGTTCGATGTCACGATATGGTAGCAGTTCGGGTCCCACATCCACTTGGAAGTCGAATTGGAGTAGAAAGGAAGATAAGACATCTCAAAAGCCTAAGGCTGAAACAACTAAGTCTAAGGAGGGTAGAGATAGAAGCAATGATGAAGGCAAGGCCGAGGCAACCCAAGGGAGAAATAGGTATATCAAATGTTTTAGGTGTTTGGGAAGAGGTCACATAGCTTCTCAATGTCCTAACAAACGAACTATGATCTTGAGGGAGGATGGAGATATAGAGATCGAAAGGGAAAGTGATGATGATGAGATGCCACCTTTGGAAGATGCGAGTGATGTTGAAATTGAGTATCCCACAGATGGAAGTTGTTAATGGCAAGGCTTTAAGCATGCAAGTGAAGGAAGAAGATGATGAGATGCAACGTGATAATATTTTTCATACCAGATGCCATATCAAGGAGAGGGTGTGTAGTGTGATTATTGATGGAGGTAGTTGCACCAATGTTGCTAGCACAGAGTTAGTAGAGAAACTTAGTTTATCTACTTCAAAACATCCTAGACCATACAAGTTGCAATGGTTAAACGATTGTGGAGAGGTTAAGGTAACGAAACAAGTGCTAGTTCCTTTTGCTATTGGTAGGTACAAAGATGATGTGTTGTGTGATGTTGTACCTATGCATGCTAGTCACTTGCTTTTGGGGTGTCCATGGCAATATGTAGGAGAGTAATATATGATGGGTTTAAGAATAGATATTCTTTTACCATGAATGGGCGAATGATCAGTCTAGTGCCTTTAACACTTGGACAGGTGTATGAAGATCAAGTGAGGATAAAAGAGAGCGAGAGAAAAAGAGAGTCTGAGAGTTCAAACACTTGTGAGGCCGAGAGAAAGAGAGCTAAGTGTGAGAAAAAGAGTGACAAAACACTAGAGTGTGTGCAAAGTAAATTGGGAAGGTTGAGTGTAGAGGAGAGAATGAGAGGAAGAAAAGTGAGAAAAAAAAAAGAGTATTTATGCAAAGGGGAGCAATGAGAGAGCTGCTTTTCTAGCCAAACAACAAATGTTTATACTTTTGTACAAAGATGCTTATTTTTCTAACTCTGAACTTAATAAACCTTTACCTAGTGTTGTCGCAACTCTTTTGCAGGATTTTAAGGATGTATTCCCTGAGGAAATGCCTGATGGATTACCACCGAAGAGGGGAATAGAGCATCAAATTGATTTCATACCCGGAGCTATAATTCCAAACTGACTCGCATATAGAAGTAATCCTGAGGAGGTAAAAGAACTTCAAAAGCAGGTGGAGGAGTTGATGAAGAAAGGGTATGTGAGAGAGACCATGAGTCCATGTGCTGTATTGATGGGATCTAAGAACGCATGCAAATTTGGACGATTCGGAGGAGTCACCAAGGCTTAATTCAAAACATTATTCCAGTTCAAAAACACCAATCTTGAAGGCTTTGGGTGCTAATAGAAGACAATCAAAGGCAAAATAGAGTTAATTGTGTTTTATTAGAGACTTATTGGAGTTATTTGGGCTTTAAATAAATTGAGCTGAGTTTATTTTTAATTGTAATGAGTTTTAAATTAAGTTAGTTTATTTTATTTTTAATTAATGTTATTTGGGCTGAGATATTTAATTTAATTTATAACCCATGAGTAAATTTCTTGATTGAGTTAGTCATCTTTTTCTTATGCGCCTTCTTTGATTCCTTCGTATCTTACTTTTATCTTATTTCAGTCACTGGTTTTAATTGATTTAGACTTTTTGGCTTGTTTCTTGAACTTTTATTGGTAGGAATAACACACGGGTCGAGTTCTTGATTGAGTTCAGTAGTTCTTAAAGAACTTGAAAGAGAAAACAGAGAGTGGAAAAAAAAAAAAAAAAAAGGAAGTATTAGAGTGAAACACGAGTGCAGTGCAAACACGTGAGGATTGTGGACATTATTATTTTTCCTTGCAGCTTACATCAAAATGTCAGGCACTAATGACTCAAACTCAAGTCCTAAAATTGACAACACATTCTTTACGTGTCAAGCCATACATCAACAATTTGAGCGAATGAATGTGGTTTTTGGAGAGATAAAGGATAGAATGGACCGACAAGATGAAGCTATAGCTAGAATCCAAAGAGGGCAGCCTAATCGGGAACCAAATGGTCAAAATAGGTGTGGGCATGATCCTTTAGGTGTGGAAGAAACAGAAACTAAAAGTGGAGGGGAGAATGACCCGGAATCTGAAATTGAGATGGAAAGGTTTAGGCCTAGGAGGGGTAGGCGTGGAAGAGGACCTAGGAGAAACATTCGGGGTCGAGATGAGGTAGATAGAAACTTTGGAAACATTAAAATGAAAATACCATCTTTCCAAGATAGAAACGATCCTGAAGCGTACCTAGAACGGGAGAAAAAGGTTGAGTTGATCTTTGATTGTCATAACTATTCTGAGGAGAAAAAAGTGAAGCTTGCAGTAATTGAATTTACAGATTATGCAATCATCTGGTGGGATCAACTAACGACAAATAGAAGGAGAAATCTTGAGAGACATGTCGAAACTTAGGGAGAATTGAAGGCTCTAATGCGGAAGAGATTCATACCCACCCACTACTATAGAGACCTTTATCAAAAACTTCAAAGTCTTACACAATGTTCACGGAGTGTGGAAGATTATCACAAGGAGATGGAAGTTGCCATGATTAGAGCTAATGTTGAGGAGGACAGGGAAGCCACTATGGCAAGTTTTTTGAATGGTTTAAATAGGGATATTGCTAATGTAGTAGAGTTGCAGCACTATGTGGAGTTGGAGGACATGGTACACATGGCTATGAAGGTGGAGAGACAATTGAAGAAAAGGGGGGCAACAAGATACTCTTCGCATTCCACAACTCTGTGGAAATCGAAGTGGGGTGATAATGGGAAGAATGGCAGGGTTGTTTCAAAGGGAAAGATTGAGCCAGCTAAAGGGAAAGAAGGAGAAGCTATCAAAAACAAAACAAAGGCCAAAGACCAACCTTCTAAGAATAGGAATATCAAATGTTTCAAATCTTTGGGTATGGGACACATTGCATCTCAATGTCCAAAAAAGAGAACAATGATCTTGCGCGACCATGGGGAGGTGGAAACTGAAGATGACAATGATGATTTGCCTGAGTTGGTTGATGCTAGTGATGAGGAGGGAGTGGAATACCCCGTAGAAGGTGAAACTCTTGTTGCTAGGCATGCTCTTAGTGCACAAGTTAAGCTAGATGAAATGGAGTAGCAAAGAGAGAACATATTTCATACTAGATGTCATGTTAATAACAAGGTGTGTAGTATGATCATAGATGGGGGAAGTTGCACCAATGTAGCTAGCACTACCCTTGTTGAAAGATTAAACTTGCCTACACTAAAACATCCTAGACCTTACAAATTACAGTGGTTGAATGAGTGTGGAGAGGTCAAGGTTAATAATTAAGTTTTGGTAGCTTTTACCATAGGGAGGTATAGAGATGAGGTGCTTTGTGATGTGATTCCTATGCATGCTGGCCATATTCTGTTGGGGAGGCCATGGCAGTATGATAGGAAAGTGATGCATATGGGTTTAAGAATAGATACAGCTTTGTTAAAGATGAAAAATCCATTACACTTGTTCCATTAACCCCAAAACAAGTTTTTGAGGACCAAATGAAATTGAAAGGAGAGGTTGAGCAAAAGAGAAAGAATGAGGTTGGGATACGAGAGGAAAAAATAGGGAGGAAAAATGAGAGTGAGGCTAAAACATCTAGAAGAAAAATGAGTGGAAAAGAAAATAGAGAGGTGACTGATAAGGGTGAGAAAAGAGAAAGATCACAAGAGGGAAAAGAAAGAGAGCATATAGAGAGAAGTGGAAAAACAAAATTGAGTTTTTTTGCGAAAGAAAGGGAGGTTAATAGAGCTTTCATAGTAGGTCATTCTATGATCTTGCTTATCTACAAAGAATCATATCTAAGTCTTGATGAAACTAACCAATCTCTTCCTAATATAGCTATTTCTTTGTTGCAGGAATTTGAAGACGTGTTTCCTGAGGAGATGTCTACTGGATTGCCACCCATTAAAGGCATTGAGCATCAAATTGATTTCGTATCGGGAGCGGCTATTCCAAACCGACCAGCCTATAGAAGTAATCCAGAGGAAACAAAAGAACTTCAAAGGTAAGTCAAGGAATTGATGAGCAAAGGGCACGTGAGAGAAAGTATGAGTCCATGTGCCGTACCCGTCCTAGTGGTTCCAAAAAAAGATGGAACATGGAGAATGTGCATTGATTGCAGGGCAATTAACAACATAACGGTAAAGTATCGTCATCCAATACCTAGGTTAGATGACATGCTAGATGAGTTGCATGGGTCATGCATTTTCAGTAAAATTGATCTTAAAAGTGGATACCATCAAATTAGGATGAGAGAGGGAAATGAGTGGAAAACTGCTTTTAAAACTAAATATGGTTTGTATGAGTGGTTGGTAATGCCATTTGGTCTCACTAATGCACCTAACACTTTCATGAGGTTAATGAACCATGTTTTGCGTGCATTCATAGGTAAATTTGTGGTTGTGTATTTCGATGATATCCTAGTGTACAGCAAGAGTCTTGATGAGCATGTTATGCATTTGAGAAGTGTTTTTGAGGTTTTAAGACCGGAAAAGTTGTATGCCAATTTTAAGAAATGTACATTTTGCATGGAAAATGTTGTATTTCTTGGTTATGTTGTTAGCTCAAAAGGTATTAAGGTGGATGAAGAGAAAGTTCAAGCCATTAAAGAGTGGCCAACTCCTAAAAGCGTCACTAAGGTAAGAAGTTTCCATGGTCTAGTTAGTTTTTATAGACGATTTGTTAAAGATTTTAGCACTACCGCAGCACCACTCACTGAAATTGTTAAAAAGAATGTTGGATTTCATTGGGGCATTGATCAAGAAAATGCATTTAATCATATCAAAGATAGGTTGTGTTCTGCACCTGTGTTAGCATTACCAGATTTTAACAAAACGTTTGAGATTGAATGTGATGCCTTAGGAGTAGGGATTGGAGCCGTTTTGATGCAGGAAGGGCGATCCATAGTATTTTTCAGTGAGAAATTAAGTGGGGCAACCATGAATTATCCCACTTATGACAAAGAGCTTTATGCTCTTGTTAGGGCTTTGGAGACGTGGCAACACTATCTGTGGCCTAAGGAGTTTGTGATCCACACCGACCATGAGTCTTTGAAACATCTCAAGGGCCAAGGTAAATTGAATAAAAGGCATGGTAGATGGTTGGAGTATATTGAGACTTTTCCCTACGTCATTAAGTATAAACGAGGTAAGGAGAATATAGTTGCTGATGCTTTATCGAGGAGGTACGTGCTTCTTACTTCTATGAGTGCCAAAATGCTTGGATTTGAATATGTGAAAGAAATGTATGCAAATGATATTGATTTTTCTGTTGTGTACATGGCATGTGATAAAGGAGTTATTGACAAATTCTACAAGCATGATGGTTATTTGTTTAGGGAAAACAAATTGTGTGTGCCTAACTGTTCCATGCGTGAGTTATTGGTGCGTGAGGCGCATGGTGGGGGTCTAATGGGTCATTTTGGTTTTAGGAAAACATTAGAAATCTTGCATGAGCATTTCTTTTGGCCTAAGATGAGGAGAGATGTCATTTGCATTTGTGATAGATGCATTACTTGCAAAAAGGCCAAGTCTAAGGTTTTGCGTTGTATACACCTTTACCCGTTCCTAGTGAACCTTGGGTAGATCTTTCCATGGATTTTGTTTTGGGGCTGCCTCAAACTAAAAAGGGTAGGGATTCTATTTTCGTGGTCGTTGATAGGTTTAGTAAGATGGCACACTTCATTCCGTGTTATAAAACTGATGATGCTATGAATATAGCTGACTTGTTTTTTAGGGAGATAGTGCGACTCCATGATGTACTCAAGAGTATTGTGTCAGATAGAGATGTTAAGTTCCTTAGCTACTTTTGGAAAGTTTTGTGGGGTAAGTTAGGCACTAAGCTTTTATTCTCCACCACTTGTCATCCACAAACCAATGGACAAACTGAGATAGTTAACAAGACTTTAACATAGCTCTTGCGCATTGTCATTCATAAAAACCTGAAAACTTGAGAGGAGTGCTTGCCATTCGTAGAGTTTGCATACAATAGGACCATGCATTCTACTACTTCTTATTCTCCTTTTGAAATCGTTTATGGTTTTAATCCACTTACTCCTTTGGATTTGATGCCATTACCTGTTAATGAAAGGGGTAGTTTGGATGGGAAAAAGAGAGCAGAATTAGTGAAGTCACTACATGAGAGGATACGGCTTCAGATTGAAAAGAAGAATGAACAATATGCGTCTCAAGCCAACAAAGGAAGAAGGCGTGTGACCTTTGAACCAGATGATTGGGTTTGGGTTCACATGCGTAAAGAGAGGTTCCCAAACTATAGAAGAACAAAGTTGCATCCAAGTGGAGATGGATCATTCCAAATTCTCGAGAAAATAAATGATAATGCCTATAAAGTGGATCTTCCAGGTGAGTATAATATGTCTACTACCTTTAATGTTGCTGATCTTTCTCCTTTTGATGTAGGTGACGATTCGAGGTCGAATCCTTTTGAGGAGAGGGGGAATGATGAGTACCAAGGGAAGTTGGTTGACAAGAATAATAAGGATTCTTTGCACATTCCGGATGGGCCAATAACAAGATCAAGAGCGAAGAAGATCAAGGAAGCAATGTAAGGACTCGTGCAATCTACTTGGGCTAAAAGTGCAACTAGCAAGACACCAATAACGTTTAAGATGGGCTCAAACGAGGTGGAACCATCTTCGTTCATGTAATTGAAGTCGGGGAGAAGATGGCCTAGCATTTGAAGCATTGGACGTGTGGGTTGGCATCATGGCTGTTGGAGTCTTATTGTGTGGGCTTCCAAAACAATTATTTTTTAATTAAGTTTATGTGTAATTTGGGCTAGAGTTTTTGTAATTAAGAGCCTTATTTGTGACTTTTATTAATGTGGTTACTGTTTACGTATGAGGGGTTAATTTGATTAGTTTTGAGTTTCATTTAATTAGATATCATATTGAGTTTATTTTAATTAATGGGCCTTTGAAGCCAATTAGGGTTTGGATCCATTTAGGAGTAGTTTATTTTATTTAGCCTTAATATAAATAAGGCAAAACCCTAATTTTGTATTAGTTTTCAGCAGCCAATCAATTAAAAGAATTTTGAGAGAATTTGTTTCCTCTTCTTATTCTTGAATGAACTTAGAACTTATCAAATGATCAAACCTTTGTGGCGTTCGTGCTATCAATCTGGGTTCTTGAAACGAGTTTTCAACGGGTCTGGAATAAATTAAAATCTGATTCTTGGCTTTTTGGAGTGTTTATTGATTTGTTTGTGGGTTCTAAGGTTTCAATCCTATGGGTTCACATCACTATGTCTTGAGAGTGGCATCAATATCCTTCTCTTATAATTTTGGTTCTTGATTGAGTTCTAATCATCGGGTCAAAGTTCTTTATAACTTTGGTTCTTGATTGACATATAATCAATAGGTCAAAATTTCTTATTTTTATAAACCTGTTTTAATCTTTCTTAGGATTGTGTTTCAATTTGGTCGTGGGTGTCGTATCGTTATATACAGGATTCGCATCAGTTGGTATCAGAGCTTTGGGTATTAATTCAAGTTTGATTCATCAATTCAATTGGTTTTTATTTCTTTTTTCAGCCGCATGTCATTAATTTTTATTTTAGGGTTTTGTTCATTAGTTTGTTTCCTATTTTGTTCTTGTTGGCATCAACAGCTTCAGCCTTTCATATTTATATATTTCGATTATTTTTGTTTCTTGATTGCCGCAAGCCACCATCCATCTTCAATTTATTATTATTATTTTGTTCTTTTGTTTCTTGTTGACCGAACCATCATCTATTGCATCACCCACCATTCATTATCAATTTTATATGATGAGTACCAAGGTGGGTTAGTTGACAAGAATAAGAAGGATCCTTTACACATTCCGGATGGGCCAATAACAAGATCAAGAGCGAAGAAGATCAAAGAAGCAATGCAAGGACTTGTGCAATCTACTTGGGCTAAAAGTGCAACTAGCAAGACACCAACAACATTCAAGATGGGCTCAAACGAGGTGGAACCATCCTTCGTTCATGTAATTGAAGTCGGGGAGAAGACGTCCTAGCATTTGAAGCATTGGACGTGTGGGTTGGCATCATGGCTGTTGGAGTCTTATTGTGTGGGCTTCCGAAACAATTATTTTTTAAATAAGTTTATGTGTAATTTGGGCTAGAGTTTTTGTAATCAAGAGGCCTTATTTGTGACTTGGTTACTGTTCACGTATGAGGGGTTAAGTTGATTAGTATTGGGTTTATTTTAAGTAATGGGCCTTTGAAGCCAATTAGGGTTTGGACCCATTTAGGAGTAGTTATTTTATTTGGCCTTAATATAAATAAGGCAAAACCCTAATTTTGTATCAGTTTTTCAGCAGCCATCAAATAGAAGAATTGAGAGAATTTGTTTCCTCTTCTTGTTCTTGAATGAACTTAGAACTTATCAAAGGATCAAACCTTTGTGGCGTTCCTACTATCAATCCGGGTTCTTGAAACGAGTTTTCAACGGGTCTGGAACAATTAAAAATCTGATTCTTGGCTTTCTTGGGGTGTTTATTGATTTGTTTGTGGGTTCTAAGGTTTTAATCCTACGGGTTCACATCAATTGGTATCAGAGCTTCGGTTCCAAAATCAGGTTTGTTTGTTTCATTATCTTTAATTATTCTTAGCTTCTGCGTTTAGGTTTACGTATTCTTGAATTCGTCTTTGTTGTTTTCTTTCTTGATAAACTTATTACATCTTCAATCCTATTCCAAAAAAAAAAGAAGGCACGAAAATTATAAAAAAAAAAAAAAAGTGCAGTGGTCTGTTAAAAAAAAAAAAATTAAAATTGCAGTGGCCTGTTAAAAAAAAAAAAAAAGGCACGAAAATTGAAAAAAAAAAATTCAGTGCTTCTTGGATTAATTCTTTGATGATTCTTGGATTGAAAATCTCTTATTGCAAGTGTTATTGTGAGATCACACATACATAAGTTCTTATTTGGATTTCATGTCAATGAATCGTGTGTGGGCTGTCTCATGTTGATCTGTTCACAAATTAATTTCACACCTATTCTCTAATTCATAAATTTCTTTTTGTTCTTATTTTGTCGTCTTGATTGAGTTAGTCATCTTTTTCGTGTGCGCTTTCTTTGATTCCTTCGTATCTTGCTTTTATTTTATTTCAGTTACTGGTTTTAATTGATTTGGACTTTTTGGCTTGTTTCTTGAACTTTTATTGGTGGGAAAAACACACGGGTCGAGTTCTTGATTGAGTTCAGTAGTTCTTAAAGAATTTGAAAGAGAAAACAGAGAGTGGAAAAAAAAAAAAAAAAAAAAAAGGAAGTATTAGAGTGAAACACGAGTGGAGTGCAAACACGTGAGGATTGTGGACATTATTATTTTTCCTTGCAGCTAACATCAAAATGTCAGGCACTAATGACTCAAACTCAAGTCCTAAAATTGACAACACATTCTTTACGTTTCAAGCCATACATCAACAATTTGAACGAATGAATGTGATTTTTGGAGAGATAAAGGATAGAATGGACCGACAAGATGAAGCTATAGCTAGAATCCAAAGAGGGCAGCCTAATCGGGAACCAAATGGTCAAAATAGGCGTAGGCATGATCCTTTAGGTGTGGAAGAAACAGAAACTGAAAGTGGAGGGGAGAATGACCTGGAATCTGAAATTGAGATGGAAAGGTTTAGGCCTAGGAGGGGTAGGCGTGGAAGAGGTCCTAGGAGAAACATTCGGGGTCGAGATGAGGTAGATAGAAACTTTGGGAACATTAAAATGAAAATACCATCTTTCCAAGGTAGAAACGATCCTGAAGTGTACCTAGAATGGGAGAAAAAGGTTGAGTTGATCTTTGATTGTCATAACTATTCTGAGGAGAAGAAAGTGAAGCTTGCAGTGATTGAATTTACAGATTATGCAATCATCTGGTGGGATCAACTAACGACAAATAGAAGGAGAAACCTTGAGAGACGTGTTGAAACTTGGGGAGAATTAAAGGCTCTCATGCGGAAGAGATTCATACCCAACCACTACTATAGAGACCTTTATCAGAAACTTCAAAGTCTTACACAAGGTTCATGGAGTGTGGAAGAATATCACAAGGAGATGGAGGTTGCCATGATTAGAGCTAATGTTGAGGAGGATAGGGAAGCCACTATGGCAAGGTTTTTGAATGGCTTAAATAGGGATATTGCTAATGTAGTAGAGTTGCAGCACTATGTGGAGTTGGAGGACATGGTACACATGACTATGAAGGTGGAGAGACAATTGAAGAAAAAGGTGGCAGCAAGATACTCTTCGCATTCCACAACTCTGTGGAAATCGAAATGGGGTGATAATGAGAAGAATGACAGGGTTATTTCAAAGGGAAAGATTGAGCCACCTAAAGGGAAAGAAGGAGAAGCTATCAAAAACAAAACAAAGGCCGAAGACCAACCTTCTAAGAATAGGAATATCAAATGTTTCAAATGTTTGGGTATGGGACACATTGCATCTCAATGTCCAAACAAGAGAACGATGATCTTGCGTGACCATGGAGAGGTGGAAACTGAAGATGACAGTGATGATATGCCTGAGTTGGTTGACGCTAGTGATAAGGAAGGAGTGGAATACCCCGTAGAAGGTGAAACTCTTGTTGCTAGGCTTGCTCTTAATGCACAAGTTAAGGTAGAAGAAATGGAGCAGCAAAGAGAGAACATATTTCATACTAGATGTCATGTTAATAACAAGGTGTGTAGTATGATCATAGATGGGGGAAGTTGCACCAATGTAGCTAGCACCACCCTTGTTGAAAGATTAAACTTGCCTACACTAAAACATCTAGACCTTACAAATTACAGTGGTTGAATGAGTGTGGAGAGGTCAAGGTTAATAATCAAGTTTTGGTAGCTTTTACCATAGGGAGGTATAGAGATGAGGTGCTTTGTGATGTGGTTCCTATGCATGCTGGCCATATTCTGTTGGGGAGGCCATGGTAGTATGATAGGAAAGTGATGCATGATGGGTTTAAGAATAGGTACAACTTTGTTAAAGAAGGAAAATCCATTATACTTGTTCCATTAACTCCAAAACAAGTTTTTGAGGATCAAATGAAATTGAAAAGAGAGGTTGAGCAAAAGAGAAAGAATGAGGTTGGGATACGAGATGAAAAAATAGAGAGGAAAAATGAGAGTGAGGCTGAAACATCTAGAAGAAAAATGAGTGGAAAAGAAAAGGGAGAGGTGACTGATAAAGGTGAGAAAAGAGAGAGACCACAAGAAGGAAAAGAAAGAGAGCGTATAGAGAGGAGTGGAAAAACAAAATTGAGTTTTTTTGCAAAAGAAAGGGAGGTTAATAGAGCTTTCATAGCAGGTCATTCTATGATCTTGCTTGTCTACAAAGAATCATATCTAAGTCTTGATGAAACTAACCAATCCCTTCCTAGTATAGCTATTTCTTTGTTGCCGGAATTTGAAGACTTGTTTCCTGAGGAGATGCCTAGTGGATTTCCACCCATTAGAGGCATTGAGCATCAAATTGATTTCGTACCGGGAGCGGCTATTCCAAACCGACCAGCCTATAGAAGTAATCCAGAGGAAACAAAAGAACTTCAAAGGCAAGTCGAGGAATTGATGAGCAAAGGGTACGTGCGAGAAAGTATGAGTCCATGTGCTGTACCCGTCCTATTGGTTCCAAAAAAGATGGAACATGGAGAATGTGCATTGATTGCAGGGCAATTAACAACATAATGGTAAAGTATCGTCATCCAATACCTAGGTTAGATGACATGCTTGATGAGTTGCATGGGTCATGCATTTTCAGTAAAATTGATCTTAAAAGTAGATACCATCAAATTAGGATGAGAGAGGGAGATGAGTGGAAAACTGCTTTTAAAACTAAATATGGTTTATATGAGTGGTTAGTAATGCCATTTGGTCTCACTAATGCACCTAGCACTTTCATGAGGTTAATGAACCATGTTTTGCGTGCATTCATTGGTAAATTTGTGGTTGTGTATTTCGATGATATCCTAGTGTACAGCAAGAGTCTTGATGAGCATGTTATGCATTTGAGGAATGTTTTTGAGGTTTTAAGACAAGAAAAGTTGTATGCCAATTTTAAGAAATGTACATTTTGCATGGAAAATGTTGTGTTTCTTGGTTATGTTGTTAGCTCAAAAGGTATTGAGGTGGATGAAGAGAAAGTTTAAGCCATTAAGGAGTGGCCAACTCCTAAAAGCATCACTGAGGTAAGAAGTTTTCATGGTCTAGCAAGTTTTTATAGACGGTTTGTTAAAGATTTTAGCACTATCACAACACCACTCACTGAAATTGTTAAAAAGAATGTTGGATTTCATTGGGGCATTGATCAAGAAAATGCATTTAATCATATCAAAGATAGGTTATGTTCTGCACCTGTGTTAGCATTACCAGATTTTAACAAAACGTTTGAGATTGAATGTGATGCCTCAGGAGTAGGGATTGGAGCGGAGCGGTTTTGATGCAGGAAGGGCGATCCATAGCATTTTTCAGTGAGAAATTAAGTGGGGCAGCCTTGAATTATCCCACTTATGACAAAGAGCTTTATGCTCTTGTTAGGGCTTTGGAGACGTGGCAACACTATCTATGGCCTAAGGAGTTTGTGATCCACACCGACCATGAGTCTTTGAAACATCTCAAGGGGCAAGGTAAATTGAATAAAAGGCATGCTAGATGGATGGAGTATATCGAGACTTCTCCCTATGTCATTAAGTATAAACGAGGTAAGGAGAATATAGTTACTGATGCTTTATCAAGGATGTACGTGCTTCTTACTTCTATGAGTGCCAAAATGCTTGGATTTGAATATGTGAAAGAAATGTATGCAAATGATATTGATTTTTCTGTTGTGTACATGGCATGTGATAAAGGAGTTGTTGACAAATTCTACAAGCATGATGGTTATTTGTTTAGGGAAAGCAAATTGTGTGTGCCTAACTGTTCTATGCGTGAGTTATTGGTGCGTGAGGCGCATGGTGGGGGCCTAATGGGTCATTTTGGTGTTAGGAAAACATTAGAAATCTTGCATGAGCATTTCTTTTGGCCTAAGATGAGAAGAGATGTCATTCGCATTTGTGACAGATGCATTACTTGCAAAAGGGCCAAGTCTAAGGTTTTGCCACATGGGTTGTATACACCTTTACCCGTTCCTAGTGAACCTTGGGTAGATCTTTCTATGGATTTTGTTTTGGGACTGCCTCGAACTAAAAAGGGTAGGGATTCTATTTTCGTGGTCGTTGATAGGTTTAGTAAGATGGCACACTTCATTCCGTGTCATAAAACTGATGATGCTGTGAATATAGCTGACTTGTATTTTAGGGAGATAGTGCGACTCCATGGTGTACCCAAGAGTATTGTGTCAGATAGAGATGTTAAGTTCCTTAGCTACTTTTGGAAAGTTTTGTGGGGTAAGTTAGGCACTAAGCTTTTATTCTCCACCACTTGTCATCCTCAAACCGATGGACAAACTGAGGTAGTTAACAGAACTTTAACACAGCTCTTGCGCACTGTCATTCATAAAAACCTGAAAACTTGGGAGGATTGCTTGCCATTCATAGAGTTTGCATACAATAGGACCATGCATTCTACTACTTCTTATTCTCCTTTTGAAATCGTTTATGGTTTTAATCCACTTACTCCTTTGGATTTGATGCCATTACCTGTTAATGAAAGGGGTAGTTTGGATGGGAAAAAAAGAGCAGAATTAATGAAGTCACTACATGAAAGGGTACGGCTTCAGATTGAAAAGAAGAATGAACAATATGCGTCTCAAGCCAACAAAGGAAGAAGGCGTGTGACCTTTGAACCAGGTGATTGGGTTTGGGTTCACATGCGTAAAGAGAGGTTTCCAAACTATAGAAGAACAAAGTTGCATCCAAGAGGAGATGGACCATTCCATATTCTCGAGAAAATAAATGATAATGCCTATAAAGTGGATCTTCCAGGTGAGTATAATGTGTCTGCTACCTTTAATGTTGCTGATCTTTCTCCTTTTGATGTAGGTGATGATTCGAGGTCGAATCCTTTTGAGGGGAGGAGGAATGATGAGTACCAAGGTGGGTTGGTTGACAAAAATAAGAAGGATCCTTTGCACATTCCGGATGGGCCAATAACAAGATCAAGAGCGAAGAAGATCAAAGAAGCAATGCAAGGACTTGTGCAATCTACTTGGGCTAAAAGTGCAGCTAGCAAGACACCAACAATATTCAAGATGGGCTCAAACGAGGTGGAACCATCCTTCGTTCATGTAATTAAAGTCGGGGAGAAGACGTCCTAGCATTTGAAGCATTGGACGTGTGGGTTGGCATCATGGCTGTTGGAGTCTTATTGTGTGGGCTTCCAAAGCAATTATTTTTTTAAATAAGTTTATGTGTAATTTGGGCTAGAGTTTTTGTAATCAAGAGACCTTATTTGTGACTTGGTTACTGTTCACGTATGAGGGGTTAAGTTGATTAGTTTTGGGTCTCATTTAATTAGATATCATATTGGGTTATTTTAATTAATGGGCCTTTGAAGCCAATTAGGGTTTGGATCCATTTAGGAGTAGTTTATTTTATTTAGCCTTAATATAAATAAGGTGTTACAAATGCTGCTCCACATGCCACTAGTGCTCAAGGAAGTGACTTGGAGATTCATCTTGAAGATTTTAACAGACCAATCACCAGGGCCCAAGCTAAAAGGTTAAAGGAACAACTTCAACTATTTGTGCAAAATTGGGTAGATAATGAGCTGTCTAAGCATGGAGATTTTAAAGAGCCCAATTTGATTAATGTAATTGGGCTAAAAGACTAGCTTTGGATTCAGCCCATCTTATTTCCAACCATTCAAGTGGTGTCCAGATTCATTCACTAATTAATGGCATGAATCAAGGAGTTATTTTGACATTCATGATGGCAAGAATCAAGGAATCACTAATGGCAAGAATCAAGGAGTAATTTTGGCATTGATGAGAGGGTTGACTCCACCTTGATTAGTGTCTAGGCTCAATATACATTCTGGTTGTAAAATCTTTAAATAGGGCTGTTTAATTTTATTTTGGGGCATCTGAATATTTCTTCAAACATTTCCTATATGGAATTTAAGAGAGTTTTCTTTCTTGTGATTTTATGCTTAAGGTGTTGAATTGATGCAATTGAGTTTGTCTTTGTATTTCAATTCTACTTCCTATTTCTATTGTTCTTGATTGCTTTGATCTTGGGTTCAAGGGTATTCTCTTAGGTTTTTGTCAAAACGCATTTCTTGGGTGATAGAACAAATCAACCTGAATTACTTTGGTGTGAAATCAAATCTGGTTGTGAGTGATAAAGAGTTCAAAGAAACAATTTGGGTCTTGGGGTTCCGCATCGTAAGGCAAAACCCTAATTTTATGGCAGTTTTCAGCAGCCATCAATTAAAAGAATTGAGAGAATTTGTTTCCTCTTCTTGTTCTTGAATGAACTTAGAACTTATCAAAGGATCAAACCTTTGTGGCGTTCCTACTATCAATCCGGGTTCTTGAAACGGGTTTTCAACGGGGGTCTGGAACAATTAAAAATCTGATTCTTGGCTTTCTTGGGGTTTTTATTGATTTGTTTGTGGGTTCTAAGGTTTTAATCCTACGGGTTCACATCACGGAGGTTCGTTTAATTAAGTTTTGACGTGTTTGCGAATGATTTGCGATGTTGAATTTTGTGTTGCGAAGCCGTGTAGGGGTTGTTATGTTAGGAAATATGGGCTGTTATGTTTTGTTTTTCGTTTTGTAATGGTCGGCATGAAAAATGGTTCGCAATGATATGCATTAGAGTATTGGAAAGTTATCTGAATTTTGCTAGATTGTTTTTAAGCGTTTCAATCAAGTTTTCCGTGATTTCGAAAGGCGTTAGTTCACGATTTAGTGTCGAACGAGTTGTGATTTAAAATACTATGTTGTTAAACGATATTTAAATGTGATTCAAATAAATATCTATGACGGAAACGATTGAGAAATTTCATGATGATTTGTTAGAGATAATTCGCGTAAAGGAAAGGCAATGTGACTAAATTTATAAGCTATTAAAGTGTGATTATATGAGCTGTAAACGTGCTGTTTTGAGGTGATATCCATTGGAAGTTTTTAAGATGCATAATAGGAGAGCATATAGTTATAGCACATTATGTAACGCTAGAAATTTATTAAATAAACTCTTGCTATGTTTGTTTAATAAAAGGTCAAGGAGAACCCGGCGAACTGGATTCTCGATCTGAAAATAAGGGTAAAGCTTAGGGGGAGCATTCGATTCAAAGATCGAATCATTTTTGAGGTCGGTATACACATTATCTTTAAAGCTTATTTGAAAGTGTTTTTGTTATGAAATGAATTTCTTAAATGAGATTGTTATATGAATATTTTTAAATGATATTGTTATATCTTTTCAATATGATACATTTACAAACGTATTTTACTATATTTGAAATGAGATACGAAATTGATTCGTTAAGAAAATCTTGTTACTAAAATCAAAGTGAAAAATATGTGATACAAACATTATGATATAAATAGCCCTTGTAAACATAGATATCGATAAATGGAAATTGGTAATTGACATGTCAATAGGGAACTTAGCAGCTGCACCGTTTATTTACATACACTAAATTGATACGTTATGGATTATGAGAGGCACTACGTGTCCGATCCTAAACGATTATGTGTTATGATATACGACCCGATGGATAATCACCGAGCGGCCATTGCCGGGGTCGACCGTTATTTTGGCGGATACTACCGCGTGTCCGATGCCGGAAACCCATATACCAATACATGAGTATCGAATACATGTTTACTAAGGGGCACTGAGAAAAATGTTATAAGCGATGAAATGAAATTGTTACATGATATGAAAGGTTCAATGTTTTGAAATATGTTGAACTCGAAAAATTGTGAATTCATATGTTTAAGTATTTTTATGCAGCATATATATATATATGTTTGTGAATGATAAAGTTATAATGCTTTTAGTTACGAATGAAATTATATTCGAAATTGAGAAATTAGATTATGTGTATACCACTAAGTAAATATGCTTAGCGCGTTGATTTACCGCGCGCAAGTTGAAGCTTGTGATTCCATTCCCAGACAAGGAAGTAGCTGATACGCAGAAGTTCAGATAGTCGCCATCCTTTCTATGCTTTTGGTAGTTATATGTATATATATTGCGTAGGATCATGCATTTTGGAACATATGTATATTTATGTAAATTATTGTATTTCACTTATGTAAAAAGCTTATGTATATTTCTTAAAGCTTACTTTTGAATATATATGCATATAAATGTTTATGATATAATTGAGTAATGTAATGTTTGGAAAACGGACCGGAGGTCCGAATTGGAAATTCTAAAATTGATGTTTTAGAGATGTTAGAGTTTTAATTACAGGGAATGGATTTTGGATTTCAGAAAAACAGAGGAAACTCTGTCGAAATTATTTAAAAATATATATATATTTCCGCTATTTTGATAACGAGTTTAATAAGTTTTTTTTAAAAAAAAAAAGTAACTGAAACGGATTTATTAGTAAAGTAATGTTCTCCGTTCTGGATTTCCGACCGTAACGGAAGTCGGGTGAAAGGCGTTACACTTGTCAAGTAAGTATAATGTGATGCAAACCCCGTATATAAAAATATGACACTCACGACTAAATTGAAATACAACCCCAAGAAAGATTAAAACAAGTTTATAAAAATAAGAAATTTTGCCCTATTGATTATATGTCAATCAAGAACCAAAGTTATAAAGAACTTTGACCCAATGATTAGAACTCAATCAAGAACCAAAATTATAAAAGAAGGATATTGACGTCACTCCCAAGATATAGATGAGAAGGTGGGAGATAAGTCATGGTTTGATCGCCACAAGCAAAGCTTGATAAGATCACATGTTTATGAAGAACGAGAGAAAATTCACTCTCTCAATAAAACATAAGGTGGCTGCATCTTCATTCATCTTGTTGTTTTTGCTTAGGGTTACAAGCCTTTTATAGGCAAAGAAAATCAAACATAACATGAAACCCTAGCCCCCTAACAATTGGACTCATTAAATATACTCATGGGTTTATAATAATTAAATATGGGCTTAAGTTAATTATAATATGTCAGCCCAAATAATACACACTAAAATAAAATAAGCTAACTTAACTTAAAACCCATTACAATTTCAAATAAACTCAACCCAATTTATTTAAAGCCCAAATAACTCTAGTTTGCATCTAATTGTCTTCCATTAGCATCCAAAGCCTTCATGATTAAGCCCAATAGCCTTCAAGATCAATGATTTTCAACTTGAACAATATTTTAAAGCCTTAGTGACTCCTCCAAATCGTCCAAATGTGTTTGCTTGCTTGGATCCCATCATAATGTTAGTGCAACTTTTAATATTTCTGATCTTTCTCCATTTGATTTCGATACAGGTGTAGATTTTGATGTGGTTCAAGGTGTGTCTCCAAAGGATCTAATTCAAATCCCTATTGGACATGTTATGAGGGCTTGAGTTAAGAAGTTCAAGGAAGCACTTAACGGGCTGATTCAAGAAGTTTGCACTCAAATACAATCATGGAAGCCCATCGATGGAAGCCCACGTGAGCAACTAAAATGCATCAACTTGATCCAAGTTCTAAAGGATTTCAGCCCAAGTTAAACCTAATCTTTGCATTTAATGGGCGTATATCTTGGCATGAATTCACCAAGCATGATGGGAGAAAAGCCAACTTTCTTATTTAAGTTTCTAGTAAAATCAGGAATAATAATTAGAATCTTAGACATGCTTATTTATATAATGGGCTAATATATATTAAATTCTAGACTTTAATATCAGGCCCATATGTGCCAATTAGGTTGACATATTGGATCGGCCCCTTGACTCCACTCAATGGTCCACTGTAGGCCACCATCGAAGGTCCACCATAAGCCTTATCATGCGCCCTCAGGTAAACAAGCTTTGAAATGCCATTTTAACCTTTGCGACCTTGCTCTTGTGATTGGTCCATCAGGTATGCTCAATTCATCCTTGGAACAGGCATCCTTGTCACGTGTACCATCAACTCCAATGCCATGTTTGTGACATCCCGGCTCCCAAGATCGCCACTTCTTGTGACATCCCGGCTCCCAAGATCGCCACTCAATCGGTATTGTTCCCTCCCCTGGGGATTTTTCTCGCCTCCCCCACCTCTCGAACCTGGCACCTGGGGCTTAATACCAAATTCTTAGAGAAGTGGGTACCAATTGAGCCACTAGCTCAATTGGTACCCACTTCTCTAAGAATTTGGTATTAAGCCCCAGGTGCCAGGTTCGAGAGGTGGGGGAGGCGAGAAAAATCCCCAGGGGAGGGAACAGTACCGATTGAGTGGCGATCTTGGGAGCCGGGATGTCACAAGAAGTGGCGATCTTGGGAGCCGGGATGTCACAATAAAAAGGCGCCTTTTTATTGTGACATCCCGGCTCCCAAGATCGCCACTTCCTGTGACATCCCGGCTCCCAAGATCGCCACTCAATCGGTACTGTTCCCTCCCCTGGGGATTTTTCTCGCCTCCCCCACCTCTCGAACCTAGCACCTGGGGCTTAATACCAAATTCTTAGAGAAGTGGGTACCAATTGAGCTCAGTAGCTCAATTGGTACCCACTTCTCTAAGAATTTGGTATTAAGCCCCAGGTGCCAGGTTCGAGAGGTGGGGGAGGCGAGAAAATCCCCAGGGGAGGGAACAGTACGGATTGAGTGGCGATCTTGGGAGCCGGGATGTCACAGGAAGTGGCGATCTTGGGAGCCGGGATGTCACAATGTTTGCTGCTCACATCACTGCCAATCCCATAATTCTTATTATTGCTATTACCATTACCTTTACCACCACTAAAGCGATCTCTGTGGGCATTGAAGGTATTATCTTCTAATTATGATTCATCTCCATAAAATACCTCAAAAGCATCCTCAAACTCATTGCCATCACCTCGTGATTCTAGACTCCTCCTTTGTTGCCCTCTTTGTAAATTAGCAATGGTCTCGTCTTGTCTCTTTAGTTGATCTCTAATATTTTCAAACACCAAGTTCATCCTCACAGATTGTTGTTGCATTGCTTTGAGTACATTTGACTCATTGATCTTTTCTCCTCGTTCAATATCTCTTTCATTACTCGAAAACATAATTGAAACCTACAAAGAATGTTAGAAAGAAATAATCTCATAACACTCTTTCACACTCTCTCACGTGTTTATCAATTGTCACTCTTATTTTCACTTAATACTCATGACGTAACTCAATACTCCCTATCCATGCTCAAAGTTTTGTCTCTAAGTTTTTTATAGAACTAATCGACCCACCAATGTCACCCTTGAAGTAATTACTTTGACTAATCTCAACAAGAAAGGCGAATGTTTATAAAGACAATAAGAGAATATGAAAGACATTCAAGAAACAATGAAGGATCAAAAGGAATTAATTGTGATCAAAGTGAGAAACAAATGTAAACAAGATGATTTCAAATAAACAAATTTAGAAAGGAACTAAAGTTTACCCCTTTAATTTAAGAAAAATTAGAATGAAATGGAAATAAATTTTATTTCTTTATATAAGTAAGAACAAAATAGAAAAGAAATAAAATTGATTCATTTTATTTAGTCAAGACAAAAAAGGAAGGAAATTAAATTGATGTCTTAAAAAGCTTTCCTTACATGTAAGATGTCTAGTTAAGAAGAAAATAAAATTTCAATCTCCTCCACTCAAGAATTTTTTTTCTTAGTCTTTTTTTTTTTTTTCTCTCTTTTTCTTTCTTTCTTTTTTTTTTTCCTACTCTCTCTTTTTTCTTTTTTTACTTTTTTCTTTTTTTTTCTCTTGTTTTTTTAATACTAAAAATCACACACAATGAAGAATATTGGTAAATTACAAATCAAAATGAAAACAAAGACACAATAAATAGTGACGTAAACAGTAAAAAAATGAACAAGAGAATATGACAACACAAACATGGTATTATGCGGAAAGAAGAAGAATAGATGTGAGTTTTTTTTTTTTTTAAAGTAAATCCCAAATTAATTAACCTAAAACTTTGATACCGAATTATGTGAACCCCGAATATAACGATACGATACTCACAAACAATTGAATCAATAACCCCAAGAAAGTTTAATTCAGTGATGAACCACATATATAAAGATACAATACCCACGATCAAATTAAAACACAACTCCAAGAAAGATTAAAATAGATTTATAAAAAAAAAAAAAAAAAAAAAAAAATTGACCCATTCATTATATGGCAAATAAGAACCAAAGTTATAAAAAACTTTGATCCAATAATTAGAACTCAATCAAGAGCCAAAATTATAAAAGAATGATATTGACGTCACTCCCAAGACATAAATAAGAAGGTAGAAGATAACTCATTATTTGATCGCTACAAGCATATGATGTGAACCCGTAGGATTAAAACCTTAGAACCCACAACAAATCAATAAACACCCCAAGAAAGCCAAGAATCAGATTTTTAATTGTTCCAGACCCGTTGAAAACTCGTTTCAAGAACCCGGATTGATAGTAGGAACGCCACAAAGGTTTGATCCTTTGATAAGTTCTAAGTTCATTCAAGAACAAGAAGAGGAAACAAATTCTCTCAATTCTTCTATTTGATGGCTGCTGAAAACTGATACAAAATTAGGGTTTTGCCTTATTTATATTAAGGCCAAATAAAATAACTACTCCTAAATGGGTCCAAACCCTAATTGGCTTCAAAGGCCCATTACTTAAAATAAACCCAATATGATATCTAATTAAATGAAACCCAAAACTAATCAACTTAACCCCTCATACGTGAACAGTAACCAAGTCACAAATAAGGCCTCTTGATTACAAAAACTCTAGCCCAAATTACACATAAACTTATTTAAAAAAATAATTGTTTCGGAAGCCCACACAATAAGACTCCAACAGCCATGATGCCAACCCACACGTCCAATGCTTCAAATGCTAGGACGTCTTCTCCCCGACTTCAATTACATGAACGAAGGATGGTTCCACCTCGTTTGAGCCCATCTTGAATGTTGTTGGTGTCTTGCTAGTTACACTTTTAGCCCAAGTAGATTGCACAAGTCCTTGCATTGCTTCTTTGATCTTCTTCGCTCTTGATCTTGTTATTGGCCCATCCGGAATGTGCAAAGGATCCTTCTTATTCTTGTCAATCAACCCACCTTGGTACTCATCATTCCCCCTCTCCTCAAAAGGATTCGACCTCGAATCATCACCTACATCAAAAGGAGAAAGATCAGCAACATTAAAGGTAGCAGACACATTATACTCACCTGGAAGATCCACTTTATAGGCATTATCATTTATTTTCTCGAGAATTTGGAATGGTCCATCTCCTCTTGGATGCAACTTTGTTCTTCTATAGTTTGGAAACCTCTCTTTACGCATGTGAACCCAAACCCAATCACCTGGTTCAAAGGTCACACGCCTTCTTCCTTTGTTGGCTTGAGACGCATATTGTTCATTCTTCTTTTCAATCTGAAGCCGTACCCTCTCATGTAGTGACTTCACTAATTCTGCTCTCTTTTTCCCATCCAAACTACCCCTTTCATTAACAGGTAATGGCATCAAATCCAAAGGAGTAAGTGGATTAAAACCATAAACGATTTCAAAAGGAGAATAAGAAGTAGTAGAATGCATGGTCCTATTGTATGCAAACTCTATGAATGGCAAGCAATCCTCCCAAGTTTTCAGGTTTTTATGAATGACAGTGCGCAAGAGCTGTGTTAAAGTTCTGTTAACTACCTCAGTTTGTCCATCGGTTTGAGGATGACAAGTGGTGGAGAATAAAAGCTTAGTGCCTAACTTACCCCACAAAACTTTCCAAAAGTAGCTAAGGAACTTAACATCTCTATCTGACACAATACTCTTGGGTACACCATGGAGTCGCACTATCTCCCTAAAAAACAAGTCAGCTATATTCACAGCATCATCAGTTTTATGACACGGAATGAAGTGTGCCATCTTACTAAACCTATCAACGACCACGAAAATAGAATCCCTACCCTTTTTAGTTCGAGGCAGCCCCAAAACAAAATCCATAGAAAGATCTACCCAAGGTTCACTAGGAACGGGTAAAGGTGTATACAACCCATGTGGCAAAACCTTAGACTTGGCCCTTTTGCGAGTAATGCATCTGTCACAAATGCGAATGACATCTCTTCTCATCTTAGGCCAAAAGAAATGCTCATGCAAGATTTCTAATGTTTTCCTAACACCAAAATGACCCATTAGACCCCCACCATGCGCCTCACGCACCAATAACTCACGCATAGAACAGTTAGGCACACACAATTTGCTTTCCCTAAACAAATAACCATCATGCTTGTAGAATTTTTCATCAACTCCTTTATCACATGCCATGTACACAACAGAAAAATCAATATCATTTGCATACATTTCTTTCACATATTCAAATCCAAGCATTTTGGCACTCATAGAAGTAAGAAGCACGTACCTCCTTGATAAAGCATCAGCAACTATATTCTCCTTACCTCGTTTATACTTAATGACGTAGGGAAAAGTCTCGATATACTCCATCCATCTCGCATGCCTTTTATTCAATTTACCTTGCCCCTTGAGATGTTTCAAAGACTCATGGTCGGTGTGGATCACAAACTCCTTAGGCCATAGATAGTGTTGCCACGTCTCCAAAGCCCTAACAAGAGCATAAAGCTCTTTGTCATAAGTGGGATAATTCAAGGCTGCCCCACTTAATTTCTCACTGAAAAATGCTATGGATCGCCCTTCCTGCATCAAAACCGCTCCAATCCCTACTCCTGAGGCATCACATTCAATCTCAAACATTTTGTTAAAATCTGGTAATGCTAACACAGGTGCAGAACATAACCTATCTTTGATATGATTAAATGCATTTTCTTGATCAATGCCCCAATGAAATCCAACATTCTTTTTAACAATTTCAGTGAGTGGTGCTGTGATTGTGCTAAAATCTTTAACAAACCGTCTATAAAAACTAGCTAGACCATGAAAACTTCTTACCTCAGTGATGCTTTTAGGAGTTGGCCACTCCTTAATGGCTTGAACTTTCTCTTCATCCACCTCAATACCTTTTGAGCTAACAACATAACCAAGAAACACAACATTTTCCATGCAAAATGTACATTTCTTAAAATTGGCATACAACTTTTCTTGTCTTAAAACCTCAAAAACACTCCTCAAATGCATAACATGCTCATCAAGACTCTTGCTGTACACTAGGATATCATCGAAATACACAACCACAAATTTACCAATGAATGCACGCAAAACATGGTTCATTAATCTCATGAAAGTGCTAGGTGCATTAGTGAGACCAAATGGCATTACTAACCACTCATATAAACCATATTTAGTTTTAAAAGCAGTTTTCCACTCATCTCCCTCTTTCATCCTAATTTGATGGTATCCACTTTTAAGATCAATTTTACTGAAAATGCATAACCCATGCAACTCATCAAGCATGTCATCTAACCTAGGTATTGGATGACGATACTTTACCGTTATGTTGTTAATTGCCCTGCAATCAATGCACATTCTCCATGTTCCATCTTTTTTTGGAACCAATAGAACGGGTACAGCACATGGACTCATACTTTCTCTCACGTACCCTTTGCTCATCAATTCCTCGACTTGCCTTTGAAGTTCTTTTGTTTCCTCTGGATTACTTCTATAGGCTGGTCGGTTTGGAATAGCCGCTCCCGGTACAAAATCAATTTGATGCTCAATGCCTCTAATGGGTGGCAATCCACTAGGCATCTCCTCAAGAAACAAGTCTTCAAATTCCTGCAACAAAGAAATAGCTATACTAGGAAGGGATTGGTTAGTTTCATCAAGACTTAGATATGATTCTTTGTAGACAAGCAAGATCATAGAATGACCTGCTATGAAAGCTCTATTAACCTCCCTTTCTTTTGCAAAAAAACTCAATTTTGTTTTTCCACTCCTCTCTATACGCTCTCTTTCTTTTCCTTCTTGTGGTCTCTCTCTTTTCTCACCTTTATCAGTCACCTCTCCCTTTTCTTTTCCACTCATTTTTCTTCTAGATGTTTCAGCCTCACTCTCATTTTTCCTCTCTATTTTTTCCTCTCGTATCCCAACCTCATTCTTTTTCTTTTGCTCAACCTCTCCTTTCAATTTCATTTGATCCTCAAAAACTTGTTTTGGAGTTAATGGAACAAGTGTAATGGATTTTCCTTCTTTAACAAAGCTGTACCTATTCTTAAACCCATCATGCATCACTTTCCTATCATACTGCCATGGCCTCCCCAACAGAATATGGCCAGCATGCATAGGAACCACATCACAAAGCACCTCATCTCTATACCTCCCTATGGTAAAAGCTACCAAAACTTGATTATTAACCTTGACCTCTCCACACTCATTCAACCACTGTAATTTGTAAGGTCTAGGATGTTTTAGTGTAGGCAAGTTTAATATTTCAACAAGGGTGGTGCTAGCTACATTGGTGCAACTTCCCCCATCTATGATCATACTACACACCTTGTTATTAACATGACATCTAGTATGAAATATGTTCTCTCTTTGCTGCTCCATTTCTTCTACCTTAACTTGTGCATTAAGAGCACGCCTAGCAACAAGAGTTTCACCTTCTACGGGGTATTCCACTCCCTCCTCATCACTAGCGTCAACCAACTCAGGCATATCATCACTGTCATCTTCAGTTTCCACCTCCCCATGGTCACGCAAGATCATCGTTCTCTTGTTTGGACATTGAGATGCAATGTGTCCCATACCCAAGCATTTGAAACATTTGATATTCCTATTCTTAGAAGGTTGGTCTTCGGCCTTTGTTTTGTTTTTGATAGCTTCTTCTTTCCCTTTAGGTGGCTCAATCTTTCCCTTTGAAATAACCCTGTCATTCTTCTCATTATCACCCCACTTCGATTTCCACAGAGTTGTGGAATGCGAAGAGTATCTTGCTGGCCCCTTTTTCTTCAATTGTCTCTCCACCTTCATAGCCATGTGTACCATGTCCTCCAACTCCACATAGTGCTGCAACTCTACTACATTAGCAATATCCCCATTTAAGCCATTCAAAAACCTTGCCATAGTGGCTTCCCTATCCTCCTCAACATTAGCTCTAATCATGGCAACCTCCATCTCCTTGTGATATTCTTCCACACTCCGTGAACCTTGTGTAAGACTTTGAAGTTTCTGATAAAGGTCTCTATAGTAGTGGTTGGGTATGAATCTCTTCCGCATGAGAGCCTTTAATTCTTCCCAAGTTTCAACACGTCTCTCAAGGTTTCTCCTTCTATTTGTCGTTAGTTGATCCCACCAGATGATTGCATAATCTGTAAATTCAATCACTGCAAGCTTCACTTTCTTCTCCTCAGAATAGTTATGACAATCAAATATCAACTCAACCTTTTTCTCCCATTCTAGGTACACTTCAGGATCGTTTCTACCTTGGAAAGATGGTATTTTCATTTTAATGTTCCCAAAGTTTCTATCAACCTCATCTCGACCCCGAATGTTTCTCCTAGGACCTCTTCCATGCCTACCCCTCCTAGGCCTAAACCTTTCCATCTCAATTTCAGATTCCAGGTCATTCTCCCCTCCACTTTCAGTTTCTGTTTCTTCCACACCTAAAGGATCATGCCTACGCCTATTTTGACCATTTGGTTCCCGATTAGGCTGCCTTCTTTGGATTCTAGCTATAGCTTCATCTTGTCGGTCCATTCTATCCCTTATCTCTCCAAAAACCACATTCATTCGTTCAAATTGTTGATGTATGGCTTGAAACGTAAAGAATGTGTTGTCAATTTTAGGACTTGAGTTTGAGTCATTAGTGCCTGACATTTTGATGTTAGCTGCAAGGAAAAATAATAATGTCCACAATCCTCACGTGTTTGCACTCCACTCGTGTTTCACTCTAATACTTCCTTTTTTTTTTTTCTTTTTTCCACTCTCTGTTTTCTCTTTCAAGTTCTTTAAGAACTACTGAACTCAATCAAGAACTCGACCCGTGTGTTATTCCCACCAATAAAAGTTCAAGAAACAAGCCAAAAAGTCAAAATCAATTAAAACCAGTGACTGAAATAAAATAAAAGCAAGATACGAAGGAATCAAAGAAAGCGCACATGAAAAGATGACTAACTCAATCAAGAAGACAAAATAAGAACAAAAAGAAATTTATGAATTAGAGAATAGGTGTGAAATTAATTTGTGAACAGATCAACATGAGACAGCCCACACACGATTCATTGACATGAAATCCAAATAAGAACTTATGTATGTGCGATCTCACAATAACACTTGCAATAAGAGATTTTCCATCCAAGAAGCACTGAATTTTTTTTTTCAATTTTCGTGCCTTTTTTTTTTTTTTTTTTTTTAACAGGCCACTGCAATTTTTTTTTTTTAAACAGACCACTGCACTTTTTTTTTTTTTTTTTATAATTTTCGTGCCTTTTTTTTTTTTTTTTTGGAATAGGATTGAAGATGAAATAAGTTTATCAAGAAAGAAAACAACAAAGACGAATTCAAGAATACATAAACCTAAACGCAGAAGCTAAGAATAATTAAAGATAATGAAACAAACAAACCTGATTTTGGAACCGAAGCTCTGATACCAATTGATGTGAACCCGTAGGATTAAAACCTTAGAACCCACAAACAAATCAATAAACACCCCAAGAAAGCCAAGAATCAGATTTTTAATTGTTCCAGACCCATTGAAAACTCATTTCAAGAACCCGGATTGATAGTAGGAACGCCACAAAGGTTTGATCCTTTGATAAGTTCTAAGTTCATTCAAGAACAAGAAGAGGAAACAAATTCTCTCAATTCTTCTATTTGATGGCTGTTGAAAACTGATACAAAATTAGGGTTTTGCCTTATTTATATTAAGGCCAAATAAAATAACTACTCCTAAATGGGTCCAAACCCTAATTGGCTTCAAAGGCCCATTACTTAAAATAAACCCAATATGATATCTAATTAAATGAAACCCAAAACTAATCAACTTAACCCCTCATACGTGAACAGTAACCAAGTCACAAATAAGGCCTCTTGATTACAAAAACTCTAGTCCAAATTACACATAAACTTATTTAAAAAAATAATTGTTTCGGAAGCCCACACAATAAGACTCCAACAGCCATGATGCCAACCCACACGTCCAATGCTTCAAATGCTAGGACGTCTTCTCCCCGACTTCAATTACATGAACGAAGGATGGTTCCACCTCGTTTGAGCCCATCTTGAATGTTGTTGGTGTCTTGCTAGTTGCACTTTTAGCCCAAGTAGATTGCACAAGTCCTTGCATTGCTTCTTTGATCTTCTTCGCTCTTGATCTTGTTATTGGCCCATCCGGAATGTGCAAAGGATCCTTCTTATTCTTGTCAATCAACCCACCTTGGTACTCATCAGCATAACTTGGTAAGATCACATGTTCATATATACAAAAGAGATAATTTTCTCTCTCAATGAAACATCATTGGTTATATTTTCATTCCTCTTCCTATTTGCCTACATGCCATTTATAGACGAAGAAAATAAACATAACATGAAATCCTAGCCCCCTAACAATTGAGCTCACTAAACATACTCATGGGCTTAAAATAACTAAATATGAGATTAAGTTAATTATAATATATTAGCTCAAATAATATAAACTAAAATAAAATAAACTAACTTAACTTAAAACTCATTACAATTAAAAATAAACTCAGCCCAATTTATTTAAAGCCTAAATAACTCCAATTTGTCTCTAATTATCTTTAATTAGCACTCAAAGTCTTCAAGATTAAACCCCATTGCTTTTAATTGTCTCATTGTCTAATTGTCTTATATTCCTCCATGATTGCTATCTTGGTTGGAACCCTTTCCTCAAAACGATTTATCCTCAAATCGTGACTCATCTTTAATGTTGTTAGAAGATGTGATTAAAACTTGAAAAAATGCTAGAAAGAAACCTCACAACACTCCCTCACTTGTTTCACTCAACACTTCCTTTTCACGCTCAAACTCATCCCTTTTTAAAAAAAAAAAAAAAAATCAGTCCAGAATTAAATAAACAATAATTCAAGAATTCAACCAAACGATGAAACAACGATGTGCACCAGAAAACAGGACAAACTTAAAGAAGAAAAGAAAGAATTCAGCTAAGAATGGAAGATGCTGAGACAACAAAAATAACTTAAAAAAAAAAAATTGATGATGGCTTGACAATCGGTGAACAACACAAGAAACAAAAGGAAGGCAAAGACAAAAAAATTCTATAATTAATTTTTGGTGATATGCAAAATTCAAGAAACAAAAAATAAGCAAATACAGATTGATGTATGGATGGTGACTTGCAGCAACTATGAGAGAAAAAAAAAATCCAAACTACTGATGATGCTGATAACGGAACCAAGATCAAAACCAGTACATAGGCAAAGCATGATAATGCGGCAAGGATTAAAATAATAATAATAATAAAACAAAACAAGAAAACAAAATTAAATAGAATAACCAAACCTGAATTAACATCCAAAGCTCTGATACCAACTGATGCGAACCCCATATATAAAGATACGACACTCACGATCAAATTGAAACATAACCCCAAGAAAGATTAAAACAGGTTTACAAAAAGGAATTTTGAGCCGTTGATTATATGTCAATCAAGAACCAAAATTATAAAGAATTTTGACCCATTGAATATATGATAATCAAGAACCAAAATTATAAAAGAAGGATATTGACACCACTCCCAAGACATAGATAAGAAAGTGGAAGATAAGTCATTAATTAATCGTCACAAGTATAGTTTGATAAGATCACATGTTCATGTAGAACAAAAGAGACAATTTTCTCTCTCAATGAAACATCATTGGTTACATTTTCATTTCTCTTCCTATTTACTTAGAGTTACAAGTCTTTTTTAGGCAAAGAAAATAAACATAACATAACCTAACAATTGAACTCACCAAACATACTCATGAGCTTAAAATAACTAAATATGAGTTTAAGTTAATTATAATATATCAGCTCAAATAATATTAACTAAAATAAAATAAACTAACTTAACTTAAACTCTTTTACAATTAAAAATAAACCCAGCCTAATCTATTTAAAGCCAAAATAACTCCAATTTGCCTCTAATTATCTTTAATTAGCACTCAAAGCCTTCAAGATTGCTTTTAATTGCCTCATTGTCCAATTGTCTCATGTTCCTCTATCATTGCTATGTTGGTTTGCATCATTTAGGAACATATAAAAAATAAATAAAAAGAAGGTACCCTGACCCAATGATTACCAAATCACGAACCAAGATAATAAAGATACCATTCTCAAGAACAAACGAAAAATATGGGAGATAAGTCAAGCTGATAACTCAATAATTAATCCTTGATAAATTCTCAAGGTTCTTCAAGAACAAAGAGAGAAAACTGAAATTTTATATCCAAATATGTCCATTTCGGTTTTGAAGTTTACATAGCCTTTTATAGACAAAATAATTGAAACTCTAGCGTCTAAACCTCGCATGAATGCCCTAGCCCCTTATTACATCCCACTTGGGCTTAAAATAACTAAGTTTAGGTTTAAAATAATTAAATTTGATAGCCCAGTACATAAACTAATGACCTAACATGTAATAAAACAAATTAAAGCCCCAAGATATCAAAATTTGATATTTAATAAGCTAATTAAATAAACTAACTTAATTAAATCAGCCCACTAAATAAATTAGGCTCAAATTAATATAAACAAATGAAAGCAGCCCAATAAGGCTTTAATAGCCACCTAAGTCTTTAAATAGCTTGGATCATGTTTGGAAGCCCCGATGTCATCTCCCATGCCGTCCAACCCTTATTGTGTAAGACTTTTGGCCCAAATCTCTTGAATCAGCCCATTTAAAGTCTCTGTCATCCTTTGAGCTCTAGCTCTTGTAATCGACTCTCCATTGATGCTCAAAGGATCATTAGACTTGGTTTCTTTGTTTCCATAAGATAGTTTAAGTATCTGGTAAAGGAAATGCTTTAGTATTTTTTTAAAAAAACAACATGTTTTCATGGTTTTAGTATGCATGTTTTAACGTATATTAGAGATGTTAGTTTATGAATATTTTTATGTATCATGTAAAGAGGATGCTTTTAGTATTTTTAAAAGCAATATGCTTTATGTTTTAGTATGGTTAAATTTAAAGTATAATAAAGAATACTTTCAAAGGTCAATGGTTTACCCACAATTTAAGTTTAAAGACCCAGCCGTACTACCCTATACATGTATGGCAAGTGTTAGGGGATGTTACTAACTTGAGGGATTGAGTCTGTCGTGTCGCCCTCTACACATATAGGGTAGTATCTTACTCCACTTATGCAATGAAAAATTCCACTATGTGGTGGTGGTAAGAGGTCTCAAAGAGTCACATTGTACGACGCTAGGCTAGTTGACACGTGACATCACATTGTGCGACGCTAGGGTAGTCGACATATGATATAAGTTTCCTTGCGTTTCCATTTGGTATAACTTTAACAAGATAATCATATTACTAGATGCGAAGATTTAGAAAGACATTATTTTAAATGATTGTTAAAAGTTAATGATTAATTTTAGTATGTTATACCTTTTATGCTTTCAACATCAGATATATGATACTATGATGTTTTTTTTATGCATAAATATGAGTTTCATGAAGTTACTTATGGAATGCATAAGATTTACAATTTTAGTATGCTATTTAGAGATTTCTTTTTAATGTTTTGAGAGGTATTTTTTCTTTATGAAAGAATATTCAAGTTTATTTAGCAAATAATTATTAACCACTCATTGAGCTCTTTGAGCTCACATTTCTTCACTTTGTTTATGAAAAACCTCCCCAAATACAGAAACAAGTGCTCAGAGTGTCAGATCTTCTACATTGGAATAGGTGGGCTAGCTTTGACATGATGCTTTTTGTGAAATCAATTTTGCATACTTTTGTAAGATTGTAAATAAGTAAATACATGTCCTTTGGTTGTAACATATGCATGGTATAGTTTAAAACTCTTTTGTTATTTCTTTTACATAATATTTAGTTGAAAGGCTTTAGCATGATCACAATTTTAATGAAAATGTGGGAAGGACCTGAGGTCTCAATTGAAGTTAAGAAAAATGTGTGAAATTGTAAAACCCAAAACCTCGTTCGTCAGAGAGCGAATTATTTTTCCGATGGATCGCGTTCGATCGGAAAAATATAACTCTCGAGTCCGAAAATATTCGGAATATTTATTTTAGAAGAATAAAATAAATTCGAGTTCGTAAAGACGGATTCAAAATTTAAAAATAATTCCAAAGACGAAATCAAGTCGTAAGCGGATTACCCAGACAGACGGACGAAAACAAAATTCGATTTCGGAATTAAAGCGAGAGAATGCATGGAAGAATTGAATAAATTGGTGGCATGCAAGGAATAAACAAACAAGTGGCAAAGAAATTTCATGCATGGGTGCCACTTGTGTCATGCATCTAGTAAACAATATATATATAAAGAAATTGATGAAGAACTGAAATAAAAAGAAACAAATATATTATCAAACCTCATTCGGTCACCATCCCTCAAATCGAGAGAGATAGAGAACAAGAGTGAGAGATAGTGAAAGAGAGACCGAGTGAGTGAAAAGCTCAATAGAGTGAGAGTTTAACCAAGAGCTCGTGCAAGGGACCAAGTGCAGACCGAGCAAGAACCACCATCACTTCTCTTTCCCCATTCGGTCCTCCACCAGATCTAAGAGTGATTCTTCAAGGATAGCAGCTGCAGCAATCTTTTTGGATGGCCTCAGCCCGTGCATGCAAGGAGAAGTGAAGTCGTGACCTGCTCATTGAGAAGGAAGTCGAGACCTGCTCGTGAAGGAGTGCACCAGCAGCTGCAACAGCTCTCTTTGGACGGTCTCAGCTCATGATTTCAGCAAAGGAAGAGTGAGATCTGATGCCAGAAACTGCATGCATCTTCAATCCGTTAATCATCTTCAATCATTGAGCTAAGAGAAGCCCATCCAAACCGTGAGCTGATGGGTTTGTGTTTGTGCAGCTCGTGAAGCAATCAAGAGGAAGGACAGTGAACCGAGTGAGGAACTGCTGCCGTGAGCTGTTGCCGTGAGTTACCGTCATGAGCTGCTGCCGAGCAGCTGCTGTCAGGCTGAGAACAAGCATTCCAGGCCTGAGGTGAAGCAGAACCAAGAGAAGGCAGTACATGCAAGCAAGGAGGGACTGTTTTGGGCGTGAAAAGCTGACAGTTTTTGTAAAAGGTGTTGAGAGCTGCCGTGGACTGCCATTAGGAGGACAGCTTGCAGTTCGAGCGCGTAAGGGCTGTTTCGAAGCAAGGAACATCTCACATAGAGGTAAGTGCTGGCCCATTTGGTTTCGTGTTGACGTTTCGATTAGTTTTTATTGGTTACAAGTTAATTTGGATTGAAGGGAACTCGCGGATAAAAGTTTTAAAGTGGGCAGTACCCTCGCGCGATCGTTTCGAAGTTTCGAATTGAGTTCTGAAAGGTATATTGAGTTTTTATTGCTTTCGTTTGGATGGATATGATTATGTTGAGTTATGGATGATAGTTGATATTGTTAAAATTAGGTTTTAGGATTGAGAACCTCGTTAGTGCGGGGGTTCGCTCGATATTGTTTGATTGTGTTTTTGAATGATATTGTCATCGATTGTTTTCGTTGTGAAATCGATTATGGGTTGTTATAAGATGACTTAGGGGCTATTAAGTTATACTTTTAATTTCAAGTCTGTCGTCGTGGGAAATGATGCATTTTAGTGTGTTTTAAAGTATGCAATAGTCGTTCGGTTATGGAGAAATCGTTTCCGAGCGATTAGGGTGAGTTTTCCTCGAATGTGAATGTTATTTAGTTGAGAGTTTCGTTGTCGAATGTGAATATGTAATTGATGATTAGCAAACTGCCATTTATGTGATTAAGCTCATTAAAGTGTTAAAGTTTGATGTTAGGATAGTTTGAATTATAATAAAGTTGATCGGATAGTTTTCGTTTTGCATGAAATCGTTAAATTGTCAAATTTTGTAGTTGAAATGGGAAATGAATTCTCGTTTAGCTTGCTGCCATGTTTTTCATTTTTGTGCTTTAAAGTGTTTAAATATTTGTTTTCCATGATTTAAGTAAAGTCACGAGTAGTATTGACGATAAGTTTGATTGGAAACGAAGTAATCGCGCGAAACGCTAAAAGTAATAATTCGCAATAAATAGTTGAAATCGCGTAAGTTTTATGTTATTCGTTTAGCGTCGAATCTTCTTTTTATTGTTTCCGCGTGCGATATTAGTGTTTTCCGTATTGTTATTATGTGCGGATAATCACTTGAAATGTCATGATTAGAATTCCTCGTGTGATTTAAGTGTAGTTTTCACGCGAGCCATGTTTTTATGAAATTTCGATCAAAACCAATTGTAGGTGAACCAGCAATCGGATGAGATCCGTATCGAGAAGTGGTGATAAATCATTTGGAAGCAAGTTGTGAGTATGAATTTTCATAAAGCTTTCGTGAATTCTACTATATAAATATTTATTAATGCGATATCATTTTAGTTAAGATTATTATGTTATTCGAGCAAAATTTTAGAATATTATCGTTTTCCTTATAATGCATGTATAGTTGTAAATATACATTATGAATGTATTTGGTCTTGAAGTAAAGAAAATAGAAAGTGTAAATGAAATACATGCATGGAGATACACAAGAAAGTTATTTCGAATAATTTAAGTTGTTGCCTTAGGAAGAAAGTTTTTCGGTTTTAAACCGTAAACTGGAAAACGAAATACTTATGAGATATTTCTAAAAATGATTAATATGCTTGAATACTAAGTAAATATTTGTTAAGCATGAGTTTTAAGTGTATTAAAAGATTTTTAGATATCTTTAGTTTATCTTGATCTCTAGCATAACCCGATCGAGGTACCCTATGCGTGTACGCTTAATAGACGGGGGGAATCGTAATCCTAAGTTCCCGTATGACTTAATATTCGGGGGGAAATCATAATTTCAAGTTCCCGCATTTCCTAATGTTGGGGGGAATCGTAATCCCAAGTTCCCGTATTTCCTGATGTTGGGGGGAATCGTAATCTCAAGTTCCCACATCTAAGCACACGCAAACAGAAAATTTCTAGTATTTCATATTATGTAGATATTTAGCTTAAGAGAATGAGTTTTCCTTGCGTTACCCTTCTAAGTTAGTAAAGAAATGAAATACGTCAATAGATGTTAGTTTAGAATAATAAGAAAAATTCAATTACAAAAAGTTTACTAAAAGAATCTTTTGCTTAAATGAGCAGTATTATTTTCAAAATAATATTGAAAGCAGAATTTATTATTAAGTACACTCACTGAGTTATTCTCACCATCATTTTCTATCTTATTTAAAATCCTCCTCAGGTGCAAGTACGAGCAGAGCGGCGGAAGTATCTCCATCGGACGTACAGGCAAGCCAAAGACGCGACCACACTGCGCTAATTTTAGATAAGTTATCATGTACTGCATTTACTATCGTTTTCAGATTTCCCAAGTTTTGTAAATATTGTTTTGGATAAAAGATTTTATGTGAATATCATACATGATGTTTAAGATTTTAATTAAATTGCTTTCCATATCATTGAATATTTTAAGCATGTTGCGAATGATTGTATATCTTAAAAGGGCCTGAGGCCTATTAGTTTGAGAAAAAAATATTGAATGAACTTATACAGGTTTTGTGAAGTTTTTACAGGGTGGAAATTTAAGAAAAACAGCCGTTGTGCTGCCGGATTTTTGTAAATGCTATTTTCATAAATTATTTTCAACGAACAAAATTCCTACCCATTTTCAGAACTAAAAGAGTTTCAAGTATTTTCAGATAAGAAAGAGGCTTAGCTCCACGAGAATTTTCTAGCCGGAGCAGATCTCGACTGGAAAGCCACAGGGTGTCGGGCAGATCGCCTAGCTAGTATAGTTAGAAAAAGGGCCTGTCAGAAATTGGAAAAGTTTTCACAAACAAGTTACAGGTTGTTCAATTTGGAAAAATATGGGAAACCCCTTTTTGCATTTAAAACAAAACAAAATATTTCAGCCTATACTCTAGTACGTCTACCATCATTAGGTAATAAGGGTTCGCTTTAAAGGTTCACTTTAAAGGTTCGCTTCACGGAACCCTTTTAGTCCCACTAGTTAGAGTCTGGGAGGCTTTCGTTGGGGAGCAGGACAGGCCCTTTCAGATCCAAAAATGAAGGATTCGGAATGAGTCCTGTCAACCTGTCACCATATCGGGTGTAGCATTAGCATCCTACTGTGTTACTACAAACACCTTAATCTGTGTGCGTGGTCTCCCTAATTGCCTTCATCTATGGACCTCTGCTCATCTGTGAACCTCTCCTATCCTGAGATTGACCTATGCTAATCTATCCTAAGTCCTTTTGGTCGTGACTCACCACTATCCCCAACGGCTTTCTACGAGCATTCCTACATATAATGTCACTGTTGACCACAGTTGATGCGAACTCCGTATATAACGATACAACACCCACAAATAATTGAATCAACAACCCCAAGAAAGTTTAATTCAGGAACAAAGAAAATAAAAAGAAAGTACCTTGACCCAATGATTAGCGAATCACGAACCAAGATAACAAATACGCCACTCCCAAGAACAAGCGAAGAATGAGGGAGATAAGTCAAGTGATAAATCAAGAATCAAACCTTGATAAATTCTCAAAGTTCTCCAAGAACAAAGAGAGAAAACTGAAATTTTATATCCAAATTGTCTAATCTCGTTTTTGAGCATCACATGGCCTTTTATAGCTAAAATAAATGAAACTCTAGCTTCTAAATATTGCATGGACGCCCTAGCCCATTAATACACCCCACTTGGGCTTAAAATAACTAAGTTTGGGCTTAAAATAATTAAATATGACAGCCCAATATATAAACTAATGACCTAACATGTAATAAAACAAATTAAAGCCCAATAATGTCAAAGTTTGATACTTAACTAACTAATTAAATAAACTAATTTAATTAAACCAACCTCAAACACAAATTAGGCCCAAATTAATACAAACAAATTAAACCAGCCTAATTATGTCTTCAGATAGCCACCCAAGCCCAAGTCTTCAATATTTATGATCTTGGACTTGTTCTTGAGCTTGGATCATGTTTTGGAGCCTTGGTGTTCCCTCCATACCGTCCAACCCTTGTTGCGCAATACTCTTGGCCCAAATCTCTTGAATCAGCCCATTTAAAGCCTCCTTCAACCTTTTAGCTCTAGCTCTTGTAATAGGCCCTCCATTTATGCTTAAAGGATCATTAAACTTGCTTCCTTGGTTTCCATCAATAGTGATAGTAACCTGTGATACCCATATGACACTCTCGTCGGTGGAATCTGTACATTTCCTACATGGCTCTGATCTACTCTGATTACCACCTTTGCTCTGGGACCCCCGATGGTGGCTTCACAGAACCTTGACTCGATGCTACTTACTACCAAACCACCTAGGTTTGCCTCAAATCTTAGGTGTCTTACTAGAATCCCCTGAGTACCACCTTAAACCTTGACTGCATTTTTGTTTCAATCCTCGATCCCTATCACTCTGCATAATCCTCTCTACCCTCAAGGCTACCTCTGCTAACCGCCCATACTCTCGATGCTTATCGGCTACTACATATACCTTAATCTTTAGATTCAAGCCCAGTTTGAACTTCTGGCACCTATTCATTTCATCATCAACTATAAATGATGCCACTCGTGACAACTCGATGAACTTCTTCTCATATTCTGCAACTGTTATATTTCTTTACACCAAGCTTTAGAACTCTTTTATTTTGACATCTTTGTATACCCTTGGGTAAAATTTCTTATTAAAATCTTTCTTATATTTCTCCCAAGTGATGAAAACGGCTGGTCTCCTCTTTATGGAGTCTCACCTATCCCTAGCAAAAGCAATAGATAATCTCTGGGGATCAGTACACTTTATCTGCTCTAACACCCTCTTAATGTTGTCTAACCACCCAATCGCAACTTCAGGGCCCCCCGACCCATCATAAGCATCAATACCTAGTTTTCATACCCTCTCTACACTGGTATCTAGTGTGCACGACCTTAAACCCTGTATAACTTGAGCCAATATCTCTATCGGATCCAATTCAGGCTCCACCAGGGGTGGCTCCAATTGGGCCTCTGCTTGTAGATCATTTCATTGATTCATTTACTTGCTCCTCAACCTTTGGTGGAACAGGTGGAGCCTCAGCTACAGCTCTCCGCGCGCGGGGATGGTCGGCATGACGCATGACTCAACTGCACTCAAAACATGCTAACTGTCATGTAATGTATGATGTTTGAAAATGTAAAAAAAAAAAAAAAAAACTCTGAGACTACCTTATAAGGACCCGTCCCGAGTCCACTTGCAGAACCCGAGGGAACTCAGTTGAACCCTCACTCTGGCATCGAAAGGTCCCCATGGAGGTACCATTCTTACTTTAAATTTCTTTTCTAATGGAAATGGATGGAAACTTTTTCTTGTTAGTGTACGTTTATAAAATAGGGTTATTAAAAATTTTGGCATCACAACGGCTATTTTTCCAAAAATTTCATCCTGCAAAAATGTATAGAAAGTATGTATACTTCTATGGCAACAAAATTCTCAACTTCTAGGCCTCAAGCTCTCTTTTCTTTTTTCCATAATCAACCATAATCATGCTTTCAGTTTAAAATACAACTTGAAAATAATTTAATTTACATAAAAGCATGATGTACACAAGATTCTTTTTAAAAAAATATAAACTACAAAAGTATATATATCTTTCAGAAATAGTCTTTACAAAATATACATAAAATCTTAAAAGTTATGCATGCATATGACATTTCAAAAGCAAACAAGTGTAGTAGCATCGTGTTCTCAGCCCACCTGCAAGTCCGACGGAGTGTCTTCTGTTTGATGACCTAAACTTACACGTGGGAAGGATTTGTTTTCAAAAACATAAAAAGAGTGGTGAGTATTTAAACTCAGTGAGCATATAAACTTTTACACTATAATATTTGTTTTCTAATTATATATATCCTCCAAAAATAGGTTAAAAAACTAATAATTTCTTTCCAACAGTTATAAAACTATGAATGATAGAAACCAAAAAAGCAAACCTATGGATCCTTTGAGCATCAATGAAAGACCTATGACAAGGGCTCGAGCTAAAAGAACGAAGGAAGCTTTAAATGGGCACACTCAAGAGATTTGGGCCAAGAGTCTTACACAACATGGCTTGGATGGCTTCGAGGGGACATTGAGGCTTCAAAATATCATTCAAGTTCAAGACCCAATCCAAGAACATCAATCTTAAGGCTTGGATAGCAATTTTAATGCAAATTGGGTTGTTATTTATTTATTTGTATTAGTTTGGGCTTAGTTTGTATTATGGGTTGGATTTCAAATTAGTTTAGTATATTTAATTTTATATTGGGCTTTTAATTAAAAGGCTGAGAGTTAATTAAATTAGGATTTTATTTTAGTTTCCTATTAGGTTTAGGATTGAGAGTTTATTTTGGTTTCTTATTAGATTTAGGATTGTATGCCTATAAAAGGCTTATTAAACCTAAAATTTCAATCAGACGTTTATTCAATAAAGCTTTAACTTTTCTCCATTGTTCTTTTGAGAACTTTGAGATTGCATCAAGAATTATTCTTGATTTATTAAACCTTGACTTATCTCCCATCTTCTCAAATCTTTCTTGGGAGTGACGTCGTTATATCTTTAGTTCTTGGTTCTTTAATCAACGAGTCAAAGATTTTCTATAATCTGAATTAACTTTATTGGGGGTTATGTTTCAATTTGATCGTGGGTGTCGTATCGTTATATACGGGGTTCGCATCAGTTGGTGTCAGAGCTTCGATTAATTAATTCAGGTTTGGGTTTTCAATTTAAGTTTCTTATTCTGATTTCTTTAGCCACATATCAATATCTGATTTATTTTCTTTAGCCGCAATTCAGGGTCTGCTTGCTTTGTTTGCCGCATAACCATCAACAACCACCCATTATCTCAATATTTTATTTGCTTTTGACTCTGTCGTCGCATATCTGATCACCAATTTTCTTACCTTTTGAGAACTCCATCACCATTCATTGAATTGCAGTACCAAAATCAGTCGATATTAAATATATATATCTTCCTTATTTTTGTCTTCTAGTGCTGCACATCATCACCCGTCATTCAATCAGCATTCTTTTTAATTTTTGTGTCTTGTGAACTGCACGCCAACTTCTTTTATCTGTCATATATTTATATTTATTTATTCTTTTGTTTCTTGCGGTCTGCACTTCATCAATTATCTTGACCAAATACAATAATCTTGGTTTGAATCTTCATATTCTATTTTTGAACCGCATCAACAATTAGGATTCTTGAAAACACATTCTAGGGTTTCTTAAATTCTTGATTTATTATCATATTTGCCTCTTGATTTGCCAGATTCATATCAATATCTTGTTTTTGGTTCAACTCCATAATTTACAATCCATATAGTTGTGCATTCTAGTTTGAATAAAAAAAAAAAAAAGAGGAAAAAAAATCCAAAAAAAAATATAAAAAAAAAAGTATCAGAGAAAAAAAAAAATTGAATGCCATAAATTGCTTGGATTGAAGTGAGTTGATATTAATTTACTTTAGTTGCAATTCAAGATCTTAGCGGTGTTCGAAATCTTTTCTTGAGATCAGATTGCTTTTCGTTATTTCGTCATTCTAGTGTCATTGTTGGTCCTTATTTCTTTCGTGTTCTTTGTGTGTGCGTTTCTCTTTATCGAGATTTGTCTAGGGCAATTATTTTAAGGGTGACCTTGTTGTGATTAATTAGTTCTATAAAGAACTTAGTGAGAAAAGTTTGAGTGTGGACAGGGAGTGTTGAATTAAATCAAAATCATTGAGTGTCAAACACGTGAGTGATTAGAGTAAAACATGTGAGGGAGTGTTGTGAGGTTACTTTTACTAACATTCTTGTAGGTGTCAATCATGTCTACGGATAACGATAAAGAAGTTGAAGGAGGAGAAAAAGGTAATGAGTCGTTCATTCTCAAATCGATGCAACAACAATTTGAGAGGATGAACATGGTGTTTGGAGAGATTAAGGATCGAATGAATAGGCAAGATGAGGCCATAGCTACTTTGCAAAGGAGGCAGCAAAGGAGAGCTCCGGAAGAGCGTAGTGGTAATGATGAATTTGAAGCTGATTATGGGGTGTTCTATAGAGAAGATTTGGAAGGAGATGACAATGCCATTAATGTTAATAGGAGCCGAATTAGAGGTGGTAGAGGTGGTCATAGAGGAAGAGGTAATGGCGATGGAAATTGTAGGTACTATCGGAATGGGAATGAGAGAGTAAGATGGGATGATAGACCCAATAGACCGGATAGGGATCTTGGTAGCATTAAGATGAAGATACCCTCTTTCCAAGGGAAGGCTGATCCTGATGTGTATTTAGAGTGGGAGAAACGAGTGGAGTTGGTCTTTGAGTGTCATAATTTTACTAAGGAGAAGAAGGTGAAGTTAGCCGCAGCTGAGTTTGTGGATTATGCTGTGGTTTGGTGGGGGCAAGTAGTGCGAGATAGAAGGAGAAATGAGGAACGCCCTATAAACACTTGGGGTCAGATGAAAACTGTTATGAGGAAGTGGTTTGTTCCTAGATCATACTATACGGAGCTATACCGATGATTGCAGAGCCTAACACGAGGTTCTAAGAGTGTGGAGGACTATTATAAGGAGATGGAGACAGCTATGGTTAGAGATAATGTAGAGGAGGATAGAGAGGCTACTATGGCATGATTTCTACAATGTTTGAATGAAAATATTGCCAATATTGTTGAGTTGCAGCATTATGTAGAGCTTGAGGACTTGGTCCATATGGCTATGAAGGTGGAGAGGCAACTCAAAAGAAGGGGTTCGATGTCACGATATGGTAGCAGTTCGGGTCCCACATCCACTTGGAAGTCGAATTGGAGTAGAAAGGAAGATAAGACATCTCAAAAGCCTAAGGCTGAAACAACTAAGTCTAAGGAGGGTAGAGATAGAAGCAATGATGAAGGCAAGGTCGAGGCAACCCAAGGGAGAAATAGGTATATCAAATGTTTTAGGTGTTTGGGAAGAGGTCACATAGCTTCTCAATGTCCTAACAAACGAACTATGATCTTGAGGGAGGATGGAGATATAGAGATCGAAAGGGAAAGTGATGATGATGAGATGCCACCTTTGGAAGATGCGAGTGATGTTGAAATTGAGTATCCCACAGATGGAAGTTGTTAATGGCAAGGCTTTAAGCATGCAAGTGAAGGAAGAAGATGATGAGATGCAACGTGATAATATTTTTCATACCAGATGCCATATCAAGGAGAGGGTGTGTAGTGTGATTATTGATGGAGGTAGTTGCACCAATGTTGCTAGCACAGAGTTAGTAGAGAAACTTAGTTTATCTACTTCAAAACATCCTAGACCATACAAGTTGCAATGGTTAAACGATTGTGGAGAGGTTAAGGTAACGAAACAAGTGCTAGTTCCTTTTGCTATTGGTAGGTACAAAGATGATGTGTTGTGTGATGTTGTACCTATGCATGCTAGTCACTTGCTTTTGGGGTGTCCATGGCAATATGTAGGAGAGTAATATATGATGGGTTTAAGAATAGATATTCTTTTACCATGAATGGGCGAATGATCAGTCTAGTGCCTTTAACACTTGGACAGGTGTATGAAGATCAAGTGAGGATAAAAGAGAGCGAGAGAAAAAGAGAGTCTGAGAGTTCAAACACTTGTGAGGCCGAGAGAAAGAGAGCTAAGTGTGAGAAAAAGAGTGACAAAACACTAGAGTGTGTGCAAAGTAAATTGGGAAGGTTGAGTGTAGAGGAGAGAATGAGAGGAAGAAAAGTGAGAAAAAAAAAAAGAGTATTTATGCAAAGGGGAGCAATGAGAGAGCTGCTTTTCTAGCCAAACAACAAATGTTTATACTTTTGTACAAAGATGCTTATTTTTCTAACTCTGAACTTAATAAACCTTTACCTAGTGTTGTCGCAACTCTTTTGCAGGATTTTAAGGATGTATTCCCTGAGGAAATGCCTGATGGATTACCACCGAAGAGGGGAATAGAGCATCAAATTGATTTCATACCCGGAGCTACAATTCCAAACTGACTCGCATATAGAAGTAATCCTGAGGAGGTAAAAGAACTTCAAAAGCAGGTGGAGGAGTTGATGAAGAAAGGGTATGTGAGAGAGACCATGAGTCCATGTGCTGTATTGATGGGATCTAAGAACGCATGCAAATTTGGACGATTCGGAGGAGTCACCAAGGCTTAATTCAAAACATTATTCCAGTTCAAAAACACCAATCTTGAAGGCTTTGGGTGCTAATAGAAGACAATCAAAGGCAAAATAGAGTTAATTGTGTTTTATTAGAGACTTATTGGAGTTATTTGGGCTTTAAATAAATTGAGCTGAGTTTATTTTTAATTGTAATGAGTTTTAAATTAAGTTAGTTTATTTTATTTTTAATTAATGTTATTTGGGCTGAGATATTTAATTTAATTTATAACCCATGAGTAAATTTCTTGATTGAGTTAGTCATCTTTTTCTTATGCGCCTTCTTTGATTCCTTCGTATCTTACTTTTATCTTATTTCAGTCACTGGTTTTAATTGATTTAGATTTTTTGGCTTGTTTCTTGAACTTTTATTGGTAGGAATAACACACGGGTCGAGTTCTTGATTGAGTTCAGTAGTTCTTAAAGAACTTGAAAGAGAAAACAGAGAGTGGAAAAAAAAAAAAAAAAAAAAGGAAGTATTAGAGTGAAACACGAGTGGAGTGCAAACACGTGAGGATTGTGGACATTATTATTTTTCCTTGCAGCTTACATCAAAATGTCAGGCACTAATGACTCAAACTCAAGTCCTAAAATTGACAACACATTCTTTACGTTTCAAGCCATACATCAACAATTTGAGCGAATGAATGTGGTTTTTGGAGAGATAAAGGATAGAATGGACCGACAAGATGAAGCTATAGCTAGAATCCAAAGAGGGCAGCCTAATCGGGAACCAAATGGTCAAAATAGGTGTGGGCATGATCCTTTAGGTGTGGAAGAAACAGAAACTAAAAGTGGAGGGGAGAATGACCCGGAATCTGAAATTGAGATGGAAAGGTTTAGGCCTAGGAGGGGTAGGCGTGGAAGAGGACCTAGGAGAAACATTCGGGGTTGAGATGAGGTAGATAGAAACTTTGGAAACATTAAAATGAAAATACCATCTTTCCAAGATAGAAACGATCCTGAAGCGTACCTAGAACGGGAGAAAAAGGTTGAGTTGATCTTTGATTGTCATAACTATTCTGAGGAGAAAAAAGTGAAGCTTGCAGTAATTGAATTTACAGATTATGCAATCATCTGGTGGGATCAACTAACGACAAATAGAAGGAGAAATCTTGAGAGACATGTCGAAACTTGGGGAGAATTGAAGGCTCTAATGCGGAAGAGATTCATACCCACCCACTACTATAGAGACCTTTATCAAAAACTTCAAAGTCTTACACAAGGTTCACAGAGTGTGGAAGATTATCACAAGGAGATGGAAGTTGCCATGATTAGAGCTAATGTTGAGGAGGACAGGGAAGCCACTATGGCAAGTTTTTTGAATGGTTTAAATAGGGATATTGCTAATGTAGTAGAGTTGCAGCACTATGTGGAGTTGGAGGACATGGTACACATGGCTATGAAGGTGGAGAGACAATTGAAGAAAAGGGGGGCAACAAGATACTCTTCGCATTCCACAACTCTGTGGAAATCGAAGTGGGGTGATAATGGGAAGAATGGCAGGGTTGTTTCAAAGGGAAAGATTGAGCCAGCTAAAGGGAAAGAAGGAGAAGCTATCAAAAACAAAACAAAGGCCAAAGACCAACCTTCTAAGAATAGGAATATCAAATGTTTCAAATCTTTGGGTATGGGACACATTGCATCTCAATGTCCAAACAAGAGAACAATGATCTTGCGCGACCATGGGGAGGTGGAAACTGAAGATGACAATGATGATTTGCCTGAGTTGGTTGATGCTAGTGATGAGGAGGGAGTGGAATACCCCGTAGAAGGTGAAACTCTTGTTGCTAGGCATGCTCTTAGTGCACAAGTTAAGCTAGATGAAATGGAGTAGCAAAGAGAGAACATATTTCATACTAGATGTCATGTTAATAACAAGGTGTGTAGTATGATCATAGATGGGGGAAGTTGCACCAATGTAGCTAGCACTACCCTTGTTGAAAGATTAAACTTGCCTACACTAAAACATCCTAGACCTTACAAATTACAGTGGTTGAATGAGTGTGGAGAGGTCAAGGTTAATAATTAAGTTTTGGTAGCTTTTACCATAGGGAGGTATAGAGATGAGGTGCTTTGTGATGTGATTCCTATGCATGCTGGCCATATTCTGTTGGGGAGGCCATGGCAGTATGATAGGAAAGTGATGCATATGGGTTTAAGAATAGATACAGCTTTGTTAAAGATGAAAAATCCATTACACTTGTTCCATTAACCCCAAAACAAGTTTTTGAGGACCAAATGAAATTGAAAGGAGAGGTTGAGCAAAAGAGAAAGAATGAGGTTGGGATACGAGAGGAAAAAATAGGGAGGAAAAATGAGAGTGAGGCTAAAACATCTAGAAGAAAAATGAGTGGAAAAGAAAATAGAGAGGTGACTGATAAGGGTGAGAAAAGAGAAAGATCACAAGAGGGAAAAGAAAGAGAGCATATAGAGAGAAGTGGAAAAACAAAATTGAGTTTTTTTGCGAAAGAAAGAGAGGTTAATAGAGCTTTCATAGTAGGTCATTCTATGATCTTGCTTATCTACAAAGAATCATATCTAAGTCTTGATGAAACTAACCAATCTCTTCCTAATATAGCTATTTCTTTGTTGCAGGAATTTGAAGACGTGTTTCCTGAGGAGATGTCTACTGGATTGCCACCCATTAAAGGCATTGAGCATCAAATTGATTTCGTATCGGGAGCGGCTATTCCAAACCGACCAGCCTATAGAAGTAATCCAGAGGAAACAAAAGAACTTCAAAGGTAAGTCAAGGAATTGATGAGCAAAGGGCACGTGAGAGAAAGTATGAGTCCATGTGCCGTACCCGTCCTAGTGGTTCCAAAAAAAGATGGAACATGGAGAATGTGCATTGATTGCAGGGCAATTAACAACATAACGGTAAAGTATCGTCATCCAATACCTAGGTTAGATGACATGCTAGATGAGTTGCATGGGTCATGCATTTTCAGTAAAATTGATCTTAAAAGTGGATACCATCAAATTAGGATGAGAGAGGGAAATGAGTGGAAAACTGCTTTTAAAACTAAATATGGTTTGTATGAGTGGTTGGTAATGCCATTTGGTCTCACTAATGCACCTAACACTTTCATGAGGTTAATGAACCATGTTTTGCGTGCATTCATTGGTAAATTTGTGGTTGTGTATTTCGATGATATCCTAGTGTACAGCAAGAGTCTTGATGAGCATGTTATGCATTTGAGAAGTGTTTTTGAGGTTTTAAGACCGGAAAAGTTGTATGCCAATTTTAAGAAATGTACATTTTGCATGGAAAATGTTGTATTTCTTGGTTATGTTGTTAGCTCAAAAGGTATTAAGGTGGATGAAGAGAAAGTTCAAGCCATTAAAGAGTGGCCAACTCCTAAAAGCGTCACTAAGGTAAGAAGTTTCCATGGTCTAGCTAGTTTTTATAGACGATTTGTTAAAGATTTTAGCACTACCGCAGCACCACTCACTGAAATTGTTAAAAAGAATGTTGGATTTCATTGGGGCATTGATCAAGAAAATGCATTTAATCATATCAAAGATAGGTTGTGTTCTGCACCTGTGTTAGCATTACCAGATTTTAACAAAACGTTTAAGATTGAATGTGATGCCTTAGGAGTAGGGATTGGAGCCGTTTTGATGCAGGAAGGGCGATCAATAGTATTTTTCAGTGAGAAATTAAGTGGGGCAACCATGAATTATCCCACTTATGACAAAGAGCTTTATGCTCTTGTTAGGGCTTTGGAGACGTGGCAACACTATCTGTGGCCTAAGGAGTTTGTGATCCACACCGACCATGAGTCTTTGAAACATCTCAAGGGCCAAGGTAAATTGAATAAAAGGCATGGTAGATGGTTGGAGTATATTGAGACTTTTCCCTACGTCATTAAGTATAAACGAGGTAAGGAGAATATAGTTGCTGATGCTTTATCGAGGAGGTACGTGCTTCTTACTTCTATGAGTGCCAAAATGCTTGGATTTGAATATGTGAAAGAAATGTATGCAAATGATATTGATTTTTCTGTTGTGTACATGGCATGTGATAAAGGAGTTATTGACAAATTCTACAAGCATGATGGTTATTTGTTTAGGGAAAACAAATTGTGTGTGCCTAACTGTTCCATGCGTGAGTTATTGGTGCGTGAGGCGCATGGTGGGGGTCTAATGGGTCATTTTGGTTTTAGGAAAACATTAGAAATCTTGCATGAGCATTTCTTTTGGCCTAAGATGAGGAGAGATGTCATTTGCATTTGTGATAGATGCATTACTTGCAAAAAGGCCAAGTATAAGGTTTTGCGTTGTATACACCTTTACCCGTTCCTAGTGAACCTTGGGTAGATCTTTCCATGGATTTTGTTTTGGGGCTGCCTCAAACTAAAAAGGGTAGGGATTCTATTTTCGTGGTCGTTGATAGGTTTAGTAAGATGGCACACTTCATTCCGTGTTATAAAACTGATGATGCTGTGAATATAGCTGACTTGTTTTTTAGGGAGATAGTGCGACTCCATGATGTACTCAAGAGTATTGTGTCAGATAGAGATGTTAAGTTCCTTAGCTACTTTTGGAAAGTTTTGTGGGGTAAGTTAGGCACTAAGCTTTTATTCTCCACCACTTGTCATCCACAAACCAATGGACAAACTGAGATAGTTAACAAGACTTTAACATAGCTCTTGCGCATTGTCATTCATAAAAACCTGAAAACTTGAGAGGAGTGCTTGCCATTCGTAGAGTTTGCATACAATAGGACCATGCATTCTACTACTTCTTATTCTCCTTTTGAAATCGTTTATGGTTTTAATCCACTTACTCCTTTGGATTTGATGCCATTACCTGTTAATGAAAGGGGTAGTTTGGATGGGAAAAAGAGAGCAGAATTAGTGAAGTCACTACATGAGAGGATACGGCTTCAGATTGAAAAGAAGAATGAACAATATGCGTCTCAAGCCAACAAAGGAAGAAGGCGTGTGACCTTTGAACCAGATGATTGGGTTTGGGTTCACATGCGTAAAGAGAGGTTCCCAAACTATAGAAGAACAAAGTTGCATCCAAGTGGAGATGGATCATTCCAAATTCTCGAGAAAATAAATGATAATGCCTATAAAGTGGATCTTCCAGGTGAGTATAATATGTCTACTACCTTTAATGTTGCTGATCTTTCTCCTTTTGATGTAGGTGACGATTCGAGGTCGAATCCTTTTGAGGAGAGGGGGAATGATGAGTACCAAGGGAAGTTGGTTGACAAGAATAATAAGGATGCTTTGCACATTCCGGATGGGCCAATAACAAGATCAAGAGCGAAGAAGATCAAGGAAGCAATGTAAGGACTCGTGCAATCTACTTGGGCTAAAAGTGCAACTAGCAAGACACCAATAACGTTTAAGATGGGCTCAAACGAGGTGGAACCATCTTCGTTCATGTAATTGAAGTCGGGGAGAAGATGGCCTAGCATTTGAAGCATTGGACGTGTGGGTTGGCATCATGGCTGTTGGAGTCTTATTGTGTGGGCTTCCAAAACAATTATTTTTTAATTAAGTTTATGTGTAATTTGGGCTAGAGTTTTTGTAATTAAGAGCCTTATTTGTGACTTTTATTAATGTGGTTACTGTTTACGTATGAGGGGTTAATTTGATTAGTTTTGAGTTTCATTTAATTAGATATCATATTGAGTTTATTTTAATTAATGGGCCTTTGAAGCCAATTAGGGTTTGGATCCATTTAGGAGTAGTTTATTTTATTTAGCCTTAATATAAATAAGGCAAAATTCTAATTTTGTATTAGTTTTCAGCAGCCAATCAATTGAAAGAATTTTGAGAGAATTTGTTTCCTCTTCTTATTCTTGAATGAACTTAGAACTTATCAAATGATCAAACCTTTGTGGCGTTCTTGCTATCAATCTGGGTTCTTGAAACGAGTTTTCAACGGGTCTGGAATAAATTAAAATCTGATTCTTGGCTTTCTTGGAGTGTTTATTGATTTGTTTGTGGGTTCTAAGGTTTCGATCCTATGGGTTCACATCACTATGTCTTGAGAGTGGCATCAATATCCTTCTCTTATAATTTTGGTTCTTGATTGAGTTCTAATCATCGGGTCAAAGTTCTTTATAACTTTGGTTCTTGATTGACATATAATCAATAGGTCAAAATTTCTTATTTTTATAAACCTGTTTTAATCTTTCTTAGGATTGTGTTTCAATTTGGTCGTGGATGTCGTATCGTTATATACAGGATTCGCATCAGTTGGTATTAGAGCTTTGGGTATTAATTCAAGTTTGATTCATCAATTCAATTGGTTTTTATTTCTTTTTTCAACCGCATGTCATAAATTTTTATTTTAGGGTTTTGTTCATTAGTTTGTTTCCTATTTTGTTCTTGTTGGCATCAACAGCTTCAGCCTTTCATATTTATATATTTCGATTATTTTTGTTTCTTGATTGCCGCAAGCCACCATCCATCTTCAATTTATTATTATTATTTTGTTCTTTTGTTTCTTGTTGACCGAACCATCATCTATTGCATCACCCACCATTCATTATCAATTTTATATGATGAGTACCAAGGTGGGTTGGTTGACAAGAATAAGAAGGATCCTTTACACATTCCGGATGGGCCAATAACAAGATCAAGAGCGAAGAAGATCAAAGAAGCAATGCAAGGACTTGTGCAATCTACTTGGGCTAAAAGTGCAACTAGCAAGACACCAACAACATTCAAGATGGGCTCAAACGAGGTGGAACCATCCTTCGTTCATGTAATTGAAGTCGGGGAGAAGACGTCCTAGCATTTGAAGCATTGGACGTGTGGGTTGGCATCATGGCTGTTGGAGTCTTATTGTGTGGGCTTCCGAAACAATTATTTTTTAAATAAGTTTATGTGTAATTTGGGCTAGAGTTTTTGTAATCAAGAGGCCTTATTTGTGACTTGGTTACTGTTCACGTATGAGGGGTTAAGTTGATTAGTATTGGGTTTATTTTAAGTAATGGGCCTTTGAAGCCAATTAGGGTTTGGACCCATTTAGGAGTAGTTATTTTATTTGGTCTTAATATAAATAAGGCAAAACCCTAATTTTGTATCAGTTTTTCAGCAGCCATCAAATAGAAGAATTGAGAGAATTTGTTTCCTCTTCTTGTTCTTGAATGAACTTAGAACTTATCAAAGGATCAAACCTTTGTGGCGTTCCTACTATCAATCCGGGTTCTTGAAACGAGTTTTCAACGGGTCTGGAACAATTAAAAATCTGATTCTTGGCTTTCTTGGGGTGTTTATTGATTTGTTTGTGGGTTCTAAGGTTTTAATCCTACGGGTTCACATCAATTGGTATCAGAGCTTCGGTTCCAAAATTAGGTTTGTTTGTTTCATTATCTTTAATTATTCTTAGCTTCTGCGTTTAGGTTTACGTATTCTTGAATTCGTCTTTGTTGTTTTCTTTCTTGATAAACTTATTACATCTTCAATCCTATTCCAAAAAAAAAAAAGGCACGAAAATTATAAAAAAAAAAAAAAAGTGCAGTGGTCTGTTAAAAAAAAAAAAATTAAAATTGCAGTGGCCTGTTAAAAAAAAAAAAAAAAAGGCACGAAAATTGAAAAAAAAAAAAAAATTCAGTGCTTCTTGGATTAATTCTTTGATGATTCTTGGATTGAAAATCTCTTATTGCAAGTGTTATTGTGAGATCACACATACATAAGTTCTTATTTGGATTTCATGTCAATGAATCGTGTGTGGGCTGTCTCATGTTGATCTGTTCACAAATTAATTTCACACCTATTCTCTAATTCATAAATTTCTTTTTGTTCTTATTTTGTCTTCTTGATTGAGTTAGTCATCTTTTTCGTGTGCGCTTTCTTTGATTCCTTCGTATCTTGCTTTTATTTTATTTCAGTTACTGGTTTTAATTGATTTGGACTTTTTGGCTTGTTTCTTGAACTTTTATTGGTGGGAAAAACACACGGGTCGAGTTCTTGATTGAGTTCAGTAGTTCTTAAAGAATTTGAAAGAGAAAACAGAGAGTGGAAAAAAAAAAGAAAAAAAAGAAAAAAAAAAAGGAAGTATTAGAGTGAAACACGAGTGGAGTGCAAACACGTGAGGATTGTGGACATTATTATTTTTCCTTGCAGCTAACATCAAAATGTCAGGCATTAATGACTCAAACTCAAGTCCTAAAATTGACAACACATTCTTTACGTTTCAAGCCATACATCAACAATTTGAACGAATGAATGTGATTTTTGGAGAGATAAGGGATAGAATGGATCGACAAGATGAAGCTATAGCTAGAATCCAAAGAGGGCAGCCTAATCGGGAACCAAATGGTCAAAATAGGCGTAGGCATGATCCTTTAGGTGTGGAAGAAACAGAAACTGAAAGTGGAGGGGAGAATGACCTGGAATCTGAAATTGAGATGGAAAGGTTTAGGCCCTGGGTAGGCGTGGAAGAGGTCCTAGGAGAAACATTCGGGGTCGAGATGAGGTAGATAGAAACTTTGGGAACATTAAAATGAAAATACCATCTTTCCAAGGTAGAAACGATCCTGAAGTGTACCTAGAATGGGAGAAAAAGGTTGAGTTGATCTTTGATTGTCATAACTATTCTGAGGAGAAGAAAGTGAAGCTTGCAGTGATTGAATTTACAGATTATGCAATCATCTGGTGGGATCAACTAACGACAAATAGAAGGAGAAACCTTGAGAGACGTGTTGAAACTTGGGGAGAATTAAAGGCTCTCATGCGGAAGAGATTCATACCCAACCACTACTATAGAGACCTTTATCAGAAACTTCAAAGTCTTACACAAGGTTCACGGAGTGTGGAAGAATATCACAAGGAGATGGAGGTTGCCATGATTAGAGCTAATGTTGAGGAGGATAGGGAAGCCACTATGGCAAGGTTTTTGAATGGCTTAAATAGGGATATTGCTAATGTAGTAGAGTTGCAGCACTATGTGGAGTTGGAGGACATGGTACACATGACTATGAAGGTGGAGAGACAATTGAAGAAAAAGGGGGCAGCAAGATACTCTTCGCATTCCACAACTCTGTGGAAATCGAAATGGGGTGATAATGAGAAGAATGACAGGGTTATTTCAAAGGGAAAGATTGAGCCACCTAAAGGGAAAGAAGGAGAAGCTATCAAAAACAAAACAAAGGCCGAAGACCAACCTTCTAAGAATAGGAATATCAAATGTTTCAAATGTTTGGGTATGGGACACATTGCATCTCAATGTCCAAACAAGAGAACGATGATCTTGCGTGACCATGGAGAGGTGGAAACTGAAGATGACAGTGATGATATGCCTGAGTTGGTTGACGCTAGTGATGAGGAAGGAGTGGAATACCCCGTAGAAGGTGAAACTCTTGTTGCTAGGCGTGCTCTTAATGCACAAGTTAAGGTAGAAGAAATGGAGCAGCAAAGAGAGAACATATTTCATACTAGATGTCATGTTAATAACAAGGTGTGTAGTATGATCATAGATGGGGGAAGTTGCACCAATGTAGCTAGCACCACCCTTGTTGAAAGATTAAACTTGCCTACACTAAAACATCCTAGACCTTACAAATTACAGTGGTTGAATGAGTGTGGAGAGGTCAAGGTTAATAATCAAGTTTTGGTAGCTTTTACCATAGGGAGGTATAGAGATGAGGTGCTTTGTGATGTGGTTCCTATGCATGCTGGCCATATTCTGTTGGGGAGGCCATGGCAGTATGATAGGAAAGTGATGCATGATGGGTTTAAGAATAGGTACAGCTTTGTTAAAGAAGGAAAATCCATTACACTTGTTCCATTAACTCCAAAACAAGTTTTTGAGGATCAAATGAAATTAAAAGGAGAGGTTGAGCAAAAGAGAAAGAATGAGGTTGGGATACGAGAGGAAAAAATAGAGAGGAAAAATGAGAGTGAGGCTGAAACATCTAGAAGAAAAATGAGTGGAAAAGAAAAGGGAGAGGTGACTGATAAAGGTGAGAAAAGAGAGAGACCACAAGAAGGAAAAGAAAGAGAGCGTCTAGAGAGGAGTGGAAAAACAAAATTGAGTTTTTTTGCAAAAGAAAGGGAGGTTAATAGAGCTTTCATAGCAGGTCATTCTATGATCTTGCTTGTCTACAAAGAATCATATCTAAGTCTTGATGAAACTAACCAATCCCTTCCTAGTATAGCTATTTCTTTGTTGCAGGAATTTGAAGACTTGTTTCCTGAGGAGATGCCTAGTGGATTGCCACCCATTAGAGGCATTGAGCATCAAATTGATTTCGTATCGGGAGCGGCTATTCCAAACCGACCAGCCTATAGAAGTAATCCAGAGGAAACAAAAGAACTTCAAAGGCAAGTCGAGGAATTGATGAGCAAAGGGTACGTGAGAGAAAGTATGAGTCCATGTGCTGTACCCGTCCTATTGGTTCCAAAAAAAGATGGAACATGGAGAATGTGCATTGATTGCAGGGCAATTAACAACATAACGGTAAAGTATCGTCATCCAATACCTAGGTTAGATGACATGCTTGATGAGTTGCATGGGTCATGCATTTTCAGTAAAATTGATCTTAAAAGTGGATACCATCAAATTAGGATGAAAGAGGGAGATGAGTGGAAAACTGCTTTTAAAACTAAATATGGTTTATATGAGTGGTTAGTAATGCCATTTGGTCTCACTAATGCACCTAGCACTTTCATGAGGTTAATGAACCATGTTTTGCGTGCATTCATTGGTAAATTTGTGGTTGTGTATTTCGATGATATCCTAGTGTACAGCAAGAGTCTTGATGAGCATGTTATGCATTTGAGGAGTGTTTTTGAGGTTTTAAGACAAGAAAAGTTGTATGCCAATTTTAAGAAATGTACATTTTGCATGGAAAATGTTGTGTTTCTTGGTTATGTTGTTAGCTCAAAAGGTATTGAGGTGGATGAAGAGAAAGTTCAAGCCATTAAGGAGTGGCCAACTCCTAAAAGCGTCACTGAGGTAAGAAGTTTCCATGGTCTAGCTAGTTTTTATAGACGGTTTGTTAAAGATTTTAGCACTATCACAGCACCACTCACTGAAATTGTTAAAAAGAATGTTGGATTTCATTGGGGCATTGATCAAGAAAATGCATTTAATCATATCAAAGATAGGTTATGTTCTGCACCTGTGTTAGCATTACCAGATTTTAACAAAACGTTTGAGATTGAATGTGATGCCTCAGGAGTAGGGATTGGAGCGGTTTTGATGCAGGAAGGGCGATCCATAGCATTTTTCAGTGAGAAATTAAGTGGGGCAGCCTTGAATTATCCCACTTATGACAAAGAGCTTTATGCTCTTGTTAGGGCTTTGGAGACTTGGCAACACTATCTATGGCCTAAGGAGTTTGTGATCCACACCGACCATGAGTCTTTGAAACATCTCAAGGGGCAAGGTAAATTGAATAAAAGGCATGCTAGATGGATGGAGTATATCGAGACTTTTCCCTATGTCATTAAGTATAAACGAGGTAAGGAGAATATAGTTGCTGATGCTTTATCAAGGAGGTACGTGCTTCTTACTTCTATGAGTGCCAAAATGCTTGGATTTGAATATGTGAAAGAAATGTATGCAAATGATATTGATTTTTCTGTTGTGTACTTGGCATGTGATAAAGGAGTTGTTGACAAATTCTACAAGCATGATGGTTATTTGTTTAGGGAAAGCAAATTGTGTGTGCCTAACTGTTCTATGCGTGAGTTATTGGTGCGTGAGGCGCATGGTGGGGGCCTAATGGGTCATTTTGGTGTTAGGAAAACATTAGAAATCTTGCATGAGCATTTCTTTTGGCCTAAGATGAGAAGAGATGTCTTTCGCATTTGTGACAGATGCATTACTTGCAAAAGGGCCAAGTCTAAGGTTTTGCCACATGGGTTGTATACACCTTTACCTGTTCCTAGTGAACCTTGGGTAGATCTTTCTATGGATTTTGTTTTGGGACTGCCTCGAACTAAAAAGGGTAGGGATTCTATTTTCGTGGTCGTTGATAGGTTTAGTAAGATGGCACACTTCATTCCGTGTCATAAAACTGATGATGCTGTGAATATAGCTGACTTGTTTTTTAGGGAGATAGTGCGACTCCATGGTGTACCCAAGAGTATTGTGTCAGATAGAGATGTTAAGTTCCTTAGCTACTTTTGGAAAGTTTTGTGGGGTAAGTTAGGCACTAAGCTTTTATTCTCCACCACTTGTCATCCTCAAACCGATGGACAAACTGAGGTAGTTAACAGAACTTTAACACAGCTCTTGCGCACTGTCATTCATAAAAACCTGAAAACTTGGGAGGATTGCTTGCCATTCATAGAGTTTGCATACAATAGGACCATGCATTCTACTACTTCTTATTCTCCTTTTGAAATCGTTTATGGTTTTAATCCACTTACTCCTTTGGATTTGATGCCATTACCTGTTAATGAAAGGGGTAGTTTGGATGGGAAAAAGAGAGCAGAATTAATGAAGTCACTACATGAGAGGGTACGGCTTCAGATTGAAAAGAAGAATGAACAATATGCGTCTCAAGCCAACAAAGGAAGAAGGCGTGTGACCTTTGAACCAGGTGATTGGGTTTGGGTTCACATGCGTAAAGAGAGGTTCCCAAACTATAGAAGAACAAAGTTGCATCCAAGAGGAGATGGACCATTCCAAATTCTCGAGAAAATAAATGATAATGCCTATAAAGTGGATCTTCCAGGTGAGTATAATGTGTCTGCTACCTTTAATGTTGCTGATCTTTCTCCTTTTGATGTAGGTGATGATTCGAGGTCGAATCCTTTTGAGGAGAGGGGGAATGATGAGTACCAAGGTGGGTTGGTTGACAAGAATAAGAAGGATCCTTTACACATTCCGGATGGGCCAATAACAAGATCAAGAGCGAAGAAGATCAAAGAAGCAATGCAAGGACTTGTGCAATCTACTTGGGCTAAAAGTGCAACTAGCAAGACACCAACAACATTCAAGATGGGCTCAAACGAGGTGGAACCATCATTCGTTCATGTAATTGAAGTCGGGGAGAAGACGTCCTAGCATTTGAAGCATTGGACGTGTAGGTTGGCATCATGGCTGTTGGAGTCTTATTGTGTAGGCTTCCGAAACAATTATTTTTTAAATAAGTTTATGTGTAATTTGGGCTAGAGTTTTTGTAATCAAGAGACCTTATTTGTGACTTGGTTACTGTTCACGTATGAGGGGTTAAGTTGATTAGTATTGGGTTTATTTTAAGTAATGGGCCTTTGAAGCCAATTAGGGTTTGGACCCATTTAGGAGTAGTTATTTTATTTGGCCTTAATATAAATAAGGCAAAACCCTAATTTTGTATCAGTTTTTCAGCAGCCATCAAATAGAAGAATTGAGAGAATTTGTTTCCTCTTCTTGTTCTTGAATGAACTTAGAACTTATCAAAGGATCAAACCTTTGTGGCGTTCCTACTATCAATCTGGGTTCTTGAAACGAGTTTTCAACGGGTCTGGAACAATTAAAAATCTGATTCTTGGCTTTCTTGGGGTGTTTATTGATTTGTTTGTGGGTTCTAAGGTTTTAATCCTACGGGTTCACATCATTATATTATTTTTTGTCTTCTTTGTGTTGAAGTCACTTTATGTCATAAAATTTGTGTCTTGCAACATACTGGATGCCTTACTTTCTGGTTGGCAGACGGTGTCATCGTTTTCAGGTCTAATCTATTTGTGTCTCCATAATATTTTGTTCCATCATCTTGTTGGTCTGATTTCCGTTGATCACCTTATTTGTTCCACACCATCCTATTGCATATGGACATCATATTCTATTGTTCCACATACTAATACATATTTTCTGCACCATATCGAGTCTATTACAATTCTATTTTCGCATCCATTGATTTGATTTCCTTTTGTTTATTGTTCTGGTTTGATAAAAATAAAAAAAAAAAAACTTTTAGCATGAACAGGGAGTGTTTGAGTTAAATCAAGTGTGTCGAATGAAAAACACACGAGTGAGTGGAGTGAAACACATGAGGAAGTGTGTGAGGATATTTTTTTTAACATTCTTTCATGTGTCAAGCACATAATCGGACAATGATGCAGATAAGTCACGATTTGAGGACAAATCGTCTTGAGGAAAGAGGGAATGATGGGATCCAAGAACGCATGCAAATTTGGACGATTCGGAGGTGTCACCAAGGCTTAATTCAAAACATTATTCAAGTTCAAAAACACCAATCTTGAAGGCTTTGGGTGCTAATAGAAGACAATCGAAGGCAAAATATGATGCGAACCCCGTATATAACGATACGACACCTACAATCAAATTAAAACACAACCCCCAAGAAAGTTAATTCAGATTATAGAAAATCTTTGACCCATTAATTAGAGAACCAAGAACCAAAGATATAATGACGCCACTCCCAAGAAAGAGATGAGAATGTGGGAGATAAGTCAAGCTTGATTAATCAAGAACAATTCTCGATGCAATCTCAAAGTTCCCAAAAGAACAATGAAGAAAAGTTAAAACTTTATTCAATAAACTTCTGATTGAAATTTTAGGTTTAATAAGCCTTTTATAGGCATAAAATCCTAAGTCTAATAAGAAACCCAAAATAAACTCTCAATTCTAAACCTAGTAGAAAAGTAAAATAAAACCCTAATTTAATTAACTCTCAGCCCAATATAACATAAAATATACTAACTAATTTAAAACCCAACCCATAATACAAATTAAGCCCAAATTAATACAATAAATAAATAATAGCCCAATTTGTATTAAAATTGCTATCCAAGCCTCAATATTAATGCTCTTGGACTGGGTCTTGAACTTGAATGATATTTTGAAGCCTCGATGTTCCCTCCAAGCCATCCAAGACAGGTTGTGTAAGACTCTTGGCCCAAATCTCTTGAATGAGCCCATTTAAACCTTCCTTCTTCCTTTTAGCTCGAGCCCTTGTCACAGGTCCTTCATTGATGCTCAAAGGATCCATAAGCTTGCTTTCTTGGTTTCTATCATTCCCCCTCTCCTCAAAAGGATTTGTCCTCAAATCGGCATCTGCATCAAAATCAAATGGAGAAAGATCAGAAACATTGAAAGTAGTGCTAACATTATACTCACCTAGCAAGTCTATCTTATACGCATTGTCATTTATACGTTCAAGCACTTGGAATGGACCATCTCCACGTGGCTGCAACTTAGACTTGCGTTGATCAGGAAACCTCGCTTTACGCATATGAACCAAAACCCAATCTCCTAGTTCGAACACAATTTTCTTACGCCCCTTGTTAGCCTGAGTAGCATATTGCTCAGTTCGTCGCTCAATATGTTGCCTAACTTTCTCATGCAGTTGCTTAACAAATTCAGCTTTCTTCTTACCATCCAAGTTAACTCTTTCCTCCACAGGTAAAGGTATTAAATTCAAAGGAGTAAGTGGATTAAACCCATACACAACTTCAAATGGTGAACAACCAGTAGTCGAATGCAATCTTCTATTGTACGCAAACTCGACATGTAGTAAGCAAACTTCCCAAGTCTTCAAGTTCTTTTGGATGATGGAACGCAGCAAAGTACCCAAAGTCCTATTAACAACCTCTGGTTTGTCCATCAGTTTGCGGATGACAAGTAGTAGAAAACAATAACTTTGTTCCTAGTTTTCCTCACAAAGTCCTCCAAAAATGGCTTAAGAACTTCACATCTCGATTTGAAACAATGCTCTTTGGCACTCCATGAAGTCGAACAACCTCCTTGAAGAATAAATCAGCAACAGATGTGGCGTCATCGGTCTTGTGACATGGTATGAAGTAAGCCATCTTCGAAAACCTGTCAACCACAACAAACACCGAATCTCGGCCCTTTTTGGACCTAGGTAAACCTAATATAAAATCCATAGAAATATCGATCCAAGGTTCACTAGGTATAGGCAAAGGTGTATACCAACCATGGGGTAAAACTTTAGACTTAGACTTTTTACATGCTATGCACCTCTCACAAATTCGCTCAACATCTCTCTTCATATGTGGCCAGAAGAAATGCTCTTCTAATACATCTAAAGTTTTCTTAACACCAAAATGTCCCATTAGACCACCCCCATGTGCCTCTCTAATAAATAACTCTCTTATAGACCCTTGAGGAATGCACAATCTACTTTCCCGAAACAAATATCCCTCATGTCTATAAAACTTTTCGAAAACAGTTTTCTCACAAGTAACATACACACTAGCAAAATCAGGATCATTAACATACAATTCTTTTATATGCTCAAAACCCAACAATCTTGCATTCAAAGTAGAAATCAATGTATACTTGCGAGATAATGCATCAGCTACCACGTTTTCCTTTCCTTGTTTATACTTAATCACATAAGGAAACGTTTCTATGAACTCTACCCATTTAGCATGTCTCCTATTCAACCTACTTTGACCTTTCAAATATTTTAAGGACTCATGATCATTATGGATTACAAATTCCTTAGGCCACAAATAATGTTGCTAAGTTTCTAAGACCCTAACTAAAGCATACAACTCTTTTTCATAAGTAGGATAATTCAATGATGCTCCACTCAATTTCTCACTAAAATAAGCTATAGGACGCCTATGTTGCATAAGAACAGCCCCTATACCTATTCTCGATGCATCACACTCAATCTCAAATGTCTTAAAGAAATCAGGTAAAGCAAGCAATGGTGCAGTACACAATTTATCCTTAATCAATTCAAATGCATGTTGTTGCTCATTACCCCATTTGAAACCCACACTCTTTTTCACAATCTCAAAGCAATGATAGAAACCAAGAAAGCAAGCTTATGGATCATTTGAGCATCAATGAAGGACTTGTGACAAGGGCTCGAGCTAAAAGGATGAAGGAAGGTTTAAATGGGCTCATTCAAGAGATTTGGGCCAAGAGTCTTACACAACATGGCTTGGATGGCTTGGAGGGAACATCGAGGCTTCAAAATATCATTCAAGTTCAAGACCCAGTCCAAGAGCATTAATATTGAGGCTTGGATAGCAATTTTAATACAAATTCTGCTATTATTTATTTGTTGTATTAATTTGGGCTTAATTTGTATTATGGGTTGGGTTTTAAATTAGTTAGTATATTTTATGTTATATTGGGCTTTTAATTATTGGGCTGAGAGTTAATTAAATTAGGGTTTTATTTTACTTTTCTACTAGGTTTAAAATTGAGAGTTTATTTTGGATTTCTTATTAGACTTATGATTTTATGCCTATAAAAAGGCTTATTAAACCTAAAATTTCAATAAGAAGTTTATTGAATAAAGTTTTAACTTTTCTTCATTGTTCTTTTGGGAACTTTGAGATTGCATCAAGAATTGTTCTTGATTAATCAAACTTATCTTATCTCCCACATTCTCATATCTTTCTTGGGAGTGGCGTCATTATATCTTTGGTTCTTGGTTCTCTAATCAACGGGGTCAAAGATTTTCTATAATCTGAATTAACTTTCTTGGGGGTTATGTTTCAATTTAATTGTGGGTGTCGTATCATTATATTCGGGGTTCGCATCAGTTGGTATCAGAGCTTCGGTTAATTAATTCAGGTTTGGGTTTTCAATTTAAGTTTCTTATTCTGATTTTTTTAGCCGCAATTCATCAATTCAATTTTGTTTGCCGCATAACCTGGTTTTTTGGTCTGCCTTCTTTAATAATTGACTGAATTCATTGAATATGACAGCCCATAGTCAATTTGCTTTTGTCTGACTTTTCGTTCTTTAATAGGACGCAGCAACCACCATCAATATTCGATTCCTAATTTGTCCATCAATCATCCATCAATAACCTAGTGTGTGATCTGCCGCAAATTCATTAACTTTTTATTCTTTAACTTGCTGGTTCATTAACTTTGCAGCATAACAATCAGTAGAACGCTTTGTTATTTTATTTCTGATTCCTCCATCACATACGGGTTTCATAATTGATTCTCTTCATCCACATAGAACCATCATTGTGACCGAATACAACAATCTTGGTTTGAATCTTCATATTCTGTTCTTGAACCGCATCACCAATCAGGATTCTTGAAAACACATTCTAGGGTTTCTTGAATTCTTGATTCATTATCATATTTGTCTCTTGAGTTGCAAGATTCATATCAATATCTTGTTTTTGGTTCAACTCCACAATTTACAATCCATATAGTTGTGCATTCTAGTTTGAATTAAAAAAAAAAAGGAAAAAAAATCCGAAAAAAAAGTATCAAAAAAAAAAGAGAGAAAAAAAAAAATTGAATGCCATAAATTGCTTGGATTGAAGTGAGTTGATATTAATTTACCTTATTTGCAATTCAAGATCTTTGATGTGTTCAAAATCTTTTCTTGAGATCAGATTGTTTTTCGTTATTTCGTCATTCTAGTATCATTGTTGGTCCTGATTTCTTTCGTGTGCCTTGTGTGTGCATTTTTTTTTCTTTGTCGAGATTTGTCTAGGGCGATTATTTCAAGGGTGACCATGTTGTGATTGATTAGTTCTATAAAGAACTTAGTGAGAAAAGTTTGAGTGTGGACAGGGAGTGTTGAGTTAAATCAAAATCATTGAGTGACAAACACGTGAGTGATTAGAGTGAAACACATGAGGGAGTGTTGTGAGGTTACTTTTTCTAACATTCTTGCAGGTGTCAATCATATCTATGGATAATGATAAAGAAGTTGAAGGAGGAGAAAAGGGTAATGAGTCGTTCGTTCTCAAAGCGATGCAACAACAATTTGAGAGGATGAACATTGATACGAACCACGCCAACCCGTGACGAAACCCGTAACCAAGAGAAGAAACCAAAACCGTTTCCTAAGACAAGTTCGTAGGAATGGAACCGCGACCCGTTACCTATGACGAGGTAAGAACCTTGGTATGGTGAAGACGCCACAATCAACAAGGGAGGGTTGATTGATAAGTCGAAGATTTCAAACGCCACGGATAATTCCGATAAGTTTGAGAGTTGTTCAAAGAACTTTTTAAGAGAAATTCGATCTCACAAATACCATGAAAATTGTCTGCCTCTTCTCATTGATATGATGCCTATTTATAGGCTGAAAGTTACAAATCTGAATTCGGAAATTACAAGCATTAAAATAAAAGAGAATCAAGTCTATGACGAAAAAGGAAATTTCAAATTACAATCAATTAGCAAGGAAATCATTGCTAAGACAGAAATGAAAAGTTCACAATTTATTATTCCTAATTTTACTAGAGACCTAAATAAGAGAGTTGACCCTCCTCCCATTATTCTGGTGAATTAATGCCCAAGATACACGCCCATTAATTGCGAAGATTAAGTTTGACTTGGGCTGGAATCCTCTAGAACTTGGATCAAGTTGATGCAATTTAATTCCTCACGTGGGCTTCCATCAATGGGCCTCCATGATTGTATTTGAGTGCAAACTCCTTGAATCAGCCCGTTAAGTGTTTCCTTGAACTTCTTAGCTCGAGCCCTCGTAACCGGTCCAATAGGAATTTGAATTGGATCCTTTGGAAACACACCTTGCTCCGCATCATTCCCCTCCTCTTGAAAAGGATTTGTCCTCAAATCGTCCCCTACATCAAAAGGACTCAAGTCAGTAACATTGAAAGTGGCACTAACATTATACTCACCTGGTAAATCTAGCTTGTAAGCATTGTCATTGATGCGCTCTAGAACTTGGAAAGGGCCATCTCCTCTTGGAAGTAATTTGGAACGCCTTTGTGCCGGAAATCGCTCCTTCCTCATATGCAACCAAACCCAATCTCCAGGCTCAAAAATTAGTTTGGAGCGTCCCTTGTTGGCTTGCTTAACATATTGCTCCGTCCTTCGCTCAATGTTGAGTCTTGTCTTCTCATGAATCTGCCTAACAAAATCAGCCTTCTTTTTGCCATCTAAATTAACACGCTCAAATATTAGTAAAGGAGATAAATCTAATGGAGTCAATGGATTAAAACCATACACAATTTCAAAAGGTGAAAATTTAGTAGCGGAATGAACAGTACGATTGTAAGCAAATTCAACATGTGGTAAACAATCCTCCCAAATCTTAATATTTTTGCTAATGATAGCCCTCAATAAAGTAGATAAAGTCCTATTAACTACTTCGGTCTGACCATCAGTCTGTGGGTGACAAGTGGTAGAAAACAATAGCTTAGTACCTAACTTACTCCACAAAGTCTTCCAAAAGTAGCTTAGGAATTTAGCATCCCTATCCGAAACAATTGTTCTAGGCATACCATGTAATCGCACAATCTCCCTAAAGAATAAATCAGCAATATGTGAAGCGTCATTCGTTTTATGACAAGGGATAAAATGTGCCATCTTAGAGAACCTATCTACCACCACAAAAATTGAATCTTGAATCTTTTCCACGCTTAGTCCTAGGCAAACCTAACACAAAGTCCATAGAAATATCAATCCAAGGGTGATTAGGAATAGGTAGTGGCGTATACAAACCGTGGGCTTGTACTCGGGATTTGGCTTGCTTACAATTAATACACCTACTGCAAACCCTCTCAACGTCTCTTTTCATGCGTGGCCAAAAGAAGTGTTCCTGCAAAATAGCCAAGGTCTTAGCAATTCCAAAATGTCCCATTAACCCTCCGCTATGGGATTCCTTAACTAGCAACTCACGCAAAGAACAAATCGGCACACATAACTTATTCTCCCGAAATAAAAATCCTTCAATTCTGTAAAACTTACCCACTGCGTTTTTCTCACAAGCTCGAAATGCCTCAGAAAAATCTTGGTCTAAAGGGTATAATTCCTTAATGTGCTCAAAACCAAGTAATTTTGCATCAAGAGTAGAGAGTAATGCATACCTGCGAGAAAGTGCATCGGCAACCACATTCTCCTTACCTTGCTTATACCTGATGACGTATGGAAATGTCTCGATGAACTCCATCCAACGTGCATGTCTCTTGTTCAACTTTTGTTGTCCTTTCAAATGATTTAATGATTCATGATCGGTGTGAATCACGAACTCATTGGGCCAAAGATAATGTTGCCACGTTTGCAAGGCCCGAACTAATGCGTACAACTCCTTGTCATAAGTTAGGTAGTTTAAAACTGCCCCATTTAACTTCTCGCTAAAGTACGCAATTGGTCGTCCATCTTGCATGAGTACGGCACCAATACCTACACCTGAAGCATCACATTCAATCTCAAACGTTTTATCAAAGTTAGGTAAAGACAATAATGGAGCGTTTGTTAATTTTTGCTTGATTAGCTGAAACGCCTTTTCTTGCTCCTCCCCCCACTTGAATCCAACGTTCTTCTTAATTACTTCTGTGAGTGGTGCGGCCAAAGTACTAAAGTCCTTCACAAATCGCCAATAGAAATTGGCAAGTCCATGAAAGCTCCGAACTTCACCTATGCTTGTGGGACTCGGCCACTCTTGAATTGCACGGACCTTTTCATCATCAACCTGTATTCCTTGTGCACCAACAACAAAACCAAGAAACACAAGCCTATCGGTGCAAAACGTGCATTTCTTCAAGTTAGCAAACAACTTTTCTTTTCTAAGCACATCTAAAACTGATTTTAAATGCACAACATGATCATCCAAGTTTTTGCTATAAATGAGAATATCATCAAAGTAAACAACAACAAACCTACCTATGTATGCACGCAAAACATGATTCATCAATCTCATAAATGTGCTCGGTGCATTAGTTAATCCAAAAGGCATTACTAACCACTCATACAATCCATGTTTTGTCTTAAAGGCAATTTTCCATTCATCACCCTCTTTCATGCGAATTTGATGATATCCACTTTTCAAATCAATTTTAGAAAATATACAAGCACCATGCAACTCATCCAACATATCATCTAAGCGAGGAATAGGATGTCGATACTTTACCGTTATGTTGTTGATGGCTCGGCAATCAACACACATCCTCCAAGTCCTATCCTTCTTAGGCACAAGTAGAACCGGAACAGCACATGGGCTCATGCTTTCCCTTACATACCCTTTCTCCAGTAATTCACTAACCTGCCTTTGAAGCTCCTTGGTTTCCTCGGGGTTGCTCCTATAAGCCGGTCGGTTTGGGATCGTCGCACCAGGTACAAAGTCAATTTGATGCTCAATCCCTCGCATTGGAGGTAAGCCAGGTGGGGGTGTCTTCGGGAAAGACATCATCATAATCCTGCAAAAGAGAGTTAATACTGGTCGGCAAATTTCCGGCAAGATCATTAGTACACAAAAAAGCCTCGTTGTACATAAGTACTATAAAAGGCTGTTGTAATTGTAAAGTTCTCTTGATCTCACTTTTTTTTGCAATGAAACAATGTTTTTCCTCTCTTAAACTCACCAAGGCCGAATTTGATTTCTTTTTTTCTTTCTCAATTTTTTTGGCCTCTCTCTCTCTTTTTCTCTCGAATTTTGACTCGTTTCTTTTCTCTCATTCTCTTCCTTTTGATCTCTCTCTTCTTTTTGATCACTCTCTTTTTTTAACCTCACTTGATCCTCATATACTTGTTGTGGTGTCAAAGGTACAAGAGTGATTGGACGTTGATTGAGTACAAAAGAGTATTTATTGGTAAACCCATCATGCTTGACCTTTTGATCAAACTGCCATGGTCGCCCTAGCAACAAATGTCCGGCTTGCATTGGAACGACATCACATAATACCTCATCTTCATATTTTCTAATTCGAAATGCAACTAACACTTGTTTGCTTACCTTTAATTCACCGCTATCATTCAACCACTGTAACTTGTAAGGCCTAGGGTGTCTCAATGTGTGTAAGCCTAGTTTCTCCACCATAGTTGTGCTAGCAACATTAGTACAACTACCACCATCAATAATCACACTACATACCTTATTTTTGACATAACACCTAGTGTGAAAGATGTTTTCTCGTTGCACTTCGTCCTCCTCCTTGGCTTGTACACTCAAAGCCCTTCTCGCCACCAACAAATCTCCATGTACAGCAAATTCTTCTCCATAAACGTCCTCCAATGGTGGCATATCATCAGTGTCGGAGTCTTCATCATCGGTCACAACATCTCCATTGTCTCGCATCACCATAACCCGCTTGTTTGGGCATTGACTCGCTATGTGACCCCTGCCTTGACATTTAAAGCATTTAATATCACGATTCCGTGCAGTAGTAGTGTCGAGTTTACCTTGAGAATCACGGCTGGTGTTCTCCGGCTTATGATCAAATTTGGGCTTGAGAGTTGAGGACGACTGTGGCTTGTCCTCCTTTCTTGAAGAACTTGGTTTCCAAGGGTTAGAGCCTGGGTTGTGGCCTGCACGGGTGGTTCCCCTCCTCTTGAGTTGTCGCTCCACGATAATGGCCATGTGCACCATGTCCTCGATCTCCACATAATGTTGCATCTCTACCCGGTCATGAATGTCTTGATTTAACCCTTGCAAGAACCTTGCCATGGTGGCCTCGGGATCCTCTTCTACATTGGCTCTAATCATGGCTTTCTCCATTTCTTGATAATACTCTTCTACACTCCGATGCCCTTGCCTAAGCCCTTGCAAACTCTTGTATAATTCCCGGTAATAATGGCTCGGCACAAATCGCTTCCTCATCACCGATTTCATATCTTCCCATGTTGCAATCGGACGCTCCTGGTTTCGACGCCTATTCAACACCAACTGATCCCACCAAACAAGAGCATAGTCGGAAAATTCAATGGCTGCTAGTCTCACCTTCTTAAGCTCAGAATAATTGTGGCAATCGAATACTAACTCCACTTTCTTTTCCCACTCAAGATAGGCTTCTGGATCGGCTTTTCCTTGGAACGGCGGAATTTTCATTTTAATGCTACCCAAATTATTATCCTCCCAATTCCTAACTTCTCTATTCCCATTCCCTCGTCTGAACCTACCCCGATTCAATGGTGCTTCATTCAACTCTTCCAACTCCTCCTCTTCTTCTTCAACGTCACCCCAATGCTCTCTTTGTTGCATTCGCCTCGGTGGTGGCCTAACAGGTGAATTTCGTTGTCTCCTATTCCCCAATTCTAACCTATCTATCCTTTCATGGAGTTGCTCATTCTCAGCCCTCATTATTCGTCTCACCTCTCCCAATATCGCTTGTATTTGTAGGTTAGGGATGGGTGACTGTTGTACCTCTTCCGTTGAGTTTTCTTCTTGGTTGTGTGACATGGTTATAACCTGCAAAATGAAAATAGGAACAATATAGAAAGAACCTCACTTCACTCCCTCACGTGTATCACTCAAATTATGAATCACTCAATTTTCACTCGTGTTTCACTCAATTGGCTTTTACCCTCTAATATGCTCACCTCTCTTGCCTTTTTCCACTCGTGAATTCTCTTTCGGTTCTTTTCGAACTAACAAACAGTATTCAAAATTACACGTAGCAATTTATCAACCAACAGACTTACCAATCAAAAGGTAATACTGATATGAACTAGCGCAACAATATTTTGGATTCTCAAAAAGGAAAAGAAATTTCGACTCAAAATTTTCACACTGAAATAAAGGTCAGATTAAGACTCGTGGACACACGAATAATTGAAAGAAAACAAAATTTTTTGTTGAAGAGTATCCAGACTTTTTTTTTTTTTTCGCTCCTCACGATCCTCTTCTTTTCTTCTTTTCTTTTCTTTTCTTTTCTTTTATGTTCTTTCAGATCTTTTTTTTTTTTTTTTTTTTTTTAATAAAAACTAGAACGAATGGAAACGGAACTTAAAGACGTAAACAAAGAAAGTAAAAGGATAGGTAAACCTGACCTAGAACCAGGCTCTGATACCAAACTGATACGAACCACGCTAACCCGTGACGAAACCCTTAACCAAGAGAAGAAACCAAAACCGTTTCCTAAGACAAGTTCGTAGGAATGGAACCGCGACCCGTTACCTATGACGAGATAAGAACCTTGGTATGGTGAAGACGCCACAATCAACAAGGGAGGGTTGATTGATAAGTCGAAGATTTCAAACGCCACGGATAATTCCGATAAGTTTGAGAGTTGTTCAAAGAACCAAAGAGAAATTCGATCTCACAAATACCATGAAAATTGTCTGCCTCTTCTCATTGATATGATGTCTATTTATAGGCTGAAAGTTACAAATCTGAATTCGGAAATTACAAGCATTAAAATAAAAGAGAATCAAGTCTATGACGAAAAAGGAAATTTCAAATTACAATCAATTAGCAAGGAAATCATTGCTAAGACAGAAATGAAAAGTCCACAATTTATTATTCCTAATTTTACTAGAGACCTAAATAAGAGAGTTGACCCTCCTCCCATTATTCTAGTGAATTAATGCCCAAGATACACGCCCATTAATTGCGAAGATTAAGTTTGACTTGGGCTGGAATCCTCTAGAACTTGGATCAAGTTGATGCAATTTAATTGCTCACGTGGGCTTCCATCAATGGGCCTCCATGATTGTATTTGAGTGCAAACTCCTTGAATCAGCCCGTTAAGTGTTTCCTTGAACTTCTTAGCTCGAGCCCTCGTAATCGGTCCAATAGGAATTTGAATTGGATCCTTTGGAAACACACCTTGCTCCGCATCAAACATAGTGTTTGGAGAGATTAGGGATCGAATGGATAGGCAAGATGAGGTCATAGCTACTTTGCAAAGGGGGCAGCAAAGGAGAGCTCCGGAAGAGCATAGTGGTAATGATGAATTTGAAGCTGATTATGGGGTGTTCTATGGAGAAGATTTGGAAGGAGATGACAGTGTCATTAATGTTAATAGGGGCCGAGTTAGAGGTGGTCGTAGAGGAAGAGGTAATGGTGATGGAGATCGTAGGTACTATAGGAATGGGAATGAGAGAGTAAGATGGGATGATAGACCCAATAGACCGGATAGAGATCTTAGTAGCATTAAGATGAAGATACCCTCTTTCCAAGGGAAGGTTGATCCTGATGTGTATTTAGAATGGAAAAATGAGTAGAGTTAGTCTTTGAGTGTCATAACTTTACTGAGGAGAAGAAGGTGAAGTTAGCCGCAGCTGAGTTTGTGGATTATGCTGTGGTTTTGTAGGGGCAAGTACTGCTCGATAGAAGGAGAAATGAGGAACATCCTATAAACACTTGGGGTGAGATGAAAACTGTTATGAGGAAACGGTTTGTTCCTAGATCATACTATAGGGAGCTATACCAAAGATTGCAGAGCCTAACACAAGGTTCTAATAGTATGGAGGACTATTATAAGGAGATGGAGATAGCCATGGTCAGAGCTAATATAGAGGAGGATAGAGAGGCTACTATGGCAAGATTTCTACAAGGATTGAATGAAAATACTGCCAATATTGTTGAGTTGCAGTATTATGTGGAGCTTGAGGACTTGGTCCATATGACTATGAAAGTGGAGAGGCAACTCAAAAGAAGGGGTTTGATGTCACAATATGGTAGCAATTCGGGTTCCACATCCACTTGGAAGTCGAATTGGAGTATAAAGGAAGATAAGGCATCTCAAAAGCCTAAGGCTGAAACTACTAAGCCTAAAGAGGGTAGAGATAGAAGCCATGATAAGGGCAAGACTGATGAGAATAAAGGAGCAACATCAAAGGATTCATTACATGTTCCGGTTGGGCCAATTACAAGGGCAAGAGCTAAGAGACTCAAAGAAACACTTAATGGGCTGATCCAAGAGATATGGGCTGATTTAAAAATGGAGAAGTCCAAGATGGTTCCAGCAGAAGATCAAAAATTAATCAATGTGATTGAAGCAACAAATGGGGTTGATTATTAGTAATTGCTGGAGATTATTTGCCAAATCAGAGCAATTAATTGACATGTTGACTTTCCAAGAATTGATTGATTGTTTTCCCAATTTTCAAGTCAACTAGATACCATTTTAGTTTTTATTTCCTCAGTGATAATTTCCAGAATTGTAAGGCATTATGGCCATAAGATTATTCCTATTCAGTTTTCTAGCTATGAATGGCAATTGCCCTAGGATTATTGTGTATTTATTTCTAGTATCTATTTATAAGGCCATGTAATCTCTACAGAAGTTTTTTAGTTTTTGGATGATCAATAAAAGTTATTGAGAGAGTTTTCTCTGTAGTCCTTCAAAGAACTCTTCTGAACTTATCAAGGTTTTCTTGTGACGTTCAAATTTGACTTATCACTCACATAATCCTTCTCTTTGTTATTGAGTGTGGCGTCTTCTTCTTATACCTTTGGTTCTTATCTCTTAATAGATAACGGGTCAAGGTCGTTGCTTTGTTTGTAAGAATCTGAATTAGGACGATCCTAGGAACTTATATCATTATTGGTTTCGAGTCTTACTTTCTTTTGTGAGGTTCGTATCATTTTGGTATCAGAGCCCGGTTCTAAATCAGGTTTAATCTATCATTATTCCTCTTGCTATTATTTCTTTAAAGTTCCAGCACCTCTTTTCCTGTTTTTTGTCACATTGATTCCAGCCTTCTTGCTTTATTTCTTCTTGGTAGAAATTTAAAATAGTTTCTTGTACACCAAAATTCATTCTGGTCTTGTTCTTTATCATTGCAACCCAAAAAAAAAAAAAAGTCAAAAAAAAAAAAACCCTAGAAAAATATATTCAGGTTTCAAATTGAGATTTCAATTCAATTGAAGTGTTATCACATCAAATTTGTGCCTTTTGTTCCTGTCTTTATTTTGTTTCCTTTGCTTCTAAGAATTCTACCCTTTCCTTTTGTTCTTTGTGTTTAACCATTCTCTCCAGTAAATTGATTTGTTGAGTTTGGATTGTTGTAAGGGAATTTTGATTGAGTTTTGGTTGAGTTCAATAAAGAACTAAAAGAGAGGACTAAAGAGTGAAAAACAAAACAAAACAAAACAAAAAGCTACAGTGGTGAGTGCAATAAGAGTGACAGAAAAGGCCATAGAAAAAAGAGTGAAACACGAGTGGATTAGAGTGACATTCAATTGAGAGTAAACACGTGAGGGAGTGCTTGGTGAGGTTATATATATATATTTTTTACTAATATTTCTTGCAGGTTTAAAAACATGTCTAATTGTGAATTCGCCAATCCGGATATGAATTTTACAATTCAGGCAATGCAACAACAATTTGAGCGCATGAATCTTGTTTTTGGAGAAATAAGGGACCGAATGGATAGGCAAGCCGCTGCCATAGCTGACTTGCATAGGGAGCCACCTATGCGAGCCCAAAATGGTAGAAGGCATGTGAGGTGAGTTGTTTCCCCGCCTAGACATGAATTTGAAGATGAGATATCTGAGGATGTTGAAGATGAAGAAGAGCAGGTTGCATATGATGGTAGATTTATGCCTCGAGTTGGAAGGCAAGAAAGAAGAGCACGAAGAGATCATAGAGGTCAGAATCGGCAAGATGGTGATAGAAATTATAGAGGTCAGAATCGACAAGATGACAACATCAATAGTATAAAGATGAAGATACCATCTTTCCAAGGCAAAAATGATCCTGAAGCTTATTTGGAGTAGGAGAAAAGGATGGAATGGGTGTTTGATTGTCACAACTACTCCGAATTGAAAAAGGTAAAGTTGGATGCCACAGAATTCACTGATTATGCTATTATTTGGTGGGATCAACTTGTTTTGAATAGGAGACGATATGGTGAAAGGCCCATTGAGACATGGGAGGAGATGAAGGTTGTTATGAGAAGACGATTCATTCCAAGTCACTACTACAGGGACTTATTCAAGAAACTGCAAAACCTTACTTAAGGGTCTAAAAGTGTTGAAGATTACTACAAGGAGATGGAGATAGCCATGATTCGAGCCAATGTAGAGGAGGACCGAGAGGCTACTATGGCTAGGTTTCTAGCTGGTTTAAACCGTGATATTGCAAATGTGGTGGAGTTACAACATTATGTTGAGTTGGATGACATGGTGCACATGGCGTTAGGAACAACAGTTGAAGAGAAGGGGTTCCACGTGGATTGGGCAGAATTCTGGTTCTTCTTCAGCACGGAAGCCGAGTTGGAGCAAAAGGGATGACACAACTCATTCTAAGCCTAAGGCCGAAACCTCCAAAGATCACAAAAGTGGAGGCACTGCAAACCAAGGGAAAACTGATTCCCAATCTTCTAGAAATAGAGATATCAAATGCTTTAAATGCTTGGGAAGAGGTCACATTGCAGCTCAGTGCCCAAACAAAAAATTAATGATTTTGAAAGACGATGGTGATATTGAGACCGAAGGAGAATCTGATGATGATGAGGATTCCATGCCATCTTTGGAGGATGATGATGATGATGAGGATTTTAACACCATAGCGGCACCACTAACTGAGGTTGTGTTTCAATTTGATTGTAGGTATCGTATTGTTATATACGGGGTTCGCATCAAAATAGAGTTAATTGGGTTTTATTAGAGACTTATTGGAGTTATTTGGCTTTAAATAAACTGGGCTGAGTTTATTTTTAATTGTAATGGGTTTTAAATTAAGTTAGTTTATTTTATTTTTAATTAATGTTATTTGGGCTGAGATATTTAATTTAATTTAAACCCATGAGTATATTTAGTTAGCCCAATTGTTAGGGGGCTAGGGTTTCTTGTTATGTTATGTTTATTTGTTTATAAAAAGCTTTGTAACCCTAAACAAACAAGATGAATGAAGTTGCAGCCAATAGGTTTAGGTTTAATTAAGAGAGTGAATTTTCTATTTTGTTCTTCATGAACATGTGATCTTATCAAGCTACGCTTGTGGCGATCAAAACCATGACTTATCTCTCAACTTCTCATCTATGTCTTGAGAGTGGCGTCAATATCCTTCTCTTATAATTTTGGTTCTTGATTGAGTTCTAATCATCGGATCAAAGTTCTTTATAACTTTGGTTCTTGATTGACATATAATCAATATGTCAAAATTTCTTATTTTTATAAGCCTATTTTAATTTTTCTTGGGGTTATGTTTTAATTTGATCGTGGGTGTCATATCGTTATATACGGGGTTCGTATCACGTACCGGTTCTACTTGAGACTTGGCGTATGTGCGTCGATTGCAGAGCTGTCAATAAAATTACAGTTAAGTATCGACATCCCATACCTAGATTAGATGACATGTTAGATGAGTTGCATGGATCTTGTGTTTTTCCTAAGATTGACCTTAAAAGTGGATATCATCAAATTAGAATAAAAGAAAGAGATGAATGAAAAACTACATTTAAAACGAAACATGGTTTGTATGAGTGGTTAGTTATGTCTTTTGGTTTAACTAATGCACCTAGTACTTTCATGAGATTAATGAATTATGTTTTGCGTTCTTTCATTGGAAAATTTGTTGTGGGACATTTTGATGACATATTAGTGTATAGCAAGAGCATAGATGAACATGTTAGACATTTATATTGTGTGCTTGATGTGTTAAGGAAAGAAAAGTTGTATGTTAATTTTAAAAAGTGTTCCTTTTGCGCGGATAAGATAGTGTTTTTGGATTATGTTGTTACGTCAAAAGGGATAACAGTAGATGAGGAAAAAGTTAAGGCTATTAGAGAATGGCCTAGACCTAGGAATGTTAGTGAAGTCCGTAGCTTTCATGGGTTGGCTAGTTTTTATAGGAAATTTGTTAAGGATTTTAGCACCATAACGGCACCACTAACTGAGGTTGTGAAAAAGAGTGTGGGTTTCAAATGGGGTAGTGAGTAACAACATGCATTTGAATTGATTAAGGATAAATTGTGTACGGCACCATTGCTTACTTTACCTGATTTCTGTAAGACATTAGAGATTAAGTGTGATGTATCAAAAATAGGTATAGGGGCTTTTCTTATGCAAGATAGGCATCCTATAGCTTATTTTAGTGAGAAGTTGAGTGGAGCATCATTGAATTATCCTACTTATGACAAAGAGTTGTATGCTTTATTTAGGGCTTTAGAAACTTGGCAACATTATTTGTAGCTTAAGGAATTTGTAATCCATACTGATCATGAGTCCTTAAAACATTTGAAATGGCAAAGTAGGTTGAGTAGAAGGCATGCTAAATGGGTACAGTTCATAGAAACATTTCCTTTAGTACAAGCAAGGAAAGGAAAATGTAGTAGCTGATGCATTATCTCGCAGGTATACATTGATTTCTACTTTGAATGCAAGATTGTTGGGTTTTGAGCATATAAAGGAATTGTATGTTAATGATCCTGATTTTGCTAGTGTGTATGTTGCTTGTGAGAAAACTGCTTTTGAAAAGTTTTATAGACATGAGAGGTATTTGTTTAAGGAAAGTAGATAGTGCATTCCTTAGGGGTCTATAAGAGAGTTACTTGTTAGAGAGACGCATGGGATGATACGAACCACGCCAAGAACTGACGAAACTCGTGAATCAAGTAGGGTTCCAAGATCGCCTAGAATCAGATTTGTATGAAAACCTCGACTCGTTGTTTATATGGAAGCAAGAACCTTGGTTTGAAGACGCCACAATCAATGATGGAAAAATTGATTGATAAGTCTAGGAAGAACGTCATAGGAAAATCCTAATAAGTTCGAAAAGTTCTACAAAGAACCAAAGAGAATACTCTCACAAATATTATTAATCATGAATTGAGTTCCCTTTAGGGTTACACTGATTTATATAGCTGAAAACACTAAGCAGCAAAAGGAAATAATTAATTAGGCAATTAAGCTCATTTAAGCCTATAAAAGAAAAAGAAAAGTCAACCTCTTACAATAAGGAAAGAAGAATAAAATTGACAACCAATTGCCTTGAACATAATAGGAAAGAAATCAACCCAAAATTGGAACTCTTTATGACCAAGCAATCAACTCCACAATGGAAAGTCTTCATGGGCAAGAAATTGGCTAGAATTAGGCCCATCAATTGTTTTAATTAAATTAATTAAACATTGATATTCTTTTGGGCCCATTTTGGAATTCGTCAATTTAACATCAGCCCAAATCTCTTGAACCAATCCATTAAGTGCTTCTTTGAACCTCTTAGCTCTTGCCCTTGTAATTGGCCTAATTGGAATATGGAATGGATCCTTTGGTGATGCTTCTTTATTCTCATCATGGGGGTGGTTTAATGAAACATTTTGGTGTTAAGAAAACTTTAGATGTATTAGATGAGCATTTCGTTTGGCCACACATGAAGAGAGATGTTGAGCGAATTTGTGAGAGGTGCATAACATGTAAAATGTCTACGTCTAAAGTTTTATCCCATGGTTTGTATACACTTTTGTCTATACCTAATGAACCTTGGATTGATATTTCTATGGATTTTATATTGGGTTTACTTAGATCCAAAAATGGCCGAGATTCGGTGTTTGTTGTAGTTGACTGGTTTTCGAAGATTGCTCACTTCATACCATGTCACAAGACCAATGACGCCACATCTGTTGCTGATTTATTCTTCAAGGAGGTTGTTCGACTTCATGGAGTGCCAAAGAGCATTGTTTCAAATCGAGATGTGAAGTTCTTAAGCCATTTTGGGAGGACTTTGTGGGGAAAATTAGGAATAAAGCTATTGTTTTCTACTGCATGTCATCCGCAAACTGATGGACAAATAGAGGTTGTCAATAGGACTTTGGGTACTTTGCTGCGTTCCATAATCCAAAAGAACTTAAAGAATTGGGAAGATTGCTTACCACATGTCGAGTTTGCTTACAATAGAAGTGTGCATTCGACTACGGGTTGTTCACCATTCGAAGTTGTGTATGGGTTTAATCCACTTACTCCTTTAGATTTAATACCTTTACCTATAGCGGAAAGAGCTAACTTGGATGGTAAGAAGAAAGCTGAACTTGTTAAGCAATTGCACGAGAAAGTTAGGCAACATATTGAGCAACGAACTGAGCAATATGCTACTCAAGCTAACAAGGGGTGAAAGAAAATTGTGTTCGAACCAGGAGATTAAGTTTGGGTGCATATGCGTAAAACGAGGTTTCCTGATCAACGCAAATCTAAGTTGTAGCCGTGAGGAGATGGCCCATTCCAAGTGCTTGAACGCATCAATGACAATACGTACAAGATAGACTTGCCAGGTGAGTACAATGTTAGTGCTACTTTCAATGTTTCTGATCTTTCTCCTTTTGATTTTGATACAGATGCCGATTTGAGGACAAATCCTTTTGTGGAGAGAGGGAATGATAGAAACCAAGAAAGCAAGGCTATGGATCCTTTGAGCATCAATGAAGGACCTATGACAAGGGCTCGAGCTAAAAGGATTAAGGAAGTTTTAAATTGGCTCACTCAAGAGATTTGGGCTAAGAACACAACATGGCTTGGATGGCTTCAATGGGACATTAAGACTTCAAAATATCATTCAAGTTCAAGACCCAATCCAAGAACATCAATCTTAAGGCTTGGATAGCAATTTTAATGCAAATTGGGCTGTTATTTAATTATTTGTATTAGTTTGGGCTTAGTTTGTATTATGGGTTGGGTTTTAAATTAGTTTAGTATATTTAATTTTATATTGGGCTTTTAATTAAAAGGTTGAGAGTTAATTAAATTAGGATTTTATTTTAGTTTCCTATTAGGTTGAAGGTTGAGAGTTTATTTTGGTTTATTATTAGATTTAGGATTGTATGCCTATAAAAAGCTTATTAAACCTAAAATTTCAATCAGATGTTTATTCAATAAAGCTTTAACTTTTCTCCATTGTTCTTTTGAGAACTTTGAGATTGCATTAAGAATTATTCTTGATTTATTAACATTGACTTATCTCCCACCTTCTCAACTCTTTCTTGGGAGTGGCATCGTTATATCTTTAGTTCTTGGTTCTTTAATCAACGGGTCAAAGATTTTCTATAATATGAATTAACTTTCTTGGGGGTTATGTTTCAATTTGATCATAGGTGTCGTATCGTTATATATGGGGTTCGCATCAATGAAACTAGTATAAAGCATATAAATATTATTACTTGAAATCTCATGGCTGAAATTGTAACATGAACCATATCCATTCACCTTGGTCGAAGTAATGGATATATATACATGTGACTTTCCTGTTCATTATTCTCGATTTCAATCAATTTAAACACATATAAATAAGCATAAAAGTCCTACCAAAATCATCAAACATAATTTGAACCAAAAAATATACACACGGCTGAAAATTTTATTTGGTGAGATACAATCATTTTTCTTTCGTTTTTTTGGTATATATAATTGTTTCAAATCATGTAAGATATTTATCTAACACTTAAACATAACTTAAATCCAAGTTTAGGCATGTGATTAATGTACTCACCTTGATACAAGCCACTTGAATAATTTTTTTTGTTGAACTCCTTAAATCTCAAGTCCAATTATAGGACAAATAGTCTTAAAAGTAGGGGTAGCAATATGGGTCTTGACACGACGGGTCGACACGAATTCGTAAAAAATAAATGGGTATGGGTTGGAGTTAAACGAATTCATGTCATAATCGTGTCAACCCGTCTAACCCGTTTATTAAACGAATCGAATAGGGTTTGGTTAAACGAATCGCGGGTTGACACGATTAAAATTGGTGTCAAATTATAATTTAGTATATTTGAAGGATTAGATTGTAATTATACATTTCTATATATACAAACTTAACAAATCCCTGAACCTAAACCATTTCTCTTCAATTTTGGAAGTGTCGGCAGCCCTTGCAGCTTATGCTCCTTGTAGCTTGCACGACCAGACCAGTGGAGAAGCAGCCCCTTGCAGCTTGCACGACCAGACCAGTGGAGAAGCAGCCCCTTACACGAGTGCTCGACCACCGTCCGCTGCTCAGCCTATCTTCCATTCTTCCTCCTTCCTTAGAACGACAACACGACGACGCGAGGGCACCAACGTATATGAGCTACGAGTTCGTGTTAGTTTAATTTTTATAAAAAGATGGTTGAATGAATTGTAGATTGGTAAAAAATTTTCACTTGTTTTTATTTGGCAATGGGTTTTCTTGTATTGGTTTTGGAAGAATCTCCTTCTAGGATGTCTAGTAGTTGTTGGATTGAATGATATTTGATATGAGCTATTATTGAGATTGGGTTCATTCCTTGAACTGAAAAGTTCTCCTTTGAGTCTTTTCCTTATCTTCTTAAACCAAAAGTGGTTCTGATGGAGTTTGATTGATGCAAATGAGGTATTGTTGGAAAGAGGAGCTCAAGGGGAAGCCAACAAATCAAAGCCGTTGGATGACATTTGGTCTCTGTGCATGTGTGTGCTCCATGCGTTAAGAGTCAGCTTTGTAGATGGTGTGTTACGTTGTGTGAATTGACTCTTTTGGTATGGAAGTCCATGTCCTCAATTTTTATGTAGGTGACTTGTTGGGAACCAAATTTGGTTCTACGACAACCAAACTTGACCAAGTAGTCCCGTGCATGATAATTTAGGCTCCCGTGTCTCCATACTCAGGGGAGTCAATTCATGCACCAAGGTCAGTCATAAACGAAAATTGCCTCCAGGAGTCACATGTAGCTCACATGCCTGCAAACCAACTGGTGTGTGTAGGTGTGGTTGACATACAATTTTGATGTCATTTGCCTGGATAAGTTTGTTTGTATTTTGTGGGAATACATTACTAGCCAAATTTCAGACACTCTTTGATCTCTCAATTTGAAATAAATTGATTGTCTGGTTAAACTATTAAGATCCTGTTTAAAGAGAAGTGATATCTATGAAAAATTAGTTTGAAGGTTATATTTTCAATTGATGCCTGATTAATATTGCCCCTCTCCAAATTTACGACATATTAAATTAGTCTTATTAACCAGTGATATGCTTTTCGTTATAGTTGATTAAAATTGTGGAGCATTAGTACTAGTTTTAAATTTACATTAAGATTGGTGTTATTTGGTTGTTGGCATTGTTGCAACTTCTTTAACGTTGGATGCCCAGGGGCATTTGGGCACGGGTAGTTGGACCTGATATATGATGTTCATTGTAAATGGTTAGTTAAGCTGCTCCTCTAAGATTTATCATAAGATTTTTCATATTATTTTACCATAACAATTTGTCTAATGATATTTTCTATTGTTATTAATTTTATATTGATAGGATTTTGAAATGGACATTACAACTCACAAGACACAATTGGAGCTTTATTTGGAAGAATGAAGGCTTGAAAGATCAATTGATTTGGATATTCTAACCTTTTGGAAGGTTTAAAAATTTGATTGTGAATTATTTGTTATATTTGTGTTTGTATTAAGATTGATTTTGTTATAATTTTTAAATGTGGATGGTATGAAATTTTATATAATTGATTTAATGTGTAGTTTTTTATGTGTTGAATTAGGTGTTAAATGTTTGATTGTGAATTATTTGTTATATTTGTGTTTAAATTGAGATTGAGTTTGATTTTGTTGTGGGTTTTAAATGTAGATGAAATGAAATTTTATAGTTGATTTAATGTATAGGTTTTATAGTTAATTTAATTTTACTTGAAATATTATTTATTATATTTAGGTTAAACGAATTAAACGAATTATATGAGTTAAACGAATTATACGAGTTAAACGAATTAAACGGGTTGGACGAGTCAAATGAATTAAATGGGTTAAACGAATTAAACGATTTAAATTATTAAACGGGTTAAACGAATTCGTGTCGTGTCCATCGTGTATAAACGAATTCGTGTCGAATCCAAAAATGTCAACCCGCTTCTTAAACGAATTCGTGTCGAATTGATCGAATTCATAAACGAATAGAATCGAATCCAACTCAACCCGACACGCCAACCCTTTTTGCCACCCCTACTTAAAAGCATGCTAAAAATTCAATTAACAACTTAAACTAAAAAACCAAACAAAAACTCATGAAAACTCATAAAACCCTAACCTAAAAACTTACTTATTTCTTTATTTTTTTTCTGCTCCAATTCTTCCCCTCACACTCTTGAACACTTTTAATGAAAACAAGAGGAAGAGATGATGAAGTATCACACCTAGATCATTTGAAATGACTTATAGCAAGTTTGATTTCTTCTCCTTCTTCTTGGTTTGCCGAACTATACAAAAACAAGGGCTAAAACTAGTTTTATTTTTGCTGGGACAGCATATTTATACCTCTTTTAATAGTGTTAAAAGACTTAAAAATGCCCCTTGACCCTCTTTTAATTACAAAACTCAACTTTTACATGTATTACACATTCATTTGTTTCCTTTAATGACTGACAAATCCGCTCATCATTAATATAATCAAACTTAACCCTTAAGAAAGCATATGATTGGTCTTTAATATGAGTCATACTTTCACTAATTAATATTTTCATGCCAAATATCAATTTTGCCATTTAATGCATTAAATTCATATTCTTGCCTAAATAAATTCTAAAAATATTCTATGGTCATTAAATCTTCAAATTAACCAATGTATACTCTAATTAGCTATAAAATCTTTCAAATGCATGCTTGAAAAAATTTTAATGAGTGTAAAATCATTAATACTCATTATTTTCCAAAATAGACATTTTTATCCAATAAACTTCGGATTACTTAAAACCTATAAATGAACTCATTTTCGATCAATTTCGGTTTCTTTTAACTCTAATACTTATTTCTGAACTTTTGATTTACGGAGTCCGCTTTCCAAAAATCTCTATTCATGCAGACACTATTTATTCGAAAATATTATTCATTGAAAAAATTATTTTTCATAAAAATGAAATTTTTTGGTTTTACATGAGTGTGTGATGTTCTTTGGCTGGCACTGATAGAACCCAAAGAAGCAAACAAGATTTAGGCCTAAACTACAATGAACCACTTTGGTGTTATTCAAAATATCTTAAACTTTGAGGATTCAGAAGATCTTGAGAATTTATTGCATATCTTATAAATATTGGAGATTCAGAAGATCTTGAGAATTTAATGTATATCTTACAAATCTTAGAGATTTAGAAGATCTTGTAAATTTAATGTCATACAATCTCTTATTTAGTAGGTTATTTTGTTAGAATTATTTATTTTCTATATTGGTTTTATTTTCCTAAATTTTAAGTCATACAATTTAGACATTTTTATTTAGGAATTAATTATGTTCCAAAACTAGTTTATTTCTTTACTTATACAAGGCTTGTAATGCTAAGCAAAAGAGAAGAAGATGAATGAAAATATAACTAATTATGTTTACATGAGAGAGTAAATTTTCTCTTTTGTTCATTGTAGAACATGTGATCTTATCAAGCTTTGCTTGTAGCGATCAAACCATGACTTATCTCTCACATTCTCATCTATGTCTTGGAAGTGGCGTCAACATCTTTCTTTTATAATTTTGGTTCTTGATTGAGTTCTAACAATTGGGTCAAAGTTCTTTATAACTTTGGTTCTTGATTAACATATAATCAATGAGTCAAAATTTCTTATTTTATAAACCTGTTTTAATCTTTTTTGGGGTTGTGTTTCAATTTGGTCGTGCGTGTCGTATTGTTATATACGGGGTTCGTATCAGAGCTTTGGGAATTAATTCAGGTTTGATTATCCAATTTATCAATTTATTTTCTTGTTTTATGATTTTTTTTTTCGCACATCACCATCTATCATAAAAAAATCTGTTTTTGTGGCTAAATTCATCTTGATGCTTCTTAAATATGTTAAGTCACATCATCAGCAATTTTTATTAGTTTTTTTTTTTGTCCTTTAATCTCATTTTTGTTGGTCTATGCAACACATTTACCGCTTACCCCCACCATAATATTTTAACCTTCACAAAAAAAAAAAAAAAAAAAAAAGAAGGAAGAAAGTTTGAGTGTGGCCAGGGAGTGCTGAATTAAACCAAGAGTGTCAAGTCAAAAACACGAGAGTGATTGGAGTGAAACACGTGAGGATTTTCTAACATTATTTTCAAGTTTCAATCACCTCTTCAAACAACAATAAAGATGAGTCACGATTTGAGAACAAATCGTTTTGAGGAAAGGGGGAATGATGGAACCCAAGGAAGTAAGCAAGATTTGGGCCTAAACTACAATGGACCACTTTAGTATTATTCAAAATATCTAGCAAACTTTGAAGATTCAGAAGATCTTGAGAATTTATTGCATATCTTGCAAATATTGGAGATTCAGAAGATCTTGAGAATTTAATGTATATCTTACAAATCTTGGAGATTTAAAAGATCTTGTAAATTTAATGTCATACAATCTCTTATTTAGTAGGTTATTTTGTTAGGATTATTTACTTTCATATTGGTTTTATTTTCCTAGATTTTAAGTCATACAATTTAGACCTTTTTTTTTAGGAATTAATTATGTTCCAAAACTAGTTTATTTCTTTACTTATAAAAGGCTTGTAACGCTAAGCAAAAGAGAAGAAGATGAACGAAAATACAGCCAATTATGTTTTATATGAGAGAGTAAATTTTCTCTTTTGTTCATTGTTGAACATGTGATCTTATCAAGTTTTGCTTATAGCGATCAAACCATGACTTATCTTCCACCTTCTCATCTATGTCTTGGGAGTGGCATCAATATCCTTCTTTTATAATTTTGGTTCTTGATTGAGTTCTAATCATTGGGTCAAAGTTTTTTATAACTTTGGTTTTTGATTGACATATAATCAATGGGTCAAAATTTCTTATTTTATAAACATGTTTTAATCTTTCTTAAGGTTGTGTTTTAATTTGGTCGTGGGTGTCGTATCGTTATATACGGGGTTCACATCAGGCACTACACCAATGCTAAGATCCTCCACGTTCTATTTTATTTGATTTGTGTAGGACACAGGTTACTAGGTTCTATTAAGTCGACTGATGAGGCCCACTTTCAATCAACACATTGTAGTTCTACCCCACTATAAACACCAACTTATGTGATAGGCCAAAAAGGTTCATTAGAGATTTCATAAATAGGATCTTTTAAACCATTTCAAAGAGGTGTAGATCAATTTTATCCATGCATACATCAATTTTTATGAGCCAGAAAAGCAAATTAATTGATATTGGGCTCTAATGCAACTTGTCACAGGTTAAACGCATGCTTCAAAAGGCTAATGTACCATGTGATATACTTTATCCTCTTTTTTAACTCATTTTTAAGTGTGAGGCATATAATTACTTTCTTTGCAATTGACAGATTGAGGAATTTTGGCAACCATTTTAATAAAACAAAAGCATTGATAACATTGAAGGTGAAATCTCAAATTAGAGGGACCCTAAACACAAGGCACTGTTTCATCCACCCTTTTGCGCACTTAATTCTTGGGTTTTTTTTTTTTTTTCATAAATAATCATTTTTTTAGGTCCAAGTTGAACACTAACATTTTTTTTTCAAAATTTTGCAAGAATAAATATTTTTGGACAAAATTACACTTGATAAAAATATGGAATCTGAATAAAGAGTTATTTTTCAACTTCAACCTAAAAAATGGGTTATTGACACAATTTGCTCTTAATTCTTTTAAGGTTTTGGTTACAATATATCCCTCTCTAGGTAGATGGAAATAAGGTTTAAAATGACCTATATACTTGTCCTATGCAAAACCCTTCACGAGAACAAAGTGTTTCTTCTTTTTCCGCCACCATCTGATATATAGAATAGAACAAAAGTACATAATGTGCTCTAGTAAAGTATCTATTAAATAGGTGGAAGCGAAGTTCTTTAATCAGGCACATAGAAATATTCTTCTTCATATTCTTGAAAAAGCAGAATGAACCAAAGTTTTTGTATCATCTTTGCTTTACTAATCTGATGTCTATGGCTAAAACAAAAAATAATAAATAAAAACCTACAAATCGCCACATACGCACCTGATAAAACTTTAGATCTCTATATGCCACAGCCATGTGAAACAAGAACAATGAACATTCTCTCATGTCGACGTTGACATGGCTGGATAAAATGCTTATAATGATTCTTAAGAACAAACTTATCAAATGTGAGCAGTCACCATTGTTTCTTATTGAAGAGCTTTTGGTAGATTTATGCTTAATGGTTATTATTCTGATTAGACATAAGCAGTCACCACTGTCTCATTAAACTATCCTCTAAATTTAGTGGTTCTAAAGACTACTCGGGACAATATTTCTACCACAGCTATATATATAATGTAATTTAAAAGTTGTAATTATCTAACTGAAGGGAAAAACAATAATTGTTTTTATGAAAAAATATTAATATTACGAAACACTGAGTTTTAAAATTTTTTAGAAAACTCAAGCAAACCTAGATCCATAAAATAATAAAATAAAATAATATAAGAAAAAAGTAAAAATCAGATTTTTACCTTATATATTGATATCTGTGGATTGCTCACCACCTAACTTTTCTTGATATGTCTCTACACCAAGAAACAAGTGAGTGGGCACAATTATATAGAATTATGCTCACTTTCTATTGATTTCTTTTTTAAAAAGAATCAACAATATATATTTAAGAGGTGAGTATTTGTTTTTGGTTATACAGTGAAGAAAGATATATATTCTTCTTCTTTGTATTATACTGTAGAAAACTTTTTTTTTTCCTTTCTGTTTTAAAGAACGTACAGTGAAACCAAAAATAGCTTCTATTCTAAAAGAAAACTATTTCTTTTCTATTTATAGGCAACTACTTAGGGTTTTAATTAATCCAATTAGCATTAAACCCCAAATTTATTAAAATTAAACTTTTGCCCCATATAATATAATTAATTCAAAATTAATTCATGTTGTATTTTAAAATTAAACTTGTGACCTATAATTAATTCATAATTAATTAAACCCTGTCACAGTTGAGAATCAAATTCAAAACCTCTTATAAAATTAATTAAATAATTATTAATTCATAATTAATTTTTAAATAATTTGAATAATCAATATTATTCAAACATTAAGTGAACATAAATTTTGCTACTTGCGTAACAATTATAATTGGACGATCCAATTACAATATTCTATATACAAGTTTCTTATAGTGAAATGAGCTATCAAGGGGATCCGATGGACCTACAGTTTTGAGCTCCAATAATATCGGAATTATTAATTAAACTCTTTAATTAATAATTCACTATTATTAATCTTAGAGTTATTCCATTAAAAACCTAAAATTGCACTCTCAAAATTGTAGATGTTTTTATACAATCTGAAATTTTCAGTGTCCATTGATTTAATCACTACATATGATTTGACCATCCACAAATAGTTCATAATTAGAGCTAGGTCAAAATGTCTGTTTTACCCCTCTAATTATTTCTTAATCCTTAAGTACCATTGATTCTCCAATGAACAATATATCCATAACAACTTATGAATTTATCTTTCCATTTTCATATGAATGGAAAGTTGAGCGCTCATATTGTTCAAGACCTGAATCAACCCTTAAGGAAACTACTTCTCTACTTCTTGCAAGAAGGAGTGGATTCCACTATCGTGTAGAATGTTCCCAACTACTTACTAAATCATATCCCCAAAGTATGAAGTTATTGACCGGACATCTATACCGATCTCACCCATGTAAATTAAAGGATATAACTCAACAAGCAGGAGTCCATAATACACTCAGAATTAATATCAATTCATATATGATCATCTGGTTGATGAATATAAATCTCTAAGTTTAACGGATATTGATAAGAGACTTATATTTATCGTGGTCCAGTCCTATATAATCTATATTATATAAGATACCTCCATTTTCATGTCACTACATGAATAGTCTCGGATAAGGCTATCGTACCGAATACAAAATGGACCGCAACTGTAGATTTATCACAAATAAAATACCCAACTTTATTTGCTTTCTACGAACTCTTTAGATTACTTATTTCAAATTAAATCCGCCTGTATATAACACTTATATACTTAGTTTGAAATTACATTAGTAATCAAGGATGTTACTCATGATATATACAATTTTTGTAAAATATATAAATTGAATAAAATGAATACTTTATTATTTATAAAACCGTTTACATTATTACAAACTCTTAGGGCACAAAAACCCAACAATCTCCCATTTGCCCTAGAGCAGATAGGACATATCTCGTAATCCTAGACTTTCTAAATGACCTTCAAACACTTTAATCGTTAAGGTCTTCGTAAACGGATTAGCAAGATTATCTTGTGATGCAATCTTCATCACGTTCGCATCTCCCCTTTGTATGATCTCTCTAATGAGATGATATTTCCTCTCTATATGCTTCCCTCGTTTGTGGCTTTTTGGTTATTTGGAATTAGCCACTGCACCACTGTTATCACAATAAAGGGTTAGTAGTTTATCCATATCTGGAACAACTTCCAGATCAGTCAAGAATTTACGTAGGCATACCGCTTCTTTAGCTGCTTCACAAGCTACTACATATTCGACTTCCATAGTGGAATCAGCAATGCATGATTGCTTAACACTCCTCCATACAATAGCTCCACCACCAAGAGTGAATACTGATCCGAACGTGGATTTTCTTGAATCCTTATCTGATTGAAAATCAGAATTTGTATATCCTAATGGGATCAAATGATTGAAAATCAGAATTTGTATATCCTAATGGGATCAAATCCTCTCCAGAATATACGAGCATATAGTTTCTTAGTCTCCGAAAATACTTGAGAATATGCTTTACTACCACCCAGTGATCAAATTCTGGATTGGATTGATAGCGACTAACTATTCCCACCGAATAACATATATACGGTCTCATGCATAACATATCATACATATGACTGCGTACTGCAAAGGCATAAGGAATCCGTCTCATATCCTCAATTTCTTGAGATGTCTTAGGACACTGTTCCTAAGACAAATGAACTCCATGACGAAAAGGTAAATTACCTTTCTTAGAGTTCTGCATCGAAAATTGCACAAGAATCTTATTGATATACGATGCCTGAGACAGCGCTAACAGTTTGTTCTTACGATCTCGTATTATTTGGATCCCAATGACATAACTGGCCTCTCCTAAATCTTTTATTTGGGATTGGGTAGCGAGCCAGCTTTTTATATCTGACAATACTCCAATATCATTCCCAATGAGTAGAATATCGTCAACGTAAAGTACAAGAAAAACCACTTTCTTATCGATGATTTGTTTGTATACACAAGGTTCATCGATATTTTGCTCAAAACCATAAGACTTTATCGAAGCATCAAACCTTATATTCCAATATCGAGATGCTTGCTTAAGTCCATAAATGGACTTTTGCAACTTGCAAACTTTTTACTCTTGACCTTAGGATACGAATCCCTCTGGTTGTACCATACTTTCATCAAGATTACCGTTCAAAAATGTAGTCTTGACGTCCATTTGTCAAATCTCATAATCAAGACATGCAACAATGGAAAGAAGAATCTGAATTGACTTAAGCATAGCTACTGGCGAGAAAGTTTCCTTATAGTCAACTCCCTCTTTCTGGGTATAACCCTTTGCCACTAGTCTAGCTTTAAAGGTTTCAACCTTTCCATCCACTCCTCTCTTCCTTTTATAGATCCACTTGCAACTTATGGGTTTTATCCCATCTGGTTGATCCACAAGTTCCCAGATTGAGTTAGAGTACATAGACTCCATCTCAAGATTCATGGCTTTAAGTCATTCCTCCTTATCAGAATCCTCCATTGCATCATGATATGTTAATGGATCATCTACACTCTCATCAGAGATAGCAATTTGTGCCTCTCCAAACTCTCTGTAGCGGACTGGTGGTCTAATAACCCTCCCACTACGACGAGGTGGTAGATGATTCTGATGAGAATCTATCTAACGTTCAGACGTGGTCTGAATTATATCATTGTCAACAATTTTTGCTGACGGGATACCATTTGACCCAAGAAGTAACTCCTCGAGTACAACTTTACTTCGAGGTTTGTAATCTCTTATATAGTTCTCTTCAAGAAAAGTAGCATTTATTGATACAAACAGTTTGTTTTCTTCAGGACTATAAAAGAGTCCGCCCCTAGTCTCTCTGGGATAACCTACAAATAGGCAAACTTTTAAACGTGGTTCCAACTTTCCAGTCTTATTCTTCAGCACATGTGCTGGACACCCCCATAAACGAAAATATCGTAAACTAGCTTTACGACATTTCCACAACTCTAAAGGTGTCTTTAAAATTGACTTAGATGGCACAACATTCAAAATATACATTGCAGTTTGCAATGCATATCCCCAGAATGAACTAGGTAATGATGAATAACTTAACATATATCTCATCATGTCAGAAAGGGTCCGATTTCTCCTTTCTACAACACCGTTCTGTTAGGGTGTTCCAGGAGCAGTCAATTGGGATAAAATCCCATGCTCAAGCAAGTAATCCTCAAACTCTGTATCGAGATACTCGCCTCCACGATGTGATCGTAGAGTTTCAATGTTTTACCCAATTGAGCACTAAGAGCTCTCCTCGCAACCAAAAGTTCTCCACCCACCAGATATTCAAGGTCACTTGCATCCTCCAAAGGTGGCATGGACTCATCATCAGATTCATCCTCGGATTCGATGCCACCCTCATCCTTCAAAACCATTACTCTCTTGTTTGGGCATTGTGATGCAATATGACCTGCTCCCAAACATTTAAAGCACTTAATGTCACGGGTTCTAGAAGGTTGAGAATCTGATTTACCTTGATTTAATGTGCCTCCAGCTTTATGTTCTTTGGAAGGTTCGGCCTTGGCCTTGAAACTAGGCTGGTCCTCCCTCTTGCTCCAATTCGGTTTTCATGACGATGACGAACCCGAATTTTGCCCAACCCGTGTGGAACCCTTCCTCTTCAATTGTTGTTCCACTTTAATGGCCATGTGTACCATGTCAGTCAATTCAACATAATGTTGCAACTCCACTACATTTGCAATGTCTCGGTTCAGCCCATTTAGAAACCTAGCCATAGTCGCTTCTCGGTCCTCCTCTACATCAGCTCGAATCATGGCTATCTCCATCTCCTTGTAGTAGTTTTCAACACACTTAGACCCTTGAGTAAGAGTTTGTAATTTTTGAAACAAACCCCTATAATAGTGGCTTGGAATGAATCTCCTCCTCATAACAGCTTTCATCTCAGCCCATGTCTCAATAGGTCTTTCTCCATTCCGTCTCCTACTCACAATCAATTGATCCCACCAAACAATAGCATAATCAGTGAATTCTATGGCCGCCAATTTCACCTTCTTCAATTCGGAATATTCATGGCAATCAAACACCAATTCTATTCTTTTCTCCCACTCCAAATAAGCTTCAAGATCAGTTTTACCTTGAAAGGTTGGAATCTTCACCTTTACACTACCCAAATTATTATCAACCCTCTCTCCATATCTATCTTCTCTATTCCCATACCTATCTTCTCTATTCTCATACCTAACTCCTCTACCTCCCATTCCACGCCTAAATCTACCCACACTCATATTGGACATGTGATCAGCCTCATCCATGTCATTATCATCCCCATAGTAATCATTAACTTCTTCTCTAACCGGAACTCTCTCTCGTCTACGTGCTTGTGGAACGGGTGGTGGCTGTTCCACACGTGAATTTTCCACTTGATCTAATCGCTCATGTAATTGTTCCAATTCCCCCCTCATCATCCGTCTCATCTCCTCTACTAATGCTTCCTTCCAAAGCTTTATATCCGCCGGGATGGAAGAATCCTCAGTAGAGCCTCTATCTTTGTTTCCGGACATGTTTTCCTGCAAAAAAAAATAATAATAATAACAATAATAATAATAATAAGGGACCTCACAGCACTTCCTCACGTGTTTTCGCTCGAATAATCAGTTCACTCAACACTCGTGTTTACACACAATAAATTTGGCTTTTACCCTCAGTATGTACTCACCACTCTTGCCTTTTTCCCCTCGTAATTTCTCAAAATTTCTTATCAAACTAACCAAACAATAATCAAGATTTCTTAGTCGCATTCACACGAGACAAAAGAAATCTCCTAGGTTCACACGAAAATGAATCACAACGAAACTGGAATAACAAAGACAGTTTTTAGTACCAGTATTTTTTTTTTGTTTTGTTTTTGTTTGCTTGCCACTACACGAAACCAAGATGAGAAATAGAAATAGCTGATATATTCAACTACAAGATCGTTCTGATTTTTTTTTTTTTTTGGATTGATCAAACAAAATCAACGAAGAAGAACAACTAAGATAGATAAAACCTGATGTTAGAACCCGAAGCTCTGATACCAAATGATGCGAACCTCGTCAGTTGTAGCACAATTGAGATGCCTAGGACCGTTCTAATATCTGGTTTGAATGGAAACCGCGACCCAACACCTATAGTGAGATGTGAACCTTGGTACAAGGATGACGCCACAATCGAGGATGGAGTATTCGATTGATAAGTCAAAGAAAGGAGGAACGCCACAGAGAAATCTGATAAGTTCCAATTAGTTCTCAAAGAACAAGAGAGAAATTAAGCTCTCAATTTTCATTCAAATTCTGATCTGCCACATTACATCCCTTTTGTTCTTTATAAACTAAAACCCTAAAAGAAAAGAGAGGCTACATGCCTTTTCAAAAAGGAACAAAATATTTGGCCATTAATTGCCTTACAAAACAAGAAACTAATTAAAACTAAATCAATCAAGTAATTGACTTAATCCCTATTTGGAAGGCTGAAATTAAAGAAAATCAGCCTCTTAATTTGGGGAACAAATCAATTCATTATTTATTGAAAATCTAAAAAAGGAAACAACTTAAATTGAATCTTCTTGCTTGTGCCACACGCCCAAGCTTTCTGCCACACACCCAAGTCAACTCTTATTCAGCCCAATTAATTGCCTTGATGATGTTAATTAGGCCTTGGTCTTCATATAGACCCATCTTGGACTTTATTAAATCGGAATCCACCCAAGTGTCTTGAATCAAGCCATTTAGTGCTTCCTTGAATCTCTTAGCCCTTGCTCTTGTTATTGGCCCAACCGGAACATGTAATGGGTCACTTGGTGTAGCTCCCTTGTTCGTAACAGGTTATGTGAGAAGTTTCCATGGACTTGTTAGTTTTTATAGGAGGTTTGTGAAAGATTTTAGCACCATCGTCACACCACTTACCGAAGTTATCAAGAAGGACGTTACATTCAAGTGGGGTGAAAAGCAAGAGAAAGCGTTTCAACTTATCAAATACAAACTAACTAATGCTCTTTTACTGGCTTTACCTGACTTTTCTAAAACGTTCGAAATCAAATGTGATGCTTCTGGTGTAGGTATAGGCACTGTGCTTATGCAGATGGAAGACCACTTGCGTACTTTAGCGAGAAGTTAAGCGAGGCTACACTTAATTACCCCACTTATGACAAAGAATTGTACGCACTGGTTCGAGCTTTGGAGACGTGGCAGCATTACTTGTGGTTGAAGGAGTTTGTGATTTGCACGGATCATGAATCCTTGAAACATTTAAAGAGTCAACACAAGCTGAAAAGAGACATGCCCGATGGGTTGAGTTCCTTGAGACTTTTCCCTATGTCATTCGGTATAAGCAAGGTAAGGAAAATGCGGTCGCGGATGCACTTTCACGAAGGTATGCCTTAATCTCTACTCTTGATGCTAAGTTCATTGGGTTTGAGCATATATCAAGGAACTTTATCCTGATGACCATGTGATGGGATCCAAGCAAGCAAACACAAATTTGGACGATTTGGAGGAGTCACCAAGGCTTCAAAACATTGTTCAAGTTTAAAATCACTGATCTTGAAGGTTATTGGGCTTAATCTTGGCGGCTTTGAGAGCTAATTGAAGGCAATTTGAGGCAAACTTGAGTTAGTTGGGCTTTAAATAGATTGGGCTAAGTTTATTTTTAATTGTAATGGGTTTTAAATTAAGTTAGTTTATTTTAGTCCAAATAACATTAATTAAAATAAAATAAACTAGCTTAATTTAAAACTCATTATAATTAAAAATAAACTCAGCCCAATCTATTTAAAGCCCAACTAACTCAAGTTTGCCTCCAATTACCTTCAATTAGCTCTCAAAGCCGCCAAGATTAAACCCAATAACCTTCAAGATCAGTGATTTTAAACTTGAACAATGTTTTAAAGCCTTGGTGACTCCTCCAAATCGTCCAAATTTGTGTTTGCTTGCTTGGATCCCATCATAATTGAAGGCAATTGGAGGCAAACTTGAGTTAGTTGGGCTTTAAATAGATTGGGCTGAGTTTATTTTTAATTGTAATGGGTTTTAAATTAAGTTAGTTTATTTTATTTTAATTAATGTTATTTGGACTGAGATATTTAATTTAATTTAAGCCCATGAGTATATTTAGTTAGCCCAATTGTTAGGGGGCTAGGGTTTCATATTATGTTATATTTCTTTGCCTATAAAAAGCATTGTAACCCTAAGCACACAACAAGATGAATGAAGTTGCAGCCAATTAGTTTTAATTGAGAGAGTGAATTTTCTCTCTTGTTCTTCATGAACATGTGATTTTATCAAGCTATGCTTGTGGCGATCAAAACCATGACTTATCTCTCACATTCTCATCTATGTCTTGGGAGTGGCGTCAATATCATTCATCTTGTTGTGTGCTTAGGGTTACAATGCTTTTTATAGGCAAAGAAATATAACATAATATGAAACCCTAGCCCCCTAACAATTGGGCTAACTAAATATACTCATGGGCTTAAATTAAATTAAATATCTCAGTCCAAATAACATTAATTAAAATAAAATAAACTAACTTAATTTAAAACCCATTACAATTAAAAATAAACTCAGCCCAATCTATTTAAAGCCCAACTAACTCAAGTTTGCCTCCAATTGCCTTCAATTAGCTCTCAAAGCCGCCAAGATTAAGCCCAATAACCTTCAAGATCAGTGATTTTAAACTTGAACAATGTTTTGAAGCCTTGGTGACTCCTCCAAATCGTCCAAATTTGTGTTTGCTTGCTTGGACCCCATCACCATGACTTTGGTGAAGTATATAGTGCTTGTAAAAAGTCTGCAAAAGGTAAGTTTTTTAGGCATGAGGGTTTCTTGTTTAGAGAGAATAAATTGTGTGTGCCTAATTGTTCAATGAAGGACTTGTTAGTTCAGGAGTCCCATCGTGGAGGGTTAATGGGACATTTTGGAGTCTCTAAAACCATAGCTATTTTGCAAGAACACTTCTATTGGTCACACATGAAACGAGATGTTGAGAGAATTTGTGGTAGATGTGTTACTTGTAGGCAAGCCAAGTCGAGAGTTCAACCGAATGGTCTATACACCCCCCTACCTATTTCTAATTCTCCTTGGATTGATATTTCGATGGATTTTGTTTTGGGATTACCTAGGAGTAGGCGTGAAAGGGATTCAATCTTTGTGGTTGTAGATCGATTTTCCAAGATGACTCATTTTGTTCCTTGTCACAAGACTGACGATGCTTCGCATGTTGCCGATTTGTTCTTTCAAGAGGTTATGAGATTGCATGTACGCCTAGGATAATTGTTTCAGATAGGATGCTAAGTTCTTGAGTTACTTTTGGAAGACCTTGTGGGGGAAGTTAGGAATTAAGTTATTGTTTTCTACTACTTGTCATCCCCAAACCGATGGTTAAATCGAAGTAGTTAATAGGACTTTATCCACTTTGTTGAGAGCTGAAATGTAAGAATATTAAGACTTGGGAAGATTGTTTACCACATGTTGTGATACGAATCCTATATATAACGATACGATACCCATGATCAAATTGAAACACAACCCCTAAGAAAGTTAATTCAGATTATAGAAAATCTTCGACCCGTTGATTAGAGAACCAAGAACCAAAGATATAATGACGCCACTCCCAAGAACGAGATGAGAATGTGGGAGATAAGTCAACCTTGATTAATCAAGAACAATTATTGATGCAATCTCAAAGTTCTCGAAAGAACAATGGAGAAAAGTTAAAACTTTATTTAATAAACTTCTGCCTGAAATTTTAGGTTTAATAAGCCTTTTATAGGCATACGATCCTAAATCTAATAAGAAATCAAAATAAACTCTCAACCCTAAACCTAATAGTAAACTAAAATAAAATCATAATTTAATTAACTCTCAGCCCAATAATTAAAACGCCCAATATAACATTAAATATACTAAACTAATTTAAAACCCAACCCATAATACAAACTAAGCCCAAACTAATACAAATAAATAAATAACAGCCCAATTTGCATTAAAATTGCTATCCAAGCCTTAAGATTGATGTTCTTGGATTGGGTCTTGAACTTGAATGATATTTTGAAGCCTCAATGTCCCCTCGAAGCCATCCAAGCCATATTGTGTAACACTCTTAGCCCAAATCTCTTGAGTGAGCCGATTTAAAACTTTATCCTTTGAGCATCAGTGAAGGACCTATGATAAGGGCTCGAGCTAAAAGGATGAAGGAAATTTTAAATGGGCTCACTCAAGAGATTTGGGCCAAGAGTGTTACACAACATGGCTTGGATGGCTTCGAGGGGACATTGAGGCTTCAAAATATCATTCAAGTTCAAGACCCAATCCAAGAACATCAATCTTAAGGCTTGGATAGCAATTTTAATGCAAATTGGGCTGTTATTTATTTATTTGTATTAGTTTGGGCTTAGTTTGTGATGGAAACCTAGGAAGCAAGTTTAATGATCTTTTAAGCATCAATGGAGGATCTATTACAAGAGCTAGAGCTAAAAGGATGAAGGAGGCTTTAAATGGGTTAATTCAAGAGATATGGGCCAAGAGTATTGCGCAACAAGGGTTGGACGGCATGGAGTTCCACAAAGGCTCCAAAACATGATCCAAGCTCAAGATTAAAGTCCAAGATCATAAATATTGAAGACTTGGGCTTGGGTGGCTATTTGAATACATATTAGGCTGGTTTAATTTGTTTGTATATTTGGGCCTAATTTATGTTTTAGTTTATTTAATTAGTTAGTTAAGTATCAAACTTTGGCATTATTGAGCTTTAATTTATTTTATTACATGTTGGGTCATTAGTTTATATATTGGGCTGTCATATTTAATTATTTTAAACCCAAACTTAGTTATTTAAGCCCAAGTGAGGTGTATTAATGGGCTAGGGCGTCCATGCAATGTTTTAGAAGCTAGGGTTTCATTTATTCTAGCTATAAAAGGCCATGTAATGCTCAAAAACGAGATTAGACATTTTGGATATAAAATTTCAGTTTTCTCTCTTTGTTCTTGGAGAACTTTGAGAATTTATCAAGGTTTAATTTTTGATTTATCACTTGACTTATCTCCCTCATTCTTCGCTTGTCCTTGGGAGTGGCGTCTTTGTTATCTTGGTTTGTGATTCGCTAATCATTGGGTCACGGCACTTTCTGATGTGAGCAGCACACATGACATTGGAGTTGATGGTGCACGCGGCAAGGATGGTCGTTCCAAGGATGAATTGAGTATACCCGATGGACCAATCACCAGAGCAAGGTCAAAGAGGTTAAAAACGGCATTTCAAGGCTTTGTGCAACATTTTATTGACTTGGAGCTGAGGGCGTGTGATAAGGCTTATGGTGGACCTTCGATAGTGGCCTACGGTGGACCGTCAAGTGGAGTCAAGGGACCAGCCCAATATGTCAACCTAATTGGCACATATGGGCCTAATATTAAAGTTTAGAATTTAATATGTTTCAGCCCATTATATAAATAAGCATGTCATGTGCTAGGCATGTGATTTTTTAATAAGGTGTCATGTTTACATTGTTTTGGGCTTGTTTATTTGAATTTGAATAGTAGGCTTTATACTTAAGCCCATTAGGGCATATTTAGGGTTTCTTTGTGAACTATAGCAACTATAAATACATGTTTGTGCCTCCTTTCTGGAGGAGGACGAGATTTTGCTAAAAGAATGAGAGGTTATTTCTCCTAAGTTCTTCATTGAACTTTTAATCGAACTTATCAGGGGTTAATCTAACCTTTGTGGCGTTCATTCTTCTCTTGAGTCTTGGTTTTTGTTTGCAATACAACAACAGGTCAAGATTTCATATATTTGAATCTTGAATTGGGATTTGGGGTTCTTGATCCAAATCTGGTTTTGGGGGTTTCAAGACTTGATTCTTGGGGTTTCCGCATCATTTGGTATCAGAGCTTTGGCTCAAACAGGTTCTATTCTATCTTATTTGTGTTAATTCATCATTTGGTATCAATTCTGGTTCCTATCTCCTTTTGACATGGATGCAGATTCGAGGACGAATCTTTTTGAAGAGGGGGGGAATGATGTGAGCAGCACACATGACATTGGAGTTGATGGTGCACGCGGCAAGGATGGTCGTTCCAAGGATGAATTGAGTATACCCGATGGACCAATCACCAGAGCAAGGTCAAAGAGGTTAAAAACGGCATTTCAAGGCTTTGTGCAACATTTTATTGACTTGGAGCTGAGGGCGTGTGATAAGGCTTATGGTGGACCTTCGATAGTGGCCTACGGTGGACCGTCAAGTGGAGTCAAGGGACCAGCCCAATATGTTAACCTAATTGGCACATATGGGCCTAATATTAAAGTTTAGAATTTAATATGTTTCAGCCCATTATATAAATAAGCATGTCATGTGCTAGGCATGTGATTTTTTAATAAGGTGTCATGTTTACATTGTTTTGGGCTTGTTTATTTGAATTTGAATAGTAGGCTTTATACTTAAGCCCATTAGGGCATATTTAGGGTTTCTTTGTGAACTATAGCAACTATAAATACATGTTTGTGCCTCCTTTCTGGAGGAGGACGAGATTTTGCTAAAAGAATGAGAGGTTATTTCTCCTAAGTTCTTCATTGAACTTTTAATCGAACTTATCAGGGGTTAATCTAACCTTTGTGGCGTTCATTCTTCTCTTGAGTCTTGGTTTTTGTTTGCAATACAACAACAGGTCAAGATTTCATATATTTGAATCTTGAATTGGGATTTGGGGTTCTTGATCCAAATCTGGTTTTGGGGGTTTCAAGACTTGATTCTTGGGGTTTCCGCATCATTTGGTATCAGAGCTTTGGCTCAAACAGGTTCTATTCTATCTTATTTGTGTTAATTCATCTTGCTTAAATTCTGGTTCCTTTATCAATTTTTTTTCTTTTGGTTGAATCTGTGACATATATATATATATATATATAAAGAAAGATACAAAAAAAAAAAAAACAGATCCTTGAAATCGTTTGCAGCTATTACATTCAAGTAGCTGAATCTGTGTTCGTTTGCTTCAAATGTTCGTTTGGTATTAATTTCAGCCTAAGTATTCATTGAATTGCAATTTACAAATTGCGTTTGGAATTGGGGCTGTTAGGGTTTGTTTGTTATCTAATTCAACTTAGATTTGGGATTTACTATTGTTCTTGATTCCCTTGATTTGAAAACCATTAGAACATCAATTGAACCAACCATTATCTGAATTTCGTGCATATCTGTTCTTGTTTCTTCTTTTTGTCAGTTTGTCCGCATATTGCTTCCTATCTTGTCTAAATTCCTCCTAAATCCTTTAAATTTCGTTGCTGTTTGTTTTCTTTGGTTCTTTTTCCATTTGCTGTTGTCTTGAGTTAATTGAATCGCTACAAGTTAGTGACTCTTGGTTTGTATTGGTGATTAGTTCCTTAAAGAACTAAAGGAAAAATAGAGAGTGGTGAGTGCAATAAGAGTGACAGAAAAGGCTATTGAAAACGAGTGAAACACGGGTGACTTGGAGTGATATTCAACTGAGAGTAAACACGTGAGGGAGTGCTTGGTGAGGTCATTTTTTTTTTTTATTACTAATATTTTCTTGCAGGTTTAAAAAAACATGGCTAATCATGAAAGTGAAGTCGCCAATCCGGATCTGAATTTTACTATTCGGGCAATGCAACAACAATTTGAGCGAATGAATCTTGTTTTTGGAGAAATAAGGGACCGAATGGATAGGCAAGACGCTGCCATAGCTGACTTGCGTAGGGAGCCACCTATGCGAGCTCAAAATGGTAGAAGACATGTGAGGCGAGTTGCTTCCCCACCTGTACATGAATTTGATGATGAGGTATCTGATGATGTTGAAGATGAAGAAGAGCAAGTTGCATATGATGGTAGATATATGGCTCGAGGTGGAAGGCAAGAAAGAAGAGCACGAAGAGATTATAGAGGTCAGAATCGGCAAGTTGGCAATAGAAATTATAGAGGTCAGAATCGACAAGATGACAACATCAGTAGTATAAAGATGAAGATACCACCATTTCAAGGCAAAAATGACCCTGATGTGTACCTTGAATGGGAGCGTAAGGTGGAACTGGTCTTCGAATGCCATAATTATTCCGAAGAAAAGAAGGTGAAGCTTGCTGCAGTTGAATTCACTGATTATGCACTTGTGTGGTGGGATCAATTGTTGTTGACAAGGAGGAGTTAGGCAGGTTCATATCATATGGTATCAGAGCCACTCCTCGTCTGGTCGGGTGGGCCATGTACGAAGGTTCTCTGCACGAGGACGTGCAGTTTAAAGGGGTTCGGGAATGATGAGTCCCACATCGGTTAGCGAGGGTGTTCTTGGGTGTTATATATATGGGTTTGCAATCCTCCCCTTGCAAGCTAGCTTTTGAGGAGGAGTTAGGCAGGTTCATATCACTTTCTTTTTATTTTTCTTTGTTCCTGATACGAATCACGCCAACCCGTGATGAAACACGTAGTCAAAAGAAGAAATCGAGACCATTTTCTAAGACAAGTTCGTAGGAATGGAACCGCGACCCGTTACCTATGACAAGGTAAGAACCTTGGTATGGTGATGACGCCACGATCAACAATGGGAGGTTGATTGATAAGTCGAAGGTTTCAAACGCCACGGATAATTTCGATTGATACGAACCACGCCAACCCGTGACGAAACCCGTAACCAAGAGAAGAAATCAAAACAGTTTCCTAAAACAAGTTCGTAGGAATGGAACCGCGACCCGTTACCTATGACGAGGTAAGAACCTTGGTATGGTGAAGACGCCACAATCAACAATGGAGGGTTGATTGATAAGTCGAAGGTTTTCAAACGCCACGGATAATTCCGATAAGTTTGAAAGTTGTTCAAAGAACCAAAGAGAAATTCGCTCTCACAATTACCATGAAAATTGACTGCCATCTTTCATTGATATTGCGCCTATTTATAGGCTGAAAATACAAATTCGAATTCGAAAATTACAAGCATTAAAATCAAAGAGAGTCATGCCTATGACGAAAAAGGTAATTTCGGATTACAATAATAGCAAAGGAAATAATACCTAAGACAAAAAAGAAAAGTCCACAATTTATTATTCCTAATTTTACTAGAGCCCTAAATAGGAGAGTTGACCCTCCTTCCATTATTCTAGTGACTTGATGCCCAAGATACACGCCCATTAATTGCGAAGATTAAGTTTGACTTGGGCTGGAATCCTCTAGAACTTGGATTAAGTTGATGCAATTTAGTTCCTCACGTGGGCTTCCATCAATGGGCTTCCATGATTGTATTTGATTGCAAACTTCTTGAATCAGCCCGTTAAGTGCTTCCTTGAACTTCTTAACTCGAGCACTCGTGACCGGTCCAATAGGAATTTGAATTGGATCCTTTGGAGACACATCTTGCACCGCATCATTCCCCTCCTCTTGAAAAAGATTTGTCCTCAAATCGTCCCCTACATCAAAAGGACTCAAGTCAGTAACATTGAAAGTGGCACTAACATTATACTCACTCGGTAAATCTAGCTTGTAAGCATTGTTATTGATGCGTTCTAGAACTTGGAAAGGGTCATCTCCTCTTGGAAGCAATTTGGAATGTCTTTGCGGCGGAAATCGCTCCTTCCTCATATGCAACCAAACCCAATCTCCAGGTTCAAAAATTAGTTTGGAGCGTCCCTTGTTGGCTTGCAGACATATTGCTCCGTCCTTCGCTCAATGTTGAGTCTTGCCTTCTCATGAATCTGCCTGACAAAATCAGCCTTCTTTTTGCCATCTAAATTAACACGCTCAGATATTGGTAAAGGAGATAAATCTAATGGAGTCAACGGATTAAACCCATAAACAATCTCAAAGGGTGAAAATTTAGTAGTGGAATGAACAGTACGATTGTAAGCAAATTCAACATGTGGTAAACAATCTTCCCAAATCTTAATGTTTTTGCTAATGATAGCCCTCAATAAAGTAGATAAAGTCCTATTAACTACTTCGGTCTGACCATCGGTTTGTGGGTGACAAGTGGTAGAAAACAATAGCTTAGTACCTAACTTACTCCACAAAGTCTTCCAAAAGTAGCTTAGGAATTTAGCATCCCTATCCGAAACAATTGTTCTAGGCATACCATGTAATCGCACAATCTCCCTAAAGAACAAATCAGCAATATGTGAAGCGTCATTCGTTTTATGACAAGGGATAAAATGTGCCATCTTAGAGAACCTATCTACCACCACAAAAATTGAATCTTTTCTACGCTTAGTCCTAGGCAAACCTAACACAAAGTCCATAGAAATATCAATCCAAGGGTGATTAGGAATAGGTAGTGGCGTATACAAACCGTGGGCTTGCACTCGGGATTTGGCTTGCTTACAACTAATACACCTACCACAAACCCTCTCAACGTCTCTTTTCATGTGTGGCCAAAAGAAGTGTTCCTGCAAAATAGCCAAGGTCTTAGCAATTCCAAAATGTCCCATTAACCCTCCGCTATGAGATTCCTTAACAAGCAAATCACGCAAAGAACAAATCGGCACACATAATTTATTTTTCCGAAATAAAAATCCTTCAATCTTGTAAAACTTACCCACTTCGTTTTTCTCACAAGCACGAAATTCCTCAGAAAAATCTTGGTCTAAATGGTATAATTCCTTAATGTGCTCAAAACCAAGTAATTTTGCATCAAGGGTAGAAAGTAATGCATACCTGTGAGAAAGTGCATCGGCAACCACATTCTCCTTACCTTGCTTATACCTGATGACGTATGGAAATGTCTCGATGAACTCCATCCAATGTGCATGTCTCTTATTCAACTTTTGTTGTCCTTTCAAGTGCTTCAATGATTCATGATAGGTGTGAATCATGAACTCTTTGGGCCAAAGATAATGTTGCCATGTTTGCAAGGCCCGAACTAATGCGTACAACTCCTTGTCATAAGTTGGGTAGTTTAAAGTTGCCCCATTTAACTTCTCACTAAAGTACGCAATTGGTCGTCCATCTTGCATGAGTACGGCGCCAATACCTACACATGAAGCATCACATTCAATCTCAAACGTTTTATCAAAGTTAGGTAAAGACTATTAATGGAGCGTTTGTTAATTTTTGCTTGATTAGCTGAAACGCCTTTTCTTGCTCCTCTCCCACTTGAATCCAACGTTCTTCTTAATTACTTCTGTGAGTGGTGCGGCCAAAGTACTAAAGTCCTTCACAAACCGCCGGTAGAAACTGGCAAGTCCATGAAAGCTCCGAACTTCACCTATACTTGTGGGATTCGGCCACTCTTGAATTGCACGGATCTTTTCATCATCAACCTGTATTCCTTGTGCACCAACAACAAAACAAAGAAACACAAGCCTATTGGTGCAAAACGTGCATTTCTTCAAGTTAGCAAACAACTTTTATTTTCTAAGCACATCCAAAACTGATTTAAAATGCACAACATGATCATCCAAGTTTTTGCTATAAATGAGAATATCATCAAAGTAAACAACAACAAGCCTACCTATGTATGCACGCAAAACATGATTCATCAATCTCATAAATGTGCTCGGTGCGTTAGTTAATCCAAAAGGCATTACTAACCACTCATATAATTCATGTTTTGTCTTAAAGGCAGTTTTCCATTCATCACCCTCTTTCATGCGAATTTGATGATATCCACTTTTCAAATCAATTTTAGAAAATATACAAGCACCATACAGCTCATCCAACATGTCATCTAAGCGAGGAATAGGATGTCGATACTTTACCGTAATGTTTTTTGATGGCTCGGCAATCAACACACATCCTCCACGTCCCATCCTTCTTAGGCACAAGTAGAACCGGAACGGCACATGGGCTCATACTTTCCCTCACATACCCTTTCTCCAGTAATTCACTAACCTGCCTTTGAAGCTCCTTGGTTTCCTCGGGGTTGCTCCTATAAGCCAGTCGGTTTGGAATCGTCGCACAGGGTACAAAGTCAATTTGATGCTCAATCCCTCACATTGGAGGTAAGCCAGGTGGTGTGTCTTCGGGAAAGACATCATCATAATCCTGCAAAAGAGAGTTAATACTGCTCGACAAATTTTCGGCAAGATCATTAGTACACAAAAAAACTTCGTTGTACATAAGTACTATAAAAGGCTGTTCTAATTGTAAAGCTCTCTTGATCTCACTTTTTTTTGCAATGAAACAATGTTTTTCCCCTCTTAAACTCACCAAGGCCGAATTTGATTTCTTTTTTTCTTTCTTAATTTTTTTGGCCTCTTTCTCTTTTTCTCTCGAATTTTGACTCGTTTCTTTTCTCTCATTTTCTTCCTTTTGATCTCTCTCTTCTTTTTGATCACTCTCTTTTTTTAACCTCACTTGATCCTCATATATTTGTTGTGGTGTCAAAGGTACAAGAGTGATTAGACGTTGATTGAGTACAAAAGAGTATTTATTGGTAAACCCATCATGCTTGACCTTTCGATCAAATTGCCATGGTCGCCCTAGCAACAAATGTCCGGCTTGCATTGGAACGACATCACATAATACCTCATCTTCATATTTTCCGATTCGAAATGCAACTAACACTTGTTTGCTTACCTTTAATTCACCGCTATCATTCAACCACTGCAACTTGTAAGGCCTAGGGTGTCTCAATGTGTGTAAGCCTAGTTTCTCCACCATAGTTGTGCTAGCAACGTTAGTATAACTACCACCATCAATAATCACACTACATACTTTATTTTTGACGTAACATCTTGATGGAAACCAAGATAGCAATCATGGAGGAACATGAGACAATTGGACAATGAGGCAATTTAAGGCAATGAGGCTTAATTATGAAGACTTTGGATGCTAATGGAAGACAATTAGAGGCAAACTATAGTTATTTGGGCTTTATTGGAGACTTATTGGAGTTATTTGGGATTTAAATAATTTGGGCTGAGCTTATTTTAATTGTAATGAGTTTTTAAGTTAAGTTAGCTTCTTTTATTTTGGTTTATATTATTTGGGCTGACATATTATAATTAACTTAAGCCCATAAATAATTATTGTAAACTCATGAGTATGTTTAGTGAGCCCAATTGTTAGGGGGCTAGGGTTTTATATTATGTTATATTTCTTTGCCTATAAAAAGGATTGTAACTCTAAGCAAATAACAAGATGAATGAGGAGGCAGCCACTTATGTTTTATTGAGAGAGTGAATTTTTTCTCTTGTTCTTCATGAACACGTGATCTTATCAAGCTTTGCTTGTGGCGATCAAACCATGACTTATCTCTCACCTTCTCATCTATGTCTTGGGAGTGGCGTCAATATCCTTCTTTTATAATTTTGGTTCTTGATTGAGTTCTAATCATTGGGTCAAAGTTCTTTATAACTTTGGTTTTTTGATTGACATATAATCAATGGGTCAAAATTCTTTCTTTTATAAACCTGTTTTAATCTTTCTTGGGGTTGTGTTTCAATTTGGTGGTGGGTGTCGTATCGTTATATACGGGGTTCACATCACATCTAGTGTGAAAGATGTTTTCTCGTTGCACTTCGTCCTCCTTCTTGGCTTGTACACTCAAAGCCCTTCTCATCACCAACAAATCTCCGTGTACAGCAAATTCTTCTCCATAAACGTCCTCCAATGGTGGCATATCATCGGTGTCGGAATCTTCATCATCGGTCACAACATCTTCATTCTTGCGCATCACCATAACCCGCTTGTTTGGGCATTGACTCGCTATGTGACCCCTGCCTTGACATTTAAACATTTAATATCACGATTTCGTGCAGTAGTAGTGTCGGGTTTACCTTGAGAATCACGGCTGGTGTTCTCCGGCTTATGATCTTGAGAGTTGAGGACGACTGTGGCTTGTCCTTCTTTCTTGAAGAACTTGGTTTCCAAGGGTTAGACCCTGGGTTGTGGCCTGCATGGGTGCCTCCCCTCCTCTTGAGTTGTCGCTCCACGATAATGGCCATGTGCACCATGTCCTCGATCTCCATATAATGTTGCATCTCCACTCGGTCATGAATGTCTTGATTCAACCCTTGCAAGAACCTCGCCATGGTTGCCTCTGGATCCTCTTCTACATTGGCTCTAATCATGGCTTTCTCCATTTCTTAGTAATACTCATCTACACTCCGATGCCCTTGCCTAAGCCCTTGCAAACTTTTGTATAATTCCTGGTAATAATGGCTCAGCACAAATCGCTTCCTCATCACCGACTTCATATCTTCCCATGTTGCAATCGGACGCTCCCGGTTTCGACGCCTATTCAACACCAATTGATCCCACCAAACAAGAGCATAGTCAGAAAATTCAATGGCTGCTAGTCTCACTTTCTTAGCTCAGAATAATTGTGGCAATCGAATACTAACTCCACTTTCTTTTCCCACTCAAGATAGGCTTCCGGATCGGCTTTTCCTTGGAACTGCGAAATTTTCATCTTAATGCTACCCAAATTATTGTCCTCCCAATTACTAACTTCTCTATTCCCATTCCCTCGTCTAAACCTACCCCAATTCAATGGTGGCTCATTCAACTCTTCCAACTCCTCCTCTTCTTCTTCAACGTCACCCCAATGCTCTCTTTGTTGCATTCGCCTAGGTGGTGGCTTAACAGGTGAATTTCGTTGTCTCCTATTCTCCAATTCTAACCCTATTATTCGTCTCACCTCTCCCAATATCGCTTGTATTTGTAGGTTAGGGATGGGTGATTGTTGTACCTCTTCCGTTGAGTTTTCTTCTTGGTTGAGTGACATGGTTATAACCTGCAAAATGAAAATAGGAACAATATAGAAAGAACCTCACTACACTCCCTCACGTGTATCACTCGAAATTACGAATCACTCAATTTTCGCTCGTGTTTCACTCCATTGGCTTTTACCCTCTAATATGCTCACCTCTCTTGCCTTTTTCCACTCGTGAATTCTCTTTCGGTTCTTTTCGAACTAACAAACAGTATTCAAAATTACACATAGCAATTTACCAACCAACAGACTTACCAACCAAAAGGTAATACTGATATGAACTAGCGCAACAATATTTTGGATTCTCAAAAAAGGAAAAAAATTCCGACTCAAAATTTTCACACTTGAAATAAGGGTCAGATTAAGACTCGTGGACACACGAATAATGGAAAGAAAACAAAATTTTTGTTGAAGAGTTTCCAGACTTTTTTTTTTTTTTTTTTTCCGATCCTCTTGTTTTCATCTTCTCTTTTCTTTCTTTTCTTTTCTTCTCTGTTCTTTCTGATCTTCTTTTTTTTTTTTTTTTTTCAATAAAAACTAGAACGAATGGAAACGGAACTTAAAGACGTAAACAAAGAAAGTAAAAGGATAGGTAAACCTGACCTAGAACCAGGCTCTGATATCAAACTGATACGAACCACGCCAACCCGTGACGAAACCCGTAACCAAGAGAAGAAACCAAAACCGTTTCCTAAGACAAGTTCGTAGGAATGGAACCGCGACCCGTTACCTATGAGGAGATAAGAACCTTGGTATGGTGAAGACGCCACAATCAACAATGGAGGGTTGATTGATAAGTCGAAGGTTTTCAAACGCCACGGATAATTTCGATAAGTTTGAGAGTTGTTTAAGAACCAAAGAGAAATTCGCTCTCACAATTACCATGAAAATTGACTGTCATCTTTCATTGATATTGCACCTATTTATAGGCTGAAAATATAAATTCGAATTCGGAAATTAAAAGCATTAAAATCAAAGAGAATCATGCCTATGACGAAAAAGGTAATTTCGGATTATAATAATAGCAAAGGAAATAATACCTAAGACAAAAAAGAAAAGTCCATGATTTATTATTCCTAATTTTACTAGAGACCTAAATAGGAGAGTTGACCCTCCTTCCATTATTCTGGTGACTTGATGCCCAAGATACACACCCATTAATTGCGAAGATTAAGTTTGACTTGGGCTGGAATCCTCTAGAACTTGGATTAAGTTGATGCAATTTAGTTCCTCACGTGGGCTTCCATCAATGGGCTTCCATGATTGTATTTGAGTGCAAACTTCTTGAATCAGCCAGTTAAGTGCTTCCTTGAACTTCTTAGCTCGAGCCCTCGTGACCGGTCCAATAGGAATTTGAATTGGATCCTTTGGAGACACATCTTGCACCGCATCACCGATAAGTTTGAGAGTTGTTCAAATAACCAAAGAGAAATTCGTTCTCACAGATACCATGAAAATTGACTGCCTCTTTCATTGATATTACGCCTATTTATAGGCTGAAGATACAAATTCGAATTCGAAAATTACAAGCATTAAAATCAAAGAGAATCATGCCTATGACGAAAAAAGTAATTTCTGATTACAATAATAGCAAAGGAAATAATGCCTAAGACAAAAAAGAAAAGTCCACGATTTATTCCTAATTTTACTAGAGACCTAAATAGGAGAGTTGACTCTCATCCCATTATGTTGGTGAATTGATGCCCAAGATACACGCCCATTAATTGCGAAGATTAAGTTTGACTTGGGCTGGAATCCTCTAGAACTTGGATCAAGTTGATGCAATTTAGTTCCTCACATGGGCTTCCATGATTGTATTTGAGTGCAAACTTCTTGAATCAGCCTGTTAAGTGCTTCCTTGAACTTCTTAGCTCGAGCCCTCGCAACCGGTCCAATAGGAATTTGAATTAGATCCTTTGGAGACACACCTTGCACCGCATCAGTTCCTGAATTAAACTTTCTTGGGGTTGTTGATTCAATTGTTTGTTGGTGTCATATCGCTATATACGGGGTTCGCATCATTTGGTATCAGAGCTTTAGGTTAATTAATTTGGGATTTACTTTGAAAAAAAAAAAAAATCACATCTGTTCGTATAACATCGTGTTTGTTTTGTCATATTCTCTTGTTCGTTTTTGTTACTGTTCACATCCTATTTATTGTGCTTTTTTGTTTTCATCTTGATTCACAAGTTATCAATATTCTTTATTGTGTGTGATTTTTAGTATTTAACCCAAAAAAAAAAAAGAAAAAAAAAGTAGAAAAAAAAGGAAAAAAAAAAAAGAAAAGAAAGAAACAACAGAAAAAGAAAAAAGAAAAAAAAGGAAAATTCTTAATTGGAGGAGAGTGAAATTTTATTACTTTCTTAATTGGATATCTTGCATGCAAGGAAAGTCTTTTAGGGAAATAATTTCATTTCTTTCCTTAAGTTCTTGTCTAAATAAGAAGGAATCAATTTTATGTCTTTCCTATTTTATTCTTGCTTACATAAAGAAATAAAATTTATTTCCTTTCCATTCTAGTCTTCCATAAATCAAGGCCAACTTTAGTCCTTTTCTAAGTTTGTTTCTTTGAAATCATTTTGTTTCCATTTGTTTCTCACTTTGACCACAATTAATTCCTTTTATGCCTTCATTGATTCTTGAATGTCTTTCATGTTCCATTATTTCCTTTCATAAACGTGTGTAATTTTCTTGTTGAAGATTAGTCAAGGTGATTATTTCAAGGGTGACCTTGGTGTAATCGATTAGTTCTATTAAGAACTTAGAGACAAAACTTTGAGTTTGGACAGGGAGTGTTAAGTTACATCACGAGTGTTGAATAAAAACAAGAGTGACGAGTGATAAACACGTGAGAATTAGAGTGAAACACGTGAGAGAGTGTTGTGAGATTTTTTTTCTTTCTAGCATTTGATGAGAATAAAGAAGCATCACCAAAGGATCCATTGCATACTCCAGTTGGGCCAATAACAAGAGCAAGAGCTAAGAGGTTCAAAGAAGCACTTAATGGATTGGTTCAAGAGATTTGGGCTGATGTTAAAGTGACGAATTCCAATATGGGCCCAAAAGAAGATCAATGCTTAATTAATTTAATTAAAGCAATTGATGGGCCTGATTCTAGCTAATTTCTTGCCCATGAAGTTGATTTCTTGGTCATGAAGACTTTCCATTGTGGAGATGATTGCTTGGTCATAAAGACTTCCAATTTTGAGTTGATTTCTTACCTATTATGTTCAAGGCAATTAGTTATCAATTTTATTCTTCTTTCCTTATTGTAAGAGGTTGACTTTCCTTTTTCTTTTATAGGCTTAATGGGCTTAATTGTCTAATTAATTATTTCCTTTTGCTGCTTAGTGTTTTTTAGTTATATAAATCAGTGTAACCCTAAAGGGAATTCAATTCATGATTAATAATATTTGTGAGAGTATTCTCTTTGGTTCTTCGTAGAACTTTTGAACTTATCAGGATTTTTCTATGGCGTTCTTCCTAGACTTATCAATCAATTCTTCCATCGTTGATTGTGGCGTCATCACCATATCAAGGTTCTTGCTTCCATATAAGCAACGGGTCGAGGTTTCCATACAAATCTGATTCTAGGCGATCTTGGAACCTTACTTGATTCACGGGTTTCGTCAATTCTTGGTGTGGTTTGTATCAACATTTTTTGCAGGTTTCAAACATGTCTTCAAGTAATGAAAGAGACATTGAAGGAGGAGAAAAGATCAATGAGTCCAATGTGCTCAAAGCAATGCAGCAACAAAGGAGGACTCCAGAATTGCGTGGTGGTGGCAATGAGTTTGAGGATGATTTTGGGGTAGTTTATGGAGATGAATTAGATTTAGAAGATAATGCATTCAATGCCAGTAGGGAAGGCTTTAGAGGTGGTAGAGGTGGACGTGGAGGTAGAGGTAATGGTAATAGAGATAATAGGAATTATGGGATTGGGAACGAGAGAGAAAGGTGGAATGATAGGCAGGATAGGGATCTTAGTAGCATAAAGATGAAAATACCCTCTTTTCCAAGGGAAGATGGATCCAGCTGTGTATCTTGAGTGGGAGAAACGGGTGGAGTTGGTTTTTGAGTGTCATAACTTTACCGAGGAGAAGAAGGTGAAACTAGCCGCAACTAAGTTTGTAGATTATGCTGTGGTTTGGTGGGATCAGTTAGTGTTGAATAGAAGGAAATATCGAGAGCGTCCTATCAATACTTGGGATGACATGAAATCAGTTATGAGGAGGCGATTTGTCCCTAGTTCATATTATAGGGAATTGTACCAAAGATTGGCAGGTCTTATGCATGGTTCTAAGAGTGTAGAAGATTATTACAAGGAGATGGAGATAGCCATGGTTAGAGCCAACGTGGATGAAGATAGAGAGGCTACTATGGCTCGATTCTTGCAAGGGTTGAACAAGGATATTGCCAACATCGTGGAGTTGCAACATTATGTCGAAGTGGAGGAAATGGTTCATATGGCCATGAAAGTGGAAAGGCAACTCAAACGAAGGGGTACTAAGTCACGATATGGTAGTAATTCGGGTTCTACATCCACGTGGAAGTCGAATTGGGGTAAAAAAGATGAAAAAGCATCTTTCAAGCCTAAGGTCGAGAGTACTAAGCCTAAGGAGGGTGGTAGTAGTCACGATAAGGGCAAGGTTGAAGAAACTCAAAAAAGTTCAATGCTTCAGATGTTTAGGTAGAGGTCATATCTCTTCTCAATGTCCTAATAAGCGAGTTATGATCTTGAGGGAGGATGGAGACATAGAAACCGATGGTGAGAGTGAAGATGATGAGATGCCACCGTTGGAAGAAGCTAGTGATGTTGAGATTGCATATCCAGCAGATGGGAGATTGTTAGTGGCTAGACGTGCTTTAAGTGTGCAAGTGAAGAAAGGTGATGAGGTGCAACGTGAAAACATTTTCCATACTAGATGTCATATCAAAGATAGAGTTTGTAGTATGATCATTGATGGGGGTAGTTGCACCAATGTTGCTAGCACTGAAGTAGAAAAACTAAGTTTACCTACTTCTAAACATCCTAAACTATACAAATTACAATGGTTGAATGCTTGTGGAGAAGTTAAGGTGACAAAACAGGTGCTAATATCCTTTGCTATTGGTAGGTACAAGGATAAGGTGTTATGTGATGTTGTACATATGCAGGCGGGTCACTTGCTTTTGGGACGTCTATGGCAATATGATAGAAAGGTAACTCATGATGGGTTTAAGAATAGATATTCTTTTACCATGGATGGGCGAACGATCACTCTTGTGTCTTTAACACCTCAACAGGTGTATGAAGATCAAGTGAGGATAAGAGCGAGTGAGCAAAAGAAAGAAAGTGAGAAAAAAGGAGAGGCCGAGAGTTCAAACACTTGTGAGGCCTAAGAGTGACAAAACACTAGAATGTGAGCAAAAGAAAAGTGGGAAGATTGAGTGCAAAGGAGAGAATGAGAGAAAAACAAGTGAGAAAAAGAAAATGAGTGTTTATGCAAAAGGGAGTGATGTGAGGGCTACTTTTCTAGCAAACAACAAATGTTTGTACTTTTGTATAAAGACACTTATTTTTCTAACTCTGACCTTGTTGTTTCTTTGCCTAGTATTGTTACAACTCTTTTGTAGGAATTCAAGGATGTATTCCTTGAAGAGGTTCCGGATGGATTACCACCGAAGAGAGGAATAGAGCATCAAATTGACTTCATACCTAGGGCTACAATTCCAAACCGTCCAGCTTACAAGAGCAATCCCGCGGAAACAAAGAAGCTTCAAAGGCAGGTTGAGGAGTTGTTGAAGAAGGGGTACGTGAGGGAGAGCATAAGTCCATGTGTCGTACCGGTTCTACTTGTACCTAAGAAGGATGAGACTTGGCATATGTGCATCGATTGCAGAGCTGTCATAAAATAACAGTTAAGTATCGACATCCCATACCTCGATTAGATGACATGTTGGATGAGTTGCATGGATCTTGTGTGTTTTCTAAAATTGATTTGAAAAGTGGATACCATCAAATTAGAATGAAAGAAGGATATGAGTGGAAAACTGCTTTTAAAACTAAACATGGTTTATACGAGTGGTTAGTAATGCCTTTTGGTTTAACTAATACTCCTAGTACTTTTATGAGGCTAATGAATCATGTTTTACGCTCTTTCATTGGAAAATTTGTTGTGGTCTACTTTAATGACATATTAGTGTACAACAAGAGCATAGATGAACATGTTAGGCATTTATGTGCTTGATGTGTTACGGAAAGAAAAATTGTATGCTAATTTGAAAAAGCGTTCCTTTTGCACTGAAAAGATTGTATTTTTGGGTTATGTTGTTTCATCAAAAGGGATAGAAGTAGATGAAGAAAAGGTTAAGGCTATTAAAGAGTGGCATATACATTCGTTAGTGAGGTGCGTAGTTTTCATGGGCTAGCTAGTTTTTATAGAAGATTTATTAAAAATTTTAGCACCATCGCTGCACCACTAACTGAGGTTGTGAAAAAGAGTGTAGATTTCAAATGGGGTAGTGAGCAAACAATATGCATTTGATTTGATTAAGGATATATTGTGTTCTGCACCATTGCTTGCATTGCCTGATTTCTCTAAGACACTTGATGATGCAAACCAAGATAGCAACCATGGAGGATCATAAGATAATTGGACAATGAGGCAATTTAAAACAATGGGACTTCATCTTGAAGGTTTTGGGTGCTAATGAAAGATAACTAGAGGCAAACTAGAGTTATTTGGGTTTTAAATAATTTGGGCTGAGTTTATTTTAATTGTAATGGGTTTTAACCAAGATAGCAACCATGGAGGATCATAAGATAATTGGACAATGAGGCAATTTAAAACAATGGGACTTCATCTTGAAGGTTTTGGGTGCTAATGAAAGATAACTAGAGGCAAACTAGAGTTATTTGGGTTTTAAATAATTTGGGCTGAGTTTATTTTAATTGTAATGGGTTTTTAAATTAAGTTTATGTTAGGTCTTAGTTTATGTTTTGGGCTGAAACATTTAATTAACTTAAGCCCATATTTAATTATTTTAAACCCATGAGTATGTTTAGTGAGCCCAATTGTTAGGGGGCTAGGGTTTCATGTGATGTTATTTTCTTTGCCTATAAAAAGGCTTGTCTTGTAACCCTAAAGACAGACAACAAGATGAATGAAGATGCAGCCACCTTATGTTTTATTGAGACAGTGAATTTTCTCTCTTGTTCTTCATGAACATGTGATCTTATCAAGCTTTGCTTGTGGCGATCAAACATGACTTATCTCCCACCTTCTTATCTATGTCTTGGGAGTGGCGTCAATATCCTTCTTTTATAATTTTGGTTCTTGATTGAGTTCTAATTATTGGGTCAAAGTTATTTATAACTTTGGTTCTTTGATTGACATATAATCAATGGGTCAAAATTTCTTATTTTATAAACCTGTTTTAATCTTTCTTGGGGTTGTGTTTCAATTTGGTGGTGGGTGTCGTATCGTTATATACGGGGTTCACATCACTTGAGATATAGTGTGCTGCATCGGGAATAGGTATAGGGGCTGTTCTCTTGCAAGATAGACGTCCTATAGCATATTTTAGTGAGAAATTAAGTGGCGCATCATTGAATTATCCTACTTATGATAAGGAGTTGTATGCTTTAGTTAGGGCCTTAGAAACTTGGCAACATTATTTATGGCCTAAGGAATTTGTAATTCATACTGATCATGAGTCATTGAAGTTCTTGAAAGGACAAAGTAAATTGAGTAGGAGGCATGCTAAACGGATAGAGTTCATAGAAACGTCTTCACCTACATCAAAAAGAGTTAAATTAGTAACATTGAAAGTGGCACTAACATTGTACTCACCTGGTAAATCCAACTTGTATGCGTTGTCGTTGATCCGCTCTAGCACTTGGAAAGGTCCATCTCCTCGAGGTAACAATTTCGAACGTCTTTGTGCCAGAAACCTTTCTTTCCTCATGTGTAACCAAACCCAAACACCGACCTTAAAAACCTGCTTGTGACGACCTTTGTTTGCTTGCTTGATGTATTGTTCCGTCCTCCTCTCGATGTTGAATAGTGCTCTCTCATGGATTTGCTTAACAAATTCTGCCTTCTTCTTTCCATCTAAGTTCACATGCTCAGAAACAAGTAAAGGTGATAAATCCAAAGGAGTTAAAGGATTAAAACCATAAACAATTTCAAACGGTGAGAACTTAGTAAGTAGCACAATGAATGGTTCGATTATATGCAAACTCAACATGTGGTAAACAATCCTCCCAAGTTTTAATGTTCTTACTAATGACAGCCCTCAACAAAGTGGATAAAGTCCTATTAACTGCTTCGGTTTGACCGTCGGTTTGGGGGTGACAAGTAGTAGAAAACAATAACTTAGTTCCTAACTTACCCCACAAGGTATTCCAAAAGTAACTTAAGAACTTAGCATCTCTATCTGAAACAATTGTCCTAGGCATACCATGCAATCTCACATCCTCTCGAAAGAACAAATCAGCAACATGTGAAGCATCATCAGTTTTGTGATATCGAATAAAATGTGCCATCTTAGAAAATCTATCCACAACCACAAAAATTGAATCTCTACCATATTTAGACCTAGGCAAACCTAGCACAAAGCCCATCGAAATATCAATCCAAGGTTCACTAGTAATGGGCAGTGGTGTGTATAAACCATGGGGTTGTACTCGGGATTTTGCCTGCCTACATGTAACACATCTATCACAAATCCTCTCAACATCCCTTTTCATGTGTGGCCAATAGAAGTGTTCTTGTAAGATGGCCAAGGTCTTAGCAACTCCAAAGTGTCCCATTAACCCTCCACCATTGATGTGAGCAGCACACATGACATTGGAGTTGATGGTGCACGCGGCAAGGATGGTCGTTCCAAGGATGAATTGAGTATACCCGATGGACCAATCACCAGAGCAAGGTCAAAGAGGTTAAAAACGGCATTTCAAGGCTTTGTGCAACATTTTATTGACTTGGAGCTGAGGGCGCGTGATAAGGCTTATGGTGGACCTTCGATAGTGGCCTACGGTGGACCGTCAAGTGGAGTCAAGGGACCAGCCCAATATGTCAACCTAATTGGCACATATGGGCCTAATATTAAAGTTTAGAATTTAATATGTTTCAGCCCATTATATAAATAAGCATGTCATGTGCTAGGCATGTGATTTTTTAATAAGGTGTCATATTTACATTGTTTTGGGCTTGTTTATTTGAATTTGAATAGTAGGCTTTATATTTAAGCCCATTAGGGCATATTTAGGGTTTCTTTGTGAACTATAGCAACTATAAATACATGTTTGTGGCCTTTATGGGAAAGGACGAGATTTTGCTAAAAGAATGAGAGGTTATTTCTCCTAAGTTCTTCATTGAACTTTTAATCGAACTTATCAGGGGTTAATCTAACCTTTGTGGCGTTCATTCTTCTCTTGAGTCTTGGTTTTTGTTTGCAATACAACAACAAGTCAAGATTTCATATATTTGAATCTTGTATTGGGATTTGGGGTTCTTGATCCAAATCTGGTTTTGGGGGTTTCAAGACTTGATTCTTGGGGTTTCCGCATCATTTGGTATCAGAGCTTTGGCTCAAACAGGTTCTATTCTATCTTATTTGTGTTAATTCATCTTGCTTAAATTCTGGTTCCTTTATCAATTTTTTTTCTTTTGGTTGAATCTGTGACATATATATATATATATATATATATATATATATAAAAGAAAGATACAAAAAAAAAAAAAAAAAAAAAACAGATCCTTGAAATCGTTTGCAGCTATTACATTCAAGTAGCTGAATCTGTGTTCGTTTGTTTCAAATGTTCGTTTGGTATTAATTTCAGCCTAAGTATTCATTGAATTGCAATTTACAAATTGCGTTTGGAATTGGGGCTGTTAGGGTTTGTTTGTTATCTAATTCAACTTAGATTTGGGATTTACTATTGTTCTTGATTCCCTTGATTTGAAAACCATTAGAACATCAATTGAACCAACCATTATCTGAATTTCGTGCATATCTGTTCTTGTTTCTTCTTTTTGTCAGTTTGTTCGCATATTGCTTCCTATCTTGTCTAAATTCCTCCTAAATCCTTTAAATTTCGTTGCTGTTTGTTTTCTTTGGTTCTTTTTCCATTTGCTGTTGTCTTGAGTTAATTGAATCGCTACAAGTTAGTGACTTTTGGTTTGTATTGGTGATTAGTTCCTTAAAGAACTAAAGGAAAAATAGAGAGTGGTGAGTGCAATAAGAATGACAGAAAAGGCTATTGAAAACGAGTGAAACACGGGTGACTTGGAGTGATATTCAACTGAGAGTAAACACGTGAGGGAGTGCCTGGTGAGGTCATTTTTTTTTTATTACTAATATTTTCTTGCAGGTTTAAAAAACATGTCTAATCATGAAAGTGAAGTCGCCAATCCGGATCTGAATTTTACGATTCGGGCAATGCAACAACAATTTGAGCGAATGAATCTTGTTTTTGGAGAAATAAGGGACCGAATGGATAGGCAAGACGCTGCCATAGCTGACTTGCGTAGGGAGCCACCTATGCGAGCTCAAAATGGTAGAAGACATGTGAGGCGAGTTGCTTCCCCACCTGTACATGAATTTGATGATGAGGTATCTGATGATGTTGAAGATGAAGAAGAGCAAGTTGCATATGATGGTAGATATATGGCTCGAGGTGGAAGGCAAGAAAGAAGAGCACGAAGAGATTATAGAGGTCAGAATCGGCAAGTTGGCAATAGAAATTATAGAGGTCAGAATCGACAAGATGACAACATCAGTAGTATAAAGATGAAGATACCACCATTTCAAGGCAAAAATGACCCTGATGTGTACCTTGAATGGGAGCGTAAGGTGGAACTGGTCTTCAAATGCCATAATTATTCCGAAGAAAAGAAGGTGAAGCTTGCTGCAGTTGAATTCACTGATTATGCACTTGTGTGGTGGGATCAATTGTTGTTGACAAGGAGGAGAAACCGTGAGAGGCTTATTGACACTTGGGATGAGATGAAGGCTGTCATGAGGAGACTATTTGTTCCTAGTCATTATTATCGAGAGCTTTATCAGCGTTTACAAGGTCTTACACAAGGCTCTAAAAATGTGGAAGATTATCATAAAGAGATGGAGATGGCTATGATTCGAGCAAACATTGAAGAGGATAGAGAGGCCACTATGGCTAGATTTTTAAGTGGGCTAAATCGAGATATTGCCAATATAGTGGAATTGCAACCTTATGTGGAGTTAGAAGATATGGTGCATATGGCAATGAGAGTGGAGAAGCAATTGAAATGCAGAGGGGCAGCAAGAGGTGGGTTTAATGCAAGTTCAGGTTCAAGCTCTAATTGGAGGTCCAATTTGGGAAAGAAAGATGATAAAGCTGTTTCGAAGCCTAAGGAAGATGAAAACAAGCATAAAAGCCATGGGGACAGCAAAGAGAAAGGTAAAACCACTTCCCATCCTCAAAAAAATAGAGATATTAAATGCTTTAAGTGTTTGGGGACTGGACATATTGCTTCTCAATGCCCCAACAAAAGGGCAATGATTTTGCGTGACAATGGGGATATAGAGACTGAGGATGATGAGAGTGATTCTATGCCACCTTTGGATGATGCTAGTGATATAGAGTATGCCGTGGAGGGTAATGCTTTGGTTATAAGGCGTGCATTGAATACTCAAGTGAAAAGGAATGATGGTGATGAGGTTCAGAGAGATAATATCTTTCACACTAGGTGTCTTATTCATGATAAAACATGTAGTATGATCATTGACGGTGGTAGTTGTGTGAATGTAGCTAGTACTACTTTGGTGGAGAAATTGAATTTGCCTATTTTGAAACATCCTAGGCCATACAAATTGCAATGGTTAAACGAGTGCGGAGAAGTTAAGGTGAATAGGCAGGTACTAGTTTCGTTTTCCATTGGAAGGTATAAGGATGAGGTGTTGTGCGACGTGGTACCTATGCATGCTGGTCATTTGTTGCTTGGTAGGCCTTGGCAATTTGATAGACGTGTCTTTCATGATGGGTACAAAAACATATACACGTTTGAGAAAGATGGAAGAAAGATTACACTTGCTCCTTTAACTCCAATGCAAGTGTATGAGGATCAATTAGGGATTAAGAGAGCTTTTGATGAGAAGAATAAGAGTGGAGTTGAAAAGAGTGAAAAGAGAGATTTTGAGATTGAGATAATACAAGAGGGTGAAAATAAAGAGTACCCCATTGAAAAGAAAGAGAGCACATCTCAAAAGAAAAGAGGTGCGAATGAGAGCAAAGTAAGTTTGAGTGAAAATAAAGAGTGTTCAATTGAAAAGAAAAAGAATGCAGTCCAAAATGAGGGAAAAGAGAAAGAGAGTAAAGTGAGTTTATTTGCGAAAGAAAGAGATGTTAAAAATGCCTTTTTTGGCAAACAAGCCAATATTTGTACTTTTGTACAAAGAGGTTATCTAAATGATTTTAACCTTAACACTTCTTTGCCTAGTGTTGCTGTTGCTCTTTTAAAGGAATTTGAGGATGTCTTTCCTGAAGAGATACCGAAGGGGTTACCCCCAATCAGAGGGATAGAACATCAAATTGATTTGTTGCCCGGAGCTGCTATTCCAAATCGACCAGCCTATAGAAGTAATCCTGAGGAGACGAAGGAACTTCAAAGGCAAGTTGAAGAGCTTTTAGCAAAGGGACATGTTCGTGAAAGCATGAGTCCGTGCTCCGTTCCTGTTTTGTTGGTGCCAAAGAAAGACGGAACATGGCGGATGTGTGTGGATTGTCGACCTATCAACAAAATAACGGTAAAGTATCGACATCCCATTCCTCGTTTAGATGACATGCTTGATGAACTACATGGATCCACCATCTTTTCTAAAATTGATCTTAAAAGTGGTTATCACCAAATTAGGATGAAAGAAGGAGATGAGTGGAAAACTACTTTTAAAACAAAACATGGTTTATATGAGTGGTTGGTTATGCCTTTTGGTTTAACTAATGCACCTAACACGTTTATGCGTCTTATGAACCATGTATTGCGTGCATTTATAGGCAAATTTGTGGTTGTCTATTTTGATGACATTTTAGTATATAACAAGAGCTTACATGATCATATTAGTCATTTGGGATGTGTGTTTGAAGCTTTGAGACGTGAAAAACTATATGCTAACTTGACAAAGTGCACTTTTTGCATAGATAGACTTGTGTTTCTTGGGTTTGTTGTTAGTGCTAGGGGCGTGGAAGTTGATGAAGAAAAAGTGAAGGCCATCAAAGATTGGCCCACCCCAACATCAACAACGGAAGTGAGGAGCTTTCATGGCTTGGCTGGATTTTATCGGAGGTTTGTGAAAAATTTCAGCACCATTGCCGCACCTTTAACTGAGATCATCAAGAAGGATGTAGGTTTTAAGTGAGGCGAAGCGCAAGAAATAGCATTCAACACTTTGAAAGAAAAGCTAAGTTCTGCTCCTTTACTTCTTTTACCAAATTTTTCTAAAACATTTGAAATCGAATGTGATGCTTCTGGTATTGGTATAGGTGCTGTTCTCATGCAAGACAAACGACCTATTGCTTACTTCAGTGAAAAACTCAATGGGGCTGCCTTGAATTATTCCATATACGACAAAGAGCTCTATGCTTTGGTAAGGGCATTGGAAACATGGCAGCATTATTTATGGCCAAAGGAATTCGTGATCCACACTGATCATGAGTCCTTGAAGCACTTGAAGGGGCAAACTAAACTGAATCGACGTCATGCAAAATGGGTGGAATTCATTGAAACCTTTCCTTATGTGATTCAGTACAAGCAAGGTAAAGAGAATGTGGTAGCTGATGCACTTTCTAGGAGGTATACCTTAATCACAACTTTAAGTTCTAAGCTTTTAGGATTTGAACAAATTAAAGAAATGTATGCTACTGATTCTGATTTTGCCAATGTGTATAATGCGGGTGAGCATATAGCTTTTCAAAAGTTCTATAGGTATGATGGGTTCTTGTTTAGAGAAGATAAATTGTGCGTGCCCATATGTTCTTTAAGGGAATTACTTGTGCGTGAGGCACATAGTGGAGGTTTAATGGGACATTTTGGTGTGGCTAAGACATTAGACATATTGCATGAACATTTCTTTTGGCCTAATATGCGTAGAGATGTAACAAGAATATGTTCTAAATGCATTTCATGTAGACAAGCTAAATCTACAACCTTACCGCATGGATTGTATACGCCTTTACCTATTCCTACGGACCCTTGGGTTGATATTTCAATGGATTTTGTTTTGGGTCTACCTAGGACAAAAAAAGGTAGAGATAGCATATTTGTTGTTGTGGATAGATTTAGCAAAATGGCGCATTTTATTGCATGTCACAAGACTGATGACGCAACAAATATTGCTGACTTGTTCTTTAGGGAGGTTGTGCGTTTGCATGGTGTTCCTAAGACAATTGTTTCTGATAGGGATGTTAAGTTCTTAAGCCATTTTTGGAAAGTTTTGTGGGGTAAGTTAGGAACTAAATTGCTTTATTCTACAACTTGTCATCCACAAACTGATGGACAAACAGAGGTAGTGAATAGAACTTTAGGAAACTTATTACGTGCCATTGTTGGTAAAAACTTGAAAACTTGGGAAGATTGTTTGCCATTTGTTGAGTTTGCATATAATAGAAGTGTGCATTCATCTACTGGTTGTTCACCATTTGAAATTGTGTATGGTTTCAATCCTTTAACTGTGTTAGATTTGATGCCTTTACCTTTGAATGAAGTTACAAGCTTAGATGGTCAGAAGAAGGCTGAATTGGTTAAAACCATTCATGAGAAAGCGCGGTAGCACATAGAAAAGAAAAACAAGACCTATGCCCAACAAGCCAATAAGGGGCGCAAACTTGTAACTTTTGAACCTGGAGATTGGGTTTGGGTGCACTTGAGGAAGGATAGATTTCCTACACGAAGGAAGTCTAAGCTTGACCCTCGAGGCGATGGTCCTTTCCAAGTTTTAGAGAAGATCCATGATAATGCCTACAAGATTGATTTACCTGGTGAGTACAGTGTTTCTGCTACATTTAATGTTGCTGACCTATCTCCTTTTGACATGGATGCAGATTCGAGGACGAATCTTTTTGAAGAGGGGGGGAATGATGTGAGCAGCACACATGACATTGGAGTTGATGGTGCACGCGGCAAGGATGGTCGTTCCAAGGATGAATTGAGTATACCCGATGGACCAATCACCAGAGCAAAGTCAAAGAGGTTAAAAACGGCATTTCAAGGCTTTGTGCAACATTTTATTGACTTGGAGCTGAGGGCACGTGATAAGGCTTATGGTGGACCTTCGATAGTGGCCTACGGTGGACCGTCAAGTGGAGTCAAGGGACTAGCCCAATATGTCAACCTAATTGGCACATATGGGCCTAATATTAAAGTTTAGAATTTAAATATGTTTCAGCCCATTATATAAATAAGCATGTCATGTGCTAGGCATGTGATTTTTTAATAAGGTGTCATGTTTACATTGTTTTGGGCTTGTTTATTTGAATTTGAATAGTAGGCTTTATATTTAAGCCCATTAGGGCATATTTAGGGTTTCTTTGTGAACTATAGCAACTATAAATACATGTTTGTGCCTCCTTTATGGGAAAGGACGAGATTTTGCTAAAAGAATGAGAGGTTATTTCTCCTAAGTTCTTCATTGAACTTTTAATCGAACTTATCAGGGGTTAATCTAACCTTTGTGGCGTTCATTCTTCTCTTGAGTCTTGGTTTTTGTTTGCAATACAACAACAGGTCAAGATTTCATATATTTGAATCTTGTATTGGGATTTGGGGTTCTTGATCCAAATCTGGTTTTGGGGGTTTCAAGACTTGATTCTTGGGGTTTCCGCATCAACCATGGGATTCTCTCACTAACAAATCTCACAATGAACAATTAGGCACACACAACTTATTTTCCCGAAACAAATAATCATCATGTCTAAAGAACTTTCCAAATGCAGATTTCTCACAAGATTTGATGAGTACCAAGGTGGGTTGGTTGACAAGAATAAGAAGGATCCTTTGCACATTCCGGATGGGCCAATAACAAGATCAAGAGCGAAGAAGATCAAAGAAGCAATGCAAGGACTTGTGCAATCTACTTGGGCTAAAAGTGCAACTAGCAAGACACCAACAACATTCAAGATGGGCTCAAACGAGGTGGAACCATCCTTCGTTCATGTAATTGAAGTCGGGGAGAAGACGTCCTAGCATTTGAAGCATTGGACGTGTGGGTTGGCATCATGGCTGTTGGAGTCTTATTGTGTGGGCTTCCGAAGCAATTATTTTTTTAAATAAGTTTATGTGTAATTTGGGCTAGAGTTTTTGTAATCAAGAGGCCTTATTTGTGACTTGGTTACTGTTCACGTATGAGGGGTTAAGTTGATTAGTTTTGAGTTTCATTTAATTAGATATCATATTGGGTTTATTTTAAGTAATGGGCCTTTGAAGCCAATTAGGGTTTGGACCCATTTAGGAGTAGTTATTTTATTTGGCCTTAATATAAATAAGGCAAAACCCTAATTTTGTATCAGTTTTCAACAGCCATCAAATAGAAGAATTGAGAGAATTTGTTTTCTCTTCTTGTTCTTGAATGAACTTAGAACTTATCAAAGGATCAAACCTTTGTGGCGTTCTTACTATCAATTCGGGTTCTTGAAACTAGTTTTCAACGGGTCTGGAATAATTAAAATCTGATTCTTGGCTTTCTTGGGGTGTTTATTGATTTGTTTGTGGGTTCTAAGGTTTCAATCCTACGGGTTCACATCAATTGGTATCAGAGCTTCGGTTCCAAAATCAGGTTTGTTTGTTTCATTATCTTTAATTATTCTTAGCTTCTGCGTTTAGGTTTACGTATTCTTGAATTCGTCTTTGTTGTTTTCTTTCTTGATAAACTTATTGCATCTTCAATCCTATTCCCAAAAAAAAAAAAAAAGGCACGAAAATTATAAAAAAAAAAAAAAAAAAAAAAGTGCAGTGGTCTGTTAAAAAAAAAAAAATTGCAGTGGCCTGTTAAAAAAAAAAAAAAAAAGGCACGAAAATTGAAAAAAAAAAAAAATTCAGTGCTTCTTGGATTAATTCTTTGATGATTCTTGGATTGAAAATCTCTTATTGCAAGTGTTATTGTGAGATCACACATACATAAGTTCTTATTTGGATTTCATGTCAATGAATCGTGTGTGGGCTGTCTCATGTTGATCTGTTCACAAATTAATTTTACACCTATTCTCTAATTCATAAATTTCTTTTTGTTCTTATTTTGTCTTCTTGATTGAGTTAGTCATCTTTTCGTGTGCGCTTTCTTTGATTCCTTCGTATCTTGCTTTTATTTTATTTCAGTCACTGGTTTTAATTGATTTGGACTTTTTGGCTTGTTTCTTGAACTTTTATTGGTGGTTCACACACGGGTCGAGTTCTTGATTGAGTTCAGTAGTTCTTAAAGAATTTGAAAGAGTGAAACACGAGTGGAGTGCAAACACGTGAGGATTGTGGACATTATTATTTTTCCTTGTAGCTAACATCAAAATGTCAGGCACTAATGACTCAAACTCAAGTCCTAAAATTGACAACACATTCTTTACGTTTCAAGCCATACATCAACAATTTGAACGAATGAATGTGGTTTTTGGAGAGATAAGGGATAGAATGGACCGACAAGATAAAGCTATAGCTAGAATCCAAAGAGGGCAGCCTAATCGGGGACCAAATGGTCAAAATAGGCGTAGGCATGATCCTTTAGGTGTGGAAGAAACAGAAACTGAAAGTGGAGGGGAGAATGACCTAGAATCTGAAATTGAGATGGAAAGGTTTAGGCCTAGGAGGGGTAGGCGTGGAAGAGGTCCTAGGAGAAACATTCGGGGTCGAGATGAGGTAGATAGAAACTTTGGGAACATTAAAATGAAAATACCATCTTTCCAAGGTAGAAACGATCCTGAAGTGTACCTAGAATGGGAGAAAAAGGTTGAGTTGATCTTTGATTGTCATAACTATTCTGAGGAGAAGAAAGTGAAGCTTGCAGTGATTGAATTTACAGATTATGCAATCATCTGGTGGGATCAACTAACGACAAATAGAAGGAGAAACCTTGAGAGACGTGTTGAAACTTGGGGAGAATTAAAGGCTCTCATGCGGAAGAGATTCATACCCAACCACTACTATAGAGACCTTTATCAGAAACTTCAAAGTCTTACACAAGGTTCACGGAGTGTGGAAGAATATCACAAGGAGATGGAGGTTGCCATGATTAGAGCTAATGTTGAGGAGGATAGGGAAGCCACTATGGCAAGGTTTTTGAATGGCTTAAATAGGGATATTGCTAATGTAGTAGAGTTGCAGCACTATGTGGAGTTGGAGGACATGGTACACATGGCTATGAAGGTGGAGAGATAATTGAAGAAAAAGGGGGCAGCAAGATACTCTTCGCATTCCACAACTCTGTGGAAATCGAAATGGGGTGATAATGAGAAGAATGACAGGGTTATTTCAAAGGGAAAGATTGAGCCACCTAAAGGGAAAGAAGGAGAAGCTATCAAAAACAAAACAAAGGCCGAAGACCAACCTTCTAAGAATAAGAATATCAAATGTTTCAAATGTTTGGGTATGGGACACATTGCATCTCAATGTCCAAACAAGAGAACGATGATCTTGCGTGACCATGGAGAGGTGGAAACTGAAGATGACAGTGATGATATGCCTGAGTTGGTTGACGCTAGTGATGAGGAAGGAGTGGAATACCCCGTAGAAGGTGAAACTCTTGTTGCTAGGCGTGCTCTTAATGCACAAGTTAAGGTAGAAGAAATGGAGCAGCAAAGAGAGAACATATTTCATACTAGATGTCATGTTAATAACAAGGTGTGTAGTATGATCATAGATGGGGGAAGTTGCACCAATGTAGCTAGCACCACCCTTGTTGAAAGATTAAACTTGCCTACACTAAAACATCCTAGACCTTACAAATTACAGTGGTTGAATGAGTGTGGTGAGGTCAAGGTTAATAATCAAGTTTTGGTAGCTTTTACCATAGGGAGGTATAGAGATGAGGTGCTTTGTGATGTGGTTCCTATGCATGCTGGCCATATTCTATTGGGGAGGCCATGGCAGTATGATAGGAAAGTGATGCATGATGGGTTTAAGAATAGGTACAGCTTTGTTAAAGAAGGAAAATCCATTACACTTGTTCCATTAACTCCAAAACAAGTTTTTGAGGATCAAATGAAATTAAAAGGAGAGGTTGAGCAAAAGAGAAAGAATGAGGTTGGGATACGAGAGGAAAAAATAGAGAGGAAAAATGAGAGTGAGGCTGAAACATCTAGAAGAAAAATGAGTGGAAAAGAAAAGGGAGAGGTGTCTGATAAAGGTGAGAAAAGAGAGAGACCACAAGAAGGAAAAGAAAGAGAGCGTCTAGAGAGGAGTGGAAAAACAAAATTGAGTTTTTTTGCAAAAGAAAGGGAGGTTAATAGAGCTTTCATAGCAGGTCATTCTATGATCTTGCTTGTCTACAAAGAATCATAGCTAAGTCTTGATGAAACTAACCAATCCCTTCCTAGTATAGCTATTTCTTTGTTGCAGGAATTTGAAGACTTGTTTCCTGAGGAGATGCCTAGTGGATTGCCACCCATTAGAGGCATTGAGCATCAAATTGATTTCGTACCGGGAGCGGCTATTCCAAACCGACCAGCCTATAGAAGTAATCCAGAGGAAACAAAAGAACTTCAAAGGCAAGTCGAGGAATTGATGAGCAAAGGGTACGTGAGAGAAAGTATGAGTCCATGTGCTGTACCCGTCCTATTGGTTCCAAAAAAAGATGGAACATGGAGAATGTGCATTGATTGCAGGGCAATTAACAACATAACGGTAAAGTATCGTCATCCAATACCTAGGTTAGATGACATGCTTGATGAGTTGCATGGGTCATGCATTTTCAGTAAAATTGATCTTAAAAGTGGATACCATCAAATTAGGATGAAAGAGGGAGATGAGTAGAAAACTGCTTTTAAAACTAAATATGGTTTATATGAGTGGTTAGTAATGCCATTTGGTCTCACTAATGCACCTAACACTTTCATGAGGTTAATAAACCATGTTTTGCGTGCATTCATTGGTAAATTTGTGGTTGTGTATTTCGATGATATCCTAGTGTACAGCAAGAGTCTTGATGAGCATGTTATGCATTTGAGGAGTGTTTTTGAGGTTTTAAGACAAGAAAAGTTGTATGCCAATTTTAAGAAATGTACATTTTGCATGGAAAATGTTGTGTTTCTTGGTTATGTTGTTAGCTCAAAAGGTATTGAGGTGGATGAAGAGAAAGTTCAAGCCATTAAGGAGTGGCCAACTCCTAAAAGTGTCGCTGAGGTAAGAAGTTTCCATGGTCTAGCTAGTTTTTATAGACGGTTTGTTAAAGATTTTAGCACTATCACAGCACCATTTACTGAAATTGTTAAAAAGAATGTTGGATTTCATTGGGGCATTGATCAAGAAAATGCATTTAATCATATCAAAGATAGGTTATGTTCTGCACCTGTGTTAGCATTACCAGATTTTAACAAAACGTTTGAGATTGAATGTGATGCCTCAGGAGTAGGGATTGGAGCGGTTTTGATGCAGGAAGGGCGATCCATAGCATTTTTCAGTGAGAAATTAAGTGGGGCAGCCTTGAATTATCCCACTTATGACAAAGAGCTTTATGCTCTTGTTAGGGCTTTGGAGACGTGGCAACACTATCTATGGCCTAAGGAGTTTGTGATCCACACCGACCATGAGTCTTTGAAACATCTCAAGGGGCAAGGTAAATTGAATAAAAGGCATGCGAGATGGATGGAGTATATCGAGACTTTTCCCTACGTCATTAAGTATAAACGAGGTAAGGAGAATATAGTTGCTGATGCTTTATCGAGGAGGTACGTGCTTCTTACTTCTATGAGTGCCAAAATGCTTGGATTTGAATATGTGAAAGAAATGTATGCAAATGATATTGATTTTTCTGTTGTGTACATGGCATGTGATAAAGGAGTTGATGACAAATTCTACAAGCATGATGGTTATTTGTTTAGGGAAAGCAAATTGTGTGTGCCTAACTGTTCTATGCGTGAGTTATTGGTGCGTGAGGCACATGGTGGGGGTCTAATGGGTCATTTTGGTGTTAGGAAAACATTAGAAATCTTGCATGAGCATTTCTTTTGGCCTAAGATGAGAAGAGATGTCATTCGCATTTGTGACAGATGCATTACTTGCAAAAGGGCCAAGTCTAAGGTTTTGCCACATGGGTTGTATACACCTTTACTCGTTCCTAGTGAACCTTGGGTAGATCTTTCTATGGATTTTGTTTTGGGGCTGCCTCGAACTAAAAAGGGTAGGGATTCTATTTTCGTGGTCGTTGATAGGTTTAGTAAGATGGCACACTTCATTCCGTGTCATAAAACTGATGATGCTGTGAATATAGCTGACTTGTTTTTTAGGGAGATAGTGAGACTCCATGGTGTACCCAAGAGTATTGTGTCAGATAGAGATGTTAAGTTCCTTAGCTACTTTTGGAAAGTTTTGTGGGGTAAGTTAGGCACTAAGCTTTTATTCTCCACCACTTGTCATCCTCAAACCGATGGACAAACTGAGGTAGTTAACAGAACTTTAACACAGCTCTTGCGCACTGTCATTCATAAAAACCTGAAAACTTGGGAGGATTGCTTGCCATTCATAGAGTTTGCATACAATAGGACCATGCATTCTACTACTTCTTATTCTACTTTTGAAATCGTTTATGGTTTTAATCCACTTACTCCTTTGGATTTGATGCCATTACCTATTAATGACAGGGGTAGTTTGGATGGGAAAAAGAGAGCAGAATTAGTGAAGTCACTACATGAGAGGGTACGGCTTCAGATTGAAAAGAAGAATGAACAATATGCGTCTCAAGCCAACCAAGGAAGAAGGCGTGTGACCTTTGAACCAGGTGATTGGGTTTGGGTTCACATGCGTAAAGAGAGGTTTCCAAACTATAGAAGAACAAAGTTGCATCCAAGAGGAGATGGACCATTCCAAATTCTCGAGAAAATAAATGATAATGCCTATAAAGTGGATCTTCCAGGTGAGTATAATGTGTCTGCTACCTTTAATGTTGCTGATCTTTCTCCTTTTGATGTAGGTGATGATTCGAGGTCGAATCCTTTTGAGGAGAGGGGGAATGATGAGTACCAAGGTGGGTTGGTTGACAAGAATAAGAAGGATCCTTTGCACATTCCGGATGGGCCAATAACAAGATCAAGAGCGAAGAAGATCAAAGAAGCAATGCAAGGACTTGTGCAATCTACTTGGGCTAAAAGTGCAACTAGCAAGACACCAACAACATTCAAGATGGGCTCAAACGAGGTGGAACCATCCTTCGTTCATGTAATTGAAGTCGGGGAGAAGACGTCCTAGCATTTGAAGCATTGGACGTGTGGGTTGGCATCATGGCTGTTGGAGTCTTATTGTGTGGGCTTCCGAAGCAATTATTTTTTTAAATAAGTTTATGTGTAATTTGGGCTAGAGTTTTTGTAATCAAGAGGCCTTATTTGTGACTTGGTTACTGTTCACTTATGAGGGGTTAAGTTGATTAGTTTTGGGTTTCATTTAATTAGATATCATATTGGGTTTATTTTAAGTAATGGGCCTTTGAAGCCAATTAGGGTTTGGACCCATTTAGGAGTAGTTATTTTATTTGGCCTTAATATAAATAAGGCAAAACCCTAATTTTGTATCAGTTTTCAGCAGCCATCAAATAGAAGAATTGAGAGAATTTGTTTTCTCTTCTTGTTCTTGAATGAACTTAGAACTTATCAAATGATCAAACCTTTGTGGCGTTCTTACTATCAATTCGGGTTCTTGAAACTAGTTTTCAACGGGTCTGGAATAATTAAAATCTGATTCTTGGCTTTCTTGGGGTGTTTATTGATTTGTTTGTGGGTTCTAAGGTTTCAATCCTACGGGTTCACATCAAGATTGGTACACATCGCTAAAATCATGGTCTAACCGATATAGTTCTTTGATGTGTTCAAAACCAAGCAACTTAGCATCAAGAGTGAAAAGTAATACATACCTACGGGAGAGTGCATTTGCCACGACGTTCTCCTTACCTTGTTTGTACCGAATCACACATGGAAACGTCTCGATGAATTCCATCCAACGTGCATGTCTTTTGTTCAGCTTGTGTTGGCCTTTCACATGCTTTAAGGACTCATGATCAGTGTGAATCACGAATTCCTTGGACCATAGATAGTGTTGCCATGTCTCCAAAGCTCGAACCAATGCATACAATTCTTTATCATAAGTGGGGTAATTAAGTGCAAGCCCGCTTAACTTCTCGCTAAAGTACGCAAGTGGTCTTCCATCCTGCATAAGCACAGCGCTATACCTACACCAGAAGCATCACATTCAATTTCGAACGTTTTAGAAAAGTTAGGTAAAGCCAGTAAATGAGCATGAGTTAGTTTGTATTTGATAAGCTGAAACGCCTTATCTTGCTCTTCACCCCACTTGAATGCAACGTTCTTCTTGATAACTTCGGTAAGTGGTGCGACAATGGTGCTAAAATCTTTCACGAACCTCCTATAAAAACTAGCAAGTCCATGAAAACTTCTCACATTACCTATACTGGAGGGGGTCGGCCAGTCTTGAATGGCCTTGATCTTCTCATCATCAACCTCGATTCCTTTTGCACTCACAACAAAACCTAGAAAAACAAGCTTATCGGTGCAGAACGTACACTTTTTGAGGTTAGCATACAACTTTTCTTCTCGAAGTATATCTAACACTGAATGCACATGTGAGACATGATCATGTAGATTCTTGCTATAGATCAGAATATCATCAAAATAAACAACTACGAATTTACCAATGAAAGCACGCAACACATGATTCATTAAACGCATGAAAGTACTAGGTGCATTAGTTAATCCAAATGGCATGACTAACCACTCATACAATCCATATTTCATTTTGAATGCTGTCTTCCATTCGTCTCCCTCTTTCATTCGTATTTGATGATACCCGCTCTTAAGGTCAATCTTTGAAAACACACAAGAACCATGCAACTCATCTAACATGTCATCTAAGCGAGGAATGGGGTGTCGATACTTTACCGTTATATTGTTGATGGCTCTGCAATCCACACACATTCTCCATGTCCCATCCTTGCGCAAGGACTCATGCTTTCCCTTATGTATCCTTTTTCCATCAACTCCTCAACTTGTCTTTGCAGCTCCTTTATGATGGGATCCAAGGAAGCAAGCAAATTTGGACGATTTGAAAGAGTCACCAAAGCTTCAAAACTTTGTTCAAGTTTAAAATCACTAATCTTGAAGGCTTTGGGAGCTAATTAAAGACAATTAGAGGCAAACTTGAGTTAATTGGGCTTTAAATAAATTGGGTTGAGTTTATTTTAATTGTAATGGGTTTTAAATTAAGTTAGTTTATTTAATTTCATGTTGGGTTTTATTTTATGTATTGGGCTGAAATTATTTAATTAACTTAAGCCCATGTTTAATTATTTTAAGCCCAAGAGTATATTTAATGAGCCCAATTGTTAGGAGGGCTAGAGTTTCATGTTATATTGTTTTCTTTGCCTATAAAAAGGCTTGTTTTGTAACCCTAAAAAGACAACAAGATGAATGAAGTTGCAGCCAATTAGGTTTAATTGAGAGAGTGAATTTTCTCCCTTGTTCTTCATGAACATGTGATCTTATCAAGCTATGCTTGTGGCGATCAAAACCATGACTTATCTCTCACATTCTCATCTATGTCTTGGGAGTGGCGTCAATATCATTCTTTTATAATTTTGGTTCTTGATTGAGTTCTAATCATTGGGTCAAAGTTTTTCATAACTTTGGTTCTTTGATTGACATATAATCAATGGGTCAAAATTCTTTTGTTATAAACCTGTTTTAATCTTTCTTGGGGTTGTGTTTCAATTTGGTCATGGGTGTCGTATCGTTATATACGGGGTTCACATCACTTTGTTTCCTCTGGATTACTTTGATATGCTGGTCGATTTGGAATTGATGCTTCGGGAACAAAATCTATTTGGTGTTCGATCCCTGGGATTGGTGGTAATCCATGCGGTACTTCCTCGAGAAATACATCCTCGAACTCCTGCAAGAGAGAAACAACCACAACACTAGGCAAAAAAGATTTAAGTTGGTTAGTGTTGAAAAGGGCTTCTTTGTACATGAGTACAATCATTGGCCGTTTTGAAATCAAAGCTCGCTTAACCTCACTTGTTCTTGCATAGAAATTTCTTTGTCTTCTCTCTAATTTTACCTCTTTGGCCGAATCTTTCTCTCTTTTTTTCTCCTCACCAAATTCGGCCTTGCTCTCACCCTCATTATCTTTCTTTTGCTCACTCATTTTTTTGTGATCACTCATTTTCCTTTGTTCACTCAAATTCTTTTTTATCACTCAATTTTTGTAATCTCACTTGATCTTCATAAACTTGCTTGGGTGTCATTGGAACAAGAGTGATTGTTCGTTGATTTAGCTCAAATGAGTACTTGTTGGTGAAGCCATCATGTTGCCCACGTCGATCAAATTGTCATGGTCTTCCTAGTAGAATGTGTCCTGCTTGCATCGGTACCACATCACATAACACTTTATATTCATATTTTCCAATGCGACCTGTTTTGTAACCCTTACCTCACCACTATCATTCAACCATTGCAGCTTGTATGGACGAGGGTGTTTAAGCGTCACGAGCCCTAGCTTCTCAACCATGGAAGTGCTAGCCACATTAGTACAGCTACCTTCATCAATAATAATACTACATACCTTGCCCTTCACGTCGCAATGAGTATGAAAGATGTTTTCCCACTGCGCTTCCTCTTCTTCTTCTTCTTTAGCTTGCAAACTCAAGGCTCGTCGTGCAACCAGTCCAAACATCTCTTCATGCTCGGCTCCAAACTCCTCGTCTCCCATGGAGACATCTTCCAATGGTGGCATATCATCTAAATCATCCTCATCTTCAGATTGAATCTCACCATTCTCCAAGATCATCATAACTCGCTTGTTTGGACATTGGCTAGCTATGTGTCCTCTTCCCTGACATTTAAAACATTTAATTTCACTAGAACGAGTTGACGTAGGGGTGGTTTTACCTTGAGAGGCTGTGTTAGTGATGGCTGTCCTTGGCTCGAATTTGGCCTTGGAAGTGGATGGGTTTTCTTCTTTCTTTGGATAACTCGACCGCCAAGGTGCGACACTTGGATTTTGTGGGGTTGATTTGGGCCGGGTACTACTTCCCCTCTTGAGTTGCTGCTCAACTTTGATGACCATGTGTACCATATCCTCTAACTCCACGTAATGTTGCAACTCCACCCTATCATGGATCTCCTTATTTAACCCCATCAAAAATCTGGCCATGGTAGCTTCTCGATCCTCCTCTACATTAGCCCGAATCATTGCAATCTCCATCTCCTTGTTGTAGTTTTCCACACTTAGACTCCCTTGTCTAAGTCCTTGCAATTTCTTGTACAACTCCCGATAGTAATGGCTTGGAACGAACAGCTTCCTCATCACCGCTTTCATCTCCCGCCATGTCTCTATTGCACGTTCCCTATTTCGCCTCCTATTTATAACAAGTTGATCCCACCAAGTAACAGCATAATCAGAAAATTCAATTACAGCAAGTTTTACCTTCTTTGCTTCGGAATAGTTATGGCAATAAAAAATGAAGTTCATCTTCTTTTCCCACCCAAGGTAAGCTTCCAGATCTGACCTACCTTGAAAGGACGGAATCTTCATCTTAATACTACCCAAATTGTTGTCTTCTCGATGCCTAACTCCTATATTCCGACCACCATACCTCCTATTTCTAGCAATCGAATCTTCCTCAAACTCATCCCCAACGTACTCCTCATCTCCACCTCTCACTCCCCTAGGCTGAATTCTATCCCTCCTATGCATATTAGGAATGTTTTGTGGCTGTTTTGTGGCTGCCCCTGTTGTGTTCCCTCTTCTACCCTATCCAACCTCTCGTGTATGTGCTCTAATTCTACCCTCATCATCTGCCTCATCTCTCCCAACAACGCCTGCATTTGTATGTTCGGAATGGTTGGTTGTTGATTGTTTTCGCTTGAATTTTCTTCTTGATTGTGTGACATATTTGACCCTGCAAAATCAGGTTAGAAAAGATACAAAAAAATAAATAAATAAATAAAAATAAAGGACCTCACTACACTCCCTCACGTGTTTCACTCAAGAATATGATTCGCTCAATTCCACTCGTGTTTCACTCAATTAAATCTGGCTTTTACCCTCTGATATACTCACACTCTCTTGCCTTTTCCCACTCGTAGTATCCTCTATAGGTTCTTATCAAACTAATCAAACAAATATCAAAATTTCCAACAACAATTCACCCCAAACTCACCACAAAAATTTTGGATTCAATGGCTAGGGAAAGAGAAAAGAATACAATGTTGTGTGTGATGGAATTTTATGGGTTTGATGGTAACAAGAAATTTGGATTGAGAATCAAAAAGGGAAAACAAAATTGTAAAATTGAAACAAGATTGTAGGAATTAATTCTCAAATCACACTTTTTTTTCTTTTTTTTTCGGATTTTTTTTCTCTTTTTTTTCTGATTTTTTTTTTTTTGTTTCTGATTTTTTTTTGAATAAAATAAAGAAGATAGGCAAACCTGAGACTAAACCGTGCTCTGATACCAACTGATACGAACCACGCCAAGAACTGACGAAACCCATGAATCAAGTAGGGTTCCAAGATCACCTAGAATCAGATTTGTATGGAAACCTCGACCCGTTGCTTATACGGAAGCAAGAACCTTGGTATAGTGATGACACCACAATCCATGATGGAAGAATTGATTGATAAGTCTAGGAAGAACGCCACAGGAAAAATCCTGATAAATTCAAAAGTTCTACGAAGAACCAAAGAGAATACTCTCACAAATATTATTAATCATCAATTGAATTCCCTTTAGGGTTACACTAATTTATATAGCTAAAAACACTAAGCAGCAAAAATAAATAATTAATTAGGCAATTAAGCCCATTAAGCCTATAAAAGAAAAATGAAAGTCAAACCTCTTACAATAAGGAAAGAAGAATAAAATTGATAACTTAAAATTGGAAGTCTTTATGACCAAGCAATCATCTCCACAATGGAAAGTCTTCATGACCAAGAAATCAACTTCATGGGCAAGAAATTAACTAGAATCAGGCCCATCAATTGCTTTAATTAAATTAATTAAGCATTGATCTTCTTTTGGGCCCATCTTGGAATTCGCCACTTTAACATCAGCTCAAATCTCTTGAACCAATCCATTAAGTGCTTCTTTGAACCTCTTAGTTCTTGCTTTTGTTATTGGCCCAACACTGGAATATGTAATGGATCATTTGGTGATGCTTCTTTATTCTCATCAAACCCTCAATAAAGTAGATAAAGTTCTATTAACTACTTCAGTTTGACTATCAGTTTGTGGGTGACAAGTGGTAGAAAACAATAGCTTAGTACCTAACTTACTCCACAAAGTCTTCCAAAGGTAGCTTAGGAATTTAGCATCCCTATCCGAAACAATTGTTCTAGGCATACCATGTAATCGCACAATCTCCTTAAAGAACAAATCAACAATATGTGAAGCATCATTCGTTTTATGATAAGGGATAAAATGTGTCATCTTAGAGAACCTATCTACCACCACAAAAATTGAGTCTTTTCCACGCTTAGTCCTAGGCAAACCGAACACAAAGTCCATAGAAATATCAATCCAAGGGTGATTAGGAATAGGTAGTGGCGTATACAAACTGTGGGCTTGCACTCGGGATTTTGTTTGCTTACAGTTAATACACCTACCACAAACCCTTTCAACGTCTCTTTTCATGCGTGGCCAAAAGAAGTGTTCCTGCAAAATAGCCAAGGTCTTAGCAACTCCAAAATGTCCCATTAACCCTCCGCTATGGGATTCCTTAACTAGCAAATCACGCAAAGAGCAATTCGGCACACATAACTTATTCTCCCGAAATAAAAATCCTTCAATCCTATAAAACTTACCCACTGCGTTTTTCTCACAAGCTTGAAACTCCTCAGAAAAATCTTGGTCTAAAGAATATAATTCTTTAATGTGCTCAAAACCAAGTAATTTTGCATCAATGGTAGAGAGTAATGCATACCTGCGAGAAAGTGCATCGGCAACCACATTCTCCTTACCTTATACCTGATGACGTATGGAAATGTCTCGATGAACTCCATCCAACGCGCATGCCTCTTGTTCAACTTTTGTTGTCCTTTCAAGTGCTTCAATGATTCATGATCGGTGTGAATCACGAACTCTTTGGGCCAAAGATAATGCTGCCACGTTTGCAAGGCTCGAACTAATGCGTACAACGCCTTGTCATAAGTTGGGTAGTTTAAAGCTGTCCCATTTAACTTCTCACTAAAGTACGCATTTCGTCGTCCATCTTGCATGAGTACGGCGCTATTACCTACACCTGAAGCATCATATTCAATCTCAAACGTTTTATCAAAGTTAGGTAAAGACAATAATGGAGCGTTTATTAATTTTTGCTCGATTAGCTGAAACGTCTTTTCTTGCTCTTCCCCCCACTTGAATCCAACGTTCTTCTTTATTACTTCTGTGAGTGGTGCGGCCAAAGTACTAAAGTCCTTCACAAACCGCCGGTAGAAACTGGCAAGTCCATGAAAGCTCCGAACTTCACCTATGCTTGTGGGACTCGGCCACTCTTGAATTGCACGGACCTTTTCATCATCAACCTGTATTCCTTGTGCACCAATAACAAAACCAAGAAACACAAGCCTATCGGTGCAAAACGTGCATTTCTTCAAGTTAGCTAACAACTTTTCTTTTCTAAGCACATCCAAAACTGATTTTAAATGCACAACATGATCATCTAAGTTTTTGCTATAAATGAGAATATCATCAAAGTAAACTAGAAACCTACCTATGTATGCATGCAAAACATGATTCATCAATCTCATAAATGTGCTCGGTGTATTAGTTAATCCAAAAGGCATTACTAACCACTCATACAATCCATGTTTTGTCTTAAAGGCAGTTTTCCATTCATCACCCTCTTTCATGCGAATTTGATGATATCCACTTTTCAAATCAATTTTAGAAAATATACAAGCACCATGCAACTCATCCAACATGTCATCTAAGCGGGGAATAGGATGCCGATACTTTACCGTAATGTTGTTGATGGCTCGGCAATCAACACACATCCTCCAAGTCCCATCCTTCTTAGGCACAAGTAGAACCAGAACGGCACATGGACTCATGCTTTCCCTCACATACCCTTTCTCCAGTAATTCACTAACCTGCCTTTGAAGCTCCTTTGTTTCCTCGGGCTTGCTCTTATAAGCCGGTCGGTTTGGGATCGTCGCACTAGGTACAAAGTCAATTTGATGCTCAATCCCTCGCATTGGAGGTAAACCAGGTGGTGTGTATTCGGGAAAGACATTATCATAATCCTGCAAAAGAAAGTTAATCATGCTCGGCAACTTTCCGGCAAGATCATTAGTACACAAAAAAGTCTAGTTGTACATAAGTACTATGAAAGGCTGTTGTAATTGCAAAGCTCTCTTGATCTCACTTTTTTTGGCAATGAAACAATATTTTTCCTCTCGTAAACTCACCAAGGCCGAATTTGATTTCTTTTTTTCTTTCTCAATTTTTTTGGCCTCTTTCTCTTTTTCTCTCGAGTTTTGACTCGTTTCTTTTCTCTCATTCTCTTCATTTTGATCTCTCTCTTCTTTTTGGTCACTCTATTTTTTTAACCTCACTTGATCCTCATATACTTGTTGTGGTGTCAAAGGTGAGTGATTGGACGTTGATTGAGTACAAAAGAGTATTTATTGGTAAACCCATCATGCTTGACCTTTCAATCAAACTGTCATGGTCGCCCTAGCAACAAATGTCCAGCTTGCATTGGAACGACATCACATAATACCTCATCTTCATATTTTCCGATTCAAAATGCAACTAACACTTGTTTGCTTACCTTTAATTCACCGCTATCATTCAACCACTACAACTTGTAAGGCCTAGGGTGTCTCAATGTGGGTAAGCCTAGTTTCTCCACCATAGTTGTGCTAGCAACGTTAGTACAACTACCACCATTAATAATCACACTACATACCTTATTTTTGACGTAACACCTAGTGTGAAAGATGTTTTCTCGTTGCACTTTGTCCTTCTCCTTGGCTTGTACACTCAAAGCCCTTCTCGCCACCAACAAATCTCCGTGTACAGCAAATTCTTCTCCATAAACGTCCTCCAATGGTGGCATATCATCGGTGTCGAAATCTTCATCATCAGTCACAACATCTCCAATCTCCATTGTCTCGCATCACCATAACCCGCTTGTTTGGGCATTGACTCGCTATGTGACCTCTGCCTTGACATTTAAAGCATTTAATATCACGATTCCGTACAGTAGTAGTGTCGAGTTTACCTTGAGAATCACTGCTGGTGTTCTCCGGCTTATGATCAAATTTGGGCTTGAGAGTTGAGGACGATTGTGGCTTGTCCTCCTTTCTTGAAGAACTCGATTTCCAAGGGCTAGACCCTGGGTTGTGGCCTGCACGGGTGCCTCCCCTCCTCTTGAGTTATCGCTCCACGATAATGGCCATGTGCACCATGTCCTCAATCTCCACATAATGTTGCATCTCCACCCGGTCATGAATGTCTTGATTCAACCCTTGCAAGAACCTCGCCATGGTTGCCTCGGGATCCTCTTCTACATTGGCTCTAATCATGGCTTTCTCCATTTCTTGATAATACTCCTCTACATTCCGATGCCCTTGCCTAAGCCCTTGCAAACTTTTGTATAATTCCCGGTAATAATGGCTCGGCACAAATCGTTTCCTCATCACCGACTTCATATCTTCCCATGTTGCAATCGGACGCTCCAGGTTCCGACGCCTATTCAACACCAACTGATCCCACCAAACAAGAGCATAGTCGGAAAATTCAATGGCTGCTAATCTCACCTTCTTAAGCTCAGAATACTTGTGGCAATCGAATACTAACTCCACCTTCTTTTTCCACTCAAGATAGGCTTCCGGATCTGCTTTTCCTTGGAACGGCGGAATCTTCATCTTAATGCTACCCAAATTATTGTCCTCCCAATTCCTAACTTCTCTATTCCCATTCCCTCGTCTAAACCTACCCCGATTCAATGGTGGCTCATTCAACTCCTCCTCTTCTTCTTCAACGTCACCCCAATGCTCTCTTTGTTGCATTCGCCTAGGTGGTGGCCTAACAGGTGAATTTCGTTGTCTCCTATTCTCCAATTCTAATCTATCCATCCTTTCATGGAGTTGCTCATTCTCAGCCCTCATTATTCGTCTCACCTCTCCCAATATCGCTTGTATTTGTAAGTTAGGGATGGGTGACTGTTGTATCTCTTCCGTTGAGTTTTCTTCTTGGTTGCGTGACATGGTTATAACCTGCAAAATGAAAATAGGAACAATATAGAAAGAACATCACTACACTCCCTCACGTGTATCACTCGAAATTATGAATCACTCAATTTTCGCTCGTGTTTCACTCAATTGGCTTTTACCCTCTAATATGCTCACCTCTCTTGCCTTTTTCCACTCGTGAATTCTCTTTCAATTCTTTTCAAACTAACAAACAGTATTCAAAATTACACGTAGCGATTTACCAACCAACAGACTTACCAACCAAAAAGTAATACTGATATGAACTAACACGACAATATTTTGGATTCTCAAAAAGGAAAAAAAAAAGTTCCGACTCAAAATTTTCTCACTTGAAATAAGGGTCAGATTAAGACTCGTGGATACACGAATAATGGAAAGAAAACAAAATTTTTGTTGAAGAGTTTCCAAACCTTTTTTTTTTTTTTTTCCGATCCTCTTGTTTTCTTCTTCTCTTTTCTTTCTTTTCTTTTCTTTTCTTTTCTGTTCTTTCGGATCTTTTTTTTTTTTTTTAATAAAAACTAGAACGAATGGAAACGGAACTTAAAGACGAAAACAAAGAAAGTAAGAGGATAGGTAAACCTGACCTAGAACCGTGCTCTGATACCAAACTGATACGAACCACGCCAACCCGTGACGAAACCCGTTGTCAAAAGAAGAAACCGAAACCGTTTTCTAAGACAAGTTCGTAGGAATGGAACCGCGACCCGTTACTTATGACGAGGTAAGAACCTTCGTATGGTGATGACGCCACAATCAACAATGGGGGGTTAATTGATAAGTCGAAGGTTTCAAACGCCACGGATAATTCCAATAAGTTTAAGAGTTGTTCAAAGAACCAAAGAGAAATTCATTCTCACAAATACCATGAAAATTGACTGCCTCTCTCATTGATATTACGCCTATTTATAGGCTGAAGATACAAATTCGAATTCAGAAATTACAAGCATTAAAATCAAAGAGAATCATGCCTATGATGAAAAAGGTAATTTCAGATTACAATAATAGTAAAGGAAATAATGCCTAAGACAAAAAAGAAAAGTCCACGATTTATTATTCCTAATTTTACTAGAGACCTAAATAGGAGAGTTGATTCTCCTCCCATTATGCTAGTGAATTAATGCCCAAGATACACGCCCATTAATTGCAAAGATTAAGTTTGACTTGGGCTGGAATCCTCTAGAACTTGGATCAAGTTGATGCAATTTAGTTCCTCATGTGGGCTTCCATCAATGGGCTTCCATGATTGTATTTGAGTGCAAACTTCTTGAATAAGCCCGTTAAGTGCTTCCTTGAACTTCTTAGCTCGAGCCCTCGTAACCGGTCCAATAGAAATTTGAATTGGATCCTTTGGAGACACACCTTGCACCGCATCATAAACTTTCTTGGGGTTGTTGATTCAATTATTTGTGGGTGTCATATCGCTATATACAGGGTTCGCATCAGTTTGTATTATGGGTTGAGTTTTAAATTAGTTTAATATATTTAATGTTATATTGGGCTTTTAATTATTGGGCTGAGAGTTAATTAAATTAGGATTTTATTTTAGTTTACTATTCGGTTTAGGGTTTAGAGTTTATTTTGGTTTCTTATTAGATTTAGGATTGTGTGCCTATAAAAGGCTTATTAAACCTAAATTTTAGGCAGATGTTTATTCAATAAAGCTTTAACTTTTCTCCATTGTTCTTTTGAGAACTTTGAGATTGTATCAAGAATTGTTCTTGATTTATTAACCTTGACTTATCTCCCACCTTCTCAACTCTTTCGTGAGAGTGGCATTGTTATATCTTTGGTTCTTGGTTCTTTAATCAACGGGTCAAAAATTTTCTATAATCTGAATTAACTTTCTTGGGGGTTGTGTTTCAATTTGATCGTGGGTGTCGTATCGTTATATACGGGGTTCGCATCATGTTGAGTTTGCATATAATCGTACCATTCATTCTACTACTAAGTTCTCACCATTTGAAGTTGTTTATGGTTTTAATCCTTTAACTCCTTTGGATTTATCACTTTTACCTGTTTCTGAGCATGTGAACTTAGATGGAAAGAAGAAGGCAGAATTTGTGAAGCAAATCCATGAGAGAGCACGGCTCAACATCGAAAGGAGGACGGAACAATACATCAAGCAAGCAAACAAAGGTCGTCAGAAGTTGATTTTTGAACCTGGTGATTGGGTTTGGTTACACATGAGGAAATAAAGGTTTCCAGCACAAAGGAGGTCTAAGTTGCTTCCGAGAGGAGATGGACCTTTTCAAGTCCTTGAGCGCATTAATGACAACGCATATAAGTTGGATTTACCAGGTGAGTACAATGTTAGTGCCACTTTCAATGTTACTGATTTAACTCCTTTTGATGTAGGTGAAGATTTGAGGACAAATCCTTTTTAAGAGAGAGGGAATGATGAGAATAAAGAAGCATCACCAAAGGATCCATTACATATTCCGATTTGGCCAATTACAAGGGCGAGAGCTAAGAGGTTCAAAGAAGTACTTAATGGATTGGTTCAAGAGATTTGGGCTAATGTTAAAATGACGAATTCCAAAATGGGCCCAAAAGAAGATCAATATTTAATTAATTTAATTAAAACAATTGATGGGCCATAAATGTTTAATTAATTAATTTAATTAATTTCTAGCCAATTTCTTGCCCATGAAGACTTTCCATTGTGGAGTTGATTTTTTGGTCATAAAGACTTCCAATTTTTGGGTTGATTTCTTGCCTATTATGTTCAAGGCAATTAGTTGTCAATTTTATTCTTCTTTCCTTATTGTAAGAGATTGACTTTTCTTCTTCTTTTATAGACTTAAATGGGCTTAATTGCCTAATTAATTATTTCCTTCTGCTATTTAGTGTTTTCAGCTATATAAATCAGTGTAACCCTAAAGGGAATTCAATTCATGATTAATAATATTTATGAGAATATTCTCTTTGGTTCTTCGTAGAACTTTTTCGAACTTATCAGGATTTTCCTGTGGCGTTCTTCCTAGACTTATCAATCAATTCTTCCATCGTTAATTGTGACGTCTTCATCATACCAAGGTTCTTGCTTCCATATAGGCAACGGGTCGAGGTTTCCATACAAATCTGATTCTAGACGATCTTGGAACCCTACTTGATTCACGGGTTTCGTCAGTTCTTGGCGTGGTTCGTATCAAATACACCCACCATATGTTCCATGAGAATCGAAGATGTCGTTGCAACATGACAATCCCATTCATCCATTTCTGATTTCAACTTCTTGACATTCATGATGGCAGGAATTCATTCACTAATTAATGGCAAGAATCAAAGAGTTATTTTGACATTCATGATGGTAGGAATCAAGGAATCACTAATGGCAAGAATCAAGGAGTTATTTTTGGCATTTATGAGATGGTTGACTCCACCTTGATTAGTGCATAGGCTCAATATACATTTTGGTTGTAAAATCTTTAATTAGGGCTGTTTAATTTCATTTTTGGGGATCTGAATATTTCTTCAAACATTTCCTATATGGAATTTAAGAGAGTTTGCTTTTCTTGTGATTTTATGCTTAAGGTGTTGAATTGATGCAATTGAGTTTATCTTTGTATTCAATTCTACTTCCTATTTCTATTGTTCTTGATTGCTTTGATCTTGGGTTCAAGGGTTATTTTCTTGGGTTTTTGTCAAAACACATTTCTTGGGTGATAGAACAAATCAACCTGAATTACTTTGGTGTGAATCCAATCTAGTTGTGAGTGATAAAGAGTTCGAAGAAACAATTTGGGTCTTAGAGTTCCGCATCATTTGGTATCAGAGCCACACTCACCAAGTAATTATCTATTCTTTTAATTTTTCTGTTCTTTTCATTGGCCTTGTTGATTATCTTCTTGCTTGTTGATATTGTTCTTTAAAAAAAAAAAAAAAAAAAGAAGAAAAAAAAACGAAAAAAAAAAAATTATCAGTTCTGAACGAGATCCTCCATTTGATTAGTGTGATTCTCCTTGGGCTATAAAGAATCGACTCACCCTATTGAGTCTGATTTTTGTTTGAAAAAAATATACATATCTGTTCTTGAGTGTTTGGGTGTTATTTTGTAAGGAATTAAGTTCATTCTTAGATTCAGTATTTGTTATTCTATTGCAACTATAGCTTCCTTTTCTGATTCCTTTTCTTTAGTAGTCACCATAAACATCAAGTGTGTGCCTTTTTCTTTATTGGTTCTGTTACTTTGTTTTGCATATCCTTGTTGCTTATTTTTAGGATTCCTTTAGTAAAATTGAATTACATTGAAATCTTGATTGCTGTTTGATTTGGCCCTTCTGTATAAAATCATAAAGATTGCTTGAGCGGTAAAAGGCAAGAGAGTGTGAGCTCAAAAGAGGGTAAAAGCCAATTTGAGTTAAACACAAGAGGAGTACGAGGGAAACACATGAGGGAGTGTTTATGAGGTTCTTGTTTGTTATTTTCTTTGATATTTCAGATTGCACAAAAAAAAAAAAAAAATAGAAGGAAGCGGAGGTGCACCAAAAACCAAGAATTTATTCTCAAGGCCATGCAACAACAGTTTGAGAGGATTCAACTTGTTCTTGGCAACATGAATGACACTTTGGAGAGGCAACAAAACGAGATCAATGCCTTGCGTGAAGGGACTGCCCAAAACATTCCAAGGGCAAGAAGGCAACCTGCACCTCAATATATAGAAGTGTCTGAAGAGGAAGTTGATGATCAAGCTCCCTTGGTCAATGAAGGTTGAAATTATGGAAGGGGTAGGTGGAACCAAAATGATCTTAATAGGAATATCGGGAGTATAAAAATGAAAATTTCATCCTTTTCGGGGAAGAATGATCTGGATGCATATATGGAGTGGGAGCGAAAAGTGGAATTAATCTTCGAATGTCACAACTACTCAGAGGAAAAGAAGATCAAACTTGCAGCGGTGGAGTTTGGAGAATATGCAATTGCATGGTGGGATCTACTTCTTGTAAGTAGGAGGAGAAATGGTGAAAGACCGATTCGAACATGGGTTGAAATGAAGGCTATCATGAGGCGTAGATTTGTTCCAATCCCATTATTATAGGGACTTGCACCAAAGATTGCAAAGTCTTGTACAAGAAACAAAGAGTGTGGAGGAATACTATAATGAAATGAAGATTGCTATGATCCGAGCAAACGTGGAGGAAGATAGAGAGGCCACCATGGCAAGGTTTCTCAATGGACTTAATAAGGACATAGCCGACAGAGTGGAGTTGCAACACTATGTGGAGATGGAAGATATGGTGCATGGCTATGAAGATAGAAAGGCAATTGCAGCGCAAAGGGAAGGGGAAACAAGCCAACACCTTTTCAACTCAAAACAATTCAGGGGGGCCGAATTGGAGGAATGATAACAAGGCTGCCCAAACAAAAAAGGATGACAAGGCGCAATTATCTCAATCAATTGACAACAAAAACAAAGGTACTACTTCTACCCAAAACTCTAGAAGTCGTGACATTAAGTGTTTTAGGTGTTTGGGGTATGGGCACATAGCATCTCAATGCCCAAATAAAAGGGCAATGGTGATGCATGGTAATGGGGTAGAAACGGATGAGGAAAGTAATGATGAGGATGAGATGCCTCCTTTAGAGAATTGTAGTGATGTTGAGTTGCCTACTGAGGGACAATTGTTGGTTACTAGGCGTGCTCTTAATGTGCAAGTGAAAGAGGATAATGAGGGGGTTAGGTTGCAAAGGGAAAATATTTTTTATACTAGGTGTTTAGTTGAAGGGAAAGTGTGTAGTTTGATTATTGATGGGGGGTAGTTGTGTGAATATGGCTATTACTTTATTTGTGGATAAGTTAGGCTTGGAAACTACAAAACATCCAAGATCTTATAGATTGCAATGGCTTAACAATAGTGGGGAAGTGAAGGTCACTAAACAAGTGAGGGTTCCATTTGCTATTGAAAGGTACCATGATGAAGTTAATTGTGATGTTGTTTCTATGCAAGCTAGTCACTTGTTGTTAGGTAGACCATGTCAATGGGATAGGAGAGTGAACCATGATGGATATCTTAATATGTACATGGTTGAGAAAGAAGGCAAAAAGTATACACTTCTTCCTTTGACCCCTAAATAGATCTTTGAAGATCAATTGCAACTTGAGAAGTCTTATGGAGAGTTCGTTCAAAGAAAAGCCGAGAGAAAAAAAAAAAGAGAGTTGGAAATGAAAAAGAGAAAAGTGAGAAAAAAGAAGACGAGAGAATGAGTGAAAAGGAGAAAATGAGTTAGGGGCACTCGGCCATAGAAAGAAAAAAGGGAAAGAAAATGAGCTTCTATGCAAAAATGAGAGATGTGAGGAAGGGTTTAACTACTCATAGGCCAATTATTATACTTTTGTACAAGGAGGTTTATTTTTCTACTAAGGACTTTGACCCTTCTTTGCCAAGTGTTGTTATTGATGTTTTGCAGGAGTACGGTGAAGTTTTTCCTGATGATTTACCTCAAGGTTTACCACCTTTGAGAGGGATAGAACATCAAATTGACCTCATTCCCGGGGCTGCCATCCCTAATAGGCCAGCCTATAGAAGCAATCCCGAAGAGACAAAGGAGCTATAAAAGCAAGTGGAAGAAGAGCTCTTGAAGAAAGGACTTATAAGAGAAGGTTTAAGTCCATGTGCAATACCCGTTTTGTTGGTACCAAAGAAGGATGGAAGTTGGCGTATGTGTGTGGATTGTAGAGCTGTCAACAAAATAACGATAAAGTATTGACACTCCATAGCTCGACTTGATGACATGTTGGATGAATTGCATGGTGCATGTGTCTTTTCTAGAATTGATTTGAAAAGTGGTTATCACCAAATTAGAATAAAAGCAGGTGATGAGTGGAAAACCGCTTTTAAAACAAAACATGGATTGTATGAGCGGATGGTAATGCCGTTTGGCCTAACCAATGCCCCTAGTACATTTATGTAATTAATGAACCATGTTTTGCGTGAGTGTATTGGAATATTTATGGTTGTCTATTTTAATGACATTCTAGTGTATAGCAAATCTGTTGATGAGCATGTTATGCATTTAAAATGTGTGTTTGATGCTTTGCGCAAAAACAAATTGTATGCTAACTTAAAGAAATGTTCATTTTGCACTAATCGCCTCATTTTCTTGGGTTATGTTGTGAGTTCAAATGGAATTGAAGTAGATAGTGAAAATGTAAAGGCTATTCAAGAATGGCCGACACCTAAAACTGTAAGTGAAGTGAGAAGTTTTCATGGCTTGGCAAGTTTAGGAGATTTGTCAAAGATTTTAGTACAATTGCTACACCATTAATATAAGGGGTTTATTTAGGGTAAGGAACAAGAACATACATTTTCTGTGCTAAAGGAGAAGTTGAGCAGTGCACCATTATTGAGGGTGCCCAATTTCAATTTAACTTTTGAAATTGAATGTGACGCCTCCAGGATTGGTATAGGTGCTGTTTTATTGCAGGAAAAAAGGCCCGTTGCATATTTTAGTGAAAAGCTACATTGAGCACAACTTAACTACTCAACTTATGATAAAGAGATGTATGCTTTGGTGAGGGCATTGCAAACATGGCAACATTATTTGTTACCAAAGGAGTTCGTGATTCATACAGATCACGAGTCATTGAAACACTTGAAAGGATAAAGTAAGCTGAACAAACATCACGTCAAATGGATGGAATTCATATAATCCTTTCCATATGTGATCCAATATAAGCAAGGTAAAGAGAACATCGTGGCAGATGCGTTATCTAGAAGGTATGCTCTAATCTCTACTCTTTCAACTAAGTTGTTAGGATTTGAGCATTTGAAGGAATTGTATGCACATGATAGTGATTTCTCTAATGTTTATAATGCTTGTGAGCATGCTGCATTCCATGATTTCTATAGGCATGAGGGATTTCTTTTTAAAGGAGAAAAATTATGTGTGCCTAATAGTTCAATTAGGGAATTGCTGGTTCGTGAAGCTCATAGTGGAGATCTTATGGGACATTTTGGCATTGACAAAACTTTGAGCATCTTGCATGAACACTTCTTTTGGCCTAATATGCGTAAGAGTGTTGAGAAAATCTGTTCTAGTTGCATTTCATGTAGACAAGCTAAATCTAGAACTCAACCCCATGGCTTATACATGCCTTTGCCAGTACCAACAAATCCTTGGGTTGACATTTCTATGGACTTTGTTTTGAGTCTACCAGGGACTAGAAATAGAAATGACTCAATTTTTGTAGTTGTGAATCGTTTTTCCAAAATGGCTCATTTCATACCATGCCATAAAACTGATGATGCTGTACATATTGTTGATTTATTTTTTAAAGAGATTGTGCATTTACATGGCATTCCAAAAACCATTGTGTCGGATTGAGATGTTAAATTTTGAGTCACTTTTGGCGAGTACTTTGGTCCAAACTTGGTACTAAATTATTGTTTTCTACTGCTTCCCAGCCTCAAACTGATGGGCAAACTGAAGTAGTAAATAGGACTTTGGGAACGTTGTTGCGTACTTTGATTGGAAGGAATGTTAAAACTTAGGAAGATAATCTGCCTTTTGTTGAATTTGCATATAATAGGAGTGTGTATTCTACCACTGGGTTTTCTCCTTTTGAAATTGTGTATGGATTTAATCCACTAACTCCTTTAGATCTTTTGCCTATTCCTTTGAGTGAGATTTCTAATACAGATGGATATAAAAGGCCAGAGATGGTTAAATCCATTCATGACAAAGCAAGACAAAAGATAGAGAAGCGAAATGAGCAAATTGCATCTAAAGTGAACAAAGGAAGGCGCATGGTGTCATTTGAACCAGGAGATGGGGTTTGGGTTCACATGCGCAAGGAAAGATTTCCTTCCAAAAGGAAATCAAAATTGGATGCTCGTGGAGACGAACCTTTTCAAGTTGTTGCAAAGATCAATGACAATGCATACCGCATTGATCTACCTGGTGAGTATGGTGTTTCAGCTACTTTTAATGTTTCTGATTTATCTCCCTTTGATATTGATGCAAGATCTGATTCGAGGATGAATCCTTTTGAAGGACGGGGAAATGTTACAAATGCCGCTCCACATGCCACTAGTGCTCAAGGAAGTGCTTGGAGATTCATCTTAGAGATTTTAACAGACCAATCACTAGGGCCCAAGCTAAAAGGTTAAAGGAACAACTTTAACTATTTGTGCAAAATTAGGTTGATAATGGGCTATCTAAGCATGGAGATTTTAAAGAGCCCAATTTGATTAATGTAATTGGGCTAAAAGACTAGCTTTGGATTCAGCCCATCTCATTTCCAACCATTCAAGTGGTGTCCAGATTCATTCACTAATTAATGGCAAGAATCAAGGAGTTATTTTGACATTCATGATGGCAAGAATCAAGGAGTTATTTTTGGCATTTATAAGAGAGTTGACTCCACCTTGATTAGTGCTTAGGCTCAATATACATTTTGGTTGTAAAATCTTTAAATAGGGCTGTCTAATTTTATTTTTGGGGATCTGAATATTTCTTCAAACATTTCCTATATGGAATTTAAGAGAGTTTGCTTTTCTTGTGATTTTATGCTTAAGGTGTTGAATTGATGCAATTGAGTTTATCTTTGTATTTCAATTCTATTTCCTATTTCTATTGTTCTTGATTGCTTTGATCTTGGGTTCAAGGGTTATTCTCTTGGGTTTTTGTCAAAACACATTTTTTGGGTGATAGAACAAATCAACCTGAATTGGTGTGAATCTAATCTGGTTGTGAGTGATAAAGAGTTCGAAGAAATAATTTGGGTCTTGGGGTTCCGCATCAATAAGGCTTAATCTTGAAGACTTTGAATGCTAATTGAAGACAAGTAGAGGCAAATTGGAGTTATTTGGGCTTTAAATAAATTAGTTTGAGTTTATTTTTAATTGCAATGGGCTTATAAATTAAGTGAGTTCATTTAATTCCATGTTGGGTCTTAATTTATATATTGGGTTGAAATATTTAATGAATTTAAGCCCATGTTTAATTATTTTAAGTCCATGAGTGTATTTAGTGAGTCCAATTATTCGAGGCTAGGGTTTTATGTTATGTTTTATTTTCTTTGTCTATAAAATGGCTTGTCTTGTAACCCTAAGAAAAAACAACAAGATGAATGAAAATGCAACTACTTATGTTTTTTTTTTTTAAAAAAAAAAAAAAAAAAGTGACGCATGTATGGGAGTGTTGAGTGCAACATGTAAGGGAGTACCGTGAAGTCCTGAAACATGTGAGGGAGTGTTAAGTGAAACGCGTGAGGAAGTGTGTGAGGATTTTTTTTTCTTTACATTCTTTTCAGGTTTTTCAAACAAGACTTCAAATAACTAAATGGGTTACGATTTGAGAACAAATCGCCTTGAGGAACGAGGGAATGATGGAATCCAAGAAGCCAATCATGGAGGACAATGAGACAATTTAAGGCAATGAGGCTTAATCTTGATTGCTAATTGAAGACAAGTAGAGGCAAATTGGAGTTATTTGGGCTTTAAATAAATAGGGTTGAGTTTATTTTTAATTGTAATGGGTTTATAAATTAAATTAGTTCATTTAATTTCATGTTGGGTCTTAATTTATATATTGGGCCGAACTATTTAATGAACTATGATACGAACTTGCCTAACTCCTTCTCAAAAACTAGCTTGCAAGGGGAGGATTGCAAACTCATATATATAACACCCAAGACCACTCTCGCTAACCGATGTGGGACTCATCATTCCCGACCCCTTTAGACTGCACGTCCTCTTGCAGAGAACCTTCGTACATGGCCCACCGACCAGACGAGGTGTGGCTCTGATACCATATGATACGAACCTGCCTAACTCCTTCTCAAAAGCTAGCTTGCAAGGGGAGGATTGCAAACTCATATATATAACACCCAAGACCACCCTCGCTAACCGATGTGGGACTCATCAAACTAAGCCCATGTTTAATTATTTTAAGTTCATGAGTGTATTTAGTGAGTCCAATTGTTGGGGGCTAGGGTTTTATGTTATGTTTTATTTTCTTTGTCTATAAAATGGCTTGTCTTGTAACCCTAAGAAAAAACAACAAGATGAATGAAAAGGCAGCCAGTTATGTTTTATTGTACGAGAGTGGTTTTCCTATATTGTTCTTCATGATCATATGATTTCATCAAGCTTTGCTTGTGGCGATCAAATATGATTTATCAATATCCTTCTTTTATAATTTTAGTTCTTGATTGAGTTCTAATAATTGAGTCGAAGTTCTTTATAACTTTGGTTCTTGATTGACATATAATCAATGGGTCAAAGTTTTTTTTTTATAAACCTGTTTTAATCTTTCTTGGGGTTGTTGTTTCAATTTGATAATGGGCCAAGAGTCTTACACAACATGGCAAGGATGGCTTCGAGGGGACATCGAGGCTTCAAAATATCATTCAAGTTCAAGGCCCAATCCAAGAACATCAATCTTAAGGCTTGGATAGCAATTTTAATGCAAATTGAGCTGTTATTTATTTATTTGTATTAGTTTGGACTTAATTTGTGTAAAACCCAAAACCGCGTTCGTCGAAGAGCGAAATGTTTTTTCGATGGATCGCGTCCGATCAGAATAATATAATTATCGAGTCCGGAAATAATTGGAATAATTATTTTCGATTTAGAGAAATAAATTCGAGTTTGCGAAGACGGATTCGGAATTTATTAATTTATTCCAAAAGGCGAAAGCGATTAAAAAGTGGATTCTCGGTCGGACGGAAACGAAAATCCGAGCTTGGAAGTTAAACCGAGAATGCATGGAAGGCTTTAAGAAAATAAATAAAATAAAGTATTTTATGCATGGTTGTGACATGTGTCACACATGCAATGGTGGGAAGGACAAGTATCCAAGAGAAACAAAGTAAGGATATTTTTATAATGAAGTTGAAATTGAAGAAAGAATGAAGCAAATAACAAGCTCGGTCAACAACTTATTATAGCAAAAATAGAATCCAAAGAGAGAATAATGAGAAGCTATCATCCGGTCTCCATAAAGAAAAACAAAGCTTGCATAAGGCAAGCACCCGATCATCATTCTTGCCTTCAAGACAAACCGAATCCAAAGCAAGCCATCTGCCAACTTCTTCTTCTTCATTTCAAAACAGAAAACTGAAGACAAGAGAGGTGCTGCCCGAGAGAAGAAGAGAGCTGTCGTTGCTGTCTAGTGCTGCGTGAAAGGAAGAGCTGCTGCCGTGCATGCAAGGGTCGAGCCCGTGAGGTGTGAGCTGGCCGTAAACGGGGATCCAAAATCTGAACGTGAGCAGGTGCAGCAACGAAGGAGAAGAAGTGTTGTTCGGCCAAGGACTTTGTAACAAACAGTTCTGATCGTGCACTGCTGCCAAGTGCTGTCGTCAAGTGCTGTCACGTTGCTGGGAGCTTGCTGTCTGACGTGAAAAAGAAGATAGCTGCTGGAGTGAAAAAGCTGAGTTGCTGCTATCACCAGGTAAGAAGCTGCTGTCAGCGAGAGAGCTGCCATGCTGCCTTTGCTGTGTGCTATCGCCGCTGTTGAACAAGGTGCTGTTAGCGTGAGCTGCTGCCGACGAAGGGAAGCTGCTGTCACGTTGCTGTCGCCATGCTGTCTTGCTGCCTGGTGCTGCACGTGCTGACCAGCTGCTGTCAGCTTGCTGCCGTGAGCTGAGTTGCTGCCTGACTGTGAAAGCTGCTGCCGTGAGCTGTCCAAGCTGCTGCCAAGCTGTTGGAAGTCAAGCTGTGCTCAAGTTGCTGTCGTGAGCTGTCCAAGTTGCTACCGAGTTGTTAAGTCAGGCCAAACATCTTTCAGACAGGAAGTAGAACAGCAACAAGAAAGAATAGCTGGCTGGTGGAAAAGACAGCTTGCTGCCGAAAGAGTCGTCGCCGATCGGAAGCCGTTTCGAAGCAGAGAACAGCCCGCTTCTTGGGTAAGGTGCTGTCCCCTTTGTTTTGTTGAGAAGTTTTAAGTAATTAGTGAGCATCCATGTGATTAGAGTTGAGATAAATTGATAATATTATGTTTGGACTAGGATTGGAAACATCGTTAGTGCGGAGGTTCGCTCGTTGATGTTGCGATTGTGTTTTTATCATCGATCGTATTCGTTGAATGTTGTTTATGGGCTGTTATGAGATGTTTTGGGGCTGTTGAGTTATACTTTTAGTTTCGCATTCATTGTTGTGGAAATTAGTCCGTATTAAAGTGTTTTAAAGTATCGGATAGTCGTTCGGATATTTAGAAATCGTTTCCGAGCGATTCAGTTGATTTTTCCGCGAATGCGAGCATTATTAGTTTGTGATTTTCGTTGTCGATTAAAAAAGGAATGTGAATATTATCTCGCTGCCCCAAGATTGTTATTAAGCCCATTAAAGTGTTGAAGTTGAAGTTGAGATAGTTTGAGTTTTAATAAAGTTAATCGGATAGTTTTTGGTTCGCGCGAAATCGTTAATTATCGAAATTTCGGAGTTGGAAACGGAAATGAATATGCATTAAGCTTGCTGCCATGTTTTTCTTCTTTGTGCTTAATCATGATTAAATATTCGTTTGCCGTGTTTAAGTAAAGTCACGAGCTGATATTAACGATAAGTTTAAGTGGAAACAAAGAAATCGCGCGAAACGCGTAAAATTGATAAATCGCGATGATTAGTGAAATCGCGTAAGCTTGAAGTTCGTCGTTTAATTTCGAATCTTCTGTTTAATGAATTCATTAGAATCTGATTTTGATGATGTTATATTAGAGTCGATTGGCTTAGTTGTTGGTTTTATAACCGCAAAGTTTCGAGTATTTCAAGTCACGATAACGAATCGGTTTGAAATCGTTTCCGCGTGCAAATATGAGTTTTCCGTTATGTTATCGTGCGAGGATAGTCACTTGAATTATTGTGTTTATAAATCCTCGTATGGCTTAAAGTTTAGTTGCACACGAATTATGTTTTAACGACATCTCGATCGAAATCAATTGTAGGTGAATCGGGAATCCAACAAGAGCCGTAACGGGAAGCGGTGATAAGTATTTTGGAAGCAAGTTGTGAGTGTGGATTTTTAAAAGTTTTCATATATTCTACTTTATGAATGCAATCAGTTTTAGCAAGTAAAAGATTTTGAGATTCTAGTAAAAGTTTATAGTTTTCAGTTTATCGTTTATAAATGCATGTATATTTTTATATGAGATGCTATGAATATGTTTATATTCTTTAATAAAGTAATTGAGCAAGTTGAAATTATATACATGCATAGAGATAGTAATTGTGAAAGTTATTTTGCGATATTATAGCAGATTGCCGAGATTTCATTTTTATATATATGCCTATGGTTTACCCTAGCCCCTAAGATTACACCCGGCCGAAAGTATTCCATACGTGTACGGTAGATGGGGGGAGTTACTAACTTTGGGGGGATCGAGTCTGTCAGTCACCCTCTGCACGTATGGGATAGTGTAGATCTACCTGATGTTGGAGGGATTCACGATCCCAGAGTTGTATCCACATCTGCGACTACACATGGTGAGAGTTCCCCTATCCTAGTGGCGTGTTTTCGCACCGTCACGAAGGACAAGATTTCCCTGGGTTGCCAGATAAGGCTAGTAAGAAAATAAGAAAAGTTTTAAGAAAAGTTTGATAAATAACTTTCGCAGCTTTTAAACGAGTTTACAGTTTTCAGGAAAAGTAAGTAAGTAATAGTTTTCCAATCTATTTTTGGGAGGAATAGTATTTTTAAGCAACAGTATAGTTTTTGTAAACTTACCCACTCACTGAGTTATTCTCACCACTGTTTTCCTGTTTTCTTAAAAACCTCCCTCAGGTGCAGGTGCGAGTAGCGCGGTTGACGTATCTCCTTCGGACGGACAGGCCACGGACAGGCCAGCTAGACACGCGTGACCAGATTGCACTATTTTCTAGCATAACATCATGTATTGTATTTACTATCATTTTCCAGATTCTCTAGTTTTGAAAAATATTATTTTGAGTTAAGGATTTTATGTAAATATCATGCATGTCGTTTTTAAGATTCATTCAAGTTACTTCCGCTTAATTGCATGATTATGAGTTTGAAAATGGCCGGAGGCCTATTGATTATAGAAATTGTTTGTGAATACAATTATACAGGTCTTATGAGATATTTTACAGGGTGAAATTTTAGAAAAACAGCCGTTGTGCTGCCGGTTTTCTGTGAAAATTCTATTTTCATAAAGTTATTTTCAACGAACAAAATTCCCACCCTTTTTCAGAATAAAAAGGATTTCAAGTATTTTAGAAAAAGAAAAGAGGCTTAGCTTCACGGCAACTTTCCAGTCAGAGCAGATCTCGACTGGGGAGCCACCGTGGGGTTGCCGGGCAGGTCGCCTAACTAGTAGTTAGAAAGGGGCTTGTCAGCGTTGACTAGCTCAATTGGTACCCACTTCTCTAAGAATTTGGTATTAAGCCCCTGGTGCCAGGTTCGAGAGGTGGGGGAGGCGAGAGAAAGTCCCTAGGGGAGGGAACAGTACCTAGTGAGTGGGCTCGCGGGGCAAACCTGGGCCAGCCCGAGGGGACCCCAGTATAGGCAAATCCCGGACCCCACAGTTTGTATTATGGGTTGAGTTTTAAATTAGTTAGTATATTTAATTTTATATTGGGCTTTTAATTATTGGGCTGAGAGTTAATTAAATTAGGATTTTATTTTAGTTTCTTATTAGGTTTATGATTGAGAGTTTATTTTGGTTTCTTATTAGATTTAGGATTATATGCCTATAAAAGGCTTATTAAACCTAAAATTTCAATCAGACGATTATTCAATAAAGCTTTAACGTTTCTCTATTGTTCTTTTGAGAACTTTGAGATTACATCAAGAATTGTTCTTGATTTATTAACCTTGACTTATCTCCCACGTTCTCAACTCTTTCTTGGGAGTGGCATCGTTATATCTTTGGTTATTAGTTATTTAATCAACGTGTCAAAGATTTTCCATAATCTGAATTAACTTTCTTGGGGGTTGTGTTTTAATTTGATCGTGGGTGTCGTATCGTTATATACGGGGTTCGCATGCATACAATCCTAAATCTAATAAGAAACCAAAATAAACTCTCAACCCTAAACCTAATAGGAAACTAAAATAAAATCCTAATTTAATTAACTCTCAGCCCAATAATTAAAAGCCCAATATAAAATTGAATATAATAACTAATTTAAAAGCCCATTACAATTAAAAATAAACTCAACCCAATTTATTTAAAGTCCAAATAACTCTAATTTGCCTCTACTTGTCTTCAATTAGCATTCAAACATTGTTTAAAACTCCGGATCATCGGTTACTATAGGAAATCGGCCCGACTTGGGCCCAACTTGGCCCAACTCGAATCGGTCGAGTCGGCCTTTTTTTTTTAATTTTTTTTTTTCACCACGTCGGCTTAGATCTAGCCTGCTTCTTCTGCGTTCTGCTTCTACCCGCCGTTCTACTTCTGCCCGCCGTGCTGCTTCTGAGTTTCGCTGCCGTCGGTTAGTGTGCTCAAGTCTGATCTTGCTGTCGCAAGTTGGTGTGCTACTTTTGCTGTCGTTGTCGTCCGTCGCTTCGCCTATTGCAGTCACCGTCTCCATTGAGTCCACTCCTTCCGCCCGGCACCGAGTTACTATTAGTACTATTATTTTTTTTTTTCAATTTTCTTTTTTGTTTTTTCATTTTGTTTTTTGCTTTCACCAGTGATTTTGTTTTTCTTTTTCACATATATTTGTTTGATGATTGATGGATTATACAAACTATATTTGTTTAGGGTTTTGTACATTTGTGATTTATTTGTTACATTGATGGAAATGGGATTATGAAACATAGGATTGGAAACATATTCTTGTGTTATGTGACTTATGTTATGTAACTTATGTGACATATATACACCTTATATATGATATAATACATATACATATATACACCTTATATTATAAATTAATTGATTGATTATAAAATGTAGTGGAATTTTTGGGAGGACTTGAAATTGTGATAGTCACTAGCAATCATTTTGGAAGGAAATGTTGGTACCATGGGAGTAGGAGACAGTAACCCTCTTTTGTATGTCTTTGCTTTGAAATCTCTCCACATCATTATGGGTCAAACATTTTCTGGACTCAATATATGCTGATGTGGCTGAATCCTAAACGGTATTTTGGGTCTTATGTTTTAACTACGTTGATTAATTATCGAAAATGTTATAACAGTATTTGTTTGAGAAAATAATGTATAAATTAAAAGTTTTGTTTATTTGTGTTGTATATTGATATAGTGAAATAATTGTTCTGAATTTTAAGTTACGATCGAGTGCGGCATGTGTTGATAAAATGAGTGTTTTAACATATTTGATTGATTTTGTATGATATAACATAATAGTTTTCAATTTATCCTATGATGTTGTGTTCTATATTATTTGCTATATTTGTTTTCAGATAAATTTGGTTGATAATTAATGTTTATTTAAAGATAAATTTGTTTGATAATTGATGTTTGTTGTATAAAAATTTCCATGCTCAAAGCTATATTTGATGATTAGGTTGTTTTATATTCATTAATTATGGATAATGAATCTTCGGGAGCTTCCATTACCTCATCTCTCAAACGAAACTCAAGTGATGTTGGATGGGATTATGGAAAGTTGGTTGATCCAAACATCAAAAGAGTGCAGTGCATATTGTGTGGGAAGATTATGTCTGGAGGGATACATCGATTGAAAGAACATGTGGCTCACATATCCAGAAATGTGGCTAAATGTTCAAAGGCAAAACCAGAGGTATAAATAGATGCAGGAATGCACTTATGGAGTCAAAAAATAAAAAGAAAAATAAGATGATGGAGGAGAAATTGATGTGAACCCCGTATATAATAATACGACATTCACGACCAAATTGAAACACAACTCCAAGAAAGATTAAAACAAGTTTATAAAAATAAGAAATTTTGAATAACATCAAAATGGCCCATTATAGTTTAAACCCAAATCTTACTTGCTTCATTGGGTTCTATCATTCCTCATTTCCTCAAAATGATTAGTCCTCAAATCGTGACTCATCTTTACTGTTGTTCGAAGAGGTGATTGAAACCTGAAAATAGTGTTAGAAAATCCTCACGTGTTTCACTCCAATCACTCGTGTTTCAAAGTTTTTTTTTTCGTCCCCATCTGATTTTTAATGAAATCAGAAAAATAAAATTAAAAAAGTAAAAATAAATCAGACCAGAAAATGCTACGAAAACAGTTTTGAAGCTAACTTGATATGGTGCGGAAAAGTTGTGGTGATAAGCAAATCAACAGAATGATTTGATGAAGCAAGATGAGACAAAAAAATAATAATAATAAAATGAAAGGTGGATTGATGTTGGGTGGCGTAGCTTGATAAAACGATTTGAGGACAAATCGTTTTGAGGAAATGGGGAATGATGGAACCCAATAAAGCAAGTAAGATTTGGGCTTAAACTACAATGAGCCATTTTGGTGTTATTCAAAATATCTAGCAAACTTTGAAGATTCAGAAGATCTTGAAAATTCAATACATATCTAGCAAATCTTGGAGATTCAGAAGATACTGAAAATTTAATGTATATCTTGCAAATCTTAGATATTCAGAAAATCTTATAAATTTAATATCACTCAATCTCTTATTTAGTAGGTTATTTTGTTAGGATTATTTACTTTCCATGTTGGTTTTATTTTCCTAGATTTTAAGTCTTACAATTTAGACTTTTTTGTTTAGGAATTAATTATGTTACAAAACTAGTTTATTTTCTTTGTCTATAAAAAGGCTTGTCTTGTAATCCTAAAAAAAAAATAACAAAATGAATGAAAAGGCAGCCACTTATTGTTAATTGAGAGAGAATTTTCTCCTCTGTTCTTACATGAACATGTGATCTTATCAAGCTATACTTGTGGCGATCAAATCATAACTTATCTCTCACATTCTCATCTATGTCTTAGGAGTGGCGTCAATATCCTTCTTTTATAATTTTGGTTCTTGATTGAATTCTAATCATTGGGTTTTGGTTCTTTATAATTTTGGTTCTTGATTGAGTTCTAATCATTGGGTTTTGGTTCTTTATAATTTTGGTTCTTGATTGACATATAATCAATGGGTCAAAATTTCTTATTTTTATAAACCTGTTTTAATCTTTCTTAGGGTTGTGTTTCAATTTGGTTGTGGGTATTGTATCGTTATATACGGAGTTCGCATCACTTTACAAAGCTTGATGGATAAAAAAAATGCTTTGAAGACAATGTTTGGTAGTGAGGATGGGAGAAGTAAAAATACTCAAAAAGTAAAAAGAGAAATTGACCTACGAAATTGTTATGAGTTTGGCGTTTTGGAATGGTGTAACATGTTGTTTAAAGGTTTTTTGCACCTTTGATTAAAGTGTTGAGACTGGTGGATGAGGATCGAAAGCCATCAATGCCTTGGTTATATGGAGAACTAAAAATGGCTAAACAAGACATTAGATAGGCCTTAAGCAACGTGAAAAATAATTATCGACCAATTATTAAAAAAATTGATGAAAAAATTAAAGATCGGCTAGATTCTCCTTTGCATAAGATGGCATTTTTATTAAATCCCTATTACCACTTTAAGGATTCAAGCATTTCCGATGAATCTGAGTTGTTGAGTGGCTTTATGGAGTGTGTGGAGATTTTTTATCATGGTGATATAGTCTCTCAAGATGTAATTATCATGACTGAATGACCATTATATCAGATGAAGGAGAGTTCTTTTGGGAGATCGTTGGCCATTAGAGGATGTGATAGCGATTCTAAGGATCCAAGTAAAAGATCGAATATTCTAATTCATATAAATTGTTTTTAGTTGTTTAACTTGTTTACTAATTTCTATTATAGATTATATTTTTCACATTGTATTTATGAAAATATATCTTCCAAAAACTAGTTCTATATTTGATTATGTTTTATGGTGTAGTTACTTGGTGGAGCATGTTTAGAAGCCACACACCTAACATGCTTAAAATGGCAAAAACGATTCTTTCATTGACAACTAGTTCATCGGGATGTGAAAGAAATTAGAGTAGTTTTGAATAGGTAAGTGTAAATGTTCAATATCCATAACTTATTTTTAATGCTTTAAATTTTATTTGTTTACTGATTTATTCAATTTTAATTTTTATATCTTACGTAGATACATTCGAAGAAAAGGAATAGATTGAATACTGATCGATTGAACAACCTAGTTTTTGTTAATTTTAACTCACAGTTATCAAGCAAAATGAACAAACAGGTTGAGAAGAATGTTGATGTGCTACTAGCAGCTAATGCTGATGCCGCTGACGCACAAGGATGGCTTGTTCGAGGGGGTGATGAGGATGATGAAGTATCAGCCAGTTTAGAACGACTGAGGCAACTTGATAAAGATGATTTTGATTCTAAAGAGGAGGAGAATGAGAAGGAGGAGGAGAGAGGGGAGAAGAACTGATGCGAACCCCGTATATAACGATACGACACCCATGACCAAATTGAAACACAACCCCAAGAAAGATTAAAACAAGTTTAAAAAAATAAGAAATTTTGACCCATTGATTATATGTCAAGCAAGAACCAAAGTTATAAAGAACTTTGACCCAATGATTAGAATTCAATCAAAAACCAAAATTATAAAAGAAGGATATTGACGCCACTCCCAAGACATAGATGAGAAGGTGGGAGATAAGTCATGGTTTTGATCACCACAAGCATAGCTTGATAAGATCACATGTTCATGAAGAACAAGAGAGAAAATTCACTCTCTTAATAAAATATAAGTGGCTGCCTCTTCATTCATCTTGTTGTTTTTTTTTTAGGGTTACAAGACAAGCCTTTTTATAGGCAAAGAAAAAAACATAACATGAAACCCTAGCCTCCTAACAATTGAGTCCGCTAAACATACTCATGGGTTTAAAATAATTAAATATGGGCTTAAGTTAATTAAATGTTTCAGCCCAATACATAAACGAAGACCCAACATGAAATTAAATGAATTAACTTAATTTAAAAATCCATTACAATTAAAATAAACTAGCCCAAATAACTCTAATAAAGCCCAATTAACTCTATTTTGTCTTTGATTGTCTTCTATTATCACCCAAAGCCTTCAAGATTGGTGTTCTTGAACTTGAACAATGTTTTGAAGCCTTGGTGACTTCTCCGAATCGTCTAAATTTGCTTACTTGCTTGGATCTCATCATTCCCTCTTTCCTCAATATAATTTGTCCTCAAATCGTGACTCATTTGTATCATTGTCCGATTATGTGCTCGACACCTGAAATAATGTTAAAGAAAAACGAATCTCACACACTCCCTCACGTGTTTTACTCCACTCACTCCTCTATCTTTTGCAAATTGAATGATGTGATTCAAGAATTGATGATTATGTGAGCAAAATGATTTACGGTTCAAGAATATCAAATCCTAATTGAATTCGGTCGGTACACAATTCAAGAAATTTTTTGAAGGGAAAAAAAATTAATTAACAAAGCAAACAGACAAATACAGACCAAGACCAATAAACACGATGTAAACAAGAGTTGATGATGCGGCAAAGCAAAAAAGCAAACAATTAAAACAAAAATTAAAACAAAAACACAATGAAAAAAATAACAATAATAAATAAATTGATAAATCAAACCTGAATTAATTTCCAAAGCTCTGATACCAACTGATGCGGACCCCGTATATAACGATACGACACCCACGACCAAATTGAAACACAACTCCAAGAAAGATTAAAACAAGTTTAAAAAAATAAGAAATTTTGACCCATTGTAATCAATCAAGAACCAAAGTTATAAAGAACTTTGATCTGATGATTAGAATTCAATCAAGAACCAAAATTATAAAAGAAAGATATTGACGCCACTCCCAAGACATAGATGAGAAGGTGGGAGATAAGTCATGGTTTTGATCGTCACAAGCATAGCTTGATCAGAGCTTTAGGTTAATTAATTTGGGATTTACTTTGAAAAAAAAAAAAAAACTCACATCTGTTCATCTTTTTTTCTTATAATACCGTGTTTGTTTTGCCATATTCTCTTGTTAGTTTTTGTTACTGTTCACGTCCTATTTATTATTATTTTTTTTTCATCTTGATTCACAAGTTACCAATATTCTTCATTGTGTGTGATTTTTAGTATTGAACAAAAAAAAAAAAAGAAACAAAAATAGAAACAAAAAAAAAAAGCAGAAAAAAAGGAAAAAAAAAAACAACCGAAAAAGAAAGAAAAAAAAAAGGGAAAAAAAAATAAACAACAGAAAAAGAGAGAAAAAAAAAGGAAAAAAAAGAAGAAGAAAAATTCTTAATTGGAGGAGAGTGAAATTTTATTACTTTCTTAATTGGATATCTTGCATATAAGGAAAGTCTTTTAAGGAAATAATTTCATTTCTTTCCTTAAGTTCTTGTCTAAATAAGAAGGAATCAATTTTATTTCTTTCCTATTTTATTCTTGCTTACATAAAGAAATAAAATTTATTTATTTTCAATTCTAGTCTTCCACAAATCAAGGGGGTAAATTTTAGTCTTTTTCTAAGTTTGTTTCTTTGAAATCATTTTGTTTCCATTTGTTTCTCACTTTGACCACAATTAATTCCTTTTGTGCCTTCATTGATTCTTGAATGTCTTTCATGTTCCATTATTTTCTTTCATAAACGTGTGTCATTTTCTTGTTGAAGATTAGTCAAGGTGATTATTTCAAGGGTGACCTTGGTGTAATCGATTAGTTCTATTTAGAACTTAGAGACGAAACTTTAAGTGTGGACAGGAAGTGTTAAGTTACATCACGAGTGTTGAGTAAAAACAAGAGTGACGAGTGACGAGTGATAAACACGTGAGAATTAGAGTGAAACACGTGAGAGAGTGTTGTGAGATTTTTTTTTCTTTCTAACATTCTTTGTAGGTTTCAAACATGTCTTCGAGTAATGAAAGAGACATTGAAGAAGGAGAAAAGATCAATGAGTCAAATGTGCTCAAAGCAATGCAACAACAATTTGAAAGGATGAATGTAGTGTTTGGAGATATTAGAGATCGATTTAAGAGACAAGATGAGGCCATTGCTAATTTGCAAAGAGGGCAACAAAGGAGGACTCCAGAATTACGTGGTGGTGGCAATGAGTTTGAGGATGATTTTGGGGTAGTTTATGGAGATGAATTAGATTTAGAAGATAATGCATTCAATGCCCATAGGGAACGCTTTAGAGGTGGTAGAGGTGGACGTGGAGGTAGAGATAATGGTAATAGGGATAATAGGAATGGGATTGGGAACGAGAGAGAAAGGTAGAATGATAGGCAGGATAGGGATCTTGGTAGCATAAAGATGAAAATACGCTCTTTTCCAAGGGAAGATGGATCCAGATGTGTATCTTGAGTGGGAGAAATAGGTGGAGTTGATTTTTGAGTGTCATAACTTTGCCGAGGAGAAGAAGGTGAAACTAGCCGCAGCTGAGTTTGTAGATTATGCTGTGGTTTGGTGGGATTAGTTAGTGTTGAATAGAAGGAGAAATCGAGAGCGTCCTATCAATACTTGGGATGACATGAAATCAGTTATGAGGAGGCGATTTGTCCCTAGTTCGTATTATAGGGAATTGTACCAACGATTGGCAGGTCTTACGCAGGGTTCTAAGAGTGTAGAAGATTATTACAAGAAGATGGAGATAGCCATGGTTAGAGCCAATGTGGATGAAGATAGAGAGGCTACTATGGCTCGATTCTTGCAAGGGTTGAACAAGGACATCGCCAACATTGTGGAGTTGCAACATTATGTCCAAGTGGAGGAAATGGTTCATATGGCCATGAAAGTGGAAAGGCAACTCAAACGAAGGGGTATCATATCACGATATGGTAGTAATTCGGGTTCTATATCCACGTGGAAGTCGAATTGGGGTAAAAAAGATGAAAAAGCACCTTTCAAGCCTAAGGTTGTCTTACTAAGCCTAAGGAGGGTGGGAGTAGTCATGATAAGGGCAAGGTTAAGGAAACTCAAAAGAGAAATAGGGACATTAAATGCTTTAGATGTTTAGGTAGATGTCATATCTCTTCTCAATGTCTTAATAAGAGAGTTATGATCTTGAGGGAGGATGGAGACATAGAAACCGATGGTGAGCGTGAAGATGATGAGATGCCACCGCTAGAAGAAGCTAGTGATGTTAAGAGTGCATATCTAGCAGATGGGAGATTGTTAGTGGCTAGGCGTGTTTTGAGTGTGCAAGTGAAGAAAGTTGATGAGGTGCAACATGAAAACATTTTCCATACTAGATATCATATCAAAGATAGAGTTTGTAGTATGATCATTGATGGGGGTAGTTGCACCAATGTTGCTAGCACTGAATTAGTAGAAAAACTGAGTTTACCTACTTGATGGGATCCAAGCAAGCAAGCAAGCAAATTTGGACAATTCGGAGGAATCACCAAGGCTTCAAAACATTGTTCAAGTTCAAAATCACTGATCTTGAAGGATATTGGGCTTAATCTTGAAGGCTTTGGGCGTTAATTGAATGCAATTGAGGAAAAACTAGAATTAATTGGGCTTTAAATAAATTGGACCGAGTTTATTTTTAATTGTAATGAGTTTTAAGTTAAGTTAGCCTATTTTATTTTAGTGTGTATTATTTGGGCTGACATATTATAATTAACTTAATCTCATATTTAATTATTATAAACCCATGAGTATGATTAGTGAGCCCATTTGTTAGGGGACTAGGGTTTCATGTTATGTTTTTTTCTTTGCCTATAAAAAGGTTTGTCTTGTAACCCTAAAAAAAAAAAGATAACAAGATTAATGAAGTTGCAGCCAATTAGGTTTAATTGAGAGAGAGAGTTTTTTTCTCTTGTTCTTCATGAACATGTGATCTTATCAAGCTATGCTTGTGGTGATCAAAACCATGACTTATCTCCCACCTTCTCATCTATGTCTTAGGAGTGGCGTCAATATCCTTCTTTTATAATTTTGGTTCTTGGTTGAGTTCTAATCATTGGGTCAAAGTTCTTTATAACTTTGGTTCTTGATTGACATATAATCAATGGGTCAAAATTTCTTATTTTTATAAACCTATTTTAATCTTTCTTGGGGTTGTGTTTCAATTTGATCGTGGGTGTCGTATCTTTATATACGGGGTTCGCATCACTACTTCTAAACATCTTAAACCATACAAATTACAATGGTTGAATGATTGTGGAGAAGTTAAGGTGACAAAACAGGTGCTAATATCTTTTGCTATTGGTAGGTACAAGGATAAGGTGTTATGTGATGTTGTACCTATACAGGCGGGTCACTTGATTCTGGGACGTCCATGGCAATATGATAGGAAGGTAACTCATGACGGGTTTAAGAATAGATATTATTTTACCTTGGATGGGCGAACAATCACTTTTGTGCCTTTAACACGTCAACAGGTGTATGAAGATCAAGTGAGGATAAGAGCGAGTGAGCAAAAGAAAGAAAGTGAGAGAAAAGGAGAGGCCGAGAGTTCAAACACTTGGGAGGCTGAGAGAAAGAGTGACCAAACACTAGAATGTGAGCAAAAGAAAAGTGGGAAAATGGAGTGCAAATGAGAGAATGAGAGAAAAACAAGTGAGAAAAAGAAAATGAGTGTTTATGCAAAAGGGAGTGATGTGAGGGCTGTTTTTCTAGCCAAACAACAAATATTTGTACTTTTGTACAAAGACACTTATTTTTCTAACTCTGACCTTGTTGTTTCTTTGCCTAGTATTGTTATAACTCTTTTGCAGGAATTCAAGGATATATTCCCTGAAGAGGTTCCGGATGGATTACCACTGAAGAGAGGAATAAAGCATCAAATTGACTTCATTCTTGGAGCTACAATTCCAAACCGTCCAGCTTACAGAAGCAATCCCGAGGAAACAAAGGAGCTTTAAAGGCAGGTTGAGGAGTTGTTAAAGAAGGGTTACGTGAGGGAGAGCATGAGTCCATGTTCCGTACCGATTTTACTTGTACCTAAAAAGGATGGGACTTGGCATATATGCATCGATTGCAGAGTTGTAAATAAAATTACAGTTAAGTATCGACATCCCATACCTAGATTAGATGACATGTTGGATGAGTTGCATGGATCTTGTGTGTTTTCTAAAATTGATTTGAAAAGTGGATACCATCAAATTATAATGAAAGAAGGAGATGAGTGGAAAACTGCTTTTAAAACTAAACATGGTTTATATGAGTGGTTGGTAATGCCTTTTAATTTAACTAATGGTCCTAGTACTTTAGATTAATGGAGAGAGATAGAGTTGAGATTGAGGGAGATAGGCGTGAGAAGAAATTAAGAATGAGAAAAGTATTTATAGAGGAAAGAGAAGGGTTAAAAGAGAGATTAAAGGAGGGGGTAAAATGTAAAAAAAAAAAAGTGACCAACGGTCAAAATTTTAAAAATGATCGTTGGTCACTTTTTTTTTTTAAAGTGACCGTTAGGGCTAAACAGTAATCTGCAGTTTTTTTTTTTTTTTTTTTTTTTTTTTTTAAGAATCGAAACTGCTGGTTCAAGGTGGTTCCGGTTCCACCGATTCTTTGAATCGGCGGTTCCGGTTCCTTTAGGTTCAGAACCAGAATTAGAACCAGAATCTTATGTTCTGGTTCCGGTTCAATTAACCGAACTGTGGTAATGTCTAATGGGTTCAAGTGTGGGTGGGGGAGGTGAAACAAAATCCTTTGGCCTGGGAACAGTACCTTATGAATGGGGCAGCCCAGAGAGAAGAGATCACACAATAAAAATGTGCATTTTTTATATAATTGACTACCCACCCCCGATCGACTGTCCGATCGACCTATTCGATCCAGCTGCAGTCCAACCCAGTCCACCATTGGACCCAGGCAGGTACTGTCCCTCTATCTTCTAAAGGATTTTCACGCCTCCTCCACCACTCGAACCCAAGATCAAAGGTCTATAGTCATCAGGGAAGCATGGTGAGTAGCGGTGGACCCAGACAGGTATTATCCCTTTACCTTCTAAGGGATTTCCACGTCTCCCCCACCACTTGAACTCAAGACCAAAGACATATAGTCATTTGGGAAGTATGGTGAGTACCATTTGAGCTAGTAGCTCAATTGGTACTCACATTGCAAGAAGAATTCATTTGACTAAGAGGCTAGATCATAGGTTTAAGTGTAGGTGGGGGAGGCGAAGCAAAACCTTTTGGCCCGAGGACAGTACCTTGTGAGCAGGGTAGCCCAAAGAGAAGGGACCCCATAATACGAACATAAATTTCGAGGTGTTACAAGATCCATACAATTCATCAAACATATCATCTAATCTAAGAATGAGATGTCAATACTTTACTATTATGTTGTTAGTGACAATCAACATACATCCTCTATGTCCCATTCTTCTTAGAAACTAGCAAAACTAGAATTGCATAAGGACTCATATTTTTTCTCACATAACCTTTTCCATCAACTCATTAACCTACCTTTGTAGCTCCTTTGTCCTCTTAGGGTTATTTCTATAGGTTGGTCGGTTTGGAATGGTTGCACCGGTATAACATCAATTTGATGCTCTATACCTCAGATTTACGTTTCAAACTCTGGGCGCCATTCCGAGGTTTCTCAACCATGCTCCTTTCAACCTGGCTGCAGTCTTCACAATTTGACCATACTGATTGAGTGCAGCCAATGCCATATAGGTTCTGATTTTAGGATTCAAACCCATTGCAAATCTTTTGCTTTTTTGTTCATTATCATTCTGTGTAAATGGAACACGCCTCACTAACTCTGAAAATTTCTTCTCATAGTCCATTACGGAAAGTGTACTCTGTTTTAACTTGAAAATTTCTTTAATCTTAGCATCTTCATAACTTTTTGGGAAATAATTAACTGTAAACTCTCTTTTGAATTGAATCCAGGATATCCCTTCTGGGTTTCGCTTCTGCAATGCCTTCCACCAATCCTTAGCCCTGTCTTTCAATAGAAAGGCTGAAAATGTTAACATCTGCTCTTCTGAACACCCCATGACTTCAAAGACCTCTTCATTATTCTCCAACTATGATAAAGTTTTCTCTGGTTTACTAGTCCTACCATAATTCCTGGCTCCTAACTTTCGAGCCCTTTCAATGGAACCCCTTACTTTTCGTGGGTGACAGAGCGTCACTACTAATAACTGAGTTATCTATTCTAACTGTATATTTCCAGTTTCAAGCTCTAGAGGTTGGTGATACGAACCACGCCAAGAACTGACGAAACCCGAGAATCAAGTAGGGTTCCAAGATCGCCTAGAATCAGATTTGTATGGAAACCTCGACCCGTTGCTTATATGGAAGCAAGAACCTTGGTATGGTGATGACGCCACAATCAATGATGGAAGAATTGATTGATAAGTCTAGGAAGAATGCCACAGGAAAATTCTGATAAGTTCAAAAGTTCTACGAAGAACCAAAGAGAATACTCTCACAAATATTATTAATCATGAATTGAATTCCCTTTAGGGTTACACTGATTTATATAGCTAAAAACACTAAGCAGCAAAAGGAAATAATTAATTAGGCAACTAAGCCCATTAAGCCTATAAAAGAAAAAAAGGAAAGTCAACCTCTTACAATAAGGAAAGAAGAATAAAATTGATAACTAATTGCCTTGAAAACATAATAGGTAAGAAATCAATTCAAAATTGGAAGTCTTTGTGACCAAGTAATCAACTCCACAATGGAAAGTCTTCATGACTAAGAAATCAACTTCATGGGCAAGAAATTAACTAGAATCAGGCCCATCAATTGCTTTAATTAAATTAATTAAGCATTGATCTTCTTTTGGGCCCATCTTGGAATTCGCCACTTTAACATCAGTCCAAATCTCTTGAACCAATCCATTAAGTGCTTCTTTGAATCTCTTAGCTCTTGCTCTTGTTATTGGCCCAACTGGAATATGCAATGGATCCTTTGGTGATACTTCTTAATTCTCATCAGCTGGGATAGTCTTGGATGAGACGATTTTGAAGGGATTGGATCCTAGGGAACATTTGTTCCTCTATTAGCGCAGAAGTCTCAATGGCTGCTCTCTTAGTAGTAGGGCTATCTCGACGATGCATCTTTTATAAAATTTAAACATGTATAATATCATGTAATGTATATGATTCTAAAATAATATTGAAAAGAAATCATAAAATTTTAGAGAAAACATTAAATCATTTTTGGAAGTATTTTTTTTTCTAGGATAACTTTTCAAATCTTCCAAGCATTTTTCCAAAACCATAACTCTGATAATACGCTGAAGGGACCCGACCCAAATTTTCCCTTTAAGGACCTGAGAGGAGCCCTTCCGGCACCCCAACGTAAATCCTTACAGTCTTCATACTGGTGACTTTAAATGACTCTGTGGAGCGAACCTATATAGATTTTCATTTCCTAATCGTTTAGAAATTAGAATGGAAAAAAAAAAATTTCGGCAACCCAACGACTATTTTCCGACTTTTTCGATCTTTTCAAATCATCTAAAATTAATTTATAAACACTTCGAAATTCATATATTCTTCTTCACTTCCAATTTGGACCTCAGGTCTATTTCACGATCAAAGTTTAACCATAATTAAAAATATTTCAACCAAAGACCATTTCAAATTCTAAAAATATTTTATCATGCATATAATCACAAGTATTTACCAATAATCAAAAGTATTTATATTATGCATATTTACTAGACATCAAAATATGTACAATATTTTCACAGTTGCAGTAATTGGAAATGCCCACCTAACTTTATGTTTAAGATCACTTGCTCTGAGCATCCGTTTCTGTACATAGGGAGGTTTTCATAAAATAAACAGAAAATAGTGAGTTAAAAGAGCTCAGTGAGTGTTATGAAAAACATATTTATAACAAGGATACCTCCTAAAAATATTCAAAAATCTAAGATTCTTAATGATTTAACGAAATTATAAATCTCACAGTTATACGTATACATTGATATACATCTACTTGAAAACATAAATGCATACATCATTAAAATCCATTCAAAATATGAACATAGGTAAATAAACAATAGTATCATTCATGTAACATGTATCCAATGGAACCAGGAGAATGATATCTCACCAATTGGTCTCAGGTTATCGGTGGTGGGGACGATCCATATGATGGAACCCAAGAAAGCAAGCAAGATTTGGGCTTAAACTACAATGGGTCACTTTGGTGTTATTCAAAATATCTAGCAAACCTTGAAGATTCAGAAGATCTTGAGAATTTAATACATATCCAGCAAATCTTGGAGGTTCAGAAGATATTAAAAATTTAATGTATATCTTGCAAATCTTGGATATTCAGAAAATATTATAAATTTAATGTCACCCAATCTCTTATTTAATAGGTTATTTTGTTAGGATTATTTACTTTCCATGTTGGTTTTATTTTCCTAGATTTTAATTCTTACAATTTAGACCATTCTGTTTAGGAATTAATTATGCTCCAAAACTAGTTTATTTCTTTACTTATAAAAGGCTTGTAACCCTAAAAAAATAACAAGATGAATGAAGAGGCATCCACTTATTATTAATTGAGAGAGATAATTTTCTCCTCTGTTCTTACATGAACATGTGATCTTATCAAGCTATGCTTATAGTGATTAAACCATGACTTATTCATCTTCTCATCTATGTCTTGGGAGTGGCGTCAATATCCTTATTTTATAATTTTGGTTCTTGATTGAGTTCTAATCATTGGGTCAAAGTTCTTTATATCTTTGGTTCTTTGATTGACATATAATCAATGGGTCAAAATTTTACTTTTTATGAACCTGTTTTAATCTTTCTTAGAGTTGTATTTCAATTTGGTCGTGGATATCGTATTGTTATATACGGGGTTCGCATCAGTTGGTATCAGAGCTTTGGGAATTAATTCAGGTTTAGTTATCCAATTTATTATTTTTTTTCTTTTCCGCATATCCATCATTTTAGTTTATCAATTAGTTTTTCATGTTTCGTTTTATTTTTATTTGTTCTTGTCTACGCCACCCAACATCAATCTACCTTTCATTTTATTATTATTATTTTTTGTCTCATCTTGCTTCGTCAAATCATTCAGTTGATTCGCTTATCACCACAACTTTTCCGCACCATATCAAGTTAGCTTCGAAACTATTCTCGCAGCATTTTCTGGTCTGATTTATTTTTATTTTTTTAATTTTATTTTTCTAGTTTTATTAAAAATAAGAGGGGGACCAAAAAAAACCTGTGAAACACACGAGTGATTAGAGTGAAACACGTGAGGATTTTCTAACACTATTTTCAGGTTTCAATCACCTCTTCGAACAACAATAAAAATGAGTCACGATTTGAGGACTAATCGTTTTGAGGAAAGAGGGAATTATGAAACCCAAGGAAGCAAACAAGATTTGGGCTTAACTACAATGAGCCACTTTGGTATTATTCAAAATATCTAGCAAACTTTGAAGATTTAGAAGATCTTGAAAATTCAATACATATCTAGCAAATCTTGGAGATTCAGAAGATATTGAAAATTTAACGTATATCTTGCAAATCTTGGATATTCAGAAAATTTTGTAAATTTAATATCACTCAATCTCTTATTTAGTAGGTTATTTTGTTAGGATTATTTACTTTTCATGTTGGTTTTATTTTCCTAGATTTTAAGCCTTACAATTTAGACTTTTTTGTTTAGGAATTAATTATGTTCCAAAAACTAGTTTATTTTCTTTGCCTATAAAAAGACTTGTCTTGTAACCTTAAAAGAAATAACAAGAGGAATGAAGATGCAGCCAATTATGTTTAATTGAGAGAGTGAATTTTCTCTTTTGTTCTTACATGAACATGTGATCTTATCAAGTTATGCTTGTGGCGATCAAACTATGACTTATCTCTCACCTTCTCATATATGTCTTAGAAGTGGCGTCAATATCCTTCTTTTATAATTTTGGTTTTTGATTGAGTTCTAATCATTAGGTCAAAGTTCTTTATAACTTTGGTTCTTTGATTGACATATAATCAATAGTTAAAATTTTCCTTTTTATGAACCTGTTTTAATCTTTCTTAGAGTTGTGTTTCAATTTGGTTGTAGGTGTCGTATCGTTATATACGGGGTTCGTATTAGTCACCATATCTTTCATAAACCACTACGTTGCGGAATGTTACCTCGTCTTGCATAAGGTATCAGTCACAGTGTCTTAAAAACGCATAGAGAGCAACACGACAGACTCAATTCCCCTCATAATTAGTGATACATGCCCCACTCTCCCCTCCCCCCCTTCGGCCTCCGACATGCCATGCACACATATGGTACTTCGACCGATTCTCAATCATATTGTAGAAATTAGGATAACTATTGGTCTTGAAAACTTTCTCAAATTATGCTTTAAAAATTTAGTTCGTATACTAAAAATAATCAAATGTAAAGACATATTGCTTCAAACTGTTACTAAAAGTATAAAAATATATTGCTTTAATAATTTATATTATAAACATTTTTTTTAGATGAATATGTAAAGATATTTATAAACTAACATCATTAATAAAACTCATTTCAATTTCAAGATTTAGCATTTATAAAAGCACTTTAAAGCATGTTAAAAATATATTTAGCATTTTATAAAATAATTTGACACTCTACCTCCAATTTGACTAGAATTACCTTCAATAATTCTCCTTTGATTCCGTTGCTTCATTCTCATCTACAAGGCACATTCTAATTTAGAATCCATCATCCTAATTATATGAAATCATACCAATTACCCCTTATTCATCCAAATTTAATTTAAAATACTATGTACATCATAATTTACTAACATGGGATAAACTTATACTAACATCATGACATTCTTTTATTTTCAGTTTCTTTATTGTTTAACTTACATGCATAACCTCATGAAAACACATCAAGGTGATTGAATTTCCACTTAGTTCACCAAAATGTCATCTTGACCAAAATTGCATATAAAGGTATCCAACCTAATTCTTTCATTTTCATGGTCACCACAGCTATTAAAATCATACCAACATTCATCTAATGCCCTAATACCAACTTAATTTAAGTTTCCTTGCAAAATTGCATAAAATTCTAAAATACGTACCTTGATCATTTCCTTACCTAATTTCTTTCAATTCCACGCTTGAATATAAGATAATATACTTCTAAACATGCCAAAAATTACATAAACTCATCAAGTTGTCATACATCGAAGAAACCATTGAAACACCATAGAAAAATCAACTTACTTACCATTTTCTCTTCACTTTATTTACTCAAGTTTTGCCCTAAACCCCTCCCATTTAGTAAAGATCAATTGAGTTTGACATCCAAAAGTGGTCAAACTTTTCTTCCTTTTTTTTCTTCTCTCCTTGGCCTAATTTTCCATTTACTCTCTCTCAATTTTCTTTTCAATTTTTCTTATCATTTCATGCACAATTCAACTTTATATAGGTCTTCAATTAATTGATCAAACTGTCCTTCAACTATTTACATAACTTCAAACAAGTCCTTAATTACAAATAATGACATGTAATTGGTCCATAAACTAACTAGTCATTAAACTAACTAAATCCCATCAATTTTTTGTTGCATGACAACTAATTAGTCAATTTAGTGACTTCAATGTGGCATTCTCTCATTAGTTCACTTTATTTCACATGGATTGTGCTTTTTGTGAGAATTCCTTCCCATATAATACTCACATGTTGTAACACCCTCCGCCTGACTCTCGTCCGAACAGGGAATCCAAACGGAGGATGCTACCGTATTAATCTTTTGTTTGAAAACTTTATTTAAATTTCATTTGAACTGTTTACAAAAATTTATTTAAAATTTTATTTAATTGTTTTATTTTATAGAAAATTCAACAGAGTTTTCCTTTTTTTTTTTTAAATCCAAAATTTAAAACATGTAATTTAAAATGATAACACTTCTAAAAAATTTCATTTCAATTTCTTAACTTTCGTTTCGGACCTTTCGTCCGACTCCAAAATCACTTAACCACACAAACATTTTTCAAAATAATATCATTATTAAACTTTATCAATAAATCGAAAGCAACATACTAAAAGTTCTCAAAAGCATTTCAAGCCACCAAAAATTAATTTAAAATACAAAATTTCATCACATACATCATAGTGGGCGTTATGGATTATGATTTCTTTGTACAAATATACAAAACATGCAAAAACATACAGGAACCCATGAATATATACAAAAATAAAGCTATCAAATATGGAGGGATTGTGACTCGTATGAAACGCGGCAGCTATCTTTTCGACTGACCTTATCTACAATATCCAAACCTTAACTTGAGTGTGAAAAATCCAACGCGCTAAATATTCATCCTTAGTTGGTGTACACTTAATTTTAAATTAACCATTTTACAAAATACTAGATTGTAAAGAAAAATTTTTACAATTCTCAAATTTTTATAATTAATCATAAAGATATCAATTTCCTAGTAAATATACCCATGAAATGTATAAAAGTCATTTTCCAAATATGACTTTACAAAATCCAATGTCCATATTTTTAAATATTCACAATATAACACATTCAAATCTATTACTGAGAAATACATATAAACACAAAAATCATTTTTGACAATTACTCTTTAATTTTTGTAACAAATTCACAAATTGATCAATTCGGTAATAATTACACATTCGAAATACATAAATTATTTCTTTTCAATTTTAACTATACGATTTTCACTAAATATTTTTCATTTCTCAAAATTTAAAATCGAAAATTAGGATCTCATAAATTTTTAAACTTTTACAAATGAATTACCACATACTTAAATTACAAATTGATGCATACAAAAAACACAATAATTTTTATTTTTAATCATTTTAACACGGTTTTCTTTTATATTCTTTCAATGTCATTCATAAACTCTGACACGATACCATGGACCGGATTTGGGTCTCCTGGTATCGGCCACTCAGTGACTACCTGCCAGAATCAACGTCATCATTGGCATCGACCACTCAGTGACTATCCTCCGGATCGCATATTATCGGTTTCAACTTCAAGATCGGACACCTAGTGTCTCTCATAATCTATCCATCGAAAACTAAGCATCGGTATAACGGCGCAGTACTGCTAATTCACCCTATTGGCTAGCGGATTTTCAATCCCTACCTACTAATATTCGGGTTTACTAGGGCCCTTAATATTTTTCAATAATTATAAAATTATCAATTCAAACATAATTTTTAATCGCATAAATTTTTAATCACATATTTTCATCCATTTTTCGAAATTATTCAAGCGTTATTCTTAGCAGTTTCAAATAACATTTTGGCATCAACATTTAACAATATCAACACTTTTCTTTTCATACACGTATTCGATCAAGGGTTTAAATTTTTGAAACGTTTCCTTTCAGATCACTAACTCATTTCATAATTCACTCAAATATTCCATCAACACAAAATTAAGCATGAAATGATAAAAATACCCTTGGACTCCAAAACTCACATATATTTGTTTACTAAAGAGGGTTTTGGAAACTTATATTTGTTTACTAAAGAGGGTTTTGGAAACTTTCTTTTCAGCTCGATAACTTATTGTATAAATTATTCATTTATCATTCAATAAACACATAAATGAATTTGAAATAACAAAAATACCCGTAGAGTTCTCTTTAAAGTATATTCGATCAAAACCCTTTATTTTCTAAATTTTGTTTCCAATTTATTTTTTATTCCAAAAATCATTCAAAACATATCCAAATAATATAAAACCAAATTTCAATTATAATTACTATATCAATTTAATCAAATTCATAATATTTTAAAAATTTATAAATACTAAACTTCACAATTAAAATTGAATCTTCGAAAGAAATGTACACCAACCTTAATGGGCTTGCTAATGATTATTCCACACCTTCAATTTGAGCTTCTACTTCTCCTACTCTTTTTTTGATCACCTTACTCTCAACCCACACATAGGGTTTCAAAGAATGCAATTATCATCGTCAAAAATTAAATCTATCACTTTGAAACATTAAATTTTCAAACCCAACATAATTTAACACATAGGATACCATTTAATCATTTAATTCTAACTTAATATATATATACCCAATAATTTCATAACTTAATCATATTTCCAACCAATAATCTTGTATCCATTTCTTTTACTTTCTTTTGCATCAAAACACTCAAATACATCCTAAACATCACCGAAACACTTCAAATGGGTCGAAACAACACATTTACACAAATTCTCAATTTCAACCCAAGTTTACACCTAAACTTTCTATTTTCAATTTTCTTTCATTCTTTTAGTTCCAACCACTCTAATTTCATTCCGAAACATCAAATAACTCGTTCGAATACTAAAAATCAATACAAACACAATGATAACCTAATTGATTCATACACTAATATAATTACTCATTTAATTATTCACTTATATTTTCAATCTAAAATCACTTCAAACTAATATAATATCACACATAAACTCCTCCAAACATTAAAATCCATCCGAATTCAATTTAACACATAAAAATTCCTACACTAACCAAATTTACCAACAAACCTTCCAACCATTTATTTTTCGATTTTTTTTTATACAAAACAACTCAAATTCATTTAATTTTTTTATACAAATTCATCAAATATCAAAAAGCTACAAAATCACCTCCTCCAATCCTCTGGGCCGAACACATACACACTTCATCCATCACTTTTTTCATTTCCAACAACCTCTATCACACTCAAAACATTTCAAAATTCATTCAACATCCAAAATAAATTCAAACAAATTTAACTCAACAAATCACCAAAAACCCATAACTTTTAACATACCAAAACCCTTGAGTAACATGTGACTCGTGCCCTTTTGCCACTTCCAAGCTTGTTTTGATGTTAATCCACCTTTATTCAAGCCAAAAATCTCAACTATCAAACACCATATCATCAATCCTCAAAAACCCATAAAACTAGTGTTTATAACATTAAAATAAATTCATTTTACTCACCATTCTTTCTCCAATTTTTTTTGATTATTTGAGAAAGGAAACTAGGGTGAGAGATGATGAAAAACCCTTTGAATATATGGCCTTCTCTTCCTCTCCTTCTTCTTCCTTTTTCTTTTTTTCTCTCGGCCTCACTCTCCCTTTCGGCTTTTCTTTCTTTTTCTTTCTTTGTCACGGTTTCTGCTCTCTGTGACCGACTCTCCTCTATTCTTAAATTTCATTTTATCATTCACTTTATATATAAATCATCCAAAAGACCACTTTGCCCTTAAGACTATTCAAAATCACAAAAATGTCATCTATCAGATTTTGACACATGTCCGTATGCTTATCCACAATGTCAGGTGTCACTCATCCATTGATTGCTTTTCCATATGCTTATCTCTTCGTTTCTCTTTTTGGTTTTGACCTTTCTAAGATGCTCAGATTCAGCTTTTTCGGAACGTTTTTGAAATCTTTTCGAAATTTTTCGGGGCCTATATTCGAACTTCTTATATACTCCTAGTAACCTTCATAACCTTTAAAAGTGATCTCATGCCCTTTTTCGACTCCCAATAATTCACTAATTAGTCTTTGGCGATTTTCGGATTGGTTCCATTTCAACCTGAATCTCCTTTAGAAGTGATGTGGTTCAAGGTGTGTCTACAAAGGATCCAATTCAAATCCCTATTGGACCGGTTACGAGGGCGCTAAGAAGTTCAAGGAAGCATTTAACGGGCTGATTCAAGAAGTTTGCACTCAAATACAGTCATGTAAGCCCATTGATGGAGGCCCACGTGAACAACTAAAAGGCATTAACTTGATCCAAGTTCTAGAGGATTTCAGCCAAAGTCAAACCTAATCTTTGCATTTAATAGGCATGTATCTTTGGCATGAATTGCCCTACCATAATGAGAGAAGAATCAACTATTCTATTTAGGTTTTTAGTAAAATCAGGAATAATAATTAGAATATTAGTTTTTTCCTTTTTGTCTTAGGCATGATTTTCCTTTGCTTTAATGATTGTAATCCGAAATTTCCTTTTTAGCATAGGCATGATTCTCTTTGATTTTAATGCTTGTAATTTTCGAATTCGGACTTGTATTTTTCAGCCTATAAATAGGCATAATATCAATGAAGAATGGAGGTCATTTCATGATATTTGTGAGAACGAATTTCTCTTTGGTTCTTTGAACAACTTTTAAACTTATTGGAATTATCCATGGCGTTTGAAACCTTCGACTTATCAATCAACCCTCCATTGTTGATTGTGGCGTCCTCACCATACCAAGGTTCTTACCTCGTCATAGGTAACAGGTCGCGGTTCCATCCTTCGAACTTGTCTTAGAAGACGGTCTTGGTTTCTTCTCTTGATTACGGGTTTCGTCACGGGTTGACGGGGTTCGTATCAGTTTGATATCAGAGCACGGTTCTAGGTCAGGTTTATCTATCCTTTTACTTTCTTTATTTTTCGTCTTTTAATTCCGTTTTCGTTCCATTCTAGTTTTTTTTTATTTTTATTAAAAAAAAAAACAGAACAAAAAGAAAAGAAAAGAAAAGAAAGAAAAGAGAAGAAGAAAGCAAGAGGATTGTAAAAAAAAAAAAAAAAAAAATTTGTTTTTTGGAAACTCTTCAACAAAATTTTTGTTTTCTTTCCATTATTCAAGTGTAAAAGCCAATTGAATAATGGAAAGAAAACAAAAATTTTGTTGAAGAGTTTCAAGAAAACAAATTATTATTATTATTTACAATCCTCTTGCTTTCTTCTTCTCTTTTCTTTCTTTCCTTTTATTTTTCTTTTCGTTTTGTTTTCTTTGTTTTGTTTTCTTTTTAATAAAAAAAAAACCTAGAATGGAACGGAAACAGAGTTTAAAGACAAAAAACAAAGAAAGTAAAAAGATAGGTAAACCTGACCTAGAACCGTACTTTGATACCAAACTGATACGAACCCCGCCAACCCGTGACGAAACCCGTAATCAAGAGAAGAAACCAAGATCATTTTCTAAGACAAGTTCGAAGGATGGAACCGCGACCCGTTACCTATGATGAGGTAAGAACCTTGGTATGGTGGGGGACGCCACAATCAACAATGGAGGGTTGATTGATAAGTCGAAAGTTTCAAACGCCACGGATAATTCCAATAAATTCGAAAATTATTCAAAGAATCAAAGAGAAATTCGTTCTCACAAATATCATGAAATGACCTCCATTCTTCATTGATTACGCCCATTTATAGGCTGAAAAATACAAGTCCGAATTCGAAAATTACAAGCATTAAAATCAAAGAGAATCATGCTTATGCTAAAAAAGAAATTTTCGATTACAATCATTAAAGCAAAGGAAAATCACGCCTAAGATAAAAAGGAAAAAACTAATATTCTAATTATTATTCCTGATTTTACTAGAAACCTAAATAGAATAGTTGACTCTTCTCCCATTATGGTAGAGCAATTCATGCCAAAGATACATGCCCATTAAATGCAAAGATTAGGTTTGACTTGGGCTGGAATCCTCTAAAACTTTGATCAAGTTAATGCCTTTTAGTTGTTCACGTGGGCCTCCATCAATGGGCTTCCATGATTGTATTTGAGTGCAAACTTCTTGAATCAGCCTGTTAAGTGTTTTCTTGAACTTCTGAGCTCGAGCCCTCGTAACCGGTTCAATAGGGATTTGAATTGGATCCTTTGCAGACACACCTTGAACCGCATCAAGAAGGGCATGTTTGAGTTTCTAAAATACTTCTTGAGTATTTTAATACTTATTTTGATACTTCTCTAAATTTTTGAATTTTTCAAATTCTTTCGAATTTTCGGTCGAATATGAAAATTGCTCTGTTTTACCTCAAACTAACTCGCTTCTGATCCATTTTAGTTTCTATTAATTTCAATACAATTTTCCAAACTGTTAATATACAAGACCAATTTTTTAAAAATTACTATTCATACAAATATTTTTCGTCTAAAAATACTATTTATCCGAAAATATTATTCATAAAAAATTTCACTTTCAAGGATTTTTAGGATTCATTTATCAAAAATCACTATTCAATCATTATTATTTATCCGAAAGTCCTTATTCATCCTGAAATATTATTCATCTGGATATAGAGTAAATTTGGAGCGTTACACATGTAATATTCACATGTAATCCATGTGTGCTTAAATATGAAAATGTCTTCTTTACCCTCTAATGAATGTAATTCTCATTCATGCCTAAATAAATTACAATAATATTTCATGGTCATTCAATCATCCAATTGACTATGTAATACTCTAATTGGGTATTTTATCTTTCAATTTCTTACTTAAAAAAAAAAAAAATCAAATGGGTGTAAAATTATCAATATCCATTATTCTCCAAAAAGGTATTTTCATCCAAAAAAATCTTCGAAGCTCTTAAAATCTACTCAAACTGACTTATTTTTTATATATTTCAATTTTTTTAGACTTTATTACCCATTCTAGAAATTTTCGATTTTTGGTATCCGTTTCTCAAAAACTACTATTCACTCGATCACTATTCATCAACAAAATCTTAGTTATTATAAAAAGAGGAAATTCTGAGCTTTACAACTTTACTGCATTCCATAATCTAAAAGAATTTGAAGAATTAGGAAGATTGTTTGCCACAGGTGAATTTGCTTATAATAGGAGTGTGCATTTAGCTACTAGTTGTTCACCATTCATGGTTATGTATGGTTTTAATCCACTTACTCCAACGAACTTGATAACTTTGCCTATAAAGAAAAGAGTGAACTTGGATCGTACAAAGAAAGCTAATTTTGCTAAGCACCTACATAAGAAGGTTAGACAACACATTGAGGGAGAATCAAGTAATATGCTACTCAAGCTAACAAATGGCGAAAAAAAATTGTGTTCGAATAAGGAAATAGGGTTTAGGTGCATATTCAAAGAGAGGTGTTCTGAGCAACAAAAATCTAAATTATAGTCCTATGGTGATGGTCCATTCCAAATGCTTAAATGCATCAATGACAATGCACACAAGACGTCGCTAGGTGAGTATATGTTAGTGCTACTTTCAATGCTTCTGATCTTTCTCATTTTGATTTTGATGCTTGCCAAGGAAGTATAGTTTTGAGGACAAATCGTTTTGATGAGAGAAGCGGCTGATGGAAACCAAGGAAGCAAGCCTATAATGATCATTTGAGCATCAATAATGGACCTACGACAAGTATTAGAGCTAAGAGGATGAATGAGGCTTTATATGGGCTGCTTCAATAGACTTGGACCATGAGTCTAGCACAACATGATTTATATAGCATAGAGAGGACACCAATGCTTCAAAATATCATTCAAGTTCAAGAACATCAATATTAAAAGGCTTTAGGTGGCAATTAGGTTGTTATTCTTGGAGATCACTTGTTTGAAGACATTTAGGCCTAATTTGTACTATAAGCCAGCTAAATTAATTTAATTCATAAAGGAATTGCGCCTAAAGGGTTTATTGGACTTTATTTAAGTTAAGCTTTATTTAATTTCATGTTGGTTATAATTTTATTAATTTGAGCTAAGACATTTTAATTAATTTAAGCTTAAAATAGGTGTGTTTAGTACTTTAAGTGTGTAGGGTCATTTAGCGTGAGGTTTTAATTCTTTGCCTATGAAAGGTTTTGTAAACCTTGACATGGCATAACCGTTTTATGGAATGAAAATTTTACAACTTTTCTTCTTTGTTCTTTTGAGAGCCTTGAGAATTGCATGAAGATTAACTCTTGACTTATCAACATTGACTTATCTTCATTATTCTCATCTTGTTCTTGGAAGTGACATCATTATATCTTTGATCCATGATTGATCTAATCATTAGGCATTTGGTTCTAATCGATTATGCTCCCTTAAATTCACCATGTTTGGTTCTCCATGTTGAGAACCGAACATTGGTCGGTTCAGTTCGGTTCCCGGAGAACCGAACATTGCTTAATTCAGTTCGGTTCCAATAAGAACCAAACCGAATACCTATATGCCCACCACCTATTGCACATTGATATAATAATGTCAACTTTTTTGTTATAAACTATTAACAACTTACTTTGATTGGATTTTACTTAGTCAATATTCATTTATTGTTAATTAATAGCTTACCTATAATGTACTGATTTAATTAATTTCAATATGCACTAAGGTGAAAAGAATATATATATATATATATTCTTTTCCCCTCAATGTGCTTTGATATAATGATTTAAGTTTTTTTTATTATCAACCGTTATATTAACTTACTTTGGTAAACTTTGACTTAAGTAATATTAATTTATGGTTAATCAATGGCCTACGTACAATGTACTAACTTAAACATTTATTTGTTCCTTAAACATTTATACTGGTAAATGACTATTTTGACCTCAAAGAAAACTTAGAATTACAATTATATTATTATTTAAATTAAAAGTAATTTTTTTAATAAAATCTTTTAAAGATATTCATATAAAAAAACAAATAAAACTTTCTTATTCTTTGATATACAAATCAAATCTAGAACTTCATCAACACTAATTCAGAATTTAGCATCAAACCTAGATCTTCAATCATATCTTCATTAAAAATCTGGTCCACTAATCGTGACGGGCTCCGATCCTTACACACTATTTTCATATACTTAACAGCCCACCGGCAACCCCATGATGGCTTTCCAGTCGATATCTTATTCGACTGAAAGGTTTCCATGAAGCTAAATCGTTTATTTTTGTTAAAAATCATTTTATAACTTGTTTAGAAATCTATTTTCGAAAGGAAAACGAATTAAAACTTTTTCTTTTAAGTGTACATTTGCAAATAGGGTAGTAAAATTTTTGATAGCACAATGACTGTTTTTCTAAAATTCTCACCCTACAAAAATTTATAGAAAAACCTGTTCACTTCTATAATCATTCAATTCTCAACTTCTGGGTCTCAGACCCTCTTTTTTCAAAAGGAAAATGAATTGAAACTTTTTCTTTTAAGTGTGCATTTGCAAATAGGGTAGTAAAAATTTTGATAGCACAATGACTGTTTTTCTAAAAATCTCACCCTGCAAAAATTTACAGAAAAACCTGTACACTTCTATAATCATTCAATTCTCAACTTCTAGGTCTCAGACCCTCTTTTTTTCTTAATCCATAAGCAACCGCAAACATGCTATCAGTTTTAGAGATAAATTGAAATTTATTTACATGTCATGCATATGTTCATTTATACATTTCTCAAAATCATAAGAAAATTTACACAAACTTTCCAGAACATCCAAAATAAATTAATAGAATCACAGCAACACACACAACTCAATCCGTCTAATCTTGAATCAGAGTCCTTACCACTGATGCACCTGTCTCTGCACCTACCATTAGAGAGATTTTGTTTATAAAACATAAAATAATAGGTGAGTTAAATGAGCTCAGTGAGTGTTATATATTTCTATTTAATTTCAATTTTCAAATTTAAACCTTTTAGTATAAAAACGTTTCATTGACATGTTAATACTGAAAATCACATTTGATTTAATCACATGAATAAACATTTATAATAATTCATGTATCATAAAATTGAATCTCAATAAAATTGAATAGCGAGTTCTTTGGTGATGCGAACCCCGTATATAACGGTAAAATACCCACAAACAATTGAATTAACAACTCCAAGAAAGATTAAAACAGGTTTATAAAAAAAGAAAATTTTATATAAAAAATTGTCTAATCTCATTTTTGAGCATCACATGGCCTTTTATAGCTAAAATAAATGAACCCTAGCTTCTAAACATTGCATGGTCGCCCTAGCCCATTAATACACCCCACTTGGACTTAAAATAATTAAGTTTGGGCTTAAAATAATTAAATATGACAACCCAATATATAAACTAATAATCCAACATGTAATAAACAAATTAAAGCCCAATAATATCAAAGTTTGATACTTAACTAACTAATTAAATAAATTAATTTAATTAAACTAACCCCAAACGCAAATTAGGCCCAAATTAATACAAACAAATTAAACCAACTTAATATGTCTTCAAATAGCCACCCAAGCCCAAGTCTTCAATATTTATGATCTTGGACTTGTTCTTGAGCTTGGATAATGTTTTGGAGCCTTGGTGTTCTTTCAATGCCGTCCAACCCTTGTTGCGTAATACTCTTGGCCCAAATATCTTGAATCAGCCTATTTAAAGCCCCATTCATCCTTTTAGCTCTAGCTCTTGTAATAGGCTCTCCATTGATGCTTAAAGGATCATTAAACTTACTTCCTTGATTTCCATCATCTGGTTTCAAGGAACTATTTTTAAACGCTTTTCAAATCATAAATGCATAAAATAGTATTTTTGCATGATTTTAGTTTTCCACTGTAAAGCATAAACAGAGGTGGTAAGAAAACTTTCAAAACACCTCTGAGTAAAATAAGCTAACCACTAACAATCTGTACCATATGGTATCCTAGATATAGAGCGCAATTTTTTCTCGTTCAAGCCTTTACAAAATTTATCTTTGCTCTGACCATTTAACCGGTTTAATGTAGCCGAATTTTTTCTTGCTACGGAGCGGTATTTATCCTCGCTTAGATAGAAGCTAACTAATAATATACAATGTACGTGCATGGACGAGACACAGAATTCAACTGACTAACATATTCCCTCCTGCTATTAGTGACAGACACTCCCAACATTGCTAATGCACGTTTAGGGTACTCAATCTCAACCGATAATATCTAAGATACCTATAAAACATACCATAAGCTCACAACTATATTTTCAAACGAGCTGCTTTTCATCATAAATTTTGCATTTCAAACAACTTTCCATAATTTCATGTAGGAGATATTCGTATTGAATTTAGTATTAAATCAATTTTTAGTATTTCAAAACATGAGTTTACATATAACATTGAATAAAAACTAATCATATCAAAACATTTCGAAATGACACTCACATATTATTAACTCACGATAACGTATGATTTAGGGTTCCCTCGTTTCCACTTCACCTACACATAATCACATTCTACGTTTAAACAACGTCGTAACTAAATTTATTCGCACATACACTTCTATAGTCATGCATTAATACACATCAACGCTTAATTTTCGAAACACCATTTTCTAAGTCATATCAACTTTAATTATCTACACATATTTTTTATACAAATTTCTTAATAATTAGGCATGTAAAAACACATCAAATTAAGCCTAAATTTACACTAACGCATTAAATGAAATTTTGTATCATTCTAACTCATGTTGGCTGAACCTTCCCTGAACTTTTACACCATCTATTGCACTTAATTTTCTTCTCATAATCATATTCAAACACATGTAAAATGATGTCAAATCAAATCAAATTCATGAAACTCACACTTAATGATACGAACCCCGCCAACCCATGACGAAACCCGTAATCAAGAGAAGAAACCAAGACCGTCTAAGACAAGTTCGAATGATGGAACCGCGACCCGTTACCTATGACGAGGTAAGAACCTTGGTATGGTGAAGACGCCACAATCAACAATGGAGGGTTGATTGATAAATGGAAAGTTTCAAAAGCCACGGATAATTCCGACAAGTTTGAAAATTGTTCAAAGAACCAAAGAGAAATTCGTTCTCACAATATCATGAAAATGACCTCCCATTCTTCATTGATATTATGCTTATTTATAGGTTGAAAAATACAAGTCCGAATTTGGAAATTACAAGCATTAAAATCAAAGAGAATCATGCCTATGCTAAAAAGGAAATTTCGGATTACAATCATTAAAACAAAGGAAAATCACGCCTAAGACAGAAAGGAAAAAAAACTAATATTCTAATTATTATTCCTGATTTTACTAGAAATCTAAATAGAAGAGTTGACTCTTCTTCCATTATGGTAGGGCAATTCATACCAAAGATACATGCCCATTAAATGCAAAGATTAGGTTTGAGTTGGGCTGGAATCCTTTAGAACTTGGATCAAGTTAATGCCTTTTAGTTGTTCACGTAGGCCTCTATCAATGGGCTTCCATGATTGTATTTGAGTGCAAACTTCTTGAATCAGCCTGTTAAGTGCTTTCTTGAACTTCTTAGCTCGAGCCCTCGTAACTGGTTCAATAGGGATTTGAATTGGATCTTTTGCAGACACACCTTGAACCACATCATTCCCCTCCTCTTGAAAAGGATTTGTCCTCAAATCGTCTCCTACATCAAAAGGACTCAAGTCAGTAACATTGAAAATAGCACTAACATTATACTCACCCGGTAAATCTAGCCTGTAAGCATTGTCATTGATGCGCTTTAGAACTTGAAAATGACCATCTCCTCTTTGAAGCAATTTGGAACGCCGGAAATCGCTCTTTCCTCATATACAACCAAACCCAATCTCCAGGTTCAAAGATTAATTTGGAGTGTCCCTTATTGGCTTGCTTGGCATATTATTGCTCCGTCCTTCGCTCAATGTTGAGTCTTGCCTTCTCATGAATCTGCCTGACAAAAATCAGTCTTCTTTTTGTCATCTAAATTAACACGCTCAAATATTGGTAAAGGAGATAAATCTAATGGAGTTAACGGATTAAAACCATACACAATTTCAAAATGTGAAAATTTAGTAGCGGAATAACAGTATGATTGTAAGCAAATTCAACATGTGGTAAACAATCCTCACAAATCTTAATGTTTTTCCTAATGATAGCCCTCAATAAAGTAGATAAAGTCCTATTAACTACTTCAGTCTGACCATCGGTTTGTGGGTGACAAGTGGTAGAAAACAATAGCTTAGTACCTAACTTACTTCACAAAGTCTTCCAAAAGTAGCTTAGAAACTTAGCATCCCTATCCGAAACAATTGTTCTAGGCATACCATGTAATCGCACAATCTCTCTAAAGAATAAATCAGCAATATTATAAGCATCGTTCGTTTTATGACAAGGGATCAAATGTGCCATCTTAGAGAACCTATCTATCACCACAAAAATTGAGTCTTTTCCACGTAGTCCTAGGCAAACCTAACACAAAGTCCATAGAAATATCAATCCAAGGGTGATTAGGAATAGGTAGTGGCGTATACAAACTGTGGGCTTACACTCAGGATTTTGCTTGCTTACAATACACCTACCATAAACCCTCTCAACGTCTCTTTTCATGCATGGCTAAAAGAAGTGTTCCTGCAAAATAGTCAAGGTCTTAGCAACTTCAAAATGTCCCATTAATCCTCCGTTATGGGATTACTTAACTAGCAAATCACGCAAAGAACAATTCGGCACACATAACTTATTCTCTCGAAATAAAAATCCTTCAATCCTATAAAACTTACCCACTACGTTTTTCTCACAAGCTTGAAACTCCTCGGAAAAATCTTGGTCTAAATGATATAATTCCTTAATGTGCTCAAAACCAAGTAAATCGCATCAATGGTAGAGAGTAATGCGTACCTGCGAGAAAGTGCATCGACAACCACATTCTCCTTACCTTGCTTATACCTGATGACATATGGAAATGTCTCGATGAACTCCATCCAATGCGTATGCCTCTTGTTCAACTTTTGTTGTCCTTTCAAGTGCTTCAATTCATGATCGGTGTGAATCACGAACTCTTTGGCCCAAAGATAATGTTGCCACGTTTGTAAAGCCCGAACTAATGCGTACAACTCCTTGTCATAAGTTTGGTAGTTTAAAGCTGCCCCATTTAACTTCTCACTAAAGTACGTAATTGGTCGTTCATCTTGCATGAGTACGGCGCCAATACCTACACCTGAAGCATCATATTCAATCTCAAACATCTTATCAAAGTTAGGTAAAGACAATAATGGAGCGTTTGTTAATTTTTGCTTGATTAGCTGAAACGCCTTTTCTTGCTCTTCCCCCCACTTGAATCCAACGTTCTTCTTAATTACTTCGGTGAGTGGTGCGGCCAAAGTACTAAAGTCCTTCACAAATCGCTGGTAGAAATTAGCAAGTCCATGAAAGCTCCGAACTTCACCTATGCTTGTAGGACTCGACCACTCTTGAATTGCACGGACCTTTTCATCATCAACCTATATTCCTTGTGCACCAACAATAAAACCAAGAAACACAAGCCTATCGATGGAAAAAGTGCATTTCTTCAAGTTAGCAAACAACTTTTCTTTTCTAAGCACATCCAAAACTGATTTTAAATGCACAACATGATCATCCAAGTTTTTGCTATAAATGAGAATATCATCAAAGTAAACAACAACAAACCTACCTATATATGCACGCAAAACATGATTCATCAATCTCATAAATGTGCTCAGTGCATTAGTTAATCCATAAGGCATTACTAACCACTCATATAATCCATGTTTTGTCTTAAAGGCAGTTTTCCATTCATCACCCACTTTCATGCGAATTTGATGATATCCACTTTTCAAATCAATTTTAGAAAATATACAAGCACCTTGCAATTCATCCAACATGTCATCTAAGCGAGGAATAGGATGTCGATACTTTACCGTAATGTTATTGATGGCTCGGCAATCAACACACATCCTCCAAGTCCCATCCTTCTTAGGCACAAGTAGAACCGGAATGGCACATAGTCTCATGCTTTCCCTCACGTACCCTTTTTTCAGTAATTCACTGACCTGCCTTTGAAGCTCCTTTGTTTCCTCGGGGTTGCTCCTATAAGCCGGTCGGTTTGGGATCGTCGCACCGGGTACAAAATCAATTTGATGCTCAATCCCTCGCATTGGAGGTAAACCAGGTGGTATGTCTTCGGGAAAGACATCATCATAATCCTGCAAAAGAGAGTTAATACTGCTCGGCAAATTTTCGGCAAGATCATTAATACACAAAAAAGCCTCGTTGTACATAAGTACTATAAAGGGCTGTTGTAATTGTAAAACTCTCTTGATCTCACTTTTTTTGGCAATGAAACAATGTTTTTCCTCTCTTAAACTCACCAAGGCCGAATTTGATTTCTTTTTTTCTGTCTCAATTTTTTTGGCCTTTTTCTCTTTTTCTCTCGAATTTTGACTCATTTCTTTTCTCTCATTCTCTTCCTTTTGATCACTCTCTTTGTTTAACCTTACTTGATCCTCATATACTTGTTGTGGTGTCAAAGGTACAAGAGTGATTAGACGTTGATTGAGTACAAAAGAGTATTTATTGGTAAACCCATCATGCTTGACCTTTCGATCAAATTTGCATGGTCGTCCTAGCAACAAATGTCCGGCTTGCATTGGAACGACATCACATAATACCTCATCTTCATATTTTCCGATTCGAAATGCAACTAACACTTGTTTGCTTATCTTTAATTTGCCGCTATCATTTAACCACTGCAACTTGTAAGGCCTAGGGTGTCTCAATGTGGGTAAGCCTAGTTTCTCCACCATAGTTGTGCTAGGCAACGTTAGTACAACTACCACCATTAATAATCACACTACATACCTTATTTTTGACGTAACACCTAGTGTGAAAGATGTTTTCTCGTTGCACTTCGTCCACCTCCTTGGCTTGTACACTCAAAGCCCTTCTCGCCACCAACAGCAAATTCTTCTCTATAAACATCCTCCAATGGTGGCATTTCATCGGTGTCGGAATCTTCATCATCGGTCACAACATCTCCATTGTCTCGCATCAACCATAACCCGCTTGTTTGGGTATTGACTCGCTATGTGACCCCTACCTTGACATTTAAAGTATTTAATATCACGATTCCGTGCAGTAGTAGTGTCAAGTTTATCTTGAGAATCACGGCTGGTATTCTCCAGCTTATGATCAAGTTTGGGCTTCAGAGTTGAGGACGACTGTGGCTTGTCCTCATTTCTTGAAGAACTTGGTTTCCAAGGGTTAGACCTTGGGTTATGGCCTGCACGGGTGCCTCCCCTCATCTTGAGTTAACGCTCCACGATAATGGCCATGTGTACCATATCCTCGATCTCCATATAATGTTGCATCTCCACCCGGTCATGAATGTCTTGATTCAACCCTTGCAAGAACCTCGTCATGGTTGCCTCGAGATCCTTTTCTACATTGGCTCTAATCATGACTTTCTCCATTTCTTGATAATACTCCTCTACACTCTGATGCCCTTGCCTAAGCACTTGCAAACTTTTGTATAATTCCCGGTAATAATGGCTCGGCACAAATCGCTTCCTCATCACCGACTTCATATCTTCCCATGTTGTAATCGGATGCTCCCGGTTCCGACGTCTATTCAACACCAATTGATCCCACCAAACAAGAGCATAGTTAGTTGAAAAATTCAATGGCTGCTAGTCTCACCTTCTTAAGTTCAGAATAATTGTGGCAATCGAATACTAACTCCACATTCTTTTCCCACTCAAGATAGGCTTCCGGATCGGCTTTTCCTTGGAACGACGGAATCTTCATCTTAATGCTACCCAAATTATTGTCCTCCTAATTCCTAACTTCTCTATTCCCATTCCCTCATCTAAACCTACTCCGATTCAATGGTGGCTCATTCAACTCTTCCAACTCTTCCAACTCCTCTTCTTCTTCTTCAACGTTACCCCAACGCTCTCTTTGTTGCATTCGCCTAGGTGGTGGCCTAACAGGTGAATTTCGTTGCCTTCTATTCTCCAATTCTAACCTATCCAACCTTTAATGGATTTGCTCATTCTCAGCCCTCATTATTCGTCTCACCTCACCTAATATCGCCTGTATTTGTAGGTTAGGAATGGTTGATTGTTGTATCTCTTCAATTGAGTTTTCTTCTTGGTTGCATGACATGGTTATAACCTGCAAAAATGGAAATAGGAACAATATGGAAAAGACCTCACTACACTCCCTCATGTGTATCACTCGACATTATGAATCACTCCATTTTCGCTCGTGTTTCACTCAATTGGCTTTTACTCTCTAATATGCTCACCTTTCTTGTCTTTTTCCACTCGTGAATTCTCTTTCGGTTCTTTTCAAACTAACAAACAATATTCAAAATTACACGTAGCAATTTGCCAAAGACTTACCAACCAAAAAGTAATACTGATATGAACTCGTACGAACAAGATTTCGGATTCTCAAAAAGGAAAAATTTCGACTCAAAATTTTCACATTTGAAATAAGGGTCAGATTAAGACTCGTGGACACTCGAATAATAGAAAGAAAACAAATTTTACGATCCTCTTGCTTTCTTCTTCTCTTTTCTTTCTTTTCTTTCTGATTTTTTTTTTTTTGTCTTCTTTTTAATAAAACAAACTAGAATAGAACGAAAACGAAATTTAAAGACGAAAAACAAAGAAAGTAAAAGGATAGGTAAACCTGACCTAGAACCGTGCTTTGATACCAAATTGATACGAACGTCGCCAACCCGTGACGAAACCTGTAATCAAGAGAAGAAACCAAGACTGTTTTCTAAGACAAGTTTGAAGGATGGAACCGCGACCAACCTATGACGAGGTAAGAACCTTGGTATGGTGAAGACGCCACAATCAACAATGGAGGGTTGATTGATAAGTTGAAAATTTCAAACTCCACGGATAATTCCGATAAGTTCGAAATTCGTTCAAAGAACCAAAGAGAAATTCGTTCTCACAAATATCATGAAAATGACCTCCCATTCTTCATTGATATTACGCCTATTTATAGGCTGAAAAATACAAGTCCGAATTCAGAAATTACAAGCATTAAAATCAAAGAGAATCATACATATGCTAAAAAGGAAATTTCGGATCACAATCATTAAAACAAAGGAAAATCACGCCTAAGATAAAAAGGAAAAAAAAAACTAATATTCTAATTATTATTCCTGATTTTACTAGAAATCTAAATAGAAGAGTTGACTCTTCTCCCATTATGGTAAGACAATTCATGCCAAAGATACATGCCCATTAAATGCAAAGATTAGGTTTGACTTGGGCTGAAATCCTCTAGAACTTGGATCAAGTTAATGCCTTTGAGTTGTTCACGTAGGTCTCCATCAATGGACTTCCATGATTGTATTTGAGTGCAAACTTCTTGAATCAGCCCGTTAAATGCTTTCTTGAACTTCTTAGCTCAAGCCCTCGTAATTGATCCAATAGGGATTTGAATTGGATCCTTTGTAGACACACCTTGAATCGCATCACTTAAGCAATATAGCATAGTTTGGCCGTGAGATATATCATTAACATCCAATGAATTTCTTTCCAAATTTCATGTTATTTTCATCATTACCATAGTTCATATAACCATCCAAAACAACCAAACACAATTATTCATCACTTGAAGATACCAATAGCTGAATGCATAGCAATATGGTTCCATCAACTTTTACTTCCCATTTTAGCATCCTATCTCGGTATTTTGACACTTTTACATGTATGAGATCACTTACATAAGTTTAAACACAATTTGGACCATAAAACCCTAGCTTGGCCAAATACCATATCCAACTTACACCAAGGTTTCTTCAAGTTTTTCCATGTGAAACCACACTAAAATCACATTAATTTTCAGGGCAAGGAAACTAATATTCTAAACAACCTTAACTTGAATTTAAATCAACAAGTCATCAATACTAGTAAGCTTACCAACTCCTCTTGGTTCACTAGTTTTGTTTTCTCACCAAATTGAAGTCTCAAATCCTTAAATCCATACACAAAAATTACATTAAGATCACATACAACTTATTTGGAAACTTTAATCTAACAATTCCCACACAAAAGTCAATAAAACTTGAATCTTATTACTTGAAAACCATTTGATATTGCTAGATATATTTCTTAGGCTTGTAAACAACCTTTGTATGGCTTGAAAACCACTCAAAATTGCTTCAAAATTTATTAAACTCCGCTGCTGTTCCTTGGTATGTCAACAGCAGAACACTTCTCCTTTTTTCGTCTCTTTTGCCGACTTCACTTCTTTTCTTTCTCTTTTAATTTTCTTTTATTCATTTCACTATATATAGTCCTTGCATGCCTTTAACAAATACCCCCAAACTAACCTTAAATTTTCAAGATTGCGAGTGGTTTGATTTGGAGCTTTTTGATTGGTTGAAAAATAAAAGCAATTTTTATTTTAACAAATTCAATTTCATTCCGATCAAATGACACTATTTTTGTCTTTTAGCCTATTTTGTCTCCATTTGCCATTCTTATCTTCTCTCTTCATGCTTCATCCTCATTCTTTCACACCACCTCATGTTTGTTTTTCCTCTTTCACACCACTTCATGCATCTCTTCCATTCTTTTCATGTTTTCAAATTTCCAAAAATGCCCTTATACATATCTTGCATTAAATAAATTTCAAAAATATTATATAGTTATTAAATCTTCAAATTGATAATGTAATATTCTAATTAGGTATGTTATCTCTCAATTTCATACTTTGAAAAAAATTCAAATTGGTTATCATCAATTCCCATTATTCTCCAAAAAAAACTATTTTCGTCTAAAACTCTTCGGAGCTCTTAAAATCTACTCAAATGGACTCATTTTTTATTAGTTTCAGTTTATTTAAACACTAATACTAATTTCTGTCCTTTTCATTTACGAGATTCACTTTTCGAAAATTACTATTTACACGAATACTATTAATAAGAAAATACTATTCTTAACAAAAATCACTATTCACGATTTTTGGGATTCGTTTCCCAAAAATAACTATTTACTCGAAAATACTATTCACATGAAAACACTATTTATTGAAAAAAATTTATTATTCCATAAGCAAGGGCATAATTAATAGTATATGAATTTGGAAGGATATGTTACAAACCAATTCAACATTATAGCAAAAACTCAGCAAAGTACATATACTTGCAAAAACCCAAAGTACCCACCCGCTCAAAACTCACAACACCAAAAATAGATTTCCTAGAAAAAGACATGGACACCTTCAAAGAAGTATACCACCATGATCAACAGCGAGTTAAGGCCCATGGCTCCTCACCCTCCTCTTCTTCCTCATCAGGCTTCTCATCGCGAATGTCTATCATCGGCATCCTCTTTAATGGTAGTCATAGAGGCGGCAACAGTAATGGTAATGGAAATGTTAACAACAGAGGCAAAGCAACAAAAGATTTGGATCAAACGCACCTTCAGCCAATCGAACAAATCTAGGTGGGTTTGTTCCAGGTTACCGAATAGACCCTTCATTCGATAATGACGAACTGAGATAGGTTCATAGTAATCAACAATATGGGTTTCAGACCCATATCGTGAAACTCAATATATATGTGTATATGTGTAGTGGTGAACCTTGAAACTTTATTTAGGGGGCACATAAACAAAATAATAAAAAAATTGACATTCATACCAAATATATCATATGTTATTATGTAAAAGAAAGTCCAATAATAGTTTAAATAAAATGAAATATATATATATAAAACTTAAGCAAAGTAAGTAGTCTTATGCTTAAAAATCCTAATCAAATCATTAAAATAAATAAATATATATATGTAAACTACGTAAATTTACCATTTACTCAAAAAATTATTAACTTAAATAAGACACAAACCATATGTATTTATTAGAAAACAATTTCAGCCTAATTTTACAAAAAAGAAAATGTATTTATAATGAACAACAATATAATTATACAACGAATTATAAAATCTGCTCTAAATTTTTTTGAACTTTCAATTTTTATTGATTCTAAATAAAGTAAATTTGGAAAGTAAGAAAAATTATATATAAAAAAATAAAAAATAAAAAAATAAAATTGAATCATGACAATACATGAACAATTTTAAAGCAATAACTTAAAGTTTAAGATTTTAAAATTTATTGGTGGATATATATATTAATTAAGATTTTAGGAATTTTTTCATAGTTCGTGATAAAATATAAAAGTTTATAAAGTCAAAACATGTTCGGTTTGAAGGTTCGTTAAGTGGGTGGAAATGTAGGCTTCGGTGGGTGCAAAAATAGGCTACACCTTCGATCATCAATGCATTTGCACATTTTATGAGTATACTAACATAAAAAACTTAATAGAATTTTATAAAATTTCCCCCGCCGGGGGGCCCAACTAATCCTATATTGGGTTTGTCCCTTTGTGTGTGTATGTGCGCATGCACGCACGTCAAGGACAAAACTGATGAATTTTATAAAACTTATGGGATAGCGGGTTTGTAAATCAATTAGTGTTTAAAAAAAATGAAGGTTTTTCAAAATAGAGGGATGAAATTGAAATTTTAATTATAATTTGAGATGCGTGATATTTTTACCATATGCGCAGCTGCACGTGCATTGTCCATTTATATATTTGCTAATATATCTTTTAAGAGCACATTGAAATGATACTCATCTACATAAACAATTTAACTACTTATTCATTTTAATTTATTTTCGAATGTCATGAGATTTATATATCCTAAAATACACACTATATAGAGTGGACAACTCCGACAACGAGGCTTACCAATTACACATTTCCGCGGTAGCTTTGCTCAACAACGAGACTCCATGAGTACTCAGGTCTAGCATATACAAAAAAGCAAGGGTGAAATTGGAATTTGAACATAAATTAACTTGACGATATATTGGATTGTATAAATGAAGACTTATAAGATAAGACTACAAGAATACCGAGAGAACAAAGAGTAAAGATTCTTTATTGTACTTATTTTTATTAATCTTTTAATAATTTAATAATATTTTAATATTTAAAAAAACGAATAATCAATATTATTAGTTTTTTTCTGTTCCACGAACCACTCAAACTTAAACATTTAACACCAAGAAGAGATCTACAGAAGTAATTAAAGAAGAAATAAACTTTCTTAAAGAACAATTCAAAATAGAATATATATATATATATGTATATAATAATTAAAGCAAGAAGAAGGGAACAGAGCAGCAGTATCCAGGCAGGTTGCAGCCCCATCTCGCCGCATCAGGCACACCTTTCAAATCCTATATTTTTCATACTTTATACACGTCCCTTTCTCTCAATAATCCGCAGTTAATTTGCAAGGCCAACGATGACAAAATTCTGGTTCTGCTCAAAGCAGCTACGACAGGCGCACATGTAAGACTATCCTTCACAAATCACAAAAATTTAAAACAGACACTTGAATATGTACTTGTTTGTAACTACCGGTTTTTAGAATTTAAATGAGAATCCGATAGCGGTTTATGCCTCGTTACACGGATGCGTCATCACGTCGACTCATGTGAAACGTGACAGCTGCGGGAATTTGAAGAACATATAATTGTTCCATTAATTCTCAACAGAAATTTACATTTTCCGGATAAAAGGAAATTTAAAAAAAAAAAAAGAAAAAATCTGCTACAAGAGGCCACACCAAGCTCATTTACAGACCCATCAACCCCTGAACACTCCCCACCACGAAAAAAAAAAAAAAAAATTGTAAATGTGAGCTCCAAAAATCAAAAGCTCAAGAGGAAGCAGAACAAATAATTAAATCAATGAGTCTGATTTGAGGACTCTTGATGGTTGTCCATGTTCCCTCCCGGTACCTGACCACCACCACCTCTGTTCTTGACCTCCTCCTCCTCCTCCCCTTCCTCCAATTTGTCACCACAAGAACAGCTCTTGCTGCTCTCATCACCAAAAGAAGAAGATCTGCTTGACATTGGAGTGGCCAAGTAGGTTGGCTTCAATTCTCCGGCCATGATAACCAGTATCTTCTCTTCAAACACTTGTGAGGAATTGTACTGGGCAGCGTCATCGCCTTTACCACCCTCCGCAGCCTCCAAATCTCGATCCCCTCCATCATTCTCGCCGCCATCAAGGTAGCCGGAGAGCTTCCAGTAGGAGCAGGCCAAGATTAGAAGAGCAAAAGCAATCAAACCCAACATGGCCGCCAAACCACCGAACAGGTATGGCACCGGAGAGTGCCAGGGCGAGTGCGGAGGCTGAGTCGTCGACCGGGTTGGCGTCATCGACCTAACGTGGGTAGGTTGTCTTGTTGTCTCCATTGCTACGAATCTCTGTGAGAGTGGAAATGGTTAGAAGAGAGAGTTTGGGTTTGGAGAGAAGAGAGAAAGAGAAGAGGATTTATACTGAAAAAAGCAGGTGGTGGGTTTTGTTTGGCGAATTATGTCGTCATTTTATCAGAGGTGGGGCCACCACGGGTGCTCACTTGGGTCATGATGTGATTGAGATGGCTACCATGACACAACATACCTTAACAGTGAAAACGCACTTTCGAAACAGTGAAGATTGTAGTAATCTTTGTTTTGTTGCGTGAATATTTTTATTTATATATTTTTTTAACATATTACACTTTCAGGTTCACTCTAATGGACGTTACGATGAAATTCAAAAAAAAAAAAAAATTCGGAACATGAAATTAATGGACATTATGATGAAATTTTCTATACAAGCCTCTATTCCAAAAGAAAAAAAAAAAAATTGTAGTTATCACTATGAACAGATTTAAGTGTAATTTATCCACACACACCACATGGTCCAATGATAATTGTTCCTATTTGTATGATGGTACTCGAAGAGACACACTTATTGTTAAGCGGAGGAATGTTGTGCCAGAAGCACAACTTGGAGTGTCTGAATATTTTGCTTGATGATGTAATCTTTTCATTATTATCATATTGAGGGATTTTCAATCACCAGCTTGCAGATTCAATCTTTAGGATTTGTTGTATGGGTTGAATATTTGTTCTGATTAAATAATATTCATTGTAATTTAATTAACTATATTCATTGTAATTGCATTAATTTAATTCAATAATATTCATTGTAATTGCATTAATTTAAACTATATTCAATGTATTTGTTTAAAGATAATTTCTATATAAACAAACATAAACTCTTCTAATACTTCATAACACAACAAAACATTACAATGGCTTCTCAGTTGAAAAGTTATCGTGGCCGGGGAAATAAGTGTTTTTAGAATTTTTATAACTTTTAGACTGGAGTGTGTTTAAAAAGTAAGTATCAAAAGCAACCAAAAAATAATAATAATAAAGTGATCGTAAGAAGAAAATCTCTTCATTAGAGTTTGTAAGTACATTATTTTTTTTCTTTTGCAAAAGTCAAGTAGGATCAAAGTGCTCAGCTTTGCACTGATATTTAACCAAGGAACTTGGTTCTTCCATTAATTATATTTGATATCCACGTATATTTGCTAATTTATTTTACTAAAAACGAATTTAGTTATTTTACTAGTTGATTAAGATTACTCATCCATAATAATTTTTAATTTTTTTTAATAACTATCTTTATAACTAATTTAAAGGTTATTAGTGATAGTTAATGTTACTTAATCAGTAAAGTAGTTTGTTGACATTCAATTTCGATTAATCTGATTCTCCAAACCCAATACCTGCGAAACAACAAACAACAGACGAAACACGTGTGACCAAGACCAAAAAAATAGAACACAATGAGTTTTTACATGGTTCGGCAAAACAATGACCTACGTCCACGACCGTCACCCATTTTTCTTTCTAGGAGTCACAATATATATATTTCACTCTGTCCTTTATACCGAATTTCCTCCTCCATTTATAGTGGAGATGTTACAATTGAAATAGATTTGGGAATCTTACAGATAAGGTAAAAAATAATTTACATTAATTAAGATAATATCTTTCGAGATTATCTCCATTATATTTGCAATATCTGCCTATAATATCGTAATTTGATTTGCATGAAAATAGGTAAGTGATCTTCTTTCTTGAATTGAATTGATTCGTCTTTTAGAAGGTCAACTAGTCAACTTTAACGAGCACATCGAGCGATCAGGTTTTTCTAGTGATCCAATGCTGCCTCTATCGAGCAGACTCTGCTGCTTTCACTGAGCAGATTCTGCTGTTTCCTTGACCATCGAACAGACGCAGGGACCTTTTGATCGCTTTAATACCTGTAGGGGACACCTTTCAAGCAGTCTTTCGATTACGACCAGATCTCCTTACGTTTTATCAAGCATCCACCTGATTACTCAACGATCAAAACAATCAGTCATATAATCAGGTGTGCCCGGATGCAAACTACCCGACGATTGCGTATATTTTCCTTTGACTTTTGACTATCTAGACTAGGTTTCTTGGGCTTTTTCTCACAAGACAATACAATGGGCCTTATCTTTGGGCTTTTCTCCTCTCTTTCCATAATTACCAAAATACCCATAACATAGTCAAACTCCGTTTAAAATTGGTCTCATGATAATACTTTATCAAAAAAAAAGAAAAAAGAAGAAAAGTATATGATAATACAATGAATTACTATAGTATTATTCCTTATTTTATTCCTTATTTGTAAAATCACTTTAAGAGGCATTAATTTAATACTTCAAATTTAGGACTGAGTTAAGAGGAGGCTTTAATTTCAAGTGTAAATAGTAACTTAACATTTCCATCCATGAAACATAAAACTTCCCTCTCACCATCATGTGAATTGAGACTATAGATTCCGAACGTTATCCCACTAATTTCTCTATGGGTGGTCCCTTCTCCATCTCTAATTAACATGTATAGCCTTTAATTAAAGATTAACTAATTAATTAAAAACAACTGGCCCCCTTAGATTTCTTACTCATCCCACTCAATTAAATGCTTATCCACCCTATTTTCTTCAAGTGTTATATAGAGCACTAGATGTCTTTTTTTATTTTTTTATTTTTATTTTTTTAAATAATTAATTTATTGGTTAAGAAAATATAGCTGTTTGAGAAATGAGAGTAGCGAAGGAGGAATGATAGTTGTTTTGTGGTTGACCCCACCTCATGATTGACGACTCAATTAAGCAGCCAAACGAATCACATTAATGAAGATGGTGGAATTCCACTTCAATATGATTAATTAAAAGTTTAATCTAATAATACTGTCAATACATACAAGTAGAAATGGAAGCCAGGATCAATTATAGATAATTAATAATCATCATTATTCTATTGATGTGACTCCCATTTTTTATTATCAATCGAATTTAATTGATTTAAAACTAGTGGGCTCCGGTATATTAATTAGCTTATCTTCATGCTAACGTGAGCGAATTATGAGTAAAAACATTTGACGGGAAAAGGGTTTTCTATACATGCATGACACATTGCAAGCACAACGAGCACCACCACCACCACAACAAAAACAATAATAATAATAACAATCATAAAGATTTTAATGTGTCAAGATGGATTGTTAACTTCCCAATGAGTTCAATGGCATTCTTGAAAATAATAATTTGATCTAACACCTTTTGTTGTTAGAAATGTTTTCTTTTCCTTTCAAATAATAAGACGTCTACATATTTGATTCTATCTTTAATAAGATCGAATAAACATTACATGTGGATAAATATTTAAAAATTAAAATCTATATATAGAAAATATCATGTGTTAAAATTAATTAATGTTTTGTACTTTTTTTTAAAAATAATCTTTTGTACTATTTTTATCTAGTTTAATGACGTGAACAATTAACTTATAGGGAGATTTCTAAGTCGCCTCCCAACTTTTGATCATAGTATGAAAATGATACCCATAGTTTCGTAATGAGCAATTTTGTCTCACCGTTAGTTCTTCTGGAAAAAATGTTAAAAAAAGAGTAATAAATGGATTTTTTGTCCCTATCTAAACTTAATTAAAATCAAAATTAATAAAAAAAAAAAAATCTCCACCATCCACTCTAAAATGGATGGTGGGAGATCAAAATTAATTTAATAGTTATAAAAAAATATGAATTAAAATAACAAATAATTTTTTTCTCAAATAAAAAAGATCTCCACTGTCGATCACATGATTGACAGTGGGGATTAATTCGTCATATGATGAATGGTGGAGATTAATTTAAAATTAAAACTTAATATTTAAATTTGTTTAAAAAATTAATTTTTAAAATTGTCTTAAAAATAAAGACAATAGATCTCCATCGTCCATCTATCAAATAATTTTTAAAATAAAAAGAAAAAATTGTTGAAGAAAAGAGACATAAAAGAAAATCTTTATTTAAAAAAAAAAATTCTAATTAAAGATTTAGGTTATGAATCTAAAACTTCAAGTCTAAAAAAATCTTTCTTCAACTTAAAGATATGAGTTCATGACCCATATCTTCAAAAAAAAAAAAAAAAAAAATCACAACAAATTATTGAAAATAGGAAAAGAACTTCAACACCAATCAACACAATTAATCAATCCAGTAGATGGACATCAATCCATTATCCTCAATCCAGAATTTCACATTAAACCTGAAACTTCATATTAGACCCCAAATCATATTAAACCTAGAACTTCAACACCAAATCTGCCTCCTCAATATCTACCTCTATAATCCATCGCAACCAATCTTCAATCCAACACAACCAATCGACACAATAACATCTATATCATACATACATACATATATATGGAAAAAAAAAATGAGAGGTAGAGGAAGAAGTGACAAAGATGGTCTGGAGAGGGAGATGGAGGTTTAGAGAGGGAGAAGGATCTGGAAAAGGACGACGATGGACCATTTTGATTGAGATAGACGGTGATAGAGGTTGGTTTTAATATGAAAAGGGAGATGGAGATGGTTGATTGATCAAGAGAGAGAGGATTGCCAACACTTAATAAACCCAAACCCTATCCTCACTGCAATCACACCAACCAACACCACCAAACCCTGATCGTTCATCACTGTAACTATACGACAATCATACTAGTCAAATGCTGCTTATCGCCTCCAATTTTGTCTCTTCCAATAAAACCAGAGCTTCTTTGGTTCTTCCTTGATGACATTCACCAATGGAGGAGAGTGGCATTAATGAAGGAAAACTAGGTAATAGAGGAGATGTGTAATGGAGGAGAGCAATGGTGATAGAGAAAAAAGAGGTAGAGGTGGAGGAAGAGTGGTTGATAGTAGAAAATGGCCTAGACGATGGTGCTTTTGGTGTAGAAAGAGAGAAAGAGCAAATTAGGATGGTGAAATAGAGAGTGTTTTCTTTTTTCTTTTTTCTTTTTTCTTTTTTTTTTTTAAATTCATTTACAATTAATTTTCAATTTGATCTCCACTATCCAAAGATCAATCATTTTTTTTTTTATAAAAAATAAAACTTACATTTTTATTTTTTTTCATTTGTATTACTTTTTTATTAATTGATATTTATTTATAAGCTTCATTTACCATTTTACCCTTCCATCTCTAACAGCAATGGATGGAATTGGTAGCAGCAGGGTGTTGATTCCTTATTTAATTAAACTTTGGGGTTGAAAAAAATGCTAATTGCAAAACCACGAGGATCAATTTTAGATTCTGATCAAACGTTGGCGGTAAATTATAAATATCCCTTAACTTATATAACTTCAATTATTAATCCAAATAATTTATTTAACAACCTAATTAGGTACACAATAATAAAATATAGAATTTATGTCAGATAATAATTCTATCATATATGTAAAGAAAAAAGAAAATTAATTTTTTTTTTCAATATTCTAAGTTTAGTAAAATTAATTGAGTGATTATATTTGTAACTCAACTTCCACGCTCATCCCTTATTATAATGTTAGTTCATTCGGATTGTCTCTAACATGTACCAAATGAAAATGTCAAAATAACCACTCCACCTCAAAGTGGCCATGCATGAAGATCCAAATTTACAATAATTTATTGGCGTTAACGTGTCAAATTCTATCTTACCGTTTCCCTTACACTCAACTTCTTCTAGTGCCAAAATTTTCATTAAATGGCATCCAAGAATATGAGATAAGATCAAGAGAGAAAAAAGAAGTTTTAACCTATAAGAACAAATGGAGAAACGTTTAGTTATCATAATAATCATATTAAACAAATCCCTAAGTGGGATTTGGTTAGGATTTGCTTCTCGCAATTATTCTCGTCTCTATTTTTTATTTCTATTTTCTATATTTAATAAGAGATAGAGAGATAAAATCTTAGTGGGAAACATTATAATAATGAAGACTTTGGACGTATTTAAATGGGAGAGAGAACAAGCAGAATTGTCCTTGGCGTGTACGTTGAGTAGTGGAACGTGACGGAGAGACCCAGTGGAACAAAGCACTTTTTTTTTTTTAAAAAAAAAATTATTTTGGGAATATGTCTTCAATTGGGACCCATTTTTGGACCCTATTGGACGTTAAAACTTTGTTATCATCACCTTCGGTGTCATACAATTTCTTCATATATTTATATTTTTTGCATATGGTAGTGTTGGGTTAATTGGATTGTGACTGTGATCAATGCCACTGGGAGAAAAGATGCATTTGATAGGGGTAGGGTCCACTTGGATGTGTTAGGTCCCACAACTCAACTTCCTCTTCAATTTGAGTTTGTGATTGGAGAGGTTAAACCCAGCTAAGCCAGATTAATGTTTGAGAAACAAACCTATGAGCCCTCGAAAAAATGAAACGATTCAGTGAGTTAAGGTTGAGCATTGTCGCGATTGATTGTAGCATATATAATCATATCAATTTGTTGAAACCATTAAACAAATTGGTAGTCCTTCGTTGTTCTCATCTGTAGTATCAACCCATTTGCGATATAAATAGTTAATATAGTTGTGTCAACTCAACATATTGTGATCATTAATTATCAAGATGACATTGGCATACGTGTAAAAAAAATGGAGTGTGTAAAATTTGTGTAAATAGATTAACAAGGTTGATTTATCCAAATGTGATAAATAAATAAAATAAAATAAATCTATATAAATATATAAGACCTAAGACGTGTTATCTAATATGAAACAACCATCCTATCTAACTTGTACATGGAACAGAATTGAATAGACACATGTTGAATTACGTACCCGTTTAATAAATAGATTATGTTAATGTTACAGTTTTAAAAATGATTTGATTAAGCGGATATTATTCAACATGATGACCATCTTCTTCTTCATAAACTGAATACGACCTGCACAAAACCAGCAATAGAGACAGCCACTACTAAATTATAATTAAGTTGCAACACATATTTAACCGCGCCGTTTTTTAAAATGTTTAAACAACCGCTTCTGTCCTTTCTAACAACGACCAGTCTACCATATTTTTTTAGGTACATGTACGTTGCAACTTGCAACTACTTGTCGTTCTCTTTTAGAATTCCAAGAGCTTTTCTTGGAACCGCTTCTATCCTCCATTAGCCATTTGAACATGTGCCACCATCCCGCGACTGTGTTTCCTAATTATTTACTAGATTTTATCTTTATTCAATATTTGGCGACGGACCAACACTTGAAATATTTAAAAGTTTGCAACAATGTTATTGATGGGCACCGTTCCTAAACGACTACGACAGTCCACCAGTAACTCCACGATAGCCTTCCAAACGAGATTTACTCCGACTGAAAGGTTCTCGTGAAGTTAAACCGTCGTTTCTACAGAAAATCCTTTTATAACTTTTTTTCAATTTTCTTTTCAAATGGAAATAGTTGTAAACTTTTTCTTTTTAAAATACATTTGCAAAACAAAGTTAGTAAAAATTCTGACAGCACAACGACTGTTTTTCTAAAATTTTTCACCCTACAAAATTTTATAGGAAAACATGTACACTTCTAAAGCAATACAATTCTCAACTACTGGGCCCACTAACTAAGAATTTTATTACGAATTGTATTATCATAGAAGTGTACAGGTTTTCTATAAAATTTTACAAGATAGAAATTTTTAGAAAAACAGTCGTTGTTATGTCAAAATTTTTACTAACCCTGTTTTACTTTAAAAAGAAAAAGTTTTTAATCATTTCCACTTGAAAAGAAACTTGAAAAAAAGTTATAAAAGGATTTTCAATAGAAACGACGTCTTAACTTCATAAAAACCTTTCATTCGGGGTAGATCTCGTCTGGAAGGCCACCGTGGAATTGCCGGCGAGCTACCTCAGTCGTTTAGGAATAGGCCCGTCAGGTTGGTATTAGAGCCCGATTTTAGAAATAAGGTTTCCTATTTTCATGTTATGATTACATAAAGTGTTTTTACGTTATTATGTGAATCGAGCAACCCGAAAAAAAAAAAAATTATTATTCATACATATGATTTCAGAAAATTCATGTGTCACATAATTTTATTTTATTTTTGTTGAAATCACAGCAATATGTATCGACGAGGTAGCAGGGGTCCTCGTAGAGCTACTCTAGAGACTCCAGCACCTAATGCATCGTCCACGCCGGAGGGCCGAGCACATGACGGGGTGAGTGACTATGAATCAGCCCTATCCAGGATCGTTGGAACCTATGGAACCAATCAATGGAAATTTCAATGCAGAACAAGTGGCCCAAATACCAATGGTGACAATACATCAGCTAATAAAGACCCCGGAGGAACCAAAATGTTCAATTGAGCGTGTCTGTAAATTAGATGCGAAACCATTCGATGAAAGAGGCGATCGCGAGAGTGCCCTAGTTTGGTTGAATCGTGTTAGTAAGATCTATAGAGTTGTGAGGTGCTCGGATGAACAGAAAGTACTATTCTCCACCTTCCTCTTAGAAGATAGAGCAAAAGATTGGCAGGAGGCTCTAGAGAGGTGACATTCAAATGGGGTGTCATAGGCACAGTTTCAGAGAGAGTTTATAGATAAATTCTATCCAAAGAGCTATAAGGATGCTCGAATTGAAGAATTTTTCAGATTAGTGTAGGGTTCAACATCCGTGATCGAGTATGGAAAGAAATTCTTTGAGTTGGTCCGGATTGTTTCATTCATTTCTTAGGATGAGGAATAGAAGTGCAAAAGATTTATTGTGGGTCTAAATCCCAACCTCTTATCATTGGCCTATTAGATGCACTATGGGAAATTGGTTGAAACTGCAATGAAAGTAGAGAGGAATGCAATAATCATTATCCAAAATAAGAGATCAGAAAACAAGCGTAACAGATCCAATCTACCCCAAGAATGGCCTAGTAAATTTGTCAAGAAGAAGACCAAGCCTAGATGGGTTGGTAGCAAGAGGATGAGCCAAAGAGCATCATCCAGTCAGGAGTCAGTTAGGTCATCTGCTCCCGTGACATAAGGAGTTCAATGTCAAAGTGCAATACCTGTAGGAGGAGACATGCGAGTGAATATAGAATGAATAGCTCTACTTGTTATCATTGTGGGTAGGAAGACCATTATATGAGAGAGTGCCCATAGTTAGCCATCACCGCGAGCTCCGAGATTGGACCCTCATCAGCATCCACACAACCTAGTATTGGCTAGAGATAAGAAGGTAAAGGCTTTCAAACTAGAAGACGGAGTGCCACATTTCAGTTAGAGATACAGAGAGTAGAGGAGTACCTCCTTTAGGTCAGTTAAGTAGACCCTACACATACACTTGAATGTTCGCCGTCATCCAATAGGAAGAGGATGTCTCTCCGAAAGTGGTTAAGTGTATGATGTCTGTCTTTGATTATGATGTATATGCATTAATAGATTCTGGAGCTGCACATTCTTTTGTATTCTTATATTTTTTGCTAAGGCCAACTCGAAATTACAGTCACTAGATGATGGTGTAATAGTTTCCATCCCTACTGGAGACTCACTTTTGGTTGAAAATATAGTAATGAGTAGTAAGACAGTGATAGAAGACAAGGAGTTTCTAGCGGATTTGATTTTATTGAATATTTGAGATTTTGATGTAATTTTAGGGATGAATTGGTTATCCAAACATCGAGCCACCGTTGATTGTTATAAGAAGGAGGTTAAATTGGTTAGATAAAGGGAACCAGAGGTAGTGTTCTGTAGGATACGAAAAGTATTTGCCACTAGTATTATGAGCGTCATAACAACTAGTAAAATGTTCTATAAAGGGTATCAGGGATATTTAGCTTTTATTGGGGGGCTCCAGTTTTGTTCGTCAAAAAGAAGGATGAGAGCTTATGGTTATATATTGACTACAGGTAGCTAAAGAGGGTGACAATATGAAATCAATATCCGCTCTAAAGAATTGACAATTTATTTGACCAGTTATAAGGATTTAGAGTGTATTCAAAAATTGAACTAAGGTCAGGTTATCATTAGCTAAAAGTTTGTAAGAAGATGTTCCAAAGACTGCCTTCAAGACTCAGTATGGCATTACGAGTTCTTAGTTATGCCATTTGATTTGACAAATGTCTTAACCGCATTTATGAATCTGATGAATAGGGTCTTCCGAGCCTACCTGGATAAGTTTTTGATTGTATTTATTAAGGATATCCTAGTGTATTCAAGTAGTCATAAGAAGCATGTAGAATATCTCAGGATAGTGCTATAGACCCTACGAGAGCATTAACTATACGCTAAGTTCAGTAAGTGCCAGTTTTGGTTAAACAGAGTTGCTTTCTAGGATCATTTCATTTCAGCTGAAGGACTCAGTGTGGTCCTCAGAAGATAGAAATCATTACAAACTAGAAACTGCCCCACAAATGTAACTGAAGTCAAGAGCTTTCTCGAGTTGGCAGGCTATTACAGAAAGTTTGTTGAGGGATTTTCCAAAATAACAGTCCCACTGACCAGATTGACGAGAAAAGAAGAAAATTTTGAATGGTCAGATGTCTGTTAACAAAGTTTTGATGAGTTAAAGTGAAGACTGACATCGACCCTTGTACTTACATTACCAACGGGGATGGACGGTTTTACAGTATATAGTGATGTCTCAAGACAAGGTTTGAGTTATGTTTTGATGCAGAATAATAAAGTCATAGCATATGCTTTTAGGCAGTTAAAGAAACATGAGTAGAACTATTCTACCCATAATCTAGAGCTTGCAGTAGTGGTATTTGCACTGAGGATTTGGAGGCATTACTTATATGGTGTCCCTTATCGAATCTTCACGGATCATAAGAGTTTACAATACTTGCTCACTCAGAAGGAATTAAATATGAGGCAGAAGAGGTGGTTAGAGTTAATAAAAGACTATGACTGTACGATAGAATATCACCCTGAAAAGGTCAATGTAGTAATTGATGCCATAAGCAAAAGACTTACTAGTTCATTAGTGCAATTGAAGACGGTGTACCTTCTGCTTTTGGTAAAACTGAGATCTCTGGGAGTGAGGTTAGATGTAGCAGACTCATGGACATTATTGCCTACCTTTTATGTTTGCCCTATTTTGGTGGATCAAATAAGGGAACAATGGAAACAAGATCTGTAACGCCCCGAATTTTCACTATTTAAAAAATATATATATATCCGGATGAATAGTATTTCAGAATGAATAGTGATTTGTGGATGAATAGTGATAAGTGAATAATATTTTTGAGAAACGGATCTCGAAAATCATTGAAAGTGAAAGTTTTAGATGAATAGTATATTCAAACAAAAAAAATTCTCATGAACAGTGATTTTTGAAAAATAGACTCCGAACATCAAAAGTCTCGGAATAGAAATTAGAATTAGTAAAAAACACTGAAACGGATCAAGAACGAGTCAGTTTGAGGTAAAATAGAATAGTTTCCGTATCTGATAGGAAATTCGGAAGGATTTCCGAAAAAAATTTAAAAATTTAAAGAAGTGTCAAGATGAGTATGAAAATGCTCAAAAAGTCTTTTAGAAACTCAAATATCACTCTCGAAGGAAATTCGAATGGAAATAAAATCAAACCGAAAATCGTCAAAGGCGATATAGTGAAATTCAGAGAGCCAGAAAGAGGTATGGAATGACTTTTAAGAGTCACCGAGGTTACTAGAAGTATGTAGGAAGTCTGAATATAGGCCCCAAAAAATTTGAAAGGATTTAAAAAGAAAAATTTCGAAAAAGCTGAATTCGGGTGTTACATGGTCAATTTAATGATTGGATGACTATGAAATATTTTAAAATTTATTTGGGTAGGAATATGAATTAAATATATTAAAGGGCAAAGTAGATGTTTCACTAAGAAATTATCACCAATAACACAAATCCATGCCATGCAAAATGAACCAATAAAAGAGTGACACAAGGAGGTCCAAATTAGTGATCCATGTCATGTAAAATTTGCCAATGAGAAAGTGTCATTTAAAAGTGAAAAATGTATGATTAATTATTCACTGGTGTATATTGATTTATTATTCGGAAGCTACATGAAGTATAAGAGTTATAAGGAATGATTTATTAAGTTTTGTATATTATTGGAAGTGATAAAAAAGAAAATAATTATTATTTAGAATAGTATAAATATTTATTATTCAGAATACTTGTAAGTATGATTGTTCAGAATTATATGAGTATGATTGTTGTTGAAGATTTTAATTAAAGAATTTTGTTTAATGATATTCTGTCTAGGTGTTAAGTGTTATGAGTTTTTGGATATTATATACAAAGAAATTTATAGAGTATTCTATAAGGGTACAATTATGATTATCAGAGAGCTTTGGTTAATGATGATTTATATAAGTGTTAATTGTTATAGTGTAGAATATACGATCTTACGTATGTGAAAAAATTGGAGATTTATTTAAAATAGAATTATTATAGTCATTGATGATTAAATGAAAACAATGACTTCAAAGTAAGATATTTTGAGTTAAAATGATTTTTAAATTTCGAGAATGAAATTTCATAAGGGAGGATGAATTGCAAGGCCCCAACCTAACTGGGAACTAAGAGATTAATTGAAATTCAATTTATTATTATTAATTTGATCCAGTTCCAGTTTTCGAACTGTAGAAGTTTGTGGATAAATATCCCATTGGGAAATATTTTTAAAAGAAATTAAGAAAGTTATGTTAAAAGGAAAAAGGTCGTAGGGGGTAGAAAATGAAAATCTATAGATATCGCCAAAAAGTAAAAAAATGGTGGCCTTTTTTTTTTTTCTTAAATAATAATAATTATAATGTATATATATGTTATGAGTAATTTAACGATCAAATCGATTGGGCCAGGGGAGATCCACAGTACAGGCCTAATGATCCAAAGGCTCAACAATCTATCCTTCTTTCTGACCATCTTCCTGATAATAGACTTGTCCATTAGACCGACTCTCTATTTTCATTCATATCCCAAGCCCCGCTGCTGATTGTTAATCTACTCGAGGATAATGTTGGTAGCCCGATCAGTGATATGTTCGTTGTCCTGCATACGATTGCAGTCAGGACCGCTATAACTGTTCGCCTAGGCTGATTGCTACATTTGTTCGCCCAGGCTGATCGCTATATCTGTTCGCCTAAGCTGATCGCTATATCTATTTGCCCACGCTGCTCGCCAGACTCGTTCACTTAAGCTGTTCGTCGAAGGGTGATCAACAGATCTATTTCGCCCGGACTTGTTCGTTCAGAATTGTTAGCCTGGTTGCTCGGTGATTTCTGAGCATACTTGTATGCCTGCTCGTTTGTGAGACTGTTTGCCTAATATTATGACTGGTTACAGAAGAACTAATTTATGATCTATCCCCCTAATTCTCAAAGTGACCGGTCCGTCAGAAGCTCATCTGTTCGCCAGCTCAACTGAATATTTTGTTCACTGAATAGTCCATCTCTGTCATGCCCCCTAAACCGCGAGTCAGCAGAAGCCAAAGGCACCATACAAGATGCAGCTCAAAGTGTGCCATGCACGCCATCTCTGCCAGAGACTATAGCCAAGATTACGATGGCCTCACCTGACCCGTACAGATTAGCCGCCTGAAATCACACTCGGGCAGAGCTCAGAAGTGACATTTTCAACCACATTTAAAGTAATTTCGGCCACATTAAATGCACTGTCAGCTACATTGAATGAAATCCCAGCGCATTAAATGTGGTCTATTATTGTAATTTCAGTTTACTGTATGCTTTTTGTTTTATTCTGTTTTACTATAGTACTTCCTCTTTCTCTATAAATAGGGGAGGATTTTCATTGTAAAACGATTACAATCTTTTGAGTGCCATTACTTTGCTAAAATAGTGAGACAGTGAACAGTGAACGTAGGCATCTGATTGGGCCGAACCACTCTAAAATCCCTTTATGTCTTTCTCCTCCGCCTCTGACCTCTTCTTCTTTACTCTTTTACCTTGCATGTTCAATATCCACTACCCGAAGCTGTAGTTTGGCCCCAACACGAACCTTGTTGACTAAGATCCAAATCCAAACGTCAACATTTTTGGCGCTAGAAGGAGGAGCCCGTCTTCAGTTTCGCCACCTTCTTCTTCTTAGCTTAAAGAGCTTGTTTTTTATTCGTCATGGTCAGAGGGAGGATTCCTAGGAACTTTAACGTAACGGATAACCGCTCAGGGGCTTCAGACCAACAACAACATACTATGTCTACTGGAGGGCTACCCGATGTTGGTGTAGGGATATCTAATGCGCCTATTGCGAGGGATGCTCAGGTATGCCTCCTTTTCCTACTCGCCAGTCCGTGCCTAATGTTGTAGGAGGAGATGTCATACAGGTGTTGCAGCATCGACAGGAGATGTTAGAAACTACGATGGTACAGTTGGTCGGCGAAGTCAGGACGTTGATTCGGACCCAAGTCTAGCCTCCCTAAGGACACCACCTCCCCGCCCCAGGCCACTCAAGGGAGGGATGCTCCCCGAGGATGGCGCGCTGAAGACCCTGGCACGAATGGGAGAGATGTCAGGGAGTCAATACGAGAAGGGTTGGTTCGTTCTTCCAGTGTGCATTCCAGCACTCGGCTTCCTCGGGCTCATGATGAACATCTGTCGGAACAAGCTAGCTGCGGTTATGATCAAATCCCAGCCTTCGGAGACAGGACAGGGCCAAGGCCTAATGATGGAGGACTAGGGGCTCGAAACCATCGATCCCCGAGCAGGCAGGATAGATAATCCGTTGTCAGGAGAATCGAAATACAAGGTCTGTTAGTTAAAGAGCTTATTCAGAAGGTCCGACAACTTGAAGCGTAACCCGGAATACATGAACAAAGGGGGGGCCCGCAGGGGAGAGGACCCCATTTACTTCAGAAGTCGAGTTGGAACCGCTTTTTCTAAGATTCAAGGTTCCTAATATCCCTCTATATAAGAGGAACTTCGACCCTTACGACTACCTGGACGCTTTCAACATTTAGATGGATCTCCAGACGACCAGTCCGCTCGTAAAATGTCGTGTATTCCTAGCTACATCGGGGATATCCCGCGGACATGGTTCAAGAACCTTCCCCCCCGTAGCATCAATAACTGGGAAGAATGTCAACAGAAATTCCTGAACCAGTATAAGGCGTTGAAGAAGTAGCTCGCGCCACCCTGCCATCTTGCTACCATTTACCAACGTGTCCCGATGAGTTGTTAAGGGACTATATCAGTAGGTTTAGGAGCGAAGTGATAAATGTGGAGAATCCAACGGACGAGGGGGTACTAACAGCTTTCTCGTCGGGCTTGAGAAAAGACGGGAAGTTGTATGAGAGCATCTATAAATCCCCAGTGAAGGATTTAGAGGAATTCTACGAACGAGCAGAAAAAGAAATCAAGTGGGAAGAAACAATCAACCCTAAAAAAGCTAGTTCCCGGAAGGATGAAACTACTAGCTCCAGTCAAGGAAGGAAGAGGAGCAATGGGGGAAACAGCCTTGGGGGCCGGAGAGACAGTAACCAGATTACGAAGAAGGCTAGGAATTGGCCCAAACCGGGGGGCAATCGGGGGCGGGAACGAGATATCAAGGCCATTACAATACGTACAATACCTTGTCTGATACCTAAGATAGAATCTTCGCGACCGAAAGGAACAGGGAGAACTTCGGGCGACCAGCCCCCATTCAAACTCCTGAGGGACGAAGAGATAGGAGCAAGTTTTGTGCCTATTACAACGAAGTAGGGCATAATACCTCAGACTATTGGGTACTTAAAGATGCTATCGAAGAGATGATCAGAAATGGTCGTCTGAGGGATTATGTTGTGAGACCTTCAGGGCGACCGTCCCAACAGCAGTGTCCCCACCAACGCTAACAAAAGCTATCGATCCAAACTTAGCAAGAGTCTGACTCTACCTAAGGACCTTCTGTCAAAACAATTCATACCATCAATGGGGGTCCCTCGGAGGTGGGGGAGTCTAATAGATCGCAAGAACGGTTTATGCGTGAAGCGAGACGTGTCCAGCCTGAGGGTCAAAGAGAGTTAGGGGGCCCTGCGAAGAAAGCCAGAAGGGCGTCTGAGGACATTGTGTTCACAGAGGAAGATGTCCGAGATGTTCGCCTCCCCCATAACGATGCATTGGTGATCCGAGCGCATAATGGTAACTCAGTGGTCAAGAGGATAATGATTGACACAGGGAGTTTAGTAAATGTGATGTATAAAGAATGCTATGACCAAATGGGGATCGGTGACGAGCAGCTCATGCCATCCCCCGAGCCCCTGTATAGGTTCACCGGAGACTCGATCATTCCTGCTGGACAGATAAGATTACCCCTGACCCTTGGAGACGTCGCTCATCAGTCCATAGTGCTAGCAGATTTTCTCATCATTAATTCTCCTTTTGCATACAATATAGTGTTGGGAAGACCTGCCATGAACGATCTCGACATGGTCACCTCCATCAGGGCTCTCACGGTAAAATTCCCAACTCCCAATTAGGTAAGATGTGAGTGGGACGAGCATTCTCTGGCTCGTTGCTGCTATGTGGACGCGATAAGAAGAGGAGTTCGGGGGAAGAAGGTGGATGCGGCCCCAGAGCGTGAGCTCCAGACGATCACCTCATCATGGATTAGCCATGATCTAGATCTCAAGGAATTCGATGCATAACAAAGTACAGGTCCAGTGGAAGAGCTTGAAGACATCCAGGTTAGTGAAGTAGATGCAGCAAGATGTCTCAAGCTAGGCAAAAGTTTGATCCCAAGGATAAAGGCCCAGCTGACAGGTTACCTCAAAGCAAATCTAGATGTGTTTGCCTGGAACCATGAGGACATGGTAGGGATCGATTCTAATGTAATGACCCATAAGCTGAACGTCAATCCTTACCATAAGCCGGTTTATCAGAAAAGGAGGCAGATGAATCGAGAACGTTGCGAAGCCCTGAAGGAAGAGGTAGACAAGTTTCTAGCAAATAAGTTCATTCGAGAAGTCCAGTACCCAGCCTGGGTAGCTAACCTCGTATTAGTGGAAAAGAAGAATGAGAAATGGAGAACCTACATAGACTTCACGGATCTAAACAAAACTTGTCTGAAAGACAGCTTCCCACTGCCTGGAGTCGATTAGTTAGTGGATGCAACGGTCGGACACGAGCTCCTTAGCTTCATAGATGCTTACTCAGGTTATAACCAAATCCCTATAAACCCTGAAGATGATAAGCGCACGTCGTTCATTATAGACCGGGTATTGTACTGTTATAAGGTAATGCCCTTCAGACCAAAAAATGCAGGGGCAACTTATCAAAGGCTGGTGAACAGGATGTTCGAAGATTTAATTGGGAAGACCATGGAGGTGTACGTGGATGACATACTCGTAAAATCCGAGCAGGCTACCTATCATGTCCGGGACCTCAAGAGAATGTTTTAGATCCTAAGGAGATACCAGATGAAACTCAACCCCCTCAAATGTGCTTTTGAAGTCTCCTCAGGTAAATTTCTAAGCTTCATAGTGATTAACCGGGGGATTGAAGCCAACCCAGAGAATATCCAAGCCCTATTGGACATGAGGTCACCGACCAACGTGAAAGAGATACAGAATTTGAACGGTCAGATAGCTGCCTTGAGTAGATTTGTGTTTAAAGCCTCCGATAAATGTGCTCCATTTTTTGAGATGCTATAAAAGGTCAAGGACTTCAGGTGGACGGAAGAATGTGAGGCCGCATTCCTGCAACTAAAAGAATATATGGGGCGATCCCCGCTATTGACTAAGCCAAATAAAAGAGAGACTCTAACAGTCTACCTAGGGGTATCCCAACGCTCCCTGAGTGTGGCCCTAATAAGGGAAGAAGGAAACAAAGCTTAGGTCCCTGTCTACTATGTTAACAAAAAGTTGGTAGAAGCCGAAACAAGGTACACTCCAATGGAATTGCTCGCTTACTGCCTGGTGATGGCGTCCAGGAAATTACGCTCTTACTTCCAGACGCACAAGATCGAAGTCCTAACGAAATATCCATTAAAGCAAATCCTCCAGAAACCTGATACTTCTGGCCGACTCATCAAATAGGCCATCGAGATCGCCCTATTCGACATTAAGTTCAAACCAAGACCGGCAATCAAGGGGCAGGCAATGGCAAACTTTATTGTTGAGTTCACTGAACCTATGGACGACGATGCTGAACCTTCTGAAGGTCCATACTGGAAGCTATTTGTGGATAGGTCCTCCTGTGAAAGGAGCGCAAGGATTGGAATTCTACTAATCAACCCGGACGGGAGTAAGTTCCTCTGTGCACTTAAGTTTGGTTTCAGAGCAACTAATAATGAGGCAGAATACGAAGCACTGTTAGCAGGGCTTCGCTTGGCCAAGAGAATGCAGGCCGAGCGACTTAGAATATTAAGTGACTCACAGCTGATGGTCTGTCAAATAAGGGGTGAGTACCAAGCTAGAGGATAAAAAATGATAGTCTACCTATAGAAGGTCCAGGAGTTGTTGGGAGTTTTTGAAAAATTCGAGTTGAATCAAATTCCGCGCGCCTAGAACTCCTACGCAGATGCATTGTCCCGCCTAGCAACAGCTCAGGACATAGATTTCACTGGAAATGTACCTGTAGAATTCCTTCTAAAGCCAAGTACCGAGCCCAACACAGAAGTAATGACCCTGACAATGGCAGCAGATTCATGGATGAACCCACTGGTCAGTTATCTGAAAGAGGGAAAGCTATCAGAAGATAAGATAGAGGCCCGCCGCCTGCGAATAGGGGTAGCAAGGTACTATGTGTACGGTGATGTTCTCTATAAAAAGAGCCTCTCGGCCCCCTTACTCAGATGTATCGACGAGCCGAATTGCACCGTTTTACTGAGGGATATTCATGAAGAACACTGCGGTAACCATGCTGGGGGACTCTCTCTAGCCCAAAAGGCATTCAGATAGGGATTTTACTAGCCAACCATGAAGCAGGATGCCATTGACTTGGTGAGGAAATGTGATAAATGTCAAAAATTCTCCAAAGTTCCCCGAGCACCACCGGCCTATCTCCAGCAGATGATCAGCCCATGGCCCTTTGCTATCTAGGGCATGGACCTGATCGAGCCTCTCCCAGTAGGATGAGCGAGATGCAAGTACGCCGTTGTAGCAGTTGATTATTTCACGAAATGAGTGGAAGCAAAAGAACTGGCTAAGATCTCCACGACAAAGATTGAAAAGTTCGTGTGGGACGACATTATTTGTAGGTTTGGTATTCCCCAACAGCTCGTGACAGACAATGGAACCCAATTTACAAGCAAACAGTTCTTGAAATTTTGTAGCAGCCTTGGCATTACTAAGAGCTTCTCGACAGTAGACCATCCGTAAGCTAACGGTCAGGTGGAAGCAGTCAACAAGATCATTAAGCAGATTCTGAAGACCAAGCTTGAAACTAGAAAAAGAGCATGGGTAGATGAATTGCAGAAGGTGTTGTGGGCCTACCGAACAACTGCTTACTGAACTACAGGGGAAACCTCTTTCTCAATAGTTTATGGGTCTAAAGCCATGATTCCTGCAGAGTTTGAAGTTTTCAGTCAGCGAAGAGCGAGTCTCAATTCCAAGGAAAACGACCAGCTCTTGACCGCTAGCTCAGACCTGCTCGAAGAGTTTAGGGAAACTGCTTGTCTCAGGGCAGCTGTCTACCAGCATTAGGACCTAATTAGGAAGGACCCTACACGATCCACGAAGATTTGAAGAACGGAGCTTACCACCTGGCAGACATGAGCGGAGCAATGCTTCCAAGGGCATGGAATGCTACTCACTTGAGGCCCTACTATACATAACCATTGTAGTTTTGTTGCTATTATGTTATCTCTGTAGAGCTAATCATGTACAAACACAATGAAAGCTCCTCATTTATTATTATGAATTACCACTAACGCAGAATGCTCATGTGTGTTCTTATGTATGAGGTACACAGCCGTGAAAGGTAGGGAGCCAGCTTAAAGCTCAAACATTTGCTAGCCTTATAAGGACAAGGGGCTGAATATCTGTGGATACCGACCCCACACCTGCCCTACGGGGATAAGGGGCTGAATATCGGTGGACACCGACCCCACACCTGCCCTACCAGGTAAGAGGGGTTAAAACGGCCACGAGCTTACGCACCTAATAGTCACTCGTAGATTGGCCTCCCCCTCTATAAGTTGGTTCTACACACCCCACAACCTGAGCCGTCGTACGCGAATGGAATAGAGACTCAATCACTAAGCGCCCAGCCCTAAATATGTTGTAAATGCTTAGGCCACAACCTTGTGAGCGCAGCTGAGGTTTCATCCTCTATAACTCTCGCTGTAAATGCTCGGGCTCCGACCTTATGAGAGCAGCTTGAGAGGTTTGACAGGCTGTACAACTCAGGTATCGACCCTATGAGTGCAGTCCGCTGTAGACGCTCAGGCTTGACCTTGTAAGTACAGCCTGCTGTAAATGCTCGAGTCCCTACCTTTCGAGCATAATCTCTACCAGTTTTGGTAATGATCAAAGAGATCTGTGAACAAGCATCACAATTTATCATCCGTTTTCTTCTCGACTCATATTACTTTATCAATATTATCTGATGTTATATACGTTACAGCTGCATGGTTACACAAGCTGATTTGCTTCTATTAGTTAATGCTTACAATCGAGCCAACAGATCCACTATTTATAATAAGATGTTGTTTGTTTAACAAGAGGAATTGAGTTATTGACTCGCTTGATGGAGTTCTTTTCTGCTCTCTAAGCTACGGCTCATACTAAGGGCCGTCTATTAAGGGACTTGAGGGTGCATTCGCAACCCGGAGAATTATTTTCCTTGCTTTATACCTTAGGAGGTATTTATACGAGCGGTTAGACTCATTGTTTATCCAATTCATCGTCCATTATATTATTATGTGTATCTACTCGCAAACTGTTATGACGATGCATATGAGACTCAGAAAATAACAAAGCAAATCAGTAGGAATCCCGTGTTGATTAGAAACAGGAATAAAGCATTATGAAATTAAATGAAAATAATATCAATAGCATCAACGTTAAAAAATAAGCCCTATCAGCAAGGAGAACAAATACTGTATTTAGCTACTCTAAGGGGCTTTGGAAGAGTTGGCAGGAGTATTCTTCGGATCCTTTTCACTGGGGGGCTCCTTGTGAAGATGATCCCTGTTCCCCACCCGACACCAACTCCAGAGGACCTGAGGAAGAACCGCCCTGGGCTTGAGGGACACCGATTTGAGCAGTTGAAGATGCAGAGCTCTTCTTAGGGGCCGCAGGAATAATCCATTTCTAGACAGGCTTCGCGGTCTTTGCCTGGGCTTCTTTGGCAGCGAAAGCCGTGTACCTCTTAAACTTCTTTACCGCCTCTTCCCCATAAAAGAAGACGTTCAGCTTAGGATGATTTTTCCATAGTGTATACAGAAACTTGTTGCTCGACTTCTCAATTGCCTTATTCCTGGCTTGCACGACCCGGGCCTCAGACTAACTAAGCAATTCTCTGGTACGAGCAAGATTACCCCTTACTGTGTTCAAGTCCTACATCACCAAGTCGGCCTTCTTCTCATCATCTGCGGCCCGTCTCTTCTGTGAGATGGCCTCCTGCGTGACCTTATCTACATCCTCAGTGGCCTGTTTGAGTGAGGAGGCGATGATGTCCCGAAGCTTCCTCTCATGAGCTAAGGACTCTTCAGTGCCTTCGAGTTGCTGTTTAAGCTTGCGAACAGCTTTCTTGGCAGGTTCAGATTCTTCCCTGATCTTCTTATTTTCTACTTGCAGCCTGCTGTTCGTCTCCTCAAGTGAAGCTTTCTCTCCTGCCAGGTTGGGAAAGTCCCTGCACATCTTCATCAATGCCAATGAAGTTTGAAACGAAAGTATGTCAGCAGTAGGTATGAAGATAATACAAGTTACAAAGTTAAGGATGGAGTTTACCAGCACATTGTAGCGCACAGCATAAGCGATCAACTGGTCATCGCGAATATGTTTTTGATAGACGTCTGGTTTGTCAGGTCCCAACAGTCCCGACAGTTGATCCAACAGGTCATCAAAGTATTCCTCAGCATCGACCTCTTGGGCCTGCTCCTCGTTAACCCCTCTTGTAATAGGCGATTTACCCTTAAACTTCTGACGTTTCGCAAGAGGCTCTATGGCCCCCTTTCCTTTGTCCTCGGCCCCTGAGGGCCTTGTTGACTCATCTCCAGGAATTGGGATTTCCTTACCCGTTGCATCCTTTGGTGGGGGTGTATACTGAAGGTCTTTTTCCCCACAGTCTTGTATTTTATTCCCTACTTTTAGTGGATGTGGCGGCCCCTGTGTGTGATGGCTCTGTTGTCTGTATTGGGGACCTTTTTATACCAGTTATTTCTACTTCGGGCTCTTCCGTCTCAGCTACGGATGGGGTGGAGGAGAGTCCATCTGGAGATGCACCATGGTTTTGGGCTATTTTGAAATCAGGGCAGAAGCGCCTTCGTCAGGTCTTGTAAAGACAGAGAGAACCTCTTGGCTCTTTCGCACTCCGATGTCCAATGCTAGACTGAGGGACTTGGTTCCAATCCCAGCTGCGAGCCTGTAATCCCTCAAGAAATAATTCGCCGAAAAATAATGGTCTAAAGGCTCCTTGACCTCAAAAAATTTCTAAAGTGCCCCTAATTTCTCGCTCGAAAGGTCAATTGAGCCCTTGTTAACAGTTGCGCATAAAGGCAGAAAAATCAGTAACAATAAAAAACGATGACACATGCATGTATGCAGGAGCAGCGAGCAGAAATATGCTCACCAGGATTGAGGGTGAAGTCAAAATTGGCGAGTTTTAGCAAGGACAGACAGGACACATAAAACCAACGGGACTTATAATCCCTTACGTTTGACCTACCAACCTTCTTTAGCAAGAACACCTTGTAAGGCGAGTTACGAGCAGCCATGTAATAGATGTCATCCCGTTTCTTGGCCTTGGGGCTGGTAGTGGATTTAAAGAAGAAGCGGCTTTGGATTTTGTTCGGGGTCGGTGGCGGAAGGTCATTCTTAAGAAAGATACAAGCTAAAGAGTCCATCTTTACCATGCCCCCCAAACCGCGAGTCAGCAGAAGCCGAAGATGCCATGCAAGATGCAGCTCAAAGGGTGTCATGCACGCCATCTCTGCTAGAGACTACAGCCAAGATTACGTTGGCCTCACTTGACTCGTACAGATTAACCGCCTGAAATCACGCCTGGGCAGAGCTCATAAGTGACATTTTGAGTCGCATTTAATGTAATTTCGACCGCATTAAATACACTGTCAGCCGCATTGAATGAAATCCTGGTGCATTAAATGCAGTCCATCATTGTAATTCCAGTTTACTATATGCTTTTATCTTATTCTATTTTACTGTAGTACCTCTCATTTCTCTATAAATAGGAGAGGATTTTCATTGTAAAACGGTTACAATCTTTTGAGTGCCGTTACTCTGCTAAAATAGTGAGAGAGTAAACAGTGGACGTAGGCATCCGATTAGGCCAAACAGAAAATCCCCTTGTGTCTTCTCGCCTCTGACCTCTTCTCTTTTACTCCTTTACCTTGCATGTTCAATATCCACTACCCGAAGCTGCAGTTTGGGCCCAACACGAACCTCGTTGACAAGGATCTAAATCCAGACGTCAACAATATATATATATATATGTCGGTTAGTGGTAAGTGGAAAGATGATAATGATAAGGTAATAGAAAAAAATAAATAAATAAAATAAAATGAAGAGGCGGTGCATGAGATATGGATAAGGATGAAATACTATATATATATATGAATGTGTTCTCGGCAAAACATAAGCAAATGAAACAAAAAAAAAAAGAAAAGGGAGAAGTCGAGACGAAGAGAAGGGAGAAGAAAAGGAAATGGAAAAATATATATATTTTGGGTCCAATTTATTCAGATAAGATGGATCTAGGATGATAAAAGGGGAACTCATTTCACATCCAGAAATAAACAAAGGAGTTATGTGAGTGAATAGTTTTATATTTAAATTTAATTGTTTGAGTTATATTTATTTATATTTCAGATTTTATTATTGATTCCAAGTAAATAATTAGTTGAATTAATTGATTTTATAGATTATGTTTTATGATTGAAATAAAAGTTTATATATGTTTTAAATTTTATTTATTTAAGTATTATTAGAAGAAAATTATTTAATCAGTTTATTGATTTATTGATTTTGTGTTATGATTTATGATTTGATTATAGATTATGTATTTTGATAATTGTATTTCTATTTAGAAATCGAGTTATACAATTTTGCATATAAAGTTATTTAAGAATAGAGAATGAATAAAATAAGATTTTTAATACGTTTACGTATGTTCAAATTTTTATTATGTATTAGAAATCATAAGATTGATTTCCATTTTAGAAAGATTTGTGGATTATTTTGATGTGTGGAATGGTAAAAGTTTGACAAATTTTGAATTACTTGTATATGTTGGCCGAATATGGATATAGAGGGTTTGATGAAATTATTTTTGATAATTTGTGATTTAATATTGTTTGCATGTGATTTTAATAACTTTCGAATGGAAACGGAAGGAAACGGGAAAAAACAGACAAGTTCAGGAACTTGACAGTATATTGAAAAAGTGAAGGAATGTGATATTTGTCTAATTTTGACGAATAATCGAATGAAAAACAGTGTTTTATAATGTACTTTTGATGTTTTGATAAAACGATGAAAAAGATGATAAAAATTTAATATGTTTCGTTAATAACAAAAATTCTATTTGGAAATGGAAATTATTAAATTTTTTATAATAAATGAAACTTATAAGGGTCTGAGTAAACCTGAACATTTGTAGTTGCATCGATACACAGTTTTCGATGGATGGATTATGAGAGGCACTAGGTGTCCAGTCCTGAAGTCGAAACTGATTGTTTTATACGATTCGATGGGTAGTCACCGAGTGACCGATGCCGCAAATGCCATTTATTTTGGTGGATAGCCACCGAGTGGCCGATGCCAAGAGACCTAATTGTTATATACGACCCAGCGGGTAGTCACCGAGTAACCGATGACGGGGACACCATTTATTCTAATAGGTAGCCACCGAGTGGTCGATGTCAAGAGACTCGTTTGCCAGTCCATGGGTATCGCGACGAAGGGCGCTTAAAATATAAAAGAAAATCGTGTTGATGTAGATAAAAATGACAATTGTTATATTTATGTGGGTATTAATTTGTAATTTGAGCTATTTGTAATTTATTTGTAAAAGTTTGAAAATTTGTGAAATATTGATTTACGACTTGTATTTTGAGAAATGTTAATATATGATAAAAATCGTGTAAGTGTAAATAGAAAAAAATATTTTTACGTATTTTGTATGTGCAATTGTTCGTAAATTGATTAATTAGTGATTTTTGATACAAAGTTTAAGAATGATTGTTAAGATTGATTTTTTTAAGTTTCATTAGTTATTCAATTTTTATTATGTTATATTCTGAAAACTAAAAAATATTGAAAGTGTGAGTTTATGTTGTTATATAATAAAGTTTTGTAACTTTTAAATAAAGTGTATATCCACTAAATAGAAATACTTAATGCGTTGGGTTTTCCATGCGTAGATTGAAAATTTTGGGTATTGTAAATAAAGACTAAAGAGAAGATATATGCAGCAATTGTCACGAGTCACATCTCTCCACCTCTTGGGTAGTTAGTTGTTTGGGCATCTCATGCATTTCTGTACAAATATGTATTCCTGATAGTTTATAATTGATAATGTATATAAATGGTACAAAAGGTTTTGGTATAGTAAAAATAATAGTACATTTATGTATAACAATAATGAATAAATCGATTAAGGTAACATCCTTCGACTCGGCTTCTATTTTAATGAGAATCAGGTGGAGGGTCTTACAAGATCCCTAGTTGGTAAAGTTAAGAAAGGAAATAAAAAGTGGACAGAGATCGAACTTTGCGATAAGGGAAAATGGTACAATGATGATGAGCTAACGCTTATGTGTACCGGATGTGGAAGATTTGAAAATGAAGATTATGGAAGAGGCTCACTCCTCAGCTTATGCCATGGATCCGGGCAGTACAAAGATATACCATACCCTAAAAGAGCATTATTAGTAGAAAGGGATGAAGAGGGAGATAACAGATTTCGTCTCTCGATGTTTAACCTGTCAACAGGTAAAGGCAAAACACCAAAAGCCTGCAGGAATGTTGCAACCCCTTCCTATCCCATAATGGAAATGAGAGAAGATTACTATGGATTTTGTAGTAGAGCTTCCACGTAGATAGAGAGGGCATGACGTTATATGGGTTATAGTGGACAGATTAACGAAGTCCGCCCATTTCTTGGTAATCAGAAATGATTACCCCTTAAACAAATTAGCCCAACTCTATATAGATGAGATAGTCTAACTCCATGGTATGCCAGTTTCTATCGTTTCAGACCGTGACCTGGGGTTTACATCAAAGTTTTGGCCCAGTTTACAAAAAGCTTTAGGCACTTGGTTGAATTTTAGCATAGCCTTTCATCCTCAGACCAATAGTTAGTCTGAAAAGACGATGCATACACTTGAAGATATATTTAGAGCATGTATCATGGAATTCAAGAAAAATTGGGATACATACCTATCACTCATGGAGTTTGCTTATAATAACAGTTATCATGCCAATATCGGTATGGCCTATATGAAGCACTTTATGGAAGAAAATGCAGGACTCCAATGTGTTGGGATGAGGTAGGTGAGAGGAAACTGATAGGTCTCGAGCTTGTCCAAATTTTTTCAGATAAAGTTAAAGTTATCAAGGACAGACTCAAAATAGCAAGTGATATATAAAAGAGTTATATAGATAATCGCCGTAAGGACCTTGAGTTTGAGACTGATGATAAAGTATTTCTTAAGATCTCCCCATGGAAAGGTGTGCTTAGATTCGAAAAGTGTGGTAAGCTGAGTCCGCGCTACATTGGGCCATATGGGATCACAGATAAAGTTGGATAAGTGGCGTACAAGTTAAAGCTGCCACCATAATTAGCCAAAATCCACGATGTATTTTATATATCTATACTTCTAAAGTATATTTTCGATCCCTCCCATATATTTAGAGATCAACCTGTAAAACCAAGGGAAATTTTGACTTATGAAGAAGAACTAGTTCAAGTTCTAGATCGTAGGGAACAAGTCCTACATAGTAAAGTTATTCCCTCGGTAAAGGTTCTATGAAGAAATCATGACGTAAAAAAGGTAACATGGGAGCATGAGGATCAGATGCGTCAATGATATCCCCACCTTTTTCGATAGATAAATCTTGTAAATTTCGGGGACGAAATTTTATAAGGAGGGAGAATTTGTAATATACCATTCCGATTCTAATACTGTATATATACTGTATAAAGTATGTCCTTATAGAATAATAAAGTAATTTAAAGTGCTCATATATGTAACTGAATTCTCATTGAATTTTCGGATAGACCGGAGATAAAGTTGAATACAAGAAGTGGTATGATGATTGATAATTTAGTATAAAATTGGTGTCAAAGGAATTACCAAAAAAGGGGACATGATTAAATAAATTAGTTTAAGATATATTAAGGCATTTTGAAAAATTTAAAAATACAAGAGAATGCAAATGAGTGGCATGTGAGTGTAGAGATAAAGATGACATATGAGTAATTTTAGAGACAAACTAACTATCTAGTTAACATTTGGTTAAAATGGAATAGAATTAGTTAGGATTGAAATAGTTTTTAGGTTTCAACCAATCAAAACTCTCCAAACTCAACCAATGGCAAACTTGTAAATATAAACTTAGTTTGGGGGCAATTGAAGACTATCTAAAGTTGAAATCAAATAGAAAAAGAAAGAAGAAACTAGAGAATTTGGAGATGGGTTTCGGCCAAGAGAGGGAGATCAACGACAGCAGCTGCATTTGATCAGTTTGAGATCATTTTTTAGTGTTTTCAAGCTATATCAAGGGTATATACAAGCCTAGGAGTGAAATTCATCAATATTAAATTGATTTCTAGTGGTAAGATTCAAGTTTTCATGACTATTTTGTATAAATCTTTAGATTAATGATCTCTAATGGATTATTTGTGATTTTTGTATATGAATCTAGAGATTTGAGACCTCAGAATCGTGGGAAAATAAGGCTTGTGGTTCAAGAACAATTGGTAAGCTTATTAATGAAGATGAATTTTTCATTTAAAGTTATGTTGATGTTATTAGCACATTAGTTTTTTGTCATGAGATATGGTGTGATTTTGATGTGCATGCAAGTGTAAAACTTGAAGGAATATTGATGTGGTGTTGCATGTAGTCACGACCAAGGAAAGTTTTAATGGTTCAATTTGAGTTTGATTTATTTAGGTGATTTTCATGTATGTAAATGTGTTAAAATGATAAGTTTTGATGTTGAAATGAGAAACAAAAATATGATATCTACAATTTTTATGGTTAAGCCATAAGAGGTTTAAAGTGATGGACATTTGTTTTTGGATGCTTTGGATAATTTTATAGGTTGTGTTGATGATAAATTTAATATACAAATTGAAAGAAGTTCATTGGATGACAAATGATGGTATGTCACAGCCAAACTTAATTTTATTGCTCAAGTGTGATGTTTTATGAATTTGACTTGATTTGACATCATTTTACAATTATTTGAGCATGATTATGATGAGAAAAAAAATTGAATGACATTGATGGCATAAAAATATGGTCAAGATTCGGCCAATATGGGTTAGAATGATTTGAAAATGCGTTTAATATGTTAATGTGAATTTAGACATGATTTGAGGTGTTTTTACATGCTTAGATGTTAAGAAATTCGAATGGAAAGTATATACGAATAGTTAAAGTTGGTACAATTAGAAAAAAGGGTATTTCTAGATCCTTATGTAACTAGTCGTTTGTGTGTCAATGCATGTCAATTGAAGTGTGTACGAATAACTTTGGTGGTGACGTTGCCTAAAAATAGAATGTAAAAATGTGTAGGTCAAGTAAAGGTGAGGGAACTCTTCCTTTGATCTTGTGCTTTATCATGAGTTGGAAAACGGTAAGTGTCCATTCAAAATACTTTGATGCAATTATTTTTTTATTCACTATGAATTTTATGTGTTATGGTTAAAATCATGCATTGAAATGTTGAAAATTGATTTTAAACTAAATAAATTCAACATAAAAACCTCCTACATGAATTTTAGAAAGTTTTGTGAAATATGGATTTTATGATGAAAAGCAGCATGTTTGGAAATGTTTTTGTAAGCTATGGTACGACCTACAAGTATCTTAGATATTTCCGGTCAGAGTATCCTGATACATATATAGCAGTGTCAGAGGTATCTGTCACTAATAGAGGAAGAGACCGTGTCAGTTAGTCCAGTCTAGTATGTAGTCCATGCACGAACTAAGTATATAATAGTTAGCTTTTATGTGAGCGATGGTAAATTCCACTACATAGAACCAGACATATGGCCGAAGTGATGCTAAATTCTATGGTGGCTTGAGCGATGGTAAATTCCACTCCATACCTAGGGTACCATGTGATACGGACTATTAGTGGTTGACTTATTTTACTTAGAGGCTTTCTGAAATTTTTATTGCCACCACTGTTAGATGGACACCCAAGAAGCAAGCAAGTCATTCATCAAGGTATTCATCAAAGCCATCATCAAAGCCATCCTAACAATCGTTTGAACATTAATGGTGGATCGATGACAAGGGACAAAATTAAGAGAATCAAGCTTGAAGACTTTAATTGGGCTGGTTGCTTGAAGATTATCAATCATGAAGGCAATTAGATACAAATTGAGCTGTTATTTATTTGTTTGTATTAATTTGGGCTTAATTTGTATTATGAGTTAGGTTTTAAAATTAGTTTAGTATATTTAATTTTATATTGGGCTTTTAATTAAAGGGCTGAGAGTTAGTTAATTAAATTAGGATTTTATTTTAGTTTCTTATTAGATTTAGAATTGTATGCCTATAAAAAGGCTTGTAACCCTAAGCAATAAGAACAATGAAGATGAATGAATATACAGCTAATTATGTTTAATTGAGAGAGTGAATTTTCTCTTTTGTTCTTCATGAACATGTGATCTTATCAAGTTTTGCTTGTGGCGATCAGACATGGCTTATCTCCCACTTTCTCATCTATGTCTTGGGAGTGGCGTCAATATATTTCTTTTATAATTTTGGTTCTTGATTGAATTCTAATCATTGGGTCAAAGTTTTTTATAACTTTGGTTCTTGATTGACATATAATCAATGGGTCAAAATTTCTTATTTTATAAACCTGTTTTAATCTTTCTTGAGGTTGTGTTTCAATTTGATCGTGGGTGTCGTATCGATATATACGGGGTTCGCATCAACTGTTTATATTTTACAGAAGAAAAATAAAATCATGCAAAATGCTATTTTATATAATTCAGATTATAAAAGCATTTCAAAATAGTTTTTCGAAATAAGAAAACTCACTTTATATATTACTGAGATTCAATAATTATCATAAATATTTATTCATGCAGTTAAATCAGATGTAGTTTTCAGCATTAAAGCCTTTATGATTTTTTTTTTTTTTTAACTTTAGGGAGGTTTAATTTCGAAAGTAGAGTTTAAATATAAATGTATGACACTCACTGAGTACATTTAGCTCACTCATTATTTTATGTTTTATAAATGAAATCTCCCCAAGGGCAAGTGCAAGTACAAGTGCGTCAGTTGTAGGGACTCCAACCCAAAAGTAGACGAATTTAGTCGTGTGCTACTGTGTTAATGTATATAACAATATATGCTTTTGAAAATATGTATAATAACATTTGTATGAAATCGAATGCAATTTTGGAAAATGTGTAAATATATTTGTGCATGACATGTTAATATTTTTAATGATATTTCCCCGTATTTTCATATTAATGGGTTACTCAAATAAAAGTTCTAGTTATGTTTTAAATTGAAAGTATGATTATGTTGTTTGTGGATAAACGAAAAGAGGGCTGGAGGTCAGTAATTAAAAATTGTATTGTTGTAGAAGTGTACAAGTTTTCTATAAAATTTTGCAGGATGAAAATTTTTAGAAAAACAGCCGTTGTGCCATCAGAATTTTTACTAACCCTGTTTTGCAAATATATTTTAAAAAGAAAAAGTTTTCAACCATTTCTATTTAAAAAGAAAATTGAAAAAAGTTATAAACGGATTTTCAGTAGAAACGACGACTTAGCTTTACAAGATCCTTTCAGTTGAAGTAAATCTCATTTGGAAAGCCACTGTGGAGTTGCTGGTGGGCTATCGTAGTGATGTGATTATTGAATCAAGCAAGATTTAGGCCTAAACTACAATATACCACTTTTGTATTATTCAAAATATCTAGCAAACTTTAAAATTGAAAAGATATTAAGAATTTAATGCATATCCAGCAAATCTTAAAAATTCAAAAAGATCTTAAGAATAATGCATATTTAGCAAATCTTAAAGATTCAGAAGATCTTGAAATTAAAAAATCTTATAAATTTAATGTCACTCAATCTTTAATTTAGTAGGTTATTTTGTTAGGATTATTTACTTTTCATATTGGTTTTATTTTCTAAGATTTTAAATCCTACAACTTTCGAACTTATCGAAATTATCCGTGGCGTTTGAAACTTTCGACTTATCAATCAACCCTCCATTGTTGATTGTGACGTCTTCATCATACCAAGGTTCTTACCTCGTCATAGGTAACGAGTCGCGGTTCCATCCTTCGAACTTGTCTTAGAAAACGGTCTTGGTTTCTTCTCTTGATTACGAGTTTCGTCACGGGTTGGCGGGGTTCGTATCAGAACACCACTTTATAGAGGGTCTTAGAAATGAGTCTGACGAAGGTGAGATATTGTCATGCCCTCCTTAAATCACAAATAGGTAATAGCACAGACTTGCTACTAAATTATCTGTAAGTTACTAGTTCAAATCTTGATAACACCACTTTACCCATTTGTGGTTCAAGGAGGACATAACAGTATCCCGTCCCTTCAACACCCATCTCTATCTCACATCTATGGTTTTCAAGGACTATATCCAGCCTTCACAAGACCGCCCTAAGGGCAAAGCCAAACCGCACGTGAAAAAATAACTACCATGATGACCAAGAGTTACCACACCTACATAGTTATACATTTTTCCCGTTGGCTTAATGGTTATAATTTTTTGCTTTTTTGGATTTTCATGTAAACCATCGTGTTGTTTTTAAATTTTGGTTACTAAACATTATTATTGCTTATGACCTTTTAATAGGTCTGACTTCTGAGACACTATTCTCAACACATTTAAGCCACGTTTGGTTGGCTGTATCCGTAGCCGAATAGCATCGAAGGGTGTACAGAGATTTATGACAAAGCATTTGGCATGAGCCAAGGATTGAATGTGAGATTACTCTGGATTCATGAAAGACAACTGACACATGGATTTTCTTAAAACTCGTGAGCAGGGTTTCATAATTTTTCAGTTATTTATTGTTATTATTATTATTATTATTTTGTGGCATTATTTTTTTAAGCCGGTTCTTTCTCTTCCAAGGTATAATTAATTGTGCTTATTAATAATTCTGATAATTTTTGTTTATTAATATTAGATTAATTTTAAATAATTATATTTTGATAAAATATTAAATATTTAATTTTGAAATTCGCTATTAAATTAATAATAAATACATATATAATTTAAATTATTGTTACTTTATTTTAAATTTATTAAAATTATTTTTATTAAATTAAAATATTTTTAGATATAATCATATTAAATCCAATGCTATGGTACATAATCAAAGAATTGTATCATATACAATTCAATACAATCATATCTATTTTATTCCAATATAATTTAATTTATTCAAATTTATTTAATCCAGTAAGAATATTCAAACATAACTTATGGGTCTTTTGCGTGCCAATTAATAATAAAATTTATAAAACTTACACTTTCGTTTTATAGTAAAGTTGTGTGCGCGATTATCTCTTAGAAAGGTGAAACAACTTGAAATTGTCTATTTGCTATAAACTATCTAATTTTTGCTTATGTTAGGTTTATTCAATATTATGACTTAATAAGTTATGTTGTAACTCTAGTTAAATGTCATAACATGTAAATTGTGTGTTGTAATGTGGAAATAAAAACAGTAGTAAAGTAAATTAATACAAGAACATTTTAAACGTAGTTTGGTGTTACCTTACATCCACGAGGTCTTGTCCAAAAGATCAACAATTAATGCACATACAGGTACAACCTATTTGACTTATTTACTCTGAAACTCTCTATTAGAATTGACGCAAGATGAAGTACATGTTCATCGCATTGTTTCAGCAAGCTCTCATTGCCTTAAGACAGTAGCTTGAACTTCCTTCAACCTGGGAGTCTGCCTCCTCTCTCTATGGCCAAATGCGTTATTTACTATCTCACCTCACAAGCCTAAGTCTAACACACAAACTGAGAGAACAAACCTCTCTAAGTGTTATAAAGAATATCTCTCAATCTCTTAATGAATATGCACTATTTACACTCATGCAAACCTCACAGATGAACTACGTAGAGTCGAGAACCTCTAAGTCACCAATACATGTAGTTTGTAAGATAAACACTCTCACATTCTATGCTCTGAACTGTGTAAACACACTGTAAGCATTCACACAATTCTGCACTTGTATCGCCTCAGCTTGCACACTCAACAACCGACATAACAGCCTTTCATTCTCCGTCTATTTATATCCATATCCGCTATACTTTGTCTGTCAAGAAAATAATCTAAAAGTCATTTCTAGAAACTAAAAGGTAGAGAATAAAATCTGTCAATGTTTAGATTTAGCTGACTAGGTCCTATGAAGCCCAAACTATAAATGTGATCAAAACAATGCAAGGAAACAAGCCAAAAGTAGAAGAAAGTGATCGGGGAAGAACAAAGAACACCAGAAGTTTTTAAGTGGTTCGGCCAAATGATGCCTACGTCTACTATTCTCTCACTATTTTTGCAGGGTAACGGTACTCAAAAGTGTTTCTCTCTCCTTTACAAATGAAATGCATCCCCTATTTATAGAGAAGTGGATGCTACAATTGCATTGCAATAAGTCAAAATGAAATAATGAGTTACATTAATGAGGTTGACATTTGTCAAGTCAACTCTATCAAAACATGATTTAGACGCTAAACTCATACCAGTTAGGTGAGATTTCTTTAATTCATGCTGTTAACTCGAAGGATTAGGCATGTATAATATGTCTTGCTGACTTTGGTCTGGTGATTCTGACAGTGATTGACTTGCGTTCTACGAGCTGTAGTAGTTAAGAACTCGTTCCCGTGAGCTGGAATGTCCGAAGTTTGAGTTGGCTTTTATGAGTTGATCATGTAGTCCGGGAGTCCGAGCTTGCGAATTAACTTCTTGACGAGCTGTACATTAGGCGAGTTGGACCCTTAGTGAGCTATGCTTTAGCCGAAAAAGTAGTCTCAATCAAACATTTTTGGGCTTCTGCCAACAATCTTGGACTTTTACTAGCCCACTTTAGTATCTTAGAAATACCCATAACATCAACCTTTCAGCTCTTTAGTGTGATCTGCGAACTAGGAGCTGATAGTTCGCTGGTAAAAGCTAGCACTTAGAACTAGTTGTGCTATCTTTTTCTTATCCAGGCTTTTCTTGGACACGTGGCGGCTTCACAAACGATGATTTAATGCACGTTTTGAACAGTGAGCATTTAATGCGCACATCTCTCAACTGACTGCGCATATAATGATGGAATCCCGAAGATCGCGTTGCCCCGTCAGATCTAAGGAGGTTGGAGAACCATCAATGTAAACCCACGATTCTAGTATGGTTAAATAATATTATTTCAGTAGTAGTTTTTAAAGTTGAATTTAATTTCACATAGAGAATAGGATGTCGAATAAAGGACCCAAGAGAATTAGGGAATGAGGTGAGAAAGAATTAGGTGAGATAAACTTATCACCTAAAGTCAAAAAGTTCCACCAATGAGAATTTACCTAGTGTGATAGAAAGTTATGGTGTATGAGTGAGCCATTTGGAGCTTTTTGATTGGTGGATGGAATTAGTGGTTTTTAATGTGACAAAGTTTATCTAGTTAGGGGTCAAGACAAGATTAATTTGTTAAGGGCCATTTTAACAAATTTTGAGAGGGACCACTTAGCAAATTGTGCACCACTATATATAGTTGCACCAAAGTTACTCTTTCATTCATCTTCTTCACGTGAAAACCGAGAGGGAGAGGGGGAGTGATCGCATCATCAAATCTCACATTGTCATCAACTAAAGTCATTGAAGCAAGCTTTGAGCAAAAGTAAAGCATAAATATGGGAGTTTACTTGTGTTGATTCAACTTGGATGTGTGAGAAACCCATTCTCCATCTTGCTTCAATTGTTGTTTTGAGTTTATAGATTGAATTTAGGTTGGTGGGTGATGAGTTTAGTGTGATTTTGTGTTAGAAATTGAAAAAGTAATGATGGGTCTTTATTGATGTTGATTTCGGCAAAGCTTAGGTTTTGTGTAACCCAATTTGATTTCATCCATTTGAGGCCTTATTCATGCATTTTAGATGCTAAGAAACCTATTAGAAATGATAGAATTGAAAAAGTTTTAATGTAGAGATAAGTTTAGTTATTTTTAGTCTAGTTGAAGGGTATGAAGAAATCTCATGCCTAAGTATTCTTTTAATGCTTGAAATGAATATGTTTCATCATAATTGAGTGAAAGAATGTTAAATGTTTGAAATAATTTGATTGCATGCTTTGGGTAAAAATTTGCATGAAAAAGTGTTGAAAAAATGTGGTTTATGGCTAGGAAATGCCTACTCGGCGATCATTTCTTTCCGAATTCTCTTCATGGCCGACCTAAACGTGAGTTAGAAAGGTGATTGGACTGAAAACAGAATGAAGAAAACTTAGGAATTGCTCCCTAGGTAGCATTCGTTTCGAGTTTTAGAAAATTATTTCAAGTATACTGGGGTTTTCCTATGCGATAATAAATGGGTTTTGTAAAAAGAAATCGAAATTCGAAAGCCTTTGATAAGTTAAAACTTAGTTGATAAGGTCTAGGCGTAAAAAGGTTTTTATAGAGTTAGTTGTGTTAAAAGTTATTTATAGTTTTGTTTTAATGAATTTATTTATTCTAAATGAGTATTGAATGTTTTAGGGTGAAAGCGGAAAGTTTTGGAGGATTTCGGAGGGGGTTCGCATTTGATCGAGAATGACATTTCGTGAGTAGAAAATCCAATCTTCCCAAGCGTAGTTTTGTTTAAAGTTTATTTTATGGTTATATGTATTTATTTCATTATGTAATTGATTTGTGTATTGTAGTATATCTAGATTCTATTATGTGAATTATCAAGTTGAATATGTATTTATATCAAGAACTTATGAGAATTTAAAATTTTTAGGCTTTTTGTTTTAAAAATGAGATTATTTGAGAATATCGAGAAAAATATTTTATTACGCCGATGGTTTACTCTAGTTCTAGTTGAGTATCTAGACGAATGCTTTATACGTGTATGGTAGATATGAGAAGTAACTAACTGAGAAGGAGAGAGTCAATTGAGTCACCCTCTGCACATATAAGGTAGTGTAGTTCAGACCGATTACGTAAGGGTAACACATACCCAAAGTTTGTGCATCGGTCACTATACAGGGTAAGTTAATTCCTAGTGGCTAGCTAGAAATTTAAACTGCCACGACAGGATAATTTCTCTGGGTTACAATTAAGGCGAGAAATGAGAAAGTTTAACAAAGAAATTTAGAATGAGTTCAGAAACCGTTTTTGAATAAGTTTATATAAAGTATATCAGAAATTACTTTAATTTTATTAAGCTGTTTATTTCACTGAGTTATACTCACAATTTACTTCTATGTGTTTATCAAAATTTACCATCAGATGTAGGAGCGAGTCGTCCAGTAGACGAGGCTCAGACTAACGTACGAATTGATTGATGGACGACTACATCTCGTAGTATAGCTCACACTTTTATCGTGCATGTATTATATATAAAGGATGGTGTAAATGATGTAAATTGTAAATATAATAAACATAAGTCGTTGGATGCACGTTTTACTTATGTTTTGAGCAGAAAATTCTGGTTTTCCATTAATTTTTCACAATTGTAAGTATTCATATTGGGGTTGATTTTGGATGAGGGCCAAAGGCTTCTGGTAGTTGAGATTGTATGCTATATAGATGTATTTAAATTGCTTTTAAAATTGTAGGCATAGTTCAATAAACAACTGGCATGCTGCCGGATTTTTATCAGAAAAACGAAAATTTTTATTGTGCCACCAAGTAAATGATTTATAAAATAAGTTGAAATTAAGTCTCGGTGCTCTAGCGGGACTTCTTCGGGCCAAAGTTAAGGTTCATTGGAGTTCTATTGGAGTGTTACGAGGTCTTTCACGGGTTCAAATGAGAGACTCGGGAAGGGTTCCGTCAATCAAATCTTATGTCTAGGGTTTCAGCCTTGTGCCCCTATTTAAAGCAGAATCTCAGTCATTTTTAACTAACTTCTTTCTGTCACCTTCAAATTCAACAGACGGTTCGTCCCTTTTCTCTAACTTCTCTTCGCTTCAATCTCCTACATTAATGTCTTAGAGTCAAAGATCATCATCAAAACTTTAGTTTTGCTCAAAGTAAGTTATCAAATCTTCTGGTTTTTGCTTATGGTTTGTATGCGTTGTGCATTTTTCTGGGTTTGGCTTCTGGATTAGTTATTTGTGTGTTCTCGCTTATGAGAACTTGTTCTTCGTTGTGACTTCGTTTTTTGTTGTTTTGATCTTGTTGATTGAATTTTTGTGCATGATTTGTTGTTTGTGGCATTGTGTATGCGAGCTATATAGGCAGAGACATAGATAGGTCGTTAGATCGTAGGTTGTCCAAATAGTAGGTTGAGCTCCCATACTGTCGTACAAAATCATAAGTGGACGAACCGAACAAGTAATATAATGATGAGAGAAGTATCGTCCCACGAGGATTATTGTTAATTAATTCCCAAAATTAAAGTAACTCAATTTTTATTTGACAAACGCAATTTGATTTAAGGAGCTGACAACTATAACTAAATTTAAATATCAATATGAATTAATTTTTACTGAAATTAATTCAATAAATTAAAACTCTAAGGTTCTGATTTTACCAAAACTAATCTGTTTCTCCCATTTGTTCTTTTTAACAAAACTTAACTATCCGGTTGCTAGTCGAGATTCCTTAAATTATTCACATAGCCCCTCCCAAGATCTAAGGAAAAGACCCTATAAAATTTAACTGCTATATTTCTATACAAATAAAAACATTAAAGAATTCATTAAGATTTATGGATCTCTTTTATAAACTACACAAACCATGCAGGTATGTTCCTATCCTGTATGTAATTTATGACATTCAATACAATGAACTAAGACACATAAATCAGCTTCCGCTATCATTATGATTAACAATTCAACTAAATAGTAGCTAGTTATTTAGAAGCATTAAGAACAGTATTAAATCATCAACCAAGATAGAAAATTCTTAATTGACTACATCATAACCTTAAAAAAATAAATCTACTCCATACTTAAATTAAAATTTACGAAGACTAAAAAATTGAACATAACAATAGATAAGAAAACTTAGTGGGTTGAAACTTTCCATAGAATTTCTTCCTTTGCTTTACTCCTCCTCTCCAAGCTCTCTCTTTCTCTAATCTACTTGCTATTTTGATTTTTGATGGATGCTTGGAATGGTGATCCTAAAGCCTATTTATAGGCAAAGTTCACCTCCAATTACATCATCACATGTATCATCTCTTTTCAATTTTTCATAATTCTGCATCATCGCTTACATTATGATTTATCTACATCATTCAAGTCAAATTTTATATTACATCATTGCTTATATTATAGTTCACATTACATCATTACTTATATCATAATGACATAAGTATCTACTGATCAGCATGACATAATATTCATTTCTAGAATACTCGATCTTTAAACTGTAATAACTTCTTTATACGATCTCTGATTCGAGTTATTCTTGAAGCGATAAGCTGCTTCGCATGACATTCATTTCATAGTGATGATCTTATCACGAACAATAGCACTTGGTGGGGTCCACATGCGATTTTTCATCAATTTTATTCTGAAAATGAAAAATACAAAAAGATGTAATAATTTACTTAATAATAATAAAAATCATAGAAACTAAACAAGAATTTAAGTTTAAAAAGATAAAATATCTCTATAAAAATAGAGTTATCACACCCCCAAACTTAAGATTTTATTGTCCTCAAGTGAAATAAACTCCAAACCAACTTCAGAATTACTAGCTCATAATCATTAACATTGGGCAAAACAATTATTATAAAGATCTAAATATTAATCAAATGGTTAAATGACCTTACCAAGCCTCTTGAAGTGTGTGTGTGGATGGACAATGTGAATGACCCAAACCTTTAATTCCAGCAACTGCTTTTGGCGACGTAGACTACGAGCTCAACATTATTTATTTTATTTTATATATATTTTATTTTTTATATATGTATTTATTATTTGTTCATTTATTTTTTGTGTGGCTAGTCCTAGGAAATAATTCACATTTTTACGTGAAAGTCCAAATTTGTGATACAGACCCCCGTTCCTTAGTAAAAAATTTACACTAGTATACTTTGCACGCTCATACCTTGGATACGCCTTTTTACGTGAAAATCCATATTTGTGATACAAATTCCCAGTTACTCACCGTTTATTAAGGCATCGAAGCATTGCCCCACTCTCTTTCTTTCTTTCTTTCTTTTTTCTTTTCTTTTTATATAACAAATAACATGTTACGAACAAGGGAGCTACACCAAGTGACCCATTACATGTTCCGGTTGGGCCAATAACAAGAGCAAGGGCTAAGAGATTCAAGGAAGCACTAAATGGCCTGATTCAAGACACTTGGGTTGATTCCGATTTAATAAAGTCCAAGATGGGCCTATATGAAGACCAAGGCCTAATTAACATCATCAAGGCAATTAATTGGGCTGAATAAGAGTTGACTTGGGTGTGTGGCAGAAAGCTTGGGCGTGTGGCACAAGCAAGAAGATTCAATTTAAGTTGTTTCCTTTTTAGATTTTCAATAAATAATGAATTGATTTGTTTCCCAAATTAAGAGGCTGATTTTCTTTAATTTCAGCCTTCCAAATAGGGATTAAGTCAATTACTTGATTGATTTAGTTTTAATTAGTTTCTTGTTTTGTAAGGCAATTAATGGCCAAATATTTTGTTCCTTTTTGAAAAGGCATGTAGCCTCTCTTTTCTTTTAGGGTTTTAGTTTATAAAGAACAAAAAGGATGTAATGTGGCAGATCAGAATTTGAATGAAAATTGAGAGCTTAATTTCTCTCTTGTTCTTTGAGAACTAATTGGAACTTATCAGATTTCTCTGTGGCGTTCCTCCTTTCTTTGACTTATCAATCGAATACTCCATCCTCGATTGTGGCGTCATCCTTATACCAAGGTTCACATCTCACTATAGGTGTTGGGTCGTGGTTTCCATTCAAACCAGATATTAGAACGGTCCTAGGCATCTCAATTGTGCTACAACTGACGATGTTCGCATCATTTGGTATCAGAGCTTCGGGTTCTAACATCAGGTTTTATCTATCTTAGTTGTTCTTCTTCGTTGATTTTGTTTGATCAATCCAAAAAAAAAAAAAAGAGTACAAAATCAGAACGATCTTGTAGTTGAATATATCAGCTATTGCTATTTCTCATCTTGGTTTTGTGTAGTGGCAAGCAAACAAAAACAAAAAAAAAAAAAAAAAATACTGGTACTAGAAACTTTGTTATTCCAGTTTCGTTGTGATTCATTTTCGTGTGAACCTAGGAGATTTCTTTTGTCTCGTGTGAATGCGACTAAGAAATCTTGATTATTGTTTGGTTAGTTTGATAAGAACTTTTGAGAAATTACGAGGGGAAAAAGGCAAGAGTGGTGAGTACATACTGAGGGTAAAAGCCAAATTTATTGTGTGTAAACACGAGTGTTGAGTGAACTGATTATTCGAGTGAAAACACGTGAGGAACTGCTGTGAGGTCCCTTATTATTATTATTGTTATTATTTTTTTTTTGCAGGAAAACATGTCCGGAAACAAAGATAAAGGCTCTACTGAGGATTCTTCCATCCCGACAGATATAAAGCTTTGGAAGGAAGCATTAGTAGAGGAGATGAGACGGATGATGAGGGGGGAATTGGAACAATTACATGAGCGATTAGATCAAGTGAAAAATTCACGTATGGAACAGCCACCACCCGTTCCACAAGCACGTAGACGAGAGAGAGTTCCGGTTAGAGAAGAAGTTAATGATTACTATGGGGATGATAATGACATGGATGAGGCTGATCACATGTCCAATATGAGTGTGGGTAGATTTAGGCGTGGAATGGGAGGTAGAGGAGTTAGGTATGAGAATAGAGAAGATAGGTATAGGAATAGAGAAGATAGGTATGGGAATAGAGGAGATAGATATGGAGAGAGGGTTGATAATAATTTGGGTAGTATAAAGGTGAAGATTCCAACCTTTCAAGGTAAAACTGATCCTGAAGCTTATTTGGAGTGGGAGAAAAGAATAGAATTGGTGTTTGATTGCCATGAATATTCCGAATTGAAGAAGGTGAAATTGGCGGCCATAGAATTCACTGATTATGCTATTGTTTGGTGGGATCAATTGATTGTGAGTAGGAGACGGAATGGAGAAAGACCTATTGAGACATGGGCTGAGATGAAAGCTGTTATGAGGAGGAGATTCATTCCAAGCCACTATTATAGGGGTTTGTTTCAAAAATTACAAACTCTTACTCAAGGGTCTAAGTGTGTTGAAGACTACTACAAGGAGATGGAGATAGCCATGATTCGAGCTGATGTAGAGGAGGACCGAGAAGCGACTATGGCTAGGTTTCTAAATGGGCTGAACCGAGACATTGCAAATGTAGTGGAGTTGCAACATTATGTGGAATTGACTGACATGGTACACATGGCCATTAAAGTGGAACAACAATTGAAGAGGAAGGGTTCCACACGGGTTGGGCAAAATTCGGGTTCGTCATCGTCATGGAAACCGAATTGGAGCAAGAGGGAGGACCAGCCTAGTTTCAAGGCCAAGGCCGAACCTTCCAAAGAACATAAGGCTGGAGGCACATTAAATCAAGGTAAATCAGATTCTCAACCTTCTAGAACCCGTGACATTAAGTGCTTTAAATGTTTGGGAGCAGGTCATATTGCATCACAATGCCCAAACAAGAGAGTAATGGTTTTGAAGGATGAGGGTGGTATCGAATCCGAGGATGAATCTGATGATGAGTCCATGCCACCTTTGGAGGATGCAAGTGACCTTGAATATCCGGTGGGTGGAGAACTTTTGGTTGCGAGGAGAGCTCTTAGTGCTCAAGCCAAGGAAGATGATGAGGTACAACGTGATAACATTTTTCACACCCGTTGCTATGTTAATGATAAGGTATGTAGTATGATTATTGATGGGGGGAGTTGTACTAATGTGGCTAGCACTATTTTGGTAGAAAAATTGAATTTAGCAACTTTGAAGCACCCAAAACCTTATAAACTACAATGGTTGAATGATAGTGGGGAAGTTAGGGTGAATAAACAGGTGTTGGTGTCATTTTCAATTGGAAAATACAAAGATGATGTTATGTGTGACGTGGTACCAATGAATGCGAGTCATATCCTTTTGGGAAGACCATGGCAGTTTGATAGACATGTGACTCATGATGGATATACCAATAGATACTTTTTTGTGCTCAATAAAAGGCCAATCACTCTTGTACCTTTAACCCCAAGACAAGTATATGAAGATCAAGTGAGGTTAAAAAAAGAGAGAGATGTAAAAAAGGAGAGTGAGAGTTCAAGAGAGAGAGAGACAAAAGAAAGAGAGTCTGAAACAACAAAAATAGAAAAGAAGAGTGAAAAGGAAAAAGAGGTTGATGAGAAAAAGAGAGACAAAAAAACAAGTGAATTTTTATGCAAGAGAGAGTGAGGTCAAGAAGGCGTTGTTTTCTAATCAGCCAATGATTGTACTTTTGTACAAAGAGGCTTGTTTTAGTGCTAATGAACTTGACTCTTCTTTGCCTAGTGTTGTTGTTTCACTTTTGCAGGACTTTGATGAGGTGTTTCCCGAAGAGATGCCTAAGGGTTTACCACCAATAAGGGGGATTGAGCACCAAATTGACTTTGTACCCGGAGCACCCATCCCAAATAGACCAGCATATAGAAGTAATCCCGAGGAGACAAAGGAGCTTCAAAGGCAGGTTAGTGAGCTCATGGAAAAGGGATATGTGCGTGAGAGTATGAGTCCTTGTGCGGTTCCCGTATTGCTTGTGCCTAAAAAGGATGGAACATGGAGGATGTGTGTTGATTGTCGTGCCATCAACAATATCACTGTAAAGTATCGACATCCTATTCCTAGATTAGATGATATGCTCGATGAATTGCATGGTTCTATTGTTTTTACTAAAATTGATCTTAAGAGTGGATATCATCAAATTAGGATGAAAGAAGGAGATGAATGGAAAACTGCTTTCAAAACAAAATATGGTTTATATGAGTGGTTAGTTATGCCTTTTGGATTAACTAATGCACCTAGTACTTTCATGAGATTAATGAACCATGTTTTGCGTGCTTTTATTGGAAGATTTGTGGTTGTTTACTTCGATGACATTCTGATTTATAGCAAAAACTTAGATGAGCATGTTGAACATTTAAAACTTGTTTTAGGTGTTTTAAGAACAGAAAAGTTGTTTGCTAATCTCAAAAAGTGTACTTTTTGCACTGATAAGTTTGTATTTCTGGGTTTTGTCGTTAGTGCTAAGGGAATTGGGGTTGATGAGGAAAAGGTTAAGGCAATTAGGGAGTGGCCGAAACCTACAAATGTGGGACAAGTAAGAAGTTTTCATGGGCTGGGTAGTTTTTATAGGAGGTTTGTGAAAGATTTTAGTAGTCTAGCCGCACCTTTAACTGAAGTTATCAAAAAGAATGTGGGGTTTAAGTGGGGTACGGAACAAGAAAAGGCATTTAGCTTGATTAAGGAGAAATTAACTAATGCACCTTTACTTGCTTTGCCTGACTTTGCTAAAACTTTTGAGATTGAGTGTGACGCTTCAGGAATAGGTATTGGAGCTGTTTTAATGCAAGAAGGACGTCCCATTGCATTTTTTAGTGAGAAGATAAGTGGAGCAGCCTTGAATTATCCTACATATGACAAGGAGATGTATGCCTTGATTAGGGCATTAGAAACTTGGCAACATTACCTTTGGCCGAAAAAATTTGTGATTCACACTGATCATGAGTCTTTGAAGCATTTAAAGGGGCAACACAAGCTAAATAAGCGGCATGCCAAGTGGGTGGAGTTCATTGAAACATTTCCATATGTGATCAAGTACAAAAAAGGTAAGGAAAATGTGGTCGCCGATGCTTTGTCCAGAAGGTATGTTTTACTTTCTACTTTGGATGCTAGATTGCTTGGCTTTGATTACATTAAAGAATTGTATGTGGAAGATTCTGATTTTAGCAAAGTATTCAATGCATGTGAAAAGGTAGCGTTTGGCAAGTTTTATAGGCATGATGGATTTTTGTTTAGACAAACTAAATTATGCGTGCCTAAGAGTTCTTTGCGTGAATTGCTTGTTAAAGAAGCTCACGGGGGAGGTTTGATGGGGCATTTTGGCATAGCCAAGACACTAGATGTTTTGCATGAACATTTTTTTTGGCCTCATATGAAATGTGATGTAGAAAGAATCTGTGAGAAATGCATTACATGTAGACAAGCTAAGTCTAGAATTAAGCCTCATGGATTGTATACTCCTTTGCCTATACCTAGTGAGCCTTGGGTTGATATTTCTATGGATTTTGTGTTGGGCTTGCCTAGGTCCAAAAGGGGTAAGGACTCTATATATGTGGTTGTTGATAGGTTTTCTAAAATGGCACATTTCATTCCTTGCCATAAAACTGATGATGCATCACATATTGCTGATTTGTTTTTCAAAGAAGTTGTTAGATTGCATGGCATGCCTAAGACTATTGTTTCGGATAGAGATGCTAAGTTCTTAAGCTACTTTTGGAAGACATTGTGGGGTAAGTTAGGAACTAAGCTTTTATTTTCTACTACTTGTCATCCCCAAACTGATGGTCAAACTGAAGTAGTTAATAGGACTTTATCTGCCTTATTGCGTGCTATAATACAAAAGAACTTGAAAACATGGGAGGATTGTTTGCCGCATGTAGAATTTGCTCATAATAGGAGTGTGCATTCTGCAACTCATTTTTCGCCTTTTGAAGTTGTGTATGGTTTTAATCCACTGACTCCTTTGGATCTAATTCCTTTACCTGTAAATGAGCATGTTAACTTAGATGGGAGGAGAAAGGCAGATTTTGTCAAGCAAATCCATGAAAAGACTCGACAAAACATAGAGAGGAGAATTGAGCAATATGCCACGCAAGCTAATAAAGGACGGAAGAAAGTTGTGTTTGAACCTGGTGATTGGGTGTGGTTACATATGAGGAAGGAACGATTTCCAGTGCAACGTCGTTCTAAACTGCTTCCGAGGGGCGATGGCCCATTTCAAGTGATTGAACGAATCAATGACAATGCTTACAAGTTAGATCTTCCAGGTGAGTATAATGTTAGTGCAAGCTTCAATGTCTCTGATTTGTCTCCTTTTGATGTAGGTGACGATTTGAGGACAAATCCTTTTCAAGAGGGAAGGAATGTTACGAACAAGGGAGCTACACCAAGTGACCCATTACATGTTCCGGTTGGGCCAATAACAAGAGCAAGGGCTAAGAGATTCAAGGAAGCACTAAATGGCCTGATTCAAGACACTTGGGTTGATTCCGATTTAATAAAGTCCAAGATGGGCCTATATGAAGACCAAGGCCTAATTAACATCATCAAGGCAATTAATTGGGCTGAATAAGAGTTGACTTGGGTGTGTGGCAGAAAGCTTGGGCGTGTGGCACAAGCAAGAAGATTCAATTTAAGTTGTTTCCTTTTTAGATTTTCAATAAATAATGAATTGATTTGTTTCCCAAATTAAGAGGTTGATTTTCTTTAATTTCAGCCTTCCAAATAGGGATTAAGTCAATTACTTGATTGATTTAGTTTTAATTAGTTTCTTGTTTTGTAAGGTAATTAATGGCCAAATATTTTGTTCCTTTTTGAAAAGGCATGTAGCCTCTCTTTTCTTTTAGGGTTTTAGTTTATAAAGAACAAAAATGATGTAATGTGGCAGATCAGAATTTGAATGAAAATTGAGAGCTTAATTTCTCTCTTGTTCTTTGAGAACTAATTGGAACTTATCAGATTTCTCTGTGGCGTTCCTCCTTTCTTTGACTTATCAATCGAATACTCCATCCTCGATTGTGGTGTCATCCTTATACCAAGGTTCACATCTCACTATAGGTGTTGGGTCGCGGTTTCCATTCAAACCAGATATTAGAACGGTCCTAGGCATCTCAATTGTGCTACAACTGACGATGTTCGCATCATAACATACTAAATTATTTTATTTGAGCATCGTAAGAAAACATATATTTTCCATATCATCGAGTTTGGGTTAAGATTACTCTCTTTGTCACAATGGTGTGCTTAAATTATATCACAATGCCAAGTAAAAGTGAAAAATCCAAAAATTAATACAAATATAAAGAATGACTATTTAATAATACACATGCCTTTGAAGCAGAGCTTTTTTGTCTATAGTGATTACAGAGATTTTTTTTTTTTTTTTAGAAAAGAAAACAAAGATGTATAAAAGTACAAAAGTACTTTAACTATGCCATAATTTGATTTCAATTCGGACCAGTTATGAATCTTATGGTTTTAATAATAGCAATTTTTTTTTTTTTTAAGACTAAACTCTAGCCCCAAACTTATTTGAGACATTGTCCTCAATGTCTAGTAGAATAAAAAGAATAAAAACAAAAATGGAAATGCTATTAGTAAAATCATAGGGTAAGAAAGTTACAACCTGAGATTAAGATCCAATGCACGCTTCTTGTTATCGCTTGCTTCAGAATCCCAAACCACTTACGACATCATTGGATCAACTTCGGGCACACAGTTTTGCAGTTGGTCAATCAGTTCGTGATGCACTTGAAGTTGAGACCAGAATGCCCCGGTTTGCTAGTGTCGTCATAAAACCCTATTCCACAGCATGATCAAGAAAAGCCAATAAACCTTCATAGAAACCGTTAACATTAAGCAAACTTAATGGCTTTTTGTGAATATTGGGATGGGTCCAGGATGCAATGTTGAAGATTTCTTTAAACATTTCCAAACCACCAAGTAACGCGATAAAAGCATCAACATTGAGTAACATGTACGCCATTTGCTCGTGCATGCTCATGACCTAAAACTCATTACCTATACTCATACCGATAATATCTCTCCTTTCAGCCAAAGGCTTTACTATGATACTTAGGATTCTGCTACCTGCAACATTTGTAATTACCGCGATAGAACCCCTCAGTCCTAAATCGCATCCCCCATACACCAAATCTATGTTTTGGACAGCTAAGGTCTTACCAAGTTCAATGGCTACCTCTGAATATTGTTTACCCACACCAGACTTTGAGCCACAAAAAACACATGATTTTGAATCTGCTGCTCGAGGACTCTGTCTTTTTTTTTTTTACAAAACTAGTTGTTTGTTATCAGCAATGAACGCTCATTTAAAGAAAAGAAAAGAGTAAGAGAACAATTCTACGAGGTTAAATAGTTGTGATCAGGGGGAAAATAAAATGTTAAGTGTAGAGATGTAAAAAAGAAGGCACAATTTTAAAAAAAAGTTTAAACACGCCGCTAAAAAAATTCAAAATGTTAGGTGAGCAAACGTAAAAAACAAACACAATCATTGAAAAAGTTTGATATTAGCTACTAAACACTAAAAAAAATTCAAAATGGTAGGTGAAGAAATGTGAAAAAGTAAGCATAATTATCGAAAAAGTTTGAAACAAGCTGCTAATCAAAGAAAAAAAAATGATGTTATAGTAATTATGATTGTGGCTCACATCTTCTTCTGGTTTTACATTCAGAAACAGTTTAAACACCTTATATGAGTTGAGGATCAGCTTCCCATCCAATTTTCTTATAAACTGGCAAACAATGTCTTTTAAAGTCAGATTCCCAAAACTATAACGCTGTTTCTCTTTACTAAATAATTGCCATAAATTTGAAAGAATGCGTTGCACTATCCCACAAGGATGCGTCTCAAGAGTCTCAAGGATATTATCCAGAGATTCCTTACTCAGCTCATCCTTTATGTATTTAATTTTATCTTCTCGATTTATGGACAAATATTCAGGATTTTTACAACGTGTATCGTAGTTCCATCTTGTACATTTATGACATACTCCTATTCTCTTAGCTCTCATCTTCTTTGAGTAAGAACTTCTTCACAATCCTGATAAACGTTTAATGAATAAATCATTCAACTCACATGCTGGACGTACTTTAGCTTCAATGATCCACCGAATATGCTCGGGAAGACCTAAACATGTTAGTGCCCCTATTCTTTCGAGTCTACATTTATAAATCTTTCTGAGTACATCTTGAGGTAGAGTAGAGAAATGATTTTTGAGCAGTAAAGCTTATGATGCGGAACCCCAAGACCCAAATTGTTTCTTCGAACTTTTTATCACTCACAACTAGATTTGATTCACACCAAAGTAATTCAGGTTGATTTGTTCTATCACCCAAGAAATGCGTTTTGACAAAAACCCAAAAGAATAACCCTTGAACCCAAGATCAAAGCAATCAAGAACAATAGAAATAGGAAGTAGAATTGAAATACAAAGATAAACTCAATTGCATCAATTCAACACCTTAAGCATAAAATCACAAAGCAAATTCTCTTAAATTCCATATAGGAAATGTTTGAAGAAATATTCAGATCCCCCAAAAATGAAATTAAACAGCCCTATTTAAAGATTTTACAACTAAAATATATATTAAGCCTAGACACTAATCAAGGTGGAGTCAACCCTCTCATAAATGCCAAAAATAACTCATTGATTCTTGCCATTAATTAGTGAATGAATCTGGACACCACTTGAATGGTTGGAAATGAGATGGGCTGAATCAAAAGCTAGTCTTTTAGCCCAATTACATTAATCAAATTGGGCTCTATAAAATCTCTGTGCTTAGACAGCCCATTATCAACCCAATTTTGCACAAATAGTTGAAGTTGTTCCTTTAACCTTTTAGTTTGGGCCTTAGTGATTGGTCTGTTAAATCTCCAAGATGAATCTCCAAGTCACTTCCTTGAGCACTAGTGGCATGTGGAGTGGCATTTGTAACATTTCCCCGCCCTTCAAAAGGATTCGTCCTCGAATCTGATCCTGCATCAATATCAAAGGGAGATAAATTAGAAACATTAAAAGTAGCTGAAACACCATGCTCACCTGGTAGATCAATGCGGTATGCATTGTCATTGATCTTTGCAACAACTTGAAAAGGTCCGTCTCCACGAGCATCCAATTTTGATTTCCTTTTGGAAGGAAATCTTTCCTTGAGCATGTGAACCCAAACCTAATCTCCTGCTTCAAATGACACCATGCACCTTCTTTTGTTCACTTGAGATGCAATTTGCTCATTTCGATTCTCTATCTTTTGTCTTGCTTTGTCATGAATGGATTTAACCATCTCTGCCCTTTTATATCCATCAATATTAGAAATCTCACTCAAAGGAATAGACAAAAGGTCCAAAGGAGTTAGTGGATTAAATCAATACATAATTTCAAAAGGAGAAAACCCAGTGGTAGAATGCACACTCCTATTATATGCAAATTCAACAAAAGGCAGATTATCTTCCCAAGTTTTAACATTCCTTCCAATCAAAGCACGCAGCAACGTTCCCAAAGTCCTATTTACTACTTCAGTTTGCCCATCAGTTTGAGGATGGGAAGTAGTAGAAAACAATAATTTAGTACCAAGTTTGGACCAAAGTACTCGCCAAAAGTGACTCAAAAATTTAACATCTCGATCCAACACAACTGTTTTTGGAATGCCATGTAAACGCACAATCTCTTTAAAGAATAAATCAGCAATATCTACAGCATCATCAGTTTTATGGCATGGTATGAAATGAGCCATTTTGGAAAAATGATCCACAACTACAAAAATTGAGTCCTTTCTATTTCTAATCCTTGGTAGACCCAAAACAAAGTCCATAGAAATGTCAACCCAAGGATTTGTTAGTATTAGCAAAGGCACGTATAATCCATGAGGTTGAGTTCTAAAGCTTGTCTACATGAAATGCAACTAGAAAAGATTTTCTCAACACTCTTATGCATATTAGGCCAAAAGAAATGTTCATGCAAGATGCTCAAAGTTTTGCCAATGCCAAAATGTCCCATAAGACCTCCACTATAAGCTTCACGAACAAGCAATTCCCTAATTGAACTATTAGGCACACATAATTTTTCTCCTTTAAAAAGAAATCCCTCATGTCTATAGAAATCACGGAATGCAGCATGCTCACAAGCATTATAAACATTAGAGAAATCACTATCATGTGCATACAATTCCTTCAAATGCTCAAATCCTAACAACTTAGTTGAAGAGTAGAGATTAGAGCATACCTTCTAGATAACGCATCTGCCACGATGTTCTCTTTACCTTGCTTATATTGGATCACATATGGAAAGGATTCTATGAATTCCATCCATTTGGCATGACGCTTGTTCATCTTACTTTGTCCTTTCAAGTGTTTCAATGATTCGTGATCTGTATGAATCACAAACTCCTTTGGTAACAAATAATGTTGCCATGTTTGCAATGCCCTCACCAAAGATTACATCTCCTTATCATAAGTTGAGTAGTTAAATTGTGCTCCATGTAGCTTTTCACTAAAATAAGCAACGGGCTTTTTTTCCTGCAATAAAACAGCACCTATACCAATCCCGGAAGCGTCACATTCAATTTCAAAAGTTAAATCGAAAGTGGGCACCCTCAACAATGGTGCACCACTCAACTTCTCCTTTAGCACAAAAAATGCATGTTCTTATTCCTTACCCCAAATAAACCCCTTATCTTTCTTCATGATCTCAGTTAATGGTGCAGCAATGGTACTAAAATCTTTAACAAATCTCCTATAAAAACTTGCCAATCCATGAAAACTTCTCACTTCACTCACAGTTTTAAGTGTCGGCCATTCTTAAATAGCCTTTACCTTTTCACTATCTACTTCAATTCCATTTGAACTCACGACATAACCCAAGAAAATGAGGTGATCAGTGCAAAATGAACATTTCTTTAAGTTAGCATACAACTTGTTTTTGCGCAAAGCATCAAACACACGTTTTAAATGTATAACATGTTCATCAACAGATTTGCTATACACTAGAATGTCATCAAAATAGACAACCACAAATATTCCAGTACACTCACGCAAAACATGGTTCATTAATCGCATAAATGTACTAGGGGTATTAGTTAGGCCAAACGGCATTACCCTCCACTCATACAATTCATGTTTTGTTTTAAAAGCGGTTTTCCACTCATCACCTGCTTTTATTCTAATTTGGTGATAACCACTTTTCAAATCAATTCTAGAAAAGACACATGCACCATGCAATTCATCCAACATGTCATCAAGTCGAGGAATGGGGTGTCAATACTTTACTGCTATTTTGTTGACAGCTCTACAATCCACACACATATGCCAACTTCTGTCCTTCTTTGGTACCAACAAGACGGGTACTACACATGGACTTAAATTTTCTCTTATAAGTCATTTCTTCAAGAGCTCTTCCACTTGCTTTTGTAGCTCCTTTGTCTCTTCGGAATTGCTTCTATAGGTTGGCCTATTAAGGATGACAGCCCCGGGAATGAGGTCAATTTGATGTTCTATCCCTCTCAAAGGTGGTAAACCTTGAGGTAAATCATCGGAAAAAACTTTACCGTACTCTTACAAAACATCAATAACAACACTTGCAAAACTTTACCGTATTCTAATTTGGTGATAATCACTTTTCAAATCAATTTTAGAAAAGACACATGCACCATGCAATTCATCCAACATGTCATCAAGTCGAGGAATGGGGTGTCAATACTTTACTGCTATTTTGTTGACAGCTCTACAATCCACACACATATGCCAACTTCCGTCCTTCTTTGGTACCAACAAGACGGGTACTACACATGGACTTAAATTTTCTCTTATAAGTCATTTCTTCAAGAGCTCTTCCACTTGCTTTTGTAGCTCCTTTGTCTCTTCGGAATTGCTTCTATAGGTTGGCCTATTAAGGATGACAGCCCCGGGAATGAGGTCAATTTGATGTTCTATCCCTCTCAAAGGTGGTAAACCTTGAGGTAAATCATCGGAAAAAACTTTACCGTACTCTTGCAAAACATCAATAACAACACTTGCAAAACTTTACCGTATTCTAATTTGGTGATAACCACTTTTCAAATCAATTCTAGAAAAGACACATGCACCATGCAATTCATCCAACATGTCATCAAGTCGAGGAATGGGGTGTCAATACTTTACTGCTATTTTGTTGACAGCTCTACAATCCACACACATATGCCAACTTCCGTCCTTCTTTGGTACCAACAAGACGGGTACTACACATGGACTTAAATTTTCTCTTATAAGTCATTTCTTCAAGAGCTCTTCCACTTGCTTTTGTAGCTCCTTTGTCTCTTCGGAATTGCTTCTATAGGTTGGCCTATTAAGGATGACAGCCCCGGGAATGAGGTCAATTTGATGTTCTATCCCTCTCAAAGGTGGTAAACCTTGAGGTAAATCATCGGAAAAAACTTTACCGTACTCTTGCAAAACATCAATAACAACACTTGCAAAACTTTACCGTATTCTAATTTGGTGATAACCACTTTTCAAATCAATTCTAGAAAAGACACATGCACCATGCAATTCATCCAACATGTCATCAAGTCGAGGAATGGGGTGTCAATACTTTACTGCTATTTTGTTGACAGCTCTACAATCCACACACATATGCCAACTTCCGTCCTTCTTTGGTACCAACAAGACGGGTACTACACATGGACTTAAATTTTCTCTTATAAGTCATTTCTTCAAGAGCTCTTCCACTTGCTTTTGTAGCTCCTTTGTCTTTTCGGAATTGCTTCTATAGGTTGGCCTATTAAGGATGACAGCCCCGGGAATGAGGTCAATTTGTTGTTCTATCCCTCTCAAAGGTGGTAAACCTTGAGGTAAATCATCGGAAAAAACTTTACCGTACTCTTGCAAAACATCAATAACAACACTTGGCAAAGAAGGGTCAAAATCGTTAGTAGAAAATAAGCCTCCTTGTACAAAAGTACAATCATTGGCCTATGAGTAGTTAAAGCCTTCCTCACATCTCTCATTTTTGCATAGAAGCTCATTTTCTTTCCCTCTTTTCTTTCTATGGCCGAGTGCTCCTCACTCATTTTCTCATTTTCACTCATTCTCTCATCTTCTTTTTTCTTTTTCTTTTCCACTCTCTTTTCTTTTTCTCTCGGCTTCTCTTTGAACGAACTCTCCATAAGACTTTTCCAAGTTGCAATTGATCTTCAAAGATCTGTTTAGGGGTCAAAGGAAGAAGTGTATACTTTTTGCCTTCTTTCTCAACCGTGTACATATTAATATATCCATCATGGTTCACTCTCCTATCCCATTGTCATGGTCTACCTAACAACAAGTGACTTGCTTGCATAGGAACAACATCACAATTAACTTCATCATGGTACCTTCCAATAGCAAATGGAACCCTCACTTGTTTAGTGACCTTAACTTCCCCACTATTGTTAAGCCATTGCAATCTATAAGGTCTTGGATGTTTTGTAGTTTCCAAACCTAACTTATCCACAAATAAAGTACTAGCCACATTCACACAACTACCCCCATCAATAATCAAATTACACACTTTCCCTTCAATTAAACACCTAGTATAAAAAAGATTTTCCCTTTGCAACCTAACCCCCTCATTATCCTCTTTCACTGGCATATTAAGAGCACGCCTAGTAACCAACAATTATCCCTCAGTAGGCAACTCAACATCACTACAATTCTCTAAAGGAGGCATCTGATACGAACCACACCAACCCGTGACGAAACCCGTAACCAAGAGAAGAAACCAAAACCGTTACCTAAGACAAGTTCGTAGGAATGGAACCGCGACCCATTACCTATGACGAGGTAAGAACCTTGGTTTGGTGAAGATGCCACAATCAAGAATGGAGGGTTGATTGATAAGTCGAAGGTTTCAAACGCCACAAATAATTCCGATAAGTTTGAGAGTTGTTCAAAGAACCAAAGAGAAATTCGATCTCACAAATACCATGAACATTGTCTACCATCTTTCATTGATATTGCGTATATTTATAGGCTGAAAATACAAATTCGAATTCGGAAATTACAAGCATTAAAATCAAAGAGAATCATACCTATGACGAAAAAGGTAATTTCGGATTACAATAATAGCAAAGGAAATAATTGCTAAGACAGAAATGCAAAGTCCACAATTTATTATTCCTAATTTTACTAAAGGCCTAAATAGGAGAGTTGACCCTCCTCCCATTATTCTGGTGAATTGATGCCCAAGATACACGCCCATTAATTGCGAAGATTAAGTTTGACTTGGGTTGGAATCCTCTAGAACTTGGATCAAGTTGATGCACTTTAGTTCCTCACATTGGCTTCCATCAATGGGCTTCCATGATTGTATTTGAGCGCAAACTCCTTGAATCAGCCCGTTAAGTGCTTCCTTGAACTTCTTAGCTCGAGCCCTCGTAACCGGTCCAATAGGAATTTGAATTGGATCTTTTGGAGACACACCTTGCACCACATCAGCATCTCATCCTCATCATTATTTTCCTCATCCGTTTCTACCCGATTACCACGCATCACCATTGCCCTTTTATTTGGGCATTGAGATGCTATGTGCCCATACCCCAAACACCTAAAACACTTAATGTCACGACTTCTAGAGTTTTGGGTGATTGAGATAATTGTTTTTGTTGTTTGCCCATACCCCACAAAGGTACTACTACCCGAAACAGTTGTACCTTTGTTTTTGTTGTCAAGTGATTGAGATAATTGCACCTTGTCATCCTTTTTTGTTTGGGCAGCCTTGTTATCATTCCTCCAATTCGGCCTCCCTGAATTGTTTTGAGCTGAAAAGGTGTTGGCTTATTTCCCATTCCCTTTGCGCTGTAATTGCCTTACTATCTTCATAGCCATGTGCACCATATCTTCCATCTCTACATAGTGTTGCAACTCCACTCTGTTGGCTATGTCCTTATTAAGTCCATTGAGAAATCTTGCCATGGTGGCCTCTCTATCTTCCTCCACGTTTGCTCGGATCATAGCAATCTCCATTTCTTTGTAGTGTTCCTCCACACTCTTTGTTTCTTGTACAAGACTTTGCAATCTTTGGTGCAAGTCCCTATAATAATGGCTTGGAACAAATCTACGCCTCATGATAGCCTTCATTTCAGCCCACATTCGGATCGGTCTTTCACCATTTCTCCTCCTACTTACAAAAAGTTAATCCCACCATACAAGTGCATATTCTCCAAACTCCACCGCTGCAAGTTTGATCTTCTTTTCCTTGTGACAATAGAAGATTAATTCCACTTTTCGCTCCCACTCCATATATGCATCTGGATCATTCTTCCCCAGAAAGGATGGAATTTTCATTTTTATACTCCCGATATTCCTATCACAAGATCATTTTGGTTCCACCTACCCCTTCCATAATTTCGACCTTCATTGACCAAGGGAGCTTGATCATCAAATTCCTCTTCAGACTCTTCTATATATTGAGGTGCAGGTTGCCTTCTTGCCCTTGGAATGTTTTGGGCAGTCCCTTCACGCAAGGCATTGATCTCGTTTTTTTGCCTCTTCAAAGTGTCATTCATGTTGCCAAGAACAAGTTGAATCCTCTCAAATTGTTGTTGCATGGCCTTGAGAAGAAATTCTTGATCTTTTGGTGCACCTCCGCTTCCTTCCTTTTTTTGCAATTTGAAATATCAAAGAAAATAACAAACAAGAACCTCACAAACACTCCCTCGCGTGTTTCCCTCGTACTCCCTCTTGTGTTTAACTCAAATTGGCTTTTACCCTCGTTTGAGCTCACACTCTCTTGCCTTTTACCGCTCAAGCAATCTTTATGATTTTATACGTAAGGGCCAAATCAAACAGCAATCAAGATTTCAATGTAATTCAATTTTACTAAAGGAATCCTAAAAATAAGCAACAAGGATATGCAAAACAAAGCAACAGAACCAATAAAGAAAAAGGCACACACTTGATGTTTATGGTGACTGGTAAATAAAAGGAATCAGAAAAGGAAGCTATAGTTGCAATAGAATAACAAATACTGAATCTAAGAATGAAACTTATAATTAATTCCTTACAAAATAACACCCAAACATTCAAGAACATATATGGATATTTTTTTTAAACAAAAATCAGACTCAATAGGGTGAGTCGATTCTTCATAGCCCAAGGAGAATCAATCTGATGGACACCCAGGAAGCAAGCAAGTCATTCATCAAGGTATTCATGAAAGCCATCCTAACAATCATTTGAACATTAACGGTGGACCGATGACAAGGGACAAAATTAAGAGAATCAAGCTTGAAGACTTTAGTTGGGCTGGTTGCTTGAAGATTAATCATGAAGGCAATTAGATGCAAATTGAGCTATTATTTATTTATTTGTATTAATTTGGGCTCAATTTGTATTATGGGTTAGGTTTTAAATTAGTTTAGTATATTTAATTTTATATTGGGCTTTTAATTATTAGGCTGAAAGTTAGTTAATTAAATTAGGATTTTATTTTAGTTTACTATTAGGTTTAGGATTAAGAGTTTATTTTGGTTTCTTATTAGATTTAGAATTGTATGCCTATGAAAAGGCTTGCAACCCTAAGCGATAAGAACAATAACAAGATGAATGAATTTGCAGCCAATTAGGTTTAATTAAGAGAGTGAATTTTCTCTCTTGTTCTTCATGAACATGTGATCTTATCAAGCTATGCTTGTGGCGATCAAAACCATGATTTATCTCTCACCTTCTCATCTATGTCTTGAGAGTGGCGTCAATATCCTTCTTTTATAATTTTGGTTCTTGATTGAGTTCTAATCATTTGGTCAAAGTTCTTTATAACTTTGGTTCTTGATTGACATAAAATCAATGGGTCAAAATTTCGGATAACTAAACCTGTTTTAATCTTTCTTGAGGTTATGTTTCAATTTGGTTGTGGGTGTTGTATCTTTATATACGGGGTTCGCATCAATTGGTATCAGAGCTTTGGGTATTAATTCAGGTTTTCAATCAAGAGTTCAAACAACTAGATAGGTCACGATTTGAGGACAAATCGTTTTGAGGAAAGGAAGAATGATGGACACCCAGGAAGTAAGCAAGTCATTCATCAAGGTATTCATCAAAACCATCCTAACAATCATTTGAACATTAATGGTGGACCGATGACAAGGGACAAAATTAAGAGAATCAAGCTTGAAGACTTTAGTTGGGCTGGTTGCTTGAAGATTAATCATGAAGGCAATTAGATGCAAATTGAGCTATTATTTATTTGTTTAATTAATTTGGGCTTAATTTGTATAATGGGTTAGGTTTTAAATTAGTTTAGTATATTTAATTTTATATTGGGCTTTTAATTATTGGGCTGAAAGTTAGTTAATTAAATTAGGATTTTATTTTAGTTTACTATTAGGTTTAAAATTAAGAGTTTATTTTGGTTTCTTATTAGATTTAGAATTGTATGCCTATGAAAAGGCTTGCAACCCTAAGCAATAAGAACAATAACAAGATGAATGAAGTTGCAGCCAATTAGGTTTAATTAAGAGAGTGAATTTTCTCTCTTGTTCTTCATGAACATGTGATCTTATCAAGCTATGCTATGTCAATCAAAACCATGATTTATCTCTCACCTTCTCATCTATGTCTTGAGAGTGACGTCAATATCTTTCTTTTATAATTTTGGTTCTTGATTGAGTTCTAATCATTTGGTCAAAGTTCTTTATAACTTTGGTTATTGATTGACATATAATCAATGGGTCAAAATTTCTTATAAATAAACCTGTTTTAATCTTTCTTGAGGTTATGTTTCAATTTTGTTGTGGGTGTTGTTTCTTTATATACGAGGTTCGCATCACAATCACACTAATCAAATGGAGGATCTCGTTCAGAATTGATAATTTTTTTTTTCGTTTTTTTTTTTTTAAAGAACAAGATCAACAAGCAAGAAGATAATCAACAAGGCTAATGAAAAGAACAGAAAAATTAAAAGGATAGTGAACATGGTGTTTGGATAAATTAGGGATCGAATGGATAGGCAAGAAGAGGCCATAGCTACTTTGCAAAGGGGGCAGCAAAGGAGAACTTCGGAAGAGCATAGTGGTAATGATGAATTTGAAGCTGATTATGGGGTGTTCTATGGAGAAGATTTGGAAGGAGATGACAATGCCACTAATGTTAATAGGGGCCGAATTAGAGGTGGCAGAGGTGGTCGTAGAGGAAGAGATAATGGCGATGGAGATCGTAGGTACTATGGGAATGGGAATGAGAGAGTAAGATGGGATGATAGACCCAATAGATCGGATAGGGATCTTGGTAGCATTAAGATGAAGATACCCTATTTCCAAGGGAAGGCTGATCCTGATGTGTATTTAGAGTGGGAGAAACGAGTGGAGTTGGTCTTTGAGTGTCATAATTTTACTGAGAAGAATAAAGTGAAGTTAGCCGCAACTGAGTTCGTGGATTATGCTGTGGTTTGGTGGGGGCAGGTAGTGCTAGATAGAAGGAGAAATGAGGAACGTCCTATCAACACAAGTGAGGCCGAGAGAAAGGGATTTGAGTGTGAGAAAAAGAGTGACAAAACACTAGAGCGTGTGCAAAAGAAAATTGGGAAGGTCGAGTGTAGTCAGAATGAGAGGAAGAAAAATGGGAAAAAGAAAATGAGTATTTATGCAAAAGAGAGCGATGTGAGAGCTACTTTTCTTTCCAAGCCGCAAATGTTTGTACTTTTATACAAAGATGTTTATTTTTCTAACTCTGACCTTAATGTTTCTTTGCCTAGTGTTGTTACAACTCTTTTGCAGGATTTTAAAGTTGCATTCCCCGAGGAGATGTGATGGGATCCAAGCAATCACTCCACAATGGAAAGTCTTCATGGGTAAGAAATTAGCTAGAATTAAGCCCATCAATTGTTTTAATTAAATTAATTAAACATTGATCTTCTTTTGGGTCCATTTTGGAATTCGTCAATTTAACATCAGCCCAAATCTCTTGAACCAATCCATTTAGTGCTTATTTGAACCTCTTAGCTCTTGCTCTTGTAATTGGCTCAATTGGAATATGCGATGGATCATTTGGTGATGCTTCTTTATTCTCATCATTCCCTCTCTCTTGAAAAGGATTTGTCCTCAAATCTTCACCTACATCAAAAGGAGTTAAATCAGTAACATTGAAAGTGGCATTAACATTGTACCTACCTGGTAAATCCAACTTGTATGCGTTGTCATTAATGCGCTCAAGGACTTGAAATGGTCCATCTGCTCTCGGAAGCAACTTAGATCTCCTTTGTGCCGGAAACCTTTCTTTCCTCATGTGTAACCAAACCCAATCACCAGGTTCAAAAATCAACTTGTGACTACCTTTGTTTGCTTGCTTGATGTATTGTTCCGTCCTCCTCTCCATGTTGAGTCGTGCTCTCTCATGGATTTGCTTCACAAATTCTGCCTTATTCTTTCCATCTAAGTTCACATGCTCAGAAATAGGTAAAGGTGATAAATCCATAGGAGTTAAAGGATTAAATCCATAAACAATTTCAAACATTGAGAACTTAGTAACAGAATGAATGGTACGATTATATGCAAACTCAACATGTGGTAAACAATCCTCCCAAGTCTTAATGTTTTTACTAATAACAGCCCTCAACAAAGTGGATAAAGTCCTATTAACTACTTCGGTTTGACCATCGGTTTGGGGATGACAAGTAGTAGAAAACAAAAGTTTTGTTCCTAGTTTTCCCTATAATGTCTTCCAAAAGTAACTCAAGAACTTAGTATCTCGATCCGAAACGATTGTCCTAGGCATACCATGTAATCTCACAACCTCTCGAAAGAACAAATCTGCAACATGTGAAGCATCGTCAGTCTTATGACAAGGAATAAAATGAGCCATCTTGGAAAATCGATCTACAACCACAAAGATTGAATCCCTTCCATGCCTACTCCTAGGTAATCCCAAAACAAAATCCATCGAAATATCAATCCAAGGAGAACTAGGAATAGGTAGAGGGGTGTATAGACCATATGGTTGAACTCTCAACTTGGCTCGCCTACAAGTAACACATCTACCACAAATTCTCTCAACATCCCGTTTCATGTGTGGCCAATAGAAGTGCTCCTGCAAAATAGCTATGGTTTTGACGACTCCAAAGTGTCCCATTAACCCTCCACGATGGGACTCCTGAACTAACAAGTCTTTCATTGAACAATTAGGCACACACAACTTATTCTCTCTAAACAAGAAACCCTCATGCCTAAAAAACTTACCCTTTGCAGACTTTTTACAAGCACTATATACTTCACCAAAGTCATGGTCATCAGGATAAAGTTTTTTAATATGCTCAAACCCAATGAACTTAGCATCAAGAGTAGAGATTAAGGCATACCTGCGTGAAAGTGCATTCGCTACCACATTTTCCTTACCTTGCTTATACCGAATGACATAGGGAAAAGTCTCAAGGAATTCAACCCATAGGGCATGTCTCTTGTTCAGCTTGTGTTGACTCTTCAAATGTTTCAAGGATTCATGATCCGTGCGAATCACAAACTCCTTCAGCCACAAATAATGTTGCCATGTCTCCAAAGCTCGAACCAGTGCGTACAATTCTTTGTCATAAGTGGGGTAATTAAGTGCAACCCCGCTTAACTTCTCGCTAAAGTACGCAAGTGGTCTTCCATCCTACATAAGCACAGCGCCTATACCTACACCAGAAGCATCACATTCGATTTCGAACGTTTTAGAAAAGTTAGGTAAAGCCAGTAAAGGAGCATTAGTTAGTTTGTATTTGATAAGCTGAAACGCCTTCTCTTGCTCTTCACCCCACTTGAATGCAACGTCCTTCTTGATAACTTTGGTAAGTGGTGCGACGATGGTGCTAAAATCTTTCACGAACCCCCTATAAAAACTAGCAAGTCCATGGAAACTTCTCACATTACCTATATTAGAAGGGGTCAGCCAGTCTTGAATGGCCTTGATCTATTCTCATCATCAACCTCGATTCCTTTTGCACTCACAACAAAACCTAGAAAAACAAGCTTATCGGTGCAGAAAGTACACTTTTTGAGGTTAGCATACAACTTTTCTTTTCGAAGTATATCTAACACTGAATGCACATGTGAGACATGGTCATGTAGATTCTTGCTATAGATCATAATATCATCAAAATAAACAACTACGAATTTACCAATGAAAGCACGCAGCACATGATTCATTAAACACATGAAAGTACTAGGTGCATTAATTAATCCAAATGGCATGACTAACCACTCATACAATCCATATTTCGTTTTGAATGCTGTCTTCCATTCGTCTCCCTCTTTCATTCGTATTTGATGATACCCGCTCTTAAGGTCAAAATTTGAAAACACACAGGAACCATGCAACTCATCTAACATGTCATCTAAGCGAGGAATGGGGTGTCCATAAGTTACCGTTATATTGTTGATGGCTCTGCAATCCACACACATTCTCCATGTCCCATCCTTCTTAGGCACTAAAATCACCGGAACTACGCAAGGACTCATGCTTTCCCTTATGTATCCTTTTTCCATCAACTCCTCTACTTGTCTTGCAGCTCCTTTGTTTCCTCCGGATTACTTCGATATGGTTTGGAATTGATGCTCCCGGGACAAAACCTATTTGGTGTTCGATCCCTCGGATTGGTGGTAATCCATGCGGTACTTCCTCGGGAAACACATCCTCGAACTCCTGTAAGAGAGAAACCACAACACCAGGCAAAGAAGAGTCAAGTTGGTTAATAATGTTGAAAAGGGCTTCCTTGTACATGAGTACAATCATTGGCCGTTTTGAAATCAAAGCTCGCTTAACCTCAGTTGTTCTTGCATAGAAATTTCTTTGTCTTCTCTCTAATTTTACCTCCTTGGCTGAATCTTTCTCTCTTTTTTTCTCCTCACCAAATTCGGCCTTGCTCTCACCCTCATTCTCTTTCTTTTGCTCACTCATTTTCTTGTGATCACTCATTTTCCTTTGTTCACTCAAATTCTTTTTATCACTCAATTTTTGTAATCTCACTTGGTCTTCATAAACTTGCTTGGGTGTCATTGGAACAAGAGTGATTGTTCGTTGATTTAGCTCAAATGAGTACTTGTTGGTGAAGCCATCATGTTGCACACGTCGATCAAATTGCCATGGTCTTCCTAGTAGAATGTGTCCTGCTTGCATCGGTACCACATCACATAACACTTCATCTTCATATTTTCCAATGCGAAACGGCACCATAACCTGTTTTGTAACCCTTACCTCACCACTATCATTCAACCTGTTACAAACAAGGGAGCTACACCAAGTGACCCATTACATGTTCCGGTTGGGCCAACAACAAGGGCAAGGGCTACGAGATTCAAGGAAACACTAAATGGCCTGATTGAAGACACTTGGGCTGATTTCGACTTAATAAAGTCCAGGATGAGCCCATATGAAGACCAAGGCCTAATTAACATCATCAAGGCAATTAATTGGGCTGAATAGGGGTTGACTTGGGTGTGTGGCAGAAAGCTTGGGCGTGTGGCACAAGCAAGAAGATTCAATTTAAGTTGTTTCCTTTTTAGATTTTCAATGAATAATGAATTGATTTGTTTCCCAAATTAAGAGGCTGATTTGCTTTAATTTCAGCCTTCCAAATAGGGATTAAGTCAATTAGTTGATTGGTTTAGATTTAATTAGTTTCTTATTTTGTAAGGTTAATAGCCGAATATTTTGTTTCTTTTTGAAAAGGCATGTAGCCTCTCTTTTCTTTTAGGGTTTTAGTTTATAAAGAACAAAAAGGATGTAATGTGGCAGATGAGAAATTGAATGAAACTTGAGAGCTTAATTTCTCTTTTGTTCTTTGAGAACTAATTGGAACTTATCAGATTTCTCTGTGGCGTTCCTCCTTTTGACTTATCAATCGAATACTCCATCCTCGATTGTGACTTCATCCTTATACCAAGGTTCACATCTCATTATAGGTGTTGGGTCACGATTTCCATTCAAACCAGATATTAGAACGGTCCTAGGCCTCAATTGTGCTACAACTGACGAGGTTCGCATCATTTGGTATCAGAGCTTCGGTTTCTAACATCAGGTTTTATCTATCTTAGTTGTTCTTCTTCGTTGATTCCGTTTGATCAATCCTTAAAAAAAAAAAAAAAATTGTTTCAGAACGATCCTATAGTTGAATATATCAGCTATTGTTATTTCTCTTCTTGGTTTCGTGCAGTGGCAATTAAAAAAAAAAAAAATCTGGTACTAGGAATTCATCTTTGTTATTCCAGTTTCATTGTGATTCATTTTCGTGTGAACCTAGGAGATTTCTTTTGTCTCGTGTGAATGCAACTAAGAAATCTTGATTATTGTTCGGTTAGTTTGATAAGAACTTTTGAGAAATTACGAGGGGAAAAAGGCAAGAGTGGTGAGTACATACTGAGGGTAAAAGCCAAATTTATTGTGTGTAAACACGAGTGCTGAGTGAACTGATTATTCGAGCGAAAACACGTGAGGAAAACACGTGAGGAGGTGCTGTGAGGTCCCTTATTATTATTATTATTGTTATTATTTTTTTTTTGCAGGACAACATGTCCGGAAACAAAGATAAAGGCTTTACTGAGGATTCTTCCATCCCGGCAGATATAAAGCTTTGGAAGGAAGCATTAGTAGAGGAGATGAGACGGATGATGAGGGGGGAATTGGAACAATTACATGAGCGATTAGATCAAGTGGAAAATTCACGTGTGGAACAGCCACCACCCGTTCCACAAGCGCGTAGACAAGAGAGAGTTCCGGTTAGAGAAGAAGTTAATGATTACTATGGGGATGATAATGACATGGATGAGGCTGATCACATGTCCAATATAAGTGTGGGTAGATTTAGGCGTGGAATGGGAGGTAGAGGAGTTAGGTATGAGAATAGTTCTGATAGGTATGGGAATAGAGGAGATAGGTATGGAGAGAGGGTTGATAATAATTTGGGTAGTATAAAGGTGAAGATTCCAACCTTTCAAGGTAAAACTGATCCTGAAGCTTATTTGGAGTGGGAGAAAAGAATAGAATTGGTGTTTGATTGCCATGAATATTCCGAATTGAAGAAGGTGAAATTGGCAGCCATAGAATTCACTGATTATGCTATTGTTTGGTGGGATCAATTGATTGTGAGTAGGAGACGGAATGGAGAAAGACCTATTGAGACATGGGATGAGATGAAAGCTGTTATGAGGAGGAGATTCATTCCAAGCCACTATTATAGGGGTTTGTTTCAAAAATTGCAAACTCTTACTCAAGGGTCTAAGTGTGTTGAAGACTACTACAAGGAGATGGAGATAGCCATGATTCAAGCTGATGTAGAGGAGGACCAAGAAGCGACTATGGCTAGGTTTCTAAATGGGCTGAACCGAGACATTGCAAATGTAGTGGAGTTGCAACATTATGTTGAATTGACTGACATGGTACACATGGCCATTAAAGTGGAACAACAATTGAAGAGGAAGGGTTCCACACGGGTTGGGCAAAATTCGGGTTCGTCATCGTCATGGAAACCGAATTGGAGCAAGAGGGAGGACCAACCTAGTTTCAAGGCCAAGGCCGAACCTTCCAAAGAGCATAAGGCCAGAGGCGCATTAAATCAAGGTAAATCAGATTCTCAACCTTCTAGAACCCGTGACATTAAGTGCTTTAAGTGTTTGGGAGCAGGTCATATTGCATCACAATGCCCAAACAAAAGAGTAATGGTTTTGAAGGATGAGGGTGGTATCGAATCCGAGGGTGACTCTGATGATGAGTCCATGCTACCTTTGGAGGATGCAAGTGACCTTGAATATCCGGTGGGTGGAGAACTTTTGGTTGCGAGGAGAGCTCTTAGTGCTCAAGCCAAGGAAGATGATGAGGTACAATGTGATAACATTTTTCACACCCTATGTTAATGATAAAGTATGTAGTATGATTATTGATGGGGGGAGTTGTACTAATGTGGCTAGCACTATTTTGGTGGAAAAATTGAATTTAGCAACTTTGAAGCACCCAAAACCTTATAAACTACAATGGTTGAATGATAGTGGGGAAGTTAGGGTGAATAAACAGGTGTTGGTGTCATTTTCAATTGGAAAATACAAAGATGATGTTATGTGTGACGTGGTACTAATGAATGCGGGTCATATCCTTTTGGGAAGACCATGGCAGTTTGATAGGCATGTGACTCATGATGGATATACCAATAGATACTCCTTTGTGCTCAATAAAAGGCCAATCACTCTTGTACCTTTAACCCCAAGACAAGTATATGAAGATCAAGTGAGGTTAAAAAAAGAGAGTGATGTAAAAAAGGAGAGTGAGAGTTCAAGAGAGAGAGAGACAAAAAGAAAGAGAGTCTAAAACAATAAAAATAGAAAAGAAGAGTGAAAAGGAAAAGAGGTTGATGAGAAAAAGAGAGACAAAAAACAAGTGAATTTTTATGCAAGAGAGAGTGAGGTCAAGAAGGCGTTGTTTTCTAATCAGCCAATGATTGTACTTTTGTACAAAGAGGCTTGTTTTAGTGCTAATGAACTTGACTCTTCTTTGCCTAGTGTTGTTGTTTCACTTTTGCAGGACTTTGATGTGGTGTTTCCCGAAGAGATGCCTAAAGGTTTACCACCAATAAGGGGGATTGAGCACCAAATTGACTTTGTACCCGGAGCACCCATCCCAAATAGACCAGCATATAGAAGTAATCCTGAGGAGACAAAGGAGCTTCAAAGGCAGGTTAGTGAGCTCATGGAAAAGGGATATGTGCGTGAGAGTATGAGTCCTTGTGCGGTTCCCGTATTGCTTGTGCCTAAGAAGGATGGAACATGGAGGATGTGTATTGATTGTCGTGCCATCAACAATATCACTGTAAAGTATCGACATCCTATTCCTAGATTAGATGATATGCTTGATGAATTGCATGGTTCTATTGTTTTTACTAAAATTGATCTTAAGAGTGGATATCATCAAATTAGGATGAAAGAAGGAGATGAGTGGAAAACTGCTTTCAAAACAAAATATGGTTTATATGAGTGGTTAGTTATGCCTTTTGGAGTAACTAATGCACCTAGTACTTTCATGAGATTAATGAACCATGTTTTGCGTGCTTTTATTGGAAGATTTGTGGTTGTTTACTTTGATGACATTCTGATTTATAGCAAAAACTTGGATGAGCATGTTGAACATTTAAAACTTGTTTTGGGTGTTTTAAGAATAGAAAAGTTGTTTGCTAATCTCAAAAAGTGTACTTTTTGCACCGATAAGCTTGTATTTTTGGGTTTTGTTGTTAGTGCTAAGGGAATTGGGGTTGATGAAGAAAAGGTTAAGGCAATTAGGGAGTGGCTGAAACCTACAAATGTGGGACAAGTGAGAAGTTTTCATGGGTTAGCTAGTTTTTATAGGAGGTTTGTGAAAGATTTTAGTAGTCTAGCCGCACCTTTAACTGAAGTTATCAAAAAGAATGTGGGGTTTAAGTGGGGTACGGAACAAGAAAAGGCATTTAACTTGATTAAGGAGAAATTAACTAATGCACATTTACTTGCTTTGCCTGACTTTGCTAAAACTTTTGAGATTGAGTGTGACGCTTCAGGAATAAGTATTGGAGCTGTTCTAATGCAAGAAGGACGTCCCATTGCATTTTTTAGTGAGAAGATAAGTGGAGCAGCCTTGAATTATCCTACATATGACAAGGAGATGTATGCCTTGATTAGGGCATTAGAAACTTGGCAACATTACCTTTGGCCGAAAGAATTTGTAATTCACACTGATCATGAGTCTTTGAAGCATTTAAAGGGGCAACACAAGCTAAATAAGCGGCATGCCAAGTGGGTGGAGTTTATTGAAACATTTCCATATGTGATCAAGTACAAATAAAGTAAGGAAAATGTGGTCGCCGATGCTTTGTCCAGAAGGTATGTTTTACTTTCTACTTTGGATGCTAGATTGCTTGGTTTTGATTACATTAAAGAATTGTATGTGGAAGATTCTGATTTTAGCAAAGTATTCAATGCATGTGAAAAGGTAGCGTTTGGCAAGTTTTATAGGTATGATGGATTTTTGTTTAGACAAACTAAATTATGCGTGCCTAAGAGTTCTTTGCGTAAATTGCTTGTTATTCTAAGCTCACGAGGGAGGTTTGATGGGGCATTTGGGTATAGCCAAGACACTAGATGTTTTGCATGAACATTTTTTTTGGCCTCATATGAAACATGATGTAGAAAGAATCTGTGAGAAATGCATTACATGTAGACAAGCTAAGTCTAGAATTAAGCCTCATGGATTGTATACTCCTTTGCCTATACCTAGTGAGCCGGTTGATATTTCTATGGATTTTGTGTTGGGTTTGCCTAGGTCCAAAAGGGGTAGGGACTCTATATATGTGGTTGTTGATAGGTTTTCTAAAATGGCACATTTCATTCCTTGCCATAAAACTGATGATGCATCACATATTGCTGATTTGTTTTTCAAAGAAGTTGTTAGATTGCATGGCATGCCTAAGACTATTGTTTCGGATAGAGATGCTAAGTTCTTAAGCTACTTTTGGAAGACATTGTGGGGTAAGTTAGGAACTAAGCTTTTATTTTCCACTACTTGTCATTCCCAAACTGATGGTCAAACTGAAGTAGTTAATAGAACTTTATCTGCCTTGTTGCGTGCTATAATACAAAAGAACTTGAAAACATGGGAGGATTGTTTGCCGCATGTAGAATTTGCTTATAATAGGAGTGTACATTCTGCAACTCATTTTTCGCCTTTTGAAGTTGTGTATGGTTTTAATCCACTGACTCCTTTGGATCTAATTCCTTTACCTGTGAATGAGCATGTTAACTTGGATGGGAGGAGAAAGGTAGATTTTGTCAAGCAAATCCATGAAAAGACTCGACAAAACATAGAGAGGAGAACTGAGCAATATGCCACGCAAGCTAATAAAGGACGTAAGAAAGTTGTGTTTGAACCTGGTGATTGGGTGTGGTTACATATGAGGAAGGAACAATTTCCAGTGCAGCGTCGTTCTAAACTGCTTCCGAGGGGAGATGGCCCATTTCAAGTGATTGAACGAATCAATGACAACACTTACAAGTTAGATATTCCAGGTGAGTATAATGTTAGTGCAAGCTTCAATGTTTCTGATTTGTCTCCTTTTAATGTAGGTGACGATTTGAGGACAAATCCTTTTTAAGAGGGAGGGAATGTTACGAACAAAGGAGCTACACCAAGTGACCCATTACATGTTCCAGTTGGGCCAATAACAAGGGCAAGGGCTAAGAGATTCAAGGAAGCACTAAATGGCCTGATTCAAGACACTTGGGCTGATTTCGACTTAATAAAGTCCAAAATGAGCCCATATGAAGACCAATGCCTAATTAACATCATCAAGGCAATTAATTGGGCTGAATAAGAGTTGACTTGGGTGTGTGGTAGAAAGCTTGGGCGTGTGGCACAAGCAAGAAGATTCAATTTAAGTTGTTTTCTTTTTACATTTTCAATGAATAATGAATTGATTTGTTTCCCAAATTAAGAGGCTGATTTGCTTTAATTTCAGCCTTTCAAATAGGGATTAAGTCAATTAGTTAATTGATTTAGATTTAATTAGTTTCTTATTTTGTAAGGCAATTAATAGCCGAATATTTTGTTTCTTTTTGAAAAGGCATGTAGCCTCTCTTTTCTTTTAAGGTTTTAGTTTATAAAGAACAAAAAGGATGTAATGTGGCAGATCAGAAATTGAATGAAAATTGAGAGCTTAATTTCTCTTTGGTTCTTTGAGAACTAATTGGAACTTATCAGATTTCTCTGTGGCGTTTCTCCTTTTGACTTATCAATCGAATACTCCATCCTTGATTGTGGCGTCATCCTTATACCAAGGTTCACATCTCATTATAGGTGTTGGGTCACGGTTTCCATTCAAACCAGATATTAGAACGGTCCTAGGCCTCAATTGTGCTACAACTGACGAGGTTCGTATCACAACCATTGCAGCTTGTATGGACGAGGGTGTTTAAGCGTCAAGAGCCCAAGCTTTTCAACCATGGAAGTGCTAGCCACATTAGTGCAGCTACCGCCATCAATAATAATACTACATACCTTGCCCTTCACGTCGCAACGAGTATGAAAGATGTTTTCCCGTTGCGCTTCCTCTTCTTCTTCTTCTTTAGCTTACAAACTCAAGGCTCGTCGTGCAACTAGTCCAAACATCTCTCCATGCTCGGCTCCAAACTCCTTGTCTCCCATGGAAACATCCTCCAATGGTGGCATATCATCTAAATCATTCTCATCTTCAGATTGAATCTCACCACTCTCCAAGATCATCATAACTCGCTTGTTTGGACATTGGCTAGCTATGTGTCCTCTTCCCTGACATTTAAAACATTTAATTTCACTAGAACGAGTCGACGTAGGGGCTGTTTTACCTTGAGAGGCCATGTTAGTGATGACTGTCTTTGGCTCGAATTTGGCCTTGGAAGTGGATGGGTTTTCTTCTTTCTTTGGATAACCCGACCGCCAAGGTGCGGCACTCGGATTTTGTGGGGTTGATTTGGGCCGGGTACTACTTCCCCTCTTGAGTTGCTGCTCAACTTTGATGGCCATGTGTACCATATCTTCTAACTCCACATAATGTTGCAACTCCACCATATCATGGATCTCTTTATTTAACCCCATCAAAAATCTGGCTATGGTAGCTTCTCGATCTTCCTCTACAATAGCCCGAATCATTGCAATTTCCATCTCCTTGTAGTAGTCTTCCACACTTAGACTCCCTTGTCTAAGTCCCTGCAATTTCTTGTACAACTCCTGGTAGTAGTGGCTTGGAATGAACCGCTTCCTCATCACCGGTTTCATCTCCCCCCATGTCTCTATTGCACGTTCCCTATTCTGCCTCCTATTTATAACAAGCTGATCCCACCACGTAACAGCATAATTGAAAATTCAATTACAGCAAGTTTTACCTTCTTTGCTTCGGAATGGTTATGGCAATCAAAAATGAAGTCCATCTACTTTTCCCACTCAAGGTAAGCTTCCGGATCTGACTTGCCTTGAAAAGACGGAATCTTCATCTTAATACTACCCAAATTGTTGTCTTCCCGATGCCTAGCTCCTCTATTCCGACCACCATACCTCCTATTGCTAGCAATCGAATCCCTATCATCTTCTTCCTCAAACTCATTCCCAACGTACTCCTCATCTTCATCTCTCACTCCCCTAGGCTGAATTCTATCCCTCTTATGCATATTAGGAATGTTTTGTGGCTGCCCCCGTTGTATTCCCTCTTCTACCCTACCTATCCAACCTCTCGTGTATGTGCTCTAATTCTACCCTCATCATCCGTCTCATCTCTCCCAACAACGCCTGTATTTGTATGTTCGGGATGGTTGGTTGTTGATTGTTTTCACTTGAATTTTCTTCTTGATTGTGTGACATATTTGACCCTACAAAATCAAGTTAGAAAAGAGACAAAAAAAAAAATAAAAATAAAGGACCTCACTACACTCCCTCACATGTTTCACTCAAGAATAAGATTCGCTCAATTCCACTCGTGTTTCACTCAATTAAATCTGGCTTTTACGCTCTAATACACTCACACTCTCTTGCCTTTTTCCAGTTGTAGTATCCTCTATAGGTTCTTATCAAACTAATCAAACAAATATCAAAATTTCCAGCAACAATTCACCCGAAACTCACAAAGAAAAAATTTGGATTCAGTGGATAAGGAAAGAGAAAAGAATACAATGTTGTGTGTGATCGAATTTTATAGGTTTGATGGTAACAAGAAATTTGGATTGGGATTCAAAAGGGAAAACAAAATTGAAAAATTGAAACAAGATTGTAAGAATTAATTCCCAATATCACACTTTTTTTTTGGAATTTTTTTTTTCGGATTTTTTTTGTTTCTGATTTTTGTTGAATAAAATAAAAAAGATAAGCAAACCTGAGACTAAACCGTGCTCTGATACCAACTGATACGAACCACGCCAAGAACTGACGAAACCCGTGAATCAAGTAGGGTTACAAGATCGCCTAGAATCAGATTTGTATGGAAACCTCAACCCGTTGCTTATATGGAAGCAAGAACCTTGGTATGATGAAGACGCCAGAATCAATTCTTCCATCATATAGAAGTAATCCCGAGGAGGCAAAGGAGCTTCAAAGGCAGGTTGAGGAGCTGATGAAAAAGAGGTATGTGAGGGAGAGCATGAGTCCATGTGCCGTACTGGTTTTACTTGTGCCTAAAAAGGATGGGACTTGGCGTATGTGCATCGATTGTAGAGCTGTCAACAAAATTACAGTTAAGTATCGACATCGCATACCTAGATTAGATGACATGTTAGATGATGATAAGAACCTGCCTAACTTCTCCTCAAAAGTTAGCTTGCAAGGGGAGGATTGCAAACCCATATATATAACACCTAAGAACACCCTCACTAACCGATGTGGGACTCATCATTCCTGACCCCTTTAGACTGCACGTCCTCGTGCAGAGAACCTTTGTACATGGCCCACCGACCAGACGAGGTGTGGCTCTGATACCATATGATAAGAACCTATAAAAACTATCAATCTTGAACACCAATCTTGAAGGCTTTGGGTGATAATAGAAGACAATCGAAGGCAAAATAGAGTTAATTGGAGGCAAATTGGAGTTATTTGGGCTTTAAATAACTTGGATTGAGTTTATTTTTAATTGTAATGGGCTTATAAATTAAGTTAGTTCATTTAATTTAATGTTGGGTCTTAATTTATATATTGGGCTGAAATATTTAATGAGCTTAAGCCCATGTTTAATTATTTTAAGTCCATGAGTGTATTTAATGAGTCCAATTGTTAGGGGCTAGGGTTTCATGTTATGTTATTTTTTTTGCCTATAAAAGGCTTGTCTTGTAACCCTAAAGAAATAACAAGATGAATGAAGTTGCAGCCAATTAGGTTTAATTGAGAGAGTGAATTTTCTCTCTTGTTTTTCATAAACATGTGATCTTATCAAGCTATGCTTGTGGGATCAAAACCATGATTTATCTCTCACATTCTCATCTATGTCTTGGGAGTGGCATCAATATCCTTCTTTTATAATTTTGGTTGTTGATTGAAATCTAATCATTGGGTCAAAGTTCTTTATAACTTTGGTTCTTGATTGACATATAATCAATGGGTCAAAATTTCTTATTTTATAAACCTGTTTTAATCTTTCTTGGGGTTGTGTTTCAATTTGGTTGTGGGTGTCGTATTTTTATATACGGGGTTCGCATCAGATGAGTTGCATGGATCTTGTGTGTTTTCTAAGATTGATCTTAAAAGTGGATATCATCAAATTAGAATGAGAGAAGGAGATGAAGGAAAACTGCATTTAAAACGAAACATGGTTTGTATGAGTGGTTAGTCATGCCTTTTGGTTTAACTAATGCACCTAGTACTTTCATGAGATTAATGAATCATATTTTGCGTTCTCTCATTGGAAATTTTGTTGTGGTCTATTTTGATGACATATTAGTGTATAGCAAGAGCATAGATTAACATTTTAGGCATTTACATTGTGTGCTTGATGTGTTAAGGAAAGAAAAGTTGTATGCTAATTTGAAAAAGTGTTCCTTTTGCATGGACAAGATTATGTTTTTGGGTTATGTCGTTACGTCAAAAGGGATAGAAGTAGATGAGGAGAAAGTTAAGGCTATTAGTGATGCAAACCCCGTATATAGCGATACGACATCCACAGACAATTGAATCAACAACCCCAAGAAAGTTTAATTCAGGAACAAAGAAAATAAAAAGAAAGTACCTTGACCCAATGATTAGAGAACTACGAACCAAGATAACAAAGACGTCACTCCCAAGAACAAGCGAAGAATGAGAAAGATAAGTCAAGTGATAAATCAAGAATCAAACCTCCATAAATTCTCAAAGTTCTTCAAGAACAAAGAGAGAAAAACTGAAATCTTATATATCCAAATTGTCTTCAATTACTCTAAAGCCTCCAAGATTAAGGCCCAATAACCTTCAAGATAAGTGATTTTAAACTTGAACAATGTTTTGAAGCCTTGGTGACTCCTCCAAATCGTCCAAATTTGCTTGTTTGCTTGGATCCCATCATTTCCTCTTTCCTCAAGACGATTTGTCCTCAAATCATGATTCATCTTCATTGTTGTGCGATTATTTGATTGACACCTGAAAAGAATGTTAGGGAAATAACCTCACAAAACCCTTTGTGTTTCACTCCAGTCACTCCTGATGTGTTTATCACTCGGCACTCTTGATTTAACTCAACATTCCCTTTGCACGCTCAAATTGTTTGCTTTTTTTTTTTTTTTTTTTTTTTAAATCAATCCAGAACGTGCACAATAATTAAAACTAATAAGCAAGATGAAACAAGAAACAAGACTTGAACTAGGAAACAAGAAAGAAACCAGACCAGATGAATGTGAAAACTAGATCAGTCTAGAAAACAAGACCTGTAAACTAGATGCAAACAAAGTTGATGTGTGGACAGTCCAAACAATAAGAGCATATGGGAACAGCCCAAGATGATGCCAAGATGGTACGGTCAACAAGGAAAAAAAAAGAAAAAGAAAATACTTTGACCCAATGATTAGCGAACCACGAACCAAGATAACAAAAACGTCACTCCCAAGAACAAGCGAAGAATGAGGGAGATAAGTGATACGAACCACGCCAACTCGTGACGAAACCCGTAACCAAGAGAAGAAACCAAAACCGTTTCCTAAGACAAGTTCGTAGGAATGGAACCGCGACCCGTTACCCATGACGAGGTAAGAACCTTGGTATGGTGAAGACGCCACAATCAACAATGGAGGGTTGATTGATAAGTCGAAGGTTTTCAAATGCCACGGATAATTCTGATAAGTTTGAGAGTTGTTCAAAGAACCAAAGAGAAATTCGCTCTCACAATTACCATGAAAATTGACTGCCATCTTTCATTGATATTGCACTTATTTATAGGCTGAAAATACAAATTCGAATTCAAAAATTACAAGCATTAAAAACAAATAGAATCATGCCTATGACGAAAAAGGTAATTTCGGATTACAATAATAGCAAAGGAAATAATACCTAAGACAAAAAAAGAAAAGTCCACGATTTATTATTCCTAATTTTACTATAGACCTAAATAGGAGAGTTGACCCTCCTTCCATTATTCTGGTGACTTGATGCCCAAGATACACGCCCATTAATTGTGAAAATTAAGTTTGACTTGGGCTGGAATCCTCTAGAACTTGGATCAAGTTGATTCAATTTAGTTCCTCACGTGAGCTTCCATCAATAGGCTTCCATGATTGTATTTGAGTGCAAACTTCTTGAATCAGCTCGTTAAGTGCTTCCTTGAACTTCTTAGCTCGAGCCCTCGTGACCGATCCAATAGGAATTTGAATTGGATCCTTTGGAGACACACCTTGCACCGCATCATTCCCCTCCTCTTGAAAAGGATTTGTCCTCAAATCGTCCCTTGGAAGCAATTTGGAACGTCTTTGCGCCGGAAATCGCTCCTTCCTCATATGTAACCAAACCCAATCTCCAGGTTCAAAAATTAGTTTGGAGCGTCCCTTGTTGGCTTGCTTGACATATTGCTCCGTCCTTCGCTCCATATTGAGTCTTACCTTCTCATGAATCTGCCTGACAAAATCAACCTTCTTTTTGCCATCTAAATTAACACGCTCAGATATTGGTAAAGAAGATAAATCTAATGGAGTCAACGGATTAAACCCATACACAATCTCAAAGGGTGAAAATTTAGTAGCGGAATGAACAGTACGATTGTAAGTAAATTCAACATGTGGTAAACAATCCTCCAAAATGTTAATGTTTTTGCTAATGATAGCCCTCAATAAAGTAGATAAAGTCATATTAACTACTTCGGTCTGACCATCGGTTTGTGGGTGACAAGTGGTAGAAAACAATAGCTTAGTACCTAACTTACTCCACAAAGTCTTCCAAAAGTAGCTTATGAATTTAGCATCCCTATCCGAAACAATTGTTCTAGGCATACCATGCAATCGCACAATCTCCCTAAAGAAGAAATGAGCAATATGTGAAACGTCATTCTGATGCGGAACCCCAAGACCCAAATTATTTCTACGAACTCTTTATCACTCACAACCAGATTTGATTCACAGCAAAGTAATTCAGGTTGATTTGTTCTATCACCCAAGAAATGCGTTTTGACAAAAACCCAAGAGAATACCCTTGAACCCAAGATCAAAGCAATCAAGAACAATAGAAATAGGAAGTAGAATTGAAAAACAAAGACAAACTCAATTGCATCAATTCAACACCTTAAGCATAAAATCACAAGAAAGCAAACTCTCTTAAATTCCATATAGGAAATGTTTGAAGAAATATTCAGCTCCCCAAAATGAAATTAAACAGCCCTATTTAAAGATTTTACAACCACAATGTATATTGAGCCTAAGCACTAATTAAGGTGGAGTCAACCCTCTCATAAATGCCAAAAATCACTCCTTGATTCTTGCCATCATGAATGTCAAAATAACTCCTTGATTCTTGCCATTAATTAGTGAATGAATCTGGACACCACTTGAATGATTGGAAATAAGATGGGCTGAATCCAAAGCTAGTCTTTTAGCCCAATTACATTAATCAAATTGGGCTCTTTAAAATCTCCATGCTTAGACAGTCCATTATCAACCCAATTTTGCACAAATAGTTGAAGTTGTTCCTTTAACCTTTTAGCTTGGGCCCTAGTGATTGGTCCGTTAAAATCTTCAAGATGAATCTCCAAGTCACTTCCTTGAGCACTAGTGGCATGTGGAGCAGCATTTGTAACATTTCCCCGCCCTTCAAAAGGATTCATCCTCGAATCAGATCCTGCATCAATATCAAAGGGAGATAAATCAGAAACATTAACAGTAGCTGAAACACCATACTCACCAGGTAGATCAATGCGGTATGCATTGTCATTGATCTTTGCAACAACTTGAAAAGGTCCGTCTCCACGAGCATCCAATTTTGATTTCCTTTTGGAAGGAAATCTTTCCTTACGCATGTGAACCCAAACCCAATCTCCTGGTTCAAATGACACCATGCGCCTTCCTTTGTTCACTTGAGATGCAATTTGCTCATTTCGCTTCTCTATCTTTTGTCTTGCTTTGTCATGAATGGATTTAACCATCTCTGCCCTTTTATATCCATCTGTATTAGAAATCTCACTCAAAGGAATAGGTAAAAGATCCAAAGGAGTTAGTGGATTAAATCCATACACAATTTCAAAAGGAGAAAACCCAGTGGTAGAATGCACACTCCTATTATATGTAAATTCAACAAAAGACAGATTATCTTCCCAAGTTTTAACATTCTTTCCAATCAAAGCACGCAACAATGTTCCCAAATTCCTATTTACTACTTCAGTTTGCCCATCAGTTTGAGGATGGGAAGCAGTAGAAAACAATAATTTAGTACCAAGTTTGGACCAAAGTACTCGCCAAAAGTGACTCAAAAATTTAACATCTCGATCCGACACAATGGTTTTTGGAATGCCATGTAAACGCACAATCTCTTTAAAGAATAAATTAGCAATATATACAGCATCATCATTTTTATGGCATGGTATGAAATGAGCCATTTTGGAAAAACGATCCACAACCACAAAAATTGAGTCCTTTCTATTTCTAGTTCTTGGTAGACCCAAAACAAAGTTCATAGAAATGTCAACCCAAGGATTTGTTGGTACTGGCAAAGGCATGTATAATCCATGGGGTTGAGTTCTAGATTTAGCTTGTCTACATGAAATGCAACCAGAACAGATTTTCTCAACACTCTTACGCATATTAGGCCAAAAGAAGTGTTCATGCAAGATGCTCAAAGTTTTGTCAATGCCAAAATGTCCCATAAGACCTCCACTATGAGCTTCACGAACAAGCAATTCTCTAATTGAACTATTAGGCACACATAATTTTTCTCCTTTAAAAAGAAATCCCTCATGCCTATAGAAATCACGGAATGCAGCATGCTCACAAGTATTATAAACATTAGAGAAATCACTATCATGTGCATACAAATCCTTCAAATGCTCAAATCCCAACAACTTAGTTGAAAGAGTAGAGATTAAAGCATACCTTCTAGATAACGCATCTGCCACGATGTTCTCTTTACCTTGCTTATATTGGATCACATATGGAAAGGATTCTATGAATTCCATCCATTTGGCGTGACGCTTGTTTAGCTTACTTTGCCCTTTCAAGTGTTTCAATGACTCGTGATCTGTATGAATCACGAACTCCTTTGGTAACAAATAATGTTGCCATGTTTGCAATGCTCTCACCAAGGCATACATCTCCTTATCATAAGTTGAGTAGTTAAGCTGTGCTCCATGTAGCTTTTCACTAAAATAAGCAACGGGCCTTTTTTCCTGCAATAAAACAGCACCTATACCAATCCCGGAGGCGTCACATTCAATTTCAAAAGTTAAATCGAAATTAGGTACCCTCAACAATGGTGCACTGCTCAACTTCTCCTTTAGCACTGAAAATGCATGTTCTTGTTCTTTACCCCAAATAAACCCCTTGTCTTTCTTCATGATCTCAGTTAATGGTGCAGCAATGGTACTAAAATCTTTGACAAATCTCCTATAGAAACTTGCCAAACCATGAAAACTTCTCACTTCACTCACAGTTTTAGGTGTCTGCCATTCTTGAATAGCCTTTACCTTTTCACCATCTACTTCAATTCCATTTGAACTCACGACATAACCCAAGAAAATGAGGCGATCAGTGCAAAATGAACATTTCTTTAAGTTAGCATACAACTTGTTTTTGCGCAAAGCATCAAACACATATTTTAAATGCTTAACATGCTCATCAATAGATTTGCTATACACTAGAATGTCATCAAAATAGACAACCACAAATATTCCAATACACTCACGCAAAACATGGTTCATTAATCGCATAAATGTACTAGGGGCATTGGTTAGGCCAAACGGCATTACCATCCACTCATACAATCCATGTTTTGTTTTAAAAGCGGTTTTCCACTCATCACCTGCTTTTATTCTAATTTGATGATAACCACTTTTCAAATCGATTCTAGAAAAGACACATGCACCATGCAATTCATCCAACATGTCATCAAGTCGAGGTATGAGGTGTCGATACTTTACCGTTATTTTGTTGACAGCTCTACAATCCACGCACATATGCCAACTTCCATCCTTCTTTGGTACCAACAAGACGGGTACTGCACATGGACTTAAACTTTCTCTTATAAGTCCTTTCTTCAAGAGCTCTTCCACTTGCTTTTGTAGTTCCTTTGTCTCTTCGGGATTGTTTCTATAGGCTGGCTTATTAGGGATGGCAGCCCCGGGAATGAGGTCGATTTGATGTTCTATCCCTCTCAAAGGTGGTAAACCCTGAGGTAAATCATCGGGAAAAACTTCACCGTACTCCTGCAAAACATCAATAACAACACTTGGCAAAGAAGGGTCAAAGTCGTTAGTAGAAAAATAAGCCTCCTTGTACAAAAGTACAATCATTGGCCTATGAGTAGTTAAAGCCTTCCTCACATCTCTCATTTTCGCATAGAAGCTCATTTTCTTTCCCTCTTTTTTTTCTATGGCCAAGTGCTCCTCACTCATTTTCTCCTTTTCACTCATTCTCTCATCTTCCTTTTTTTCTCTTTTCTCTTTTTCTTTTCCACTCTCTTTTCTTTTTCTCTCGGCCTCTCTTTGAACGAACTCTCCATAAGACTTCTCAAGTTGCAATTGATCTTCAAAGATCTGTTTAGGGGTCAAAGGAAGAAGAGTATACTTTTTGCCTTCTTTCTCAACCATTTACCTATTAAGATATCCATCATGGTTCACTCTCCTATCCCATTGCCATGGTCTACCTAACAACAAGTGACTAGCTTGCATAGGAACAACATCACAATTAACTTCATCATGGTACCTTCCAATAGCAAATGGAACCCTCACTTGTTTAGTGACCTTCACTTCCCCACTATTATTAAGCCATTGCAATTTATAAGGTCTTGGATGTTTTATAGTTTCCAACCCTAACTTATCCACAAATAAAGTACTAGCTACATTCACACAACTACCCCCATCAATAATCAAACTAAACACTTTCCCTTCAACTAATCACCTAGTATAAAAAAGATTTTCTCTTTGCAACCTAACCCCCTCATTATCCTCTTTCACTTGCACATTAAGAGCATGCCTAGTAACCAACAATTGTCCCTCAGTAGGCAAACTCAACATCACTACAATCCTCTAAAGGAGGCATCTCATCCTCATCATTACTTTCCTCATCTGTCTCTACCCCATTACCGCGCATCACCATTGCCCTTTTATTTGGGCATTGAGATGCTATGTGCCCATACCCCAAACACCTAAAACACTTAATGTCACGACTTCTAGAGTTTTAGGTAGAAGTAGTACCTTTGTTTTTGTTGTCAAGTGATTGAGATAATTGCGCCTTGTCATCCTTTTTTATTTGGGCAGCCTTGTTATCATTCCTCCAATTTGGCCTCCCTGAATTTGTTTGAGCTGAAAAGGTGTTGGCTTGTTTCCCCTTCCCCTTGCGTTGCAATTGCCTTTCTATCTTCATAGCCATGTGCACCATATCTTCCATCTCCACATAGTGTTGCAACTCCACTCTGTCGGCTATGTCCTTATTAAGTCCATTGAGAAACCTTGCCATGGTGGCCTCTCAATCTTCCTCCACGTTTGCTTGGATCATAGCAATCTCCATTTCTTTGTAGTATTCCTCCACACTCTTTGTTTCTTGTACAAGACTTTGCAATCTTTGGTGCAAGTCCCTATAATAATGGCTTGGAACAAATCTACGCCTCATGATAGCCTTCATTTCAGCCCACGTTCGGATCGGTCTTTCACAATTTCTCCTCCTACTTACAAGAAGTTGATCCCACCATACAAGTGCATATTCTCCAAACTTCACCGCTGCCAGTTTGATCTTCTTTTCCTCCGAGTAATTGTGACATTCGAAGATTAATTCCACTTTTCGCTCCCACTCCATATATGCATCCGGATCATTCTTCCCCAGAAAGGATGGAATTTTCATTTTTATACTCCCGATATTCCTATCAAGATCATTTTGGTTCCACCTACCCCTTCCATAATTTCGACCTTCATTGACCAAGGGAGCTTGATCATCAAATTCCTCTTCAGACTCTTCTATATATTGAGGTGCAGGTTGCCTTCTTGCCCTTGGAATGTTTTGGGCAGTCCCTTCACGCAAGGCATTGATCTCGTTTTGTTGCCTCTCCAAAGTGTCATTCATGTTGCCAAGAACAAGTTGAATCCTCTCAAACTGTTGTTGCATGGCGTTGAGAAGAAATTCTTGGTCTTTTGGTGCACTTCCGCTTCCTTCCATTTTTTTTTTTTTTGTGCAATCTGAAATATCAAAGAAAAATAACAAACAAGAACCTCACAAACACTCCCTCACGTGTTTCCCTCGTACTCCTCTTGTGTTTAACTCAAATTGGCTTTTACCCTCTTTTGAACTCACACTCTCTTACCTTTTACCGCTCAAGCAATCTTTATGATTTTATACATAAGGGCCAAATCAAACAGCAATCAAGATTTCAATGTAATTCAATTTTTCTAAAGGAATCCAAAAAAATAAACAACAAGGATATGCAAAACAAAGCAACAGAACCAATAAAGAAAAAGGCACACACTTGATGTTTATGGTGACTAATAAAGAAAGGGACTCAGAAAAGGACGCTATAGAATAACAAATATTGAATCTAAGAATGAAACTTGTAATTAATTCCTTACAAAATAACACCCAAACACTCAGGAACAGATATATATGTATATATTTTTTTTTAAACAAAAATCAGACTCAATAGGGTGAGTCGATTCTTCATAACCCAAGGATAATCAATCACACTAATCACAAATGGAGGATCTCGTTCAGAACTGATGATTTTTTTTTTTTCGTTTTTTTTTTTTTTTTTTTTTTAAGAACAAGATCAACAAGCAAGAAGATAATCAACAAGGCTAATGAAAAGAACAGAAAATTAAAAGGATAGATAATTACTTGGTGAGTGTGGCTCTGATACCAAATGATGCGGAACCCCAAGACCCAAATTGTTTCTACGAACTCTTTATCACTCACAACCAGATTTGATTCACAGCAAAGTAATTCAGGTTGATTTGTTCTATCACCCAAGAAATGCGTTTTGACAAAAACCCAAGAGAATACCCTTGAACCCAAGATCAAAGCAATCAAGAACAATAGAAATAGGAAGTAGAATTGAAAAACAAAGACAAACTCAATTGCATCAATTCAACACCTTAAGCATAAAATCACAAGAAAGCAAACTCTCTTAAATTCCATATAGGAAATGTTTGAAGAAATATTCAGCTCCCCAAAATGAAATTAAACAGCCCTATTTAAAGATTTTACAACCACAATGTATATTGAGCCTAAGCACTAATTAAGGTGGAGTCAACCCTCTCATAAATGCCAAAAATCACTCCTTGATTCTTGCCATCATGAATGTCAAAATAACTCCTTGATTCTTGCCATTAATTAGTGAATGAATCTGGACACCACTTGAATGATTGGAAATAAGATGGGCTGAATCCAAAGCTAGTCTTTTAGCCCAATTACATTAATCAAATTGGGCTCTTTAAAATCTCCATGCTTAGACAGTCCATTATCAACCCAATTTTGCACAAATAGTTGAAGTTGTTCCTTTAACCTTTTAGCTTGGGCCCTAGTGATTGGTCCGTTAAAATCTTCAAGATGAATCTCCAAGTCACTTCCTTGAGCACTAGTGGCATGTGGAGCAGCATTTGTAACACATTCGTTTTATGACAAGGGATAAAATGTGCTATCTTAGAGAATCTATCTACCACCACAAAAATTGAATCTTTTCCACGCTTAGTCCTAGGTAAACCTAACACAAAGTCCATAGAAATATCAATCCAAGGGTGATTAGGAATAGGTAGTGGCGTATACAAACCGTGGGCTTGCACTCAGGATTTGGCTTGCTTACAACTAATACACCTACCACAAACCCTCTCAACGTCTCTTTTCATGCGTGGCCAAAAGAAGTGTTCCTGCAAAATAGCCAAGGTCTTAGCAATTCCAAAATGTCCCATTAACCCTCCGCTATGTGATTCCTTAACTAGCAAATCACGCAAAGAACAAATCGGCACACATAACTTATTTTCCCGAAATAAAAATCCTTCAATCCTGTAAAACTTACCCACTGCGTTTTTCTCACAAGCTCGAAATTCCTCAGAAAAATCTTGGTCTAAATGGTATAATTCCTTAATGTGCTCAAAACCAAGTAATTTTGCATCAAGGGTAGAAAGTAATGCATACCTGCGAGAAAGTGCATCGGCAACCACATTTTCCTTACCTTGCTTATACCTGATGACGTATGGAAATGTCTCGATGAACTCCATCCAACGTGCATGTCTCTTGTTCAACTTTTGTTGTCCTTTCAAGTGCTTCAATAATTCATGATCGGTGTGAATCACGAACTCTTTAGGCCACAGATAATGTTGCCACGTTTGCAAGGCCCGAATCAATGCGTACAACTCCTTGTCATAAGTTGGGTAGTTTAAAGCTGCCCCATTTAACTTCTCACTAAAGTACGCAATTGGTCGTCCATCTTGCATGAGTACGGTGCCAATACCTACACCTGAAGCATCATATTCAATCTCAAACGTTTTATCAAAGTTAGGTAAAGACAATAATGGAACGTTTGTTAATTTTTGCTTGATTAGCTGAAACGCCTTTTCTTGCTCCTCCCCCCACTTGAATCCAACATTCTTCTTAATTACTTTTGTGAGTGGTGCGGCCAAAGTACTAAAGTCCTTCACAAACCGCCGATAGAAACTGGTAAGTCCATGAAAGCTCCGAACTTCACCTATACTTGCGGGACTCGGCCACTCTTGAATTGCACGGACCTTTTCATCATCAACCTGTATTCCTTGTGCACCAACAACAAAACCAAAAAACACAAGCCTATCGATGCAAAACGTGCATTTCTTCAAGTTAGCAAACAACTTTTCTTTTCTAAGCACATCCAAAACTGATTTTAAATGCACAACATGATCATCCAAGTTTTTGCTATAAATGAGAATATCATCAAAGTAAACAACAATAAACCTACCTATATATGCACGCAAAACATGATTCATCAATCTCATAAATGTGCTCGGTGCGTTAGTTAATCCAAAAGGCATTACTAACCACTCATATAATCCATGTTATGTCTTAAAGGCAGTTTTCCATTCATCACCCTCTTTCATGCGAATTTGATGATATCCACTTTTCAAATCAATTTTAGAAAATATACAAGCACCATGCAGCTCTTCCAACATGTCATCTAAGCGAGGAATAGGATGTCGATACTTTACCGTAATGTTGTTGATGGCTCGGCAATCAACACACATCCTCCACGTCCCATCCTTCTTAGGCACAAGTAGAACCGGAACGGCACATGGGCTCATGCTTTCCCTCACATACCCTTTCTCCAGTAATTCACTATCCTTGGTTTCCTCGGGGTTGCTCCTATAAGCTGGTCGGTTTGGGATCGTCGCACCGGGTACAAAGTCAATTTGATGCTCAATCCCTCGCATTGGAGGTAAGTCAGGTGGTGTGTCTTCGGGAAAGACATCATCATAATCCTGCAAAAGAGAGTTAATACTGCTCGGCAAATTTCCGGCAAGATCATTAGTATACAAAAAAGCCTCGTTGTACATAAGTACTATAAAAGGCTGTTGTAATTGTAAAGCTCTCTTGATCTCACTTTTTTTTGCAATGAAACAATGTTTTTCCTCTCTTAAACTCACCAAGGCCGAATTTGATTTCTTTTTTTCTTTCTCAAGTTTTTTGGCCTCTTTCTCTTTTTCTCTCGAATTTTTCTCTCATTTTCTTCCTTTTGATCTCTCTCTTCTTTTTGATCACTCTTTTTTTTTAACCTCACTTGATCCTCATATACTTGTTGTGGTGTCAAAGGTACAAGAGTGATTGGACGTTGATTGAGTACAAAAAAGTATTTATTGGTAAACCCATCATGCTTGACCTTTCGATCAAACTGTCATGGTCACCCTAGCAACAAATGTCCGGCTTGCATTGGAACGACATCACATTATTACCTCATCTTTATATTTTCCGATTCGAAATGCAACTAACACCTGTTTGCTTACCTTTAATTCACCGCTATCATTCAACCACTGCAACTTGTAAGGCCTAGGGTGTCTCAATGTGGGTAAGCCTAGTTTCTCCACTATAGTTGTGCTAGCAACGGTAGTACAACTACCACCATCAATAATCACACTACATACCTTATTTTTGACGTAACACCTAGTGTGAAAGATGTTTTCTCGTTGCACTTCGTCCTCCTCCTTGGCTTGTACACTTAAAGCCCTTCTCGCCACCAACAAATCACCGTGTACAGCAAATTCTTCTTCATAAACGTCCTCTAACGGTGGCATATCATCGGTGTCGAAATCTTCATCATCGGTCACAACATCTCCATTGTCTCGCATCACCATAATCCGCTTGTTTGGGCATTGACTCGCTATGTGACCCTTGCCTTGACATTTAAAGCATTTAATATCACGATTCCGTGCAGTAGTAGTGTCGGGTTTACCTTGAGAATCACGGCTGGTGTTCTCCGACTTATGATCAAATTTGGGCTTGAGAGTTGAGGACGACTGTGGCTTGTCCTCCTTTCTTGAAGAACTTGGTTTCCAAGGGTTAGACCCTTGGTTGTGACCTGCACGGGTGCCTCCCCTCCTCTTGAGTTGTCGCTCCACGATAATGGCCATGTGCACCATATCCTCGATCTCCACATAATGTTGCATCTCCACCCGGTCATGAATGTCTTGATTCAACCCTTGCAAGAACCTCGCCATGGTTGCCTCGGGATCCTCTTCTACATTGGCTCTAATCATGGCTTTCTCCATTTCTTGATAATACTCCTCTACACTCCGATGCCCTTGCCTAAGCCCTTGCAAACTTTTGTATAATTCTTGGTAATAATGGCTCGGCACAAATCGTTTCCTCATCATTTGATGCGGAAACCCCAAGAATCAAGTCTTGAAACCCCCAAAACCAGATTTGGATCAAGAACCCCAAATCCCAATACAAGATTCAAATATATGAAATCTTGACCTGTTGTTGTATTGCAAACAAAAACCAAGACTCAAGAGAAGAATGAACGCCACAAAGGTTAGATTAACCCTTGATAAGTTCGGTTAAAAGTTCAATGAAGAACTTAGGAGAAATAACCTCTCATTCTTTTAGCAAAGTCTCGTCATCCCCCATAAAGGAGACACAAACATGTATTTATAGTTGCTATAGTTCACAAAGAAACCCTAAATATGCCCTAATGGGCTTAAATATAAAGCCTACTATTCAAATTCAAATAAACAAGCCCAAAACAATGTAAACATGACACCTCATTAAAAAATCACATGCCTAGCACATGACATGCTTATTTATATAATGGGCTGAAACATATTAAATTCTAGACTTTAATATTAGGCCCATATGTGCCAATTAGGTTGACATATTGGGCTGGTACCTTGACTCCACTTGACGGTCCACCGTAGGCCACTATCGAAGGTCCACCATAAGCCTTATCACGCGCCCTCAGCTCCAAGTCAATAAAATGTTGCACAAAGCCTTGAAATGCCGTTTTTAACCTCTTTGACCTTGCTCTAGTGATTGGTCCATCGGGTATACTCAATTCATCCTTGGAACGACCATCCTTGCCGCGTGCACCATCAACTCCAATGTCATGTGTGCTGTTCACATCATCATTGACTTCATATCTTCCCATGTTGCAATCGGACGCTCCCGGTTCCGATGCCTATTCAACACCAACTGATCCCACCAAACAAGAGCATAGTCGGAAAATTCAATGGCTACTAGTCTCACCTTCTTAAGCTCAGAATAGTTGTGGCAATCTAATACTAACTCCACCTTCTTTTCCCACTCAAGATAGGCTTCCGGATCGGCTTTTCCTTGGAACGACAGAATCTTCATCTTAATGCTTCCCAAATTATTGTCCTCCCAATTCCTAACTTCTCTAGTCCCATTCCCTCATCTAAACCTACCCCGATTCAATGGTGGCTCATTCAACTCCTCCAACTCCTCCTCTTCTTCTTCAACGTCACCCCATTGCTCTCTTTGTTGCATTCGCCTAGGTGGTGGCCTAACAGGTGAATTTCGTTGTCTTCTATTCTCCAATTCTAACCTATCCATCCTTTCATGGAGTTGCTCATTCTCTGATGAGAATAAAGAAGCATCACCAAAGGATCCATTGCATATTCCAATTGGGCCAATAACTAGAGCAAGAGCTAAGAGGTTCAAAGAAGCACTTAATGGATTGGTTCAAGAGATTTGGGCTGATGTTAAAGTGGAAAATTCCAAGATGGGCCCAAAAGAAGATCAATGCTTAATTAATTTAATTAAAGCAATTGATGGGCCTGATTCTGGTTAATTTCTTGCCCATGAAGTTGATTTCTTGGTCATGAAGACTTTCCATTGTGGAGTTGATTGCTTGGTCACAAAGACTTTCAATTTTGAGTTGATTTCTTACCTATTATGTTCAAGACAATTAGTTATCAATTTTATTCTTCTTTCCTTATTGTAAGAGGTTGACTTCCTTTTTTCTTTTATAGGCTTAATGGGCTTAATTGCCTAATTAATTATTTCCTTTTGCTGCTTAGTATTTTTAGCTATATAAATCAGTGTAACCCTAAAGGGAATTCAATTTATGATTAATAATATTTGTGAGAGTATTCTCTTTGGTTCTTCGTGGAACTTTTGAACTTATCAGGATTTTCCTGTGGCGTTCTTCTTAGACTTATCAATCAATTCTTCCATCATTGATTGTGGCGTCATCACCATACCAAGGTTCTTGCTTCCATATAAGCAATGGGTCAAGGTTTCCACACAAATCTGATTCTAGGCGATCTTGGAACCCTACTTGATTCATGGGTTTCGTCAGTTCTTGGCGTGGTTCGTATCATTCTCAGCCCTCATTATTCGTCTCACTTCTCCCAATATCGCTTGTATTTGTAGGTTAGGGATGGGTGACTGTTGTACCTCTTCCGTTGAGTTTTCTTCTTGGTTGTGTGACATGGTTATAACTTGCAAAATGAAAATATGAACAATATAGAAAGAACCTCACTACACTCCCTCACATGTATCACTCGAAATTATGAATCACTCAATTTTCGCTCGTGTTTCACTCAATTGGCTTTTACCCTCTAATATGCTCACCTCTCTTGCCTTTTTCCACTCGTGAATTCTCTTTCGGTTCTTTTCGAACTAACAAACAGTATTCAAAATTACACGTAGCAATTTACCAACCAACAGACTTACCAACCAACAGGTAATACTGATATGAACTAGCACGACAATATTTTGGATTCCCAAAAAGGAAAAAAATTTCGACTCAAAATTTTCACACTGAAATAAGGGTCAGATTGAGACTCGTGGACACACGAATAATGGAAAGAAAACAAATTTTTTTTTTTTCCGATCCTCACGAACCTCTTCTTTTCTTCTTTTCTTTTCTTTCTTTTCTTTTCTGTTCTTTCGACTTTTTTTTTTTCTTTTTTTTTTTTTCAATAAAAACTAGAACGAATGGAAACGGAACTTAAAGACGGAAACAAAGAAAGTAAAAAGATAGGTAAACCTGACCTAGAACCGTGCTCTGATACCAAACTGATACGAACCACGCCAACCCGTGACGAAACCCGTAACCAAGAGAAGAAACCAAAACCGTTTTCTAAGACAAGTTCGTAGGAATGGAACCGCGACCCGTTACCTATGACGAGGTAAGAACCTTGGTATGGTGAAGACGCCACAATCAACAATGGAGGGTTGATTGATAAGTCGTAAGTTTCAAACGCCACGGATAATTCCGATAAGTTTGAGAATTGTTCAAAGAACCAAAGAGAAATTCGTTCTCACAAATACCATGAAAAATTGACTACCCTCTTTCATTGATATTGCGCCTATTTATAGGCTGAAAATACAAATTCGAATTCGAAAATTACAAGCATTAAAATCAAAGAGAATCATGCCTATGACGAAAAAGGTAATTTCGGATTACAATAATAGCAAAGGAAATAAAACCTAAGACAAAAAGGAAAAGTCCACGATTGATTATTCCTAATTTTACTAGAGACCTAAATAGGAGAGTTGACCCTCCTGCCATTATTCTGGTGAATTGATGCCCAAGATACACGCCCATTAATTGCGAAGATTAAGTTTGACTTGGGCTGGAATCCTCTAGAACTTGGATCAAGTTGATGCAATTTAGTTCCTCACGTGGGCTTCCATCAATGGGCTTCCATGATTGTATTTGAGTGCAAATTTCTTGAATCAGCCCGTTAAGTGCTTCCTTGAACTTCTTAGCTCGAGCCCTCGTGACTGATCGAATAGGAATTTGAATTGGATCCTTTGGAGACACATCTTGCACCGCATCACGTAGCCCCCAATAATTGGACTCATTAAATACACTCATGGACTTAAAAATATTAAACATGGGCTTAAGTTCATTAAATATTTCAGCCCAATATATAAATTAAGACCCAACATGAAATTAAATGAACTAACTTAATTTATAAGCCCATTACAATTAAAAATAAACTCAATCCAATTCATTTAAAGCCCAAATAACTCCAATTTGTCTCCAATTGTCTTCAATTACTCTAAAGCCTCCAAGATTAAGCCCAATAACCTTCAAGATCAGTGATTTTAAACTTGAACAATGTTTGAAGTCTTGGTGACTCCTCCAAATCATCTAAATTTGCTTGCTTGCTTGGATCCCATCACAAAATAACAAAATAATTTATAAATATAAATATAAAAAATAAAATCAATATGGTGATAGCTGATGCGGAACCTCAAGACCCAAATTGTTTCTTCGAACTCTTTATCACTCACAACCAGATTTGATTCACACCAAATTAATTCAGGTTGATTTGTTCTATCACCCAAGAAATGCGTTTTGACAAAAACCCAAGAGAATAACCCTTGAACCCAAGATCAAAGCAATCAAGAACAATAGAAATAGGAAGTAGAATTGAAATATAAAGATAAACTCAATTGCATCAATTCAACACCTTAAGCATAAAATCACAAGAAAAGCAAACTCTCTTAAATTTCATATAGGAAATGTTTGAAGAAATATTCAGATCCCCCAAAAATGAAATTAAACAGCCCTATTGATACGAACCATGCCAACCCGTGACGAAACCCGTAACCAAGAAAAGAAACCAAAACCGTTTCCTAAGACAAGTTTGTAGGAATGGAACCGCGACCGTTACCTATGACGAGATAAGAACCTTGGTTTGGTGAAGACGCCACAATCAACAATTGAGGGTTGATTGATAAGTCGGAGGTTTCAAACGCCACGGATAATTCCGATAAGTTTGAGAGTTGTTCAAAGAACCAAAGAGAAATTCGATCTCACAAATACCATGAAAATTGTCTGCCATCTTTCATTGATATTGTGCCTATTTATAGGCTGAAAAAAACAAATTCGAATTCGGAAATTACAAGCATTAAAATCAAAGAGAATCATGCCTATGACGAAAAAGGTCATTTCGGATTACAATAATAGCAAAGGAAATAATTGCCAAGACAGAAATGCAAAGTCCATAATTTATTATTCCTAATTTTACTAAAGACCTAAATAGGAGAGTTGACCCTCCTCCCATTATTCTGGTGAATTGATGCCCAAGATACACGCCCATTAATTGCGAAGATTAAGTTTGACTTGAGTTGGAATCCTCTAGAACTTGGATCAAGTTGATGCACTTTAGTTCCTCACGTGGGCTTCCATCAATGGGCTTCCATGATTGTATTTGAGCGCAAACTCCTTGAATCAGCCCGTTAAGTGCTTCCTTGAACTTCTTAGCTCGAGCCCTCGTAACTGGTCCAATAGGAATTTGAATTGGATCCTTTGGAGACACACCTTGCACCGCATCATTCCCCTTCTCTTGAAAAGGATTTGTCCTCAAATCGTCCCCTACATCAAAAGGACTCAAGTCAGTAACATTGAAAGTAGCACTAACATTATACTCACCCGGTAAATCTAGCTTGTAAGCATTGTCATTGATGCGCTCTAGGACTTGGAAAGGGTCATCTCCTCTTGGAAGCAATTTGGAACGCCTTTGTGCCGGAAATCGCTCCTTCCTCATATGCAATCAAACCCAATCGCCAGGCTCAAAAATTAGTTTGGAGCGTCCCTTGTTGGCTTGCTTGACATATTGCTCCGTCCTTCGCTCGATGTTGAGTCTTGCCTTCTCATGAATCTGCCTGACAAAATCAGTCTTCTTTTTGCCATCCAAATTAACACGCTCAGATGTTGGTAAAGGAGATAAATCTAATGGAGTCAACGGATTAAAACCATACACAATTTCAAATGGTGAAAATTTAGTAGCAGAATGAACAGTACGATTGTAAGCAAATTCAACATGTGGTAAACAATCCTCCCAAATCTTAATGTTTTTGCTAATGATACCCTCAATAAAGTAGATAAAGTCCTATTAACAACTTCGGTCTGACCATCGGTTTGTGGGTGACAAGTGGTAGAAAACAATAGCTTAGTACCTAACTTACTCCACAAAGTCTTCCAAAAGTAGCTTAGGAACTTAGCATCCCTATCCGAAACAATTGTTCTAGGCATACCATGTAATCGCACAACCTCCCTAAAGAACAAATCAGCAATATGTGATACATCATTCGTTTTATGGCAAGGGATAAAATGTGCCATTTTAGAGAACCTATCTACCACCACAAAAATTGAGTCTTTGCCATGCTTAGTCCTAGGCAAACCTAACATAAAGTCCATAGAAATATCAATGTGCTCAGAAAAATCTTGGTCTAAAGAATATAACTCTTTAATGTGCTCAAAACCAAGTAATTTTGCATCAAGAGTAGAGAGTAATGCATACTTGCGAGAAAGTGCATCGGCAACCACATTCTCCTTACCTTGCTTATACTTGATGACGTATGGAAATGTCTCGATGAACTCCATCCAACGTGCATGTCTCTTGTTCAACTTTTGTTGTCCTTTCAAATGCTTCAATGATTCATGATCGGTGTGAATCACGAACTCTTTGGGCCACAGATAATGTTGCCACGTTTGCAAGGCCCGAACCAATGCGTACAACTCCTTGTCATAAGTTGGGTAGTTTAAAGTTGCCCCATTTAACTTCTCACTAAAGTACGCAATTGGTCGTCCATCTTGCATGAGTACGGTGCCAATACCTACACCTGAAGCATCACATTCAATCTCAAACGTTTTATCAAAGTTAGGTAAAGACAATAATGGAGCGTTTGTTAATTTTTGCTTGATTAGCTGAAACGCCTTTTCTTGCTCCTCCCCCCACTTGAATCCAACGTTCTTCTTAATTACTTTTGTGAGTGGTGCGGCCAAAGTACTAAAGTCCTTCACAAATCGCCGGTAGAAACTGGCAAGTCCATGAAATCTCCGAACTTCACCTATTGATGCGGAACCCCAAGACTCAAATTGTTTCTACAAACTCTTTATCACTCACAACCAGATTTGATTTCACACCAAAGTAATTCAGGTTGATTTGTTCTATCACCCAAGAAATGCGTTTTGACAAAAACCCAAGAGAATACCCTTGAACCCAAGATCAAAGCAATCAAGAACAATAGAAATAGGAAGTAGAATTGAAATACAAAGACAAACTCAATTGCATCAATTCAACACCTTAAGCATAAAATCACAAGAAAGAAAACTCTCTTAAATTCCATATAGGAAATGTTTGAAGAAATATTCAGATCCCCAAAATAAAATTAAACAGCCCTATTTAAAGATTTTACAACCAGAATGTATATTGAGCCTAGACACTAATCAAGGTGGAGTCAACCCTCTCATCAATGCCAAAATTACTCCTTGATTCTTGCCATTAGTGATTCCTTGATTCTTACCATCATGAATGTCAAAATAACTCCTTGATTCATGCCATTAATTAGTGAATGAATCTGGACACCACTTGAATGGTTGGAAATAAGATGGGCTGAATCCAAAGCTAGTCTTTTAGCCCAATTACATTAATCAAATTGGGCTCTTTAAAATCTCCATGTTTAGACAGCCCGTTATCTACCCAATTTTGCACAAATAGTTGAAGTTGTTCCTTTAACCTTTTAGCTTGGGCCCTGGTGATTGGTCTGTTAAAATCTTCAAGATGAATCTCCAAGTCACTTCCTTGAGCACTAGTGGCATGTGGAGCAGCATTTGTAACATTTTCCCGCCCTTCAAAATGATTCGTCCTCGAATCAGATCCTGCATCAATATCAAAGGGAGATAAATCAGAAACATTAAAAGTAGCTGAAACACCATACTCACCAGGTAGATCAATGCGGTATGCATTGTCATTGATCTTTGCAACAACTTGAAAAGGTCCGTCTCCACGAGCATCCAATTTTGAATTCCTTTTGGAAGGAAATCTTTCCTTGCGCATGTGAACCCAAACCCAATCTCCTGGTTCAAATGACACCATGCGCCTTGCTTTGTTCACTTGAGATGCAATTTGCTCATTTCGCTTCACTATCTTTTGTCTTGCTTTGTCATGAATGGATTTAACCATCTCTGCCCTTTTATATCCATCTGTATTAGAAATCTCACTCAAAGGAATAGGTAAAAGATCCAAAGGAGTTAGTGGATTAAATCCATACATAATTTCAAAGGGAGAAAACCCAGTGGTAGAATGCACACTCCTATTATATGCAAATTCAACAAAAGGCAGATTATCTTCCCAAGTTTTAACATTCCTTCCAATCAAAGCACGCAACAACGTTCCCAAAGTCCTATTTACTACTTCAGTTTGCCCATCAGTTTGAGGATGTGAAGCAGTAGAAAACAATAATTTAGTACCAAGTTTGGACCAAAGTACTCGCCAAAAGTGACTCAAAAATTTAACATCTCGATCCGACACAATGGTTTTTGGAATGCCATGTAAACGCACAATCTCTTTAAAGAATAAATCAGCAATATGTACTGCATCATCAGTTTTATGACATGGTATGAAATGAGCCATTTTGGAAAAACGATCCACAACTACAAAGTCCATAGAAATGTCAACCCAAGGATTTGTTGGTACTGGCAAAGGCATGTATAATCCATGGGGTTGAGTTCTAGATTTAGCTTGTCTACATGAAATGCAACTAGAACAGATTTTCTCAACACTCTTACGCATATTAGGCCAAAAGAAGTGTTCATGCAAGATGCTCAAAGTTTTGTCAATGCCAAAATGTCCCATAAGACCTCCACTATGAGCTTCACGAACAAGCAATTCCCTAATTGAACTATTAGGCACACATAATTTTTCTCCTTTAAAAAGAAATCCCTCATGCCTATAGAAATCACGAAATGCAGCATGCTCACAAGAATTATAAACATTAGAGAAATCACTATCATGTGCATACAAATCCTTCAAATGCTCAAATCCTAACAACTTAGTTGAAAGAGTAGAGATTAGAGCATACCTTCTAGATAACGCATCTGCCACGATGTTCTCTTTACCTTGCTTATATTGGATCACATATGGAAAGGATTCTATGAATTCCATCCATTTTGCATGACGCTTGTTTAGCTTACTTTGCCCTTTCAAGTGTTTCAATGACTCGTGATCTGTATGAATCACGAACTCTTTTGGTAACAAATAATGTTGCCATGTTTGCAATGCCCTCACCAAAGCATACATCTCCTTATCATAAGTTGAGTAGTTAAGTTGTGCTCCATGTAGCTTTTCACTAAAATAAGCAACGGGCCTTTTTTCCTGCAATAAAACAGCACCTATACCAATCCCGGAGGCGTCACATTCAATTTCAAAAGTTGAATCGAAATTGGGTACCCTCAACAATGGTGCACTACTCAACTTCTCCTTTAGCACAGAAAATGCATGTTCTTGTTCTTTACCCCAAATAAACCCCTTATCTTTCTTCATGATTTCAGTTAATGGTGCAGCAATGGTGCTAAAATCTTTGACAAATCTCCTATAGAAACTTGCCAAGCCATGAAAACTTCTCACTTCACTCAAAGTTTTAGGTGTTGGCCATTCTTGAATAGCCTTTACCTTTTCACTATCTACTTCAATTCCATTTGAACTCACGACATAACCCAAGAAAATGAGGCGATCAGTGCAAAATGAACATTTCTTTAAGTTAGCATATAACTTGTTTTTGCGCAAAGCATCAAACACACATTTTAAATGCTTGACATGCTCATCAACAGATTTGCTATACACTAGAATGTCATCAAAATAGACAACCACAAATATTCCAATACACTCACGCAAAACATGGTTCATTAATCGCATAAATGTACTAGGGGCATTGGTTAGGCCAAACGGCATTACCATCCACTCATACAATCCATGTTTTGTTTTAAAAGCGGTTTTCCACTCATCACCTGCTTTTATTCTAATTTGGTGATAACCACTTTTCAAATCAATTCTAGAAAAAACACATGCACCATGCAATTCATCCAACATGTCATCAAGTCGAGGTATGGGGTGTCGATACTTTACCGTTATTTTGTTGACAGCTCTACAATCCACACACATACGCCAACTTCCATCCTTCTTTGGTACCAACAAAACGGGTACTGCACATGGACTTAAACTTTCTCTTATAAGTCCTTTCTTCAAGAGCTCTTCCACTTGCTTTTGTAGCTCCTTTGTCTCTTCGGGATTGCTTCTATAGGCTGGCCTATTGGGGATGGCAGCCCTAGGAATGAGGTCAATTTGATGTTCTATCCCTCTCAAAGGTGGTAAACCTTGAGGTAAATCATCGGAAAAAACTTCACCATACTCCTGCAAAACATCAATAACAACACTTGGCAAAGAAGGGTCAATGTCGTTAGTAGAAAAATAAGCCTCCTTGTACAAAAATACAATCATTGGCCTATGAGTAATTAAAGTCTTCCTTACATCTCTCATTTTTGCATAGAAGCTCATTTTCTTTCCCTCTTTTTCTATGGCTGAGTGCTCCTCACTCATTTTCTTCTTTTCACTCATTCTCTCATCTTCTTTTTTCTCACTTTTCTCTTTTTCTTTTCCACTCTCTTTTCTTTTTCTCTCGGCCTCTCTTTGAACGAACTCTCCATAAGACTTCTCAAGTTGCAATTGATCTTCAAAGATCTGTTTAGGGGTCAAAGGAAGAAGAGTATACTTTTTGCCTTCTTTCTCAACCATGTACCTATTAAGATATCCATCATGGTTCACTCTTCTATCCCATTGCCACGGTCTACCTAACAACAAGTGACTAGCTTGCATAGGAACAACATCACAATTAACTTCATCATGGTACCTTCCAATAGTAAATGGAACCCTCACTTGTTTAGTGACCTTCACTTCCCCACTATTGTTAAGCCATTGCAATCTATAAGGTCTTGGATGTTTTGTAGTTTCCAACCCTAACTTATCCACAAATAAAGTACTAGCCACATTGACACAACTACCCCCATCAATAATCAAACTACACACTTTCCCTTCAACTAAACACCTAGTATAAAAAAGATTTTCCCTTTGCAACCTAACCCCCTCATTATCCTCTTTCACTTGCACATTAAGAGCACGCCTAGTAACCAACAATTGTCCCTCAGTAGGCAACTCAACATCACTACAATCCTCTAACGGAGGCATCTCATCCTCATCATTACTTTCCTCATCTGTCTCTACCCCATTACCACGCATCACCATTGCCCTTTTATTTGGGCATTGAGATGCTATGTGCCCATACCCCAAACACCTAAAACACTTAATGTCACGACTTCTAGAGTTTTGGTTAGAAGTAGTACCTTTGTTTTTGTTGTCAAGTGATTGAGATAATTGCGCCTTGTCATCCTTTTTTATTTGGGCAGCCTTGTTATCATTCCTCCAATTCGGCCTCCCTGAATTGTTTTGAGCTGAAAAGGTGTTGGCTTGTTTCCCCTTCCCTTTGCGTTGCAATTGCCTTTCTATCTTCATAGCCATGTGCACCATATCTTCCATCTCCACATAGTGTTGCAACTCCACTCTGTCAGCTATGTCCTTATTAAGTCCATTGAGAAACCTTGCCATGGTGGCCTCTCTATCTTCCTCCACGTTTGCTCGGATCATAGCAACCTCCATTTCTTTGTAGTATTCTTCCACACTCTTTGTTTCTTGTACAAGACTTTGCAATCTTTGGTGCAAGTCTCTATAATAATGGCTTGGAACAAATCTACGCCTCATGATAGCCTTCATTTCAGCCCACGTTCGGATCGGTCTTTCACCATTTCTCCTCCTACTTACAAGAAGTTGATCCCACCATACAAGTGCATATTCTCCAAACTCCACCGCTGCCAGTTTGATCTTCTTTTCCTCCGAATAATTGTGACATTCAAAGATTAATTCCACTTTTCGCTCCCACTCCATATATGCATCCGGATCATTCTTCCCCAGAAAGGATGGAATTTTCATTTTTATACTCCCGATATTCCTATCAAGATCATTTTGGTTCCACCTACCCCTTCCATAATTTCGACCTTCATTGACCAAAGGAGCTTGATCATCAAATTCCTCTTCAGACTCTTCTATATATTGAGGTGCAGGTTGCCTTCTTGCCCTTGGAATGTTTTGGGCAGTCCCTTCACGCAAGGCATTGATCTCGTTTTGTTGCCTCTCCAAAGTGTCATTCATGTTGCCAAGAACAAGTTGAATCCTCTCAAACTGTTGTTGCATGGCGTTGAGAAGAAATTCTTGGTCTTTTGGTGCACTTCCGCTTCCTTCTATTTTTTTTTTTTTTTTGTGCAATCTGAAATATCAAAGAAAAATAACAAACAAGAACCTCACAAACACTCCCTCACGTGTTTCCCTCGTACTCCTCTTGTGTTTAACTCAAATTGGCTTTTACCCTCTTTTGAACTCACACTCTCTTGCCTTTTACCGCTCAAGCAATCTTTTTGATTTTATACATAAGGGCCAAATCAAACAGCAATCAAGATTTCAATGTAATTCAATTTTTCTAAAGGAATCCAAAAAAATAAACAACAAGGATATGCAAAACAAAGTAACAGAACAAATAAAGAAAAAGGCACACACTTGATGTTTATGGTGACTAATAAAGAAATGGACTCAGAAAAGGACGCTATAGAATAACAATTATTGAATCTAAGAATAAAACTTGTAATTAATTCCTTACAAAATAACACCCAAACAGTCAGGAACAGATATATATGTATATTTTTTTTAAAACAAAAATCAGACTCAATAGGGTGAGTCGATTCTTCATAACCCAAGGATAATCAATCACACTAATCACAAATGGAGGATCTCGTTCAGAACAGATGATTTTTTTTTTTTTTTTGTTTTTTTTTTAAGAACAAGATCAACAAGCAAGAAGATAATCAACAAGGCTAATGAAAAGAACAGAAAATTAAAAGGATAGATAATTACTTGGTGAGTGTGGCTCTGATACCAAATGATGCGGAACCCCAAGACTCAAATTGTTTCTACGAACTCTTTATCACTCACAACCAGATTTGATTTCACACCAAAGTAATTCAGGTTGATTTGTTCTATCACCCAAGAAATGCGTTTTGACAAAAACCCAAGAGAATACCCTTGAACCCAAGATCAAAGCAATCAAGAACAATAGAAATAGGAAGTAGAATTGAAATACAAAGACAAACTCAATTGCATCAATTCAACACCTTAAGCATAAAATCACAAGAAAGAAAACTCTCTTAAATTCCATATAGGAAATGTTTGAAGAAATATTCAAATCCCCAAAATAAAATTAAACAGCCCTATTTAAAGATTTTACAACCAGAATGTATATTGAGCCTAGACACTAATCAAGGTGGAGTCAACCCTCTCATCAATGCCAAAATTACTCCTTGATTCTTGCCATTAGTGATTCCTTGATTCTTGCCATCATGAATGTCAAAATAACTCCTTGATTCAAGCCATTAATTAGTGAATGAATCTGGACACCACTTGAATGGTTGGAAATAAGATGGGCTGAATCCAAAGCTAGTCTTTTAGCCCAATTACATTAATCAAATTGGGCTCTTTAAAATCTCCATGCTTAGACAGCCCGTTATCTACCCAATTTTGCACAAATAGTTGAAGTTGTTCCTTTAACCTTTTAGCTTGGGCCCTGGTGATTGGTCTGTTAAAACTTCAAGATGAATCTCCAAGTCACTTCCTTGAGCACTAGTGGCATGTGGAGCAGCATTTGTAACACCTATGCTTGTGGGACTCGACCACTCTTGAATTGCACAGACCTTTTCATCATCAACCTGTATTCCTTGTGCACCAACAACAAAACCAAGAAACACAAGCCTATCGGTGCAAAACGTGCATTTCTTCAAGTTAGCAAACAACTTTTCTTTTCTAAGCACATCCAAAACTGATTTTAAATGCACAACATGATCTTCCAAGTTTTTGCTATAAATGAGAATATCATCAAAGTAAACAACAACAAACCTACCTATGTATGCACGCAAAACATGATTCATCAATCTCATAAATGTGCTCGGTGCATTAGTTCATCCAAAAGGCATTACTAACCACTCATACAATCCATGTTTTGTCTTAAAGGCAGTTTTCCATTCATCACCCTCTTTCATGCGAATTTGATGTATCCACTTTTCAAATCAATTTTGGAAAATATACAAGCACCATGCAACTCATCCAACATGTCATCTAAGCGAGGAATAGGATGTCGATACTTTACCGTTATGTTGTTGATGGCTCGGCAATCAACACACATCCTCCAAGTTCCATCCTTCTTAGGCACAAGTAGAACCGGAACAGCACATGGGCTCATGCTTTCCCTCACATACCCTTTCTCCAGTAACTCACTAACCTGCCTTTGAAGCTCCTTCGTTTCCTCGGGGTTGCTCCTATAAGCCAGTCGGTTTGGGATCATCGCACCGGCTACAAAGTCAATTTGATGCTCAATCCCTCGCATTGGACGTAAGCCAGGTGGTGTGTCTTCGGGAAAGACATCATCATAATCCTGCAAAAGAGAGTTAATATTGCTAGGCAAATTTCCGGCAAGATCATTAGTACACAAAAAAGCCTCGTTGTACATAAGTACTATAAAAGGCTGTTGTAATTGTAAAGCTCTCTTGATCTCACTTTTTTTTGCAATGAAACAATGTTTTTCCTCTCTCAAACTCACCAAGGCCGAATTTGATTTCTTTTTTTCTTTCTCAATTTTTTTGGCCTCTCTCTCTTTTTCTCTCGAATTTTGACTCGTTTCTTTTCTCTCATTCTCTTCTTTTGGATCTCTCTCTTCTTTTTGGTCACTCTCTTTTTTTAACCTCACTTGATCCTCATATACTTGTTGTGGTGTCAAAGGTACAAGAGTGATTGGACGTTGATTGAGTACAAAAGAGTATTTATTGGTAAACCCATCATGTTTGACCTTTCGATCAAATTGCCATGGTCGCCCTAGCAACAAATGTCTGGCTTGCATTGGAACGACATCACATAATACCTCATCTTCATATTTTCCAATTCGAAATGCAACTAACACTTGTTTGCTTACCTTTAATTCACCGTTATCATTCAACCACTGCAACTTGTAAGGCCTAGGGTGTCTCAATGTGTGTAAGCTTAGTTTCTCCACCATAGTTGTGCTAGCAACGTTAGTACAACTACCACCATCAATAATCACACTACATACCTTATTTTTGACGTAACACCTAGTGTGAAAGATGTTTTCTCGTTGCACTTCGTCCTCCTCCTTGGCTTGTACACTCAGCCCTTCTCGCCACCAACAAATCTCCATGTACAGCAAATTCTTCTCCATAAACGTCCTCCAATGGTGGCATATCATCGGTGTCAGAATCTTCATCATCGGTCACAACATCTCCATTGTCTCGCATCACCACAACCCGCTTGTTTGGGCATTGACTCGCTATGTGACCCCTGCCTTGACATTTAAAGCATTTAATATCACGATTCCGTGCAGTAGTAGTGTCGGGTTTACCTTGAGAATCACGACTGGTGTTCTCCGGCTTATGATCAAATTTGGGCTTGAGAGTTGAGGACGACTGTGGCTTGTCCTTCTTTCTTAAAGAACTTGGTTTCCAAGGGTTAGACCCTGGGTTGTGGCTTGCACGGGTGCCTCCCCTCCTCTTGAGTTGTCGCTCCACGATAATGGCCATGTGCACCATGTCCTCGATCTCCACATAATGTTGCATCTCCACCCGGTCATGAATGTCTTGATTCAACCCTTGCAAGAACCTCGCCATGGTTGCCTCTGGATCCTCTTCTACATTGGCTCTAATCATGGCTTTCTCCATTTCTTGGTAATACTCCTCTACACTCCGATGCCCTTGCCTAAGCCCTTGCAAACTTTTGTATAATTCCCGGTAATAATGGCTTGGCACAAATCGCTTCCTCATCACGGACTTCATATCTTCCCATGTTGCAATCGGACGCTCCCGGTTCCGACGCCTATTTAACACCAACTGATCCCACCAAACAAGAGCATAATCGGAAAATTTAATGGCTGCTAGTCTCACCTTCTTAAGCTCAGAATAATTGTGGCAATTGAATACTAACTCCACCTTCTTTTCCCACTCAAGATAGGTTTCCGGATCGGCTTTTCCTTGGAACGACGGAATCTTCATCTTAATACTACCCAAATTATTGTCCTCCCAATTCCTAACTTCTTTATTCCCATTCCCTCGTCTAAACCTACCCCGATTCAATGGTGGCTCATTCAACTCCTCCAACTCCTCCTCTTCTTCTTCAACGTCACCCCATTGCTCTCTTTGTTGCATTCGCCTAGGTGGTGGCCTAACAGGTGAATTTCGTTGTCTCCTATTCTCCAATTCTAACCTATCCATCCTTTCATGGAGTTGCTCATTCTCAGCCCTCATTATTCGTCTCACCTCTCCCAATATCGCTTGTATTTGTAGGTTAGGGATGGGTGACTGTTGTACCTCTTCCGTTGAGTTTTCTTCTTGGTTGCGTGACATGGTTATAACCTGCAAAATGAAAATAGGAACAATATAGAAAGAACCTCACTTCACTCCCTCACGTGTATCACTCAATTTTCGCTCGTGTTTCACTCGACTGGCTTTTACCCTCTAATATGCTCACCTCTCTTGCCTTTTTCCACTCGTGAATTCTCTTTCGGTTCTTTTCAAACTAACAAACAGTATTCAAAATTACACGTAGCAATTTACCAACCAACAGACTTACTAACCAATAGGTAATACTGATACGAACTAGCACGACAATATTTTGGATTCTCAAAAAGGAAAAGAAATTTCGTCTCAAAATTTTCACACTGAAATACGAGTCAGATCTTAACTCATGGACACAAATAATGGAAAGAAAACAAAATTTTTGTTGAAGAGTTTCCAGACTTTTTTTTTTCTTTTCTTTTCTTTTCTATTTTTTTCGGATCTTCTTTTTTTTTTTTTTTTTTTTCAATAAAAACTAGAACGAATTGAAACGGAACTTAAGACGTAAACAAAGAAAGTAAAAGGATAGGTAAATCTGACCTAGAACCGTGCTCTGATACCAAACTGATACGAACCACGCCAACCCGTGACGAAACCCATAACCAAGAGAAGAAACCAAAACCGTTTCCTAAGACAAGTTCGTAGGAATGGAACCGCGACCTATTACCTATGACGAGGTAAGAACCTTGGTTTGGTGAAGACGCTACAATCAACAATGGAGGGTTGATTGATAAGTCGGAGGTTTCAAACGCCACGGATAATTCCGATAAGTTTGAGAGTTGTTCAAAGAACCAAAGAGAAATTCGATCTCACAAATACCATGAAAATTGTCTGCCATCTTTCATTGATATTGTGCCTATTTATAGGCTGAAAAAAACAAATTCGAATTCGAAAATTACAAACATTAAAATCAAAGAGAATCATGCCTATGACGAAAAAGGTAATTTCGGATTACAATAATAGCAAAGGAAATAATTGCCAAGACAGAAATGCAAAGTCCATAATTTATTATTCCTAATTTTACTAAAGACCTAAATAGGAGAGTTGACCCTCCTCCCATTATTCTGGTGAATTGATGCCCAAGATACACGCCCATTAATTGCGAAGATTAAGCTTGACTTGGGTTGGAATCCTCTAGAACTTGGATCAAGTTGATGCACTTTAGTTCCTCACGTGGGCTTCCATCAATGGGCTTCCATGATTGTATTTGAGCGCAAACTCCTTGAATCAGCCCGTTAAGTGCTTCCTTGAACTTCTTAGCTCGAGCCCTCGTAACCGGTCCAATAGGAATTTGAATTGGATCCTTTGGAGACACACCTTGCACCGCATCACCTATTTAAAGATTTTACAACCAAAATGTATATTGAACCTAGACACTAATCAAGGTGGAGTCAACCATCTCATAAATGCCAAAAATAACTCCTTAGATTCTTGCCATTAGTGATTCCTTGATTCTTGCCATCATGAATGTCAAAATAACTCCTTGATTCTTGCTATTAATTAGTGAATGAATCTGGGCACCACTTGAATGGTTGGAAATGAGATGGGCTGAATCCAAAGCTAGTCTTTTAGCCCAATTACATTAATCAAATTAGTCTCTTTAAAATCTCCATGCTCCAGCCCATTATCAACCCAATTTTGCACAAATAGTTGAAGTTGTTCCTTTAACCTTTTAGCTTGGGCCCTAGTGATTGGTCTGTTAAAATCTCCAAGATGAATCTGCAAGTCACTTCCTTGAGCACTAGTGGCATGTGGAGCGGCATTTGTAACAATAGTTCTTCTTCATCTTGTTTATGATATATTTCTTCCTCTGAAACGCCACCTAATAGAACAAATCAAGTAAAAACTAAAAAATTAAATTAAAGATTACGAATAATAAGCATGATGTAATTAAATTTATAACTACTTTCATATCTCGAAGTGAAACCCATATCCAATTTTGTGCACACATCAATGCTTCCAATGTGTTCAGATGCAATCTCCTACGATGTGGACTCAAGAGTCTATGCCCAATACTAAAAGTGGACTCAGAAGCCACCGTAGACACAGAAATGACTATAATGTCTTTGGCAATTCTAGCCAAAATCGGATATTTCCCTTTGTTTCCTTTCCACCATGCCAAAATATCGAAGTTAGAAGAATTATCTTTAGTGTTTTCTTCCAAATATTTCTCTAACTCCGATTGTTCAAGCCTATAGCTTCTTCACAATCTCGCTTACATTGTTCAAAACAGTAAATAGACACAAACAGGGACAAAGCTGTAAGTTGACACAAAGGCATTCAGTAGCCCAAAGAAATTATTAGAATTTAGAATCATGAAGCTGAAAAGTAACCAAAATTCAATATCTATAATAAAAGCTACGGTTAACACAAAACATGTAATAGCATGAAAAATGGGGGTACACATAATTAGAGACCTAATTTGATTATCCTCTGATGATTTAGCATAATAAACCTCAAACATTCCAATAATTTCGAAGTCGAAGAGCAAGTTTAAATTGGGGTTGTGAGTGATGTGAACTGCAACTTCATTCATCTTGTTTTTTTTTTTTACGGTTACAAGACAAGCCTTTTTATAGGCAAAGAAAATAACATAACGTGAAACCCTAACCCCCTAACAATTGGGCTCACTAAACATACTCTTGGGTTTTAAATAATTAAATATGGACTTAAGTTAATTAAATGTTTCAGCCATTGACATAAACTAAGACCCAACATGAAATTAAATAAACTAACTTAATTTAAAAACCCATTACAATTAAAATAAACTCAACCCAAATTTTTTTTTTTTTTGGTACAAGAAGAGAGCTTAACCAAAGCTAAGAACCACAAACACGCCGACAAGAAACTACACCAGCTCTATCTTGAAGTAAAATATTCTCCAGGTCTCTGGGGACACTAGAAATCCAATGGGAACCAAGAGGAAGCACCTGAGCATAATTTGCAAGGAAATCTGCTGCTTTGTTAGCTTCTCTGTAAACATGTCTCAGTACCACATGCCAATCCTTTTGAAGCAGCACTTTGATACTACGAACTAATTGAAAATGAACATTAATCTCATCAATAGGTTTCTTCACCATCTGGATTACACACTCGCTGTCCACCTCAACTTCTAACCTTCTTATTCCTTCATCCCATGCGTAATTCAAACCTCTGAATAAACCCCAAAGCTCAGCCTCCATGATTGCACAACAACCTATATTCATAGCAAACCCCCCTTTCCACTCTCCATTATGATTTCTAAGAATGCCTCCAGCCTTAGCAAGACCTGTTCTCGAATCAAAAGAACCATCTGTATTGAGCTTGTAATAGGACCATAGAGGGGGAATCCAACTAATCCACTTCTCTGCCTCTTCAGGTCTGGGATCTTTTTCCAGATTCTTTATTATCTCCCCCGTCAAAGAATAAATATCATTAACCATAATGTCAACTCTAAGCAAACGGGCATTAAAAACCAACTCATTTCTCCAGCCCCAAATCTTCCATATTGCCACCCCAAATAAGGTCCCCCACTCTGTACCCTTTTCACAATTCATGTCACCCATCAGATTAAAACAAACCCAATTCTTTAACTCAAGAGAGAAAAAATTACGAAGACCATTACTTGGAACTAGTCTTCTCCATATCTGTCTTGCCATAACACAATCCCTCAAAACATGGAGAATATCTTCCAGATCACCACCACAAGTATCGCACATAGGGTTATCCATTATATGCCTTCGCCATAACTCAAACTTCGTACTCAGCCTACCATTTAATACAAGCCACAAAAAGATACGAATACGCTGGGGACCTTTCCACTTCCACACAAGCTTCCAAATTTTACTTTCACCTCTCCAACCAGGATGGTCTAGAATTTTATAAGCGGATTCAACAGTGAACTTACCATGCTTAGAATGAGCCCAGAAAAACCGATCAGGCCCCTCATCATGTCTAGGTGGCTTAACAGCAGCAATCTTGAGTTGAATAGCAAACGGTAAAAAATTAGAAAACTTACTCCAATCCCAATTCCCTTCCGAGTTGACAAAGTTCGAAACTAGACCATCCATCTCTTCTCTCGGAATCGGATTACTAGCATAAAAAATCAGGGGTTTATCCTCTAAAACCCATATATCCAACCAAAAACGAACCCGTCTACCATCACCTATCACCCATCAAACACCTCTCAAAACATAATCCCAAATCCGACCCACTTGCCTCCATAGAAAAGATCCCGTTGCTTTATGAATATTATCCGGAAAAGTAGACTTATTAATACCATATTTAGAAAGTAGCACTTGCACCCATAACTGGTCAGGCTGAGTAAGAAGGCCCCATCCCAGCTTCATCAGAAGAGCATCATTCATCTTATGCATGCGCCTTAACCCAAGTCCGCCTCTCTCTTTCGGTTGGCACACATTATCCCAATTCACTAAGCTCATTTTTCTATCAGCCCGCTTGCCACCCCAAATAAATTTCCTACATCTCTGCTCGATCTTAGCGCACAAAGTGCTGGGAAGTCTAGTAGTTTGCATTTGATAAATAGGAATCGCCTCTAAGACTGCCTTTGTAAGAGTCACTCTTCCTGCCATAGACAAATGCATCGCATTCCATCCAGAAAGACGCTGTTCAACCTTGTCAACAACTTCCTGATAAGTGGTATTCATAACCCGATTATGTAACAATGGAGATCCCAGATATTTACCAAGATTGCTTGTAATAGAAAAGCCAAGGCGTCTACTGAGCCTATTACCTACTCCATAAGACACGTTTCTAGAGAAAAGGACCTGCGTCTTAGCTTTATTAACTTTTTGCCCTGAGCACATACAAAACTCATCCAAGACTTTCGTGATCACCTCTATCTGATTGTAAGTCGCTTCAGAAAATAGTAAGAGATCATCTGCAAAAAAAAGGTGCGATATCGGAACACCATGCCTCCCCATACGAATAGGTTTCCATCTACCTTTATTAACCTCTCTCAATATACCATGGGCCAACCGTTCAATGCACAAGAAAAATATATAAGGCGAGAGAGGATCTCCTTGACGAACCCCTCTACTAGGAAAAAAGGTACTCGTAGTTTCCCCATTCCAAAGAATCTGCATAGAAGAAGTAGTTATACACTCCATGATCACCTGAGATAAATACATAGGAATGCCAACTTCCCTCAGAGTAGCATGTATAAAATCCCAGCTGAGTCTATCATAAGCCTTCTCTAAATCCACCTTGATAACCATCAATCCTTTCTTCCCTGTTTTAATACGCATGGAATGCATAACCTCTTGAGCTATAACAATATTATCAGTGATATGTGGACCAGTTACAAAACTTGTTTGATGGGGCCCAATTAGATTCGGGAGGAAGGACTTCAACCTGTTAACAATCACTTTCGTAATGGTCTTGTACATCACAGTACACAAACTAATTGGACGAAACAGCTTAAGATTGTCTGCGTTGTCCTTCTTAGGGATGAGAACAATAAGAGTACGATTAATCTCATTAGGCATCCCTTTTCCTCCAAAAACATTCCTAACCAATCTACACACTGAAGGTCCCACAATCTCCCATTGACTTTGATAAAACAACGCATGTAACCCATCAACTCCTGGTGCTTTCAATGGAGCCATCGCAAACAAAGCATTCTTGATCTCAAGATCTGAGACACAAGAAGAAAGACACCCAACTGCAGAGGTATCTAGCGTTGGAAAACAGCCCTTCAAATAATAATTAGACCCCGAGTAATCGTCCTTTGAAAACAGCTTGGAGAAAAATTGAATAGCATGAGTTTTGAGCTCCTCCATCCCCGAAATCCATCTCCCACCTTCATCACGAAGAATCGTAATTCTGTTTTTTTTCCTTCTTTGGATTGTTTTCCGGTGGAAGAACTTTGTGTTGCGATCCCCACTTTGTATCCATTCGTGCCTAGATTTTTGAAACCATAAAGTCTCCTCTTGAGTCAGGACTTCCTCAAGCTCTTTTTTGAGTTTCAATTCCAACTGGACAAGTCTCCCTGAGTGGTAGGATTCTAGTGCCTTCTGAATACCTGATAATCTAGCTAAGAGAATTCTTTTCTTTTTAAAAATGTTACCAAAAACCTCCTTGTTCCAAACATTAACATTCCTGACAAACTTCGTAGCTGCTTGAACGTAATCTAGAGAAGGCACCCAAGAGTTTTGCACCATTTCCCCAAACTTTTCATGACTTATCCACGATGCTAAAAATCTGAAAAGTTTAGAACCCTGCCTCGTTCTCACCCGCCCATTCCATTTAATCAATAAAGGTCTATGATCAGATTGAATTTTAGGAAGGTGGAACATTTCGGCTTTATCGTACTTAACAAACCACTCATCATTGCACACCACTCTATCAAGACGCTCAAAAAGCTTACCTCTCGCCCAAGTGAACCGAGGCCCTTTAAAAGGAAGCTCACATAATTGATGATCGTCTACCCACTTTCTGAACAAAGGACACCCACCACTCCTTCTAACCGACCCACCTTTCTTTTCCGACGCACGCAAGATAGCATTGAAATCACCACCGATAATCCATGGCTCATTACAATTCTTACCAATCCTATCTAGCTCTCCCCATAAACACCTACGACCACTAGATATAGGACTCGCATACACAATAGTGATCAAAGAAGTAGATCCCTTGCTATCTTTAACTCGTACATGCACATACTGCTTATGATTCTCTAGCACAGCGAGATTAACATCATCTCTCCATAACAACCAAATGCACATACTGCTATCTTTAACTCAACCCAAATTATTTAAAGCCCAAATAACTCCAATAAGTCTCCAATAAAGCCCAATTAACTCTATTTTGCCTTCTATTGTCTTCTATTATCACCTAAAGTCTTCAAGATTAGTGTTTATGAACTTGAACAATGTTTTGAAGCCTTGGTGACTCCTCCAAATCGTCCAATTTGCTTACTTTCTTGGATCCCATCATTCCCTCTTTCCTCAAGACGATTTGTCGTCAAATCGTGACTCATTTGCATCATTGTCCGATTATGTGCTCGACACCTGAAAGAATGTTAAAGAAAAACGAATCTCACACACTCCCTCACGTGTTTTACTCCACTCATTCGCATGTTTTTCACTCCTCTCTCTCTCTCTCTCTCTCTCTCTCTCTCTTTTCTCTCTAAAAATTCAGAACACACAATTAATTTCAATGTAAATTGTGGATTGAATCTTCAGTGGATACGAAAATAGGCTTGAAACAGACTTAACATGGTGCAGAAAAGATGTAATAGTATGTGAAACAACGAAATATGATGACCGGATGCAACAAGATTGTGTGGAAAATATAAAATGATCTACGGAAATTAGACCAACAAGACGATGGAACGAAACAAATCGGAGACACGAACAGATCAGACCTGGAAATAATGACACCGACCAGCAACCAGAAAGCAATGCATCTGGTAAGTTGCAAGACACAAAAATTGATGGAAAAATAAATAAATAAATAACCAGAACAGATTGATTTTTTTTTTTTGCAAAGTCAGAAGATGATGATTGTCAGACAATAAAGTGCGGTCGTCAAGAAACAAAAGAAAGAATATATATAATGGTTTGCTGTTGGTGCGGCACTTCAACCAATATATATATATGATGTGAACCAGTAAACAAACTCAAAGGAAACGAAAAAAAAAAATTAATAAAGTATGGACAAAAGATAGTGGATTTCTTGTGTGTTGACGTAGACATGAACAATATTGATTTTGGCAAGGCAAAACCAAAACCCTACCTACAAGAAAAAAAATTAAAAATAAAAAACAGAAACAAAACAACAAATAAATAAACTGATAAATCAAACCTGAATTAATACCCAAAACTCTGATACCAACTGATGTGAACCCGTAGGATTGAAACCTTAGAACCCACAAACAAACCGATAAACACCCCAAGAAACCCAAGAATCAGATTTTAATTATTCCAGACCCGTTGAAAACTCATTTCAAGAACCTGGATTGATAGTAAGAACGTCACAAAGGTTTGATCATTTGATAAGTTCTAAGTTCATTCAAGAACAAGAAGAGGAAACAAATTCTCTCAATTCTTTTAATTGATGGCTGCTGAAAACTAATACAAAATTAGGGTTTTGCCTTATTTATATTAAGGCTAAATAAAATAAACTACTCCTAAATGGGTCCAAACCCTAATTGGCTTCAAAGGCCCATTAATTAAAATAAACCCAATATGATATCTAATTAAATGAGACCCAAAACTAATCAAATTAACCCCTCATACGTGAACAGTAACCCCATTAATAAAAGTCACAAGTAAGGTCTCTTGATTTCAAAAACTCTAGCCCAAATTACACATAAACTTATTTAAAAAAATAATTGCTTTGAAAGCCCACACAATAAGACTCCAACAGCCATGATGCCAACCCACACGTCCAATGCTTCAAATGCTAGGCCGTTTTCTCCCCGACTTCAATTACATGAACGAAGGATCGTTCCACCTCATTTGAGCCCATCTTGAATGTTATTGGTGTCTTGCTAGTTGCACTTTTAGCCCAAGTAGATTGCACGAGTCCTTGCATTGCTTCTTTGATCTTCTTCGCTCTTGATCTTGTTATTGGCTCATCCGGAATGTGCAAAGGATCCTTATTATTCTTGTCAACCAACCCACCTTGGTACTCATCAGTGAGTTTCTGGGAACTCTATTTTATTTAGAAGATTTTAAAATTTTCAAGTACATGGTCTGGTTCCAATTTTCAGATTGCTTCTTTGACTCTGGTCACTACTGATACCCGCCGCATGATTGTATCTTTTATGTCATGATACCTATCAAATACGTAATCATCAACTAGTCCATAATAACTCCAATTAACATACAAACCAAGCACGTAATCACCATAAAAGCCATAAATAGAGCAAGTAATAGCACCATCATAAATGAAAGATTGATATAACTAACAAGAACAAACACACAAACTGGTAAAAGGAAAAAAAAACAAAAACAAAAAACAATAGATTATCCAAAGCACCAACGTCAGTTTCAAGCAAGTCCAAATCAACAAGCTAATCTAATATTCAGAATTCAAGAACAAAAACAAAATCACAAACAACACAAAATAAAGATCAAATAAATTAAAAAAAAAGAGCAGAAAATCACCAGAACCCAAATCTGCCTGACCTGACACAAACTAGCAGAAAGATTACAAAGCGATTATTTTTATTCAACTTTCAACACAAACAAACAATCAAACAGCCAGATTCCTCTCTAATTAAGCAAAAACAAGTGACCTTTTTGACCACATATACAAAAAACAATCCGACCAATACAAATCCGTATACATATGGTTCCAATAAAAAGCAAAATCAGATTCAGAGACACCCAACAAACAACATGAAAGACTGCGTTGTGTAATTTCTCATACACATCTCAAATCAATTTGATTTTTGAGTAATTTCTTATACACGTTCACACACAATACACACATAAAACAGCTCTTCAAAACAGAGTGCAGAAACAAACAACTTCTCGAAAATCAGTAGAAAACACAGATTCTAGAGAGAGAAACAGATAGACTTACGCGAAATCGATGAGAGACAAAATGAGACTGCTTTTCCTCTTCTTCCCCTTCTTCTTCGTCTTCTACGTCTACTTCATCTCCATATGAAGCAAATCAAAAGCCTTGAACCTGATCTTCAATGGAGTCCTAAATATCCAAACATCAATAATATCAATAACACATAAATAACCAGCTACTATATCATAGAAGATACAAAAGGCATAAAATCCAAATGCAAAACAATAACCTATGAAGGACTTGGGAGGCATAGATGAATCGAAGCAAAACCCAGATGCAAAAGACCTAGAAAAATTTAAAAGACCTCCGGTTTTTTGAAAACAAACCTCGGTTTTGTTGGTCGGCGATGGAGAGAGAGAGACGGAGATGTTCTGGTGGTTAGCGATAACACGACGGCGATGGAGAGATAGAGGTGTTGTCAAGCTGAGGAATGGCGGCGATGGAAATTGGACACAGAGAGAGTCGGGAGAGTTGAAAAGTTGAGAAGTTAGATTTTTTTCAAAAACAAACCGGGTATAGGGTATATAAACAACGGGTCTATCAGACCCGCAGTTAGAACCATATCCTATCCGTAACTATACGGGCTTTTTATACCCGATTTTTTAAGGGTATTTAGAAAATGGTGCAGGTTTATACTATACCCAAACCGCATTATTGCAGGTAAGGGTCGGGTCTAAGGACCCTGTCCATTTTGCCATCCCTAATCATAAACCCATTCACTTCATCTCTCCTTACTTTAATCATGACTTGAATCACTTCATTAACTGAAACACTTCATAAAATTGATCAAACACAACAAAATAGTTAAGAAACCTAACAAACTATGACTTAGAGGCTTAAAATATATTATAAAATATGTTAATCAAATATCCCCAACTTATCTGTTGCTAGTCTTTGAGCAAAACAAAATTAAATGAAAACAAAAACGTAACTAAACTGATGCGGTGCAAGGTGTGTCTCCAAAGGATCTAATTTAAATTCCTATTGGACCGGTTACGAGGGCTCGAGCTAAGAAGTTCAAGGAAGCACTTAACAAGCTGATTCAAGAAGTTTGCACTCAAATACAATCATGGAAGCCCATTGATGGAAGCCCACGTGAGGAACTAAATTGTATCAACTTGATCCAAGTTCTAGAGGATTCCAGCCCAAGTCAAACTTAATCTTCGCAATTAATGAGCATGTATCTTGGGCATTAATTCACCAGCATAATGGGAGGAGAGTCAACTCTCCTATTTAGGTCTCTAGTAAAATTAGGAATAATAAATCGTGGACTTTTCTTTTTTGTCTTAGGCATTATTTCCTTTGTTATTATTGTAATCCGAAATTACCTTTTTCGTCATAGGCATGATTCTCTTTGATTTTAATGCTTGTAATTTCCGAATTTGAATTTGTATTTTCAGCCTATAAATAGGCACAATATCAATGAAAGATGGCAGACAATTTTCATGGTATTTGTGAGAACGAATTTCTCTTTGGTTCTTTGAACAACTTTCGAACTTATCAAAGTTATCGTGGCGTTTGAAACCTTCGACTTATCAATCAACCCTCCACTATTGATTGTGGCGTCTTCACCATACCAAGGTTCTTACCTCGTCATAGGTAATGGGTCGCGGTTCCATTCCTACGAACTTTTCTTAGAAAACGGACTTGGTTTCTTCTCTTGATTACGGGTTTCGTCACGGGTTGGCGTGGTTCGTATCATAAACCAAACTAAATCATTTTTATAGATTGTCACCATGACATGTAGCATATGTCATAAGCTTTTAAATCCTTAGATGTCCTTAATTGGAGAAGTTGTGTCTCTTGAGGGTTATTAGCAATGATACCCACAAACATCAAAATATTTTGCCTAAAATCTTCCTAACAAGTTATTCTAATGTAAAATCATAGAAAGCTAATGAAGGGAAGAACAACAATTTTTTTTATTAAAAATAAGAATTTTGTGGAACACTGAGTTTTTAAAATTTTTTAGAAAACTCAAGAACCCTAGATCCACAAAATAATGAAATAAAATAATATAAAAAAATTAAAAATCAGATTTTTACCTTATGTATTGATATCTGTAGAATGTTCACTACTTAACCTTCCTTTAATATGTCTCTACACCAAGAAACAAGTGAGTGGGCACAATTATATAGAATTATGCTCACTTTCTATTGATTTTTTTTTTTTTGAAAAGAATAAACAATATATATTTAAGAGGTGAGTATTTGATTTTGGTTATACGGCGAAGAAAGATATATATTATTCTTCTTTGTATTATGCTGCAAAAATTTTATTTTTCTTTCTACTTCAAAAAACGTACAGCAAAACCAAAAATAACTTCTATTAGAAAAATAAGACTGTTTCTTTTCTATTTATAGGCAACTACTTAAGGTTTTAATTAATCGAAATTAACATTAAACTCCATTTTTATTAAAATTTAACTTTTGCCCCATATAACATAATTAATTCAAAATTAATTTTTGTTATATTGTGAAATCAAACTTGTGACCTCTAATTAATTTACAATTAATTTATACTCGGTCACTGCTGAGAATTAAATTCCAAACCTCTTATAAAATTAATTAAATAATTATTAATTCATAATTAATAATTAACTAATTAATTATTAAATAATTTGAATAATCAGTATTATTCAAATATCAAGTGAACATAAATTTTACTACTTACGTAACAATTGTAATTGGACGGTCTAATTACAATATTCTATATACACGTTTCTTATAGTGAAATGAGTTATCAAGGGGACCCGATGGACCTACAGTTTTGAGCTCTAATAATATCGAAATTATTAATTAAACTCTTTAATTAATAATTCACTATTTAATCTTAGAATTACTCCACTAAAAACCTAAGATTGCACTCTCAAAACTGTAGATGTTTTTATGCAATTTAAAATTTTTAGTGTCCATTGATTTAATAACTACATCTGATTTGACGATCCACAAATAATTCATAATTAGAGTTAGATCAAAATGTTCGTTTTACCCCTTTAATTATTTCTTGATATTGATTCTCTAATGAGCAATATATCCATAATAACTTATCAATTTATCTTTCCATTTATATATGAACGGAAAGTTAAGCGCTTTTATTGTTTAAGACTTGAATCGACCCTTAAGGGAACTACTTCTTTACTTCTTGTAAGAAAAAGTAGATTTCAATATTGTGTAAAATGTTTCCAAATACTTACTAAATCATATCCCCAAAGTACGAAGTTATTGACCGGGCATATATACCGATCTCATCCATGTAAATTAAAAGATATAACTCAACAAGTAGAAGTCCATAATACACTCAGGATTAGGATCAATTCATATATGATCATATAATCAATAAATATAAATATCTAAGTTTAACAAATATTAATAAAAAATTTATATTTATCGTGGTCTTATTCTATATAATAAAATAAGGTGCATCCATTTCCATGTCACTACATGAATAGTATCGGATAAAACTATTGTATCGAATACAAAATGGACCACAACTATAGATTTGTCACAAATAAAATACCCAGCTTTGTTTGTTTTCTACAGACTCTTTAGATTACTTATTTCAAACTAAATCCGTCTGCATATAACAATTATATACTTAGTTTAAAATTACATCAGTAATCAAAGATGTTTCTCATGATATTTATAATTTTTGCAAAATATATAAATCGAATAAAATGAATACTTTATTATTTATAAAACTGTTTACATTATTACAAACTCTTTGGGCACAAAACCCAACAGCTAACCCACAATTATCTATCAAGACTAAGAACAAGTCATTAATCATCAAAAATACAATCTTCTATTGTCTCATACCAATCATTAAGCATTAGGCTTCAAATATATCTCATATGTATACCATGGATTTATTTCACCTCGACTCTACTCCTCACAAGGTAAATACTCTCATAAGATACAAGCAATTATGCACAAAGAAAATCAATTGTATATATTGCTTATATATTAGTTGCATAGAAAAAATGTTAAAGCCCAGAGTTAGATGTCATGAACGAATTAGACCTTTAAGAACATTATGAAACACACAATAAACTGAAGTCAAGAGATAATGTTTCCCTACTAGTTTGAAGATCTTTTTATATGGTGTAATGGGGCTAAGGGTGTTGGCTAACAAGGAATTGAAAAAAGAATTCAAAAAGAGCTTGAGTCATCTCAAGAATTACACTTTGTGACTCTTAGGCTGTGTTTGGAGTATCGTACACAATGTTGGATTGGATGTAAGGTTAGTTAATTTTGGTGTGTCCAATGTTTGGCTTAGGCTTGGATTTGATATAGGAGTCTAATACAGTACCCCATATCCAATGATGCCCGGTTTGTGTAAAACCCACCCAGAAGGTGGGTTTTTTCGTAACCACTGCAGTAGCTTTTTTAAAAAGTTGATGACAATGATGGGTGAAACGAGAGAGCCGCCTGCAAAGAAAGAAACTCGTTTTAACCTTTTCAAACTATCAAGCTTTCCCTTTTTTTTTTTTTTTGTAATTTTCAAAAACTCTCAAAATTTTTTGCATTTAATGAAGTTTATTTATTTTTTAAGTGATAAAAAACCTTCTAATTTTATTGTTATTAATTTATTATTAATTTTTATTTATTTTATCAATGTTGTGGTAATCTTAGAAGTCCAACTTTCAAGTACAGAGAAGATTCGAACGAAGTTTCAGTCCATTTCCATATGACCATTTCAAATGGATTGGAAATACGTACGAATCTTCTCTTTATGCAAAAGTTGAACTTTGAGATTACCATTTCAAAGTGCAACAATCAATATATAATTTTTGAATATTTTTAAATATAAAGTTAAACATTCATACTATTGAAACCCATTGAATTTAGTTACACATCGTAAACTGAACAACAACACATAAAACAAGAGAGAATAAACCCATGATCTTCATAACATGTTGTTGTGGATATATTTAGGTTGCATAAGTGAACTGGTAAAAGCCCAATAAATTGATCCATATGACAAAAGCCTAGTCCCTCAACATCCAGTTCGCAGAAACGAGCTCTCAGTTCACTAATTGCATTGCTCTAGTCGCTAGTCAACTATTGTCAAGTCTAGACGCCTTAAGCTCAACTCTAAGTCGTCTAAAACGATGTCTAGCTCGTAGCTCGAAGTTCTCATTAAAAGGAATTTTTTTCAAAAAGAAAGTAGCGTAATTTGAAGGAGAATCAACTATCAGAATTGGAAGTGAAATCAAACTTTTACTTTAGTAGGATCTATCTCTAAATTGATGGACACAGTTTTAGAAGTATAATTAATGTGGAATTTTAAATGTACTCAAATTGTAACGCTTTACTCTATAAATAGAAGTTGAAAATTCATTGTTGAGACACAATAATATACTGTGACTCTACTAGAATAACCAAACTGCTTCATTGACATAAGCATCTTTTTAGATTGAACCACGTAAAATTCCTTGCATTCCTATTCTTCCTTTTCTCCTTCCTTTGTTCCTTTTGCCTTTCTTCTATTTATTTGCTATATTGGGTCCAAAACTTGGGTCGACTGAATTTGGATGTCGACATTTTGGTGCTAGAAGAAGGGCCAAGACTATAATTTTTGAAGTTTCAATTGCTATAGCAAGAGAAAGAACCACCAGAAGCTTTGATGCGGTGGCTGATCAACCAAAAAGGCAGATGGATCAACAACAACGTGACATCCAACTAATGGAGAATATAACTGTGCCCGTGGTAGGCGCGCGTCTCATGTTTACATAAACGACGCTACCATAGGTTTGCCTCCACTAGCCCTTTGCCAAACGACATCGATGGTCCCTATAGTAGAAGGGTTGCAGGATTGGTACCACGGTAGGAGGTGTTGGAAAATACAGTTCAGCAACTTACGGATGCAATCAGGGCGCTGGTACAGGCCCAAGCTTAGAATGCGCCTAGGCTTGAAGCTACTACTCCCAGAGAAAGTTACCAGTAGTAATGAGTGGAAGTGCCAGCCCTTGAAAGACCTAATAGAGAGGTATCGTGACCTGCCAACTCAACTCATTCCTCCAACTTATGCTCGAAAGCTGAAGGTCGTCGAGCTTATGAAGAGGAAGAAGTCCCGTGTCCTGCAAGCTTAAGAGTGAAGGTGACCCAGGATAGGAGCCCCTACATGAAAGATGGTTATGATCGAGTTCGGGCCTCATCCTGGTATGAAAACGATGAAATAGACTATCAACGATGTGTGGGGTCATGCTGAGCCAGAAGCTCGCGAAGGCCTAGTCAGGGATATGTTCCAAACGTTTTATCAAAGTTAGGTAAAGACAATAATGGAGCGTTTGTTAATTTTTGCTTGATTAGCTGAAACGCCTTTTCTTGCTCCTCCCCCCACTTGAATCCAACGTTCTTCTTAATTACTTCTGTGAGTGGTGCGGCCAAAGTACTAAAGTCCTTCACAAACCGTCGATAGAAACTGGCAAGTCCATGAAAGCTCCAAACTTCACCTATGCTTGTGGGACTCGGCCACTCTTTAATTGCACGGACCTTTTCATCATCAACCTGTATTCCTTGTGCACCAACAATAAAACCAAGAAACACAAGCCTATCGGTGCAAAAAGTGCATTTCTTCAAGTTAGCAAACAACTTTTCTTTTCTAAGTACATCCAAAACTAATTTTAAATGCACAACATGATCATCCAAGTTTTTGCTATAAATGAGAATATCATCAAAGTAAACAACAACAAACCTACCTATGTATGCACGCAAAACATGATTCATCAATCTCATAAATGTGCTCGGTGCATTAGTTAATCCAAAAGACATTACTAACTATTCATATAATCCATGTTTTGTCTTAAGGGCAGTTTTCCATTCATCACCCTCTTTCATGCGAAATTGATGATATCCACTTTTCAAATCAATTTTAGAAAATATACAAGCACCATGCAACTCATCCAACATGTCATCTAAGCGAGGAATAGGATGTCGATACTTTACCGTAATGTTGTTGATGGCTCGGCAATCAACACACATCCTCCACGTCCCATCCTTCTTTGGCACAAGTAGAACCGGAACGGCACATGGGCTCATACTTTCCCTCACATACCATTTCTCCAGTAATTCACTAACCTGCCTTTGAAGCTCCTTGGTTTCCTCAAGGTTGCTCCTATAAGCCGGTCGGTTTGGGATCGTCGCACCGGGTACAAAGTCAATTTGATGCTCAATCCCTCGTATTGGAGGTAAGCCAGGTGGTGTGTCTTCGAGAAAGACATCATCATAATCCTGCAAAAGAGAATTAATACTGCTCGGCAAATTTCCGGCAAGATCATGTACACAAAAAAGCCTCGTTGTACATAAGTACTATAAAAGGTTGTTGTAATTGTAAAGCTCTCTTGATCTCACTTTTTTTTGCAATGAAACAATGTTTTTCCTCTCTTAAACTCACCAAGACCGAATTTGATTTCTTTTTTTCTTTCTCAATTTTTTTGGCCTCTTTCTCTTTTTCTCTCGAATTTTGACTCGTTTCTTTTCTCTCATTTTCTTCCTTTTGATCTCTCTCTTCTTTTTGATCACTCTCTTTTTTTAACCTCACTTGATCCTCATATACTTGTTGTGGTGTCAAAGGTACAAGAGTGATTGGACGTTGATTGAGTACAAAAGAGTATTTATTGGTAAACCCATCATGCTTGACCTTTCGATCAAACTGCCATGGTCGCCCTAGCAACAAATGTCTGGCTTGCATTGGAACGACATCACATAATACCTCATCTTCATATTTTCCGATTCGAAATGCAACTAACACTTGTTTGCTTACCTTTAATTCACCGCTATCATTCAACCACTGCAACTTGTAAGGCCTAGGGTGTCTCAATGTGGGTAAGCCCAGTTTCTCCACCATAGTTGTGCTAGCAACGTTAGTACAACTACCACCATCAATAATCACACTACATATCTTATTTTTGACGTAACACCTAGTGTGAAAGATGTTTTCTCGTTGCACTTCGTCCTCCTCCTTGGCTTGTACACTTAAAGCCCTTCTCGCCACCAACAAATCTCCATGTACAGCAAATTGTTCTCGATAAACGTCCTCCAATGGTGGCATATCATCGGTGTCGGAATCTTCATCATCGGTCACAACATCTCCATTGTCTCGCATCACCATAACCCGCTTGTTTAGGCATTAACTCGCTATGTGACCCCTGCCTTGACATTTAAAGCATTTAATATCACGATTCCGTGCAGTAGTAGTGTCGAGTTTACCTTGAGAATCACGGCTGGTGTTCTCCGGCTTATGATCAAATTTGGGCTTGAGAGTTGAGGACGACTGTGGCTTGTCCTCCTTTCTTGAAGAACTTGGTTTCCAAGGGTTAGACCCTGGGTTGTGGCTTGCACGGGTGCCTCCCCTTCTCTTGAGTTGTCGCTCCACGATAATGGTCATGTGCACCATGTCCTCGATCTCCACATAATGTTGCATCTCCACCCGGTCGTGAATGTCTTGATTCAACCCTTGCAAGAACCTCGCCATGGTTGCCTCTGGATCCTCTTCTACATTGGCTCTAATCATGGCTTTCTCCATTTCTTGGTAATACTCCTCTACACTCCGATGCCTTTGCCTAAGCCCTTGCAAACTTTTGTATAATTCCCGATAGTAATGACTTGGCACAAATCGCTTCCTCATCACTGACTTCATATCTTCCCATGTTGCAATCGGACGCTCCCGATTCCGACGCCTATTCAACACCAACTGATCCCACCAAACAAGAGTATAATCGAAAAATTCAATGGCTGCTAGTCTCACCTTCTTAAGCTCAGAATAATTGTGGCAATCAAATACTAACTCCACCTTCTTTTCCCACTCAAGATAGGCTTCCGGATCAGCTTTTCCTTGGAACGGCGGAATCTTCATCTTAATGCTACCCAAATTATTGTCCTCCCAATTCCTGACTTCTCTATTCCCATTCCCTCGTCTAAACCTATCCCGATTCAATGGTGGCTCATTCAACTCCTCCAACTCCTCCTCTTCTTCTTCAACATCACCCCATTGCTCTCTTTGTTGCATTCGCCTAGGTGGTGGCCTAACAGGTGAATTTCGTTGTCTCCTATTCTCCAATTCTAACCTATCCATCCTTTCATGGAGTTGCTCATTCTCAGCCCTCATTATTCGTCTCACTTCTCCCAATATCGCTTGTATTTATAGGTTAGGGATGGGTGACTATTGTACCTCTTCCGTTGAGTTTTCTTCTTGGTTGCGTGACATGGTTATAACCTGCAAAATGAAAATAGGAACAATATAGAAAAAACCTCACTACACTCCCTCACGTGTATCACTCGAAATTATGAATCACTCAATTTTCACTCGTGTTTCACTCAATTGGCTTTTACCCTCTAATATGCTCACCTCTCTTGCCTTTTTCCACGCGTGAATTCTCTTTCGGTTCTTTTCGAACTAACAAACAGTATTCAAAATTATACGTAGCAATTTACCAACCAACAGACTTACCAACCAACAGGTAATACTGATATGAACTAGCACGACAATATTTTGGATTCTCAAAAAGGGAAAAAATTTCGACTCAAAATTTTCACACTGAAATTAGGGTCAGATTAAGACTCGTGGACACACAAATAATGGAAAGAAAACAAAATTTTTGTTGAAGAGTTTCCAGACTCTTTTTTTTTTTTTTTTTTTTTTTTTTTCCGATCCTCACGATCCTCTTGTTTTCTTTTCTTTCTTTTCTTTTCTTTTCTTTTCTGTTCTTTCAGATCTTCTTTTTCTTTCTTTTTTTTTTTCAATAAAAACTAGAACGAATGGAAACGGAACTTAAAGACGGAAACAAAGAAAGTAAAAGGATAGGTAAACCTGACCTAGAACCGTGCTCTGATACCAAACTGATACGAACCACGCCAACTCGTGACGAAACCCGTAACCAAGAGAAGAAACCAAAACCGTTTCCTAAGACAAGTTCGTAGGAATGGAACCGCGACCCGTTACCTATGACTTGGTAAGAACCTTACGATAAAGATGCCACAATCAACAATGGAGAGTTGATTGATAAGTCGAAGGTTTCAAACGCCACGGATAATTCCGATAAGTTTGAGAGTTGTTCAAAGAACCAAAGAGAAATTCGTTTTCACAATTATCATGAAAATTGACTACCATCTTTCATTGATATTGCGCCTAATATAGGCTGAAAATACAAATTCGAATTCGAAAATTACAAGCATTAAAATCAAAGAGAATCATGCCTATGACGAAAAAAGGTAATTTCGGATTACAATAATAGCAAAGGAAATAATGCCTAAGATAAAAAGGAAAAGTCCATGATTTATTATTCCTAATTTTACTAGAGACCTAAATAGGAGAGTTGACTCTCCTCCCATTATGCTGGTGAATTGATGCCCAAGATACACGCCCATTAATTGCGAAGATTAAGTTTGACTTGGGCTGGAATCCTCTAGAACTTGAATCAAGCTGATGCATTTTAGCTCCTCACGTGGGCTTCCATGATTGTATTTGAGTGCAAACTTCTTGAATCAGCTCTTTAAGTGCTTCCTTAAACTTCTTAGCTCGAGCCCTCGTGACCGGTCCAATAGGAATTTGAATTGGATCCTTTGGAGACACGCCTTGCACCGCATCACTTTTCAAGAGGGAGGGAATGTTACGAACAAGGGAGCTACACCAAGTGACCCATTACATGTTCCAGTTGGGCCAATAACAAAGACAAGGGATAAGAGATTCAAGGAAGCACTAAATGGCCTGATTCAAGACACTTAGGCTGATTCCGACTTTAATAAAGTCCAAGATGAGCCCATATGAAGACCAAGGCCTAATTAATATCATCAAGGCAATTAATTGGGCTGAATAGGAGTTGACTTGGGTGTGTGGCAGAAAGCTTGGGCGTGTGGCACAAGCAAGAAGATTCAATTTAAGTTGTTTCCTTTTTAGATTTTCAATGAATAATGAATTGATTTGTTTCCCAAATTAAGAGGCTGATTTGCTTTAATTTCAGCCTTCCAAATAGAGATTAAATCAATTAGTTGATTGATTTAGTTTTAATTAGTTTCTTGTTTTGTAAGGCAATTAATGGCAGAATATTTTGTTTCTTTTTGAAAAGGCATGTAGCCTCTATTTTCTTTTAGGGTTTTAGTTTATAAAGAACAAAAAGGATGTAATGTGGCAGATCAGAAATTGAATGAAAATTGAGAGCTTAATTTCTCTTTTGTTCTTTGAGAACTAATTGGAACTTATCAGATTTCTCTGTGGCGTTCCTCCTTTTGACTTATCAATCGAATACTCCATCCTCGATTGTGGCGTCATCCTTATTCCAAGGTTCACATCTCATTATAGGTGTTGGGTCGCGGTTTCCATTCAAACCAGATATTACAACGGTCGTAGGCCTCAATTGTGCTACAACTGATGAGGTTCGCATCAGGCTAGGGAAAGAGAAAAGAATACAATGTTGTGTATGATGGAATTTTATGGGTTTGATGGTAACAAGAAATTTGGATTAAGAATAAAAAAGGGAAAACAAAATTGTAAAATTGACACAAGATTGTAGGAATTAATTCTCAAATCACATTTTTTTTTTCGGATTTTTTTTTCTGATTTTTTTTTTTGATTTTTTTTTTGGAATAAAATAAAGAAGATAGGCAAACCTGAGACTAAACCGTGCTCTGATACCAACTGATACGAACCACACCAAGAACTGACGAAACCCGTGAATCAAGTAAGGTTCTAAGATCGCCTAGAATCAGATTTGTATGGAAACCTCGATCCGTTGCTTATATGGAAGCAAGAACCTTGCTATGGTGATGACGCCACAATCAACGATGGAAGATTTGATTGATAAGTCTAGAAAGAACGCCACAGGAAAATCCTGATAAGTTCAAAAATTCTACGAAGAACCAAAGAGAATACTCTCACAAATATTATTAATCATGAATTGAATTCCCTTTAGGGTTACACTGATTTATATAGCTAAAAACACTAAACAGCAAAAGGAAATAATTAATTAGGCAATTAAGCCCATTAAGCCTATAAAAGAAAAAGGAAAGTCAACCTCTTACAATAAGGAAAGAAGAATAAAATTGATAACTAATTACCTTGAACATAATAGGTAAGAAATCAACTCAAAATTGGAAGTCTTTATGACCAAGCAATCATCTCCACAATGGAAAGTCTTCATGACCAAGAAATCAACTTCATGGGCAAGAAATTAGCTAGAATCAGGCCCATCAATTGCTTTAATTAAATTAATTAAGCATTGATCTTCTTTTGGGCCTATATTGGAATTCGCCACTTTAACATCAGCCCAAATCTCTTGAACCAATCCATTAATAAGTGCTTCTTTGAACCTCTTAGCTCTTGCTCTTATTATTGGCCCAACTGAAATATGCAATGGATCATTTGGTGATGCTTCTTTATTCTCATCTAGGGTGTGTGGAAAAGATTCAATTTCAGTTGTTTCCTTTTTAGATTTTCAATGAATAATGAATTGATTTGTTTCCCAAATTAAGAGACTGATTTGCTTTAATTTCAGCCTTCTAAATAGGGATCAAGACAATTAGTTGTTTGTTTTAGTTTTAATTAGTTTTCTGTTTTGTAAGGCATTTAATGGCCGAATATTTTGGAAAAGACATGTAGCCTCTCTTTTCTTTTAGGGTTTTAATTTATAAAGAAAAAAAGGATGTAATATGGGCAGATTGAAAATTGAATGAAAAATTGAGAGCTTAATTTCTCTTTTGTTCTTTGAGAACTAATTTAAACTTATCAGATTTCTCTGTGGCGTTCCTCCTAGACTTATTAATTGAGTATTCCATCCTTGATTGTGGCGTCATCCTTATACCAAGGTTCACATCTCATTATAGGTGGTGGGTCGCAGTTTCCATTCAAACCAGAGATTAGAACGGTCTTAGGCATCAATTGTGACACAAATGATGAGATTCGCATCATTTAGTAGGTTACTTTGTTAGGATTATTTACTTTTCATGTTGGATTTATTTGTTCTAGATTTTAAGTCCTACAATTTAGACCTTTTTTGCTTGGGAATTAATTATATTCCAAAACTAGTTTATTTCTTTACTTCTAAAAAGGCTTGTAACCTTAAGCAAAAGGAAGAGGAATGAAGATACAGTCAATTATGTTTAATTGAAAGAGTGAATTTTCTTTTTTATTCTTCATGAACATGTGATCTTATCAAGCTATGGTTATGGCGATCAAAACCATAACTTATCTCCCACATTCTCATCTATGTCTTGGGAGTGACATCAATATCCTTATTTTATAATTTTGGTTCTTAATTGAGTTCTAATCATTGGGTCAAAGTTCTTTATAACTTCAGTTCTTGATTGACATATAATAAACGGGTCAAAATTCTTTTTTATAAACCTGTTTTAATATTTCTTAGGGTTGTGTTTTAATTTGATTGTGGATGTCATATCGTTATATACGGGTTTCGCATATCATATCTTCCAACTCCACATAATGCTACAATTCTATCGAGTTAGCAATTTTTTTGTTCAAACCAACCAAGAACCTAGCTATAGTAGCCTCTCAGTCCTCCTCTATATTCGCACGAATCATAACGAGTTCCATCTCTTTATAATAATCCTTTATACTTCGATTACCTTGTGTAAGTTTTTGCAATTTCTGGTACAACTCTTGATTGTAATGGCTTGGAACAAACCGTCTCCTCATCATAGTCTTCATTTCCCCCCATGTCTCTATTGGACGCTTTCTATTTCTTCTTCTGTTTAATACTAATTAATCCCACCAAATAATTGTATAATCAGAAAATTTAATGGCTGCAAGTTTTACCTTTCTAAATTCAAAATAATTATGATAATCAAATACTAATTCCATCTTTTTCTCTCACTCAAGGTAAGTTTCGAGATCGTTTTTGCCTTGAACGATGGAATTTTCATCTCAATACTACCCAAGTTATTATCTTCCCTAATCCTAGCTTCTCTAAACCGCCTACCATATCTCCTATTGCTAACAATTGAGTTATGGCCATCTTCTTCATCAAATCCGCCCTCAAAATACTCTTCATCTTCAATTCTCACATCCTTAGGTTGAACCCTCTCCCTCCTACGCATGTTAGGAACGTTTTGTAGCTGTTCCATACGTGCATTCTCTACCTGATCTAATCATGAACCTGCTCCATCTCCGCTTTCAATATTCTCCTCATCTTACTCATTAAGGCTTTCATAAGTAACTTCGAATCAACCTCTCCTGACATACTTCTGTAAGTAATTTTGTCCTTGTTGTTGGACATGTTTGCTGCAAAACAAAGTTAGAGAAGAAAAAGAAAAAATTCCTCGCACACTCCCTTCATGTGTTTTCACTCAAAGAAATATTCACTCAAAACTCATGTTTTCACACAAAATCATATTGGATTTTATTTTCTTATACGCTCACCACTCCTGCCTTTTTCCACTCGTAGTAATCCTTTATAGGTTCTTATTAAACTAATCAAACAAATACCATAATTTCTAGTAACGATTTACCACAAACTCACTAAGAAAAATTTGAATTCAATGGCTAGAAAAAAGAGAAAAAAAGGGGGAAAAAATGTAAGGTTGTGTGACAGAATTTTAAAGGTTTGATGACAACACGAAATTTGGATTAGGACTCAAAAGGGAAAACAAAGATGTAAAAATTGAAACAAGATTGTAAGAATTAAATCTCAATATCACATTTTTTTTTCTTCTGTTTATTATTATTAGACTGAATTACAATTTAGCTACCTGAATGAAACGCTTTTACAGACGGAGCAATAGTTTCCATATAATTACAATTTACCCCCATTCCGTTAATAAGTTTCGTTATATGTAACCGAAAATAGTATAAAAAGAGCAAAAGACGAAAATACCCTTGATTATTGGAGTTGACCGAATTGACCGTAAAAAATTGAAAAATCTTTAAAATTTTTGTGCAATTACTGTTAAAATTTTTGTGCAATTGCTGTTAAAATTTTTGTGCAGTTGCTGACCTGTTGGAATTTTTTTTTTTTAAGAATCTGGGTTTCCAGAAACTGGAAACCAGATTTTCGGTTGCCACCAAAATTTGGGTTTCCAGAACTAGAAACCCAGATTTTGGGTTTCCAGTTGTCTAGAAACCCAAACTGGAAACCCATATTTTGTTTGGGTTTCCAAAAATGATCCCAAACATCCAAAAAATGGTCTTAAACATCATCAACAATCACCCAACATCATCAATCCACTCTTGGAAATCCAAAGAATGACCTCAAACATCATCAATTAAACTTAACATAATCAATCTCCCACAAAACCATCAAACCCAACATCATCACTGAAATCAACCTCACAATCACCCACAAAACTGTCAATCAAACTGGAGAAAAGAAAAATCAGAAATCAACCTCAACCTCATTATCGAACCCAGATCTAGGTTCACTGGGAATCCAGATTCTGGTTCGCGACGGACCCAGATTCTGGGTTCGACTCTTCGACGAACCCAGAATCTGGGTTCGTCGAAGAACCCAGATCTGGGTTCGCGCAACCCAGAATCTGGGTTCTTCGTGAACCCAGATTTGGATTCTTGAAGAACCCAGATTGGGTTCGAGAAGAAGAAAAAGCAGAAGAAGAGAAGAAGAAGAAGCAGAAGAAGAGAAGAAGAAGAAGAGACAAACACGGCGAATGGTTGAGGGAAGAGAGAGAGAGAGTATTTTTAAAGTTTTTAAAATTTATTTTTTTAAATAATAAACCATTTAAAAGTTTTTATTATTTTTAAATCAATATCTGTTTAATATATATTTTTAAATCAATATCTGTTTCATATATTTTTTTATTTAATTTATTTTAAAAAATTTTTAAAAAATAAAATTAATATCAAAAGACAATTTTATTCCTCTCACAGTTAAGTGTAACTGGATTCATTAACGGTAGGGGGGTAAATTGTAATATCATTAAAACATTTGCTCCGCTTGAATAAGCGTTTCAACCAGGGAGGTAAATTGTAATTCGCTCTTATTATTATTATTTTTTGTTCCTGCATTTTTTTTTTTCTGTTTCTGTTTTTTTTTTTTTTGATTTTTTTTTTATTTCTAGTTTTTTTTTTCAATAAAATAAAGAAGATAGGCAAACCTAAGATTAAATCGGGCTTTGATACCAACTAATGCAAACCACGCTAAGAACTGACGAAATCCATGAATCAAGTAAGGTTTCAAGATCGTCCAGAATTCAATTTATATGAAAACCTCGACCCATTACTTACATGGAAGCAAGAACCTTGGTATGGTGAAGATGTCACAATCAACAATGGAAAAATTAATTGATAAGTTAAGGAAGAATGCCACAAGAAATCCTAATAAGTTCGAAAAAGTTCTACGAAGAACCAAAGAGAATACTCTCACTAATATTATTAATCATGAATTGAATTCTTTTTTAGAGTTACATTGGTTTATATAGCTGAAAACACTAAGTAACATAAAAAGAAATAATTAATTAGACAATTAAACTCTTATAAGCCTATAAAAGAAAAAGGGAAAGTCAACCCCTTACAATTAGGAAAATAAATATAAGGAAAGAAGAATAAGGAAAAAAATTGACAACTAATTATCAAAATAATATGTAAAAAATTAACCCCAAATTTGAAGTCTTTATGACCAAGAAATCAATTCCATATTGGAAAGTGTTCATGGGCAAGGAATTAACTAGAATTAGTCTCACCAATTGCTGTAATTAAATTGATTAAGCATTGATCTTCTTTTAGACTCATCTTGGAATTCACCATTTTCAAATCAGCCCAAATCTCTTCACCTATCCATTAAGTACTTCTTTGAACATTTTAACTCTTGCCCTTATAATTGACCCAACTGAAATATGCAATGGATCCTTTGGTGATGCTTCTTTATTCTCATCACTATGCCAATGAGTTAAGGTGATGTGAACCCGTAGGATTGAAACCTTAGAACCCACAAACAAATTAATAAACACCCCAAGAAAACCAAGAATCATATTTTAATTATTCCAGACCCGTTGAAAACTCATTTCAAGAACCCGGATTGATAGTAAGAAAGCCACAAATGTTTGATCCTTTGATAAGTTCTAAGTTCATTCAATAACAAGAAGAGGAAACAAATTCTCTCGATTCTTTTAATTGATGGCTACTGAAACTAATACAAAATTAAGGTTTTGCCTTATTTATATTAAGGCTAAATAAAATAAACTACTCCTAAATGGGTCCAAACCCTAATTGGCTTCAAAGGCTCATTAATTAAAATAAACCCAATACGATATCTAATTAAATGAAACCAAAAACTAATCAAATTAACCTCTCATATGTGAACATACGTGAACAGTAACCCCATTAATAAAAGTCACAAATAAGGCCTCTTAATTACAAAAACTCTAGCCCAAATTACACATAAACTTAATTAAAAAAATAATTGCTTTGGAAGCCCACACAATAAGACTCCAACAGCCATGATGCTAACCCACACGTCCAATACTTCAAATGCTAGGCCATTTTCTCCTCGACTTCAATTACATGAACGAAGGATAGTTCCACCTCGTTTGAGCCCATCTTAAACGTTATTGGTGTCTTGCTAGTTGCACTTTTAGCCCAAGTAGATTGCACGAGTCCTTGCATTGCTTCTTTGATCTTCTTCGCTCTTGATCTTGTTATTGGCCCATCCGGAATGTACAAAGGATCCTTATTATTCTTGTCAACCAACCCACCTTGGTACTCATCATTCCCCCTCTCCTCAAAAGGATTCGACCTCGAATCGTCACCTACATCAAAAGGAGAAAGATTAGCAACATTAAAGGTAGCAGACACATTATACTCACCTGGAAGATCCACTTTATAGGCATTATCATTTATTTTCTCGAGAATTTGGAATGGTCCATCTCCTCTTGGATGCAACTTTGTTCTTTTATAGTTTGGGAACCTCACTTTACGCATGTGAACCTAAACCCAATCACCTGGTTCAAAGGTCACACGCCTTCTTCCTTTGTTGGCTTGAGACGCATATTGTTCATTCTTCTTTTCAATTTGAAGCTGTACCCTCTCATGTAGTGACTTCTTCACTAATTCTGCTCTTTTTTTCCCATCCAAACTACCCCTTTCATTAACAGGTAATGGCATCAAATCCAAAGGAGTAAGTGGATTAAAACCATAAACGATTTCAAAAGGAGAATAAGAAGTAGTAGAATGCATAGTCCTATTGTATGCAAACTCTACGAATGGCAAGCAATCCTCCCAAGTTTTCAGGTTTTTATGAATGACAGTGCGCAAGAGCTGTGTTAAAGTCCTGTTAACTACCTCAGTTTGTCCATCGGTTTGTGGATGACAAGTGGTGGAGAATAAAAGCTTAGTGCCTAACTTACCCCACAAAACTTTCCAAAAGTAGCTAAGGAACTTAACATCTCTATCTGACACAATACTCTTGGGTACACCATGGAGTCGCACTATCTCTCTAAAAGACAAGTCAGCTATATTCACAACATCATCAGTTTTATGACACGGAATGAAGTGTGCCATCTTACTAAACCTATCAACGACCACGAAAATAGAATCCCTACCCTTTTTAGTTCGAGGCAGCCCCAAAACAAAATCCATAGAAAGATCTACCCAAGGTTCACTAGGAACGGGTCTTTGTGTATACAACCCATGTGGCAAAACCTTAGACTTGGCCTTTTTGCAAGTAACGCATCTATCACAAATGCGAATGACATCTCTCCTCATCATCTTAGGCCAAAAGAAATGCTCATGCAAGATTTCTAATGTTTTCCTAACACCAAAATGACCCATTAGACCCCCACCATGCGCCTCACACACCAATAACTCATGCATAGAACAGTTAGGCACACACAATTTGCTTTCCCTAAACAAATAACCATCATGCTTGTAGAATTTGTCAACAACTCCTTTATCACATGCCATGTACACAATAGAAAAATCAATATCATGTGCATACATTTCTTTCACATATTCAAATCCAAGCATTTTGGCACTCATAGAAATAAGAAGCACGTACCTCATCGATAAAGCATCAGCAACTATATTCTCCTTACCTCGTTTATACTTAATGACGTAGGGAAAAGTCTCGATATACTCCATCCATCTAGCATGCCTTTTATGCAATTTACCTTACCCCTTGAGATGTTTCAAAGACTCATGGTCGGTGTGGATCACAAACTCCTTAGGCCACAGATAGTGTTGCTAGGTCTCCAAAGCCCTAACAAGAGCATAAAGCTCTTTGTCATAAGTGGGATAGTTCAAGGCTGCCCCACTTAATTTCTCACTGAAAAATGCTATGGATCACCCTTCCTGCATCAAAACGGCTCTAATCCCTGCTCCTGAGGCATCACATTCAATCTCAAACGTTTTGTTAAAATCTGGTAAAGCTAACACAGGTGCAGAACATAACCTATCTTTGATATGATTAAATGCATTTTCTTGATCGATGCCCCAGTGAAATCCAATATTCTTTTTAACAATTTCAGTGAGTGGTGCTGTGATAGTGCTAAAATCTTTAACAAATCGTCTATAAAAACTAGCTAGACAATGGAAACTTCTTACCTCAGTGACGCTTTTAGGAGTTGGCCACTCTTTTAATGGCTTGAACTTTCTCTTCATCCACCTTAATACCTTTTGAGCTAACAACATAACCAAGAAACACAACATTTTCCATGCAAAATGTACATTTCTTAAAATTGGCATACAACTTTTCTTGTCTTAAAACCTCAAAAACACTTCTCAAATGCATAATGTTACAAATGCTGCTCCACATGCCACTAGTGCTCAAGGAAGTGACTTGGAGATTCATCTTGAAGATTTTAACGGACCAATCACTAGGGCCCAAGCTAAAAGGTTAAAGGAACAACTTCAACTATTTGTGCAAAATTGGGTTGATAATGGGCTGTCTAAGCATGGAGATTTTAAAGAGCCCAATTTGATTAATGTAATTGGGCTAAAAGACTAGCTTTGGATTCAGCCCATCTTATTTCCAATCATTCAAGTGGTGTCCAGATTCATTCACTAATTAATGGCAAGAATCAAGGAGTGATTTTTGGCATTTATGAGAGGGTTGACTCCACCTTAATTAGTGCTTAGGCTCAATATACATTGTGGTTGTAAAATCTTTAAATAGGGCTGTTTAATTTCATTTTGCAGAGTTAAATATTTCTTCAAACATTTCCTATATTTAAGAGAGTTTGCTTTCTTGTGATTTTATGCTTAAGGTGTTGAATTGATGCAATTGAGTTTGTCTTTGTTTTTCAATTCTACTTCCTATTTCTATTGTTCTTGATTGCTTTGATCTTGGGTTCAAGGGTATTCTCTTGGGTTTTTGTCAAAACGCATTTCTTGGGTGATAGAACAAATCAACCTGAATTACTTTGGTGTGAATCAAATCTGGTTGTGAGTGATAAAGAGTTCGTAGAAACAATTTGGGTCTTGGGTGATGAGAATAAAGGAGCAACATCAAAGGATTCATTACATGTTCCGGTTGGGCCAATTACAATGGCAAGAGCTAAGAGACTCAAAGAAACACTTAATGGGCTGATCCAAGAGATATGGGCTGATTTAAAAATGGAGAAGTCCAAGATGGTTCCAGCAGAAGATCAAAAATTAATCAATGTGATTGAAGCAATAAATGGGGTTGATTATTAGTAATTGCTGGAGATTATTTGCCAAATCAGAGCAAGTAATTGGCATTTGACTTTCCAAGAATTGATTGATTGTTTTCCCAATTTTCAAGTCAACTAGATACCATTTTAGTTTTTATTTCCTTAGTCATAATTTCCAGAATTGTAAGGCATTATGGCCATAAGATTATTCCTATTAAGTTTTCTAGCTATGAATGGCAATTGCCCTAGGGTTATTGTGTATTTATTTCTAGTATATAAGGCCATGTAATCTCTACAGAAGTTTTTAGTTTTTGGATGATCAATAAAAGTTATTGAGAGAGTTTTCTCTGTAGTTCTTCAAAGAACTCTTCTGAACTTATCAAGGTTTTCTTGTGGCGTTCAAATTTGACTTATCACTCACATAATCCTTCTCTTTGTTATTGAGTGTGGCGTCTTCTTCTTATACCTTTGGTTCTTATCTCTTAATAGATAACGGGTCAAGGTCGTTGCTTTGTTTGTAAGAATCTGAATTAGGACGATCCTAGGAACTTATATCATTATTGGTTTCGGGTCTCACTTTCTTTTGTGAGGTTCATATCATTTTGGTATCAGAGCCAAGTTCTAAATCAGGTTTGATTTATCATTATTCCTCTTGCTATTATTTCTTTAAAGTTCCAGCACCTCTTTTCTTGTTTTTGTCACATTGATTTCAGCCTTCTTGCTTTATTTCTTCTTGGTAGAAATTTAACATAGTTTCTTGTACACCAAAATTCATTTTGGTCTTGTTCTTTATCATTGCAAAAAAAAAAAAAAAAAAAAAAAGAACGAAAAGTCAAAAAAAAAAAAAAAAAACAAAAACAAAACACAAAAAAAAAAAAAAAAAAAAAAACCTGGAAAAATATATTCAGGTTTCAAATTGAGATTTCAGTTCAATTGAAGTGTTATCAGATCAAATTTGTGCCTTTTGTTCCTGTCTTTATTTTGTTTCCTTTGCTTCCAAAAAAAAATTCTACCCTTTCCTTTTGTTATTTGTGTTTAACCATTCTCTCCAGTAAATTGATTTGTTGAGTTTGGATTGTTGTAAGGGAATTTTGATTGAGTTTTGGTTGAGTTCAATAAAGAACTAAAAGAGAGGACTAAAGAGTGAAAAAAAAAAAAAAAACAAAACAAATCAAAAGGCTACAGTGGTGAGTGCAATAAGAGTGACAGAAAAGGTCATAGAAAAAGAGTGAAACACGAGTGGATTGGAGTGACATTCAATTGAGAGTACACACGTGAGGGAGTGCTTGGTGAGGTTATGATACGAACCACGCCAAGAACTGACGAAACCCGTGAATCAAGTAGGGTTCCAAGATCGCCTAGAATCAGATTTGTATGGAAACCTCGACCCGTTGCTTATATGGAAGCAAGAACCTTGGTATGGTGATGACGCCACAATCAATGATGGAAGAATTGATTGATAAGTCTAAGAAGAACGCCACAGGAAAATCCTGATAAGTTCAAAAGTTCTACGAAGAACCAAAGAGAATACTCTCACAAATATTATTAATCATCAATTGAATTCCCTTTAGGGTTACACTGATTTATATAGCTAAAACACTAAGCAGCAAAAGGAAATAATTAATTAGGCAATTAAGCCCATTAAGCCTATAAAATAAAAAGGAAAGTCAACTTCTTACAATAAGGAAAGAAGAATAAAATTGATAACTAATTGCCTTAAACATAATAGGTAAGAAATCAACTCAAAATTGGAAGTCTTTGTGACCAAGCAATCAACTCCATAATGGAAAGTCTTCATGACCAAGAAATCAACTTCATGGGCAAGAAATTAACCAGAATCAGGCCCATCAATTGCTTTAATTAAATTAATTAAGCATTGATCTTCTTTTGGGCCCATCTTGTAATTTGCCATTTTAACATCAGCCCAAATCTCTTGAACCAATCCATTAAGTGCTTCTTTGAACCTCTTAGCTCTTGCTCTTGTTATTGGCCCAACTGGAATATGCAATGGATCCCTTGGTGATGCTTCTTTATCCTCATCATTCCCTCTCTCTTGAAAAGGATTTGTTCTCAAATCTTCACCTACATCAAAAGGAGTTAAATCAGTAACATTGAAAGTGGCACTAACATTGTACTCACCTGGTAAATCCAACTTGTATGCGTTGTTGTTGATCCGTTCTAGCACTTGGAAAGGTCCATCTCCTCGAGGTAACAATTTCGAACGTCTTTGTGCCGGAAACCTTTCTTTCCTCATGTGTAACCAAACCCAATCACCGGCCTCAAAAACCCGCTTCTGACGACCTTTGTTTGCTTGCTTGATGTATTGTTCCGTCCTCCTCTCGATGTTGAATCGTGCTCTCTCATGGATTTGCTTAACAAATTCTGCCTTCTTCTTTCCGTCTAAGTTCACATGCTCAGAAATAGGTAAAGGTGATAAATCCAAAGGAGTTAAAGGATTAAAACCATAAACAATTTCAAATGGTGAGAACTTAGTAGCAAAATGAATGGTTCGATTATATGCAAACTCAACATGTGGTAAACAATCCTCCAAAGTCTTAATGTTCTTACTAATAACAGCCCTCAACAAAGTGGATAAAGTCCTATTAACTACTTCGGTTTGACCGTCGGTTTGAGGGTGACAAGTAGTAGAAAACAATAACTTAGTTCCTAACTTACCCCACAAGGTCTTCCAAAAGTAACTCAAGAACTTAGCATCTCTATCTGAAACAATTGTCCTAGGCATACCATGCAATCTCACAACCTCTCGAAAGAACAAATCAGCAACATGTGAAGCATCATCAGTTTTGTGACATGGAATAAAATGTGCCATCTTAGAAAATCTATCCACAACCACAAAAATTGAATCTCTACCATATTTAGACCTAGGCAAACCTAACACAAAGTCCATTGAAATATCAATCCAAGGTTCACTAGGAATGGGCAGTGGTGTGTATAAACCATGGGGTTGTACTCGGGATTTTGCCTGCCTACATGTAACACATCTATCACAAATCCTCTCAACATCCCTTTTCATGTGTGGCCAATAGAAGTGTTCTTGTAAGATGGCCAAGGTCTTAGCAACTCCAAAGTGTCCCATTAACCCTCCACCATGGGATTCCCTCACTAACAAATCTCGTAATGAACAATTAGGCACACACAACTTATTTTCCCGAAACAAATAATCATCATGTCTAAAGAACTTTCCAAATGCAGATTTCTCACAAGATTGGTACGCATCGCTAAAATCATGGTCTAACCGATATAGTTCTTTGATGTGTTCAAAACCAAGCAACTTAGCATCAAGAGTGGAAAGTAATGCATACCTGCGGGAGAGTGCATCTGCCACGACGTTTTCCTTACCTTGTTTGTACCGAATCACATATGGAAACGTCTCGATGAATTCCACCCAACGTGCATGTCTTTTGTTCAGCTTGTGTTGGCCTTTCAAATACTTTAAGGACTCATGATCAGTGTGAATCACGAATTCCTTGGGCCATAGATAGTGCTGCCATGTCTCTAAAGCTCGAACCAATGCATACAATTCTTTATCATAAGTGGGGTAATTAAGTGCAGCCCCGCTTAACTTCTCGCTAAAGTACGCAAGTGGTCTTCCATCCTGCATAAGCACAGCGCCTATACCTACACCAGAAGCATCACATTCAATTTCGAACGTTTTAGAAAAGTCAGGTAAAGCCAGTAAAGGAGCATGAGTTAGTTTGTATTTGATAAGCTGAAACGCCTTATCTTGCTCTTCACCCCACTTGAATGCAACGTTCTTCTTGATAACTTCGGTAAGTGGTGCGACAATGGTGCTAAAATCTTTCACGAACCTCCTATAAAAACTAGCAAGTCCATGAAAACTTCTCACATTACCTATACTGGAGGGGGTCGGCCAGTCTTGAATGGCCTTGATCTTCTCATCATCAACCTCGATTCCTTTTGCACTCACAACAAAACCTAAAAAAACAAGCTTATCGGTGCAGAAAGTACACTTTTTGAGGTTAGCATACAACTTTTCTTCTCGAAGTATATCTAACACTGAATGCACATGTGAGACATGGTCATGTAGATTCTTGCTATAGATCAGAATATCATCAAAATAAACAACTACGAATTTACCAATGAAAGCACGCAACACATGATTCATTAAACGCATGAAAGTACTAGGTGCATTAGTTAATCCAAATGGCATGACTAACCACTCATACAATCCATATTTCGTTTTGAATGCTGTCTTCCATTCGTCTCCCTCTTTCATTCGTATTTGATGATACCCGCTCTTAAGGTCAATCTTTGAAAACACACAGGAACCATGCAACTCATCTAACATGTCATCTAAGCGAGGAATGGGGTGTCGATACTTTACCGTTATATTGTTGATGGCTCTGCAATCCACACACATTCTCCATGTCCCATCCTTCTTAGGCACTAAAATCACCGGAACTGCGCAAGGACTCATGCTTTCCCTTATGTATCCTTTTTCCATCAACTCCTCAACTTGTCTTTGCAACTCCTTTGTTTCCTCTGGATTACTTCGATATGCTGGTCGGTTTGGAATTGATGCTCCGGGAACAAAATCTATTTGGTGTTCGATCCCTCGGATTGGTGGTAATCCATGCGGTACTTCCTCGGGAAATACATCCTCGAACTCCTGCAAGAGAGAAACCACAACACTAGGCAAAGAAGACTCAAGTTGGTTAGTGTTGAAAAGGGCTTCCTTGTACATGAGTACAATCATTGGCCGTTTTGAAATCAAAGCTCGCTTAACCTCACTTGTTCTTGCATAAAAATTTCTTTGTCTTCTCTCTAATTTTGCCTCTTTGGCCGAATCTTTCTCTCTTTTTTTTTCCTCACCAAATTCAGCCATGCTCTCACCCTCATTCTCTTTCTTTTGCTCACTCATTTTTTTGTGGTCACTCATTTTCCTTTGTTCACTCAAATTCTTTTTATCACTCAACTTTTGTAATCTCACTTGGTCTTCATAAACTTGCTTAGGTGTCATTGGAACAAGAGTGATTGTTCGTTGATTTAGCTCAAATGAGTACTTGTTGGTGAAGCCATCATGTTGCACACGTCGATCAAATTACCATGGTCTTCCTAGTAGAATATGTCCTGCTTGCATCGGTACCACATCACATAACACTTCATCTTCATATTTTCCAATGCGGAATGGCACCACAACCTGTTTTGTAACCCTTACCTCACCACTATCATTCAACCATTGCAACTTGTATGGACGAGGATGTTTAAGCGTCACGAGCCCAAGCTTTTCAACCATGGAAGTGCTAGCTACATTAGTGCAGCTACCACCATCAATAATAATACTACATACCTTACCCTTCACGTCGCAACGAGTATGAAAGATGTTTTCCCGCTGCGCTTCCTCTTCTTCTTCTTCTTTAGCTTGCAAACTCAAGGCTCGTCGTGCAACTAATCCAAGCATCTCTCCATGCTCGGCTCCAAACTCCTCGTCTCCCATGGAAACATCCTCTAATGGTGGCATATCATCTAAATCATCCTCATCTTCAGATTGAATCTCACCACTCTCCAAGATCATCATAACTCGCTTGTTTGGACATTGGCTAGCTATGTGTCCTCTTCCCTGACATTTAAAACATTTAATTTCACTAGAACGAGTCGAAGTAGGGGCTGTTTTACCTTGAGAGGCCGTGTTAGTGATGGCCGTCTTTGGCTCGAATTTGGCCTTGGAAGTGGATGGGTTTTCTTCTTTCTTTGGATAACTCGACCGCCAAGGTGCGACACTCGGATTTTGTGGGGTTGATTTGGGTCGGGTACTACTTCCCCTCTTGAGTTGCTGCTCAACTTTGATGGCCATGTGTACCATATCTTCTAATTCCACATAATGTTGCAACTCCACCCTATCATGGATCTCCTTATTTAACCCCATCAAAAATCTGGCCATGGTAGCTTCTCGATCCTCCTCTACATTAGCCCGAATCATTGCAATCTCCATCTCCTTGTAGTAGTCTTCCACACTTAGACTCCCTTGTCTAAGTCCTTGCAATTTCTTGTACAACTCCCGGTAGTAATGGCTTGGAACGAACCGCTTCCTCATCACCGCTTTCATCTGCCCCCATGTCTCTATTGCACGTTCCCTATTTCGCCTCCTATTTATAACAAGTTGATCCCACCAAGTAACAGCATAATCAGAAAATTCAATTACAGCAAGTTTTACCTTCTTTGCTTCGGAATAGTTATGGCAATCAAAAATGAAGTCCATCTTCTTTTCCCACTCAAGGTAAGCTTCCGGATCTGATCTACCTTGAAAGGATGGAATCTTCATCTTAATACTACCCAAATTGTTGTCTTCTCGATGCCTAACTCCTCTATTCCGACCACCATACCTCCTATTGCTAGCAATCGAATCGCTATCATCTTCTTCCTCAAACTCATCCCCAATGTACTCCTCATCTCCATCTCTCACTCTCCTAGGCTGAATTATATCCCTCCTATGCATATTAGGAATGTTTTGTGGCTGCCCTTGTTGTGTTCCCTCTTCTACCCTATCCAACCTTTCATGTATGTGCTCTAATTCTACCCTCATCATCCGCCTCATCTCTCCCAACAACGCCTGCATTTGTATGTTCGGAATGGTTGGTTGTTGATTGTTTTCGCTTGAATTTTCTTCTTGATTGTGTGACATATTTGACCCTGCAAAATCAGGTTAGAAAAGATACCAAAAAAATAAAAATAAAAATAAAGGACCTCACTACACTCTCTCTCGTGTTTCACTCAAGAATATGATTCGCTCAATTCCACTCGTGTTTCACTCAATTAAATCTGGCTTTTACCCTCTGATACACTCACACTCTCTTGCCTTTTCCCACTCGTAGTATCCTCTATAGGTTCTTATCGAACTAATCAAACAAATATCAAAATTTCCAGCAACAATTCACCCCAAACTCACCACCAAAATTTTGGATTCAATGGCTAGGGAAAGAGAAAAGAAAACAATGTTGTGTGATGGAATTTTATGGGTTTGATGGTAATAAGAAATTTGGATTGAGAATCAAAAAGGGAAAACAAAATTGTAAAATTGAAACAAGATTGTAGGAATTAATTCTCAAATCACACTTTTTTTTTTCGGATTTTTTTTCTCCTTTTTTTCTGATTTTTCTTTTCTTTCTTTCTTTCTTTTTTTTTTTTTTTTTTTTTTTGTTTCTGATTTTTTTTTTTTGAATAAAATAAAGAAGATAGGCAAACCTGAGACTAAACCGTGCTCTGATACCAACTGATACGAACCACGCCAAGAACTGACGAAACCCGTGAATCAAGTAGGGTTCCAAGATCGCCTAGAATCAGATTTGTATGGAAACCTCGACCCGTTGCTTATATGGAAGCAAGAACCTTGGTATGGTGATGACGCCACAATCAATGATGGAAGAATTGATTGATAAGTCTAAGAAGAACGCCACAGGAAAATCCTGATAAGTTCAAAAGTTCTACGAAGAACCAAAGAGAATACTCTCACAAATATTATTAATCATCAATTGAATTCCCTTTAGGGTTACACTGATTTATATAGCTAAAACACTAAGCAGCAAAAGGAAATAATTAATTAGGCAATTAAGCCCATTAAGCCTATAAAATAAAAAGGAAAGTCAACTTCTTACAATAAGGAAAGAAGAATAAAATTGATAACTAATTGCCTTAAACATAATAGGTAAGAAATCAACTCAAAATTGGAAGTCTTTGTGACCAAGCAATCAACTCCATAATGGAAAGTCTTCATGACCAAGAAATCAACTTCATGGGCAAGAAATTAACCAGAATCAGGCCCATCAATTGCTTTAATTAAATTAATTAAGCATTGATCTTCTTTTGGGCCCATCTTGGAATTTGCCATTTTAACATCAGCCCAAATCTCTTGAACCAATCCATTAAGTGCTTCTTTGAACCTCTTAGCTCTTGCTCTTGTTATTGGCCCAACTGGAATATGCAATGGATCCCTTGGTGATGCTTCTTTATCCTCATCAGGTTATATATATATATATATTTTTTACTAATATTTCTTGCAGGTTTAAAAACATGTCTAATCACGAAAGTGAATTCGCCAATCCAGATATGAATTTTACAATTCAAGCAATGCAACAACAATTTGAGCGCATGAATCTTGTTTTTGGAGAAATAAGGGACCGAATGGATAGGCAAGACGCTGCCATAGCTGACTTGCGTAGGGAGCCACCTATGCGAGGCCAAAATGGTAGAAGGCATGTGAGGCGAGTTGTTTCCCCGCCTAGACATGAATTTGAGGATGAGATATCTGAGGATGTTGAAGATGAAGAAGAGCGGGTTGCATATGATGGTAGATTTATGCCTCGAGTTGGAAGGCAAGAAAGAAGAGCACGAAGAGATCATAGAGGTCAGAATCGGCAAGATGGTGATAGAAATTATAGAGTTCAGAATCGACAAGATGACATCAGTAGTATAAAGATGAAGATACCATCTTTCCAAGGCAAAAATGATCCTGAAGCTTATTTGGAGTGGGAGAAAAGGATGGAATTGGTGTTTGATTGTTACAACTACTCCGAATTGAAAAAGGTAAAGTTGGCTGCCACAGAATTCACTGATTATGCTATTATTTGGTGGGATCAACTTGTTTTGAATAGGAGACGATATGGTGAAAGGCCCATTGAGACATGGGAGGAGATGAAGGTTGTTATGAGAAGGCGATTCATTCCAAGTCACTACTACAGAGACTTATTCAAGAAACTGCAAAACCTTACTCAAGGGTCTAAAAGTGTTGAAGATTACTACAAGGAGATGGAGATAGCCATGATTCGAGCCAATGTAGAGGAGGACCGAGAGGCTACTATGGCTAGGTTTCTAGCTGGTTTAAATCGTGATATTGCAAATGTGGTGGAGTTACAACATTATGTTGAGTTGGATGACATGGTGCACATGGCCATCAAGGTGGAACAACAGTTGAAGAGAAGGGGTTCCACGTGGATTGGGCAGAATTCTGGTTCTTCTTCAGCACGGAAGCCGAGTTGGAGCAAAAGGGATGACACAACTCATTCTAAGCCTAAGGCTGAAACCTCCAAAGATCACAAAAGTGGAGGCACTGCAAACCAAGGTAAAACTGATTCCCAATCTTCTAGAAATAGAGATATCAAATGCTTTAAATGCTTGGGAAGAGGGTCACATTGCAGCTCAGTGCCCAAACAAAAAAATTAATGATTTTGAAAGACGATGGTGATATTGAGACTGAAGGCGAATCTGATGATGATGAGGATTCCATGCCATCTTTGGAGGATGCAAATGATGTTGAGTATCCGGTTGATGGCGAGCTTTTGGTTGCAAGAAGAGCTCTTAGTGTGCAAATCAAAGATGCTGAGAAGATACAACGTGAAAACATCTTCCATACCAGATGCCATGTCAATGACAAGGTATGTAGCATGATTATTGATGGTGGGAGTTGTACTAATGTGGCTAGCACTACTTTGGTGGAAAAATTGAACTTGACAACTTCAAAACATCCTAAGCCATATAAACTACAATGGCTGAATGATAGTGGAGAAGTTAAAGTCAATAAACGAGTGTTGGTTTCATTCTCAATTGGGAAGTATAAAGATGAGGTTTTGTGTGATGTGGTGCCAATGCATGCTGGGCATATTCTTTTGGGGCGACCATGGCAGTTTGATAGGCATGTCACTCATGATGGTTACACCAATAGATACTCATTTGTACTTAATCAAAAACCAATCACTCTTGCACCCTTAACTCCAAGTCAAGTGTATGAGGATCAAGTGAGGTTAAAAAAAGAGAGTGAAATGAAAAAGGATCGTGAGAGTACAAAAGCAAGAGAGACTGAGATTAAAAAGAGAGAAAAGGAGAGTGAGAAGAGGGAAGAATTTTCAGTTAGTGAGGAACAAAAAGAGAGAAAACCAATGAATTTCTATGCAAAAGAGGGTGAGATCAAAAGAGCTTTGTTTTCAAATCAGCCTATGGTTGTACTTTTGTACAAGGAGGCTTGTTTTAGTACTAATGAACTTAACCCTTCTTTGCCTAGTGTTGTTATTTCTCTTTTGCAGAACTTTGAAGATGTGTTCCTCGAAGAGATACCTAACGGATTACCACCAATAAGGGGAATCGAGCATCAAATTGATTTTATACCCGGAGCATCAATTCCAAATAGGCCAGCCTATAGAAGCAATCCTGAGGAGACAAAGGAACTTCAAAGGCAAGTTAGTGAGCTCATGAAGAAGGGGTATGTGCGTGAGAGCATGAGTCCTTGTGCAGTTCCGGTGCTACTTGTTCCAAAGAAGGATGGATCATGGAGGATGTGTGTTGATTGTCGTGCCATCAACAATATCACTGTAAAGTATAGACATCCCATTCCTAGATTGGATGATATGCTTGATGAATTGCATGGTTCTTGTGTTTTTACCAAAATTGATCTTAAAAGTGGATATCATCAAATTAGGATGAGAGAGGGTGATGAATGGAAAACTGCATTTAAAACAAAACATGGTTTATATGAGTGGTTAGTCATGCCATTTGGATTAACTAACGCACCTAGTACTTTCATGAGATTAATGAATCATGTCTTGCGTGTTTTTATTGGCAAATTTGTGGTTGTGTACTTTGATGATATTCTGATTTACAGCAAAAACTTGGATGAGCATGTTGAACATTTAAAACTTGTTTTGAATGTTTTGAGAAAAGAAAAGTTGTTTGCAAACCTCAAAAAGTGTACCTTTTGCACAGATAAGTTAGTGTTTCTTGGTTTTGTTGTTAGTGCTAAAGGAATTGAGGTAGATGAAGAAAAGGTAAGGGCAATCCAAGATTGGCCAAGTCCTACAAGTGTGAATGATGTTAGAAGTTTCCATGGGTTGGCTAGCTTTTATAGGAGATTTGTGAAAAATTTTAGTAGCCTAGCTGCACCTTTGACTGAAGTTATCAAAAAGAATGTGGGTTTTAAGTGGGGTGATGAACAGAAAAAGGCTTTTAATTTGATCAAGGAGAAATTAACTAATGCACCGTTGCTTGCTTTACCTAACTTCACTAAAACTTTTGAAATTGAGTGTGATGCTTCAGGAATAGGTATTGGAGCTGTTCTAATGCAAGAAGGACGTCCCATTGCATATTTTAGTGAAAAGCTAAGTGGGGCAGCCTTGAATTACCCTACATATGACAAAGAGTTGTATGCATTGGTTCGAGCATTGGAAACTTGGCAGCACTATCTTTGGCCAAAAGAGTTTGTGATTCACACTGATCATGAATCTTTGAAGCATTTGAAGGGACAACACAAGCTAAACAAGCGACATGCCAAGTGGGTGGAATTTATTGAAACATTTCCTTATGTGATAAAATACAAGCAAGGTAAGGAAAACATTGTCGCTGATGCATTATCTCGAAGGTATGCTTTACTTTCTACTTTAGATGCCAAATTGCTAGGCTTTGAATACATTAAAGACTTGTATGTTGATGATTCTGATTTTGGTAATGTATTCGATGCATGTGAAAAGGTAGCATTTGGCAAGTTCTTTAGGCATAATGGGTTTTTGTTTAGAGAGAATAAGTTATGTGTGCCTAAATGTTCATTGCGTGACTTGCTTGTTAGAGAAGCTCATGGGGGTGGTTTGATGGGGCATTTTGGTATATCTAAGACATTAGATGTTTTGCATGAACACTTCTTTTGGCCTCACATGAAACGTGATGTAGAACAACTCTGTGAGAAGTGTATTACTTGTAGACAAGCTAAGTCTAAGGTCAAGCCTCATGGTTTGTATACTCCTTTGCCTATACCTAATCACCCTTGGATTGACATATCTATGGATTTTGTGTTGGGTTTGCCTAGGTCAAAAGGGGGTAGGGATTCTATATATGTGGTTGTTGATAGGTTTTCAAAAATGGCACATTTCATTCCCTGTCATAAAACCAATGATGCATCACATATTGCTGACTTGTTTTTCAAGGAGATTGTAAGATTGCACGGCATGCCTAAGAGTATTATTTCAGATAGAGATGCAAAGTTCTTAAGCTATTTTTGGAAGACTTTGTGGGGTAAGTTAGGAACTAAACTCTTATTTTCTACTACTTGTCACCCACAAATCGATGATCAAACTGAAGTAGTTAATAGGACCTTATCTGCCATGCTACATGCTATTATACAAAAGAACTTGAAAAATGGGAAGATTGTTTGCCTCATATAGAATTTTCATATAATAGGAGTGTGCATTCAGCAACTAAATTTTCACCTTTTGAGATTGTGTATGGTTTTAATCCATTAACTCCGTTGGATTTAACCCCTTTACCTATGGCTGAGCATGCTAATTTAGATGGAAAAAAGAAAGCTGATTTTGTAAAACAAATCCATGAAAAAGCTCGACAAAACATTGAGAGAAGAACTGAACAATATGCTAACCAAGCTAATAAAGGGCGAAAGAAAGTTGTCTTTGAACCAGGTGATTGGGTTTGGTTGCATATGCGAAAAGAACGGTTTCCTATCCAAAGGTGTTCTAAACTACTTCCAAGGGGAGATGGTCCGTTTTAAGTGATTGAAAGGATCAATGATAATGCCTACAAGTTAGACCTTCCAGGTGAGTACAATGTAAGTGCAAGCTTTAACGTTGCTGATTTATCTCCATTTGATGTAGGTGATGATTTGAGGACAAATCCTTTTCAAGAAGGAGGGAATGATGAGAATAAAGGAGCAACATCAAAGGATTCATTACATGTTCCGGTTGGGCCAATTACAAGGGCAAGAGCTAAGAGACTCAAAGAAACACTTAATGGGCTGATCCAAGAGATATGGGCTGATTTAAAAATGGAGAAGTCCAAGATGGTTCCAGCAGAAGATCAAAAATTAATCAATGTGATTGAAGCAATAAATGGGGTTGATTATTAGTAATTGCTGGAGATTATTTGCCAAATCAGAGCAAGTAATTGGCATTTGACTTTCCAAGAATTGATTGATTGTTTTCCCAATTTTCAAGTCAACTAGATACCATTTTAGTTTTTATTTCCTTAGTCATAATTTCCAGAATTGTAAGGCATTATGGCCATAAGATTATTCCTATTAAGTTTTCTAGCTATGAATGGCAATTGCCCTAGGGTTATTGTGTATTTATTTCTAGTATATAAGGCCATGTAATCTCTACAGAAGTTTTTAGTTTTTGGATGATCAATAAAAGTTATTGAGAGAGTTTTCTCTGTAGTTCTTCAAAGAACTCTTCTGAACTTATCAAGGTTTTCTTGTGGCGTTCAAATTTGACTTATCACTCACATAATCCTTCTCTTTGTTATTGAGTGTGGCGTCTTCTTCTTATACCTTTGGTTCTTATCTCTTAATAGATAACGGGTCAAGGTCGTTGCTTTGTTTGTAAGAATCTGAATTAGGACGATCCTAGGAACTTATATCATTATTGGTTTCGGGTCTCACTTTCTTTTGTGAGGTTCGTATCATTGGGGTTCCGCATCATTTGGTATCAGAGCCACACTCACCAAGTAATTATCTATCCTTTTAATTTTCTGTTCTTTTCATTAATTAGCCTTGTTGATTATCTTCTTGCTTGTTGATCTTGTTCTTAAAAAAAAAAAAAAACGAAAAAAAAAAAAAAAATCATCAGTTTTGAACGAGATCCTCCATTTGTGATTAGTGTGATTGATTATCCTTGGGTTATGAAGAATCGACTCACCCTATTGAGTCTGATTTTTGCTTAAAAAAAAATATACATATATATCTGTTCCTGAGTGTTTGGGTGTTATTTTGTAAGGAATTAATTACAAGTTTCATTCTTAGATTCAATATTTGTTATTCTATAGCGTCCTTTTCTGAGTCCAGTTCTTTATTAGTCACCATAAACATCAAGTGTGTGCCTTTTTCTTTATTGGTTCTGTTGCTTTGTTTTGCATATCCTTGTTGTTTATTTTTTTGGATTCCTTTAGAAAAATTGAATTACATTGAAATCTTGATTGCTGTTTGATTTGGCCCTTATGTATAAAATCATAAAGATTGCTTGAGCGGTAAAAGGCAAGAGAGTATGAGTTCAAAAGAGGGTAAAAGCCAATTTGAGTTAAACACAAGAGGAGTACGAGGGAAACACGTGAGGGAGTGTTTGTGAGGTTCTTGTTTGTTATTTTTCTTTGATATTTCAGATTGCACAAAAAAAAAAATGGAAGGAAGCGGAAGTGCACCAAAAGACCAAGAATTTCTTCTCAACGCCATGCAACAACAGTTTGAGAGGATTCAACTTGTTCTTGGCAACATGAATGACACTTTGGAGAGACAACAAAACGAGATCAAATGCCTTGCGTGAAGGGACTGCCCAAAACATTCCAAGGGCAAGAAGGCAACCTGCACCTCAATATATAGAAGAGTCTGAAGAGGAATTTGATGATCAAGCTCCCTTGGTCAATGAAGGTCGAAATTATGGAAGGGGTAGGTGGAACCAAAATGATCTTGATAGGAATATCGGGAGTATAAAAATGAAAATTCCATCCTTTCTGGGGAAGAATGATCCGGATGCATATATGGAGTGGGAGCGAAAAGTGGAATTAATCTTCGAATGTCACAATTACTCAGAGGAAAAGAAGATCAAACTGGCAGCGGTGGAGTTTGGAGAATATGCACTTGTATGGTGGGATCAACTTCTTGTAAGTAGGAGGAGAAATGGTGAAAGACCGATCCGAACGTGGGCTGAAATGAAGGCTATCATGAGGCGTAGATTTGTTCCAAGCCATTATTATAGGGACTTGCACCAAAGATTGCAAAGTCTTGTACAAGAAACAAAGAGTGTGGAGGAATACTACAAAGAAATGGAGATTGCTATGATCCGAGCAAACGTGGAGGAAGATAGAGAGGCCACCATGGCAAGGTTTCTCAATGGACTTAATAAGGACATAGCCGACAGAGTGGAGTTGCAACACTATATGGAGATGGAAGATATGGCGCACATGGCTATGAAGATAGAAAGGCAATTGCAACGCAAGGGGAAGGGGAAACAAGCCAACACCTTTTCAGCTCAAACAAATTCAGGGAGGCCAAATTGGAGGAATGATAACAAGGCTGCCCAAATAAAAAAGGATGACAAGGCGCAATTATCTCAATCACTTGACAACAAAAACAAAGGTACTACTTCTACCCAAAACTCTAGAAGTCGTGACATTAAGTGTTTTAGGTGTTTGGGGTATGGGCACATAGCATCTCAATGCCCAAATAAAAGGGCAATGGTGATGCACGGTAATGGGGTAGAGACAGATGAGGAAAGTAATGATGAGGATGAGATGCCTCCTTTAGAGGATTGTAGTGATGTTGAGTTGCCTACTGAGGGACAATTGTTGGTTACTAGGCGTGCTCTTAATGTGCAAATGAAAGAGGATAATGAGGGGGTTAGGTTGCAAAGGGAAAATCTTTTTTATACTAGGTGTTTAGTTGAAGGGAAAGTGTGTAGTTTGATTATTGATGGGGGTAGTTGTGTGAATGTAGCTAGTACTTTATTTGTGGATAAGTTAGGGTTGAACACTATAAAACATCCAAGACCTTATAGATTGCAATGGCTTAACAATAGTGGGGAAGTGAAGGTCACTAAACAAGTGAGGGTTCCATTTGCTATTGGAAGGTACCATGATGAAGTTAATTGTGATGTTGTTCCTATGCAAGCTAGTCACTTGTTGTTAGGTAGACCATGGCAATGGGATAGGAGAGTGAACCATGATGGATATCTTAATAGGTACATGGTTGAGAAATAAGGCAAAAAGTGTACTCTTCTTCCTTTGACCCCTAAACAGATCTTTGAAGATCAATTGCAACTTGAGAAGTCTTATGGAGAGTTCGTTCAAAGAGAGGCCGAGAGAAAAAGAAAAGAGAGTGGAAAAGAAAAAGAGAAAAGAGAAAAAAAGGAAGATGAGAGAATGAGTGAAAAGGAGAAAATGAGTGAGGAGCACTCGGCCATAGAAAAAAAAGAGGGAAAGAAAATGAGCTTCTATGCGAAAATGAGAGATGTGAGGAAGGCTTTAACTACTCATAGGCCAATGATTGTACTTTTGTACAAGGAGGCTTATTTTTCTACTAACAACTTTGACCCTTCTTTGCCAAGTGTTGTTATTGATGTTTTGCAGGAGTACGGTAAAGTTTTTCCCGATGATTTACCTCAGGGTTTACCACCTTTGAGAGGGATAGAACATCAAATCGACCTCATTCCCGGGGCTGCCATCCCTAATAGGCCAGCCTATAGAAGCAATCCCGAAGAGACAAAGGAGCTACAAAAGCAAGTGGAAGAGCTCTTGAAGAAAGGACTTATAAGAGAAAGTTTAAGTCCATGTGCAGTACCCGTCTTGTTGGTACCAAAGAAGGATGGAAGTTGGCGTATGTGCGTGGATTGTAGAGCTGTCAACAAAATAACGGTAAAGTATCGACACCCCATACCTCGACTTGATGACATGTTGGATGAATTGCATGGTGCATGTGTCTTTTCTAGAATCGATTTGAAAAGTGGTTATCATCAAATTAGAATAAAAGCAGGTGATGAGTGGAAAACCGCTTTTAAGACAAAACATGGATTGTATGTGGGACCCCCGACCGGCCTCGGCCTCCTCGGAAGCAGGGCACACCTCTGGGCCTCGGCCCAGCCCACTCCAATCAGGTATTGTCCCGGGCCCAGGGATTTGTTGACCTCGGTCACACCTCCCCAGCCACTCGAACCCACCACTTGGCCATTGGTTAAATGGATTCCTTAAGCAAGGCTGGTACCAATTGAGCTACTAGCCTTGCTTAAGGAATCCATTTAACCAATGGCCAGGTGGTAGGTTCGAGCGGCTGGGGAGGCGTGACCGAGGTCAACAAATCCCTGGGCCCGGGATAATACCTGATTGGAGTGGACTGGGCCGAGGCCCAGAGGTGTACCCTGCTTCCGAGGCGGCCGAGGTCGGTCGGGGGTCCCACAATAAAAAGGTGCCTTTTTATTGTGGGACCCCCCCTCATGGCCTCGGCCCATTGGGGGTACGGGCCTCGCCTCGCAGCCTCGGCGGCCCACTCCAATCAGGTATTGTCCCGGGCCCAGGGATTTGTTGACCTCGGTCACGCCTCTCCAGCCGCTCGAACCCACCACCTGGCCATTGGTAGCTCAATTGGTACCAGCCTTGCTTTAAGAATCCATTTAACCAATGGCCAGGTGGTGGGTTCGAGCGGCTGGAGAGGCGTGACCGAGGTCAACAAATCCCTGGGCCCGGGACAATACCTGATTGGAGTGGGCCGCCGAGGCTGTGAGGCGAGGCCCGTACCCCCAATGGGCCGAGGCCATGAGGGGGGGTCCCACATTGTATGAGTGGATGGTAATGCCGTTTGGCCTAACCAATGCCCCTAGTACATTTATGCGATTAATGAACCATGTTTTTCGTGAGTGTATTGGAATATTTGTGGTTGTCTATTTTGATGACATTCTAGTGTATAGCAAATCTATTGATGAGCATGTTAAGCATTTAAAATGTGTGTTTGATGCTTTGCGCAAAAACAAGTTGTATGCTAACTTAAAGAAATGTTCATTTTGCACTGATCGCCTCATTTTCTTGGGTTATGTCGTGAGTTCAAATGGAATTGAAGTATATAGTGAAAAGGTAAAGGCTATTCAAGAATGGCCGACACCTAAAACTGTGAGTGAAGTGAGAAGTTTTCATGGTTTGGCAAGTTTCTATAGGAGATTTGTCAAAGATTTTAGTACCATTGCTGCTGCACCATTAACTGAGATCATGAAGAAAGATAAGGGGTTTATTTGGGGTAAAGAACAAGAACATGCATTTTCAGTGCTAAAGGAGAAGTTGAGCAGTGCACCATTGTTGAGGGTACCTAATTTCGATTTAACTTTTGAAATTGAATGTGACGCCTCCGGGATTGGTATAGGTGCTGTTTTATTGCAGGAAAAAAGGCTTGTTGCTTATTTTAGTGAAAAGCTACATGGAGCACAGCTTAACTACTCAACTTATGATAAGGAGATGTATGCCTTGGTGAGAGCATTGCAAACATGGCAACATTATTTGTTACCAAAGGAGTTCGTGATTCATACAGATCACGAGTCATTGAAACACTTGAAAGGGCAAAGTAAGCTAAACAAGCGTCACGCCAAATGGATGGAATTCATAGAATCCTTTCCATATGTGATCCAATATAAGCAAGGTAAAGAGAACATCGTGGCAGATGCGTTATCTAGAAGGTATGCTTTTAATCTCTACTCTTTCAACTAAGTTATTGGGATTTGAGCATTTGAAGGATTTGTATGCACATGATAGTGATTTCTCTAATGTTTATAATGCTTGTGAGCATGCTGCATTCCGTGATTTCTATAGGCATGAGGGATTTCTTTTTAAAGGAGAAAAATTATGTGTGCCTAATAGTTCAATTAGGGAATTGCTTGTTCGTGAAGCTCATAGTGGAGGTCTTATGGGACATTTTGGCATTGACAAAACTTTGAGCATCTTGCATGAACACTTCTTTTGGCCTAATATGCGTAAGAGTGTTGAGAAAATCTGTTCTGGTTGCATTTCATGTAGACAAGCTAAATCTAGAACTCAATCCCATGGATTATACATGCCTTTGCCAGTACCAACAAATCCTTGGGTTGACATTTCTATGGACTTTGTTTTGGGTCTACCAAGAACTAGAAATAGAAAGGACTCAATTTTTGTGGTTGTGGATCGTTTTTCCAAAATGGCTCATTTTCATACCATGCCATAAAACTGATGATGCTGTACATATTGCTAATTTATTCTTTAAAGAGATTGTGCGTTTACATGGCATTCCAAAAACAATTGTGTCGGATCGAGATGTTAAATTTTTGAGTCACTTTTGGCGAGTACTTTGGTCCAAACTTGGTACTAAATTATTGTTTTCTACTGCTTCCCATCCTCAAACTGATGGGCAAACTGAAGTAGTAAATAGGACTTTGGGAACATTGTTGCGTGCTTTGATTGGAAAGAATGTTAAAACTTGGGAAGATAATCTGTCTTTTGTTGAATTTGCATATAATAGGAGTGTGCATTCTACCACTGGGTTTTCTCATTTTGAAATTGTGTATGGATTTAATCCACTAACTCCTTTGGATCTTTTACCTATTCCTTTGAGTGAGATTTCTAATACAGATGGATATAAAAGGGCAGAGATGGTTAAATCCATTCATGACAAAGCAAGACAAAAGATAGAGAAGCGAAATGAGCAAATTGCATCTCAAGTGAACAAAGGAAGGCGCATGGTGTCATTTGAACCAGGAGATTGGGTTTGGGTTCACATGCGCAAGGAAAGATTTCCTTCCAAAAGGAAATCAAAATTGGATGCTCGTGGAGACGGACCTTTTCAAGTTGTTGCAAAGATCAATGACAATGCATACCGTATTGATCTACCAGGTGAGTATGGTGTTTCAGCTACTTTTAATGTTTCTGATTTATCTCCCTTTGATATTGATGCAGGATCTGATTCGAGGACGAATCCTTTTGAAGGGCGGGGAAATGTTACAAATGCTGCTCCACATGCCACTAGTGCTCAAGGAAGTGACTTGGAGATTCATCTTGAAGATTTTAAAGGACCAATCACTAGGGCCCAAGCTAAAAGGTTAAAGGAACAACTTCAACTATTTGTGCAAAATTGGGTTGATAATGGGCTGTCTAAGCATGGAGATTTTAAAGAGCCCAATTTGATTAATGTAATTGGGCTAAAAGACTAGCGTTGGATTCAGCCCATCTTATTTCCAATCATTCAAGTGGTGTCCAGATTCATTCACTAATTAATGGCAAGAATCAAAGAGTTATTTTGACTTCATGATGGCAAGAATCAAGGAGTGATTTTTGGCATTTATGAGAGGGTTGACTCCACCTTAATTAGTGCTTAGGCTCAATATACATTGTGGTTGTAAAATCTTTAAATAGGGCTGTTTAATTTCATTTTGCAGAGTTGAATATTTCTTCAAACATTTCCTATATGGAATTTAAGAGAGTTTGCTTTCTTGTGATTTTATGCTTAAGGTGTTGAATTGATGCAATTGAGTTTGTCTTTGTTTTTCAATTCTACTTCCTATTTCTATTGTTCTTGATTGCTTTGATCTTGGGTTCAAGGGTATTCTCTTGGGTTTTTGTCAAAACGCATTTCTTGGGTGATAGAACAAATCAACCTGAATTACTTTGGTGTGAATCAAATCTGGTTGTGAGTGATAAAGAGTTCGTAGAAACAATTTGGGTCTTGGGGTTCCGCATCACATAACATGCTCATCAAGACTCTTGTTGTACACTTGGATATCATCGAAATACACAACCACAAATTTACCTATGAATGCACGCAAAACATGGTTCATTAACCTCATGAAAGTGCTAGGTGCATTAGTGAGACCAAATGGCATTACCAACCACTCATACAAACCATATTTAGTTTTAAAAGCAGTTTTCCACTTATCTCCCTCTTTCATCCTAATTTGATGGTATCCACTTTTAAGATCAATTTTACTGAAAATGCATGACTCATGCAACTCATCAAGCATGTCATCTAACATAGGTATTGGATGACGATACTTTACCGTTATGTTGTTAATTGCCCTGCAATCAATGCACATTCTCCATGTTCCATCTTTTTTTGGAACCAATAGGATGGGATACAGCACATGGACTCATACTTTCTCTCACGTACCCTTTGCTCATCAATTCCTCGACTTGCCTTTGAAGTTCTTTTGTTTCCTCTGGATTACTTCTATAGGCTGATTGGTTTGGAATAGAATGACTTTGTAGACAAGCAAGATCATAGGATGACCTGCTATGAAAGCTCTATTAACCTCCATTTCTTTTGCAAAAAAACTCAATTTTGTTTTTCCACTCCTCTCTATATACTCTCTTTCTTTTCCCTCTTGTGGTCTCTCTCTTTTCTCACCTGATAGAAACCAAGAAAGCAAGCTTATGGATCCTTTGAGCATCAATGAAGGACCTGTGACAAGGGCTCGAGCTAAAAGGATGAAGGAAGGTTTAAATGGGCTCATTCAAGAGATTTGGGCCAAGAGTCTTACACAACATGGCTTGGATGGCTTGGAGGGAACATCGAGGCTTCAAAATATCATTCAAGTTCAAGGCCCAGTCCAAGAGCATTAATATTGAGGCTTGGATAGCAATTTTAATACAAATTGGGCTATTATTTATTTGTTGTATTAATTTGGGCTTAATTTGTATTATGGGTTGGGTTTTAAATTAGTTAGTATATTTTATGTTATATTGGGCTTTTAATTATTGGGCTGAGATTTAATTAAATTAGGGTTTTATTTTAGTTTTCTACTAGGTTTAGAATTAAGAGTTTATTTTAGGTTTCTTATTAGACTTAGGATTTTATGCCTATAAAAGGCTTATTAAACCTAAAATTTCAATCAGAAGTTTATTGAATAAAGTTTTAGCTTTTCTCCATTGTTCTTTTGAGAACTTTGAGATTGCATCAAGAATTGTTCTTGATTTATTAACCTTGACTTATCTCCCACATTCTCATCTCTTTCTTGGGAGTGGCGTCGTTATATCTTTGGTTCTTGGTTCTCTAATCAACGGGTCAAAGATTTTCTATAATCTGAATTAACTTTCTTGGGGGTTTTGTTTCAATTTGATCGTGGGTGTCGTATCGTTATATACGGGGTTCGCATCATCACCCTTATCAGTCACCACTCCATTTTCTTTTCCACTCATTTTTCTTCTGGATGTTTCAGCCTCACTCTCATTTTACTCCTCTATTTTTTCCTCTCGTATCCCAACCTCATTCTTTCTTTTTTGCTCAACCTCTCCTTTCAATTTCATTTGGTCCTCAAAAACTTGTTTTGGGGTTAATGGAACAAGTGTAATGGATTTTCCATCTTTAACAAAGCTGTACCTATTCTTAAACCCATCATGCATCACTTTCCTATCATACTGCCATGGCCTCCCCAACAGAATATGGCCAGCATGCATAGGAACCACATCACAAAGCACCTCATCTCTATACCTTCCTATGGTAAAGGCTATCAAAACTTGATTATTAACCTTGACCTCTCCACACTCATTCAACCACTATAATTTGTAAGGTCTAGGATGTTTTAGTGTAGGCAAGTTTAATCTTTCAACAAGGGTGGTGCTAGCTACATTGGTGCAACTTCCCCCATCTATGATCATACTACACACCTTGTTATTAACATGACATCTAGTATGAAATATGTTCTCTCTTTGATGCTCCATTTCATCTACCTTAACTTGTGCATTAAGAGCACGCCTAGCAACAAGAGTTTCACCTTCTACGGGGTATTCCACTCCCTCCTCATCACTAGCGTCAACCAACTCAGGCATATCATCACTATCATCTTCAGTTTCCACCTCGCTATGGTTGCGCAAGATCATTGTTCTCTTGTTTGGACATTGAGCATGTGTCCCATACCCAAACATTTGAAACATTTGATATTCTTATTCTTAGATAGTTGACCTTCAGCCTTTGTTTTGTTTTTGCTAGCTTCTCATTCTTTCCCTTTAGGTGGCTCAATCTTTCCCTTAGAAACAACCCTGTCATTCTTCTCATTATCACCCACTTCGATTTCCAAAGAGTTGTGGAATGCAAAGAGTATCTTGCTGCCCCCTTTTTCTTCAATTGTCTCTCCACCTTCATAGCCATGTGTACCATGTCCTCCAACTCCACATAGTGCTGCAACTCTACTACATTAGCAATATCCCTATTTAAACCATTCAAAAATCTTACCATAGTGGCTTCCCTATCCTCCTCAACATTAGCTCTAATCATGGCAACCTCCATCTCCTTGTGATATTCTTCCACACTCTGTGAACCTTGTGTAAGACTTTGAAGTTTTTGATAAAGGTCTCTATAGTAGTGGTTGGGTATGAATCTCTTCCGCATGAGAGCCTTCAATTCTCCCCAAGTTTCAACACGTCTCTCAAGATTTCTTCTTCTATTTGTCATTAGTTGATCCCATTAGATGATTGCATAATCTGTAAATTCAATTACTACAAGCTTCAATTTCTTCTCCTCAGAATAGTTATGACAATCAAAGATCAACTCAACCTTTTTCTCCCATTCTAGGTATGCTTCAGGATCGTTTCTACCTTGGAAAGATGGTATTTTCATTTTAATGTTCCCAAAGTTTCTATCTACCTCATCTCGACCCCAAATGTTTCTCCTAGGACCTATTCCACCACGCTTACCCCTCTCAGGCCTAAACCTTTCCATCTCAATTGCAAATTCGTCATTCTCCCCTCCACTTTCAGTTTCTGTTTCTTCCACACCTAAAGGATCACGCCCACGCCTATTTTGACCATTTCGTTCCCGATTAAGCTACCATCTTTGGATTCTAGCTATAGCTTCATCTTGTCGGTCCATTCTATCCCTTATCTCTCCAAAAACCACATTCATTCGCTCAAATTGTTGATGTATGGCTTGAAACATAAAGAATGTGTTGTCAATTTTAGAACTTGAGTTTGAGTCATTAGTGCCTGACATTTTGATGTAAGCTGCAAGGAAAAATAATAATGTCCACAATCCTCACGTGTTTGCACTCCACTTGTGTTTCACTCTAATATTTCCTTTTTTTTTTTTTTCCACTCTCTGTTTTCTCTTTCAAGTTCTTTAAGAACTATTGAACTCAATCAAGAACTCGACCCGTGTGTAATTCCCACCAATAAAAGTTCAAGAAACAAGCCAAAAAGTCCAAATCAATTAAAACCAGTGACTGAAATAAGATAAAAGCAAGATACGAAGGAATCAAAGAAGGCGCACAAGAAAAAGATGACTAACTCAATCAAGAAGACAAAATAAGATCAAAAAGAAATTTATGAATTAGAGAATAGGTGTGAAATTAATTTTTTTGTGAACAGATCAACATGAGACAGCCCACACACGATTCATTGACATGAAATCCAAATAAGAACTTATGTATGTGCGATCTCACAATAACACTTGCAATAAGAGATTTTCATTCCAAGAATCATCAAAGAATTAATCCAAGAAGAACTGACTTTTTTTTTTTCCCAATTTTCGTGCCTTTTTTTTTTTTTTAACAGGCCACTGCAATTTTTTTTTTTTTAAAACAGACCACTGCACTTTTTTTTTTTAAAAAAAAATTTCGTGCCTTTTTTTTTTTTTTTGGAATAGGATTGAAGATGCAATAAGTAGAATATCAACAAAGAAAACAACAAAGATGAATTCAAGAATACATAAACCTAAACGCAGAAGCTAAGAATAATTAAAGATAATGAAACAAACAAACCTGATTTTGGAACCGAAGCTCTGATACCAATTGATGTGAACCCGTATTATTGAAACCTTAGAACCCACAAACAAATCAATAAACACCCCAAGAAAGCCAAAAATCATATTTTAATTATTCCAGACCCGTTGAAAACTCGTTTCAGGAACCCGGATTGATAGTAAGAACGCCACAAAGGTTTGATCCTTTGATAAGTTCTAAGTTCATTCAAGAACAAGAAGAGGAAACAAATTCTCTCAATTCTTTTAATTGATGGTTGCTGAAAACTAATACAAAATTAAGGTTTTGCCTTATTTATATTAAGGCTAAATAAAATAAACTACTCCTAAATGGGTCCAAATCCTAATTGGCTTCAAAGGCCCATTTATTAAAATAAACTCAATACGATATCTAATTAAATGAAACCCAAAACTAATCAAATTAACCCCTCATACGTGAACAGTAACCTCATTAATAAAAGTCACAAATAAAGTCTCTTAATTACAAAAACTCTAGCCCAAATTACACATAAACTTAATTAAAAAAATAATTGCTTTGGAAGCCCACACAATAAGACTCCAACAGCCATGATGCCAACCCACACGTCCAATGCTTCAAATGCTAGGCCATCTTCTCCCTGACTTCAATTACATGAACGAAGGATGGTTCCACCTCGTTTGAGCCCATCTTAAACGTTATTGGTGTCTTGCTAGTTGCACTTTTAGTCCAAGTAGATTGCACGAGTCCTTGCATTGCTTCTTTGATCTTCTTCACTCTTGATCTATTGGCCCATCCGAAATGTGCAAAGGATCCTAGGTTTTACAGTTACGATGTTTTGAACCACGAGGTAAAGCCATGCTATGAAGCCGTAACACTACAACCTCGAAATCTTTCGAGACTTGCACCAATTGATCATAAACTCATTTGCTTCATCTCTCCTCACTTAATCATGACTTAAATCACTTCATTAACTGAAACACTCCACAAAATTCATCAAAGACAACAAAGCACTCAAGAAACCCAATAAAAACATAGGGTTTAGGGGCCTAAAATATAGTATAAAATGTGTTCGACTGTAATGTTATAGAATAATTTTTAAATTTTAGGGGTATTCAGTTGAGATAGAAAATTATAACTTGTACAATCAAACGGGTAAATTGAGTTCAACGAAATTGCTAGAGACTAGCTAAAAAGACATCATAAATTATTAAAAAGGTTCCGAATTACCATCAATTCCTAAGGAATTTAAAAAAAACAGTAAAATTTTCGTGTTTATACAGTTGTATTGGCCTATCTGATTTTGATGTTTTTGAGTGCAAGTGGAAACTTGCTAGGAATATATATAATCATCAAAGGACAGCCTTTCTTATCACCTCATGATGTAATTAAAGAAGCTTTTCCTGAATGTACTATTTATTTTTAAATAATCACAATGTTTTCGTATATTCCTATCCAATAATATTTATAAATCTTTTATGTGATATTTATGTATAAAATATGGTAATGTGCCGTTTAACTATTACTATTGGATTATTTTGCATCTCTCACAAAATATGTGAAAGTTGTAATTATACATACATGCTAGTCCATCTAATGATTAAAAAATTAAAAACCTTTTTTTAAGGAAAGAGTTGTTGAATTGGATTTTGAATTGACTGTGTTATAATAATGTAATGTAGTTTCTCTATAATGGCAAAACCTAATAGATTTCCAATATAATCTCTCTTTGTTTTTAAATTTATCTAGTTGGCAACATATGAATATTATTAATAATGTGTAAAAATTTATTATTTTCGAGGGTACAATGACAAATTTAATTTGTAATTGGATAAATAATTGAAAAGATAATATCATTAGAGTGTGTGTATATATATATCCTTTGTTGAGAGGCTGAAATTTTCGCTCATCTCAACAAATTTAATGACAATTATAAATGAAGAGTTATATTGACATTAATTTCTTTTGACTTGTCTATTTTTATCATTTTATTATTTTAAATTTATTATTGAAAAATAATAAAGAATCCAAATTAATTTGAGGAGTAATGCATACACATCAATTTGCATTGGTTGCTTTTCTTTCCTTTTAATTCTTTTTTTTTTTCCGTACCATATGCATTGTGTGCTCAAGAGTATAAAAGTTTGACCTAATAAAAGAAAAAAGGAAAAAGAGAAAAAGACATATGAAGAAATTGTAAGTATGCAAAAATTTATTCGCAATATAAATTATTTTTTTGCTGCATCTGGATGATTACTAACATTCTTATCCAATTTTGAGTTGATGCAGCGAGGCATGCATTATAATTTAAAACCAAGAAAAGTATTATGAAATATTAATGGCCACAAAGTTCATCAAGAAAAAGAAATAAATCAATCACCTCAGCTAATTGACGGAGATACCCCTCAATAAATAAAGTTTGTTTTATCGTTCAGTCCTTCACTTTTGATTGTAGTCTCTATGATGATAACCGTAGTCTAGGGTCACCAAAGAAGAAGACAATGGAGTATGGAAAAGAAGCGAAAAAGAAAGAAACTGATTAAAAAGTATACCAAAACAAAGAAAAGCACAAATTATTGATGCTGTGACTCAATTATCCATAACAAGTAGTGTTTCAATTTTCTACTCAAATTTCCATGCACATCCAATTGCTTTGGCTTTTGCTTTTAAAGCACCCAATTATATATAAGTTATATTTCGTGAAGAAATTGAAAGCCTTTACTGGAAAGTTTCATTATAGAAATGTCGACTGGCTGCTACGTCTTGATCTTCACTGGAATATTTAACGTCGCAATAAAAAAATAAAAATAAAGAGTTGCAAGTCTCTTTCATTGCCTGTCTATTTCCATTCCTTTGCGTGTCATAACAATGCTTTATAAATAATTAATGATCGTCTTAAATGATTATAAGGACTCTAATAATTTAAGAAAAATCTCAAGGCTTGAAAAATAAAAATCAAATATAAAAGTGCACACTATAAGAGAAAATAATATAATTTGAAACTGATTGTTGTTACAGTTTGAGAATGATTGTAAACATTATCCGACTTTATTTTATTACTAATTTAAAAAATCATAATATGACAATTATGTGTAACTAAAAAATAAGTCTAAATTACTGAATTTTTTTAAAGAGTAAATCATAGAATATAATAATTACATTTTTTATTTGGTAACCTAAAGAGAAGATTTACGTGGAATACAAATATGTAACATATAAGTACAATATCATCGTTGAGTTGATGCGAACCCTGTATATAAAGATCCGACACCCACAATCAAACTGAAATACAACCCCAAGAAAAATTAAAACAGATTTACAAAAATGAATTTTGACCCGTTGATTATATGTGTTAATCAAGAACCAAAGTTATAAAGAACTTTGACCTAATAATTAGAACTCAATCAAGAACTAAAATTATAAAAAAAAAAAAAAAAAAAGGATGTTGACGTCACTCCCAAGACATGGATAAGGTAGGAGATAAGTCATTATTTGATCGCCACAAACATGGCTTGATAAGGTCATATGTTCAATAATGAACAAAAGAGAAAATTCACTCTCTCAATTAAACATAATTGACTGCATTTTTATTCCTCTCTCCTATTTTGCTTAGGGTTACAAGCCTTTTTATAAGCAAGGAAATAAACTAGTTTTGGAACATAATTAATTTCTAAACTAAAAGGTCTAAATTGTAGGACTTGAAATCTAGGGAAATAAAACCAACATGGAAAGTAAATAATCCTAAAAAAATAACCTAATAAATAAGAGATTGGGTGATATTAAATTTATAAGATCTTCTAAATCTCCAAGATTTGCAAGATATATATTAACATTTCAAGATCTTCTGAATCTCCAAGATTGTTAGATATGCATTAAATTTTCAAAGTCTTCTAAATCTTCAAGGTTTGATAAACATTTTGAATAACATAAAAGTGGTCCATTGTAGTTTAGGCCCAAATCTTGCTTACTTTCTTGGGTTCCATCATTTCCCTTTTTCTCAAAACGATTTGTCCTCAAATCGTGACTCAATTTATTGTTGCTCGAAGAGGTGATTAAAACCTGAAAATAATGGTAGAAAATCCTCATAATACTTCCTCATGTGTTTCACACATTTTTTTTTTCGTCCCCTCTAATTTTTAATCAAACCAGAAAAAGAAAATAAATAAATAAAAATAAATCAGACCAGAAAATGATGTGAAACAATTTTGAAGCTGACTTCATATGGTGCGAAAAAGTTGTGATGATAAGTGAATTAACATAATGATTTGATGAAGTAAGATGAGACAATAAAAAAATAAAATAAAATAAAAGGTCCACCAATTGATGTTGGGTGGCATAAACAAAATAGAGAAAAATAAAACAAAATAAGAAAAACTAATTGATAAACTAAGATGATGGATATGTGGAAAAAAAAAAATACATTAGATAACCAAACCTGAATTAATATTCAAAGGTTTGATACCAACTAATGCAAACCTTATATATAAAGATACGATATCCACGATCAAATTAAACACAACCCTAAGAAAGATTAAAACAGGTTTACAAAAAGAAATTTTGAATCGTTGATTATATGTCAAGCAAGAACCAAAGTTATAAAGAATTTTGACCCAATGATTAGAACTCAATCAAGAACAAACATTATAAAAGAAGGATATTGACGCCATTTCCAAGACATAGATGAGAAGGTGGGAGATAAGTCATGGTTTGATCGTCACAAGCATAACTTGATAAATCACATGTTTAATAATGAACAAAAGAGAAAATTCACTCTCTCAACTAAATATAATTGGCTACATTTTCATTCCTCTTCCCTCTTTTGCTTAAGGTTACAAGCCTTTTTATAAGCAAAAAAATAAATTAGTTTTGGAACATAATTAATTCCCAAATGAAAAGGTCTAAATTGTAGGACTTCAAATCTAAAGAAATAAAACCAACATGGTAAATAAATAATCCTAACAAAATAACCTACTAAATAAGAGATTGTATGACATTAAATTTACAAGATCTTCTAAAAATCTCCAAGATTTGTAAGATATATATTAAACTTTCAAGATTTTCTGAATCTCCAAAATTATTAGATATGCATTAAATTCTCAAGATCTTCTGAATCTTTAAGGTTTGATAAATATTTTGAATAACACAAAAGTGGCCTATTGTAGTTTAAGATCAAATCTTGCTTGCTTCCTTGGGTTTCATAATGAGTAGTTAATATTTATTTGATTGAAATATAATAATTTGAAGAAGACAAAACTAAAATATAGCGGAAAAAGAAAAAAGAAAAATTGAGACTTATTGTAAGATGTAACTTGTAACTACACAATTAATATTTAGTAGTTGCATCCTAGAATATGTGGTAGCATGATATCAATTATTATCTATTTCCAAAATTGCAACAAATAGCGCAAAAAAAAAAAAAAAAAAAAAAGTGAAAAGGTAGAAAGTGACATTGAAGAACCAACATGAGTTTTTAAAGTACTATTTGTATTCACAAACTATAGTTTCTAAATATAAAAAACAAATAAATAAATAATCTGTGAATAAAGATTGAACTATGCGAACCATTCTTCTTATCATAAATCATAGTTTACAAACATTGACATGTTAAAATAACTTATTTTAATTCTGTTGACGTCTAGATTTGAATCTTAGTCAACGAGGTTCGTTTCTCGGCCCAAACTACAATTTCAGATCGTGGATATTGAACATGCAAGGTAAAGAAGTAAAGGAGAAGAGGTCAGAGGAAAGGAGAAAAACACATGGAGATTTTAGAGTGGTTCGGCCCAATTAAATGCCTACGTCCACTGTTCACTTCTCACTATTTTGGCAGAGTATCAGCCCTCAAAAGATTGTGCATAACTTTTACAATGAAAATCCTCCCATATTTATAGAGAAAGGGGAGGTGTTACAGTAAAATAGAACGAGACAAAAGTATACAGTAAACTGAAATTACAATGATGAACTACATTTAATGCACCGGGATCTTATTTAATGCGGCTGACAATGCATTTAATGCTGCTAAAATTACATTAAATGCAGCAGAAACTGTCGCCCCTGAGCTCTGCCCGAGTATAATTTCAGGTTGCTAATTTGTACGGGTTGGGAGAGATCACCGTAATCTTGGCTGTAGTCTCTAGCAGAGACATTGTGCATGACACATCTTGAGCTGCGTCTTGCATGACATCTTTGACTTCTGTTGATGCGAGCCTCATCAATTGTATCTCAATGGAGGCCTAAGACCGTTCTAATCTCTGGTTTGAATGGAAACCGCGACCCAACACCTATAACGAGATGTGAACCTTGGTATAAGGATGACGCCACAATCAAGGATGGAATACTCGATTGATAAGTCAAGGAGGAACGCCACAAAAAAATCTGATAACTTCCAATTAGTTCTCAAAGAACATAAGAGAAATTAAGCTCTCAATTTTTCATTCAATTTTCAATCCCCCATAATACATCCTTTTTTTCTTTATAAACTAAAACCCTAAAAGAAAAGAGAGGCTACATGCATTTTCCGAAATATTTGGCCATTAAATGCCTTACAAAATAAGAAACTAATTAAAACTAAAACAAGCAACTAATTATCTTGATCCCTATTTAGAAGGCTAAATTAAAGCAAATTAGCCTCTTAATTTGGGAAACAAATCAATTCATTATTCATTGAAAATCTAAAAAGGAAACAACTGAAATTGAATATTTCCTAGCTTGTGCCACACACCAAGTCAACTCATATTCAGCCCAATCAATTGCCTTGATGATATTAATTAGGCCTTGGTCTTCATATGGGCTCATCTTAGACTTCGAAATCAGCCCAAGTGTCTTGAATCAGGCCACTTAGTGCTTCCTTGAATCTCTTAGCCCTTGCCCTTGTTATTGGCCCAACCGAAACATGTAATGGATCACTTGTTATAGCTCCCTTGTTCGTATCATCTGTTGACTCGTGATTTGGGAGGCATGGCGGAGATGGACTCTCCAGCGAATAGAATATCCAGTTGAGCTAGCGAACAGATGAATTTCTAACGGATCGGACACTTTGAGAGTTGGTGGCATAGATCATGAATCAGTTCTTCCACGACCAGACATAATATTAGGTGAACAGTTTTATAAACGAGCAGGCGTATGAGTACGCTCAGAAATTGTCGAGCAACCAAGTGAACAATTCTAAATGAATAAACCCGAGCTAGATATATCTGTCGATCAACCTCCAACGAACAGCTTAAGCGAACAAGCCTAACGATCAGCTCAGGCGAACAGACATAGCAACTATAATTAAGGGTCGATACTGATCGCAGTCATATGTAGGATGACGAATAGATCACTGAACAGGCTACCAAGTCTGTTCGCGAGTAGATTGACGATCAGCGGGGAGACTTGGGATACAAGCAAAATGGAGGGTCGGTCTAACGAACAGATCTACTGTCAGGAAGGCGATCAGAAAGAAGGACAGATTGCTGAGCCTTTGGATCATTGGGCCCATACTGTAGATCTTCCCTGACCCAATCTACTTGATCGCTAAATTACTCATAACAAATTCATAGTTGAATTTTCAAAACATTTCTTTTTTTATGTGAGAATAAAAAGTCCTTACTATTATGTAAAACACTATAAGAAAATTGCTTATTAATCACAGGTAATGCCCGGTTAGATGTCTAACTAGCATAGACAGAGCACGGGTGAGCGTACATGATGTATAAAGGTGTGATGGTAAACAATGCTTTTGGAGTACGAGCAAAAGCCAATGCTGATACGGTTCAAGGTGTGTCTCCAAAAGATCAAATTCAAATCTCTATTGGACCGGTTACGAGGGCTCGAGCTAAGAAGTTCAAGGAAGCACTTAACGGGCTGATTCAAGAAGTTTGCACTCAAATACAATCTTGGAAGCCTATTGATGGAAACTCACGTGAGCAACTAAAATGCATCAACTTGATTCAAGTTCTAGAGGATTCTAGCCCAAGTCAAATCTAATCTTTGCATTTAATAGGCGTGTATCTTGGGCCAAGTATGATGGGAGAAGAGTCAACTTTTCTATTTAGGTTTCTAGTAAAATTAGGAATAATAATTAGAATCTTAGACTTTTCCTTTTTGTCTTAGGCATGATTTGCTTTAATGATTGTAATCCGAAATTTCCTTTTTAGAATAGGCATGATTTGCTTTAATGATTAAAATGCTTGTAATTTCCGAATTCGGACTTGTATTTTTTCAGCCTATATTGCGTAATATCAATGAAGAGAAGAGGTTATTCATCATATTTGTGAGAATGAATTTCTCTTTGGTTCTTTGATCAACTTTCGAACTTATCGGAATTATTCGTGGCATTTGAAACCTTCGACTTGTCAATCGACCCTCCATTGTTGATTGTGGCGTCTTACCATATCAAGGTTCTTACCTTGTCATAGGTAACGGGTCGCGGTTTCATCCTTCGAACTTATCTTAGAAAACGGTTTTGGTTTCTTCTCTTGATTACGGGTTTTGTATCAGTTTGGTATCAGAGCACAGTTCTAAGTTAGGTTTACCTATCCTTTTACTTTCTTTGTTTTCGTCTTTAAATTCTATTTCCGTTTCATTCTAGTTTTACTTTCATCTTTAAATTTCGTTTCCGTTTCATTCTAGTTTGGCTTTCGTCTTTAAATTTCATTTCCGTTCCATTCTAGTTTTATTAAAAAGAAAGAAAAAAAAAAGATCTGAAAAGAAAAGAAAAGAAAGAAAAGAGAAGAAGAAAGCAAGAAGATCGTAAAAAAAAAAAAATTGTTTTCTTTCCATTATTTGAGTGTCCACGAGTCTTAATCTGACCATTATTTCAAGTGTGAAATTTTTGAGTCAAGATTTTTTTCCTTTTTGAGAATCCGAAATCTTGTTCGTACGAGTTCATATCAATATTACCTTTTTGGTTGGTAAGTCTTTGGCAAATTATTAAGTGTAAGTTTGAATATTGTTCGTTAGTTTGAAAAGAACCGAAAGAGAATTCACGAGTGGAAAAAGGCAAGAGAGGTGAGCATATTAGAGGGTTAAAGCCAACTGAGTGAAACACGAGCGAAAATTGAGTGATTCATAATTTTGAGTGATACACGTGAGGGAGTGTAGTGAGGTCCTTTCTATATTGTTCCTACTTCCATTTTGCAAGTTATAACCATGTCACGCAACCAAGAAGAAAACTTAACTGAAGAGATACAACAATAAACCATTCCTAACCTACAAATACAGGCGATATTGGGTAAGGTGAGACGAATGATGAGGGCTGAGAATGAGCAACTTCATGAGAGGTTGGATATGTTAGAATTAGAGAATAAAAGGTAATGAAATTCACCCGTTAGGCCACCACCTAGGCGAATGCAACAAAGAAAGCGTTAGGGTGACATTGAAGAAGAAGAGGAGCAGTTGGAAGAGTTGGAGGAGTTGAATAAGCCACTATTGAATCGGGGTAGGTTTAGACGAGGGAATGGGAATAAAGAAGTTAGGAATCGGGAGGACAATAATTGGGTAGTATTAAGATGAAGATTCAGCCGTTCCAAGGAAAAACTGACCCGGAAGCCTATCTTCTGGAAAGGAAGGTGGAGTTAGTTTTCGATCACCACAATTATTCTGAGCTTAAGAAGGTGAGATTAGCAGCCATTGAATTTTTCGATTATGCTCTTGTTTTGGTGGGATCAACTGGTGTTGAATAGGCTTAAGAACCGAGAGCATCCGATTGAAACATGGGAAGACATGAAGGTGGTGATGAGGAAGCAATTTGTGTCGAGCCATTATTACCGGGAATTATACAAAAGTTTGTAAGGGCTTAGGCAAGGGCATCGGAGTGTAGAGGAGTGTTATCAAGAAATGGAGAAAGCCATGATTTGAGCCAATGTAGAAGAGGATCCAGAGGCAACCATGGCGAGGTTCTTGTAAGGGTTGAATCAAGACATTCATGACCCGGTGGAGATGCAACATTATGTGGAGATCAAGGACATGGTGCACATGGCCATTATCGTGGAGCGACAACTCAAGAGCAGGGGAGGCACCCGTGCAGGCCATAACCTAGGGTCTAACCCTTGGAAACCAAGTTCCTCAAGAAAGGACAAGCCACAGTCATCCTCAACTCCCAAACCCAAATCTAATCATAAGCCGGAGAACACCAACCATGATTCTTAAGGTAAACCTGATGGGATCCAAGGAAGTAAGCAAATTTGGGCGATTCGAAGGAGTCAACAATGCTTCAAAACATTGTTCAAGTTCTAAAACACCAATCTTGAAGGCTTTGGGTGATAATAGAAGATAATCGAATGCAAAATAGAGTTAATTGGGCTTTATTGGAGTTATTTGGGATTTAAATAATTTGGACTGAGTTTATTTTAATTGTAATGGGTTTTTAAATTAAGTCAGTTCATTTAATTTCATGTTGCGTCTTAGTTTATGTATTGGGCTGAAACATTTAATTAACTTAAGCCCATATCTAATTATTTTAGAGAAATTATGAAAAATGACCCATTTGAAAGATGGATTTCAAAACTAACCTTTTTTTTTGTGTGAAAAAAAAATCTCAACCTTGAAGTTGAGATTGATTTGAATTAATATTATGATTCACAACCTAAAAGTTGAGATTCCGAACCTAGAGGTTGAGATTCTCTACCTTGAGGTTGAGATTTAAAAAAAAAAAAGTTAGTGTGCAAATGGGTTATCAAAAAAGGGCCATTTATCAACAAAAGCCATTATTTTAAACCCATGAGTATGTTTAGTGGGCTCAATTATTAGGGGGCTAGGGTTTTATGTTATGTTATTTTCGTTGCCTATAAAAATGCTTGTGATGCGGAACCCCCAGACCCAAATTGTTTCTTCGAACTCTTTATCGCTCACAACCAGATTGGATTCACACCAAAGTAATTCAGGTTGATTTGTTGTATCACCCAAGAAATGCGTTTTGACAAAAACCCAAGAGAATAACTCTTGAACCTAAGATCAAAGCAATCAAGAACAATAGAAATAGGAAGTAGAATAGAAATACAAAGATAAACTCAATTGCATCAATTCAACACCTTAAGCATAAAATCACAAGAAAAGCAAACTCTCTTAAATTCCATATAGGAAATGTTTGAAGAAATATTCAGATCCCCAAAAATGAAATTAAACAGCCCTATTTAAAGATTCTACAACCAAAATGTATATTGAGCCTAAGCACTAATCAAGGTAGAGTCAGCCCTCTCATAAATGTCAAAAATAACTCCTTGATTCTTGCCATCATGAATGTCAAAATAACTCCTTGATTCTTGCCATTAATTAGTGAATGAATCTGGACACCACTTAAATGGTTGGAAATGGGAAGGGTTGAATCCAAAGCTAGTCTTTTAGCCCAATTACATTAATCAAATTGAGCTCTTTAAAATCTCCATGCTTAGACAACCCATTATCAATCCAATTTTGCACAAATAGTTGAAGTTGTTCCTTTAACCTTTTAGCTTGGGCCCTAGTGATTGGTCTGTTAAAATCTCAAAGATGAATCTCTAAGTCACTTACTTGAGCACTAGTGGCATGTGGAGCGGCATGTGTAACATTTCCCCGCCCTTCAAAAGGATTCGTCCTCGAATCAGATCCTGCATCAATATCAAAGGGAGATAAATCAGAAACATTAAAAGTAGCTGAAACATCATACTCACCAGGTAGATCAATGCGGTATGCATTGTCATTGATCTTTGCAACAACTTGAAAAGGTCCGTCTCCACGAGCATCCAATTTTGATTTCCTTTTGAAAGGAAATCTTTCCTTGCGCATGTGAACCCAAACCCAATCTCCTGGTTCAAATGACACCATGCACCTTCCTTTGTTCACTTGAGATGCAATTTGCTCATTTTGCTTCTCTATCTTTTGTCTTGCTTTGTCATGAATGGATTTAACCATCTCTGCCCTTTTATATCCATTTGTAATAGAAATCTCACTCAAAGGAATAGGCAAAAGATCTAAAGGAGTTAGTGGATTAAATCCATACACAATTTCAAAATGAGAAAACCCAATGGTAGAATGCACACTCCTATTATATGCAAATTCAACAAAAGGCAGATTATCTTCCCAAGTTTTAACATTCCTTCCAATCAAAGCACGCAACAACGTTCTCAAAGTCCTATTTACTACTTCAGTTTGCCCATCAGTTTGAGGATGGGAAGCAGTAGAAAATAATAATTTAGTACCAAGTTTGGACCAAAGTACTCGCCAAAAGTGACTCAAAAATTTAACATATCGATCCGACACAATGGTTTTTGATACGAACCACGCCAAGAACTGACGAAACCCGAGAATCAAGTAGGGTTCCAAGATCGCCTAGATTCAGATTTGTATGGAAACCTCGACCCGTTGCTTATATGGAAGCAAGAACCTTGGTATGGTGATGACGCCACAATCAATGATGGAAGAATTAATTGATAAGTCTAAGAAGAACGCCACAGGAAAATCCTGATAAGTTCAAAAGTTCTACGAAGAACCAAAGAGAATACTCTCACAAATATTATTAATCATGAATCAATTCCCTTTAGGGTTACACTGATTTATATAGCTAAAACACTAAGCAGCAAAAGGAAATAATTAATTAGGCAATTAAGCCCATTAAGCCTATAAAAGAAAAAGGAAAGTCAACCTCTTACAATAAGGAAAGAAGAATAAAATTGATAACTAATTGCCTTGAATATAATAGGTAGGAAATCAACTCAAAACTGGAAGTCTTTGTGATCAAGCAATCAACTCCACAATGGAAAGTCTTCATGACCAAGAAATCAACTTCATGGGCAAGAAATTAACCAGAATCAAGCCCATCAATTGCTTTAATTAAATTAATTAAGCATTGATCTTCTTTTGGGCCCATCTTGGAATTCGCCACTTTAACGTCAGCCCAAATCTCTTGAACTAATCCATTAAGTGCTTCTTTGAACCTTTTAGCTCTTGCTCTTGTTATTGGCCCGACTGGAATATGTAATGGATCCTTTGGTGATGCTTCTTTATTCTCATCATTCCCTCTCTCTTGAAAAGGATTTGTCCTCAAATCTTCACCTACATCAAAAGAAGTTAAATCAGTAACATTGAAAGTGGCACTAACATTGTACTCACCTGGTAAATCCAATTTGTATGCGTTGTCGTTGATCCGCTCTAGCACTTGGAAAGGTCCATCTCCTCGAGGTAACAATTTCGAACGTCTTTGTGCCGGAAACCTTTCTTTCCTCATGTGTAACCAAACCCAATCACCGGCCTCAAAAACCGGCTTGTGACGACCTTTGTTTGCTTGCTTGATGTATTGTTCCGTCCTCCTCTCGATGTTGAACCGTGCTCTCTCATGGATTTGCTTGACAAATTCTGCCTTCTTCTTTCCATCTAAGTTCACATGCTCAGAAACAGGTAAAGGTGATAAATCCAAAGGAGTTAAAGGATTAAAACCATAAACAATTTCAAACGGTGAGAACTTAGTAGCAGAATGAATGGTTCGATTATATGCAAACTCAACATGTGGTAAACAATCCTCCCAAGTCTTAATGTTCTTACTAATAACAGCCCTCAACAAAGTGGATAAAGTCCTATTAACTACTTCGGTTTGACCGTCGGTTTGGGGGTGACAAGTAGTAGAAAACAATAACTTAGTTCCTAACTTACCCCACAAGGTCTTCCAAAAGTAACTCAAGAACTTAGCATCTCTATCTGAAACAATTGTCCTAGGTATATCATGCAATCTCACAACCTCTCGAAAGAACAAATCAGCAACATGTGAAGCATCATCAGTTTTGTGACATGGAATAAAATGTGCCATCTTAGAAAATCTATCCACAACCACAAAAATTGAATCTCTACCATATTTAGACCTAGGCAACCCTAACACAAAGTCCATCGAAATATCAATCCAAGGTTCACTAGGAATGGGCAGTGGTGTGTATAAACCATGGGGTTGTACTCGAGATTTTGCCTGCCTACATGTAACACATCTATCACAAATCCTCTCAACATCCCTTTTCATGTGTGACCAATAGAAGTGTTCTTGTAAGATGGCCAAGGTCTTAGCAACTCCAAAGTGTCCCATTAACCCTCCACCATGGGATTCCCTCACTAACAAATCTCGCAATGAACAATTAGGCAGACAACTTATTTTCCCGAAACAAATAATCATCATGTCTAAAGAACTTTCCAAATGCAGATTTCTCACAAGATTGGTACACATCGCTAAAATCATGGTCTAACCGATATAGTTCTTTGATGTGTTCAAAACCAAGCAACTTAGCATCAAGAGTGGAAAGTAATGCATACCTGCGGGAGAGTGCATCTGCCACGACGTTTTCCTTACCTTGTTTGTATCGAATCACATATGGAAACGTCTCGATGAATTCCACCCAACGTGCATGTCTCTTGTTCAGCTTGTGTTGGCCTTTCAAATGCTTTAAGGACTCATGATCAGTGTGAATCACGAATTCCTTGGGCCATAGATAGTGCTGCCATGTCTCTAAAGCTCGAACCAATGCATACAATTCTTTATCATAAGTGGGGTAATTAAGTGCAGCCCCGCTTAATTTCTCACTAAAGTATGCAAGTGGTCTTCCATCCTGCATAAGCACAGCGCCTATACCTACACCAGAAGCATCACATTCAATTTCGAACGTTTTAGAAAAGTCAGGTAAAGCCAGTAAAGGAGCATGAGTTAGTTTGTATTTGATAAGCTGAAACGCCTTATCTTGCTCTTCACCCCACTTGAATGCAACGTTCTTCTTGATAACTTCGGTAAGTGGTGCGACAATGGTGCTAAAATCTTTCACGAACCTCCTATAAAAACTAGCAAGTCCATGAAAACTTCTCACATTACCTATACTGGAGGGGGTCGGCCAGTCTTGAATGGCCTTGATCTTCTCATCATCAACCTCGATTCCTTTTGCACTCACAACAAAACCTAAAAAAACAAGCTTATCGGTGCAGAAAGTACACTTTTTGAGGTTAGCATACAAGTTTTCTTCTCGAAGTATATCTAACACTGAATGCACATGTGAGACATGGTCATGTAGATTCTTGCTATAGATCAGAATATCATCAAAATAAACAACTACGAATTTACCAATGAAAGCACGCAACACATGATTCATTAAACGCATGAAAGTACTAGGTGCATTAGTTAATCCAAATGGCATGACTAACCACTCATACAATCCATATTTCGTTTTGAATGCTGTCTTCCATTCGTCTCCCTCTTTCATTCGTATTTGATGATACCCGCTCTTAAGGTCAATCTTTGAAAACACACAGGAACCATGCAACTCATCTAACATGTCATCTAAGCGAGGAATGGGGTGTCGATACTTTACCGTTATATTGTTGATGGCTCTGCAATCCACACACATTCTCCATGTCCCATCCTTCTTAGGCACTAAAATCACCGGAACTGCGCAAGGACTCATGCTTTCCCTTATGTATCCTTTTTCCATCAACTCCTCAACTTGTCTTTGCAACTCCTTTGTTTCCTCTGGATTACTTCGATATGCTGGTCGGTTTGGAATTGATGCTCCGGGAACAAAATCTATTTGGTGTTCGATCCCTCGGATTGGTGGTAATCCATGCGGTACTTCCTCGGGAAATACATCCTCGAACTCCTGCAAGAGAGAAACCACAACACTAGGCAAAGAAGACTCAAGTTGGTTAGTGTTGAAAAGGGCTTCCTTGTACATGAGTACAATCATTGGCCGTTTTGAAATCAAAGCTCGCTTAACCTCACTACGCTCCCTCACGTGTTTCACTCAAGAATATGATTCGCTCCAATTCCACTCGTGTTTCACTCAATTAAATTTGGCTTTTACCCTCTGATACACTCACACTCTCTTGCATTTTTCCACTCGTAGTATCCTCTATAGGTTCTTATCAAACTAATCAAACAAATATCAAAATTTCCAGCAACAATTCACCCTAAAACTCAGCACAAAAATACAAGATGAATGAAGTTGCAGCCAATTAGGTTTAATTGAGAGTGAATTTTCTCTCTTGTTCTTCATGAACATGTGATCTTATCAAGCTATGCTTGTGGCGATCAAAACCATGACTTATCTCTCACATTCTCATCTACGTCTTGGGAGTGGCGTCAATATCTTCTTTCATAATTTTGGTTCTTGATTGAGTTCTAATCATTGGGTCAAAGTTCTTTATAACTTTGGTTCTTGATTGACATATAATCAATGGGTCAAAATTCTTATTTTATAAACCTGTTTTAATCTTTCTTGGGGTTGTGTTTCAATTTGGTCGTGGGTGTCGTATCGTTATATACGGGGTTCGCATCACTATCATTCAACCATTGTAGTTTATAAGGTTTTGGGTGCTTCAAAGTTGCTAAATTCAATTTTTCCACCAAAATAGTGCTAGCCACATTAGTACAACTCCTCCCGTCAATAATCATACTACATACCTTATCATTAACATAGCAACGGGTGTGAAAAATGTTATCACGTTGTACCTCATCATCTTCCTTGGCTTGAGCACTAAGAGCTCTCCTTGCAACCAAAAGTTCTCCACCCACCGGATATTCAAGTTTACTTGCATCCTCCAAAAGTGGCATGGACTCATCATCAGAGTCACCCTCGGATTTGATACCACCCTCATCCTTCAAAACCATTACTCTTTTGTTTGGGTATTGTGATGCAATATGACCTGCTCCCAAACACTTAAAGCACTTAATGTCACGGGTTCTAGAAGGTTGAGAATCTGATTTCCTTGATTTAATGTGCCTTCGGCCTTATGCTCTTTGGAAGGTTCGGCCTTGGCCTTGAAACTAGGCTGGTCCTCCCTCTTGCTCCAATTCGGTTTCCATGACGATGACGAACCCGAATTTTGCCCAACCCGTGTGGAACCCTTCCTCTTCAATTGTTGTTCCACTTTAATGGCCATGTGTACCATGTCAGGCAATTCAACATAATGTTGCAACTCCACTACATTTGCAATGTCTCGGTTCAGCCCATTTAGAAACCTAGCCATAGTCGCTTCTCGGTCCTTCTCTACATCAGCTCGAATCATGGCTATCTCCATCTCCTTGTAGTAGTCTTCAACACACTTAGACCCTTAAGTAAGAGTTTGCAATTTTTGAAACAAACCCCTATAATAGTGGCTTGGAATGAATCTCCTCCTCATAACAGCTTTCATCTCATCCCATGTCTCAATAGGTCTTTCTTCATTCCGTCTTCCGTCTCCTACTCACAATCAATTGATCCCACCAAACAATAGCATAATCGGTGAATTCTATGGCTGCCAATTTCACCTTCTTCAATTCGGAATATTCATGGCAATCAAACACCAATTCTATTCTTTTCTCCCACTCCAAATAAGCTTCAGGATCAGTTTTTGATGTGAACCCCGTATATAACGATACGACACCCACCACCAAATTGAAACAAAACCCCAAGAAAGATTAAAACAGGTTTATAACAAAAAAGAATTTTGACCCATTGATTATATGTCAATCAAAGAACCAAAGTTATAAAGAACTTTGACCCAATAATTAGAACTCAATCAAAAACCAAAATTATAAAAGAATGATATTGACGCCACTCCCAAGACATAGATAAGAAGGTGGGAGATAAGTCATTTTTGATCGCCACAAGCAAAGCTTGATAAGATCACATGTTCATGAAAAGAACAAGAGAGAAAATTCACTCTCTCAATAAAACATAAGGTGGCTGCATCTTAATTTATCTTGTTATTTTTTTTAGAGTTACAAGACAAGCCTTTTTATAGGCAAAGAAAATAAACTAGTTTTGGAACATAATTAATTCCTAAACAAAATGTCTAAATTGTAAGGCTTAAAATCTAGAAAAATAAAACTAACATGGAAAGTAAATAATCCTAACAAAATAACCTACTAAATAAGAGATTGAGTGATATTAAATTTACAAGATCTTCTAAATATCCAAGATATGCAAAATATACATTAAATTTTCAATATCTTCTGAATCTCCAAGATTTGCTAGATATGTATTGAATTTTCAAGATCTTCTGAATCTTCAAAGTTTGTTAGATATTTTGAATAACATCAAAGTGACCCATTGTAGTTTTAAGCCCAAATCTTGCTTGCTTCCTTGGGTTCTATCATTCCCTCTTTCCTCAAAACGATTTGTCCTCAAATCATGACACATCTTTATTGTTGTTCGAAGAGGTGATTGAAACCTGAAAATAGTGTTAGAAAATCCTCACGTGTTTTACTCCAATCACTCATGTGTTTCACATTTTTTTTTTCGTCCCAAAAAAAAAAATAAAAAAAAAAAATAAATCAAACCAGAAAACACTACGAAAACAGTTTTGAAGCTAACTTGATATGGTGCGGAAAAGTTGTGGTGATAAGCGAATCGACAGAATGATTTGATGAAGCAAGATGAGAAATAATAATAATAATAAAATGAAAGGTAGATTGATGTTGGGTGGCGTAGACAAGAACAAAGAAAAATAAAACAAAACATGAAAAACTAATTGATAAACTAAAATGATGGATATGCGGAAAAGAAAAAAAAAATAATAAATTGGATAACCAAACCTGAATTAATTCCTAAAGCTCTGATACCAACTGATGCGAACCCCTTATATAACGATACGACACCCACGACCAAATTGAAACACAACCCTAAGAAAGATTAAAACAGGTTTATAACAAAAGAATTTTGACCAATTGATTATATGTCAATCAAAGAACCAAAGTTATAAAGAACTTTGACCCAATGATTAGAACTCAATCAAGAACCAAAATTATAAAAGAAGGATATTGACGCCACTCCCAAGACATAGATGAGAAGGTGGGAGATAAGTCATGGTTTGATCGCCACAAGCAAAGCTTGATAAGATCACATATTCATGAAGAACAAGAGAGAAAATTCACTCTCAATTAAACCTAATTGGCTGTAACTTTATTCATCTTGTTATTTTTTTTAGAGTTACAAGACAAGCCTTTTTATAGGCAAAGAAAATAAACTAGTTTTAGAACATAATTAATTCCTAAACAAAATGTCTAAATTGTAAGGCTTAAAATCTAAAAAAATAAAACTAACATGGAAAGTAAATAATCCTAACAAAATAACCTACTAAATAAGAGATTGAGTGATATTAAATTTACAAGATCTTCTAAATATCCAAGATATGCAAAATATACATTAAATTTTCAATATCTTCTGAATCTCCAAGATTTGCTAGATATGTATTGAATTTTCAAGATCTTCTGAATCTTCAAAGTTTGTTAGATATTTTGAATAACATCAAAGTGGCCCATTGTAGTTTTAAGCCCAAATCTTGCTTGCTTCCTTCGGTTCTATCAGTTTTACCTTGAAAGGTTGGAATCTTCACCTTTATACTACCCAAATTATTATCAACCCTCTCTCCATACCTATCTCCTCTATTCCTATACCTATATTCTCTATTCTGATGCCTAACTCCTCTACCTCCCATTCCACGCCTAAATCTACCCACACTTATATTGGACATGTGATTAGCCTCATCCATGTCATTATCATCCCCATAGTAATCATTAACTTCTTCTCTAATCGGAACTCTCTCTCGTCTACGTGCTTGTGGAACGGGTGGTGACTGTTCCACACGTGAATTTTCCACTTGATCTAATCGCTCATGTAATTGTTCCAATTCCCCCCTCATCATCCGTCTCATCTCCTCTATTAATGCTTCCTTCCAAAGCTTTATATCCGCCGGGATGGAAGAATCCTCAGTAGAGCCTTTATCTTTGTTTTCGAATATGTTTCTTGCAAAAAAAAATAATAATAACAATAATAATAATAATAAGGGACCTCACAGCACTTCCTCACATGTTTTCGCTCGAATAATCAATTCACTCAACACTCGTGTTTACACACAATAAATTTGGCTTTTACCCTCAGTATGTACTCACAACTCTTGCCTTTTTCCCCTCGTAATTTCTCAAAAGTTCTTATCAAACTAACCAAACAATAATCAAGATTTCTTAGTCGCATTCACACGAGACAAAAGAAATCTCCTCCTAGGTTCACACGAAAATGAATCACAATGAAACTGGAATAACAAAGATGAGTTCCTAGTACCAATTTTTTTTTTTTTGTTTAATTGCCACTGCACGAAACCAAGAAGAGAAATAACAATAGCTGATATATTCAACTATAGGATCGTTCTGAAACAAAAATTTTGTACTCTTTTTTTTTTTTTTTTTTTTTTTTTTTAGGATTGATCAAACGAAGAACAACTAAGATACATAAAACCTAATGTTAGAAGCCGAAGCTCTGATACCAAATTATGCGAACCTCGTCAGTTGTAGCACAATTGAGATGCCTAGGACCGTTCTAATATCTGGTTTGAATGGAAACCGCGACCCAACACCTATAATGAGATGTGAACCTTGGTATAAGGATGACGCCACAATCGAGGATGGAGTAATCGATTGATAAGTCAAAAGGAGGAATGCCACAGAGAAATCTGATAAGTTCCAATTAGTTCTTAAAGAACAAAAGAGAAATTAAGCTCTCAATTTTCATTCAATTTCTGATCTGCCACATTACATCCTTTTTGTTCTTTATAAACTAAAACCCTAAAAGAAAATAGAGGCTACATGCCTTTTAAAAAAGAAACAAAATATTCGGCCATTAATTGCCTTACAAAACAAGAAACTAATGAAAACTAAATCAATCAACTAATTGACTTAATCCTTATTTGGAAGGCTGAAATTAAAGCAAATCAGCCTCTTAATTTGGGAAACAAATCAATTCATTATTCATTGAAAATCTAAAAAGGAAACAACTTAAATTGAATCTTCTTGCTTGTGCCACACGCCCAAGCTTTCTGCCACACACCCAAGTCAACTCCTATTCAGCCCAATTAATTGCCTTGATGATGTTAATTAGGCCTTGGTGATGAGTCCCACATCGGTTAGTGAGGGTGGTCTTGGGTGTTATATATATGAGTTTGCAATCCTCCCTTTGCAAGCTAGCTTTTGAGGAGGAGTTAGGCAAATCTGTATTATATGGTATCAGAGCCACACCTTGTCTGGTCGGTGGGCTATGTACGAAGGTTCTCTGCACGAGGACTTGCAGTCTAAAGGGGTCGAGAATGATGAGTCCCACATCGGTTAGCGTGGGTGGTCTTGGGTGTTATATATATGAGTTTGCAATCCTCCCCTTGCAAGCTAGCTTTTGAGGAGGAGTTAGGCAGATCCGTATTACTTGGTCTTCATATGGGCTCATCTTGGACTTTATTAAGTCGGAATCAGCCCAAGTGTCTTGAATCAAGCCATTCAATGCTTCCTTGAATCTCTTAGCCCTTGCCTTTGTTATTGGCCCAACCGGAACATGTAATGGGTCACTTGGTGTAGCTCCCTTGTTCGTAACACAAGCCATGAAAACTTCTCACTTCACTCACAGTTTTAGGTGTCGGCCATTCTTGAATAGCCTTTACATTTTCACTATCTACTTCAATTCCATTTGAACTCACGACATAACTCAAGAAAATGAGGCGATCAGTGCAAAATGAACATTTCTTTAAGTTAGCATACAACTTGTTTTTGCGCAAAGCATCAAACACACATTTTAAATGCATAACATGCTCATCAACAGATTTGCTATACACTAGAATGTCATCAAAATAGACAACCACAAATATTCCAATACACTCATGCAAAACGTGGTTCATTAATCGCATAAATGTACTAGGGGCATTGGTTAGGCCAAACGGCATTACCATCCACTCATACAATCCATGTTTTGTTTTAAAAGCGATTTTCCACTCATCACCTGCTTTTATTCTAATTTGGTGATAATCACTTTTCAAATCAATTCTAGAAAAGACACATGCACCATGCAATTCATCCAACATGTTATCAAGTCGAGGTATGGGGTGTCGATACTTTACCGTTATTTTGTTGACAGCTCCACAATCCACACACATACGCCAACTTCCATCCTTCTTTGGTACCAACAAAACGGGTACTGCACATGGACTTAAACTTTCTCTTATAAGTCCTTTCTTCAAGAGCTCTTCCACTTGCTTTTGTAGCTCCTTTGTCTCTTCGGGATTGTTTCTATAGGCTGGCCTATTAGGGATAGCAGCCCCGGGAATGAGGTCAATTTGATGTTCTATCCCTCTCAAAGGTGGTAAACCTTGAGGTAAATCATCGGGAAAAACTTCATCGTACTCATGCAAAACATCAATAACAACACTTGGCTAATGAGTAGTTAGTAATGAGAAGGGTCAAAGTCGTTAGTAAAAAAATGAGCCTCCTTACCTTGTACAAAAGTACAATCATTGGCCTATAAGTAGTTAAAGCCTTCCTCACATCTCTCATTTTTGCATAGAAGCTCATTTTCTTTCCCTCTTTTCTTTCTATGGCCGAGTGGCCCTCACTCATTTTCTCATCTTCTTTTTTCTCACTTTTCTCTTTTTCTTTTCCACTCTCTTTTCTTTTTCTCTCGGCTTCTCTTTGAACGAACTCTCCATAAGACTTCTCAAGTTGCAATTGATCTTCAAAGATCTGTCTAGGGGTCAAAGGAAGAAGTGTATACTTTTTGCCTTCTTTCTCAACCATATACCTATTAAGATATCCATTATGGTTCACTCTCCTATCCCATTGCCATGGTCTACCTAACAACAAGTGACTAGCTTGCATAGGAACAACATCGCAATTAACTTCATCATGGTACCTGATACGAACCACAATCAATCACAATCCCTAAAATCCCTTAATCAAAATCCCTAAAATCCCTTAAGGTTTTTGAGGTTGCCTGTGATGCCTCAGGTGTAGGAATAGGAGGGGTTCTAAGTCAAGAAGGGCACCCTATAGCTTTCTTTAGTGAGAAACTCAATGAAGCCAAACAGAAGTATTCCACTTATGATAAGGAGTTCTATGCTATTGTTAGAGCCCTTCATCATTGGCAGTACTATCTCTTACCAAATGAGTTTGTCCTATACTCTGACCACCAAGCTTTAAAGTACCTTCAATCCCAAAAGAACCTGAATCATAGACATGTCTCATGGGTGGAGTTTCTTCAAATGTTCAATTTTGTCATTAGACATCGCCCAGGTGAGGACAACAAAGTCGCTGACGCCCTTAGTCGAGTTACCACCATACTTCAAACCTTGAGCACCCAAGTCATAGGATTTGATAGGATTAAAGCTGAGTATTCCACATGTCCCGATTTTGGGATCATCTTTCAGGATGTTTCAAATGGGCCTAATCGTGACTATGAAGGCTTCCTTATTCGAGATGGATATCTCTTTAAAGGAGTATACCTATGTATTCCTCGCACTTCTCTTAGGGATTTTATAGTTTGGGAGATGCACGCAGGAGGGTTAGCTGGGCATTTAGGTAGAGATAAAACTATAGCCTTAGTTGAGGATAGGTTTTATTGGCCCTCTTTGAAACGAGATGTCGCCCGAATTGTCTCTCAATGTCGGACGTGCCACCTAGCTAAAGCCAAGAAACGAAATACCGGGTTGTATACCCCTTTACCTGTTCCCCACGCCCCATGGAGAGATTTGAGCATGGATTTTGTTTTGGGTTTACCTAGGACAGCTCAAGGTCTAGACTCTGTACTAGTGGTGGTTGATAGGTTCTCTAAAATGGCCCATTTCATTCCCTGTGCTAGGACTACAGATGCCTCGCATGTTGCGAAGTTGTTTTTCAAAGAAATTGTCCGGTTGCATGGTTTACCAGTCACCATAGTTTCTGATAGGGACGTTAGGTTTGTAAGCTATTTTTGGAAGACATTGTGGAAACTCTTTGGAACTACCTTAAAATTTTCTTCAGCCTTTCACCCTCAGACAGATGGCCAAACAGAGGTTGTTAACCGGAGTTTAGGAGACTTATTGCGTTGTTTGGTAGGTAATAAGCCGGGCACTTGGGATTTATACCTTCCAATGGCAGAATTTGCATATAACAATGCTGTCCATCGAACCACTGGTAAAAGTCCTTTTATGATTGTTTATGGCATTTCACCCCGTCAGCCTATTGACCTGGTTCCTTCATTACCCCTTTCTCGCCCTTCTGAATTTGCCACTGATTTTGCCCAACATATGCATGACCTACATGATGAGATTAAACGAAAAATTATTCTAAGTAATGAAAACTATAAACTAGCTGCTGATGCACATCGTAGACCATTGGAATTTAACGTGGATGATTATGTGATGGTTCGTATTTGTCCAGAATGATTTCCTAAGCAATCAAAAAAGAAATTACAAGCTCGTGCCATGGGCCCTTTTCGTATTCTCAAAAGGCTTGGCTCTAATGCTTACTTAATTGAATTACCCCCAAATTTGACTATTAGTCCAGTGTTTAATATAGCAGATTTGTTTCCTTACCGAGGCACTTTCGAGCCTCCAGTTGTTTCTTTTGATTTTGCTTCAGGTATGACTTCGGCTAGAACTCCGCCTCCTCCATCATCTCCACCAATGGTTGCTGAAGCTGTAGAAGACATTTTAAGTCATGAGTACGTGACCTCACCTAATGGTGGCTTTCGACGATTTCTGATCCGTTGGCACAACCGTCCAGATATAGATGACTCTTGGGTTTCTGAGGAAGACTTGCAACGTTTGGATCCTTCTCGCTTGGATTCTTATTTGCAACACCACTCGTCGGAGTCGAGTCCTTTTCAACCCGAGGGGAATGATGTAGAACACCCTAAGCTCCACACCTATGCTAGAAGAAGGAAGAGACATAATTGATTGATTGATTATGGATTCTTGGGATTTTGATTGAGTCAACTAAAGGGATTTTAGGGATTGTGATTGATTAGTGATTTAAGGGATTTTGATTGAGTCAACTAAAGAGATTTTAGGAATTGTGATTGATTAGTGATTTAAGGGATTTTGATTGAGTCAACTTAAGGGATTCTAGGGATTATGATTGATTGATTGATTGAGTGGGATTTTAGGGATTTTGTTGGAACTTTTCTTATTTGTTTAGTTTTTGAATTTTTTCCTTTTGTATTTGGCCACTATAAATAGTGGCCTAATTTTCATTGTTAAGCAGACTTGATGAAATAAAATTGTTCACAAATTCCCTCCATCTTTTCTAGCTCTCTTTCCTTGCTATTCTTATTTGTTTAGTTAATTTCTAGTATAAGTTTTCCATCATTTAATGATGTAGAACACCCTAAGCTCCACACCTATGCTAGAAGAAGGAAGAGACATAATTGATTGATTGATTATGGATTCTTGGGATTTTGATTGAGTCAACTAAAGGGATTTTAGGGATTGTGATTGATTAGTGATTTAAGGGATTTTGATTGAGTCAACTAAAGAGATTTTAGGAATTGTGATTGATTAGTGATTTAAGGGATTTTGATTGAGTCAACTTAAGGGATTCTAGGGATTATGATTGATTGATTGATTGAGTGGGATTTTAGGGATTTTGTTGGAACTTTTCTTATTTGTTTAGTTTTTGAATTTTTTCCTTTTGTATTTGGCCACTATAAATAGTGGCCTAATTTTCATTGTTAAGTAGACTTGATGAAATAAAATTGTTCACAAATTCCCTCCATCTTTTCTAGCTCTCTTTCCTTGCTATTCTTATTTGTTTAGTTAATTTCTAGTATAAGTTTTCCATCATTTTGGTATCAGAGCCAGGTTACTTCCATCATTGCTGATTCCATACTTCCATACTGCCATTATAGTTTCAAATACTGCCACAACACTTCCAATAAACACACCCACCAAACAGCCCACAACTCCTTGCCAAATAAACCCCATCACCCTACTAAACACACCCCAAACACCTCTCCCAATAAACACCACCAGCTGCTGTTTTCTAGTCTAGTCACATAGCGCCACCTCTTTTGCCACGACATCCACCAGAGTTCTCACAGCCGATCGAAGCAACAAACGATTTTGAGGGGTATTTTGCTATATCTCGAAATTCTGGGTTATGTGGCAAATATCAAATAGTTGGAGGATCTTTCTCAATTTTTCCATCATCAAAGAAAAATTTTAATCGGATCCAGGTTAGTCAACAACTCTGCTATAGTCACTGTGCTTTGTTAATTTTGGTTGGTTATTTGTGTAGTTTGCATTAGATCTTTGCCTCTAAAAAAAAAAAAAAAAAAAAAAAAAAAAAAAAAAAAAACCTTTATATAAACTTTTCGTTAATTTAGTGGTTTATGTGCATCGCTTTTAGTTTTAATTTTTATTCGATAGAGGATTTTAGTTTTTTTCTTTTCTAATTAAAAAAAAAAAAATGTCAGATACATCAGAAGCCTCAAACACAAACCTTAACAACCGAGTTATTAACCTTGAGACTAAAGTTGACCACATCATGTTTGAAATGTCCGAGCTTAAGTCCCAAGTAACGCTTATTGCCTCTAAACTCTTGGGAAAACAACCTATGGAACCTCTTGAAAACTCCACAATGGCCCAAGTATCTGGTTCGTCCGTAGCTCGTAAGGAAAACTACCCAGCTAGAAATAATTCTCTTGGTATATTACCAACCCCTAGGGATGAATTACTGCCTCAAACTCATACTCTAGGAAGAGAACATCTTAAGGTAGTAGGAAATAAGACATTTGAGAGAGACACTGAACAATCCATTAGAGGAGACAATTTTGAGGGTCGTCGGTTTAGGAGTGACACTTTCGAAGACCATAGGGCCACTCAACCTTTTAGGCGTCAGTATAGGAATGCAGAGTTAGATGAGGAACCTTTCGAAGATCCTAGACGGCCGCGTTACCCATACTATGAGTCCAATGACCCTACTAGGCGTGTCAAGCTTGAAGCTCCCGTTTTTGAAGGAGGGGTAGATCCTAATGTATTCCTAGATTGGTTATCAGCCTTAGAAGACTATTTTGAGTGGTATGACATTAGAGATCCCTACAAAGTCCGTTTCGCTAAGGTTAGGTTGACCGGTAGAGCAAAATTGTATTGGAACTCAATCCAACACCAATTTGATCAACTAGATTTGGACCCTATAACCTTGTGGGCAGAAATGAAACTCAAGTTAAAAGAAAAATACTTACCTTCTTTCCATAAGGGTGAATTAGTGGACCAATTACTAAACCTTAAGCAAGCATCTTCTAGTGTTACCGAATACCTTAACCGATTTGATGAACTCAAGTTAAGGTGTGAGCTTCGTGAGGAACCTAGATTGGTGGTAGCTAGGTTTGTGAATGGGTTGAGAGTAGACATTAAACATGAGGTGGAGCGACTATGATGCGGAACCCCAAGACCCAAATTGTTTCTTCGAACTCTTTATCACTCACAACCAGATTTGATTTCACACCAAAGTAATTCAGGTTGATTTGTTCTATCACCCAAGAAATGCGTTTTGACAAAAACCCAAGAGAATACCCTTGAACCCAAGATCAAAGCAATCAAGAACAATAGAAATAGGAAGTAGAATTGAAATACAAAGACAAACTCAATTGCATCAATTCAACACCTTAAGCATAAAATCACAAGAAAGAAAACTCTCTTAAATTCCATATAGGAAATGTTTGAAGAAATATTCAGATGCCCCAAAATAAAATTAAACAGCCCTATTTAAAGATTTTACAACCAGAATGTATATTGAGCCTAGACACTAATCAAGGTGGAGTCAACCCTCTCATCAATGCCAAAATTACTCCTTGATTCATGCCATTAGTGATTCCTTGATTCTTGCCATCATGAATGTCAAAATAACTCCTTGATTCATGCCATTAATTAGTGAATGAATCTGGACACCACTTGAATGGTTGGAAATAAGATGGGCTGAATCCAAAGCTAGTCTTTTAGCCAAATTACATTAATCAAATTGGGCTCTTTAAAATCTCCATGCTTAGACAGCCCATTATCTACCCAATTTTGCACAAATAGTTGAAGTTGTTCCTTTAACCTTTTAGCTTGGGCCCTGGTGATTGGTCTGTTAAAATCTTCAAGATGAATCTCCAAGTCACTTCCTTGAGCACTAGGGGCATGTGGAGCAGCATTTGTAACATTTCCCTGCCCTTCAAAATGATTCGTCCTCGAATCAGATCCTGCATCAATATCAAAGGGAGATAAATCAGAAACATTAAAAGTAGCTGAAACACCATACTCACCAGGTAGATCAATGCGGTATGCATTGTCATTGATCTTTGCAACAACTTGAAAAGGTCCGTCTCCACGAGCATCCAATTTTGATTTCCTTTTGGAAGGAAATCTTTCCTTGCGCATGTGAACCCAAACCCAATCTCCTGGTTCAAATGACACCATGCGCCTTCCTTTGTTCACTTGAGATGCAATTTGCTCATTTCGCTTCTCTATCTTTTGTCTTGCTTTGTCATGAATGGATTTAACCATCTCTGCCCTTTTATATCCATCTGTATTAGAAATCTCACTCAAAGGAATAGGTAAAAGATCCAAAGGAGTTAGTGGATTAAATCCATACACAATTTTAAAGGGAGAAAACCCAGTGGTAGAATGCACACTCCTATTATATGCAAATTCAACAAAAGGCAGATTATCTTCCCAAGTTTTAACATTCCTTCCAATCAAAGCACGCAACAACGTTCCCAAAGTCCTATTTACTACTTCAGTTTGCCCATCAGTTTGAGGATGGGAAGCAGTAGAAAACAATAATTTAGTACCAAGTTTGGACCAAAGTACTCGCCAGAAGTGACTCAAAAATTTAACATCTCGATCCGACACAATGGTTTTTGGAATGCCATGTAAACGCACAATCTCTTTAAAGAATAAATCAGCAATATGTACTGCATCATCAGTTTTATGACATGGTATGAAATGAGCCATTTTGGAAAAACGATCCACAACTACAAAAATTGAGTCCTTTCTATTTCTAGTCCTTGGTAGACCCAAAACAAAGTCCATAGAAATGTCAACCCAAGGATTTGTTGGTACTGGCAAAGGCATGTATAATCCATGGGGTTGAGTTCTAGATTTAGCTTGTCTACATGAAATGCAACTAGAACAGATTTTCTCAACACTCTTACGCATATTAGGCCAAAAGAAGTGTTCATGCAAGATGCTCAAAGTTTTGTCAATGCCAAAATGTCCCATAAGACCTCCACTATGAGCTTCACGAACAAGCAATTCCCTAATTGAACTATTAAGCACACATAATTTTTCTCCTTTAAAAAGAAATCCCTCATGCCTATAGAAATCACGAAATGCCGCATGCTCACAAGAATTATAAACATTAGAGAAATCACTATCATGTGCATACAAATCCTTCAAATGCTCAAATCCTAACAACTTAGTTGAAAGAGTAGAGATTAGAGCATACCTTCTAGATAACGCATCTGCCACGATGTTCTCTTTACCTTGCTTATATTGAATCACATATGGAAAGGATTCTATAAATTCCATCCATTTTGCATGACGCTTGTTTAGCTTACTTTGCCCTTTCAAGTGTTTCAATGACTCGTGATCTGTATGAATCACGAACTCTTTTGGTAACAAATAATGTTGCCATGTTTGCAATGCCCTCACCAAAGCATACATCTCCTTATCATAAGTTGAGTAGTTAAGTTGTGCTCCATGTAGCTTTTCACTAAAATAAGCAACGGGCCTTTTTTCCTGCAATAAAACAGCACCTATACCAATCCCGGAGGCGTCACATTCAATTTCAAAAGTTGAATCGAAATTGGGTACCCTCAACAATGGTGCACTGCTCAACTTCTCCTTTAGCACAGAAAATGCATGTTCTTGTTCTTTACCCCAAATAAACCCCTTATCTTTCTTCATGATTTCAGTTAATGGTGCTAAAATCTTTGACAAATCTCCTATAGAAACTTGCCAAGCCATGAAAACTTCTCACTTCACTCACAGTTTTAGGTGTTGGCCATTCTTGAATAGCCTTTACCTTTTCACTATCTACTTCAATTCCATTTGAACTCACGACATAACCCAAGAAAATGAGGCGATCAATGCAAAATGAACATTTCTTTAAGTTAGCATATAACTTGTTTTTGCGCAAAGCATCAAACACACATTTTAAATGCTTGACATGCTCATCAACAGATTTGCTATACACTAGAATGTCATCAAAATAGACAACCACAAATATTCCAATACACTCATGCAAAACATGGTTCATTAATCGCATAAATGTACTAGGGGCATTGGTTAGGCCAAACGGCATTACCATCCACTCATACAATCCATGTTTTGTTTTAAAAGCGGTTTTCCACTCATCACCTGCTTTTATTCTAATTTGGTGATAACCACTTTTCAAATCAATTCTAGAAAAAACACATGCACCATGCAATTCATCCAACATGTCATCAAGTCGAGGTATGGGGTGACGATACTTTACCGTTATTTTGTTGACAGCTCTACAATCCACACACATACGCCAACTTCCATCCTTCTTTGGTACCAACAAGACGGGTACTGCACATGGACTTAAACTTTCTCTTATAAGTCCTTTCTTCAAGAGCTCTTCCACTTGCTTTTGTAGCTCCTTTGTCTCTTCGGGATTGCTTCTATAGGCTGGCCTATTAGGGATGGCAGCCCCGGGAATGAGGTCAATTTGATGTTCTATCCCTCTCAAAGGTGGTAAACCTTGAGGTAAATCATCGGAAAAAACTTCACCATACTCCTGCAAAACATCAATAACAACACTTGGCAAAGAAGGGTCAATGTCGTTAGTAGAAAAATAAGCCTCCTTGTACAAAAGTATAATCATTGGCCTATGAGTAATTAAAGCCTTCCTTACATCTCTCATTTTTGCATAGAAGCTCATTTTCTTTCCCTCTTTTTCTATGGCTGAGTGTTCCTCACTCATTTTCTTCTTTTCACTCATTCTCTCATCTTCTTTTTTCTCACTTTTCTCTTTTTCTTTTCCACTCTCTTTTCTTTTTCTCTCGGCCTCTCTTTGAATGAAATCTCCATAAGACTTCTCAAGTTGCAATTGATCTTCAAAGATCTGTTTAGGGGTCAAAGGAAGAAGAGTATACTTTTTGCCTTCTTTCTCAACCATGTACCTATTAAGATATCCATCATGGTTCACTCTTCTATCCCATTGCCACGGTCTACCTAACAACAAGTGACTACCTTGCATAGGAACAACATCACAATTAACTTCATCATGGTACCTTCCAATAGTAAATGGAACCCTCACTTGTTTAGTGACCTTCACTTCCGCACTATTGTTAAGCCATTGCAATCTATAAGGTCTTGGATGTTTTGTAGTTTCCAACCCTAACTTATCCACAAATAAAGTACTAGCCACATTGACACAACTACCCCCATCAATAATCAAACTACACACTTTCCCTTCAACTAAACACCTAGTATAAAAAAGATTTTCCCTTTGCAACCTAACCCCCTCATTATCCTCTTTCACTTGCACATTAAGAGCACGCCTAGTAACCAACAATTGTCCCTCAGTAGGCAACTCAACATCACTACAATCCTCTAACGGAGGCATCTCATCCTCATCATTACTTTCCTCATCTGTCTCTACCCCATTACCACGCATCACCATTGCCCTTTTATTTGGGCATTGAGATGCTATGTGCCCATACCCCAAACACCTAAAACACTTAATGTCACGACTTCTAAAGTTTTGATTAGAAGTAGTACCTTTGTTTTTGTTGTCAAGTGATTGAGATAATTGCGCCTTGTCATCCTTTTTTATTTGGGCAGCCTTGTTATCATTCCTCCAATTCGGCCTCCCTGAATTGTTTTGAGCTGAAAAGGTGTTGGCTTGTTTCCCCTTCCCTTTGCGTTGCAATTGCCTTTCTATCTTCATAGCCATGTGCACCATATCTTCCATCTCCACATAGTGTTGCAACTCCACTCTGTCAGCTATGTCCTTATTAAGTCCATTGAGAAACCTTGCCATGGTGGCCTCTCTATCTTCCTCCACGTTTGCTCGGATCATAGCAACCTCCATTTCTTTGTAGTATTCTTCCACACTCTTTGTTTCTTGTACAAGACTTTGCAATCTTTGGTGCAAGTCTCTATAATAATGGCTTGGAACAAATCTACGCCTCATGATAGCCTTCATTTCAGCCCACGTTCGGATCGGTCTTTCACCATTTCTCCTCCTACTTACAAGAAGTTGATCCCACCATACAAGTGCATATTCTCCAAACTCCACCGCTGCCAGTTTGATCTTCTTTTCCTCCGAATAATTGTGACATTCAAAGATTAATTCCACTTTTCGCTCCCACTCCATATATGCATCCGGATCATTCTTCCCCCAGAAAGGATGGAATTTTCATTTTTATACTCCCGATATTCCTATCAAGATCATTTTGGTTCCACCTACCCCTTCCATAATTTCGACCTTCATTGACCAAGGGAGCTTGATCATCAAATTCCTCTTCAGACTCTTCTATATATTGAGGTGCAGGTTGCCTTCTTGCCCTTGGAATGTTTTGGGCAGTCCCTTCACGCAAGGCATTGATCTCGTTTTGTTGCCTCTCCAAAGTGTCATTCATGTTGCCAAGAACAAGTTGAATCCTCTCAAACTGTTGTTGCATGGCGTTGAGAAGAAATTCTTGGTCTTTTGGTGCACTTCCGCTTACTTCCATTTTTATTTTTTTTTTGTGCAATCTGAAATATCAAAGAAAAATAACAAACAAGAACCTCACAAACACTCCCTCACGTGTTTCCCTCGTACTCCTCTTGTGTTTAACTCAAATTGGTTTTTACCCTCTTTTGAACTCACACTCTCTTGCCTTTTACCACTCAAGCAATCTTTATGATTTTATACATAAGGGCCAAATCAAACAGCAATCAAGATTTCAATGTAATTCAATTTTTCTAAAGGAATCCAAAAAAATAAACAACAAGGATATGCAAAACAAAGCAACAGAACCAATAAAGAAAAAGGCACACACTTGATGTTTATGGTGACTAATAAAGAAATGGACTCAGAAAAGGACGCTATAGAATAACAAATATTGAATCTAAGAATGAAACTTGTAATTAATTTCTTACAAAATAACACCCAAACACTCAGGAACAGATATATATGTATATTTTTTTTTTTAAACAAAAATCAGACTCAATAGGGTGAGTCGATTCTTCATAACCCAAGGATAATCAATCACACTAATCACAAATGGAGGATCTCGTTCCGAACTGATATTTTTTTTTTTTTTTCGTTTTTTTTTTTTTTAAGAACAAGATCAACAAGCAAGAAGATAATCAACAAGGCTAATGAAAAGAACAGAAAATTAAAAGGATAGATAATTACTTGGTGAGTGTGGCTCTGATACCAAATGATGCGGAACCCCAAGACCCAAATTGTTTCTTCGAACTCTTTATCACTCACAACCAGATTTGATTTCACACCAAAGTAATTCAGGTTGATTTGTTCTATCACCCAAGAAATGCGTTTTGACAAAAACCCAAGAGAATACCCTTGAACCCAAGATCAAAGCAATCAAGAACAATAGAAATAGGAAGTAGAATTGAAATACAAAGACAAACTCAATTGCATCAATTCAACACCTTAAGCATAAAATCACAAGAAAGAAAACTCTCTTAAATTCCATATAGGAAATGTTTGAAGAAATATTCAGATGCCCCAAAATAAAATTAAACAGCCCTATTTAAAGATTTTACAACCAGAATGTATATTGAGCCTAGACACTAATCAAGGTGGAGTCAACCCTCTCATCAATGCCAAAATTACTCCTTGATTCATGCCATTAGTGATTCCTTGATTCTTGCCATCATGAATGTCAAAATAACTCCTTGATTCATGCCATTAATTAGTGAATGAATCTGGACACCACTTGAATGGTTGGAAATAAGATGGGCTGAATCCAAAGCTAGTCTTTTAGCCCAATTACATTAATCAAATTGGGCTCTTTAAAATCTCCATGCTTAGACAGCCCATTATCTACCCAATTTTGCACAAATAGTTGAAGTTGTTCCTTTAACCTTTTAGCTTGGGCCCTGGTGATTGGTCTGTTAAAATCTTCAAGATGAATCTCCAAGTCACTTCCTTGAGCACTAGGGGCATGTGGAGCAGCATTTGTAACAGACTACCCCCTAGAACTTTGGAAGAAGCTTACCATAGAGCCCTAGAAGCTGAGAAATACCTTCGTTGGACTAACCCTAGACGAGTCACTTCTCAAAGCTTTAGTAGTCGACCATCACGAACCACATCTAACTCCCAGCCTTTCACTTCCCAAGCCCCAAATATGCTAAACCCAAATGTTAACTCCACTTCTCAGTTTAGTACAACCAAAGAGTCTTGGCCAACTTCATCTAGTTCGCGTCCTAATAACTCCCAAATAGAATGTTTTCATTGTCATACTAAGGGACACATAGCCTCTCGTTGCCCTCAACGAACTTTGGTTATAGAAGTTGATTCTGTAGATCCCTTGTTAGGTGATGATGAGGGAGAATTTGTTGACCCAATTCCTATGGGGGAGTCCGACGAATTAGATTTAGGAGAGGGATTAGGAGAAAAGGATACCCATCTAGGAGTAGTCAGATGCATGTTATCCACCGTTACTGATCCTGATGCATGGAAAAGAACGAGTATTTTTCATACTTACATCTATTGCAATGATAAGATTTGTAAGTTAGTGATTGATGGGGGTAGTACCATGAATGTCATATCCAAATCTGCTGTAACTAGGTTTCAACTTAAACCAGAACCTCATCCACATCCTTTTAGGGTCGCTTGGGTAGATCGCACATCCTTACCAGTTTCTGAGAGATGTCTAGTGCCAGTTAAACTAGGATCTTGCCTTGAGAAAATATATTGTGATGTTCTACCCATGGATGTCGCTCATATCCTATTGGGTAGACCTTGGTTGTATGACCATGATGTCAAAAGTTTTGGTAGGAACAATACCCATGTCTTTATCCATGAGGGTAAACCGATTGTCTTACGACCTGCCAAACCTGATGATGTAGGCACTCCTCGCCCTAAGGGGAACTCTCCCCAAAACCTACCTCCTAGTGGAACTACCAGACCAACCCTTCATATTCTAGCTCCTAAGGACTTTGAACGAGACTCACAAGAGATAGGGGTTATGTATGCCTTAGTGGTTAAGGAAAGTCATCCAGAGCCCCTAGATCCTAGTTTAGATCATCCATCGATAGTGAGTAACCTATTAAAAGAGTTTAGAGACATTGCACCAGATGACTTACCAAATGAGTTGCCACCTATGAGAGAAATCCAGCATGCTATAGACTTAGTGCCAGGGGCTCAACTCCCGAATCTCCCCCACTATAGAATGAACCCTACCGAACGTGCTGAATTGAAGAGGCAAATCGGAGACCTTTTGGAAAAGGGATTCATACGTCCTAGCCTTAGTCCTTGTGCCGTCCCTGTTTTACTCACCCCTAAGAAAGACGGATCTTGGAGAATGTGTGTTGATAGTCGAGCCATAAACAAAATCACCATCCGATATAGATTTCCCATTCCTAGGCTAGAGGACATGTTAGATGAATTGGCAGGATCGCAATGGTTTTCCAAGATTGATTTAAGGAGTGGGTACCATCAGATTAGGATTAGACTCGGTGATGAGTGGAAAACTGCTTTTAAATCTCCCGATGGACTATATGAGTGGTTAGTGATGCCTTTTGGCATGTCTAATGCCCCTAGTACTTTTATGAGAATGATGAACCATATGTTACAACCTTTCATAGGAAAATTCTTAGTGGTGTACTTTGATGACATCCTCATATACAGCAAAACTAGGGAAGACCACCTTGATCATATTAGGCAGATTTTTCACACCTTAAGAACTGAAAAGATGTTTGTCAACCTTAAAAAGTGTTCATTCATGCAAACTAAAGTTCTTTTCTTAGGTTTCATTGTCTCTTCCCAAGGGATCATAGCTGACCCCGGAAAGGTGCAGTCAATTAGAGATTGGCCCATACCTAGAACTTTGACTGAGGTTAGAAGCTTTCATGGGTTAGCAACCTTTTATAGGAGATTCATTAGGGGATTTAGCACCATCATGGCTCCAATTACAAATTGCATGAGAAAAGGAGAATTTCATTGGACTCCCGCAGCCACTAAAGCCTTAGAAGAAATTAAGAGAAAAATGACTGAGGCACCTGTGTTGAGTCATCCAGATTTTTCTTTTGATTTTGCTTCAGGTATGACTTCGGCTAGAACTCCGCCTCCTCCATCATCTCCACCAATGGTTGCTGAAGCTGTAGAAGACATTTTAAGTCATGAGTATGTGACCTCACCTAATGGTGGCTTTCGACGATTTCTGATCCGTTGGCACAACCGTCCAGATATAGATGACTCTTGGGTTTCTGAGGAAGACTTGCAACGTTTGGATCCTTCTCGCTTGGATTCTTATTTGCAACACCACTCGTCGGAGTCGAGTCCTTTTCAACCCGAGGGGAATGATGTAGAACACCCTAAGCTCCACACCTATGCTAGAAGAAGGAAGAGACATAATTGATTGATTGATTATGGATTCTTGGGATTTTGATTGAGTCAACTAAAGGGATTTTAGGGATTGTGATTGATTAGTGATTTAAGGGATTTTGATTAAGATGAAGATAAAGAAGCATCACCAAGGGATCCATTGCATATTCCAGTTGGGCCAATAACAAGAGCAAGAGCTAAGAGGTTCAAAGAAGCACTTAATGGATTGGTTCAAGAGATTTGGGCTGATGTTAAAGTGGCAAATTCCAAGATGGGCCCAAAAGAAGATCAATGCTTAATTAATTTAATTAAAGCAATTGATGGGCCTGATTCTGGTTAATTTCTTGCCCATGAAGTTGATTTCTTGGTCATGAAGACTTTCCATTATGGAGTTGATTGTTTGGTCACAAAGACTTCCAATTTTGAGTTGATTTCTTACCTATTATGTTTAAGGCAATTAGTTATCAATTTTATTCTTCTTTCCTTATTGTAAGAAATTGACTTTCCTTTTTATTTTATAGGCTTAATGGGCTTAATTGCCTAATTAATTATTTCCTTTTGCTGCTTAGTGTTTTAGCTATATAAATCAGTGTAACCCTAAAGGGAATTCAATTCATGATTAATAATATTTGTGAGAGTATTCTCTTTGGTTCTTCGTAGAACTTTTGAACTTATCAGGATTTTCCTGTGGTGTTCTTCTTAGACTTATCAATCAATTCTTCCATCATTGATTGTGGCGTCATCACCATACCAAGGTTCTTGCTTCCATATAAGCAACGGGTCGAGGTTTCCATACAAATCTGATTCTAGGCGATCTTGGAACCCTACTTGATTCACGGGTTTCGTCAGTTCTTGGCGTGGTTCGTATCAGTTGGTATCAGAGCACGGTTTAGTCTCAGGTTTGCCTATCTTCTTTATTTTATTCAAAAAAAAAAAAAATCAGAAACAAAAAAAAAAAGAAAAAAAAAAAAGAAAGAAAGAAAAGAAAAATCAGAAAAAAAAAGGAGAAAAAAAAATCCGAAAAAAAAAAAGAGAAAAAAAAAAAGTGTGATTTGAGAATTAATTCCTACAATCTTGTTTCAATTTTACAATTTTGTTTTCCCTTTTTGATTCTCAATCCAAATTTCTTGTTACCATCAAACCCTTAAAATTCCATCACACACAACATTGTATTCTTTTCTCTTTCCCTAGCCATTGAATCCAAAATTTTGGTGGTGAGTTTGGGGTGAATTGTTGCTGGAAATTTTGATATTTGTTTGATTAGTTCGATAAGAACCTATAGAGGATACTACGAGTGGGAAAAGGCAAGAGAGTGTGAGTGTATCAGAGGGTAAAAGCCAGATTTAATTGAGTGAAACACGAGTGGAATTGAGCGAATCATATTCTTGAGTGAAACACGTGAGGGAGTGTAGTGAGGTCCTTTATTTTTATTTTTTTTGGTATCTTTTTTAACCTGATTTTGCAGGGTCAAATATGTCACACAATCAAGAAGAAAATTCAAGCGAAAACAATCAACAACCAACCATTCCGAACATACAAATGTAGGCGTTGTTGGGAGAGATGAGGCGGATGATGAGGGTAGAATTAGAGCACATACATGAAAGGTTGGATAGGGTAGAAGAGGGAACACAACAAGGGCAGCCACAAAACATTCCTAATATGCATAGGAGGGATAGAATTCAGTCTAGGGGAGTGAGAGATGGAGATGAGGAGTACATTGGGGATGAGTTTGAGGAAGAAGATGATAGGGATTCGATTGCTAGCAATAGGAGGTATGGTGGTCGGAATAGAGGAGTTAGGCATCGAGAAGACAACAATTTGGGTAGTATTAAGATGAAGATTCCGTCCTTTCAAGGTAGATCAGATCCGGAAGCTTACCTTGAGTGGGAAAAGAAGATGGACTTCATTTTTGATTGCCATAACTATTCCGAAGCAAAGAAGGTAAAACTTGCTGTAATTGAATTTTCTGATTATGCTGTTACTTGGTGGGATCAACTTGTTATAAATAGGAGGCGAAATAGGGAACGTGCAATAGAGACATGGGGGCAGATGAAAGCGGTGATGAGGAAGCGGTTCGTTCCAAGCCATTACTACCGGGAGTTGTACAAGAAATTGCAAGGACTTAGACAAGGGAGTTTAAGTGTGGAAGACTACTACAAGGAGATGGAGATTGCAATGATTCGGGCTAATGTAGAGGAGGATCGAGAAGCTACCATGGCCAGATTTTTGATGGGGTTAAATAAGGAGATCCATGATAGGGTGGAGTTGCAACATTATGTGGAGTTAGAAGATATGGTACACATGGCCATCAAAGTTGAGCAGCAACTCAAGAGGGGAAGTAGTACCCGACCCAAATCAACCCCACAAAATCCGAGTGTCGCACCTTGGCGGTCGGGTTATCCAAAGAAAGAAGAAAACCCATCCACTTCCAAGGCCAAATTCGAGCCAAAGACGGCCATCACTAACACGGCCTCTCAAGGTAAAACAGCCCCTACTTCGACTCATTCTAGTGAAATTAAATGTTTTAAATGTCAGGGAAGAGGACACATAGCTAGCCAATGTCCAAACAAGCGAGTTATGATGATCTTGGAGAGTGGTGAGATTCAATCTGAAGATGAGGATGATTTAGATGATATGCCACCATTGGAGGATGTTTCCATGGGAGACGAGGAGTTTGGAGCCGAGCATGGAGAGATGCTTGGATTAGTTGCACGACGAGCCTTGAGTTTGCAAGCTAAAGAAGAAGAAGAAGAGGAAGCGCAGCGGGAAAACATCTTTCATACTCGTTGCGACGTGAAGGGCAAGGTATGTAGTATTATTATTGATGGTGGTAGCTGCACTAATGTGGCTAGCACTTCCATGGTTGAAAAGCTTGGGCTCGTGACGCTTAAACATCCTCGCCCATACAAGTTGCAATGGTTGAATGATAGTGGTGAGGTAAGGGTTACAAAACAGGTTGTGGTGCCATTCCGCATTGGAAAATATGAAGATGAAGTGTTATGTGATGTGGTACCGATGCAAGCAGGACATATTCTACTAGGAAGACCATGGCAATTTGATCGACGTGTGCAACATGATGGCTTCACCAACAAGTACTCATTTGAGCTAAATCAACGAACAATCACTCTTGTTCTAATGACACCCAAGCAAGTTTATGAAGACCAAGTGAGATTACAAAAGTTGAGTGATAAAAAGAATTTGAGTGAACAAAGGAAAATGAGTGACCACAAAAAAATGAGTGAGCAAAAGAAAGAGAATGAGGGTGAGAGCATGGCTGAATTTGGTGAGGAGAAAAAAAGAGAGAAAGATTCGGCCAAAGAGGCAAAATTAGAGAGAAGACAAAGAAATTTTTATGCAAGAACAAGTGAGGTTAAGCGAGCTTTGATTTCAAAACGGCCAATGATTGTACTCATGTACAAGGAAGCCCTTTTCAACACTAACCAACTTGAGTCTTCTTTGCCTAGTGTTGTGGTTTCTCTCTTGCAGGAGTTCGAGGATGTATTTCTCGAGGAAGTACCGCATGGATTACCACCAATCCGAGGGATCGAACACCAAATAGATTTTGTTCCCGGAGCATCAATTCCAAACCGACCAGCATATCGAAGTAATCCAGAGGAAACAAAGGAGTTGCAAAGACAAGTTGAGGAGTTGATGGAAAAAGGATACATAAGGGAAAGCATGAGTCCTTGCGCAGTTCCGGTGATTTTAGTGCCTAAGAAGGATGGGACATGGAGAATGTGTGTGGATTGCAGAGCCATCAACAATATAACGGTAAAGTATCGACACCCCATTCCTCGCTTAGATGACATGTTAGATGAGTTGCATGGTTCCTGTGTGTTTTCAAAGATTGACCTTAAGAGCGGGTATCATCAAATACGAATGAAAGAGGGAGACGAATGGAAGACAGCATTCAAAACGAAATATGGATTGTATGAGTGGTTAGTCATGCCATTTGGATTAACTAATGCACCTAGTACTTTCATGCGTTTAATGAATCATGTGTTGCGTGCTTTCATTGGTAAATTCGTAGTTGTTTATTTTGATGATATTCTGATCTATAGCAAGAATCTACATGACCATGTCTCACATGTGCATTCAGTGTTAGATATACTTCGAGAAGAAAAGTTGTATGCTAACCTCAAAAAGTGCACTTTCTGCACCGATAAGCTTGTTTTTTTAGGTTTTGTTGTGAGTGCAAAAGGAATCGAGGTTGATGATGAGAAGATCAAGGCCATTCAAGACTGGCCGACCCCCTCCAGTATAGGTAATGTGAGAAGTTTTCATGGACTTGCTAGTTTTTATAGGAGGTTCGTGAAAGATTTTAGCACCATTGTCGCACCACTTACCGAAGTTATCAAGAAGAACGTTGCATTCAAGTGGGGTGAAGAGCAAGATAAGGCGTTTCAGCTTATCAAATACAAACTAACTCATGCTCCTTTACTGGCTTTACCTGACTTTTCTAAAACGTTCGAAATTGAATGTGATGCTTCTGGTGTAGGTATAGGCGCTGTGCTTATGCAGGATGGAAGACCACTTGCATACTTTAGTGAGAAATTAAGCGGGGCTGCACTTAATTACCCCACTTATGATAAAGAATTGTATGCATTGGTTCGAGCTTTAGAGACATGGCAGCACTATCTATGGCCCAAGGAATTCGTGATTCACACTGATCATGAGTCCTTAAAGCATTTGAAAGGCCAACACAAGCTGAACAAGAGACATGCACGTTGGGTGGAATTCATCGAGACGTTTCCATATGTGATTCGATACAAACAAGGTAAGGAAAACGTCGTGGCAGATGCACTCTCCCGCAGGTATGCATTACTTTCCACTCTTGATGCTAAATTGCTTGGTTTTGAACACATCAAAGAACTATATCGGTTAGACCATGATTTTAGCGATGTGTACCAATCTTGTGAGAAATCTGCATTTGGAAAGTTCTTTAGACATGATGATTATTTGTTTCGGGAAAATAAGTTGTGTCTGCCTAATTGTTCATTGCGAGATTTGTTAGTGAGGGAATCCCATGGTGGAGGGTTAATGGGACACTTTAGAGTTGCTAAGACCTTGGCCATCTTACAAGAACACTTCTATTGGCCACACATGAAAAGGGATGTTGAGAGGATTTGTGATAGATGTGTTACATGTAGGCAGGCAAAATCTCGAGTACAACCCCATGGTTTATACACACCACTGCCCATTCCTAGTGAACCTTGGATTGATATTTCGATGGACTTTGTGTTAGGGTTGCCTAGGTCTAAATATGGTAGAGATTCAATTTTTGTGGTTGTGGATAGATTTTCTAAGATGGCACATTTTATTCCATGTCACAAAACTGATGATGCTTCACATGTTGCTGATTTGTTCTTTCGAGAGGTTGTGAGATTGCATGGTATGCCTAGGACAATTGTTTCAGATAGAGATGCTAAGTTCTTGAGTTACTTTTGGAAGACCTTGTGGGGTAAGTTAGGAACTAAGTTATTGTTTTCTACTACTTGTCACCCCCAAACCGACGGTCAAACCGAAGTAGTTAATAGGACTTTATCCACTTTGTTGAGGGCTGTTATTAGTAAGAACATTAAGACTTGGGAGGATTGTTTACCACATGTTGAGTTTGCATATAATCGAACCATTCATTCTGCTACTAAGTTCTCACCATTTGAAATTGTTTATAGTTTTAATCCTTTAACTCCTTTGGATTTATCACCTTTACCTGTTTCTGAGCATGTGAACTTAGACGGAAAGAAGAAGGCAGAATTTGTTAAGCAAATCCATGAGAGAGCACGATTCAACATCGAGAGGAGGACGGAACAATACATCAAGCAAGCAAACAAAGGTCGTCAGAAGCGGGTTTTTGAGGCCGGTGATTGGGTTTGGTTACACAATAAGGAAAGAAAGGTTTCCGGCACAAAGACGTTCGAAATTGTTACCTCGAGGAGATGGACCTTTCCAAGTGCTAGAACGGATCAACGACAACGCATACAAGTTGGATTTACCAGGTGAGTACAATGTTAGTGCCACTTTCAATGTTACTGATTTAACTCCTTTTGATGTAGGTGAAGATTTGAGGACAAATCCTTTTCAAGAGAGAGGGAATGATGAAGATAAAGAAGCATCACCAAGGGATCCATTGCATATTCCAGTTGGGCCAATAACAAGAGCAAGAGCTAAGAGGTTCAAAGAAGCACTTAATGGATTGGTTCAAGAGATTTGGGCTGATGTTAAAGTGGCAAATTCCAAGATGGGCCCAAAAGAAGATCAATGCTTAATTAATTTAATTAAAGCAATTGATGGGCCTGATTCTGGTTAATTTCTTGCCCATGAAGTTGATTTCTTGGTCATGAAGAACAAGAGAGAAAATTCACTCTCAATTGAACCAGGCTCTGATACCAACTGATACGAACCACGCCAAGAACTGACGAAACCCGTGAATCAAGTAGGGTTCCAAGATCGCCTAGAATCAGATTTGTATGGAAACCTCGACCCGTTGCTTATATGGAAGCAAGAACCTTGGTATGGTGATGACGCCACAATCAATGATGGAAGAATTGATTGATAAGTCTAAGAAGAACACCACAGGAAAATCCTGATAAGTTCAAAAGTTCTACGAAGAACCAAAGAGAATACTCTCACAAATATTATTAATCATGAATTGAATTCCCTTTAGGGTTACACTGATTTATATAGCTAAAACACTAAGCAGCAAAAGGAAATAATTAATTAGGCAATTAAGCCCATTAAGCCTATAAAATAAAAAGGAAAGTCAACTTCTTACAATAAGGAAAGAAGAATAAAATTGATAACTAATTGCCTTAAACATAATAGGTAAGAAATCAACTCAAAATTGGAAGTCTTTGTGACCAAGCAATCAACTCCATAATGGAAAGTCTTCATGACCAAGAAATCAACTTCATGGGCAAGAAATTAACCAGAATCAGGCCCATCAATTGCTTTAATTAAATTAATTAAGCATTGATCTTCTTTTGGGCCCATCTTGGAATTTGCCACTTTAACATCAGCCCAAATCTCTTGAACCAATCCATTAAGTGCTTCTTTGAACCTCTTAGCTCTTGCTCTTGTTATTGGCCCAACTGGAATATGCAATGGATCCCTTGGTGATGCTTCTTTATCTTCATCAGTACCTTCCAATAGCAAATGGAACCCTCACTTGTTTAGTGACCTTCACTTCCCCACTATTGTTAAGCCATTGCAATCTATAAGGTCTTGGATGTTTTGTAGTGTCCAACCCTAACTTATCCACAAATAAAGTACTAGCCACATTCACACAACTACCCCCATCAATAATCAAACTACACACTTTCCCTTCAACTAAACATCTAGTATAAAAAAGATTTTCCCTTTGCAACCTAACCCCCTCATTATCCTCTTTCAATTGCACATTAAGAGCACGCCTAGTAACCAACAATTGTCCCTCAGTAGGCAACTCAACATCACTACAATTCTCTAAAGGAGGCATCTCATCCTCATCATTACTTTCCTCATCCGTTTCTACCCCATTACCGTGCATCACCATTGCCCTTTTATTTGGGCATTGAGATGCTATGTGTCCATACCCCAAACACCTAAAACACTTAATGTCACGACTTCTAGAGTTTTAGGTAGAAGTAATACCTTTGTTTTTGTTGTCAATTGATTGAGATAATTGCGCCTTGTCATCGTTTTTTGTTTGGGCAGCCTTGTTATCATTCCTCCAATTCGGCCTCCCTGAATTGTTTTGAGCTGAAAAGGTGTTGGCTTGTTTCCCCTTCCCTTTGCGCTGCAATTGCCTTTCTATCTTCATAGCCATGTGCACCATATCTTCCATCTCTACATAGTGTCGCAACTCCACTCTGTCGGCTATGTCCTTATTAAGTCCATTGAGAAACCTTGCCATGGTGGCCTCTCTATCTTCCTCCACGTTTGCTGGGATCATAGCAATCTCCATTTCTTTGTAGTATTCCTCCACACTCTTTGTTTCTTGTACAAGACTTTGCAATCTTTGGTGCAAGTCCCTATAATAATGGCTTGGAACAAATCTACACCTCATGACAGCCTTCATTTCAGCCCACGTTCGGATCGGTCTTTCACCATTTCTCCTCCTACTTACAAGAAGTTGATCCCACCATACAAGTGCATATTTTCCAAACTCCACCGCTGCAAGTTTGATCTTCTTTTCCTCCGAGTAATTGTGACATTCGAAGATTAATTCCACTTTTTGCTCCCACTCCATATATGCATCTAGATCATTCTTCCCCAGAAAGGATGGAATTTTCATTTTTATACTCCCGATATTCCTATCAAGGTCATTTTGGTTCCACCTACCCCTTCCATAATTTCGACCTTCATTGACCAAGGGAGCTTGATCATCAAATTCCTTTTCAGTTTCTTCTATATATTGAGGTGCAGGTTGCCTTCTTGCCCTTGGAATGTATTGGGTAGTCCCTTCACGCAAGGCATTGATCTCATTTTGTTGCCTCTGCAAAGTGTTATTCATGTTGCCAAGAACAAGTTGAATCCTCTCAAACTGTTGTTGCATGGCCTTGAGAAGAAATTCTTGGTCTTTTGGTGCACCTCCGCTTCCTTCCATTTTTTTTTTTTTTTTGTGCAATCTGAAATATCAAAGAAAATAACAAACAAGAACCTCACAAACACTCCCTCACGTGTTTCCCTCGTACTCCTCTTGTGTTTAACTCAAATTGGCTTTTACCCTCTTTTGAGCTCACACTCTCTTGCCTTTTACCGCTCAAGCAATCTTTATGATTTTATACAGAAGGGCCAAATCAAACAGCAATCAAGATTTCAATGTAATTCAATTTTACTAAAGGAATCCTAAAAATAAGCACCAAGGTTATGCAAAACAAAGCAACAGAACCAATAAAGAAAAAAGCACACACTTGATGTTTATGGTGACTAGTAAAGAAAAGGAATCAGAAAAGGAAGCTATAGTTGCAATAGAATAACAAATACTGAATCTAAGAATGAAACTTGTAATTAATTCCTTACAAAATAACACCCAAACACTCAAGAACAGATATGTATATTTTTTTAAACAAAAATCAGACTCAATAGGGTGAGTCGATTCTTCATAGCCCAAGGAGAATCAATCACACTAATCAAATGAAGGATCTCGTTCAGAACTGATAATTTTTTTTTTTTCATTTTTTTTTTTAAAGAACAAGATCAACAAGCAAGAAGATAATCAATAAGGCTAATGAAAAGAACTAGAAAAATTAAAAGGATAGATAATTTCTTGGTGAGTGTGGCTCTGATACCAAATGATGCGGAACCCCAAGACCCAAATTGTTTCTTCGAACTCTTTATCACTCATAACCAGATTGGATTCACACCAAAGTAATTCAGGTTTATTTGTTCTGTCACCCAATAAATGCGTTTTGACAAAAACCCAAGAGTATTAACCCTTGAACCCAAGATCAAAGCAATCAAGAACAATAGAAATAGGAAGTAGAATTAAAATACAAAGATAAACTCAATTGTATCAATTCAACACCTTAAACATAAAATCACAAGAAAAGCAAACTCTCTTTTAAATTCCATATAGGAAATATTTGAAGAAATATTCAGATCCCCAAAAATGAAATTAAACAGCCCTATTTAAAGATTCTACAATCAAAATATCTATTGAGCCTAAGCACTAATCAAGGTGGAGTCAACCCTCTCATAAATGCCAAAAATAACTCCTTGATTCTTGCCATCATGAATGTCAAAATAACTCCTTGATTCTTGCCATTAATTAGTGAATGAATCTGGACACCACTTGAATGGTTGGAAATGAGATGGGCTGAATCCAAAGCTAGTCTTTTAGCCCAATTACATTAATTAAATTGGGCTCTTTAAAATCTCCATGCTTAGACAGCCCATTATCAACCCAATTTTGCACAAATAGTTGAAGTTGTTCCTTAAACCTCTTAGCTTGGGCCCTAGTGATTGGTTTATTAAAATCTCCAAGATGAATCTCCAAGTCACTTCCTTGAGCACTAGTGGCATGTGGAGCGGCATTTGTGATGCGAACCTCGTCAGTTGTAGCACAATTGAGGCCTAGGACTGTTCTAAAGCCTGGTTTGAATGGAAACCGTGACCCAACACCTATAATGAGATGTGAGCCTTGGTATAAGGATGACGTCACAATCAATGATGGAGTACACGATTGATAAGTCAAAAGGAGGAACGCCACAGAGAAATCTAATAAGTTCCAATTAGTTCTCAAAGAACAAAAGAGAAATTAAGCTCTCAATTTTTATTCAATTTCTGATCTGCATATTATAACATTTTTGTTCTTTATAAACTAAAACCCCAAAAGAAAAGAGAGGCTACATGCCTTTTCCAAAAAGAAACAAAATATTAGGCCATTAAATGTCTTACAAAACAGGAAAATAATTAAAACTAAATCAATCAACTAATTGACTTAATCCCTACTTGGAAGGCTGAAATTAAAGTAAATCAGCTTCTTAATTTGGGAAACAAATCAATTCATTATTCATTGAAAATCTAAAAAGGAAACAACTGAAATTGAATCTTCTTGCTTGTGCCACATGTCCAAGCTCTCTGCCACACATCCTAAGTCAACTCCTATTCAGCCCAATTAATTGCCTTGGTGATGTTAATTAGGCCTTGGTCTTCATATGGGCTCATCTTGGACTTTATTAAGTCAGAATCAGCCCAAGTGTCTTGAATCAAGCCATTTAGTGCTTCCTTGAATCTCTTAGCCCTTGCCCTTGTTATTGGTCCAACCGGAACATGTAATGGGTCACTTGGTGCAGCTCCCTTGTTCGTAACAATTTGTAACAGCTTGTCTTGTAACCCTAAAGGAAAAAGATAACAAGATGAATGAAGATGTAGCCACCTTATGTTTTATTGAGAGAGAGAATTTTCTCTCTTGTTCTTCATGAACATGCGATCTTATCAAGCTTTGCTTGTGGCGATGATGTGAACCCGTAGGATTGAAACCTTAGAACCCACAAACAAATCAATAAACACCCCAAGAAAGCCAAGAATCAGATTTTAATTATTCCAGACCCGTTGAAAACTAGTTTCAAGAACCCGAATTGATAGTAAGAACGCCACAAAGGTTTGATCCTTTGATAAGTTCTAAGTTCATTCAAGAACAAGAAGAGGAAACAAATTCTCTCAATTCTTCTATTTGATGGCTGCTGAAAACTGATACAAAATTAGGGTTTTGCCTTATTTATATTAAGGCCAAATAAAATAACTACTCCTAAATGGGTCCAAACCCTAATTGGCTTCAAAGGCCCATTACTTAAAATAAATCCAATATGATATCTAATTAAATGAAACCCAAAACTAATCAACTTAACCCCTCATACGTGAACAGTAACCAAGTCACAAATAAGGCCTCTTGATTACAAAAACTCTAGCCCAAATTACACATAAACTTATTTAAAAAAATAATTGCTTCGGAAGCCCACACAATAAGACTCCAACAGCCATGATGCCAACCCACATGTCCAATGCTTCAAATGCTAGGACGTCTTCTCCCCGACTTCAATTACATGAACGAAGGATGGTTCCACCTCGTTTGAGCCCATCTTGAATGTTGTTGGTGTCTTGCTAGTTGCACTTTTAGCCCAAGTAGATTGCACAAGTCATTGCATTGCTTCTTTGATCTTCTTCGCTCTTGATCTTGTTATTGGCCCATCCGGAATGTGCAAAGGATCCTTCTTATTCTTGTCAACCAACCCACCTTGGTACTCATCAGGCGATCAAACCATGACTTATCTCCTACCTTCTCATCTATGTCTTGTGATGCGAACCTCGTCAGTTGTAGCACAATTGAGATGCCTAGGACCGTTCTAATATCTGGTTTGAATGGAAACCGCGACCCAACACCTATAGTGAGATGTGAACCTTGGTATAAGGATGACGCCACAATCGAGGATGGAGTATTCGATTGATAAGTCAAAGAAAGGAGGAACGCCACAGAGAAATCTGATAAGTTCCAATTAGTTCTCAAAGAACAAGAGAGAAATTAAGCTCTCAATTTTCATTCAATTTCTGATCTGCCACATTACATCCTTTTTGTTCTTTATAAACTAAAACCCTAAAAGAAAAGAGAGGCTACATGCCTTTTCAAAAAGGAACAAAATATTTGGCCATTAATTGCCTTACAAAACAAGAAACTAATTAAAACTAAATCAATCAAGTAATTGACTTAATCCTTATTTGGAAGGCTGAAATTAAAGAAAATCAGCCTCTTAATTTGGGAAACAAATCAATTCATTATTTATTGAAAATCTAAAAAGGAAACAACTTAAATTGAATCTTCTTGCTTGTGCCACACGCCCAAGCTTTCTGCCAGACACCCAAGTCAACTCTTATTCAGCCCAATTAATTGCCTTGATGATGTTAATTAGGCTTTGGTCTTCATATAGGCCCATCTTGGACTTTATTAAATCGGAATCAACCCAAGTGTCTTGAATCAGGCCATTTAGTGCTTCCTTGAATCTCTTAGCCCTTGCTCTTGTTATTGGCCCAACCGGAACATGTCATTCACTTGGTGTAGCTACCTTGTTCGTAACATTCCCTTCCTCTTGAAAAGGATTTGTTCTCAAATCGTCACCTACATCAAAAGGAGACAAATCAGAAACATTGAAGCTTGCACTAACATTATACTCACCTGGAAGATCTAACTTGTAAGCATTGTCATTGATTCGTTCAATCACTTGAAATGGGCCATCGCCCCTCGGAAGCAGTTTAGAACGACGTTGCACTGGAAATTGTTCCTTCCTCATATGTAACCACACCCAATCACCAGGTTCAAACACAACTTTCTTCCGTCCTTTATTAGCTTGCGTGGCATATTGCTCAGTTCTCCTCTCTATGTTTTGTCGAGTCTTTTCATGGATTTGCTTGACAAAATCTGCCTTTCTCCTCCCATCCAAGTTAACATGCTCATTCACAGGTAAAGGAATTAGATCCAAAGGAGTCAGTGGATTAAAACCATACACAACTTCAAAAGGCGAAAAATGAGTTGCAAAATGCACACTCCTATTATAAGCAAATTCTACATGCGGCAAACAATCCTCCCATATTTTCAAGTTCTTTTGTATTATAGCACGCAATAAGGCAGATAAAGTCCTATTAACTACTTCAGTTTGACCATCAGTTTGGGGATGACAAGTAGTAGAAAATAAAAGCTTAGTTCCTAACTTACCCCACAATGTCTTCCAAAAGTAGCTTAAGAACTTAGCATCTCTATCTGAAACAATAGTCTTAGGCATGTCATGCTATCTAACAACTTCTTTGAAAAACAAATCAGCAATATGTGATGCATCATCAGTTTTATGGCAAGGAATGAAATGTGCCATTTTAGAAAACCTATCAACAACCACATATATAGAGTCCTTACCCCTTCTGGACCTAGGCAAGCCCAACACAAAATCCATAGAAATATCAACCCAAGGCTCATTAGGTATAGGCAAAGGAGTATACAATCCATGAGGCTTAATTCTAGACTTAGCTTGTCTACATGTAATGCATTTCTCACAGATTCTTTCTACATCACATTTCATATGAGGCCAAAAAAAATGTTCATGCAAAACATCTAGTGTCTTGGCTATGCCAAAATGCCCCATCAAACCTCCCCCGTGAGCTTCTCTAACAAGCAATTCACGCAAAGAACTCTTAGGCACGCATAATTTAGTTTGTCTAAACAAAAATCCATCATGTCTATAAAACTTGCCAAACGCTACCTTTTCACATGCATTGAATACTTTGCTAAAATCAGAACCTTCCACATACAATTCTTTAATGTAATCAAAGCCAAGCAATCTAGCATCCAAAGTAGAAAGTAAAACATACCTTTTGGACTTGATCACATTTCCTTCTTTCTTTCATCCTAATTTGATGATATCCACTCTTAAGATCAATTTTAGTAAAAACAATAGAACCATGCAATTCATCAAGCATATCATCTAATCTAGAAATAGGATGTCGATACTTTACAGTGATATTGTTGATGGCACGACAATCAACACACATCCTCCATGTTCCATCCTTTTTAGGCATAAGCAATACGGGAACCGCACAAGGACTCATACTCTCACGCACATATCCCTTTTTCATGAGCTCACTAACCTGCCTTTGAAGCTCCTTTGTCTCCTCGGGATTACTTCTATATGCTGGTCTATTTGGGATGGGTGCTCCGGGTACAAAGTCAATTTGGTGCTCAATCCCCCTTATTGGTGGTAAACCCTTAGGCATCTCTTCGGGAAACACCTCATCAAAGTCCTGCAAAAGTGAAACAACAACACTAGGCAAAGAAGAGTCAAGTTCATTAGCACTAAAACAAGCCTCTTTGTACAAAAGTACAATCATTGGCTGATTAGAAAACAACGCCTTCTTGACCTCACTCTCTCTTGCATAAAAATTCACTTGTTTTTTTGTCTCTCTTTTTCTGATCAACCTCTTTTTCCTTTTCACTCTTTTTTTCTATTTTTGTTGTTTCAGACTCTCTTTCTTTTGTCTCTCTCTCTCTTGAACTCTCACTCTCCTTTTTTACATCTCTCTCTTTTTTTAACCTCACTTGATCTTCATATACTTGTCTTGGGGTTAAAGGTACAAGAGTGATTGGCCTTTTATTGAGCACAAAAGAGTATCTATTGGTATATCCATCATGAGTCACATGCCTATCAAACTGCCATGGTCTTCCCAAAAGGATATGACCCGCATTCATTGGTACCACGTCACACATAACATCATCTTTGTATTTTCCAATCGAAAATGACACCAACACCTGTTTATTCACCCTAACTTCCCCACTATCATTCAACCATTGTAGTTTATAAGGTTTTGGGTGCTTCAAAGTTGCTAAATTCAATTTTTCTACCAAAATAGTGCTAGCCACATTAGTACAACTCCCCCCATCAATAATCATACTACATACCTTATCATTAACATAGCAACGGGTGTGAAAAATGTTATCACGTTGTACCTCATCATCTTCCTTGGCTTGAGCACTAAGAGCTCTCCTCGCAACCAAAAGTTCTCCACCCACCGGATATTCAAGGTCACTTGCATCCTCCAAAGGTGGCATGGACTCATCATCAAATTCATCCTCGGATTCGATACCACCCTCATCCTTCAAAACCATTACTCTCTTGTTTGGGCATTGTGATGCAATATGACCTGCTCCCAAACATTTAAAGCACTTAATGTCACGGGTTCTAGAAGGTTGAGAATCTGATTTACCTTGATTTAATGTGCCTCCAGCCTTATGTTCTTTGGAAGGTTCGGCCTTGGCCTTGAAACTAGGCTGGTCCTCCCTCTTGCTCCAATTCGGTTTCCATGACGATGACGAACCCGAATTTTGTCCAACCCGTGTGGAACCCTTCCTCTTCAATTGTTGTTCCACTTTAATGGCCATGTGTACCATGTCAGTCAATTCAACATAATGTTGCAAATCCACTACATTTGCAATGTCTCGGTTCAGCCCATTTAGAAACCTAGCCATAGTCGCTTCTCGGGTCCTCCTCTACATCAGCTCGAATCATGGCTATCTCCATCTCCTTGTAGTAGTCTTCAACACACTTAGACCCTTGAGTAAGAGTTTGTAATTTTTGAAACAAACCCCTATAATAGTGGCTTGGAATGAATCTCCTCCTCATAACAGCTTTCATCTCAGCCCATGTCTCAATAGGTCTTTCTCCATTCCGTTTCCTACTCACAATCAATTGATCCCACCAAACAATAGCATAATCAGTGAATTCTATGGCCGCCAATTTCACCTTCTTCAATTCGGAATATTCATGGCAATCAAACACCAATTCTATTCTTTTCTCCCACTCCAAATAAGCTTTAGGATCAGTTTTACCTTGAAAGGTTGGAATCTTCACCTTTATACTACCCAAATTATTATCAACCCTCTCTCCATATCTATCTCCTCTATTCCCATACCTATCTTCTCTATTCCCATACCTATCTTCTCTATTCTCATACCTAACTCCTCTACCTCCCATTCCACGCCTAAATCTACCCACACTCATATTGGACATGTGATCAGCCTCATCCATGTCATTATCATCCCTATAGTAATCATTAACTTCTTCTCTAACCGGAACTCTCTCTCGTCTACGTGCTTGTGGAACGGGTGGTGGCTGTTCCACGTGAATTTTCCACTTGATCTAATCGCTCATGTAATTGTTCCAATTCCCCCCTTATCATCCGTCTCATCTCCTCTACTAATACTTCCTTCCAAAGTTTTATATCCGCCGGGATGGAAGAATCCTTAGTAGAGCCTTTATCTTTGTTTCCGGACATGTTTTCCTGCAAAAAAAAATAATAACAATAATAATAATAATAAGGGACCTCACAGCACTTCCTCACGTGTTTTCGCTCGAATAATCAGTTCACTCAACACTCGTGTTTACACACAATAAATTTGGCTTTTACCCTCAGTATGTACTCACCACTCTTGCCTTTTTCCCCCGTAATTTCTCAAAAGTTCTTATCAAACTAACCAAACAATAATCAAGATTTCTTAGTCGCATTCACACGAGACAAAAGAAATCTCCTAGGTTCATATGAAAATGAATCACAACGAAACTGGAATAACAAAGACAGTTTCTAGTACCAGTATTTTTTTTTTGTTTTGTTTTGTTTTTGTTTGCTTGCCACTACAAGAAACCAAGATGAGAAATAGCAATAGCTGATATATTCAACTACAAGATCGTTCTGATTTTGTACTCTTTTTTTTTTTTTTTGGATTGATCAAACAAAATCAATGAAGAAGAACAACTAAGATAGATAAAACCTGATGTTAGAACCCGAAGCTCTGATACCAAATGATGCGAACCTCGTCAATTGTAGCACAATTGAGATGCCTAGGACCGTTCTAATATCTGGTTTGAATGGAAACCGCGACCCAACACCTATAGTGAGATGTGAACCTTGGTATAAGGATGACGCCACAATCGAGGATGGAGTATTCGATTGATAAGTCAAAGAAAGGAGGAACGCCACAGAAAAATCTGATAAGTTCCAATTAGTTCTCAAAGAACAAGAGAGAAATTAAGCTCTCAATTTTTATTCAAATTCTGATCGGCCACATTACATCCTTTTTGTTCTTTATAAACTAAAACCCTAAAAGAAAAGAGAGGCTACATGCCTTTTCAAAAAGGAACAAAATATTTGGCCATTAATTGCCTTACAAAACAAGAAACTAATTAAAACTAAATCAATCAAGTAATTGACTTAATCCCTATTTGGAAGGCTGAAATTAAAGAAAATCAGCCTCTTAATTTGGGAAACAAATCAATTCATTATTTATTGAAAATCTAAAAAGGAAACAACTTAAATTGAATCTTCTTGCTTGTACCACACGCCAAAGCTTTCTGCCACGCACCCAAGTCAACTTTTATTCAGCCCAATTAATTGCCTTGATGATGTTAATTAGGCCTTGGTCTTCATATAGGCCCATCTTGGACTTTATTAAATCGGAGTCAACCCAAGTGTCTTGAATCAGGCCATTTAGTGCTTCCTTGAATCTCTTAGCCCTTGCTCTTGTTATTTGATACGAACCCCGTATATAACGATACGACACCCACGATCAAATTGAAACACAACCCCAAGAAAGATTAAAACAGGTTTATAAAAATAAGAAATTTTGACCCATTGATTATATGTCAATCAAAAAACCAAAGTTATAAAGAACTTTGACCCAATGATTAGAACTCAATCAATAACCAAAATTATAAAAGAAGGATATTAACGCCACTCCCAAGACATAGATGAGAAAGTGGGAGATAAGTCATGGTTTGATCGCCACAAGCAAAACTTGATAAGATCACATGTTCATGAAGAACAAGAGAGAAAATTCACTCTCTCAATTAAACCTAATTGGTTGCAACTTTATTCCTTTTGTTATCTCTTTTGTTTAGGGTTACAAGCCTTTTTATAAGCAAGGAAATATAACATAACATAAAACCTTAGCCTCCTAACAATTGAGCCCACTAAACATAATTAAATATGGGCTTAAGTTAATTAAATGTTTCAGCCCAAAACATAAACTAAGACCCAACATGAAATTAAATGAACTAACTTAATTTAAAAACCCATTACAATTAAAATAAACCAAACCCAAATTATTTAAAGCTCAAATAACTCCAATAAGTCTCCAGTAAAGCCCAATTAACTCTATTTTGCATCTAATTGTTTTCCATTATCATCCAAAGCCTTCATGATTAAGCCCAATAGTCTTTAAGATCAGTGATTTTCAACTTGAACAATATTTTGAAACCTTAGTGACTCCTCCAAATCGTCCAAATGTGCTTGCTTGCTTGGATCCCATCATTATTGGCCCAACCGGAACATGTAATGGGTCACTTGGTGTAGCTCCCTTGTTCGTAACATCTTGGTAGTGGCGTCAATATCCTTCTTTTATAATTTTAGTTCTTGATTGAGTTCTAATCATTGGGTCAAAGTTCTTTATAACTTTGGTTTCTTGATTGACATATAATCAACGGGTCAATATTTCTTTTTATAAACCTGTTTTAATCTTTCTTGGAGTTGTGTTTCAATTTAGTTGTGGGTGTCGTATCTTTATATACGGGGTTCGCATCAATTGGTAATCGAGCTTTGGGTATTAATTCAGGTTTGATTTGTCAATTTATATTTTTGTTTCTGTTTTAATTTTTTTTTATTATTATTTTTAGCCGCACCATCCTTTAGGGTTCTTGTTTTGTTCTTTTTTAATTCATTAAATTAGCCGCACATCCATCAGTCATCTGGTTTGTCTTTGTGAATATCATAGTCCACTGTCAATCTAATATCATTATATTTTTTTAATTTTTTGTCTTCTAGTGCTGCACATTATCACGTCCATCATTCAATTACAATTTTTTTTTCGTCTTGTAGTGCGGCTACAAATCACCATTTCCATTCAATTGCAATTTTTCTTATTTTTTTTCGTCTTGTAGTGTTGCCCGAGCCATCCCAACTTCCTTGCCTTTAGTTTTCAATTCTTTAAGTTGCCGCATTATCATTCGTTGACAACATATTATAACAATTTCCTTAACATTCTTCTTGACATTCTTGAATGCAATTTACATTCAGTTTACTCTTGTGAGCATTCTGAATTTATTTATTTTCTTTTTTTTTAGAAAAAAAAAAAAAAAGAGGAATAAAGATGCAGCCAAATTATGTTTAATTGAGAGAGAGAATTTTCTCCTCTATTCTTATATGAACATGTAATCTTATCAAGCTATACTTGCGGCGATAAAAAACCATGACTTATCTTCCACATTCTCATCCATGTCTTGGGAGTGGCGTCAATATCCTTCTTTTATAATTTTGGTTCTTGATTGAGTTCTATTCATTGGGTCAAAGTTCTTTATAACTTTGGTTCTTGATTGACATATAATCAATGGGTCAAAATTTCTTATTTTATAAATCTGTTTTAATCTTTCTTGGGGTTGTGTTTCAATTTAGTTGTGGGTGTCGTATCTTTATATACGGGGTTCGCATCAGTAATGATGAGTCCCACATCAGTTAGCGAGGGTGTTCTTGGGTGTTATATATATGGGTTTGCAACCCTCCCCTTGCAAGCTAGCTTTTGAGAAGGAGTGAGACAGGTTCGTATCATATGGTATCAAAGCCACACCTCATCTGGTCGATGGGCCATGTACGAAGGTCTCTGCACGAGGACGTGCAGTTTAAAGGGGTCGGGACTGATGAGTCCCACATCGGTTAGCGAGGGTGTTCTTGGGTGTTATATATATGGGTTTGCAACCCTCCCCTTGCAATCTAACTTTGAGAATTAAGTCAGGTTTGCTTATCTAATTTATCAATTTATTTTCTTGCCTCTCTATTTTATTTATTTATTTTTTGTTTTCTTTGTTTTTGCGTTGGATTCTGTGCCACTCCTGCTGGCTGAATAATTACCCATCACAAGTCATCATTCTTTCATGTGCCAGCCCCACCCATAAGCATTCTTTAATCTTTCTCTTTCTTTAACTCGGTGTCAATTTTTTTCTTCATCTCACAGTCATCATCTTTGCTGTCAGTCTCTTGTTCTGTTATTATTATTATTATTTTTGGTCATTCTTCTATCAATTTTCGCACCATTGTATTTACCGTCCACTCCATTATCAATTTATTGTTCTCCCTTGTCATTTTATAGCCGCACCATCTTGAAACATCAAATCATCGTCTTGGCCGAATTCTTGATTTATTGAATTATTGATTACATTGTTTTGATTGATCCATCAATAAGGATTATTGAATTTGCAATCTGTAGGTTGTTTTGATTTCTTGCTATCTTATATTCTGGTTCATAATTCTTAATCGATCTGCAAGATTCTCGTGTGATTCAATCTGCAAATTTTGCATTGCAGTTATTAAGGCTGTGTTCTAGTTTTGATTAAGAAAAAAGAAGAGAGAATTATGAGTGAACGAAATTCAAAAGGGGAAATTTTAAGAGAGGAGTGAGACACATGAGAGAGTGTTGAGTGAAACACGTGAGGGAGTGTTGTGAGCTTATTTCTACCATCCTTTTCAGGTTTCAATGCCACTTTCAAACAATGACGCAGATGAGTCATGATTTGGGGACAAATCGTCTTGCGGAAAGAGGGAATGATGGGATCCAAGGAAGTAAGCAAATTTGGGCGATTTGGAGAGGAGTCAACAAGACTTCAAAACATTGTTCAAGTTCAAAAACACCAATCTTGAAGGCTTTGGGTGATAATAGAAGACAATCGAATGCAAAATAGAGTTAATTGGGCTTTATTAGAGACTTATTGGAGTTATTTGGGTTTTAAATAATTTGGGCTGAGTTTATTTTAATTATAATGGGTTTTTAAATTAAGTCAGTTCATTTAATTTCATGTTGCGTCTTAGTTTATGTATTGGGTTGAAACATTTAATTAACTTAATCCCATATCTAATTATTTTAAACCCATGAGTATATTTAGTGGGCTCAATTATTAGGGGGCTAGGGTTTTATGTTATGTTATTTTCTTTGCCTATAAAAATGCTTGTCTTGTAACCCTAAAGGAAAAAGATAACAAGATGAATGAAGATGTGGCCACCTTATGTTTTATTGAGAGAGTGAATTTTCTCTCTTGTTCTTCATGAACATATGATCTTATCAAGTTTTGCTTGTGGCGATCAAACCATGACTTATCTCCTACCTTCTCATCTATGTCTTGGGAGTGGCGTCAATATCCTTCTTTTATAATTTTGGTTCTTGATTGAGTTCTAATAATTGGGTCAAAGTTCTTTATAACTTTGGTTCTTTGATTGACATATAATCAACGGGTCAAAATTTCTTTTTGTAAACCTATTTTAATCTTTCTTGGGATCGTGTTTCAATTTAGTTGTGGATGTCGTATCTTTATATACGGGGTTCGCATCAAAACCCGACACTACTACTGCACGAAATCGTGATATTAAATGCTTTAAATGTCAAGGTAGGGGTCACATAGCGAGTTAATGCCCAAACAAGCGGGTTATGGTGATGCGAGACAATGGAGATATTGTGATCGATGATGAAGATTCCGACACCGATGAAATGCCACCATTGGAGGACGTTTATGGAGAAGAATTTGTTGTGCACGGAGATTTGTTGGTAGCGAGAAAGGCTTTGAGTGTACAAGCCAAGGAGGTGGACGAAGTGCAACGAGAAAATATCTTTCACACTAGGTGTTATGTCAATGGTATATTGTGTGATTATTGATAGTGGTAGTTGTATTAACAATTGCTAGCACAATCATGGTGGAGAAACTAGGCTTACCTATATTGAGACACCCTAGGCCTTACAAGTTATAGTGGTTGAATGATAGCGGCGAATTAAAAGTAAACAAACAAGTATTAGTTGCATTTCGAATCAGAAAATATGAAGATGAGGTATTATGTGATGTCGTTCCAATGCAAGCCGAACATTTGTTGCTAGGGCGACCGTGGCAATTTGATTGAAAGGTTAAGCATAATAGGTTTAATAATAAATACTCTTTTGTACTCAATCAACGTCCAATCACTCTTGTACCTTTGACACCACAACAAGTATATGAGGATCAAGTGAGGTTAAAAAAAGAGCACATCAAAAGGAAAAAGAATGAGGGAAAAAAAACAAGTCAAAATTCGAGAGAAAAAAAGAAAGAGGCCCAAAAAATTGAGAAAGAAAAATAGAAATCAAATTCGGCCTTGGTGAGTTTAAGAGAGGAAAAACATTGTTTCATTGTCAAAAAAAGTGAGATCAAAAGAGTTTTGCAATTACAGCAGCCCTTTATAGTACTTATGTACAACGAGACTTTTTTGTGTACTAATGATCTTGCCGGAAATTTATCGAGCAGCATTAACTCTCTTTTGCAGGATTATAATGATGTCTTTCCCAAAGACACACCACCTGGTTTACCTCCAATGCGAGGGATTGAACACCAAATTGATTTTGTACCCGGTGAGATGATCCCAAACCGACCGGCTTATAGGAGCAACCCCGAGGAAACAAAGGAGCTTCAAAGGCAGGTCAGTGAATTGGTGGAGAAAGGATATATGAGGGAAAGCATGAGCCCACGCGCTATTCCGGTTCTACTTGTACCTAAGAAGGATTGGACTAAAGGACGTGTGTTGATTGCTGAGCCATCAACAACATTGCGGTAAAGTATCGACATCTTATTCCTCACTTAGATGACATGTTGGATGAATTGCATGGTGCTTGTATATTTTCAAAAATTGATTTGAAAAGTGGATATCATCAAATTCGCATGAAAGAGGATGATGAATAGAAAACTGCCTTTAAGACAAAACATGGATTGTATGAGTGGTTAGTAATGCCTTTTGGATTAACTAATGCATCGAGCACATTTAAGAAATGGGAGAATTACCCACAACCTACCTCTAAGTTTGATATTGACAGGCGGGTATCATATTTTGAGTTTTTTACAATGTCCTCCCCTGACTAACAGATTGGCTGGATTTGACCATCTTTGACCGTTCAAAAAATGTTGAAAGACCAAAATGCCCCTGAGTACAGTCAGTCTTTTCCTCTGCTTCTTCTCCTTCTTCTCTTCCATTTCTTCATCTTTTTCCAGTTTCTCTCCCTCTCTCCTCCTTCTTCTCTTCATCTTCATTTTCTCCATCGATCTGCTGGACCCAGATCTGGGTTGTGTGGGTTGTGTGGGTTGTCTGGGACGTCGATCGACGTCTGGGTTGTCGACGTCGATCGACGTGTGGGTCGTCTGGGTTCCCAGACGGAAACCCAGACGACGATCTGGGTTTCCAGATCTGGGAACCCAGACGTCGTCTGGGTTTCCAGACGTCTGGGAACCCAGACGACAGTCTGGGTTCCCAGATATGGAAACCCAGACGACGTCTGGGCTTCCGATCGGAAACCCAGACGACGTCTGGGCTGCAGGATCGGAAGCCCAGACGACGTCTGGGCTTCCGATCCGGCAGCCCAGACGTCGTCTGGGTTTCCGGATCTGGTCTGGAAACCCAGATCCAGATCGGTCTGGGTTTCCAGATCTGGAAACCCAGATCCACATCGATCTGGGTTTCCGATCTGGAAACCCAGTCGAAAACCACATCCGGATCTGTAATTTTAGTCACTAACCTGCTGAAAACTGAGTGGAGATAGAAAAACGATGGCTGCTCTGCCCGGGTTGCACTCACCAGCTCACTTCCTCCTTGCTGCAGGTCACAGCAGCTTGGATATCACCACATCCGGATCTGGGTTCCGATCTGACTGTACTGGAAAAAGATGAAGAAATGGAAGAGAAGAAGGAGAAGAAGCAGAGGAAAAGACTGACTGTACTCAGGGGTATTTTGGTCTTTCAACATTTTTTGAACGGTCAAAGATGGTCAAATCCAGCCAATCTGTTAGTCAGGGGAGGACATTGCAAAAAACTTAAAATATTATACCCGCCTGTCAATATCAAACTTAGAGGTAGGTTGTGGGTAATTCTCCCTGATGAATCATGTTTTGCATGCATACATAGGTAGGTTTGTTGTTGTTTACTTGGATGATCATGTCGTGCATTTAAAATCAGTTTTGGATGTGCTTAGAAAAGAAAAGTTGGTTGTTAACTTGAAGAAATGCACTTTTTGCACCAATAGGCTTGTGTTTCTTGGTTTTTTTGTTGGTGCACAAGGAATACAGGTTGATGATGAAAAGGTCCGTGCAATTCAAGAGTGGCTGAGTCCCGCAAGCATAGGTGAAGTTCGGAGCTTTCATGGACTTGCTAATTTCTACCGGCAGTTTGTGAAGGACTTTAGTACTTTGGCCGCACCACTCACTGAAGTAATGAAGAAGAACGTTGGATTCAAGTGGGGCGAAGAGTAAGAAAAGGCATGTCAGCTAATCAAGCAAAAATTAACGAACGCTCCATTATTGTCTTTAGCTAACTTTGATAAGATGTTTGAAATTGAATGTGATGCTTCAGGTGTAGGTATTGGCGCCGTACTCATGCAAGATGGATGACTAATTACGTACTTTAATGAGAAGTTAAATGGGGCAGCTTTAAATTACCCAACTTATGACAAGGAGTTGTATGCATTAGTTCGAGCCTTGCAAATGTGGCAACATTATCTTTGGCCCAAAGAGTTCATGATTCACACCGATCAGGAATTGTTGAAACACTTGAAAGGACAACAAAAGTTGAACAAGAGGCATGCGCGTTGGATGGAGTTCATCGAGACATTTTCATACGTCATCAGTTATAAGCAAGGTAAGGAGAATATGGTTGCCGATGCACTTTCTCGTAGGTACGCGTTACTCTCTACCTAATGCGAACCCTGTATATAAAGATACAACACCCACGACCAAATTGAAACCCAACCCCAAGAAAGATTAAAACAAGTTTATAAAATAAGAAATTTTGACCCATTGATTATATGTCAATCAAGAACCAAAGTTATAAAAAACTTTGACCTAATGATTAGAACTCAATCAAGAACCAAAATTATAAAAGAAGGATATTGACGCCACTCCCAAGACATAGATGAGAAGGTGGGAGTTAAGTCATGATTTGATCGCCACAAGCAAAGCTTGATAAGATCACATGTTTATGAAGAATAAAAGAGAAAATTCACTCTCTCAATTAAACATAATTGGCTGCATCTTCATTCATCTTATTCTCTTTTGCTAAGCATTACAAGCCTTTTATAAGTAAAGAAATAAACTAGTTTTGGAACATAATTAATTCCTAAACAAAAAGTTCTAAATTATATAACTTAAAATCTAGGAAAATAAAACAAATATGGAAAGTAAATAATCCTAACAAAATAACCTACTAAATAAGAGATTTTATGACATTAAATTTACAAGATCTTTTAAATCTCTAAGATTTGTAAGATATACATTAAATTCTCAAGATTTTCTGAATCTCCAATATTTGCAAGATATGCAATAAATTCTCAAGATCTTCTGAATCTTTAAAGTTTGCTAAATATTTTGAATAACACCAAAGTGGTCCATTGTAGTTTAGGCCCAAATCTTGTTTGCTTCCTTGGGTTCCATTACTACCATTGATGCAAAATTACTTGGTTTTGAGCATATTAAGGAATTATATCCTTTAGACCAAGATTTTTCTAAGGAATTTCAAGATTGTGAGAAAAACGCAATGGGTAAGTTTTATAGGATTGAAGAATTTTTATTTCGGGAGAATAAATTATGTATGCTGAATTGTTCTTTGCGTGATTTGCTAGTTAAGGAATCTCACCGTGGAGGGTTAATGAGACATTTTGGGTTGCTAAGACCTTGACTATTTTGTAGGAACACTTATTTGACCACGCATGAAAAGAGACGTTGAGAGGATTTATGGTAGGTGTATTAATTGTAAGCAAGCAAAATCTTGAGTGCAACCCCACGGTTTGTATACGCCACTACCTATTCCTAATCACCTTTGGATTGATATTTCTATGGACTTTATGTTAGGTTTGCCTAAGACTAGGTGATAGAAACCAAGGAATCAAGCCTATGGATCCATTGAGCATCAATGAAGGACCTGTGACAAGGACTCGAGCTAAAAGGATGAAGGAAGGTTTAAATGGGCTCATTCAAGAGATTTGGGCCAAGAGTCTTACACAACATGGCTTGGATGGCTTTGAGGGAACATCGAGGCTTCAAAATATCATTCAAGTTCAAGACCCAGTCCAAGAACATTAATCTTGAGGCTTGGATAGCAATTTTAATACAAATTGGGCTATTATTTATTTGTTGTATTAATTTGGGCTTAATTTCTATTATGGGTTGGGTTTTAGATTATTTTAGTATATTTACTTTTATATTGGGCTTTTAATTATTGGGCTAAAAGTTAATTAAATTAGGATTTTATTTTAGTTTCCTATTAGGTTTAGAGTTAAGAGTTTATTTTGGTTTCTTATTAAATTTAGGATTGTATGCTTATAAAAGGCTTGTTAAACCTAAAAGTTTGATTAGAAGTTTATTGAATAAAGTTTTAACTTTTCTCCATTGTTCTTTTGAGAACTTTGAGAATTGAATCAATAATTATTCTTGATTAATCAAGCTTGACTTATCTCCCACATTCTCATCTCTTTCTTGGGAGTGGCATCATTATATCTTTGGTTCTTGGTTCTCTAATCAACGGGTCAAAGATTTTCTATAATCTGAATTAACTTTCTTGGGGGTTGTGTTTCAATTTGATCGTGGGTGTCATATCGTTATATACGGGGTTCGCATCAGTTGGTATCAGAGCTTTGGTTAATTAATTCAGGTTTATTTATTTTCTTGTTATTCGATTTAATTTGTTGCTGAAAATCATCTCATCATCCATCAATCCATATTTGCTTCTGGTCTTAGTATCCTACACGTCCAAACATCCACCATCATCTCAGTATTTTATTTGCTTTTTCATTTTGCCGTAGCACTGATGCGAACCCCGTATATAATGATATGACACCCACGACCAAATTGAAACATAACCCTAAGAAAGATTAAAACAGGTTTATAAAATAAGAAATTTTGACCCATTGATTATATGTCAATCAAGAACTAAAGTTATAAAAAACTTTGACCCAATGATTAGAACTCAATTAAGAACCAAAATTATAAAAGAATGGTATTGACGCCACTCTCAAGACATAGATGAGAAGTGATGGGATCCAAGCAAGCAAGCACATTTGGACGATTTGAAGGAGTCATTAAGGCTTCAAAACATTGTTCAAGTTGAAAATCACTGATCTTGAAGGTTATTGGGCTTAATCATGAAGGCTTTGGATGCTAATGGAAGACAATTAGATGCAAACTAGAGTTATTTGGGCTTCAAATAAATTGGGCTGAGTTTATTTGAAATTATAATGGGTTTTAAATTAAGTTAGCTTATTTTATTTTAGTGTGTATTATTTGGGCTGACATATTATAATTAACTTAAGCCCATATTTAATTATTATAAATCTATGAGTATGTTTAATGAGCCCAATTGTTAGGGGGCTAGGGTTTCATGTTATGTTTGATTTTTTTTGCCTATAAAAAGGCTTGTAACCCTAAGCAAAAATAACAAGATGAATGAAGTTGTAGCCAATTAGGTTTAATTGTGATGCGGTGCAAGGTGTGTCTCCAAAAGATCCAATTCAAATTCCTATTGGACCGGTTACGAGGGCTCGAGCTAAGAAGTTCAAGGAAGCACTTAACGGGCTGATTCAAGGAGTTTGCACTCAAAGAGAATCATGCCTATGACGAAAAAGGTAATTTCGGATTACAATAATAGCAAAGGAAATAATTGCCAAGACAGAAATGCAAGGTCCATAATTTATTATTCCAACTGATACGAACCACGCCAACCCGTGACGAAACCCGTAATCAAGAGAAGAAACCAAAACCGTTTCCTAAGACAAGTTCGTAGGAATGGAACCGCGACCCGTTACCTATGACGAGGTAAGAACCTTGGTTTGGTGAAGACGCCACAATCAACAATGGAGGGTTGATTGATAAGTCAGAGGTTTCAAACGCCACAGATAATTCCGATAAGTTTGAGAGTTGTTCAAAGAACCAAAGAGAAATTCGATCTCACAAATACCATGAAAATTGTCTGCCATCTTTCATTGATATTGTGCCTATTTATAGGCTGAAAAAAACAAATTCGAATTCGGAAATTACAAACATTAAAATCAGAGAGAATCATGCCTATGACGAAAAAGGTAATTTCGGATTACAATAATAGCAAAGGAAATAATTGCCAAGATAGAAATGCAAAGTCCATAATTTATTATTCCTAATTTTACTAAAGACCTAAATAGGAGAGTTGACCCTCCTCCCATTATTCTGGTGAATTAATGCCCAAGATACACACCCATTAATTGCGAAGATTAAGTTTGACTTGGGTTGGAATCCTCTAGAACTTGGATCAAGTTGATGCACTTTAGTTCCTCACGTGGGCTTCCATCAATGGGCTTCCATGATTGTATTTGAGCGCAAACTCCTTGAGCGCAAACTCCTTGAATCAGCCCGTTAAGTGCTTCCTTGAACTTCTTAGCTCGAGCCCTCGTAACCGGTCCAATAGGAATTTGAATTGGATCCTTTGGAGACACACCTTACACCGCATCAAATTGAGAGAGTGAATTTTCTCTCTTGTTCTTCATGAACATATGATCTTATCAAGTTATACTTGTGACGATCAAACTATGACTTATCTTCCTCCTTCTCATCTATGTCTTGGGAGTGGCGTTAATATTCTTCTTTTATAATTTTGGTTCTTGATTGAGTTCTAATAATTGAGTCAAAGTTTTTTATAACTTTGGTTCTTGATTGACATATAATCAATGGGTCAAAATTTCTTATTTTATAAACCTGTTTTAATCTTTTTTGGAGTTGTGTTTCAATTTGATCGTGGGTGTCGTATTATTATATACGGGGTTCGCATCAAGAAGGAGGGAGATAAGTCATGGTTTGATCGCCACAAGCATAGCTTGATAAGATCACATGTTCATGAAGAACAAAAGAGAAAATTCACTCTCTCAATTAAACCTAATTGGCTGCTACTTCATTCATCTTGTTATCTTCTTAGGGTTACAAGACAAGCCTTTTTATAGGCAAAGAAAATAAAACATAACATGAAACTTTAGCCTCCAATAATTGGACTCATTAAATACACTTATGGACTTAAAATAATTAAACATGGGCTTAAGTTCATTAAATATTTCAGCCCAATATATAAATTAAGACCCAACATGAAATTAAATGAACTAACTTAATTTATAAGCTCATTACAATTAAAAATAAACTCAATCTAATTTATTTAAAGCCCAAATAACTCCAATTTGCCTCCAATTGTCTTCAATTACTCTAAAGCCTCCCAGATTAAGCGCACTAACCTTCAAGATCAGTGATTTTAAACTTGAACAATATTTTGAAGCCTTGGTGACTCTCCAAATCATCCAAATTTGCTTGTTTGCTTGGATCCCATCAAGCACCATCTATTATCATTATATATATTATACATAATTGATTGAAGTGCAGTAACAACATCAATCAATTATAAAAAAATAACCCATCACCCTTTTTCTGTCTTTTAGTGCTGACACCACCTCCATCAGTTTGCCTTTATTTCTTGCGGTCTGCACTTCTCATCAATTATCCTGACCAAATACAATAATCTTGGTTTGAATCTTCATATTCTGTTCTTGAACCGCATCAACAATTAGGATTCTTGAAAACACATTCTAGGGTTTCTTGAATTCTTGATTTATTATCACATTTGTCTCTTGATTTGCAAGATTCATATCAATATCTTGTTTTTGGTTCAACTCCACAATTTACAATCCATATAGTTGTGCATTCTAGTTCGAATAAAAAAAAAAAAAAGAAAAATAAAGTATCAGAGAAAAAAAAATTGAATGCCATAGATTGCTTGGATTGAAGTGAGTTGATATTAATTTACCTTATTTGCAATTCAAGATCTTTGCGGTGTTCGAAATCTTTTCTTGAAAACAGATTGCTTTTCGTTATTTCGTCATTCTAGTGTCATTGTTGGTCCTTATTTCTTTCGTGTTCTTTGTGTGTGCGTTTTTTTTTTCTTTGTCAAGATTTGTCTAGGGCGATTATTTTAAGGGTGACCTTGTTGTGATTGATTAGTTCTATAAAGAACTTAGTGAGAAAAGTTTGAGTATGGACAGGGAGTGTTGAGCTAAATCAAAATCATTGAGTGTCAAACACGTGAGTGATTAGAGTGAAACACGTGAGGGAGTGTTGTGAGGTTACTTTTACTAACATTCTTGCAAGTGTCCATCATGTCTACGGATAATGATAAAGAAGTTGAAAGAGGAGAAAAGGGTAATGAGTCGTTCGTTCTCAAAGCGACGCAACAACAATTTGAGAGGATGAACATGGTGTTTGGAGAGATTAGGGATCGAATGGATAGGCAAGAAACCAAGGAATCAAGCCTATGGATCCATTGAGCATCAATGAAGGACCTGTGACAAGGGCTCGAGCTAAAAGAATGAAGGAAGGTTTAAATGGGCTCATTCAAGAGATTTGGGCCAAGAGTCTTACACAACATGGCTTGGATGGCTTTAAGGGAACATCGAGGTTTCAAAATATCATTCAAGGTCAAGACCCAGTCCAAGAACATTAATCTTGAGGCTTGGCTAGCAATTTTAATACAAATTGGGCTATTTTTTATTTGTTGTATAAATTTGGGCTTAATTTGTATTATGGGTTGGGTTTTAGATTATTTTAGTATATTTACTTTTATATTGAGCTTTTAATTATTGGGCTGAGAGTTAATTAAATTAGAATTTTATTTTAGTTTCCTATTAGGTTTAGAGTTGAGAGTTTATTTTGGTTTCTTATTAAATTTAGGATTGTATGCTTATTAAAAGGCTTGTTAAACCTAAAAGTTTGATCAGAAGTTTATTGAATAAAGTTTTAACTTTTTTCCATTGTTCTTTTGAGAACTTTGAGAATTGGATCAAGAATTGTTCTTGATTAATCAAGCTTGACTTATCTCCCACATTCTCATCTCTTTCTTGGGAGTGGCGTCATTATATCTTTGGTTCTTGGTTCTCTAATCAACGGGTTAAAGATTTTCTATAATCTGAATTAACTTTCTTAGGGGTTGTGTTTCAATTTGATCGTGGGTGTCGTATCGTTATATACGAGGTTCGCATCACTAGGTGTGGAAAAGACTCAATTTTTGTGGTGGTAGATAGGTTCTCTAAGATGACGCATTTTATCCCTTGTCATAAAACGAATGATGCTTCACATATTGCTGATTTGATCTTTAGTGAGATCATGCGATTATATGGTATGTCTAGAACAATTGTTTCGGATCAAGATGCTAAGTTCTTAAGCTACTTTTGGAAGACTTTGTGGAGTAAATTAGGAACTAAACTATTGTTTTCTACCACTTGTCACCCACAAATCGATGGTTAGACCGAAGTAGTTAATATGACTTTATCTACTTTATTGAGGGCTATCATTAGCAAAAACATTAAGATTTACGTATTGTTCATTCCGCTACTAAATTTTCACCATTTGAAATTGTGTATGATTTAATTCGTTAACTCCATTAGATTTATCTCCATCTGAGCGTGTTAATTTAGATGGCAAAAAGAAGGCTGATTTTGTCAGGCAGATTCATGAGAAGGCAAGACCAGTGTTCCAAAACTCGCTACTCGGACCTGACTCGGCGAGGCAGCGAGCTGGGAGTACTCGGCAACTCGGCGAGTACTCGGGGAGTACTCGGTTTGACCATCGGTCAACGGTCAAACCGTTGACCCATGGTCAAACCAGGTCAAACTTCTAAATTGATGAATATATAACAATCTCATCATCAAATATAGTTTGAGCATAAAAATTTTTATACAACAACCATCAATTATCAAACAATATATTGCTTCTAAATTGATAATATAACATAAATCACACGATATATTTCCAATCATATTCAGCCAATCTCATTTCCATCAATTATCAAACAATCTATTGCTTCTAAATTGATAACATAACATAAATCACACGATATATTTCCGATCAATATATTTCCAATCATATTCAACCAATCTCATTTCCATCAATGCAACAAATAAATCACAAATCTATCAATCATCAATCCTAAACAAAATGAAGCGGCGAATCTGTGAAAGTAAAAAACAGAATGAAAAAACAAAAAAAAAATTGAAAACAAACAAAATCACAGGACTCACAGCGACGGCGAGTCGGCGACTGCAGTAGGAGGAGCGACGGACGACACCGGCAGCAGAAGTCGCACCCCACTCGGCGTCGGTGAAGTCGGCAGCAACGCAGCACGGCAGCAGACGTCGCACACGTTGTATCAACGAACGACCAGCGACGGCGAGTCGGCGACTGCAGTAGGAGGAGCGACGGACGACACCGGCAGCAGAAGTCGCACCCCACTCGGCGTCGGCGAAAGCGGCAGCAACGCAGCACGGCAGCAGACGTCGCACACGTTGGATCAACGAACGACAATGGCAGCAACGCAGCAGAAGATATGCACCCAATACTCCAACCGGCGACAGCACACCACCGGCGGCAGCAAAACTCAGAGGCAGCACGGCGGACAGAAGCAACAGCGGGTTGAACGGAGAAGCAGAGCAGAACGCAGAAGCAGAATTTCAGTCTTCAGATCTGAGCCTTCGCTCAGATCTGAAATACTACGCCAAAACGGCGTCGTTTTGGTGTGCCAAAACGACGCCGTTTTGGCAAAAAAAAATTTAAAAAAAAAAAGGCCGACTCGGCCGATCTGAGCTGGGCCGAGTTGGCCCGAGCTGGGCCGAGTCGGCCCGATTCGGCCCGAGTTGGGCCGAGTTGGGCCCGAATTGGGCCGATTTTCAACAGTATCCGAGTTGAACCCCCCGATCTGGGGGTTCTCGGCTCGGCACCTGGCCGAGCGGCGAGTACTCGGCGAGTACTCGGCCGAGTTTTTAAACAATGGGCAAGACTCAACATTGAGCGAAGGACGGAGCAATATGCAAAGCAAGCCAAAAAGGACGCTCCAAACTAATTTTTGAACCTAGAGATTTGATTTTGGCTGCATATGAGGAATGAGCGATTTCCGACACAAAGGCGTTCCAAATTGCTTCCAAGAAGAGATGGCTCTTTCCAAGTTCTAGAGCACATCAATGACAATGCTTACAGGCCAGATTTACCGAGTGAGTATAATGTTAGTGCCACTTTCAATGTTACTGACTTGAGTCCTTTTGATGTAGGAGACAATTTGAGGACAAATCATTTTCAAGAGGAGGTGAATGATGCGGTTCAAGGTGTGTCTCCAAAGGATCGAATTCAAATCCCTATTGGACCAGTTACGAGGGCTCAAACTAAAAAGTTCAAGGAAGCACTTAACGGGCTGATTCAAGAAGTTTGCACTCAAATACAATCTTGGAAGCCCATTGATGGAAGGCCACGTGAGCAACTAAAATGCATCAACTTGATCAAGTTCTAGAGGATTCCAGCCCAAGTCAAACCTAATCTTTGCATTTAATGGGCTTGTATCTTGGACATGAATTCACCAAGCATGATGGAAGAAGAGTCAACTTTTCTATTTAGGTTTATAGTAAAATCAGGAATAATAATTAGAATCTTAAACTTTTTCTTTTTATCTTAGGCGTGATTTTCTTTAATGATTGTAATCTAAAATTTTCTTTTTAGAATAGGCATGATTCTCTTTGATTTTAATACTTGTAATTTTCGAATTCGAACCTGTATTTTTTCAGCCTATAAATAGGCGTAATATCAATGAAGAGAGGAGGTTATTCATCATATTTATGAGAACGAATTTCTCTTTGGTTCTTTGAACAATTTTCGAACTTATTGGAATTATCCATGGCGTTTAAAACCTTCGACTTATCAATCAACCTTCCATTGTTGATTGTAGCGTCTTCATCGTACCAAGGTTCTTACCTCATCATAGGTAACGGGTCATGGTTCCATCCTTCGAACTTTGTTGGTCGAGCAATGTAGGTGCCCCTAGTTCCAATTCGAGGATTCACCTTTTGCTCTCCAAATGCATCACTTATTAATGGATAACCCAAACTAACTGTTGTAATTAAAAATGTTTCTTCAGTAGTATTCTCATTCCAATTCACAAAATCCAACTCCATCTGTCAAAATGATATAGAATAAGAAATACAAATACAATAAAATCAGTATGAAACAATTAGAACTAGAATCATAAATTATTCAATTGAAGTTTAAAAACACTACAGAAACGAAAATGAGAACATAAAAGGGAAATAAAAGAAAAACTATTTGGAAAAATGCATAAAATGATCCACTTCATCGGCTGCACTTCAAAAGTGACCTTTTTAGTTTTTGTTCGTACAAAAAGACTACGAATGGACAAAAATGCCCTTAATGAATGGGAGGCATGAAAAATATACAGGAGTTGAGTTTTGGTGAACCACTCTTTTGACCCTGTTTGATACAAATCACACCAACTTGTGACGAAACCCGATACCAAATCTAGAAACGTAACCCCGGAATGTTCAAGTTTTTGAATGAAAACCGCAACCCGTTGCTTAGCGAAGCAAGAACCTTGGTATGCAACGACGCCATAAATGCGGATGGAAATCCGTTTGATAGAGTTTTTGAACACCACAAGGAATTCCTTGATAAGTTCGAAAAGTTTCTTCAAGAACTCAAGAAGAAAATAACTCACGAAAATTGTGAACAAACCTCCAAGAACTGTCTTATTATTTCTCCACATTGACTTTTTATAGTTGAAAAAACAAAGAGAGTTTTTAGTTTAATTGTAAAATTCCTAACCTACCCTTAATGAGAAACACACCCAAAAACCCTAGGAAAGACTCGGATTTGACTCAAGACTCTTTCCTTCCTAAAACATGCCTGATATGGAAACCTAATCAATGATATTAAAAGATAGAGTTTAAAACTGAATAAAATTAAGATACGATTACAAAGAATCAAATCTTGATAAGATCTTCCAACTTCTTGAATCTAGAAAAAAACATAAACCTGACTCTTTGCTAGGAAACTCACCTAAATCAGATTGACAACTCTCTTGCACTTGTATCTCAGGTTGGTCATGCAAGAAGCTTGTGTCATGGCTCAATGGACATGGATGGCTAATTGGCTCTTTTCTAAATCAAATTTGATAAGTGAAACCAGCCTTTGTTCTTCCTCAGTAGTGAACACACTCTCCTCTTGCTGTAGAATTTTCTTGACTAAGTTATTCAGCTCTTCTTTAAATCTTTTAGCTCAAGCCCTCGTCACCGGACCAAGCGGAACTCGAATTGGATCTCTAGCACGCCTTGTATCCTTGATGTCCTCATCATTCTTCCCCTCTTGAGAAGGATTTGCCCTCAAATCATAACCTACATCAAAAGGACTCAAATCAGAAACATTGAAAGTAGTACTAACAAACTCACCTGGTAAATCAAGTCGGTAGGCATTGTCATTGATTCGCTCTAGCACTTGGAAAGGTCCATCTTCTCGAGGTAACAACTTCGAACATCTTTGTGTGTGAAACCTTTTTTTCCTCATGTGTAACCAAACCCAATCACCGGCCTCAAAAACCTGCTTGTGACGACCTTTGTTTGCTTGCTTGATGTATTGTTTCGTCCTTCTCTCGATGTTGAGCTGTGCTCTCTCATGGATTTATTTCACAAATTCTGCCTTCTTCTTTCCATCTAAGTTCACATGCTCAGAAACAGGTAAAGGTGATAAATCCAAAGGAGTTAAAGGATTAAAACCATAAACAATTTCAAATGGTGAGAACTTAGTAGCAGAATGAATGGTACGATTATATGCAAACTCTACATATGGTAAATAATCCTCCCAAGTCTGAATATTCTTATTAATGACAGCTCTCAACAAAGTAGATAAAGTCCTATTAACTACTTCGGTTTGACTATCGGTTTGGGGATGACAAGTAGTAGAAAACAAAAGTTTCGTTCCTAGTTTTCCCCATAATGTCTTCCGAAAGTAACTTAAGAACTTAGTGTCCCAATCTTAAACGATTGTTCTAGGCATACTGTTACAAATGCTGCTCCACATGCCACTAGTGCTCAAGGAAGTGACTTGGAGATTCATCTTGAAGATTTTAATGGACCAATCACTAGGGCCCAAGCTAAAAGGTTAAAGGAACAACTTCAACTATTTGTGCAAAATTGGGTTGATAATGGGCTGTCTAAGCATGGAGATTTTAAAGAGCCCAATTTGATTAATGTAATTGGGCTAAAAGACTAGCTTTGGATTCAGCCCATCTTATTTCCAATCATTCAAGTGGTGTCCAGATTCATTCACTAATTAATGGCAAGAATCAAGGAGTTATTTTGACATTCATGATGGCAAGAATCAAGGAGTGATTTTTGGCATTTATGAGAGGGTTGACTCCACCTTAATTAGTGCTTAGGCTCAATATACATTGTGGTTGTAAAATCTTTAAATAGGGCTGTTTAATTTCATTTTGGAGAGCTGAATATTTCTTCAAACATTTCCTATATGGAATTTAAGAGAGTTTGCTTTCTTGTGATTTTATGCTTAAGGTGTTGAATTGATGCAATTGAGTTTGTCTTTGTTTTTCAATTCTACTTCCTATTTTCTATTGTTCCTGATTGCTTTGATCTTGGGTTCAAGGGTATTCTCTTGGGTTTTTGTCAAAACGCATTTCTTGGGTGATAGAACAAATCAACCTGAATTACTTTGGTGTGAATCAAATCTGGTTGTGAGTGATAAAGAGTTCGTAGAAACAATTTGGGTCTTGGGGTTCCGTATCACATACCATGCAACCTCACAATTTCCCTAAAGAACAAATCGACAACATGTGAAGCATCATCAGTCTTATAATAAGGAATAAAATGAGCCATCTTGGAAAATCGATCTACAACCACAAAGATCGAATTCGTTCCATGCCTACTCCTAGGTAATCCCAAAACAAAATCCATCGAAATATCAATCCAAGGAGAACTAGGAATAGGTAGAGGGGTGTAAAAACCATTTGGTTGAACCCTCGACTTGGCTTGCCTACAAGTAACATATCTGCCACAAATTCTCTCAACATCCCCGTTTCATGTGTGGCCAATAAAAGTGCTCCTGCAAAATAGCTATGGTTTTAGCGACTCCAAAGTGTCCCATTAACCCTCCACCATGGGACTCCTGAACTAACAAGTCCTTCATTAAACAATCAGGCACACACAACTTATTCTCTCTAAACAAGAAATCCTCATGCCTAAAAAACTTACCTTTTGCAGACTTTTCACAAGCACTATATACTTCACCATAGTCATGGTCATTAGGATAAAGTTCCTTAATATGCTCAAACCTAATGAACTTAGCATCAAGAGTAGAGATTAAGGCATACATACATGAAAGTGCATCCACGACCACATTTTTCTTACCTTGCTTATGCTGAATTACATAGGGAAAAGTCTTAAGGAACTGATACGGACCTACCTAACTCCTCCTCAAAAGCTAGCTTGCAAGGGGAGGATTGCAAACCCATATATATAACACCCAAGAACACCCTCATTAACCGATGTAGGACTCATCATTCCTGACCCCTTTAGACTGCACGTCCTCGTGCAGAGAACCTTCGTACATGGCCCACTGATCAGACGAGGTGTGGCTCTGATACCATATGATACGGACCTGCTTAAATCCTCCTCAAAAGCTAGCTTGCAAGGGGAGGATTGCAAACCCATATATATAACACCCAAGAACACCCTCGCTAACCGATGTGGAACTCATCATGATGCGAACCTCGTATATAACGATACGACACTCACGACCAAATTGAAACACAACCCCAAGAAAGATTAAAACAGGTTTATCAAATAAGAAAATTTAACTCATTGATTATATGTCAATCAATAACCAAAGTTATAAAGAACTTTGACCCAATGATTAGAATTCAATCAAGAACCAAAATTATAAAAGAATGATATTGACGCCACTCCCAAGATATAGATGAGAAGGTAGGAGATAAGTCATGGTTTTGATCGCCACAACATAGCTTGATAAGATCACATGTTCATGAAGAACAAGAGAGAAAATTCACTCTCAATTAACAATAAGTGACTGCATCTTTATTCCTCTTCACTGTTCTTATTGCTTAGGGTTGCAAGCCTTTTTATAGGCATACAATTCTAAATCTAATAGAAAACTAAAATAAACTTTCAATCCTAAATCTAATAGTAAACTAAAATAAAATCCTACTTTAATTAACTCTCAGCCAATATAAGATTAAATATACTAAACTAATTTAAAACCTAACCCATAATACAAATTAAGCTCAAATTAATACACAAACAAATAAATAACAGCTCAATTTGCATCTAATTGCCTTCATGATCGATAATCTTCAAGCAACCGGCCCAATTAAAGTCTTCAAGCTTGATTCTCTTAATTTTATCCCTTGTCATCTGATGCGGAGCAAGGTGTGTCTCCAAAGGATCCAATTCAAATTCCTATTGGACCGGTTACGAGGGCTCGAGCTAAGAAGTTCAAGGAAACACTTAACGGGCTGATTCAAGGAGTTTGCACTCAAATACAATCATGGAGGCCCATTGATGGAAGCCCACGTGAGGAATTAAATTGCATCAACTTGATCCAAGTTCTAGAGGATTCCAGCCCAAGTCAAACTTAATCTTCGCAATTAATGGGCGTGTATCTTGGGTATTAATTCACCAGAATAATGGGAGGAGGGTCAACTCTCTTATTTAGGTCTCTAGTAAAATTAGGAATAATAAATTGTGGACTTTTCATTTTTGTCTTAGCAATGATTTCCTTGCTAATTGATTGTAATTTGAAATTTCCTTTTTCGTCATAGACTTGATTCTCTTTGATTTTAATGCTTGTAATTTCCGAATTCAGATTTGTAACTTTCAGCCTATAAATAGGCATCATATCAATGAGAAGAGGCAGACAATTTTCATGGTATTTGTGAGATCGAATTTCTCTTTGGTTCTTTTCTTTGAACAACTCTCAAACTTATCGGAATTATCCGTGGCGTTTGAAATCTTCGACTTATCAATCAACCCTCCCTTGTTGATTGTGGTGTCTTCACCATACCAAGGTTCTTACCTCGTCATAGGTAACGGGTCGCGGTTCCATTCCTACGAACTTGTCTTAGGAAACGGTTTTGGTTTCTTCTCTTGGTTACGGGTTTCGTCACGGGTTGGCGTGGTTCGTATCAGTTTGGTATCAGAGCACGGTTCTAGGTCAGGTTTACCTGTCCTTTTACTTTCTTTGTTTACGTCTTTGAGTTCCGTTTCCATTCGTTCTAGTTTTTATTAAAAAAAAAAGAAAAAAAAAGAAGATCTGAAAGAACAGAAAAGAAAAGAAGAAAACAAGAGGATCGTGAAAAAAAAAAAAAAAAAGTCTGGATACTCTTCAACAAAAATTTTGTTTTCTTTCCATTATTCGTGTGTCCACGAGTCTTAATCTGACCTTTATTTCAGTGTGAAAATTTTGAGTCGAAATTTCTTTTCCTTTTTGAGAATCCAAAATATTGTTGCGCTAGTTCATATCAGTATTACCTTTTGGTTGGTAAGTCTGTTGGTTGATAAATTGCTACGTGTAATTTTGAATACTGTTTGTTAGTTCGAAAAGAACCGAAAGAGAATTCACGAGTGGAAAAAGGCAAGAGAGGTGAGCATATTAGAGGGTAAAAGCCAATTGAGTGAAACACGAGTGAAAATTGAGTGATTCATAATTTGAGTGATACACGTGAGGGAGTGAAGTGAGGTTCTTTCTATATTGTTCCTATTTTCATTTTGCAGGTTATAACCATGTCACGCAACCAAGACGAAAACTCAACGGAAGAGGTACAACAGTCACCCATCCCTAACCTACAAATACAAGCGATATTGGGAGAGGTGAGACGAATAAAAAGGGCTGAGAATGAGCAACTCCATGAAAGGATAGATAGGTTAGAATTGGGGAATAGGAGACAACGAAATTCACCTGTTAGGCCACCACCTAGGCGAATGCAACAAAGAGAGCATTGGGGTGACGTTGAAGAAGAAGAGGAGGAGTTGGAAGAGTTGAATGAAGCACCATTGAATCGGGGTGATACGAACCACGCCAACCCGTGACGAAACCCGTAACCAAGAAAAAGAAACCAAAACCGTTTCCTAAGACAAGTTCGTAGGAATGGAACCGCGACCCGTTACCTATGACGAGGTAAGAACCTTGGTATGGTGAAGACGCCACAATCAATAAGGGAGGGTTGATTGATAAGTCGAAGATTTCAAATGCCACGGATAATTCCGATAAGTTTGAGAGTTGTTCAAAGAACCAAAGAGAAATTCGATCTCACAAATACCATGAAAATTGTCTGCCTCTTCTCATTGATATGATGCCTATTTATAGGCTGAAAATTACAAATCTGAATTCGAAAATTACAAGCATTAAAATCAAAGAGAATCAAGTCTATGACGAAAAAGGAAATTTCAAATTACAATCAATTAGCAAGGAAATCATTGCTAAGACAGAAATGAAAAGTCCACAATTTATTATTCCTAATTTTACTAGAGACCTAAATAAGAAAGTTGACCCTCCTCCCATTATTCTGGTGAATTAATGCCCAAGATACACGCCCATTAATTGCGAAGATTAAGTTTGACTTGGGCTGAAATCCTCTAGAACTTGGATCAAGTTGATGCAATTTAATTCCTCACGTGGGCTTCCATCAATGGGCCTCCATGATTGTATTTGAGTGCAAACTCCTTGAATCAGCCCGTTAAGTGTTTCCTTGAACTTCTTAGCTCGAGCCCTCGTAACCGGTCCAATAGGAATTTGAATTGGATCATTTGGAGACACACCTTGCTCCGCATCATTCCCCTCCTCTTGAAAAGGATTTGTCCTCAAATCGTCCCCTACATCAAAAGGACTCAAGTCAGTAACATTGAAAGTGGCACTAACATTATACTCACCTGGTAAATCTAGCTTGTAAGCATTGTCATTGATGCGCTCTAGAACTTGGAAAGGGCCATCTCCTCTTGGAAGTAATTTGGAACGCCTTTGTGCCGGAAATCGCTCCTTCCTCATATGCAACCAAACCCAATCTCCAGGCTCAAAAATTAGTTTGGAGCGTCCCTTGTTGGCTTGCTTAACATATTGCTCCATCCTTCGCTCAATGTTGAGTCTTGTCTTCTCATGAATCTGCCTGACAAAATCAGCCTTCTTTTTGCCATCTAAATTAACACGCTCAGATATTGGTAAAGGAGATAAATCTAATGGAGTCAATGGATTAAAACCATACACAATTTCAAAAGGTGAAAATTTAGTAGCGGAATGAACAGTACGATTGTAAGCAAATTCAACATGTGGTAAACAATCCTCCCAAATCTTAATGTTTTTGCTAATGATAGCCCTCAATAAAGTAGATAAAGTCCTATTAACTACTTCGGTCTGACCATCAGTCTGTGGGTGACAAGTGGTAGAAAACAATAGCTTAGTACCTAACTTACTCCACAAAGTCTTCCAAAAGTAGCTTAGGAATTTAGCATCCCTATCTGAAACAATTGTTCTAGGTATACCATGTAATCGCACAATCTCCCTAAAGAACAAATCAGCAATATGTGAAGCGTCATTCGTTTTATGACAAGGGATAAAATGTGCCATCTTAGAGAACCTATCTACCACCACAAAAATTGAATCTTTTCCACGCTTAGTCCTAGGCAAACCTAACACAAAGTCCATAGAAATATCAATCCAAGGGTGATTAGGAATAGGTAGTGGCGTATACAAACCGTGGGCTTGTACTCGGGATTTGGCTTGCTTACAATTAATACACCTACCGCAAACCCTCTCAACGTCTCTTTTCATGCGTGGCCAAAAGAAGTGTTCCTGCAAAACAGCCAAGGTCTTAGCAATTCCAAAATGTCCCATTAACCCTCCGCTATGGGATTCCTTAACTAGCAACTCACGCAAAGAACAAATCGGCACACATAACTTATTCTCCCGAAATAAAAATCCTTCAATTCTGTAAAACTTACCCACTGCGTTTTTCTCACAAGCTCGAAATGCCTCAGAAAAATCTTGGTCTAAAGGGTATAATTCCTTAATGTGCTCAAAACCAAGTAATTTTGCATCAAGGGTAGAGAGTAATGCATACCTGCGAGAAAGTGCATCGGCAACCACATTCTCCTTACCTTGCTTATACCTGATGACGTATGGAAATGTCTCGATGAACTCCATCCAACGTGCATGTCTCTTGTTCAACTTTTGTTGTCCTTTCAAATGCTTTAATGATTCATGATCGGTGTGAATCACGAACTCTTTGGGCCAAAGATAATGTTGCCACGTTTGCAAGGCCCGAACTAATGCGTACAACTCCTTGTCATAAGTTGGGTAGTTTAAAGCTGCCCCATTTAACTTCTCACTAAAGTACGCAATTGGTCGTCCATCTTGCATGTGTACGGCGCCAATACCTACACCTGAAGCATCACATTCAATCTCAAACGTTTTATCAAAGTTAGGTAAAGACAATAATGGAGCGTTTGTTAATTTTTGCTTGATTAGCTGAAACGCCTTTTCTTGCTCCTCCCCCCACTTGAATCCAATGTTCTTCTTAATTAGTTCTGTGAGTGGTGCGGCCAAAGTACTAAAGTCCTTCACAAATCGCCGATAGAAACTGGCAAGTCCATGAAAGCTCCGAACTTCACCTATGCTTGTGGGACTCGGCCACTCTTGAATTGCACGGACCTTTTCATCATCAACCTGTATTCCTTGTGCACCAACAACAAAACCAAGAAACACAAGTCTATCGGTGCAAAACGTGCATTTCTTCAAGTTAGCAAACAACTTTTCTTTTCTAAGCACATCTAAAACTGATTTTAAATGCACAACATGATCATCCAAGTTTTTGCTATAAATGAGAATATCATCAAAGTAAACAACAACAAACCTACCTATGTATGCACGCAAAACATGATTCATCAATCTCATAAATGTGCTCGGTGCATTAGTTAATCCAAAAGGCATTACTAACCACTCATACAATCCATGTTTTGTCTTAAAGGCAGTTTTCCATTCATCACCCTCTTTCATGCGAATTTGATGATATCCACTTTTCAAATCAATTTTAGAAAATATACAAGCACCATGCAACTCATCCAACATATCATCTAAGCGAGGAATAGGATGTCGATACTTTACCGTTATGTTGTTGATGGCTCGGCAATCAACACACATCCTCCAAGTCCCATCCTTCTTAGGCACAAGTAGAACCGGAACAGCACATGGGCTCATGCTTTCCCTTACATACCCTTTCTCCAGTAATTCACTAACCTGCCTTTGAAGCTCCTTGGTTTCCTCGAGGTTGCTCCTATAAGCCGGTCGGTTTGGGATCGTCGCACCAGGTACAAAGTCAATTTGATGCTCAATCCCTCGCATTGGAGGTAAGCCAGGTGGGGTGTCTTCAGGAAAGACATCATCATAATCCTGCAAAAGAGAGTTAATACTGCTCGGCAAATTTCCGGCAAGATCATTAGTACACAAAAAAGCCTCGTTGTACATAAGTACTATAAAAGGCTGTTGTAATTGTAAAGCTCTCTTGATCTCACTTTTTTTTGCAATGAAACAATGTTTTTCCTCTCTTAAACTCACCAAGGCCAAATTTGATTTCTTTTTTTCTTTCTCAATTTTTTTGGCCTCTCTCTCTTTTTCTCTCGAATTTTGACTCGTTTCTTTTCTCTCATTCTCTTCCTTTTGATCTCTCTCTTCTTTTTGATCACTCTCTTTTTTTAACCTCACTTGATCCTCATATACTTGTTGTGGTGTCAAAGGTACAAGAGTAATTGGACGTTGATTGAGTACAAAAGAGTATTTATTGGTAAACCCATCATGCTTGACCTTTCGATCAAACTGTCATGGTCGCCCTAGCAACAAATGTCCGGCTTGCATTGGAACGACATCACATAATACCTCATCTTCATATTTTCCAATTCGAAATGCAACTAACACTTGTTTGCTTACCTTTAATTCACCGCTATCATTCAACCACTGTAACTTGTAAGGCCTAGGGTGTCTCAATGTGTGTAAGCCTAGTTTCTCCACCATAGTTGTGCTAGCAACATTAGTACAACTACCACCATCAATAATCACACTACATACCTTATTTTTGACGTAACACCTAGTGTGAAAGATGTTTTCTCGTTGCACTTCGTTCTCTTCCTTGGCTTGTACACTCAAAGCCCTTCTCGCCACCAACAAATCTCCATGTACAGCAAATTCTTCTCCATAAACGTCCTCCAATGGTGGCATATCATCAGTGTCGGAGTCTTCATCATCGGTCACAACATCTCCATTGTCTCGCATCACCATAACTCGCTTGTTTGGGCATTGACTCGTTATGTGACCCCTGCCTTGACATTTAAAGCATTTAATATCACGATTCCGTGCAGTAGTAGTGTCGAGTTTACCTTGAGAATCACGGCTGGTGTTCTCCGGCTTATGATCAAATTTGGGCTTGAGAGTTGAGGATGACTGTGGCTTGTCCTCCTTTTTTGAAGAACTTGATTTCCAAGGGTTAGACCCTGGGTTGTGGCCTGCACGAGTGCCTCCCCTCCTCTTGAGTTGTCGCTCCACGATAATGGCCATATGCACCATGTCCTCGATCTCCACATAATGTTGCATCTCCACCCGGTCATGAATGTCTTGATTCAACCCTTGCAAGAACCTTGCCATGGTGGCCTCGGGATCCTCTTCTACATTGGCTCTAATCATGGCTTTCTCCATTTCTTGATAATACTCTTCTACACTCCGATGCCCTTGCCTAAGCCCTTGCAAACTCTTGTATAATTCCCGGTAATAATGGCTCGGCACAAATCGCTTCCTCATCACCGATTTCATATCTTCCCATGTTGCAATTGGACGCTCCCGGTTTCGACGCCTATTCAACACCAACTGATCCCACCAAACAAGAGCATAGTCGGAAAATTCAATGGCTGCTAGTCTCACCTTCTTAAGCTCAGAATAATTGTGGCAATCGAATACTAACTCCACTTTCTTTTCCCACTCAAGATAGGCTTCTGGATCGGCTTTTCCTTGGAACGGTGGAATTTTCATTTTAATGCTACCCAAATTATTGTCCTCCCAATTCCTAACTTCTCTATTCCCATTCCCTCGTCTGAACCCACCCCGATTCAATGGTGCTTCATTCAACTCTTCCAACTCCTCCTCTTCTTCTTCAACGTCACCCCAATGCTCTCTTTGTTGCATTCGCCTAGGTGGTGGCCTAACAGGTGAATTTCGTTGTCTCCTATTCCCCAATTCTAACCTATCTATCCTTTCATGGAGTTGCTCATTCTCAGCCCTCATTATTCGTCTCACCTCTCCCAATATTGCTTGTATTTGTAGGTTAGGGATGGGTGACTGTTGTACCTCTTCCGTTGAGTTTTCTTCTTGGTTGCGTGACATGGTTATAACCTACAAAATGAAAATAGAAACAATATAGAAAGAACCTCACTACACTATTGGACTGATCATGGCAGTTTGATCGAAAGGTCAAGCATGATGGGTTTACCAATAAATACTCTTTTGTACTCAATCAACGTCCAATCACTCTTGTACCTTTGACACCACAACAAGTATATGAGGATCAAGTGAGGTTAAAAAAAGAGAGTGATCAAAAAGAAGAGAGAGATCAAAAGGAAGAGAATGAGAGAAAAGAAACGAGTCAAAATTCGAGAGAAAAAGAGAGAGAGGCCAAAAAAATTGAGAAAGAAAAAAAGAAATCAAATTCGGCCTTGGTGAGTTTAAGAGAGGAAAAACATTGTTTCATTGCAAAAAAAAGTGAGATCAAGAGAGCTTTACAATTACAACAGCCTTTTATAGTACTTATGTACAACGAGGCTTTTTTGTGTACTAATGATCTTGCCGGAAATTTGCCGAGCAGTATTAACTCTCTTTTGCAGGATTATGATGATGTCTTTCCCGAAGACACCCCACCTGGCTTACCTCCAATGCGAGGGATTGAACATCAAATTGACTTTGTACCTGGTGCGACGATCCCAAACCGACCGGCTTATAGGAGCAACCCTGAGGAAACCCAGGAGCTTCAAAGGCAGGTTAGTGAATTACTGGAGAAAGGGTATGTAAGGGAAAGCATGAGCCCATGTGCTGTTCCGGTTCTACTTGTGCCTAAGAAGGATGGGACTTGGAGGATGTGTGTTGATTGCCGAGCCATCAACAACATAACGGTAAAGTATCGACATCCTATTCCTCGCTTAGATGATATGTTGGATGAGTTGCATGGTGCTTGTATATTTTCTAAAATTGATTTGAAAAGTGGATATTATCAAATTCGCATGAAAGAGGGTGATGAATGGAAAACTGCCTTTAAGACAAAACATGGATTGTATGAGTGGTTAGTAATGCCTTTTGGATTAACTAATGCACCGAGCACATTTATGAGATTGATGAATCATGTTTTGCGTGCATACATAGGTAGGTTTGTTGTTGTTTACTTTGATGATATTCTCATTTATAGCAAAAACTTGGATGATCATGTTGTGCATTTAAAATCAGTTTTAGATGTGCTTAGAAAAGAAAAGTTGTTTGCTAACTTGAAGAAATGCACGTTTTGCACCGATAGGCTTGTGTTTCTTGGTTTTGTTGTTGGTGCACAAGGAATACAGGTTGATGATGAAAAGGTCCGTGCAATTCAAGAGTGGCCGAGTCCCACAAGCATAGGTGAAGTTCGGAGCTTTCATGGACTTGCCAGTTTCTATCGGCGATTTGTGAAGGACTTTAGTACTTTGGCCGCATCACTCACAGAAGTAATTAAGAAGAACGTTGGATTCAAGTGGGGGGAGGAGCAAGAAAAGGCTTTTCAGCTAATCAAGCAAAAATTAACAAACGCTCCATTATTGTCTTTACCTAACTTTGATAAAACGTTTGAGATTGAATGTGATGCTTCAGGTGTAGGTATTGGCGCCGTACTCATGCAAGATGGACGACCAATTGCGTACTTTAGCGAGAAGTTAAATGGGGCAGCTTTAAACTACCCAACTTATGACAAGGAGTTGTACGCATTAGTTCGGGCCTTGCAAACGTGGCAACATTATCTTTGGCCCAAAGAGTTCGTGATTCACACCGATCATGAATCATTAAAGCATTTGAAAGGACAACAAAAGTTGAACAAGAGACATGCACGTTGGATGGAGTTCATCGAGACATTTCCATACGTCATCAGGTATAAGCAAGGTAAGGAGAATGTGGTTGCCGATGCACTTTCTCGCAGGTATGCATTACTCTCTACTCTTGATGCAAAATTACTTGGTTTTGAGCACATTAAGGAATTATACCCTTTAGACCAAGATTTTTCTGAGGCATTTCGAGCTTGTGAGAAAAACGCAGTGGGTAAGTTTTACAGAATTGAAGGATTTTTATTTCAGGAGAATAAGTTATGTGTGCCGATTTGTTCTTTACGTGAGTTGCTAGTTAAGGAATCCCATAGTGGAGGGTTAATGGGACATTTTGGAATTGCTAAGACCTTGGCTATTTTGCAGGAACACTTCTTTTGGCCACGCATGAAAAGAGACGTTGAGAGGGTTTGTAGTAGGTGTATTAATTGTAAGCAAGCCAAATCCCGAGTACAAGCCCACAGTTTGTATACGCCACTACCTATTCCTAATCACCCTTGGATTGATATTTCTATGGACTTTGTGTTAGGTTTGCCTAGGACTAAGCGTGGAAAAGATTCAATTTTTGTGGTGGTAGATAGGTTCTCTAAGATGGCACATTTTATCCCTTGTCATAAAACGAATGACGCTTCACATATTGCTGATTTGTTCTTTAGGGAGATTGTGCGATTACATGGTATGCCTAGAACAATTGTTTCGGATAGGGATGTTAAATTCCTAAGCTACTTTTGGAAGACTTTGTGGAGTAAGTTAGGTACTAAGCTATTGTTTTCTACCACTTGTCACCCACAGACTGATGGTCAGACCGAAGTAGTTAATAGGACTTTATCTACTTTATTGAGGGCTATCATTAGCAAAAATATTAAGATTTGGGAGGATTGTTTACCACATGTTGAATTTGCTTACAATCGTACTGTTCATTCCGCTACTAAATTTTCACCTTTTGAAATTGTGTATGGTTTTAATCCATTGACTCCATTAGATTTATCTCCTTTACCAATATCTGAGCGTGTTAATTTAGATGGCAAAAAGAAGGCTGATTTTGTCAGGCAGATTCATGAGAAGACAAGACTCAACATTGAGTGAAGGACGGAGCAATATGTTAAGCAAGCCAACAAGGGACGCTTCAAACTAATTTTTGAGCCTGGAGATTGGGTTTGGTTGCATATGAGGAAGGAGCGATTTCCGGCACAAAAGCGTTCCAAATTACTTCCAAGAGGAGATGGCCCTTTCCAAGTTTTAGAGCGCATCAATGACAATGCTTACAAGCTAGATTTACCAGGTGAGTATAATGTTAGTGTCACTTTCAATGTTACTGACTTGAGTCCTTTTGATGTAGGGGACGATTTGAGGACAAATCCTTTTCAAGAGGAGGGAAATGATGCGGAGCAAGGTGTGTCTCCAAAGGATCCAATTCAAATTCCTATTGGACCGGTTACGAGGGCTCGAGCTAAGAAGTTCAAGAAAACACTTAACGGGCTGATTCAAGGAGTTTGCACTCAAATACAATCATGGAGGCCCATTGATGGAAACCCACGTGAGGAATTAAATTGCATCAACTTGATCCAAGTTCTAGAGGATTCCAGCCCAAGTCAAACTTAATCTTCGCAATTAATGGGCGTGTATCTTGGGCATTAATTCACCAGAATAATGGGAGGAGGGTCAACTCTCTTATTTAGGTCTCTAGTAAAATTAGGAATAATAAATTGTGGACTTTTCATTTTTGTCTTAGCAATGATTTCCTTGCTAATTGATTGTAATTTGAAATTTCCTTTTTCGTCATAGACTTGATTCTCTTTGATTTTAATGCTTGTAATTTTCGAATTCAGATTTGTAACTTTCAGCCTATAAATAGGCATCATATCAATGAGAAGAGGCAGACAATTTTCATGGTATTTGTGAGATCGAATTTCTCTTTGGTTCTTTGAACAACTCTCAAACTTATCGGAATTATCCGTGGCGTTTGAAATCTTCGACTTATCAATCAACCCTCCCTTGTTGATTGTGGTGTCTTCACCATACCAAGGTTCTTACCTCGTCATAGGTAACGGGTCGCGGTTCCATTCCTACGAACTTGTCTTAGGAAACGGTTTTGGTTTCTTCTCTTGGTTACGGGTTTCGTCACGGGTTGGCGTGGTTCGTATCATCATCGGTCCACCATTAATGTTCAAACGATTGTTAGGATGGCTTTGATGAATACCTTGATGAATGACTTGCTTGTTTCCTGGGTGTCCATCATTCTTCCTTTCCTCAAAACGATTTGTCCTCAAATCGTGACCTATCTAGTTGTTTGAAGTCTTGATTGAAAACCTGAAAATAATTTTTGAAAATAACCTCTCACACTCCCACACATGTTTCACTCAACACTAGGAGTTTCACTTTTTGAATTTCGTTCACTCATAATTCTCCTTTATTTTTTTAATCAAACTAGAACATACTTTCAATAATTTCAATGCAGAATTTGTGGATTGAATCACGATGAAACAATAGATAGATCTTGCAAATCAAGAAACCCTAGGTGATGAATCAATCAAGAATTGATGATTATTTGATGCAAATAAGATTCAATGGATCAAGAATGCAAGAACGCAAAAGAATTCATGATCGGTGGTGATGTTAATCAAGAAGGAGGTTGGTGCGGCAATAAGGTAAATTCAACAAACGAACTATAATATTGTGCAGTTAAAGACCAAAAAACAAGGTGACTTGATGAAGAATGATGACTCTGACTAGAAAGCAAATTCTAACATGATATTGATGAACTCGTATGTTGCAAATTTAAAATATATATTAACAGGTGGATGACATAGCAACTCAAAGATTATTAAATTGATAGTGGCTAGTGTGGCAGATTAAAGAAAAGAAAGTTAGGGAAAAGTAATAGACGATGGGCTTTGATACTTAGCAAATTCAATCAATTATTAAAGAAGTCACAGCAAGAAAGAGGTTCTGTGCTAATTAATAAAATATATATATGTAAAGAATTGATGGTGTTAACGCAGACAAGAACAAAGAAAAAATATATATAAGGAAAATTTAATAAACAAGAAAATTAAATGATAATTCAAACCTGAATTAATACCCAAAACTCTAATACCAACTAATGTGAACTCCGTATATAACGATACGACACCCACGACCAAATTGAAACACAACCCCAAGAAAGATTAAAACAGGTTTATCAAATAAGAAATTTTGACCCATTGATTATATGTCAATCAATAACCAAAGTTATAAAGAACTTTGACCCAATGATTAGAATTCAATCAAGAACCAAAATTATAAAAGAATGATATTGACGCCACTCCCGAGACATAGATGAGAAGGTAGGAGATAAGTCATGGTTTTGATTGCGACAGACATAGCTTGATAAGATCACATATTTATGAAGAACAAGAGAGAAAATTCACTCTCAATTAACAATAAGTGACTGCATCTTTATTCGTCTTCATTGTTCTTATTGCTTAGGGTTGCAAGCCTTTTTATAGGCATACAATTCTAAATCTAATAGAAACTAAAATAAACTCTCAATCCTAAATCTAATAGTAAACTAAAATAAAATCCTAATTTAATTAACTCTCAGCCCAATAATTAAAAGCCCAAGATTAAATATACTAAATTAATTTAAAACCTAACCCATAATACAAATTAAGCCCAAATTAATACACAAACAAATAAATAACAGCTCAATTTGCATCTAATTGCCTTCATGATTGATAATCTTCAAGCAACCAGCCCAATTAAAGTCTTCAAACTTGATTCTCTTAATTTTATCCCTTGTCATCGGTCCATCATTAATGTTCAAACGATTGTTAGGATGGCTTTAATGAATACCTTGATGAATGACTTGCTTGCTTCCTGGGTGTCCATCACATCATTAATGATGGACACCCAGGAAGCAAGCAAGTCATTCATCTTGTTATCTCCTTTTAGGGTTACAAGACAAGTCTTTTTATAGGCAAAAAAAAATAACATAACATGAAACCCTAGCCCCCTAACAATTGGGCTCACTAAATATACTCATGGGTTTATAATAATTAATTATGGGCTTAAGTTAATTATAATATGTCAGCCCAAATAATATAAACCAAAATAAAATAAGCGAACTTAACTTAAAAACCCATTACACATAAAATAAGCTAAGCCCAAATTATTTAAATCCCAAATAACTCTAATAAGTCTCCAATAAAGCCCAAATAACTCTAGTTTGTCTCTAATTGTGTTCCATTAGCATCCAAAGCCTTCATGATTAAGCCTCATTGCCCAATTGTCGTGTTCCTCCATGATAGCTATCTTGGTTTACATCAAAAACTCACGTGCGGAACAACCCCAACCCGTTCCACAAGCATGTAGGCGAGAGAGAGTTCCGGTTAGAGAAGAAGTTAATGATTACTACGGGGATGATAATGACATGGAGGAGGCTGATTGATAGAAACAAGGAATCAAGCCTATGGATCCATTGAGAGCATCAATGAAGGACCCGTGATAAGGGCTCGAGCTAAAAGGATGAAGGAATGTTTAAATGGGCTCATTCAAGAGATTTGGGCCAAGAGTCTTACACAACATGGTTGGATGGCTTTGAGGGAACATCGAGGCTTCAAAATATCATTCAAGTTCAAGACCCAGTCCAAGAACATTAATCTTGAGGCTTGGATAGCAATTTTAATACAAATTGGGCTATTATTTATTTGTTGTATTAATTTGGGCTTAATTTGTATTATGAGTTGGATTTTAGATTATTTTAGTATATTTACTTTTATATTAGGCTTTTAATTATTGGGCTGAGAGTTAATTAAATTAGGATTTTATTTTAGTTTCCTATTAGGTTTATAGTTGAGAGTTTATTTTGGTTTCCTATTAAATTTAAGATTGGATGCCTATAAAAGGCTTGTTAAACCTAAAGTTTGATAAGAAGTTTATTGAATAAAGTTTTAGCTTTTCTCCATTGTTCTTTTGAGAACTTTGAGATTGCATCAAGAATTGTTCTTGATTTATTAACCTTGACTTATCTCTCACATTCTCATCTCTTTCTTGGGAGTGGCGTCGTTATATCTTTGGTTCTTGGTTGTCTAATCAACGGGTCAAAGATTTTCTATAATCTGAATTAACTTTCTCGGGGGTTGTGTTTCAATTTGATCGTGGATGTCGTATCGTTATATACGGGGTTCGCATAAGTTGGTATCAGAGCTTCGGTTAATTAATTCAGGTTTGGGTTTTCAATTTAAGTTTCTTGTTCTAATTTTTTTTCTTTAGCCGCAATTCATCAATTCAGGTTTTTTTTTTTTTGTTTGCCGTGCAACCATCAACAAGTCTGCCACACCACCCACTATCTTATTATTTTATTTGATTCTGTCGTCGCATGCCAATTCATATCTGATCAGATCACCAATTTACTTGCCTTTTGAGAACCGCATCAATATCCATTGAACTGCAGTGCCGAAATCAATCAATTTTAAATATATATCTTCCTTATTTTGTCTTCTAGTGCTGCACATCATTACCCATCATTAATTATCATTTCTTTTATTTTTGTGTCTTGTGGTACTGCATATTATTTCGGCTATCATATATTCTTGAGTTTCTTGTAGTCGGCACATCACCATCTATCTTAACCGATTACAACAAACTTGATTTGAATCTTTATATTTTGCTCTTGAACTGCATCCAAAAATCAAGATTCTTGCAAAACACATTCTAGGGTTTCTTGATTCATCATCATATTTCTTGATTTGCAAGATTCATATCAAAATCTTGTTTTTGGTTCAACTCCACAATTTACAATCCATATAGAGTGCATTCTAGTTTGATTTAGGAAAAAAGAAAAAGAAAAAAAAAATTCGAAAAAAAAGGAAAAAGAAAAGAAAAAAAATATCCATAAAAAAAAAGAGTTTGAATGCCATAAAATTGCTTGGATTGAAGTGAGTTGATATTAATTTACCTTATTTGCAATTCAAGATCTTTACAGTGTTCGAAATCTTTTCTTGATATCATATTGCTTTTCGTTATTTCATCATTCTAGTGTCATTGTTGGTCCTTATTTCTTTCGTGTTCTTTGTGTGTGCGTTTTTCTTTGTCGAGATTTGTCTAGGGCGATTATTTCAAGGGTGACCTTGTTGTGATTAATTAGTTCTATAAAGAACTTAGTGAAAAAAGTTTGAGTGTGGACAGGGAGTGTTGAGTTAAATCAAAATAATTGAGTGTCAAACACGTGAGTGATTAGAGTGAAACATGTGAGGGAGTGTTGTGAGGTTACTTTTACTAACATTCTTGCAGGTGTCAATCATGTCTACGAATAACGATAAAGAAGTTGAAGGAGGAGAAAAGGGTAATGAGTCGTTCGTTCTCAAAGCGATGCGACAACAATTTGAGAGGATGAACATGGTGTTTGGAGAGATTAGGGATCGAATGGATAGGCAAGATGAGGCCATAGCTACTTTGCAAATGCGGCAGCAAAGGAGAGCTCCGGAAGAGCGTAGTGGTAATGATGAATTTGAAGCTGATTATGGGGTGTTCTATGGAGAAGATTTGGAAGGAGATGACAACGTCATTAATGTTAATAGGGGCCGAATTAGAGGTGGTAGAGGTGGTCTTAGAGGAAAAGGTAATGGCGATGGAGATCGTAGGTACTATAGGGATGGGAATGAGAGAGTAAGATGGGATGATAGACCCAATAGACCGGATAGGGATCTCGGTAGCATTAAGATGAAGATACCCTCTTTCCAAGGGAAGCCTGATCCTGATGTGTATTTAGAGTGGGAGCAACGAGTGGAGTTAATCTTTGAGTGTCATAATTTTACTGAGGAGAAGAAGGTGAAGTTAGCTGCAACTGAGTTTGTGAATTATGCTGTGGTTTGGTGGGGCCAAGTAGTGCTAGATAGAAGGAGAAATGAGGAACGTTCTATAAACACTTGGGGTGAGATGAAAATTGTTATGAGAAAGCGGTTTGTTCCTAGATCATACTATAGGGAGCTATACCGACGATTGCAGAGCCTAACACAAGGTTCTAAGAGTGTGGAGGATTATTATAAGGAGATGGAGATAGCCATGGTCAGAGCTAATATAGAGGAGGATAGAGAGGCTACTACGGCAAGATTTCTACAAGGATTGAATGAAAATATTGCCAATATTGTTGAGTTGCAGCATTATGTGGAGCTTGAGGACTTGATCCATATGGCTATGAAGGTGGAGAGGCAACTCAAAAGAAGGGGTTCGATGTCACGATATGGTAGCGATTCAGGTTCCACATCCACTTGGAAGTCGAATTGGAGTAGAAAGGAAGATAAGGCATCTTAAAAGCCTAAGGCTGAAACGACTAAGCCTAAGGAGGGTAGAGATAGAAGCCATGATAAGGGCAAGGTCGAGGCAACCCAAGGGAGAAATAGGGATATCAAATGTTTTAGGTGTTTGGGAAGAGGTCACATAGCTTCTGATGTGAACCCGTAGGATTGAAACCTTAGAACCCACAAACAAATCAATAAACACCCCAAGAAAGCCAAGAATCAGATTTTAATTATTCCAGACCCGTTGAAAACTAGTTTTAAGAACCCGAATTGATAGTAAGAACGCCACAAAGGTTTGATCCTTTGATAAGTTCTAAGTTCATTCAAGAACAAGAAGAGGAAACAAATTCTCTCAATTCTTCTATTTGATGGCTGCTGAAAACTGATACAAAATTAGGGTTTTGCCTTATTTATATTAAGGCCAAATAAAATAACTACTCCTAAATGGGTCCAAACCCTAATTGACTTCAAAGGCCCATTACTTAAAATAAACCCAATATGATATCTAATTAAATGAAACCCAAAACTAATCAACTTAACCCCTCATACGTGAACAGTAACCAAGTCACAAATAAGGCCTCTTGATTACAAAAACTCTAGCCCAAATTACACATAAACTTATTTAAAAAAATAATTGCTTCGGAAGCCCACACAATAAGACTCCAACAGCCATGATGCCAACCCACACGTCCAATGCTTCAAATGCTAGGACGTCTTCTCCCCGACTTCAATTACATGAACGAAGGATGGTTCCACCTCGTTTGAGCCCATCTTGAATGTTGTTGGTGTCTTGCTAGTTGCACTTTTAGCCCAAGTAGATTGCACAAGTCCTTGCATTGCTTCTTTGATCTTCTTCGCTCTTGATCTTGTTATTGGCCCATCCGGAATGTGCAAAGGATCCTTCTTATTCTTGTCAACCAACCCACCTTGGTACTCATCATTCCCCCTCTCCTCAAAAGGATTCGACCTCGAATCATCACCTACATCAAAAGGAGAAAGATCAGCAACATTAAAGGTAGCAGACACATTATACTCACCTGGAAGATCCACTTTATAGGCATTATCATTTATTTTCTCGAGAATTTGGAATGGTCCATCTCCTCTTGGATGCAACTTTGTTCTTCTATAGTTTGGAAACCTCTCTTTACGCATGTGAACCCAAACCCAAACCCAATCACCTGGTTCAAAGGTCACACGCCTTCTTCCTTTGTTGGCTTGAGACGCATATTGTTCATTCTTCTTTTCAATCTGAAGCCGTACCCTCTCATGTAGTGACTTCACTAATTCTGCTCTCTTTTTCCCATCCAAACTACCCCTTTCATTAACAGGTAATGGCATCAAATCCAAAGGAGTAAGTGGATTAAAACCATAAACGATTTCAAAAGGAGAATAAGAAGTAGTAGAATGCATGGTCCTATTGTATGCAAACTCTATGAATGGCAAGCAATCCTCCCAAGTTTTCAGGTTTTTATGAATGACAGTGCGCAAGAGCTGTGTTGAAGTTCTGTTAACTACCTCAGTTTGTCCATCGGTTTGAGGATGACAAGTGGTGGAGAATAAAAGCTTAGTGCCTAACTTACCCCACAAAACTTTCCAAAAGTAGCTACCACAAAACTTTCCAAAAGTAGCTAAGGAACTTAACATCTCTATCTGACACAATACTCTTGGGTACACCATGGAGTCGCACTATCTCCCTAAAAAACAAGTCAGCTATATTCACAGCATCATCAGTTTTATGACACGGAATGAAGTGTGCCATCTTACTAAACCTATCAACGACCACGAAAATAGAATCCCTACCCTTTTTAGTTCGAGGCAGCCCCAAAACAAAATCCATAGAAAGATCTACCCAAGGTTCACTAGGAACGGGTAAAGGTGTATACAACCCATGTGGCAAAACCTTAGACTTGGCCCTTTTGCAAGTAATGCATCTGTCACAAATGCGAATGACATCTCTTCTCATCTTAGGCCAAAAGAAATGCTCATGCAAGATTTCTAATGTTTTCCTAACACCAAAATGACCCATTAGACCCCCACCATGCGCCTCACGCACCAATAACTCACGCATAGAACAGTTAGGCACACACAATTTGCTTTCCCTAAACAAATAACCATCATGCTTGTAGAATTTGCCATCAACTCCTTTATCACATGCCATGTACACAACAGAAAAATCAATATCATTTGCATACATTTCTTTCACATATTCAAATCCAAGCATTTTGGCACTCATAGAAGTAAGAAGCACGTACCTCCTTGATAAAGCATCAGCAACTATATTCTCCTTACCTCGTTTATACTTAATGACGTAGGGAAAAGTCTCGATATACTCCATCCATCTCGCATGCCTTTTATTCAATTTACCTTGCCCCTTGAGATGTTTCAAAGACTCATGGTCGGTGTGGATCACAAACTCCTTAGGCCATAGATAGTGTTGCCACGTCTCCAAAGCCCTAACAAGAGCATAAAGCTCTTTGTCATAAGTGGGATAATTCAAGGCTGCCCCACTTAATTTCTCACTGAAAAATGCTATGGATCGCCCTTCCTGCATCAAAACCGCTCCAATCCCTACTCCTGAGGCATCACATTCAATCTCAAACGTTTTGTTAAAATCTGGTAATGCTAACACAGGTGCAGAACATAACCTATCTTTGATATGATTAAATGCATTTTCTTGATCAATGCCCCAATGAAATCCAACATTCTTTTTAACAATTTCAGTGAGTGGTGTTGTGATAGTGCTAAAATCTTTAACAAACCGTCTATAAAAACTAGCTAGACCATGGAAACTTCTTACCTCAGTGATGCTTTTAGGAGTTGGCCACTCCTTAATGGCTTGAACTTTCTCTTCATCCACCTCAATACCTTTTGAGCTAACAACATAACCAAGAAACACAACATTTTCCATGCAAAATGTACATTTCTTAAAATTGGCATACAACTTTTCTTGTCTTAAAACCTCAAAAACACTCCTCAAATGCATAACATGCTCATCAAGACTCTTGCTGTACACTAGGATATCATCGAAATACACAACCACAAATTTGCCAATGAATGCACGCAAAACATGGTTCATTAACCTCATGAAAGTGCTAGGTGCATTAGTGAGACCAAATGGCATTACTAACCACTCATATAAACCATATTTAGTTTTAAAAGCAGTTTTCCACTCATCTCCCTCTTTCATCCTAATTTGATGGTATCCACTTTTAAGATCAATTTTACTGAAAATGCATGACCCATGCAACTCATCAAGCATGTCATCTAACCTAGGTATTGGATGACGATACTTTACCGTTATGTTGTTAATTGCCCTGCAATCAATGCACATTCTCCATGTTCCATCTTTTTTTGGAACCAATAGGACGGGTACAGCACATGGACTCATACTTTCTCTCACGTACCCTTTGCTCATCAATTCCTCGACTTGCCTTTGAAGTTCTTTTGTTTCCTCTGGATTACTTCTATAGGCTGGTCGGTTTGGAATAGCCGCTCCCGGTACGAAATCAATTTGATGCTCAATGCCTCTAATGGGTGGCAATCCACTAGGCATCTCCTCAGGAAACAAGTCTTCAAATTCCTGCAACAAAGAAATAGCTATACTAGGAAGGGATTGGTTAGTTTCATCAAGACTTAGATATGATTCTTTGTAGACAAGCAAGATCATAGAATGACCTGCTATGAAAGCTCTATTAACCTCCCTTTCTTTTGCAAAAAAACTCAATTTTGTTTTTCCACTCCTCTCTAGACGCTCTCTTTCTTTTCCTTCTTGTGGTCTCTCTCTTTTCTCACCTTTATCAGTCACCTCTCCCTTTTCTTTTCCACTCATTTTTCTTCTAGATGTTTCAGCCTCACTCTCATTTTTCCTCTCTATTTTTTCCTCTCGTATCCCAACCTCATTCTTTCTCTTTTGCTCAACCTCTCCTTTTAATTTCATTTGATCCTCAAAAACTTGTTTTGGAGTTAATGGAACAAGTGTAATGGATTTTCCTTCTTTAACAAAGCTGTACCTATTCTTAAACCCATCATGCATCACTTTCCTATCATACTGCCATGGCCTTCCCAACAGAATATGGCCAGCATGCATAGGAACCACATCACAAAGCACCTCATCTCTATACCTCCCTATGGTAAAAGCTACCAAAACTTGATTATTAACCTTGACCTCTCCACACTCATTCAACCACTGTAATTTGTAAGGTCTAGGATGTTTTAGTGTAGGCAAGTTTAATCTTTCAACAAGGGTGGTGCTAGCTACATTGGTGCAACTTCCCCCATCTATGATCATACTACACACCTTGTTATTAACATGACATCTAGTATGAAATATGTTCTCTCTTTACTGCTCCATTTCTTCTACCTTAACTTGTGCATTAAGAGCACGCCTAGCAACAAGAGTTTCACCTTCTACGGGGTATTCCACTCCTTCCTCATCACTAGCGTCAACCAACTCAGGCATATCATCACTGTCATCTTCAGTTTCCACCTCTCCATGGTCACGCAAGATCATCGTTCTCTTGTTTGGACATTGAGATGCAATGTGTCCCATACCCAAACATTTGAAACATTTGATATTCCTATTCTTAGAAGGTTGGTCTTCGGCCTTTGTTTTGTTTTTGATAGCTTCTCCTTCTTTCCCTTTAGGTGGCTCAATCTTTCCCTTTGAAATAACCCTGTCATTCTTCTCATTATCACCCCATTTCGATTTCCACAGAGTTGTGGAATGCGAAGAGTATCTTGCTGCCCCCTTTTTCTTCAATTGTCTCTCCACCTTCATAGCCATGTGTACCATGTCCTCCAACTCCACAGAGTGATGCAACTCTACTACATTAGCAATATCCCTATTTAAGCCATTCAAAAACCTTGCCATAGTGGCTTCCCTATCCTCCTCAACATTAGCTCTAATCATGGCAACCTCCATCTCCTTGTGATATTCTTCCACACTCCGTGAACCTTGTGTAAGACTTTGAAGTTTCTGATAAAGGTCTCTATAGTAGTGGTTGGGTATGAATCTCTTCCGCATGAGAGCCTTTAATTCTCCCCAAGTTTCAACACGTCTCTCAAGGTTTCTCCTTCTATTTGTCGTTAGTTGATCCCACCAGATGATTGCATAATCTGTAAATTCAATCACTGCAAGCTTCACTTTCTTCTCCTCAGAATAGTTATGACAATCAAAGATCAACTCAACCTTTTTCTCCCATTCTAGGTACACTTCAGGATCGTTTCTACCTTGGAAAGATGGTATTTTCATTTTAATGTTCCCAAAGTTTCTATCTACCTCATCTCGACCCCGAATGTTTCTCCTAGGACCTCTTCCACGCCTACCCCTCCTAGGCCTAAACCTTTCCATCTCAATTTCAGATTCCAGGTCATTCTCCCCTCCACTTTCAGTTTCTGTTTCTTCCACACCTAAAGGATCATGCCTACGCCTATTTTGACCATTTGGTTCCCGATTAGGCTGCCCTCTTTGGATTCTAGCTATAGCTTCATCTTGTCGGTCCATTCTATCCCTTATCTCTCCAAAAACCACATTCATTCGTTCAAATTGTTGATGTATGGCTTGAAACGTAAAGAATGTGTTGTCAATTTTAGGACTTGAGTTTGAGTCATTAGTGCCTGACATTTTGATGTTAGCTGCAAGGAAAAATAATAATGTCCACAATCCTCACGTGTTTGCACTCCACTCGTGTTTCACTCTAATACTTCCTTTTTTTTTTCTTTTTTCTTTTTTTCCACTCTCTGTTTTCTCTTTCAAATTCTTTAAGAACTACTGAACTCAATCAAGAACTCGACCCGTGTGTTATTCCCACCAATAAAAGTTCAAGAAACAAGCCAAAAAGTCCAAATCAATTAAAACCAGTGACTGAAATAAAATAAAAGCAAGATACGAAGGAATCAAAGAAAGCGCACACGAAAAGATGACTAACTCAATCAAGAAGACAAAATAAGAACAAAAAGAAATTTATGAATTAGAGAATAGGTGTGAAATTAATTTGTGACAGATCAACATGAGACAGCCCACACACGATTCATTGACATGAAATCCAAATAAGAACTTATGTATGTGTGATCTCACAATAACACTTGCAATAAGAGATTTTCAATCCAAGAATCATCAAAGAATTAATCCAAGAAGCACTGAATTTTTTTTTTTTTTTTCAATTTTCGTGCCTTTTTTTTTTTTTAACAGGCTACTACAATTTTTTTTTTTTTTTTAACAGACCACTGCACTTTTTTTTTTTTTTTTTTTATAATTTTCGTGCCTTTTTTTTTTTGGAATAGGATTGAAGATGCAATAAGTTTATCAAGAAAGAAAACAACAAAGACGAATTCAAGAATATGTAAACCTAAACGCAGAAGCTAAGAATAATTAAAGATAATGAAACAAACAAACCTGATTTTGGAACCGAAGCTCTGATACCAATTGATGTGAACCCGTAGGATTGAAACCTTAGAACCCACAAACAAATCAATAAACACCCCAAGAAAGCCAAGAATCAGATTTTAATTATTCCAGACCCGTTGAAAACTAGTTTCAAGAACCCGAATTGATAGTAAGAACGCCACAAAGGTTTGATCCTTTGATAAGTTCTAAGTTCATTCAAGAACAAGAAGAGGAAACAAATTCTCTCAATTCTTCTATTTGATGGCTGCTGAAAACTGATACAAAATTAGGGATTTGCCTTATTTATATTAAGGCCAAATAAAATAACTACTCCTAAATGGGTCCAAACCCTAATTGACTTCAAAGGCCCATTACTTAAAATAAACCCAATATGATATCTAATTAAATGAAACCCAAAACTAATCAACTTAACCCCTCATAGGTGAACAGTAACCAAGTCACAAATAAGGCCTCTTGATTACAAAAACTCTAGCCCAAATTACACATAAACTTATTTAAAAAAATAATTGCTTTGGAAGCCCACACAATAAGACTCCAACAGCCATGATGCCAACCCACACGTCCAATGCTTCAAATGCTAGGACGTCTTCTCCCCGACTTCAATTACATGAACGAAGGATGGTTCCACCTCGTTTGAGCCCATCTTGAATGTTGTTGGTGTCTTGCTAGTTGCACTTTTAGCCCAAGTAGATTGCACAAGTCCTTGCATTGCTTCTTTGATCTTCTTCGCTCTTGATCTTGTTATTGGCCCATCCGGAATGTGCAAAGGATCCTTCTTATTCTTGTCAACCAACCCACCTTGGTACTCATCAGCTTCTCAATGTCCTAACAAACGAACTATGATCTTGAGAGAGGATGGAGATATAGAGACCAAAGGGGAAAGTGATGGCGATGAGATGCCACCTTTGGAAGATGCTAGTGATGTTGAAATTGAGTATCTCGCAGATGGAAAGTTGTTAGTGGCAAGGCGTGCTTTAAGCGTGCAAGTGAAGGAAGAAGATGATGAGGTGCAACGTGATAATATTTTCATACTAGATGCCATATCAAGGATAGGGTGTGTAGTGTGATTATTGATGAGGGTAGTTGCACCAGTGTTGCTATCACCGAGTTAGTGGAGAAACTGAGTTTACTAACTTCAAAACATCCTAGACCATACAAATTGCAATGGTTAAACGATTGTGGAGAGGTGAAGGTAACAAAACAAGTGCTAGTTCCTTTTGCTATTGGTACCAAATGAGGTGTTGTGTGATGTTGTTACTTGCTTTTGGGTCATCCATAGCAATATGATAGGAGAGTAATGCATAATGGGTTTAAGAATAGATATTCTTTTACCATGAATGGGCGAATGATCATTCTGGTACTTTTAACACCTAGACTAAAGATCAAGTGAGGATAAAAGAGAGTGAGAGAAACAGAGAGGTCGAGAGTTCAAACACTAGTGAGGCCGACAGAAAGGGACTTGAGTGTGAGAAAAAGAGTGACAAAACACTAGAGCGTGTGCAAAAAAAAATTAGGAAGGTCGAGTGTAGAGGAGAGAATGAGAGGAAGAAAAGTGAGAAAAAGAAAATGAGTATTTATGTAAAAGAGAGCGATGTGAGAGCTGTTTTTCTTGCCAAGCAGTAAATGTTTGTACTTTTGTACAAAGATGCTTATTTTTCTAACTCTGACCTTAATGTTTCTTTGCTTAGTGTTGTTATAACTCTTTTGCAGGATTTCAAAGATGTATTCCCCGAGGAGATGCCCGATGGATTACCACCGAAGAGGGGAATAGAGCATCAAATTGATTTCATACCCGGAGCTGCAATTCAAACCGACCCGCATATAGAAGTAATCCCGAGGAGGCAAAGGAGCTTCAAAGGCAGGTTGAGGAGCTGATGAAAAAGGGGTATGTGAGGGATTAATTTGTATTATGGTTTGGGTTTTAGATTATTTTAGTATATTTACTTTTATATTGGGCTTTTAATTATTGGGCAGAGAGTTAATTAAATTATGATTTTATTTTAGTTTCCTAGTAGGTTTAGAGTTGAGAGTTTATTTTGGTTTTCTATTAAATTTAGGATTGTATGCCTATAAAAGGCTTGTTAAACCTAAAGTTTGATCAGAAGTTTATTAAATAAAGTTTTAGTTTTTCTCCATTGTTCTTTTGAGAACTTTGAGATTGCATCAAGAATTGTTCTTGATTTATTAACCTTGACTTATCTCCTATATTCTCATCTCTTACTTGGGAGTGGCGTCGTTATATCTTTGGTTCTTGGTTGTCCAATCAACGGGTCAAAGATTTTCTATAATTTGAATTAACTTCCTTGGGGGTTATGTTTCAATTTGATCGTGGGTATCGTATCGTTATATACAGGGTTCCCATCACTGATCACATGTCCAATATGAGTGTGGGTAGATTTAGGCGTGGAATGGGAGGTAGAAGAGTTAGGCATGAGAATAGAGAAGTTAGATATGAGAATAGAGAAGATAGGTATGGGAATAGAGGAGATAGGTATGGAGAGAGGGTTGATAATTATTTGGGTAGTATAAAGGTGAAGATTCTAACCTTCCGAGGTAAAACTGATCCTGAAGCATATTTGGAGTGAGAGAAAAGAATAGAGTTGGTGTTTGATTGCCATGAGTATTCAGAATTGAAGAAGGTGAAATTGACAGCCATAGAATTCATTGATTATGCTATTGTTTGGTGGGATCAACTGATTGTGAGTAGGAGACAGAATGGAGAAATACCTATTGAGACATGGGATGAGATGAAAGCTGTTATGAGAAGGAGATTCATTCCAAGCCACTATTATAGGGGTTTGTTTCAAAAATTGCAAACTCTTACTCAAGGGTCTAAGTGTGTTGAAGACTACTACAAGGAGATGGAGATAGCCATGATTCAAGCTGATGTAGAGGAGGACCGAGAGGCGACTATGGCTAGGTTTCTAAATGGGCTTAACCGAGACATTGCAAATGTAGTGGAGTTGCAACATTATGTTGAATTGACTGACATGGTACATATGGCCATTAAAGTGGAACAACAATTGAAGAGGAAGGGTTCCACACGGGTTGGGTAAAATTCGGGTTCGTCATCGTCATGGAAACCGAATTGGCACAAGAGGGAGGACCAGCCTAGTTTCAAGGCCAAGGTCGAACCTTCCAAAGAACATAAGGCCGGAGGCACATTAAATCGAGGTAAATCAGATTCTCAACCTTCTAGAACCCGTGACATTAAGTGCTTTAAGTGTTTGGGAGCAGGTCATATTGCATCACAATGCCCAAACAAAAGAGTAATGGTTTTGAAGGAGGAGGGTGGTATCGAATTCGAGAGTGAATCTGATGATGAGTCCATGCCACCTTTGGAGAATGCAAGTGACCTTGAATATCCGGTGGGTGGAGAACTTTTGGTTGCGAGAAGAGCTCTTAGTGCTCAAGCCAAGGAAGATGATGAGGTACAACGTGATAACATTTTTCACACCCGTTGCCATGTTAATGATAAGGTATGCAATATGATTATTGACGAGGGGAGTTGTACTAATGTAGCTAGCACTATTTTGGTGGAAAATTTGAATTTAGCAACTTTGAAGCACCCAAAACCTTATAAGCTACAATGGTTGAATGATAGTGGGGAAGTTAGGGTGAATAAACAGGTGTTGGTGTCATTTTCAATTGGAAAATACAAAGATGATGTTATGTGTGACGTGGTACCAATGAATGCGAGTCATATCCTTTTGGGAAGACCATGGCAGTTTGATAGGCATGTGACTCATGATGGATATACCAATAGATACTCCTTTGTACTCAATAAAAGGTCAATCACTCTTGTACCTTTAACCCCAAGACAAGTATATGAAAATCAAGTGAGGTTAAAGAAAGAGAGAGATGTAAAAAAGAAGAGTGAGAGTTCAAGAGAGAGAGAGACAAAAGAAAGAGAGTTTGAAACAACAAAAATAGAAAAGAAGAGTGAAAAGAAAAAAGAGGTTGATGAGAAAAAGAGAGACAAAAAACAAGTGAATTTTTATGCAAGAGAGAGTGAGGTCAAGAAGGCGTTGTTTTCTAATCAACCAATGATTGTACTTTTGTACAAGGAGGCTTGTTTTAGTGCTAATGAACTTGACTCTTCTTTGCCTAGTGTTGTTGTTTCACTTTTGCAGGACTTTGATGAGGTGTTTCCCGAAGATATGCCTATAGGTTTACCAACAATAAGGGGGATTGAGCACCAGATTGACTTTGTACCCGGAGCACCCATCCCAAATAGACCAGCATATAAAAGTAATCCCGAGGAGACAAAGGAGCTTTACAGGCAGGTTAGTGAACTCATGGAAAAAGGGATATGTGTGTGAGAGTATAAGTCCTTGTGCGATTCCCGTATTGTTTTTGTGCCTAACGAGGATGGAACATGGAGGATGTGCGTTGATTGTCATGCCATTAACAATATCACTGTACAGTATCGACATCCTATTCTTAGATTGGATGATATGTGATGATATGAAAGTTTAATTCAGGAACAAAAAAATAAAAAGAAAGTACCTTGACCCAATGATTAGCGAATCACGAACCAAGACAACAAAGACGCCACTCCCAAGAACAAGCGAAGAATGAGGGAAATAAGTCAAGTGATAAATCAAGAATCAAACCTTGATAAATCAAGAATCAAACCTTGATAAATTCTCGAAGTTCTTTAAGAACAAAGAGAGAAAACTGAAATTTTATATCCAAATTGTCTAATCTCGTTTTTGAGCATCACATGACCTTTTGTAGTTAAAATAAATGAAACTCTAGCTTCTAAACATTGCATGGACGCCCTAACCCATTAATACACTCTACTTGGGTTTAAAATAACTAAGTTTGGGCTTAAAATAATTAAATATGACAGCCCAATATATAAACTAATGACTCGACATGTAATAAAACAAATTAAAGCCCAATAATGTCAAAGTTTGATACTTAACTAACTAATTAAATAAACTAATTTAATTAAACCAACCCCAAAGCTAATTATTGGGTCAAGGTACTTTTTTTTTTTTTATTTTCTTTGTTCCTGAATTAAATTTTCTTGGGGTTATTGATTCAATTGTTTGTGGGTGTCGTATCGCTATATACAGGGTTCGCATCAATATGCTTGATGAATTGCATGGTTCTATTGTTTTTACTAAAATTGATCTTAAGATATCATCAAGTTAGGATGAAAAAAGGAGATGAGTGGAAAACTGCTTTCAAAACGAAATATGGTTTATATGAGTAGTTAGTTATGCCTTTTAGATTAACTAATGCACCAAATACTTTCATGAGATTAATGAACCATATTTTGCGTGCTTTTATTGGAAGATTTGTGGTTGTTTACTTTGATGACATTCTGATTTATAGCAAAAATTTGGATGAACATGTTGAACATTTAAAACTTGTTTTAAGTGTTTTAAGAATAGAAAAGTTGTTTGCTAATCTCAAAAAGTGTACCTTTTGCACCAATAAGCTTGTATTTCTGGGTTTTGTCGTTAGTGCTAAAGGAATTGGGGTTGATAAAGAAAAGGTTAAGGCAATCAAGGAGTGGCCGAAACCTACAAATGTGGGACAAGTGAGAAGTTTTCATGGGCTGGCTAGTTTTTATAGGAGGTTTGTGAAAGATTTTAGTAGTCTAGCAGCACCTTTAACTGAAGTTATCAAAAAGAATGTGGGGTTTAAGTGGGGTAAGGAACAAGAAAAGACATTTAACTTGATTAAGGAGAAATTAACTAATGCACATTGCCTGACTTTGCTAAAACTTTTGAGATTGAGTGTGATGCTTCAGGAATAGGTATTGGAGCTGTTCTAATGCAAGAAGGACGTCTCATTGCATTTTTTAGTGAGAAGATTAGTGGAGCAGCCTTGAATTATCGTACATATGACAAGGAGATGTATGCCTTGATTAGGGCATTAGAAACTTGGCAACATTACCTTTGGCCGAAAGAATTTGTGATTCACACTGATCATGAGTCTTTGAAGCATTTAAAGGGGCAACACAAGCTAAATAAATGGCATGCCAAGTGGGAGGATTCATTAAAACATTTCCATATGTGATCAAGTACAAAAAAGGTACAGAAAAAGTGGTCGCCGATGCTTTGTCCAAAACCGATGCTTTGTCCAAAAGGTATGTTTTACTTTCTACTTTGGATGCTAGATTGCTTGGCTTTGATTACATTAAAGAATTGTATGTGGAAGATTCTGATTTTTGCAAAGTATTCAATGCATGTGAAAATGTAGCGTTTGGCAAGTTTTATAGGCATGATGGATTTTTGTTTAGACAAACTAAATTATGCGTGCCTAAGAGTTCTTTGCGTGAATTGCTTGTTAGAGAAGCTCGTGGGGGAGGTTTGATAAGGCATTTTGGTATAGCTAAGACACTAGATGTTTTGCATGAACATTTTTTTTGGCCTTCTATGAAACGTGATGTACAAAGAATCTGTGAGAAATGCATTACATGTAGACAAGCTAAGTCTAGGATTAAGCCTCATGGATTGTGTACTCCTTTGCCTATACCTAATGAGCCTTGGGTTGATATTTCTATGGATTTTGTGTTGGATTTGCCTAGGTCCAAAAGAGGTAGGCACTCTATATATGTGGTTATTGATAGGTTTTCTAAAATGACACATTTCATTCCTTGTCATAAAACTGATGATACATCACATATTGCTGATTTGTTTTTCAAAGAAGTTGTTAGATTGCATGGCATGCCTAAGACCATTGTTTCGAATAAGGATGCTAAGTTCTTAAGCTACTTTTGGAAGACATTGTGGGGTAAGTTAGGAACTAAGCTTTTATTTTCTACTACTTGTCATCCCCAAACTGATGGTCAAACTGAAGCAGTTAATAGGACTTTATCTGCCTTGTTGCGTGCTATAATACAAAAGAACTTGAAAACATGGGAGGATTGTTTGCCGCATGTAGAATTTGCTTATAATAGGAGTGTGCATTCTGCAACTCATTTTTCGCCTTTTAAAGTTGTGTATGGTTTTAATCCACTGACTCCTTTGGATCTAATTCCTTTACCTGTGAATGAGCATGTTAACTTGGATGGGAGGAGACAGGCTGATGAGTCCCACATCGGTTAGCGAGGGTGTTCTTGGGTGTTATATATATGGGTTTGCAATCCTCCCCTTGCAAGCTAGCTTTTGAGGAGGAGTTAGGCAGGTTCGTATCATATGGTATCAGAGCCACTCCTCGTCTGGTCGGGTGGGCCATGTACGAAGGTTCTCTGCACGAGGACGTGCAGTTTAAAGGGGTCGGGAATGATGAGTCCCACATCGGTTAGCGAGGGTGTTCTTGGGTGTTATATATATGGGTTTGCAATCCTCCCCTTGCAAGCTAGCTTTTGAGGAGGAGTTAGGCAGGTTCGTATCATAGTTGATGAGTACCAAGGTGGGTTGGTTGACAAGAATAAGAAGGATCCTTTACACATTCCGGATGGGCCAATAACAAGATCAAGAGCGAAGAAGATCAAAGAAGCATGCAAGGACTTGTGCAATCTACTTGGGCTAAAAGTGCAACTAGCAAGACACCAACAACATTCAAGATGGGCTCAAACGAGGTGGAACCATCCTTCGTTCATGTAATTGAAGTCAGGGAGAAGACGTCCTAGCATTTGAAGCATTGGACGTGTGGGTTGGCATCATGGCTGTTGGAGTCTTATTGTGTGGGCTTCCAAAGCAATTATTTTTTTAAATAAGTTTATGTGTAATTTGGGCTAGAGTTTTTGTAATCAAGAGGCCTTATTTGTGACTTGATTACTGTTCACGTATGAGGGGTTAAGTTGATTAGTTTTGGGTCTCATTTAATTAGATATCATATTGGGTTATTTTAATTAATGGGCCTTTGAAGCCAATTAGGGTTTGGATCCATTTAGGAGTAGTTATTTTATTTAGCCTTAATATAAATAAGGCAAAACCCTAATTTTATATCAGTTTTCAGCAGCCATCAAATAAAAGAATTGAGAGAATTTGTTTCCTCTTCTTGTTCTTGAATGAACTTAGAACTTATCAAAGGATCAAACCTTTGTGGCGTTCTTACTATCAATTCGGGTTCTTGAAACGAGTTTTCAACGGGTCTGAAATAATTAAAATCTGATTCTTGGCTTTCTTGGGGTGTTTATTGATTTGTTTGTGGGTTCTAAGGTTTCATTCCTACGGGTTCACATCACAGGCAGATTTTGTCAAGCAAATCCATGAAAAGACTCGACAAAACATAGAGAGGAGAACTGAGTAATATGCCACGCAAGCTAATAAAGGACGGAAGAAAGTTGTGTTTGAACCTGGTGATTGGGTGTGGTTACATATGAGGAAGGAACGATTTACAATGCAGCATCGTTCTAAACTACTTCCGAGGGGAGATGGCCCATTTCAAGTGGTTGAACGAATCAATGACAACGCTTACAAGTTAGATCTTCCAAGTGAGTATAATGTTAGTGCAAGCTTCAATGTTTCTGATTTGTCTCCTTTTGATGTAGGTGACAATTTGAGGACAAATCCTTTTCAAGAGGGAGGGAATGTTACGAACAAGGGAGCTACACCAAGTGACCCATTACATGTTCCGGTTGGGCCAATAACAAGGGCAAGGGCTAAGAGATTCAAGGAAGCACTAAATGGCCTAATTCAAGACACTTGGGCTGATTTCGACTTAATAAAGTCCAAGATGAGCCCATATGAAGACCAAGGCCTAATTAACATCATCAAGGCAATTAATTGGGCTGAATAGGAGTTGACTTGGGTGTGTGGCAGAGAGCTTAGGCGTGTGGCACAAGCAAGAAGATTCAAATTCAGTTGTTTCCTTGTTAAATTTTTAATGAATAATGAATTGATTTGTTTCCCAAATTAAGAGGCTGATTTGCTTTAATTTCAGGCTTCCAAATAGGGATTAAGTCAATTAGTTGATTGATTTAATTTTAATTAGTTACCTGTTTTGTAAGGTATTTAATGATCGAATATGTTGTTTTTTTTTGGAAAAGGCATATAACCTCTTTTTTTTTTTCTTTTAGGGTTTTAGTTTATAAAGAACAAAAAAGGTTGTAATAAGGTGATCGGAAATTGAATGAAAATTGAGAGCTTAATTTCTCTTTTGTTCTTTGAAAACTAATTGAAACTTATCAGATTTCTCTGTGGCGTTCCTCCTTTTGACTTATCAATCGAGTACTCCATCCTTGATTGTGGCGTCATCCTTATACCAAGGTTCACATCTCATTATAGGTGTTGGGTCGCGGTTTCCATTCAAACCAGATATTAGAACGGTCCTAGGCCTCAATTGTGCTACAACTGATGAGGTTCGCATCAAATTGGAGTAGAAAGGAAGATAAGGCATCTCAAAAGCCTAAGGCTGAAACAACTAAGTCTAAGGAGGGTAGAGATAATCATTGGGTCAAGGTACTTTTTTTTTTTTTTCTTTGCTCCTGAATTAAACTTTCTTGGGGTTATTGATTCAATTGTTTATGGGTGTGTATCGTTATATACGAGGCTCGCATCACTCTACCTTTCCAATTTTCTTTTGCACACATTCTAGTGTTTTTGTCACTCTTTTTCTCACACTCAGCTCTCTTTCTCTTGATCTCACTAGTGTTTGAACTCTTAGCCCCTCTTTTTGTTACAAATGCTGCTCCACATGCCACTAGTGCTCAAGGAAGTGACTTGGAGATTCATCTTGAAGATTTTAACGGACCAATCACTAGGGCCTAAGCTAAAAGGTTAAAGGAACAACTTCAACTATTTGTGCAAAATTGGGTTGATAATGGGCTGTCTAAGCATGGAGATTTTAAAGAGCCCAATTTGATTAATGTAATTGGGCTAAAAGACTAGCTTTGGATTCAGCCCATCTTATTTCCAATCATTCAAGTGGTGTCCAGATTCATTCACTAATTAATGGCAAGAATCAAGGAGTTATTTTGACATTCATGATGGCAAGAATCAAGGAGTGATTTTTGGCATTTATGAGAGGGTTGACTCCACCTTAATTAGTGCTTAGGCTCAATATACATTGTGGTTGTAAAATCTTTAAATAGGGCTGTTTAATTTCATTTTGGAGAGCTGAATATTTCTTCAAACATTTCCTATATGGAATTTAAGAGAGTTTGCTTTCTTGTGATTTTATGCTTAAGGTGTTGAATTGATGCAATTGAGTTTGTCTTTGTTTTTCAATTCTACTTCCTATTTCTATTGTTCTTGATTGCTTTGATCTTGGGTTCAAGGGTATTCTCTTGGGTTTTTGTCAAAACGCATTTCTTGAGTGATAGAACAAATCAACCTGAATTACTTTGGTGTGAATCAAATCTGGTTGTGAGTGATAAAGAGTTCGTAGAAACAATTTGGGTCTTGGAGTTCCGCATCACTTTTTCTCTCACTCTCTTCTATCCTCACTTCATCTTCATACACCTATCTAGGTGTTAAAGGTACTAAAGTGATCATTTTCCCATCTATGGTAAAAGAATATCTATTCTTAAACCCATCATGTATTACTCTCCTATCATATTGCCATGAATGACCCAAAAGCAAGTGACCAACATGCATAGGTACAATATCACACAACACCTTATCTTTGTATCTACCAATAGCGAAAAGAACTAGCATTTTCTTGTTACTTTAGCCTCTCCACAATCGTTTAACCATTGCAACTGGTATGGTTTAGGATGTTTTGAAGTAGGTAAACTATGTTTCTCTACTAACTCGGTGCTAATAACATTGGTGCAACTACCTCAATCAATAATCACACTACACACCCTATCCTTGATATAACATCTAGTATGAAAAATATTATCATGTCGCACCTCATTCTCTCCTTCCTTTACTTACACACTTAAAGCACGCCTTGCCAATAACAACTTTCCATCTATGGGATATTCAATTTCAACATCACTGATACAAACCTCGCCAACCCGTGATGAAACCCATAATCAAGAGAAGAAACCAAGACCGTTTTCTAAGATAAATTCGAAGGATGGAACCGTGACCCGTTACCTATGACGAGGTAAGAACCTTGTTATGGTGAAGACGCCGCAATCAACAATGGAGGGTTGATTGATAAGTCGAAGGTTTCAAATGCCACAGATAATTCCGATAAGTTTGAAAGTCGTTCAAAGAACCAAAGAGAAATTCGTTCTCACAAATATGAGGAGGAGTTAGGCAGATTCGTATCATATGGTATCAGAGCCACACCTCGTTTGGTTGGTGGGCCACGTACAAAGGTTCTCTGCACGAGGACATGCAGTCTAAAGGGGTTGGGAATAATGAGTCCCACATCGGTTAGCAAGGGTGTTCTTGGGTGTTATATATATGGGTTTGCAATCCTACTCTTGCAAGCTAGCTTTTGAGGAGGACTTAGGTAGGTCCGTATCACATTTCAAACTCAATCTCCTGGTCTGGAGGCATACTAGGAAGATCCTTTGGAAACACATCCGCAAAATCCTTAACTACAAGAATATCATCGAATCTCACTCTATTATCTTTCACATCCATTAGATATGTTTCCAAAGCATCTTACTAGTTGTCATTGTAGTCATTAGACTAGTAAAAAATACCTTTCGTACCCCCACAAAAAACAAAATCTGGCTCCCTTGACCTAACAAATCTTACCTCATTTCGGAAGTAATCCATGGTGGCATGATACTTCGACAACCAATCCATACCTTATATCATGTTAAAATCATGGATATCTAGCAATATTAGATTCACCAGAAACTCGTGACCCTCTATCATCACTTTACTATCTATAAAACACTTTCTCGACCGCTAATGAACGTCAAGTAGAGGTCGACACTATCATGCTATAATCCAAAGGTTTTGGTTCAACGTCAATGATGAGTACCAAGGTGGGTTGGTTGACAAGAATAAGAAGGATCCTTTACACATTCCGGATGGGCCAATAACAAGATCAAGAGCGAAGAAGATCAAAGAAGCAATGCAAGGACTTGTGCAATCTACTTGGGCTAAAAGTGCAACTAGCAAGACACCAACAACATTCAAGATGGGCTCAAACGAGGTGGAACCATCCTTCGTTCATGTAATTGAAGTCGGGGAGAAGACGTCCTAGCATTTGAAGCATTGGACGTGTGGGTTGGCATCATGGCTGTTGGAGTCTTATTGTGTGGGCTTCCGAAGCAATTATTTTTTTTAAATAAGTTTATCTGTAATTTGGGCTAGAGTTTTTGTAATCAAGAGGCCTTATTTGTGACTTGGTTACTGTTCACGTATGAGGGGTTAAGTTGATTAGTATTGGGTTTATTTTAAGTAATGGGCCTTTGAAGCCAATTAGGGTTTGGACCCATTTAGGAGTAGTTATTTTATTTGGCCTTAATATAAATAAGGCAAAACCCTAATTTTGTATCAGTTTGCAACAGCCATCAAATAGAAGAATTGAGAGAATTTGTTTCCTCTTCTTGTTCTTGAATGAACTTAGAACTTATCAAAGGATCAAACCTTTGTGGCGTTCCTACTATCAATCCGGGTTCTTGAAACGAGTTTTCAACGGGTCTGGAACAATTAAAAATCTGATTCTTGGCTTTCTTGGGGTGTTTATTGATTTGTTTGTGGGTTCTAAGGTTTTAATCCAACGGGTTCACATCAATTGGTATCAGAGCTTCGGTTCCAAAATCAGGTTTGTTTGTTTCATTATCTTTAATTATTCTTAGCTTCTGCGTTTAGGTTTACGTATTCTTGAATTCGTCTTTGTTGTTTTCTTTCTTGATAAACTTATTGCATCTTCAATCCTATTCCAAAAAAAAAAAGGCACGAAAATTAAAAAAAAAAAAAAAAAAAGTGCAGTGGTCTGTTAAAAAAAAAAAATTGCAGTGGCCTGTTAAAAAAAAAAAAAAGGCACGAAAATTGAAAAAAAAAAAAAAAATTCAGTGCTTCTTGGATTAATTCTTTGATGATTCTTGGATTGAAAATCTCTTATTGCAAGTGTTATTGTGAGATCACACATACATAAGTTCTTATTTGGATTTCATGTCAATGAATCGTGTGTGGGCTGTCTCATGTTGATCTGTTCACAAATTAATTTCACACCTATTCTCTAATTCATAAATTTCTTTTTGTTCTTATTTTGTCTTCTTGATTGAGTTAGTCATCTTTTCGTGTGCGCTTTCTTTGATTCCTTCGTATCTTGCTTTTATTTTATTTCAGTCACTGGTTTTAATTGATTTGGACTTTTTGGCTTGTTTCTTGAACTTTTATTGGTGGGAATAACACACGGGTCGAGTTCTTGATTGAGTTCAGTAGTTCTTAAAGAATTTGAAAGAGAAAACAGAGAGTGGAAAAAAAAGAAAAAAAAGAAAAAAAAGGAAGTATTAGAGTGAAACACGAGTGGAGTGCAAACACGTGAGGATTGTGGACATTATTATTTTTCCTTGCAGCTAACATCAAAATGTCAGGCACTAATGACTCAAACTCAAGTCCTAAAATTGACAACACATTCTTTACGTTTCAAGCCATACATCAACAATTTGAACGAATGAATGTGATTTTTGGAGAGATAAGGGATAGAATGGACCGACAAGATGAAGCTATAGCTAGAATCCAAAGAGGGCAGCCTAATCGGGAACCAAATGGTCAAAATAGGCGTAGGCATGATCCTTTAGGTGTGGAAGAAACAGAAACTGAAAGTGGAGGGGAGAATGACCTGGAATCTGAAATTGAGATGGAAAGGTTTAGGCCTAGGAGGGGTAGGCGTGGAAGAGGTCCTAGGAGAAACATTCGGGGTCGAGATGAGGTAGATAGAAACTTTGGGAACATTAAAATGAAAATACCATCTTTCCAAGGTAGAAACGATCCTGAAGTGTACCTAGAATGGGAGAAAAAGGTTGAGTTGATCTTTGATTGTCATAACTATTCTGAGGAGAAGAAAGTGAAGCTTGCAGTGATTGAATTTACAGATTATGCAATCATCTGGTGGGATCAACTAACGACAAATAGAAGGAGAAACCTTGAGAGACGTGTTGAAACTTGGGGAGAATTAAAGGCTCTCATGCGGAAGAGATTCATACCCAACCACTACTATAGAGACCTTTATCAGAAACTTCAAAGTCTTACACAAGGTTCACGGAGTGTGGAAGACTATCACAAGGAGATGGAGGTTGCCATGATTAGAGCTAATGTTGAGGAGGATAGGGAAGCCACTATGGCAAGGTTTTTGAATGGCTTAAATAGGGATATTGCTAATGTAGTAGAGTTGCAGCACTATGTGGAGTTGGAGGACATGGTACACATGGCTATGAAGGTGGAGAGACAATTGAAGAAAAAGGGGGCAGCAAGATACTCTTCGCATTCCACAACTCTGTGGAAATCGAAATGGGGTGATAATGAGAAGAATGACAGGGTTATTTCAAAGGGAAAGATTGAGCCACCTAAAGGGAAAGAAGGAGAAGCTATCAAAAACAAAACAAAGGCCGAAGACCAACCTTCTAAGAATAGGAATATCAAATGTTTCAAATGTTTGGGTATGGGACACATTGCATCTCAATGTCCAAACAAGAGAACGATGATCTTGCGTGACCATGGAGAGGTGGAAACTGAAGATGACAGTGATGATATGCCTGAGTTGGTTGACGCTAATGATGAGGAAGGAGTGGAATACCCCGTAGAAGGTGAAACTCTTGTTGCTAGGCGTGCTCTTAATGCACAAGTTAAGGTAGAAGAAATGGAGCAGCAAAGAGAGAACATATTTCATACTAGATGTCATGTTAATAACAAGGTGTGTAGTATGATCATAGATGGGGGAAGTTGCACCAATGTAGCTAGCACCACCCTTGTTGAAAGATTAAACTTGCCTACACTAAAACATCCTAGACCTTACAAATTACAGTGGTTGAAAGAGTGTGGAGAGGTCAAGGTTAATAATCAAGTTTTGGTAGCTTTTACCATAGGGAGGTATAGAGATGAGGTGCTTTGTGATGTGGTTCCTATGCATGCTGGCCATATTCTGTTGGGAAGGCCATGGCAGTATGATAGGAAAGTGATGCATGATGGGTTTAAGAATAGGTACAGCTTTGTTAAAGAAGGAAAATCCATTACACTTGTTCCATTAACTCCAAAACAAGTTTTTGAGGATCAAATGAAATTAAAAGGAGAGGTTGAGCAAAAGAGAAAGAATGAGGTTGGGATACGAGAGGAAAAAATAGATAGGAAAAATGAGAGTGAGGCTGAAACATCTAGAAGAAAAATGAGTGGAAAAGAAAAGGGAGAGGTAACTGATAAAGGTGAGAAAAGAGAGAGACCACAAGAAGGAAAAGAAAGAGAGCTTCTAGAGAGGAGTGGAAAAACAAAATTGAGTTTTTTTGCAAAAGAAAGGGAGGTTAATAGAGCTTTCATAGCAGGTCATTCTATGATCTTGCTTGTCTACAAAGAATCATATCTAAGTCTTGATGAAACTAACCAATCCCTTCCTAGTATAGCTATTTCTTTGTTGCAGGAATTTGAAGACTTGTTTCCTGAGGAGATGCCTAGTGGATTGCCACCCATTAGAGGCATTGAGCATCAAATTGATTTCGTACCGGGAGCGGCTATTCCAAACCGACCAGCTTATAGAAGTAATCCAGAGGAAACAAAAAAACTTCAAAGGCAAGTCGAGGAATTGATGAGCAAAGGGTACGTGAGAGAAAGTATGAGTCCATGTGCTGTACCCGTCCTATTAGTTCCAAAAAAAAGATGGAACATGGAGAATGTGCATTGATTGCAGGGCAATTAACAACATAACGGTAAAGTATCGTCATCCAATACCTAGGTTAGATGACATGCTTGATGAGTTGCATGGGTCATGCATTTTCAGTAAAATTGATCTTAAAAGTGGATACCATCAAATTAGGATGAAAGAGGGAGATGAGTGGAAAACTGCTTTTAAAACTAAATATGGTTTATATGAGTGGTTAGTAATGCCATTTGGTCTCACTAATGCACCTAGCACTTTCATGAGGTTAATGAACCATGTTTTGCGTGCATTCATTGGTAAATTTGTGGTTGTGTATTTCGATGATATCCTAGTGTACAGCAAGAGTCTTGATGAGCATGTTATGCATTTGAGGAGTGTTTTTGAGGTTTTAAGACAAGAAAAGTTGTATGCCAATTTTAAGAAATGTACATTTTGCATGGAAAATGTTGTGTTTCTTGGTTATGTTGTTAGCTCAAAAGGTATTGAGGTGGATGAAGAGAAAGTTCAAGCCATTAAGGAGTGGCCAACTCCTAAAAGCGTCACTGAGGTAAGAAGTTTCCATGGTCTAGCTAGTTTTTATAGACGGTTTGTTAAAGATTTTAGCACTATCACAGCACCACTCACTGAAATTGTTAAAAAGAATGTTGGATTTCATTGGGGCATTGATCAAGAAAATGCATTTAATCATATCAAAGATAGGTTATGTTCTGCACCTGTGTTAGCATTACCAGATTTTAACAAAACGTTTGAGATTGAATGTGATGCCTCAGGAGTAGGGATTGGAGCGGTTTTGATGCAGGAAGGGCGATCCATAGCATTTTTCAGTGAGAAATTAAGTGGGGCAGCCTTGAATTATCCCACTTATGACAAAGAGCTTTATGCTCTTGTTAGGGCTTTGGAGACTTGGCAACACTATCTATGGCCTAAGGAGTTTGTGATCCTCACCGACCATGAGTCTTTGAAACATCTCAAGGGGCAAGGTAAATTGAATAAAAGGCATGCTAGATGGATGGAGTATATCGAGACTTTTCCCTATGTCATTAAGTATAAACGAGGTAAGGAGAATATAGTTGCTGATGCTTTATCAAGGAGGTACGTGCTTCTTACTTCTATGAGTGCCAAAATGCTTGGATTTGAATATGTGAAAGAAATGTATGCAAATGATATTGATTTTTCTGTTGTGTACATGACATGTGATAAAGGAGTTGTCGACAAATTCTACAAGCATGATGGTTATTTGTTTAGGGAAAGCAAATTGTGTGTGCCTAACTGTTCTATGCGTGAGTTATTGGTGCGTGAGGCGCATGGTGGGGGCCTAATGGGTCATTTTGGTGTTAGGAAAACATTAGAAATCTTGCATGAGCATTTCTTTTGGCCTAAGATGAGAAGAGATGTCATTCGCATTTGTGACAGATGCATTACTTGCAAAAGGGCCAAGTCTAAGGTTTTGCCACATGGGTTGTATACACATTTACCCGTTCCTAGTGAACCTTGGGTAGATCTTTCTATGGATTTTGTTTTGGGACTGCCTCGAACTAAAAAGGGTAGGGATTCTATTTTCGTGGTCGTTGATAGGTTTAGTAAGATGGCACACTTCATTCCGTGTCATAAAACTGATGATGCTGTGAATATAGCTGACTTGTTTTTTAGGGAGATAGTGCGACTCCATGGTGTACCCAAGAGTATTGTGTCAGATAGAGATGTTAAGTTCCTTAGCTACTTTTGGAAAGTTTTGTGGGGTAAGTTAGGCACTAAGCTTTTATTCTCCACCACTTGTCATCCTCAAACCGATGGACAAACTGAGGTAGTTAACAGAACTTTAACACAGCTCTTGCGCACTGTCATTCATAAAAACCTGAAAACTTGGGAGGATTGCTTGCCATTCATAGAGTTTGCATACAATAGGACCATGCATTCTACTACTTCTTATTCTCCTTTTGAAATCGTTTATGGTTTTAATCCACTTACTCCTTTGGATTTGATGCCATTACCTGTTAATGAAAGGGGTAGTTTGGATGGGAAAAAGAGAGCAGAATTAATGAAGTCACTACATGAGAGGGTACGGCTTCAGATTGAAAAGAAGAATGAACAATATGCGTCTCAAGCCAACAAAGGAAGAAGGCGTGTGACCTTTGAACCAGGTGATTGGGTTTGGGTTCACATGCGTAAAGAGAGGTTCCCAAACTATAGAAGAACAAAGTTGCATCCAAGAGGAGATGGACCATTCCAAATTCTCGAGAAAATAAATGATAATGCCTATAAAGTGGATCTTCCAGGTGAGTATAATGTGTCTGCTACCTTTAATGTTGCTGATCTTTCTCCTTTTGATGTAGGTGATGATTCGAGGTCGAATCCTTTTGAGGAGAGGGGGAATGATGAGTACCAAGGTGGGTTGGTTGACAAGAATAAGAAGGATCCTTTACACATTCCGGATGGGCCAATAACAAGATCAAGAGCGAAGAAGATCAAAGAAGCAATGCAAGGACTTGTGCAATCTACTTGGGCTAAAAGTGCAACTAGCAAGACACCAACAACATTCAAGATGGGCTCAAACGAGGTGGAACCATCCTTCGTTCATGTAATTGAAGTCGGGGAGAAGACGTCCTAGCATTTGAAGCATTGGACGTGTGGGTTGGCATCATGGCTGTTGGAGTCTTATTGTGTGGGCTTCCGAAGCAATTATTTTTTTTAAATAAGTTTATGTGTAATTTGGGCTAGAGTTTTTGTAATCAAGAAGCCTTATTTGTGACTTGGTTACTGTTCACGTATGAGGGGTTAAGTTGATTAGTATTGGGTTTATTTTAAGTAATGGGCCTTTGAAGCCAATTAGGGTTTGGACCCATTTAGGAGTAGTTATTTTATTTGGCCTTAATATAAATAAGGCAAAACCCTAATTTTGTATCAGTTTGCAACAGCCATCAAATAGAAGAATTGAGAGAATTTGTTTCCTCTTCTTGTTCTTGAATGAACTTAGAACTTATCAAAGGATCAAACCTTTGTGGCGTTCCTACTATCAATCCGGGTTCTTGAAACGAGTTTTCAACGGGTCTGGAACAATTAAAAATCTGATTCTTGGCTTTCTTGGGGTGTTTATTGATTTGTTTGTGGGTTCTAAGGTTTTAATCCAACGGGTTCACATCAGTCAATGTGCGCAGCAAAACTCATAGAGATAAATGAATGAGTAGCCCCAGGTCAATCAATGCATGCACATCATAATCAAATATGGAAATTATACCTGTCACCACCTTTAGGGCAGCAACTGTTTCCTGTTGGTTCACTACAAAATCTCAAGCATGTATTTGGGGTCTGCCTATCGATCCTCTAGATGATTGACCCTTACCCACTTGTCCACTTGCTTTACTGGGTATAGTGGGGCCTCTAACTTGTACACCCCTTTACTCCTGACCCTGACCAGCACTGAATGGCCTCTATGCTGCTGATCCTACATTTGGCCTACCACCGAAAGCTAACTATCGGCAATCCCGTGCAAAGTGCCCTCTCTGTCCACACTTATAACACACATCTAAGCGCAATCTACTCTCGCTAGGATCAATATTTACCACATTTCGCACATTCTGGTCAGGTGTTCCTTCTGCTTTTAGTAGTTTTGATCCGATAGGAGATTTTACGGAGCTTTGACGTGATTATACCTGTAACCTGATCAATGATTGTTAGACCACTTCGACTTTCCCCCGTTCTTGACTTGTTTGCTAGACCCTCCTTACTTCTAAATCGATCCATTACGCTTCAGACTCTGGGTGCCATTTTTATGTTTCTCATCCATGCTCCTTTCAACCCTTCAACTAATTGACCATACTAATCATATGCAGTCAATACCATATAGGTCCTGATTTTTGAGTTTAGACCTATTGCGAATTTCTTACTCTTCTGTTCTTTATCATCCTGTATAAACAAAACATGCTTTACCAACTCAAAAAATTTTCTTTCATACTTAGTTACAGAAAGTGCATCCTGTTCTAGCTTAAAGAATTCCTCAATCTTGGCATATTTATAGCTTTTCAAAAATAATTTATCAGTGAACTCTCTTTTGAATTGAGTCCAGGATACCCGCTCTAGATTCTGCCTCTGTACTACCTTCCACCAATCCTTAGCCCTATCTTTCAGTAGGAAGACTGAAAATGTCACCATTTGGCTCCTCTAAACACCCCATGTAATGAGATGCCACCGCTGGAAGAAGCTAGTGATGTTGAGATTGCATATCTAGTAGATGGGAGATTGTTAGTGGCTAGGCGTGCTTTGAGTGTGCAAATGAAGAAAGGTGATGAGGTTCAACGTGAAAACATTTTCCATACTAGATGTCATATCAATGATAGAGTTTGTAGTATGATCATTGATGGGGGTAGTTACACCAATATTGCTAACACTGAATTAGTAGAAAATCTAAGTTTACCTACTTCTAAACATCCTAAACCATACAAATGACAATGGTTGAATGATTGTGGAGAAGTTAAGGTGACAAAATAGGTGCTAATATCCTTTGCTATTGGTAGGTACAAGGCTAAGGTGTTATGCGATGTTGTACTTATGCAGGCAGATCACTTGCTTCTAGGAAGTCCATGACAATATGATAGGAAGGTAACTCATGACGGGTTTAAGAATAGATATTATTTTACCATGGATGGGCGAACGATCACTCTTGTGTCTTTAACACCTCAATAGGTGTATGAAGATCAAGTGAGGATAAGAGCGAGTGAGCAAAAGAAAGAAAGTGAGAGAAAAGGAGAGGCCGAGAGTTCAAACACTTCTGAGGTTGAGAGAAAGAGTGACCAAACACTAGATTGTGAGCAAAAGAAAAATGAGAAGATTGAGTGCAAAGAAGAGGATGAGAAGAAAAACAAGTAAGAAAAAGAAAATTAGTGTTTATGCAAAAGGGAGTGATGTGAGGGCTGCTTTTCTAGCCAAACAACAAATGTTTGTACTTTTGTATAAAGACACTTATTTTTCTAACTCTAACCTTGTTGTTTCTTTGCCTAATATTGTTTCAACTCTATTGCAGGAATGCAAGGATGTATTCCCAGAAGAGGTTCTAGATGGATTACCACCGAAGAGAGGAATAGAGTGATACGAACCACGCCAAGAACTGACGAAACCCGTGAATCAAGTAAGGTTCCAAGATCGCATAGAATCAAATTTGTATGGAAACCTCGACCCGTTGCTTATATGGAAGCAAGAACCTTAGTATGGTGATGACGTCACAATCAATGATGGAAGAATTGATTGATAAGTCTAAGAAGAACGCCACAGGAAAATCCTGATAAGTTCAAAAGTTCTACGAAGAACCAAAGAGAATACTCTCACAATTATTATTAATCATGAATTGAATTCCCTTTAGGGTTACACTGATTTATATAGCTAAAAACACTAAGCAGCAAAAGGAAATAATTAATTAGGCAATTAAGCCCATTAAGCCTATAAAAAAAAAAGGAAAGTCAACCTCTTACAATAAGGAAAGAAGAATAAAATTGATAACTAATTTCCTTGAATATAATAGGTAAGAAATCAACTCAAAATTTGAAGTTTTTGTGACCAAGCAATCAACTCCACAATGCAAAGTCTTCATGACCAAGAAATCAACTTCATGGGCAAGAAATTAACTAGAATCAGGTCCATCAATTGCTTTAATTAAATTAATTAAGCATTGATCTTCTTTTGGGCTCATCTTGGAATTCGCCACTTTAACTAACATCAGCCCAAATCTCTTGAACCAATCCATTAAGTGCTTCTTTGAACCTCTTAGCTCTTGCTCTTGTTATTGGCCCAACTGGAATATGCAATGGATCCTTTGGTGATGCTTCTTTATTCTCATCATTCCCTCTCTCTTGAAAAGGATTTGTCCTCAAATCTTCACCTACATCAAAAGGAGTTAAATCAGTAACATTGAAAGTGGCACTAACATTGTACTCACCTGGTAAATCCAACTTGTATGCGTTGTCGTTGATCCGCTCTAGCACTTGGAAAGATCTCCTCGAGGTAACAATTTCGAACGTCTTTGTGCCGGAAACCTTTCTTTCCACATGTGTAACCAAACCCAATCACCGGCCTCAAAAACCTACTTGTGACGACCTTTGTTTGCTTGCTTGATGTATTGTTCCGTCCTCCTCTCGATGTTGAACTGTGCTTTCTCATGGATTTGCTTAACAAATTCTGCCTTCTTCTTTCCATCTAAGTTCACATGCTCAGAAACAGGTAAAGGTGATAAATCCAAAGGAGTTAAAGGATTAAAACCATAAACAATTTCAAACGGTGAGAAGTTAGTAGCAGAATGAATGGTTCGATTATATGCAAACTCAACATGTGGTAAACAATCCTCCCAAGTCTTAATGTTCTTACTAATAATAGCCCTCAACAAAGTGGATAAAGTCCTATTAACTACTTCGGTTTGACCGTCAGTTTGGGGGTGACAAGTAGTAGAAAACAATAACTTAGTTCCTAATTTACCCCACAAGGTCTTCCAAAAGTAACTCAAGAACTTAGCATCTCTATCTGAAACAATTGTCCTAGGCATACCATGCAATCTCACAACCTCTCGAAAGAACAAATCAGCAACATGTGAAGCATTATCAGTTTTGTGACATGGAATAAAATGTGCCATCTTAGAAAATCTATCCACAACCACAAAAATTGAATCTTTACCATATTTAGACCTAGGCAAACCTAACACAAAGTCCATCGAAATATCAATCCATGGTTCACTAGGAATGGGCAGTGGTGTGTATAAACCATGGGGTTGTACTCGGGATTTTGCCTGCCTACATGTAACACATCTATCACAAATCCTCTCAACATCCCTTTTCATGTGTGGCCAATAGAAGTGTTCTTGTAAGATGGCCAAGGTCTTAGCAACTCCAAAGTGTCCCATTAACCCTCCACCATGGGATTCCCTCACTAACAAATCTCGCAATGAACAATTAGGCACACACAACTTATTTTCCCGAAACAAATAATCATCATGTCTAAAGAACTTTCCAAATGCAGATTTCTCACAAGATTGGTACACATTGCTAAAATCATCGTCTAACCGATATAGTTCTTTGATGTGTTCAAAACCAAGTAACTTAGCATCAAGAGTGGAAAGTAATGCATACCTGCGGGAGAGTGCATCTACCACGACGTTTTCCTTACCTTGTTTGTACCGAATCACATATGGAAACGTCTCGATGAATTCCACCCAACGTGCATGTCTCTTGTTCAACTTGTGTTGGCCTTTCAAATGCTTTAAGGACTCATGATCAGTGTGAATCACGAATTCCTTGGGCCATAGATAGTGTTGCCATGTCTCTAAAGCTGGAACCAATGCATACAATTCTTTATCATAAGTGGGGTAATTAAGTGCAGCCCCGCTTAACTTCTCGCTAAAGTACGCAAATGGTCTTCCATCCTGCATAAGCACAACGCCTATACCTACACCAGAAGCATCACATTCAATTTCGAACGTTTTAGAAAAGTTAAGTAAAGCCAGTAAAGGAGCATGAGTTAGTTTGTATTTGATAAGTTGAAACGCCTTATCTTGCTCTTCACCCCACTTGAATGCAACATTCTTTTTGATAACTTCGGTAAGTGGTGCGACAATGGTGCTAAAATCTTTCACGAACCTCCTATAAAAACTAGCAAGTACATGAAAACTTCTCACATTACCTATATTGGAGGGGGTTGGCCAGTCTTGAATGGCCTTGATCTTCTCATCATCAACCTCGATTCCTTTTGCACTCACAACAAAACCTAGAAAAACAAGCTTATCAGTGCAGAAAGTACACTTTTTGAGGTTAGCATACAACTTCTCTTCTCGAAGTATATCTAACACTGAATGCACATGTGAGACATGGTCATGTAGATTCTTGCTATAGATCAGAATATCATCAAAATAAACAACTACAAATTTACCAATGAAAGCACGTAACACATGATTCATTAAATGCATGAAAGTACTAGGTGCATTAGTTAATCCAAATGGCATGAATAACCACTCATACAATCCATATTTCATTTTGAATGCTGTCTTCCATTCGTATTTGATGATACCCGCTCTTAAGGTCAATCTTTGAAAACACACATGAACCATGCAACTCATCTAACATGTCATCTAAGCGAGGAATGAGGTGTCGATACTTTACCGTTATATTGTTGATGGCTCTGCAATCCACACACATTCTCCATGTCCCATCCTTCTTAGGCACTAAAATCACCGGAACTGCGCAAGGACTCATGCTTTCCCTTATGTATCATTTTTCCATCAACTCCTCAACTTGTCTTTGCAGCTCCTTTGTTTCCTCTGGATTGCTTCGATATGCTGGTCGGTTTGGAATTAATGCTCCGGGAACAAAATCTATTTGGTGTTCGATCCCTCGGATTGGTGGTAATCCATGCGGTACTTCCTCAGGAAATACATCCTCGAACTCCTGCAAGAGAGAAACCACAACACTAGGCAAAGAAGACTCAAGTTGGTTAGTGTTGAAAAGGGCTTCCTTGTACATGAGTACAATCATTGGCCGTTTTGAAATCAAAGCTCGCTTAACCTCACTTGTTCTTGCATAGAAATTTCTTTGTCTTCTCTCTAATTTTATCTCTTTGGCCGAATCTTTCTCTTTTTTTTTTCTCCTCACCAAATTCGACCTTGCTCTCACCCTCATTCTCTTTCTTTTGCTCACTCATTTTTTTGTGATCACTCATTTTCCTTTGTTCACTCAAATTCTTTTTATCACTCAATTTTTGTAATCTCACTTGGTCTTCATAAACTTGCTTGGGTGTCATTGGAACAAGAGTGATTGTTCGTTGATTTAGCTCAAATGAGTACTTGTTGGTGAAGCCATCATGTTGCACACGTCGATCAAATTGCCATGGTCTTCCTAGTAGAATGTGTCCTGCTTGCATTGGTACCACATCACATAACACTTCATCTTCATATTTTCCAATGCGGAATGGCACCATAACCTATTTTGTAACCCTTACCTCACCATTATCATTCAACCATTGTAGCTTGTATGGACGAGGGTGTTTAAGCATCACAAGCCCAAGCTTTTCAACCATGGAAGTGCTAGCCACATTAGTGCAGCTACCACCATCAATAATAATACTACATACCTTGCCCTTCACGTCGCAACGAGTATGAAAGATGTTTTCCCGTTGCGCTTCCTCTTCTTCTTCTTCTTTAGCTTGCAAACTCAAGGCTCGTTGTGCAACTAGTCCAAGCATCTCTCCATGCTCGGCTCCAAACTCCTCGTCTCCCATGGAAACATCCTCCAATGGTGGCATATCATCTAAATCATCCTCATCTTCAGATTGAATCTCACCACTCTCCAAGATCATCATAACTCGCTTGTTTGGACATTGGCTAGCTATGTGTCCTCTTCCCTGACATTTAAAACATTTAATTTCACTAGAACGAGTCGACGTAGGGGCTGTTTTACCTTGAGAGGCCGTGTTAGTGATGGCTGTCTTTGGCTCGAATTTGGCCTTGGAAGTGGATGGGTTTTCTTCTTTCTTTGGATAAGCCGACCGCCAAGGTGCGACACTCGGATTTTGTGGGGTTGATTTGGGCCGGGTACTACTTCCCCTCTTGAGTTGCTGCTCAACTTTGATGGCCATGTGTACCATATCCTCTAACTCCACATAATGTTGCAACTCCACCCTATCATGGATCTCCTTATTTAACCCCATCAAAAATCTGGCCATGGTAGCTTCGCGATCCTCCTCTACACTAGCCCGAATCATTGCAATCTCCATCTCCTTGTAGTAGTCTTCCACACTTAGACTCCCTTGTCTAAGTCCCTGCAATTTCTTGTACAACTCCCGGTAGTAGTGGCTTGGAACGAACCGCTTCCTCATCACTGCTTTAATCTCTGCCATGTCTCTATTACACGTTCCTTATTCCGTCTCCTATTTATAACAAGCTGATCCCACCACGTAACAGCATAATCAGAAAATTCAATTACAACAAGTTTTACCTTCTTTGCTTCGGAATAGTTATGGCAATAAAAAATGAAGTCCATCTTCTTTTCCCACTCAAGGTAAACTTCTGGATCTGACCTGCCTTGAAAAGACGGAATCTTCATCTTAATACTACCCAAATTGTTGTCTTCCCGATGCCTAGCTCCTCTATTCCGACCACCATACCTCCTATTGCTAGCAATCGAATCCCTATCATCTTTTTCCTCAAACTCATTGCCAACGTACTCCTCATCTTCATCTCTCACTCCCCTAGGCTGAATTCTATCCCTCCTATGCATATTAGGAATGTTTTGTGTGATGCGAACCTCGTCAGTTGTAGCACAATTGAGATGCCTATGACCATTCTAATATCTGGTTTGAATGGAAACCGCGACCCAACACCTATAGTGAGATGTGAACCTTGGTATAAGGATGACGCCACAATCGAGGATGGAGTATTCGATTGATAAGTCAAAGAAAGGAGGAACGCCACAGAGAAATCTGATAAGTTCCAATTAGTTCTCAAAGAACAAGAGAGAAATTAAGCTCTCAATTTTCATTCAAATTCTCATCTGCCACCTTACATCCTTTTTGTTCTTTATAAACTAAAACCCTAAAAGAAAAGAGAGGTTACATGCCTTTTCAAAAAGGAACAAAATATTTGGCCATTAATTGCCTTACAAAACAAGAAACTAATTAAAACTAAATCAATCAAGTAATTGACTTAATCCCTATTTGGAAGGCTGAAATTAAAGAAAATCAGCCTCTTAATTTGGGAAACAAATCAATTCATTATTTATTGAAAGTCTAAAAAGGAAACAATTTAAATTGAATCTTCTTGCTTGTGCCACACGCCCAAGCTTTCTACCACACACCCAAGTCAACTCTTATTCAGCCCAATTAATTGCCTTGATGATGTTAATTAGGCCTTGGTCTTCATATAGGCCCATCTTGGACTTTATTAAATCGGAATCAACCCAAGTGTCTTGAATCAGGCCATTTAGTGCTTCCTTGAATCTCTTAGCCCTTGCTCTTGTTATTGGCCCAACCGGAACATGTAATGGGTCACTTGGTGTAGCTCCCTTGTTCGTAACATTCCCTCCCTCTTGAAAAGGATTTGTCCTCAAATCGTCACCTACATCAAAAGGAGACAAATCAGAAACATTGAAGCTTGCACTAATTTTATACTCACCTAGAAGATCTAACTTATAAGCATTGTCATTGATTCGTTCAATCACTTGAAATGGGCCATCACCCCTCAGAAGCAGTTTAGAACGACGTTGCACTGGAAGTCGTTCCTTCCTCATATGTAACCACACCCAATCACCAGGTTCAAACACAACTTTCTTCCGTCCTTTATTAGCTTGCGTGGCATATTGGTCAGTTTTCCTCTCTATGTTTTGTCGAGTCTTTTCATGGATTTGCTTGACAAAATCTGCCTGTCTCCTCCCATCCAAGTTAACATGCTCATTCACAGGTAAAGGAATTAGATCCAAAGGAGTCAGTGGATTAAAACCATACACAACTTCAAAAGGCGAAAAATGAGTTGCAGAATGCACACTCCTATTATAAGCAAATTCTACATGCGGCAAACAATCCTCCCATGTTTTCAAGTTCTTTTGTATTATAGCACGCAATAAGGCAGATAAAGTCCTATTAACTACTTCAGTTTGACCATCAGTTTGAGGATGACAAGTAGTAGAAAATAAAAGCTTAGTTCCTAACTTACCCCACAATGTCTTCCAAAAGTAGCTTAAGAACTTAGCATCTCTATCCGAAACAATAGTCTTAGGCATGCCATGCAATCTAACAACTTCTTTGAAAAACAAATCAGCAATATGTGATGTATCATCAGTTTTATGGCAAGGAATGAAATGTGCCATTTTAGAAAACCTATCAACAACCACATATATAGAGTCCTTACCCCTTTTGGACTTAGGCAAGCCCAACACAAAATCCATAGAAATATCAACCCAAGGCTCACTAGGTATAGGCAAAGGAGTATACAATCCATGAGGCTTAATTCTAGACTTAGCTTGTCTACATGTAATGCATTTCTCACAGATTCTTTCTACATCACGTTTCATATGAGGCCAAAAAAAATGTTCATGCAAATCATCTAGTGTCTTGGCTATGCCAAAATGCCCCATCAAACCTCCCCCGTGAGCTTCTCTAATAAGCAATTCCCACAAAGAACTCTTAGGCACGCATAATTTAGTTTGTCTAAACAAAAATCCATCATGCCTATAAAACTTGCCAAACACTACCTTTTCACATGCATTGAACACTTTGCTAAAATCAGAATCTTCCACATACAATTCTTTAATGTAATCAAAGCCAAGCAATCTAGCATCCAAAGTAGAAAGTAAAACATACCTTCTGGACAAAGCATCGGCGACCACATTTTCCTTACCTTTTTTGTACTTGATCACATATGGAAATGTTTCAATGAACTCCACCCACTTGGCATGCCGCTTATTTAGCTTGTGTTGCCCCTTTAAATGCTTCAAAGACTCATGATCAGTGTGAATCACAAATTCTTTCGGCCAAAGGTAATGTTGCCAAGCTTCTAATGCCCTAATCAAGGCATACATCTCCTTGTCATATGTAGGATAATTCAAGGCTGCTCCACTTATCTTCTCACTAAAAAATGCAATGGGACGTCCTTCTTGTATTAAAACAGCTCCAATACCTATTCCTGAAGCGTCACACTCAATCTCAAAAGTTTTAGCAAAGTCAGGCAAAGCAAGTAAAGGTGCATTAGTTAATTTCTCCTTAATCAAGCTAAATGCATTTTCTTGTTCCGTACCCCACTTAAACCCCACATTCTTTTTGATAACTTCAGTTAAAGGTGCGGCTAGACTACTAAAATCTTTCACAAACCTCCTATAAAAACTAGCCAGCCCATGAAAACTTCTTACTTGTCCCACATTTGTAGGTTTTGGCCACTCCCTAATTGCCTTAACCTTTTCCTCATCAACCCCAATTCCCTTAGCACTAACGACAAAACCCAAAAATACAAGCTTATCGGTGCAAAAAGTACACTTTTTGAGATTAGCAAACAACTTTTCTGTTCTTAAAACACCTAAAACAAGTTTTAAATGTTCAACATGCTCATCCAAGTTTTTGCTATAAATCAGAATGTCATCAAAGTAAACAACCACAAATCTTCCAATAAAAGCACGCAAAACATGGTTCATTAATCTCATGAAAGTACTAGGTGCATTAGTTAATCCAAAAGGCATAATTAACCACTCATATAAACCATATTTTGTTTTGAAAGCAGTTTTCTACTCATCTCCTTCTTTCATCCTAATTTGATGATATCCACTCTTAAGATCAATTTTAGTAAAAACAATAGAACCATGCAATTCATCAAGCATATCATCTAATCTAGGAATAGGATGTCGATACTTTACAGTGATATTGTTGATGGCACGACAAACACACATCCTCCATGTTCCATCCTTTTTAGGCACAAGCAATACGGGAACCGTACAAGGACTCATACTCTCATGCACATATCCCTTTTCCATGAGCTCACTAACCTGCCTTTGAAGCTCCTTTGTCTCCTCGGGATTACTTCTATATGCTGGTCTATTTGGGATGGGTGCTCCGGGTACAAAGTCAATTTGGTGCTCAATCCCCCTTATTGGTGGTAAACCCTTAGGCATCTCTTTGGGAAGCACCTCATCAATGTCCTGCAAAAGTGAAACAACAACACTAGGCAAAGAAGAGTCAAGTTCATTAGCACTAAAACAAGCCTCTTTGTACAAAAGTACAATCATTGGCTGATTAGAAAACAACGCCTTCTTGACCTCACTCTCTCTTGCATAAAAATTCACTTGTTTTTTGTCTCTCTTTTTCTCATCAACCTCTTTTTCCTTTTCACTCTTCTTTTCTATTTTTGTTGTTTCAGACTCTCTTTCTTTTGTCTCTCTCTCTCTTGAACTCTCACTCTCCTTTTTTACATCTCTCTCTTTTTTTAACCTCACTTGATCTTCATATACTTGTCTTGGGGTTAAAGATACAAGAGTGATTGGCCTTTTATTGAGCACAAAAGAGTATCTATTGGTATATCCATCATGAGTCACATGCCTATCAAACTGCCATGGTCTTCCCAAAAGGATATGACCCGCATTCATTGGTACCACGTCACACATAACATCATCTTTGTATTTTCCAATTGAAAATGACACCAACACCTGTTTATTCACCCTAACTTCCCCACTATCATTCAACCATTGTAGTTTATAAGGTTTTGGGTGCTTCAAAGTTGCTAAATTCAATTTTTCTACCAAAATAGTGCTAGCCACATTAGTACAACTCCCCCCCATCAATAATCATACTACATACCTTATCATTAACATAGCAACGGGTGTGAAAAATGTTATCACGTTGTACCTCATCATCTTCCTTGGCTTGACCACTAAGAGCTCTCCTCGCAACCAAAAGTTCTCCACCCACCGGATATTCAAGGTCACTTGCATCCTCCAAAGGTGGCATGGACTCATCATCAGATTCATCCTCGGATTCGATACCACCCTCATCCTTCAAAACCATTACTCTCTTGTTTGGGCATTGTGATGCAATATGACCTGCTCCTAAACATTTAAAGCACTTAATGTCACGGGTTCTAGAAGGTTGAGAATCTGATTTACCTTGATTTAATGTGCCTCCAGCCTTATGTTCTGAGGAAGGTTCGGCCTTGGCCTTGAAACTAGGCTGGTCCTCCCTCTTGCTCCAATTCGGTTTCCATGACGATGACGAACCCGAATTTTGCCCAACCCGTGTGGAACCCTTCCTCTTCAATTGTTGTTCCACTTTAATGGCCATGTGTACCATGTCAGTCAATTCAACATAATGTTGCAACTCCACCACATTTGCAATGTCTCGGTTCAGCCCATTAGAAACCTAGCCATAGTCGCTTCTCGGTCCTCCTCTACATCAGCTCGAATCATGGCTATCTCCATCTCCTTGTAGTAGTCTTCAACACACTTAGACCCTTGAGCAAGAGTTTGTAATTTTTGAAACAAACCCCTATAATAGTGGCTTGGAATGAATCTCCTCCTCATAACAGCTTTCATCTCAGCCCATGTCTCAATAGGTCTTTCTCCATTCCGTCTTCCTACTCACAATCAATTGATCCCACCAAACAATAGCATAATCAGTGAATTCTATGGCCGCCAATTTCACCTTCTTCAATTCGAAATATTCATGGCAATCAAACACCAATTCTATTCTTTTCTCCCACTCCAAATAAGCTTCAGGATCAGTTTTACCTTGAAAGGTTGGAATCTTCACCTTTATACTACCCAAATTATTATCAACCCTCTCTCCATATCTATCTCCTCTATTCCCATACCTATGTTCTCTATTCCCATACCTATCTTCTCTATTCTCATACCTAACTCCTCTACCTCCCATTCCACGCCTAAATCTACCCACACTCATATTGGACATGTGATCAGCCTCATCCATGTCATTATCATCCCCACAGTAATCATTAACTTCTTCTCTAACCGGAACTCTCTCTCGTCTACGTGCTTGTGGAACGGGTGGTGGCTGTTCCACACGTGAATTTTCCACTTGATTTAATCGCTTATGTAATTGTTCCAATTCCCCCCTCATCATCCGTCTCATCTCCTCTACTAATGCTTCCTTCCAAAGCTTTATATCCGCCGGGATGGAAGAATCCTCAGTAGAGCCTTTATCTTTGTTTCCGGACATGTTTTCCTGCAAAAAAAAAATAATAATAATAATAATAATAAGGGACCTCACAGCACTTCCTCACGTGTTTTCGCTCGAATAATCAGTTCACTCAACACTCGTGTTTACACACAATAAATTTGGCTTTTACCCTCAGTATGTACTCACCACTCTTGCCTTTTTCCCCTCGTAATTTCTCAAAAGTTCTTATCAAACTAACCAAACAATAATCAAGATTTCTTAGTCGCATTCACACGAGACAAAAGAAATCTCCTAGGTTCACACGAAAATGAATCACAATGAAACTGGAATAACAAAGACAGTTTCTAGTACCAGTATTTTTTTTTTTGTTTTGTTTTGTTTTTGTTTGCTTGCCACTACACGAAACCAAGATGAGAAATAGCAATAGCTGATATATTCAACTACAAGATTGTTCTGATTTTGTACTCTTTTTTTCTTTTTTCTTTTTTTTTTTTATGGATTGATCAAACAAAATCAACGAAGAAGAACAACTAAGATAGATAAAACCTGATGTTAGAACCCGAAGCTCTGATACCAAATGATGCGAACCTCGTCAGTTGTAGCACAATTGAGATGCCTAGGACCGTTCTAATATCTGGTTTGAATGGAAACCGCGACCCAACACCTATAGTGAGATGTGAACCTTGGTATAAGGATGACGCCACAATCGAGGATGGAGTATTCGATTGATAAGTCAAAGAAAGAAGGAACACCACAGAGAAATCTGATAAGTTCCAATTAGTTCTCAAAGAACAAGAGAGAAATTAAGCTCTCAATTTTCATTCAAATTCTCATCTGCCACCTTACATCCTTTTTGTTCTTTATAAACTAAAACCCTAAAAGAAAAGAGAGGCTACATGCCTTTTCAAAAAGGAACAAAATATTTGGCCATTAATTGCCTTACAAAACAAGAAACTAATTAAAACTAAATCAATCAAGTAATTGACTTAATCCCTATTTGGAAGGCTGAAATTAAAGAAAATCAGCCTCTTAATTTGGGAAACAAATCAATTCATTATTTATTGAAAATCTAAAAAGGAAACAACTTAAATTGAATCTTCTTGCTTGTGCCACACGCCCAAGCTTTCTGCCACACACCCAAGTCAACTCTTATTTAGCTCAATTAATTGCCTTGATGATGTTAATTAGGCCTTGGTCTTCATATAGGCCTATCTTGGACTTTATTAAATCGGAATCAACCCAAGTGTCTTGAATCAGGCCATTTAGTGCTTCCTTGAATCTCTTAGCCCTTGCTCTTGTTATTGGCCCAACCGGAACATGTAATGGGTCACTTGGTGTAGCTCCCTTGTTCGTAACATTGTGGCTGCCTCTGTTGTGTTCCCTCTTCTACCCTATCCAACCTCTCGTGTATGTGCTTTAATTCTACCCTCATCATCCGCCTCATCTCTCCCAACAACGCCTGCATTTGTATGTTCGGAATGGTTGGTTGTTGATTGTTTTCGCTTGAATTTTCTTCTTGATTGTGTGACATATTTGACCCTGCAAAATCAGGTTAGAAATGATACCAAAAAAATAAAAAAATAAAGGACCTCACTACACTCCCTCACGTGTTTCACTCAAGAATATGATTCGCTCAATTCCACTCATGTTTCACTCAATTAAATCTAGCTTTTACCCTCTGATACACTCACACTCTCTTGCCTTTTCCCACTCGTAGTATCCTCTATAGGTTCTTATCAAACTAATCAAACAAATATCAAAATTTCCAACAACAATTCACCCCAAACTCACCACAAAAATTTTGGATTCAATGGCTAGGGAAAGAGAAAAGAATACAATGTTGTGTGTGATGGAATTTTATGGGTTTGATGGTAACAAGAAATTTGGATTGAGAATCAAAAAGGGAAAAAACAAAATTGTAAAATTGAAACAAGATTGTAGGAATTAATTCTCAAATCACACTTTTTTTTCTCTTTTTTTTTCTTTTTTTTTTGTTTTTTGTTTTTTTTTGTTTCAGATTTTTTTTTTTTGTGTGAATAAAATAAAGAAGATAGGCAAACCTGAGACTAAACCGTGCTCTTATACCAACTGATACAAACCACGCCAAGAACTGACGAAACCCGTGAATTAAGTAAGGTTCCAAGATCGCCTAGAATCAAATTTGTATGGAAAGCTCAACCCGTTGCTTATATGGAAGCAAGAACCTTGGTATGGTGATGACGCCATAATCAATGATGGAAGAATTGATTGATAAGTCTAAGAAGAACGCCACAGGAAAATCCTGATAAGTTCAAAAGTTCTACGAAGAACCAAAGAGAATACTCTCACAAATATTATTAATCATGAATTGAATTTCCTTTAGGGTTACACTGATTTATATAACTAAAAACACTAAGCAGCAAAAGGAAATAATTAATTAGGCAATTAAGCCCATTAAGCCTATAAAAGAAAAAGGAAAGTCAACCTCTTACAATAAAAAAAGAAGAATAAAATTGATAACTAATTGCCTTGAACATAATAGGTAAGAAATCAACTCAAAATTGGAAGTCTTTGTGACCAAGCAATCAACTCCACAATGGAAAGTCTTCATGTACAAGAAATCAACTTCATGGGCAAGAAATTAACTAGAATCAGGCCCATCAATTGCTTTAATTAAATTAATTAAGCATTGATCTTCTTTTGGGCCCATCTTGGAATTCGCCACTTTAACATCAGCCCAAATCTCTTGAATCAATCCATTAAGTGCCTCTTTGAACCTCTTAGCTCTTGCTCTTGTTATTGGCCCAACTGGAATATGCAATGGATCCTTTGGTGATGCTTCTTTATTCTCATCATAGAGCATCTAATTGACTTCATACCTGGGGCTACAATTCCAAACCGTTCAGTTTACAGGAGCAATCCAAAGGAAACAAAGGAGCTTTAAAGGCAGGTTGAGGAGTTGTTAAAGAAGGGGTACATGAGGGAGAGCATGAGTCCATGTGACGTACCGGTTCTACTTGTACCTAAGAAGGATGGGACTTGGCGTATGTGCATCGATTGCAGAGTTGTCAATAAAATTACAATTAAGTATCGACATCCCATACCTAGATTAGATGACATATTGGATGAGTTGCATGGATCTTATGTGTTTTCTAAAATTGATTTGAAAAGTGGATACCATCAAATTAGAATGAAAGAAGGAGATGAGTGGAAAACTACTTTTAAAACTAAACATGATTTATACGAGTGGTTAGTAATGCCTTTTGGTTTAACTAATACTCCTAGCACTTTTATGAGGCTAACGAATCATGTTTTACGTTCTTTCATTGGAAAATTTGTTGTGGTCTACTTTGATGACATATTAGTGTACAGCAAGAGCATAGATGAATATGTTAAGCATTTGCATTGTGTGCTTGATGTGTTACGGAAAGAAAAATTGTATGCTAATTTGGAAAAGTGTTCATTTGCACTAAAAGATTATCTTTTTGGGTTATGTTGTTTCGTCAAAAGGGATAGAAGTAGATGAAGAAAAGGTTAAGACTATTAAAGAGTGGCCTATGCCTACGAATGTTAGTGAGGTGTGTAGCTTTCATGGGCTAGCTAGTTTTTATAAAAGATTTATTAAAAATTTTAGCACTATAATTGCACCACTAACAGAGGATGTGAAAAAGAGTGTGAATTTCAAATGGGGTAATGAGCAACAACATGCATTTAATTTGATTAAAGATACATTATGTTCTGCACCATTGCTTGTATTGCCTGATTTCTCTAAGACATTTGAGATAGAGTAATAGGTCTCTGTTCTCTTGCAAGATAGGCATCCTATAGCTATTTTAGTGAGAAATTAAGTGGAGTATCATTGAATTATCCTACTTATGATAAGGAGTTGTATGCTTTAGTTAAGGCCTTAGAAACTTGGGCAACAATATTTATGGCCTAAGGAATTTGTAATTCATACTGATCATGAGTCCTTGACGTTCTTGAAAAGACAAAGTAAGTTGAGTAGGAGGCATGCTAAATAGGTATAGTTCATAGAAACGTTTCCTTATGTGATCAAGTACAAACAAGGAAAGGAAAACGTTGTAGCTGATGCTTTATCACCCAGGTATACATTAATTTATACGCTGAATGCAAGATTATTGGGTTTTGAGCATATCAAGGACTTGTATGTGAATGATCCTAATTTTTCTTTCATGTATGTTGCTTGTGAGAACACTGTCTTTGATAAATTCTATAGGCATGAGGGATTTTTGTTTAGGGAGAATAGGCTATGTATTCCTCAAGGATCTATGAGAGAGTTGTTAGTTAGAGAAGCACATGGGGGAGGACTAATGGGACATTTTGGTGTTAGGAAAACTTTAGATGTGTTAAACGAACATTTCTTTTGGCCGCACATGAAGAGAGATGTTGAGAGAGTTTGTGATAAATGCATAACATGTAGACAGTCGAAGTCTAGGGCTCTACCGTATGGTTTGTATACATCTTTACCCATACCTAGTGAACCTTGGATTGATATTTCTATGGATTTTGTGTTGGGTTTACCTAGGTCCAAAAACGGTCAAGATTCGATATTTGTTTGGTTGATAGGTTTTCGAAGATGGCTCACATCATACCATGTCACAAGACCGATGATGTGACACACGTTGCTGATTTATTCTTCAAGGAGATTGTTCGACTTCATGGAGTGCCAAAGAGTATTGTTTCAGATCGAGATGCAAAGTTCTTAAGCCATTTTTGGAGGACTTTGTGGGGAAAGTTAGGAACAAAGCAGTTATTTTCCACTACTTGCCATCCACAAACCGATGGACAAACAGAGGTGGTTAACAAGACTCTAGGTACTTTGCTACGTCCCATCATCCAAAAAAACTTGAAGAATTGGGAAGATTGTCACATGTAGAGTTTGCTTACAATAGAAGCGTGCATTCGACTACTGGTTGTTCGCCATTTGAAGTGGTGTATGCATTCAAACCACTTACTCTATTGGATTTGATACCTTTGTCTGTGGAAGAAAGAACGAACTTAGATGGGAAAAAGAAAGCTGCTTTTGTTAGGCAATTAATTACATGCAAAAGTTAGGCAAAAGTTAGACGGAGCAATATGCCGACTCAAGCAAACGAAGGGCGAAAGAAGGTTGTTGTTTGAACCTGGAGATTGGGTTTGGGTGCATATGTGCAAGGAGAGGTTTCCTGAGCAACAGAAATCTAAGTTGCAGCTGCGTGGAGATGGTCCATTCCAAGTGATTATACGCATTAATGATAATGCATACAAGATAGACTTGCCAGGTGAGTATAATGTTGGTGCAACCTTGAATGTTTCTGATCTTTCTCCTTTTGATTTTGATGCAGGTGCAGATTTGAGGACAAATCATTTTGAGGAGAGGGGAATGATGGAAACCAAGGAAGCAAGTTTAATGATCCTCTAAGTATCAATGGAGGGCGTATTATAAGAGCTAGAGCTAAAAGGATGAAGGAGGCAAAAATGGACTGATTCAAGAGATTGGGGCCAAGAGTATTGCGCAACAAGGGTTGTGATGAGATCCAAGCAAGCAAGCAAATTTGGACGATTTGGAGGAGTCACCAAGGCTTCAAAACATTGTTCAAGTTTAAAATCACTGATCTTGAAGGTTATTGGGCTTAATGTTGGAGGCTTTAGAGTAATTGAAGACAATTGGAGGCAAATTGGAGTTATTTGGGTTTTAAATAAATTGGATTAAGTTTATTTTTAATTGTAATGGGCTTATAAATTAAGTTAGTTCATTTAATTTCATGTTGGATCTTAACTTATATATTGGGCTGAAATATTTAATGAACTTAAGCCCATGTTTAATTATTTTAAGTCTATGAGTGTATTTAATGAGTCCAATTATTGGGGGCTAGGGTTTCATGTCATCTTTTATTTTCTTTGCCTATAAAAAGACTTGTCTTGTAACCCTAAAGATGAATGAAGTTGCAGCCAATTAGGTTTAATTGAGAGTGAATTTTCTCTCTTGTTCTTCATGAACATGTGATCTTATCAAGCTATGCTTGTGGCGATCAAAACCATGACTTATCTCTCACATTCTCATCTATGTCTTGGGAGTGGCGTCTATATCCTTCTTTTATAATTTTGGTTCTTGATTGAATTCTAATCATTGGGTCAAAGTTCTTTATAACTTTGGTTCTTTATTGACATATAATCATGGGTCAAAATTTCTTATTTTATAAACCTGTTTTAATCTTTCTTGGGGTTGTGTTTCAATTTGGTCGTGGGTGTCGTATCGTTATATACGGGGTTCGCATCATTTGGTATCAGAGCTTTAGGTTAATTAATTTGGGATTTACTTTGAAAAAAAAAAAAAAAGAAACTCACATCTATTCATCTTCTTTCCGTAAACACCGTGTTTGTGTTGCCATATTCTCTTGTTCATTTTGTTACTGTTCACGTTATTTATTGTGCTTTTTGTTTCCATCTTGATTCACAAGTTACAATATTCTTCATTGTGTGTGGTTTTTAGTATTGAACAAAAAAAAAAAGAACAAAAAAAAAAAAAAAAAGAGCAAAAAAAAAAAGGGAAAAAAAAAGGAAAGAAACAATAGAAGAAAAAAAAAAGGGAAAAAAAAAGAAAAGAAAGAAAGAAATCTTCATTGGAGGAGAGTGAAATTTTATTACTTTCTTAATTGGATATCTTGCATGTAAGGAAAGTATTTTAAGAAAATAATTTCACTTCTTTTCTTAAGTTCTTGTCTAAATAAAAAGGAATCAATTTTATTTCTTTTCTATTTTATTCTTGTTTACATAAAGAAATAAAATTTATTTCTTTTCCATTCTAGTCTTCTATAAATCAAGGGGGTAAACTTTAGTCTTTTTTTAAGTTTATTTCTTTGAAATCATCTTGTTTCCATTTGTTTCTCACTTTGACCACAATTAATTCCTTTTGTGCCTTCATTGATTCTCTTGAATGTCTTTCATGTTCCATTATTTCCTTTCGTAAACGTGTGTCATTTTCTTGTTGAAGATTAGTCAAGGTGATTATTTCAAGGGTGACCTTGGTGTAATCGATTTGTTCTGTTAAGAACTTAGAGAAAAAACTTTGAGTGTGGATAGGGAGTGTTAAGTTACATCACGAGTGTTGAGTAAAAACAAGAGTGATGAGTGATAAACACGTGAGAATTAGAGTGAAACACGTGAGAGAGTGTTGTGAGATTTTTTTTTTCTTTCTAACATTTTTTGCAGGTTTCAAACATGTCTTCGAGTAATGAAAGAGACATTGAAGGAAGAGAAAAGATCAATGAGTCAAATTTGCTCAAAGCAATACAGCAACAATTTGAGAGGATGAATGTGGTGTTTGGAGATATTAGAGATCGATTGGAGAGACAAGACGAGGTCATTGCTAATTTGCAAAGAGGGCAACAAAGGAGGACTCCAGAATTGCGTGGTGGTGGCAATGAGTTTGAGGATGATTTTGGGGTAGTTTATGGAGATGAATTAGATTTAGAAAATAATGCATTCAATGCCCGTAAGGAAGGCTTTAGAGGTGGTAGAGGTGGACGTGGAGGTAGAGGTAATGGTAATAGAGATAATAGGAATTATGGGATTGGGAACGAGAGAGAAAGGTGGAATGATAGGCAGGATAGGGATCTTAATAGCATAAAGATGAAAATACCCTCTTTCCAAGGGAAGATGGATCCAGATGTGTATCTTAAGTGGGAGAAACGGGTGGAGTTGGTTTTTGAGTGTCATAACTTTGCCGAGGAAAAGAAGGTGAAACTAGCCGCAACTGAGTTTATAGATTATGCTGTAGTTTGGTGGGATCAGTTAGTGTTGAATAGAAGGAGAAATCGAGAGCGTCCTATCAATACTTGGGATGACATGAAATCAGTTATGAGGAGGCAATTTGTCCCTAGTTCATATTATAGGGAATTGTACCAAAGATTGGCAGGTCTTATGCAGGGTTCTAAGAGTGTAGAAGATTATTACAAGGAGATGGAGATAACCATGGTTAGAGCCAACGTGGATGAAGATAGAGAGGCTACTATGGCTCCATTCTTGCAAGGGTTGAATAAGGATATTGCCAACATCGTGGAGTTGCAACATTATGTCGAAGTGGAGGAAATGGTTCATATGGCCATGAAAGTGGAAGGGCAACTCAAACGAAGAGGTACCATGTCACGATATGGTAGTAATTCGGGTTCTACATCCACGTGGAAGTCGAATTGGGGTAAAAAAGATGAAAAAGCACATTTCAAGCCTAAGGTCGAGAGTACTAAGCCTAAGGAGGGTAGTAGTAGTCACGATAAGGGCGAGGTTGAAGAAACTCAAAAGAGAAATAGGGACATTAAATGCTTCAAATGTTTAGGTAGAGGTCATATCTCTTCTGATGCGGGATGAGTTGCATGGTGCTTGTATATTTTCTAAAATTGATTTGAAAAGTGGATATCATCAAATTCGTATGAAAGAGGGTGATGAATGGAAAACTGTCTTTAAGACAAAACATGGATTGTATAAGTGGTTAGTAATGCCTTTTGGATTAACTAATGCACCGAGCACATTTATGAGATTGATGAATCATGTTTTGCGTGCATACATAGGTAGGTTTGTTGTTGTTTACTTTGATGATATTCTCATTTATAGCAAAAACTTGGATGATCATGTTGTGTATTTAAAATCAGTTTTGGATGTGCTTAAAAAAGAAAAGTTGTTTGCTAACTTGAAGAAATGCACATTTTGCACCGATAGGCTTGTGTTTCTTGGTTTTGTTGTTGGTGCACAAGGAATACAGGTTGATGATGAAAAGGTCCGGGCAATTCAAGAGTGGCCGAGTCCCACAAGCATAGGTGAAGTTCGGAGCTTTCATGGACTTGCCAGTTTCTACCGGCGGTTTGTGAAGGACTTTAGTACTTTGGCCGCACAACTCATAAAAGTAATTAAGAATAACGTTGGATTCAAGTAGCGAGAGGAGCAAGAAAAGGCGTTTCAGCTAATCAAGCAAAAATGAACAAACGCTCCATTATTGTCTTTACCTAACTTTGATAAAACGTTTGAGATTGAATGTTGTTACGAACAAGGGAGCTACACCAAGTGACCCATTATATGTTCCGGTTGGGCCAATAACAAGGGCAAGGGCTAAGAGATTCAAGGAAGCACTAAATGACCGGATTCAAGACACTTGGGCTGATTCCGACTTAATAAAGTCCAAGATGAGCCCATATGAAGACCAAGGCCTAATTAACATCATCAAGGCAATTAATTGGGCTGAATAGGAGTTGACTTGGGTGTGTGGCAGAAAGCTTGGGCGTGTGGCACAAGCAAGAAAATTCAATTTAAGTTGTTTCCTTTTTAGATTTTCAATGAATAATGAATTGATTTGTTTCCCAAATTAAGAGGCTGATTTACTTTAATTTCAGCCTTCCAAATAGGGATTAAGTCAATTAGTTGATTGATTTAGTTTTAATTAGTTTATTGTTTTGTAAGGCAATTTATGGCCGAATATTTTGTTTCTTTTTGAAAAGGCATGTAGCCTCTCTTTTCTTTTAGGGTTTTAGTTTATAAAGAACAAAAAGGATGTAATGTGGAGATCAGAAATTGAACGAAAAATTGAGAGTTTAATTTCTCTTTTGTTCTTTGAGAACTAATTGGAACTTATCATATTTCTCTGTGGCGTTCCTCCTTTTGACTTATCAATCGAATACTCCATCCTCGATTGTGGCGTCATCCTTATACCAAGGTTCACATCTCATTATAGGTGTTGGGTCACGGTTTCCATTCAAACCAGATATTAGAACGGTCCTAGGCCTCAATTGTGCTACAACTGACGAGGTTCGCATCAAATGTGATGCTTCAGGTGTAGGTATTGGCGCCGTACTCATGCAAGATGGACGACCAATTACGTACTTTAGTGAGAAGTTAATGGGGCAGCTTTAAACTACCCAACTTATGATAAGGAGTTGTACGCATTAGTTCGGGCCTTGCAAACGTGGCAACATTATCTTTGGCCCAAAGAATTCGTGATTCACACCGATCATGAATCATTGAAGCACTTGAAAGGACAACAAAAGTTGAACAAGAGACATGCACGTTGGATGGAGTTCATCGAGACATTTCCATACGTCATTAGGTATAAGCAAGGTAAGGAGAATGTGGTTGCCGATGCACTTTCTCGCAGGTATGCATTACTCTCTACCCTTGATGCAAAATTATTTGGTTTTGAGCACATTAAGGAATTATACCTTTAAGACCAAGATTTTTCTAAGGAATTTCGAGCTTGTGAAAAAAACGCAGTGGGTAAGTTTTACAGGATTGAAGGATTTTTATTTCGGGAGACAAAGTTATGTGTGCCGATTTATTTTTTGCATGATTTGCTAGTTAAGGAATCCCATAGCAGAGGGTTAATGAGACATTTTGGAATTGCTAAAACTTTGGCTATTTTGCAGGAACACTTCTTTTGGCCACACATGAAAAGAGACATTGAGAGGGTTTGTGGTAGGTGTATTAATTATAAGCAAACAAAATCCCGAGTGCAAGCCCACGGTTTGTATACGCCACTACCTATTCCTAATTACCCTTTGATTAATATTTTTATGGACTTTGTGTTAGGTTGGCCTAGGACTAAGCGTCGAAAAGACTCAATTTTTGTGGTGGCAGATAGGTTCTCTAAGATGGCACATTTTATCCCTTGTCATAAAACGAATGATGCTTCACATATTGCTGATTTGTTCTTTAGGGAGATTGTACGATTACATGGTATGCCTAGAACAATTGTTTCGGATAGAGATGCTAAATTCTTAAGCTACTTTTGGAAGACTTTGTGGAGTAAGTTAGGTACTAAGCTATTGTTTTCTACCACTTGTCACCCACAAACCGATGGTCAGACCGAAGTAGTTAATAGAACTTTATCTACTTTATTGAGGGCTATCATTAGCAAAAATATTAAGATTTGGGAGGATTGTTTACCCTATGTTGAATTTGTTTACAATCGTACTGTTCATTCTGCTACTAAATTTTCACCCTTTGAAATTGTATATGGTTTTAATCCATTGACTCCATTAGATCTATCTCCTTTACCAATATCTGAGCGTGTTAATTTAGATGGCAAAAAGAAGGCTGATTTTATCAGGCAGATTCATGAGAAGGCAAGACTCAACATTGAGTGAAGGACGGAGCAATATGTCAAGCAAGCCAACAGGGGACGCTCCAAACTAATTTTTGAACCTGGAGATTGGGTTTGGCTGCATATGAGGAAGGAGCGATTTCCGGCACAACGACGTTCCAAATTGCTTCCAAGAGAAGATGGTCATTTTCAAGTTCTAGAGCGCATCAATGACAATGCTTACAAGCTAGATTTACCGGGTGAGTATAATGTTAGTGCCACTTTCAATGTTACTGACTTGAGTCCTTTTGATGTAGGGGACGATTTGAGGACAAATCCTTTTCAAGAGGAGGGGAATGATGCAGTGCAAGGTGTGTCTTAAAAGGATCCAATTCAAATTCCTATTGGACCGGTTACGAGGGCTCGAGCTAAGAAGTTCAAGGAAGCACTTAACGAGCTGATTCAAGAAGTTTGTACTCAAATACAATCATGGAAGCCCATTGATGAAAGCCCACGTGAGGAACTAAATTGCATCAACTTGATCCAAGTTCTAGAGGATTCCAGCCCAAGTCAAACTTAATCTTCGCTTAATGGGCGTGTATCTTGGGCATCAATTCACCAGCATAATGGGAGGAGAGTCAACTCTCCTATTTAGGTCTTTAGTAAAATTAGGAATAATAAATCGTGGACTTTTCTTTTTTGTCTTAGGCATTATTTTCTTTGCTATTATTGTAATCCGAAATTACCTTTTTCGTCATAGGCATAATTCTCTTTGATTTTAATGCTTGTAATTTTCGAATTCGAATTTGTATTTTCAGCTTATAAACAAGCGCAATATCAATGAAAGAGGGCAATCAATTTTCATGGTATTTGTGAGAACGAATTTCTCTTTGGTTCTTTGAACAACTCTCAAACTTATCGGAATTATCCGTGGCGTTTGAAACCTTCAACTTATCAATCAACCCTCCATTGTTGATTGTGGCGTCATCACCATACCAAGGTTCTTACCTCGTCATAGGTAACGGGTCGCGGTTCCATTCCTACGAACTTGTCTTAGAAAACGGTCTTGGGTTCTTCTTTTGACTACGGGTTTTGTCACGGGTTGGCGTGGTTCGTATCATCTTCTCAATGTCCTAATAAGCGAGTTATGATCTTGAGGGAGGATGGAGACATAGAAACCGATAGTGAAAGTGAAGATGATGAGATACCACTGTTGGAAGAAGCTAGTGATGTTGAGATTGCATATCCAGCAGATGGAAGATTGTTAGTGGCTTGGCGTGCTTTGAGTGTACAAGTGAAAAAAGGTGATGAGATGCAACGCGAAAACATTTTTCATACTAGATGTCATATCAAAGATAGAGTTTGTAGTATGATCATTGATGGGGGTAGTTGCACTAATGTTGCTAGCACTAAATTAGTAGAAAAATTAAATTTACCTACTTCTAAACATCCTCAACCATACAAATTACAATGGTTGAATGATTGTGGAGAAGTTAAGGTGACAAAACAGGTGCTGATATCCTTTGCTATTGGTAGGTACAAGGATAAGGTGTTATGTGATGTTGTACCTATGCATGCGGGTCACTTGCTTCTGGGACGTCCATGGCAATATGATAGGAAGGTAACTCATGACGGGTTTAAGAATAGATATTCTTTTACCATGGATGGGCGTAATCACTCTTGTGCCTTTAACACCTCAACAAGTGTATGAAGATCAAGTGAGGATAAGAGCGAGTGAGCAAAAGAAAGAAAGTGAGAGAAAATGAGAGGCCGAGAGTTCAAACACTTGTGAGGTTGAGAGGAAAAATGACCAAACACTAGAATGTGAGCAAAAGAAAAGTGGGAAGATTGAGTGCAAAGGAGAGAATGAGAGAAAAACAAGTGAGAAAAAGAAAATGAGTGTTTATGCAAAAGGGAGTGATGTGAGGGCTGCTTTTCTAGCCAAACAACAAATGTTTGTACTTTTGTACAAAGACACTTATTTTTCTAACTCTAACCTTGTTGTTTTTTTGCCTAGTATTGTTACAACTCTTTTGCAGGAATTCAATGATGTATTCCTTGAAGAGGTCCCAGATCGATTACCACCGAAGAGAGGAATAGAGCATCAAATTGACTTCATACCTGGCGCTACAATTCGAAACCGTCCAACTTACAGGAGCAATCCCGAGGAAATAAAGGAGCTTCAAAGGCAGGTTGAGGAGTTGTTGAAGAATGGGTACGTGAGGGAGAGCATGAGTCCATGTGCCGTACCGGTTCTACTTGTACCTAAGAAGGATGGGACTTGGCGCATGTACATTGATTGCAGAGCTGTCAATAAAATAACAGTTAAGTATCGACATCCCATACCTAGATTAGATGACATGTTAGATGAGTTGCATGGATCTTGTGTGTTTTCTAAAATTGATTTGAAAAGTGGATACTATCAAATTAGAATGAACGAAGGAGATGAGTGAAAAACTGCTTTTAAAACTAAACATGGTTTATACAAGTGGTTAGTAATGCCTTTTGGTTTAACTAATGCTCCTAGTACTTTTATGAGGCTAATGAATCATGTTTTACGCTCTTTCATTGAAAATTTGTTATGGTCTACTTTGATGACATATTAGTGCACAGCAAGAGCATAGATGAACATGTTAGGCATTTGCATTGTGTGCTTGATGTGTTACGGAAAGAAAAATTGTATGCTAATTTGAAAAAGTGTTTCTTTTGCATTGAAAAGATTGTATTTTTGGGTTATGTTGTTTCGTCAAAAGGGATAGAAGTAGATGAAGAAAAGATTAAGGCTATTAAAGAGTGGCCTATACCTAGGAATGTTAGTGAGGTGCGTAGTTTTCATGGGCTAGCTAATTTTTATAGAAGATTTGTTAAAAATTTTAGCACCATCACCGCACCACTAACTGAGGTTGTGAAAAAGAATGTGGATTTCAAATGAGGTAGTGAGCAACAACATGCATTTGATTTGATTAAGGATACATTGTGTTCTACACCATTGCTTGCATTGCCTGATTTCTCTAAGACATTTGAGATAGAGTGTGATGCATCGGGAATAGGTATAGGGGCTGTTCTCTTGCAAGATAGGCCTCCTATAGCATATTTTAGTGAGAAAATAAGTGGAGCATCATTGAATTATCCGACTTATGATAAGGAGTTGTATGCTTTAGTTATGGCCTTAGAAACTTGGCAACATTATTTATGGCCTAAGGAATTTGTAATTCATACTGATCATGAGTCCTTGAAGTTCTTGAAAGGACAAAGTAAATTGAGTAGGAGGCATGCTAAATGGGTAGAGTTCATAGAAACATTTCCTTATGTGATCAAGTACAAACAAGGAAAGGAAAATGTTGTAGCTGATGCTTTATCTCGCAGGTATACATTAATTTCTACGTTGAATGCAAGATTACTGGGTTTTGAGCATATCAAGGACTTGTATGTGAATGATCTTGATTTTTCTTCCATGTATGTTGCTTGTGAGAACACTGTCTTTGGTAAATTCTATAGGCATGAGGGGTTTTTGTTTAGGGAGAATAGGCTATGTATTTCTCAAGGATCTATGAGAGAGTTGTTAGTTAAAGAAGCACATGGGGGAGGACTAATGGGACATTTTAGTGTTAGGGAAACTTTAGATTTTTAAACGAACATTTCTTTTGGCCACACATGAAGAGAGATGTTGAGAGAGTTTGTGATAAATGCATAACATGTAGACAGTCGAAGTCTAGGGCTTTACCAAATGGTTTGTATACACCTTTACCCATACCTAGTGAACCTTGGATTGATATTTCTATGGATTTTGTGTTGGGTTTACCTAGGTCCAAAAAGGATCGAGATTCGGTATTTGTTGTGGTTGACAGGTTTTCAAAAATGGCTCACTTCATACCATGTCACAAGACCGATGATGCGACACACGTTGCTGATTTATTCTTCAAGGAGATTGTTCGACTTCATGGAGTGCCAAAGAGTATTGTTTCAGACCGAGATGCAAAGTTCTTAAGCCATTTTTGGAGAACATTGTGGGGAAAGTTAGGAACGAAGCTGTTATTTTCCACTACTTGCCATCCACAAACCGATGGACAAACGGAGGTGGTTAACAGGACTCTAGGTACTTTGCTATGTTCCATCATCCAAAAAAACTTGAAGAATTGGGAAGACTGTCTGTCACATGTAGAGTTTGCTTACAATAGGAGCGTGCATTCGACTACTGGTTGTTCGCCATTTGAAGTGGTATATGGGTTCAATCCACTTACTCCATTGGATTTGATACCTTTTCCTATGGAGGAAAGAACGAACTTAGATAGGAAAAAGAAAGCTAATTTTGGTAGGCAACTACATGCAAAAGTTAGGCAACATATTGAGAGGAGGACTGAGCAATATACGACTCAAGCAAACAAAGGGTGAAAGAAAGTTGTGTTCGAACCTGGAGATTGGGTTTGGGTGCATATGCGCAAGGAGAGGTTTCCTGAGCAACGGAAATCTAAGTTGCAGCCGCGGGGAGATAGTCCACTCCAAGTGCTTGAACGCATCAATGATAATGCATACAAGATAGACTTGCCAGGTGAGTATAATGTTAATGCAACTTTTAATGTTTCTGATCTTTCTCCTTTTGATTTTGATGCAGGTGCAGATTTGAGGACAAATCATTTTGAGGAGAGGGGGAATGATGGAAACCCAGGAAGCAAGTTTAATGATCCTTTAAGCATCAATGGAGGACCTATTACAAGAGCTAAAATGATGAAGGAGGCTTTAAATGGGCTGATTCAAGAGATTTGGGCCAAGAGTATTGCGCAACAAGGGTTGTGTTTCAATTTGGTTGTGGGTATCGTATCATTATATACGGGATTCGCATCAGGTTGGACGGTATGGAGAGAACATGATGGAAACCAAGAAAGCAAGTTTAATGATCCTTTAAGCATCAATGGGAGGGCCTATTACAAGAACTAGAGCTAAAATGATAAAGGAGGCTTTAAATGGGCTAATTCAAGAGATTTGGGTTAAGAGTATTGCGCAACAAGGGTTGGACGGTATGGAGAGAACACCAAGACTCCAAAACATGATCCAAGCTTAAGAACAAGTCCAAGATCACAAATATTAAAGACTTGGGCTTGGGTGGCCATTTGAAGACATATTAGGCTGGTTTAATTTGTTTGTATTAATTTAGGCCTCATTTATGTTTGAGGTTGGTTTACTTAAATTAGTTTATTTAATTAGTTAGTTAAGTATCAAACTTTGACATTATAGGACTTTAATTTGTTTTATTATATGTTGGGTCATTAGTTTATATATTGGGCTGTCATATTTAATTATTTTAATTCCAAACTTAGTTATTTAAGCCCAAGTGGGGTGTATTATTTGGCTAGGACGTCCATGCAATGTTTAGAAGCAAGGGTTTCATTTGTTTTAGCTATAAAAGGCCATGTAATGCTTAAAAACGAGATTAGACAATTTTTGATATAAAATTTCAGTTTTCTCTTTTTGTTCTTAAAGAACTTTGAGAATTTATCAAGGTTTGATTCTTGATTTATCACTTGATTTATCTCCCTCATTTTTCGCTTGTTCTTGGGAGTAGCGTCTTTGTTATGTTGGTTTGTGATTCGCTAATCATTGCGTCAAGGTACTTTCTTTTTATTTTCTTTGTTCTTGAATTGAACTTTCTTGGGGTTATTGATTCAATTGTTTGTGGGTGTCGTATACGGAGTTCGCATCATTTGGTATTAGAGCTTTAGGTTAATTATTTTGGGATTTGCTATAAAAAAGAAAAAATGCAGATCTATTCAATTTTATTCCGCATAATATGGTGTTTGTGTCCTTATATTTCTTATTCCTTTTCTTTCCTACTGTTCACATCACTATTCGTTATGTTTTTTTATTTTCATCTTAAGTTGCAAGTTACCAATATTCTTCATTGTGTGTAATTTTTAGTATTTAAAAAAAAAAAATGGAAGAAACCAAAAAAAAAAAAGAAAATAAAAAAAAGCAGAAAAAAAAGAGCAGAAAAGAAAAGGAAAAAAAAGAAAGAAAGAAAGAAAGAAAGAAACAACAGAAGGAAAAAAAAAAAGCAAAAAAGGAAAAGAAAGAAAGAAATTCTTAATTAGAGGAGAGTGAAATTTTATTACTTTCTTAATTGGATACTTTGCATGTAAGGAAAGTCTTTTAAGGAAATAATTTCATTTTTTTCCTTAAGTTCTTATCTAAATAAGAAGGAATCAATTTTATTTCTTTCCTATTTTATTATTGCTTACATAAAGAAATAAAAATTAATTTCTTTTCCATTCTAGTCTTTCATAAATCAAGGGGGTAAACTTTAGTTTTTTCCTAAATTTGTTTCTTCGAAATCAATTTGTTTTTCAAAATCATTTTGTTTCCATTTGTTTCTCACTTTGACCACAATTAATTCCTTTTGTGCCTTCATTGATTCTTGAATGTCTTTCATGTTCCCTTAGTTCTTTTCATAAACGTGTGTCATTTTCTTGTTGAAGATTAGTCAAAGTGATTATTTCAAGGGTGACCTTGGTGTAATCGATTAGTTCTATTAAGAACTTAGAGACAAAACTTTGAGTGTGGATAGGAAGTGTTAAGTTACATCACGAGTGTTGAGTAAAAACAAGAGGGACGAGTGATAAACACGTGAGAATTAGAGTGAAACACGTGAGAGAGTGTTGTGAGATTTTTTTTCTTTCTAACATTCTTTGCAAGTTTCAAACATGTCTTCGAGTAATAAAAGAGACATTGAAGGAGGAGAAAAGATCAATGAGTCAAATATGCTCAAAACAATGCAACAACAATTTGAGAGGATGAATGTGGTGTTTGGAGATATTAGAGATCGTTTGGAGAGACGAGACGAGGCCATTGCTAATTTGCAAAGAGGGCAACAAAGGAGGACTCCAGAATTGCGTGGTAATCGCAATGAGTTTGAGGATGATTTTGGGGTAGTTTATGGAGATGAATTAGATTTAGAAGATAATGCATTCAATGCCCATAGGGAAGGCTTTAGAGGTGGACGTAGAGGTAGAGGTAATGGTAATAGGGATAATAGGAATTATGGGATTGGGAACGAGAGAGAAAGGTGGAATGATAGGCGGGATAGGGATCTTAGTAGCATAAAGATGAAAATACCCTCTTTCCAAGGGAAGATGGATCTAGATGTGTTTCTTGAGTGGGAGAAACGAGTGGAGTTGGTTTTTGAGTGTCATAACTTTGTCGAGAAGAAGAAGGTGAAACTAGCCGCAGCTGAGTTTGTAGATTATGTTGTGGTTTGGTGGGATTAGTTAGTGTTGAATAGAAGGAGAAATCGAGAGCGTCTTATCAATACTTGGGATGACATGAAATCAGTTATGAGAAGGCGATTTGTCCCCTAGTTTGTATTATAGGGAATTGTACCAACGATTGGTAGGTCTTACGTAGGGTTCTAAGAGTGTGAAAGATTATTACAAGGAGATGGAGATAGCCATGGTTAGAGCCAACGTGGATGAAGATAGAGAGGCTACTATGGCTCGATTCTTGCTAGGGTTGAACAAGGACATTGCCAACATCGTGGAGTTGCAACATTATGTCGAAGTGGAGGAAATGGTTCATATGGCCATGAAAGTGGAAAGGCAACTCAAACAAAGTGGTACCATGTCACGATATGGTAGTAATTCGGGTTCTACATCCACGTGGAAGTCGAATTGGGGTAAAAAAGATGAAAAAGCACCTTTCAAGCCTTAGGCCGAGAGTACTAAGCCTAAGGAGGGTGGTAGTAGTCTCAAAAGAGAAATAGAGACATTAAATGCTTTAGATGTTAGGTAGAGGTCATATCTCTTCTCAAGGTCCCAATAAACGAGTTATGATCTTGAGGGAGGATGGAGACATAGAAACCGATGGTGAGAGTGAAGATGATAAGATGCCATCGTTGGAAGAAGCTAGTGATGTTGAGATTGCATATCCAGCAGATGGGAGATTGTTAGTGGCTAGGCGTGCTTTGAGTGTGCAAGTGAAAAAAGGTGATGAGGTGCAACGTGAAAACATTTTCCATACTAGATGTCATTTTAAAGATAGAGTTTGTAGTATGATCATTGATGGAGATAGTTGCACCAATGTTGTTAGCACTGAATTAGTAGAAAAAACTAAGTTTACGTACTTCTAAACATCCTAAACCATACAAATTACAATGGTTGAATAATTGTGGAGAAGTTAAGGTGACAAAACAGGTGCTAATATCCTTCTCTATTGGTAGGTACAAGGATAAGGTGTTATGTGATGTTGTACCTATGTAGGCGGGTCACTTGCTTCTGGGATGTCCATGGCAATATGATAGGAAGGTAACTCATGATAGGTTTAAGAATAGATATTCTTTTACCATGGATGGGCAAACAATCACTCTTGTGCCTTTAACACCTCAATAGGTGTATGAAGATCAAGTGAGGATAAGAGCGAGTGAGCAAAAGAAAGAAAGTGAGAGAAAAGGAGAGGCCGAGAGTTCAAACACTTGTGAGGCTGAGAGAAAGAGTGACCAAACACTAGAATGTGAGCAAAAGAAAAGTGGAAAGATTGAGTGCAAAGGAGAGAATGAGAGAAAAACAAGTGAGAATAAGAAAATGAGTGTTTATGCAAAATGGAGTGATGTGAGGGCTGCTTTTCTAGCCAAACAACAAATGTTTGTACTTTTGCACAAAGACACTTATTTTTCTAACTCTGACCTTTTTGTTTCTTTACCTAATATTGTTATAACTCTTTTGCAGGAATTCAATGTAATGCCTTTCGCCCGACTTCCGTTACGGTTGGAAATCCGGAACGGAGAACGTTACTTTCCTAATAAATCTGTTTCTGTTACTTTTGAAAAACTATTATCATTCTAAAACTCTTTATCAATAGAAGAAATTTTTTTTTTTTAAAAACATAAATCCGACAGAGTTTCCTCTGTTTTTCTGAAATCCCAATATCCATTTTCTGTAATTGAAACTCTAACATTTCTAAAACATCAATTTCTAAACTCCCATTCGGACCTCCCGTCTGTTTCCAAAATATTTCATTACTCAAATATATCATAAACATTTATATGCATACATAACCAAAAGTAAGCTTTTAAGAAATATACATAAGCTTTTGTACAGAACTTTGTTATAATTAAGTGAAATACAATAGTTTATACAAATATACATGTATCCCAAAAATGCATGATCATATGCAATATATCTATATATCTACCAAAAGCGTAGAGGGGATGGTGACTATTTGAGCCTTCGCGTGCAAGCTATTTCCTCTGTCTGAAGATGAAGTCAAAAGATTCAACCTGCGCGCGGTAAATCAATGCGCTAAGCATAATTGCTTAATAGGTATACACATAATCTAATTTCTCAATTTCAAATGTAATTTCATTCGTAACTAAAAGTATTCTAACTTTAACATTCATAAATATATATATATACGTTGCATAAAAATACTTAAACATATAGTTCACAATTTTTCGAGTTCAACATTTTTCAAAGCATTGAACATTTCATTTCACATAACATTTTCATTTCATTGCTCATAACATTTTTCAGTGCCCTTAGTAAACATATATTCGATACTCATGTATTGGTATATGGGTTTCTGGCATCGGACACGCGGTGGTTACCCGCCGGAATAACGGTCGACCCGGCATCGACCGCTCGGTGATTATCCACTGGGTCATATATCATAACACATAATCGTTCAGGACCAGACACGAGGTGCCTCTCATAGTCCATAATGAATCAATTTAGTGTATGCAAATAAACGGTGCAGCTGCTAATTTCCCTATTGACATGTCAATTACCAATTTCCATTTATTGATATCTAAGTTTACAAGGGCTATTTATAACATAACGTTTGTATCACATTTTACACTTTGGTTTTAGTATCAAGATTTTATAACAAATCAATTTCGTGTTTTATTTCAAGTATAGTCAAATACGTTTGTAAATGCATCATATTGAAATGATATAACAATCTCATTTACGAAATTCATATAACAATCTCATTTAAGAAATTCATTTCACAATGAAAACACTTTCAAGTAAAATTTAAAGATAATGTGTATACCGACCTCAAACGGATTCAATCTTTGAATTGAATACTCCTTTACGCTTTACCCTTATTCTTTGGTTGAGAATCGGTTCACCGGGTTCTCCTTGACTTTTCAATCAAAACAAACGTAACGAAAGTTTACTTACATAAACTACTAAAATTACTTAATACACTATAACTATATGCTCTCCTATAATGTATCCTGAACACTTCCTATTGATAACATTTCGAAACAACTCATAATATCCTTTTTATTATTGTCTTTCCTGTGTTGAAAATAACCTCAAAACAGCCCATTAAAATAGCTTATGACAGCCCAAACAATCAATACGAAAACAACATTTAATGAACTCAAAAACAGCACATATGACAGTTCTAAAATCAGCATGTAACAGCCCTTAAAACCAGCTTGTTATAACGCACTTTGACAGCTCATGACTAGCACGTTTACCGCTCATATAATAACACCTTATTTACATTGCATGAAAACAGCTCTTAAAGCACTCAATAACAGCCCTTACTCAAGCATAAAAACTGCACACAAAATAGCTTTTAATGTTCCACAAAATCTGCACATCAAAACAGTCCATGAGACTCAATTACGTCGGCTATTGCTTGCTTGTTTTTAACTCTAATGATTCGCCGACTTTACATATTTTTATGCACGAAAATCCTTTATGTAACTTGAATTAAATGCACAACAAAACAGCCCTTTGCAAAGCAAAAAAAACAGTTTATGCAAACTATTCGAAACATTTCGTGTAGTAACTCAATTGAATTTCCTTCAATTCGCAATATTCTTTTCTAACCCGTCCATCATGCAATCTCATAATCATTCTCATCATATTTATTTACTTAAATTACATCTATAAGCACTCAACATCCGGCATACTAATCAGAATTTATTAGACGCCAAAACCGCAACTAACACATTCGAATTCACGGACAACTTACTCGAAACACTAGATAACGATCTATCAATATTCAAATAACTTTCAATACTCTAAAGTATATTGTTGCGAATCATTTTTCATGCCTACAATTTCAAAACGAAAAGCGAAACATAACAGCCCATACTTTCCAAACATAACAACCCCTATACGGATTTCGTAATGTAGATTCGACATCGAAAATCAATCGCAAACATGTCAAAACTTAATCAAACGAACCTCCGCACTAACGAGGTTCTAAATCCTATATCCCAATCATGTCATTATCAATTTAATCCATAACTAAATCATAAATATTTCCATTGCAAACAAAATCCATAAATTCGGACTTACCTCTTCGAAATCAATTTGAAAGCTGTGAAACTTTAAGGGACTCACGCAAATGGACTTGCCTATATCTGCGAGCTTCCTTAAATCTAAACGTACACGATTAACTCTTAAAAATTAATCGAAACATGATAACAAGACCAAAGGGGCAGCAACTCACTCTTAATCATTATTTAATGAAACAAATTCAATTAAAATCATAACGTACCTTTCGAAACTCACTTCGAAAGCGTCGGTAATCACTCGAGAAATGCTGTCCTTATAATCTCTCTTGACCGAACCTATACAAGCCTCCAAGCATCAAATTTTTTCATCAACTCAAGCATCAAAAATACACAAAACCTCCACAATAGCAGCAGCTTACCTCATGGCTGTCCAAAACTTAAAAACAGCCCATACACCAACATGCATGCAAATTGATTTTAATTATTCCTCACAACCGAGCTTCCTTCAATCCAAAAATCGACATGCACGGCTCAAATTCAACCTAAACACTCTCAAAGATAGCAATCTCACCTTTGATGTGCCGTTTTTCACCTCGAAGCAGCTTCAGATCCCTTCCACGAGATGTTGCACGGCCTGGCACTTTCAAAACTGCATTCAAACCATCACAAGCTGATGCATGAGCTGAAAACACTTTAAAACAAGTCTCTAATTCATACCCAAGATGCTGGAATTAGAAAACTCACTCTCAAAACCACTGAAAACTGAATGGAGAGGAGAAGTGAGGGTGATTCATGCTCGGGTCTGCACTTGGATAACACACAGTCTGACCATAGCTGCTCGGCAATGGCAGCGACAACACTTCAGCTCACGTTCTGCCTTTCCTTGCTGCTCTTCCTGTCCAAATCAACCAGCATTTGTCTTCTTTGTTTATGGTTTGACAGAATCTGATCGACAAAAGCTACAACAACTCACGCCATTGAAGACAGAAGCAGCTCACGGCAGTGGACATGGCAGCGACGGTAACAGCTCCTCACGGTCGGACAGCACTCCTTCTAGCTTGCATGCATGATTAGCTCACTCCTAGATTGCTCAGATGTTACATGCAGCTATTGGCCTTAAAGGATTGCTCTCAGATCTGGTGTATCTCTCACATGCAATCAGGTAGCTCTTGGTTTTGGGTGTTGACTGAGTGCAGCTCTTCTTCTCTTGATCACGAACAGATCTGCCTCTTTCCTATGCAACTCTCTCTCGCTCACTATCTCCCACTCTCGGATTTGATTGTTATGGAGGCCGAATGTTTGTCTTGGTTTGTCTCTCTCTTTCTATTTCTTTCTATCTCAGCTGACCGAATGCAAATATTTGCTTCCTTAATCTTTCATTCACTTTTTGCTTTTATCTTTTTGGACATTTGTCAAAGATCATTCCTTGCATGTGTGATACGCGTCACTTTCATGCAATAACTTTGCTTATTTTATTCCATGCATTCCCGCTTTAATTCCAAGCTCAGATTCCGCTTCGGGTCCACCTGAAAATTTAATAAAAATCCAAATTCACATACGGGAACTTTATTAGATTCCGAATAAATATTTGAATCCGGACGCTCTAATTTATTTTATGAAATGGAATTAAATAATTATCCCCGGACCCGTCTGGAGAATTTTATAAAAATTCAATTACTCCTCCGGATCTGGACGGATAATTAATTACATCATCCCTTAATATATAATCAACATTGAATAAATTATTTGGACACCAAAACAGCATGTTACATTCAAGGATGTATTCTCTGAAGAGGTTTCGGATGGATTACCACCGAACAGAGGAATAGAGCATCTAATTGACATCATACCTGGGGCTACAATTCCAAACCGTCCAGCTTACAGGAGCAATCCCAAGAAAATAAAGGAGCTTCAAAGGCAAGTTGAGGAGTTGTTGAAGAATGGGTACGTGAGGGAGAGCATGAGTCTTTGTGCCGTATCGGTTCTACTTGTACCTAAGAAGGATGGGATTTGGCGTATGTGCATAGATTGCAGAGTTGTCAATAAAATTACAATTAAGTATCGACATTTCATACCTAGATTAGATGATATGTTGGATGAGTCGCATGGATCTTGTGTGTTTTCTAAAATTGATTTGAAAAGTGGATACCATCAAATTAGAATGAAAGTAGGAGATGAGTGGAAAACTTCTTTTAAAACTAAACATGATTTATACGAGTGGTTAGTAATACCTTTTGGTTTAACTAATGCTCCTAGTACTTTTATTGTAATCCCTCACCCAGATTTATTACTTTACAGTATTAGAAACCTTCGAATTGAGTTACGGTCGAATCATAGGTCTCTTGTAGTATTATTGGAGGTTGATTATATTTTCGTATCGCAAGTCGGATATCGTTTGGCTGACCTCGGTATGAATACAAAGTGATTAGGAAATTCAAACCCAATTAACTTATGGATTTGGTGTGAGTGGTGTGAGTATTAAATGGAATGAGCTTGAATAAAAGTCAAAACCCATGTCACTAGAATTGCACCAATGAATGGATGACAAATTAAAACTTAAATATGAATTATCATAAATTAGTTGTTATGCAATAATGACTAAATGATTAGTTTTAATTCATGGGTTACTAAAATGCCCTTTTATGGAAAATTCCATGAGTTGAGTTAGTGAAAATTTTGTGGTAGTATAAAGGGCATTTTAATCTCATGTAAGTAGCAATAAATGCATATAAGTGATGACCACTTAGAAGACACTTCATTTGATCGGTCAACAAGGAAGAAAAGCAACAAAATGAGATGAAACAAAAGAAAAAGTGGACGGCAACTACAAGGAAAAAGGGACATCATGGTCATTTTTGCAAAAGTCACATATATATATATATATATATAAATAATTGACACTTTGCAAAATTCTTATAAAACAATAAACACATGCCATAAGAAAGATTGAGAGAGTGGGAGAGATAGCGAACGGCAAGGAAGAGTGGAGAAGGAGAAATGAAACCAAGCTTTCCTAAGGTCATTTTGAAGCTTCCAAATCCAACTTTGAACAAATCCAAGATAGGATAGCAAATCCCAAGCGACAACAAGGTGAGATATTATCACTTTGTTTAAGTTAATGATAGTTAAGAATTTTATGGATATGTTGTAGTGATTAGTTTTTGATGTGTTTAGATGAAGGTTGTATTTTAAAGCAAGTGTAGAATCTTAATTAAGGAAAAGGGTAACTTAGATGGTAGGAAATCATACAAGAAATTAGAGTTAGGGTTTATGGAGAAACCCTAGAGATTGCTTGAAGTTTGTTGAAAGTGAGTTAAGTGATGGATGATATGTTTGATAAAATGCTTGAGAGACTTTTAAAATAAAAATCATATAAAATGAAAGTAATTGACGAATGGGTGAATATGTGTGAGTCACGGCCTCAGGAAGGGGGTATGTGATCTCATCGAATTGGATGCTTATGACCTTGAATTGATACATATTTGATGTCCCAAAAACCTCTAGAAAAGTTAGAAATTGAAAAGGGAAAACATAGAGTTGAAAAAGGAAGACATAAAAGTAATTGGAAAAATCCCGAGCTGATAAAGGGGTTTGGTAAGACCTGACTTGTTCTGACCTATATGAGGATGTTCTACACCTCAAATGATGACTAAAAGTCATAGAAAACCATAGGTTTTGGAACGGATCGATTCCGATAAAAATTGCGCAAATTATGCGCAAAATTAGTGCCAATTTTTGCAATCTCGAGCTCAAACCATGGGCTAGAGATAACCTGGGCAAAAATGACCTATATGAGGATGTTCTACACCTCAAATGATGCCTAAGAGTCATAGAAAATCATAAGTTTTGAAATGGATCGATTCCGATAAAAATTGCGCAAGTTATGCGCAAAATAGTGCCGTTAGAGAGTCGATAGGTGAAATAGCTATGCAAATGCAATTTTTATTGTATGGAATAAATTTAGTTGATCATAAATAGGTAAAATGAGCTTAGATACAAAAGAAAAATCATCGTCGCTCGTTCGGTGCGAAAAGGGCATCGAAAAATGCCCAAAACAGGGCGTTTTTCCCAAATTTGACATAGTAAACGATAGAGTTTTTCGACGAAACTTTACGGATGACTTAGTTATGTGATGATAAGGAGATGCTAAAAAAGAAACGGACGCGAAACGAGCGTCGGTTCTAAATCTGTTTTTCTTGGTCAAATGGGTCATTAAAAAGTTGACTTTTTGTTTTAAACCTTCGGAGACCAAACAAACCATATGAGGATGATCCTAGGGGTCTAAAAGTAAGACTTTTACAAAGAAATAGGAAGTAGAGAGTCTCAGTTGAGTTAAAATCGAGTTAGAAAAATTATAGTGGAAAGAGTTGTTAATAGAGAAAAATGTATTAGAAATGTTTTTTTAAGTTTTGAATTATGTGATTAAGCAAGTAATGATAAGAAATTGACATGTAGGAGATGAGCAGGTGAGCGAGACACGAGAGGCTCATTGAGACGATCGAGTCGCTATTACTCGGATTGAGGTAAGTATACTTTACTTACTTTATTTTAACTTCCAATGGTGTCGTAATGTATTTTATTATTTTCAAACGTTTAAAGTAAATTTTGAGTTAAAAACCATGTGCATACCGTAGCATTAGAGTTTTGGCACTACGCGGCGACGTAGAAAATTCCGCTTGTAGTTGTCGAGATTTATACTTACTTACAATAGGATACGATGTAGAAAATTCCGTACCTAGTTGTGAGTGATAATGAGAAGTTGCACTATAATACACAATGTAAAGAATTTCGTGTTGTAGATGCCTATAGTGGAGATCATTTTACCCTACATCGTGATATAGTAAATTCCGCATGTAGTGGTTGAGATACTATAGTAACTTCACGTTAATGTTAGTAGAAAAATCGTTACGTGATGCTTAGAGTACCCTAAGTATACACATGGTCTTTTTATAAGAAATGATTTTAAAATTGAAACTTTCCACATATATATAAGTAGAGCACCACTATATGATATTATTATTATATGACGAACTAACCTTTCATTTGTATTGTGTAGCTCGCTTATTTCATCAGGTGTGGTTATAAATAACCTCGTGGCTTAAAGATCGTCATTTCAATTATAGGTGGGCGTTGCCTAAATATATCGTCAAAATAACTAAATAATTATGTAAATGAATCATGAATATGGAAGCAATTGTATATTTATGTTTTGGGATATGTATATAATGGAAACACTCACACACGGTATATATATCTGTCATATATATGTTAACACCTATGTGTTTTATGGAATTCATTTTGAAAATGCATATTGTGGCATGTGTATTATGAAATTGAAAAGAAACATGTTGTGAAAATTACATGTTTGTGGAATACAAGAAGTTGGGAGGTGATCAAGGATAGTTCGAAGTGTATTTTTATGCAGGTCAAATTTTGAAAATGTTCAAATTACAACCGTTGTACTGTCAAAATTTTTATAAAAATTGTTTTGAGGAAATGCCAAAAATTTCCGCCAATCCCAACTATTTTTTAAAAGTAAAGAAGTTTTAAAGTTAAAACGAGTAAACCGTCAAAGTATTCTAAGGGTTCGCTTCTCGGATTTTCTAAATCAGACGAGTCAGGTTCGGGAAGTCCGTTGAAGTGCCCGGCAGGACGCTCTAGACAAGAGCTTAGTTTGGTTTGGTGCGGGTCCTATCATTTATGAGGCTAATGAATCATGTTTTACGCTCTTTCATTGAAAAATTTGTTGTGGTCTACTTTGATGACATATTAGTGTACAGCAAGAGCATAGATGAACATGTTAGGTTAAATGCATTGTGTGCTTGATGTGTTACAGAAAGAAAAATTGTATGCTAATTTGAAAAAGTGTTCCTTTTGCACTGAAAAGATTCTTTTTTCAGGTTATGTTGTTTCGTCAAAAGGGATAGAAGTAGATGAAGAAAAGGTTAAGGCTATTAAAGAGTGGTCTATACCTAGGAACGTTAGTGAGGTGCGTAGTTTTCATGGACTAGCTAGTTTTTATAGAAGATTTGTTAAAAATTTTAGCATCATCGCTACACCACTAACTGAGGTTGTGAAAAAGAGTGTGGATTTCAAATAGGGTAGTGAGCAACAACATGCATTTGATTTGATTAAGGATACATTGTGTTCCGCACCATTGCTTGCATTGCCTAATTTCTCTAAGACATTTGAGATAGAGTGTGATGCATCGGGAATAGGTATAGGGGCTGTTCTCTTGCAAGATAGGCGTCCTATAGCATATTTTAGTGAGAAATTAAGTGGAGCATCATTGAATTATCATACTTATGATAAGGAGTTGTATGCTTTAGTTAGGGCTTTAGAAACTTGGCAACATTATTTATGACCTAAGGAATTTGTAATTCATACTGATCATGAGTCCTTGAAGTTCTTGAAAGGATAAAGTAAGTTGAGTAGGAGGCATGTTAAATGGGTAGAGTTCATAGAAACGTTTCCTTATGTGATCAAGTACAAACAAAGAAAGGAAAACGTTATAGCTGATACTTTATCTCTCAGGTATACATTAATTTCTACGTTGAATGCAAGATTATTAGGTTTTGAGCATATCAAGGACTTGTATGTGAATGATCCTGATTTTTCTTCCATGTATGTTGCCTATGAGAACACTATCTTTGGTAAATTCTATAGGCATGAGAGATTTTTGTTTAGGGAGAATAAACTATGTATTCCTCAAGGATCTATGAGACAGTTGTTAGTTAGAGAAGTGCATGAGGGAAGCTAACAGGACATTTCGGTGTTAGGAAAACTTTAGATGTGTTAAACGAACATTTCTTTTGGCCTCACATGAAGAGAGATGTTGAGAGAGTTTGTGATAAGTTTATAACATGTAGATAGTCGAAGTCTAGGGCTTTACCGCATGGTTTGTATACCCTTTTACCCATGCTTAGTGAACCTTAGATTGATATTTCTATGGATTTTGTATTGGGTTTAAATAAGTCCAAAAAGGGTCAAGATTTGGTATTTGTTGTGGTTGACAGGTTTTCAAAGATGGTCAAAGAGTATTGTTTCAGACCGAGATGCAAAGTTTTTAATCCATTTTTGGAGGACTTTGTGGGGAAAATTAGGAACGAAGCTGTTATTTTCCACTACTTGCTATCCACAAACTGATGGACAAACGGAGGTGGTTAACAGAACTCTGGATACTTTGCTATGTTCCATCATCCAAAAAAACTTAAAGAATTGGGAAGATTGTTTGTCACATGTAGAGTTTGCTTACAATAGGAGTGTGCATTCGACTATTGGTTATTCGCCATTTAAGTATATAGGTTCAATCCACTTACTTTATTGGATTTGATACCTTTGCCTATGGAGGAAAGAACGAACTTAGATGGGAAAAAGAAAGCTGATTTTGTTAGGCAACTACATGCAAAAGTTAGGCAACATATTGAGAGGAGGACCGAGCAATATGCGACTCAAGCAAACAAAGGACGAAAGAAAGTTGTGTTTAAACCTGGAAATTAGGTTTGGGTGCATATGCGCAAGGAGAGGTTTCTTGAGCAATGGAAATCCAAGTTGCAGCCGCGTGGAGATGGTCCATTCTAAGTGCTTGAACGCATCAAAGATAATGCATACAAGATAGACTTGCCAGGTGAGTACAATGTTAGTGCAACCTTTAATGTTTCTGATCTTTCTTTTTTTTATTTTGATGCAGGTACAAATTTGAGGACAAATCCTTTTGAGGAGAGAGGAAATGATGGAGAAACCAAGAAAGCAAGTTTAATGATCCTTTAAGCATCAATTGAGGGTCTATTACAAGAGTTAGAGCTAAAGGGATGAAGGAGAGACTTTAAATGGGCTTATTCAAGAGATTTGGGCCAAAAGTATTGCACAACAAGGGTTAAACGGCATAGAGAGAACACCAAGACTCCAAAACATGATCCAAGCTCAAGAACAAATCCAAGATCATAAATATTGAAGACTTGGGCTTGGGTGGCTATTTGAAGACATATTAGGCTGGTTTAATTTGTTTGTATTAATTTGAGCCTAATTTATGTTTGGAGTTGGTTTAATTAAATTAGTTTATTTAATTAGTTAGTTAAGTATCAAACTTTGACATTATTGTGCTTTAATTTGTTTTATTACATATTGGGTCATTAGTTTATATATTGGGCTGTCATATTTAATTATTTTAAGTCCAAACTTAGTTATTTAAGCCCAAGTGGGGTGTATTAATAGGCTAGGGCATCCATGCAATATTTAGAAGCTAGGGTTTCATTTATTTTAGCTATAAAAGGCCACGTAATACTCAAAAATAAGATTAGACAATTTTTGATATAAAATTTCAGTTTTCTCTCTTTGTTCTTGAAGAACTTTGAAAATTTATAAAGGTTTGATTATTGATTTATCACTTGACTTATCTCCCTCATTCTTCGTTTATTCTTGGGAGTGGCGTCTTTGTTATCTTGGTTCGTGATTCGCTAATCATTAGGTCAAAATACTTTCTTTTTATTTTCTTTATTCCTGAATTAAACTTTCTTGGAGTTGTTGATTCAATTGTTTGTGGGTGTCGTATCGCTATATGCGGGATTCGCATCACCATGGCTTTAAAGATCCCTTCATTATTTCCCAACCAAGATAAGTGTAATATACGCTCCCAATTTTGGGATTGTAAATGTAATGTACAATTACGCCTTCATTCATGGAATAGAGAAATAATTCAAAGTGTCCAAATACGAAATCGAATTATGATGAAATTTTCGGATGTAAAATTGAATTACGATAAAATTTTCGAAGTAAACTGAAAATGGTTTCAAATACACGAAGTGGTATGATAAGCAATTAGGGTTTAGCATGGAATCAGTATTAAAAAGAAATTTTCAAGAATGGTACAATTAACTAAAATTAGTTGGATATATATATATATATATATGAGGACATTTTTGGAATTTTAAGGGTGGAAAAGTGTAGATAAAATGGTGGCAAAGTTGTAATATTCATTAAATGGCATGCATGTAATTAGGCGACAAATTTGCAGGGCAATCAGTTAAGGTCATATATATATATATATATATAAGTGTAGGTCTTAGAAGAATCAAGAGAAAATTGAGAGAGAGTGACATAGAATAGTTTCGACCAAGCAAAACAAGGGTAGAAAAGCAGCTATTCTTCAACCATTCTGATGGGATCCAAGCAAGCAAGCAAGCAAATTTTGACGATTTGGAGGAGTCACCAAAGCTTCAAAACATTGTTCAAGTTTAAAATCACTGATCTTGAAGGTTAGGCTTAATCTTGGAGGCTTTAGAGTAATTGAAGACAATTTGGATATAAGATTTCAATTTTTTCTCTCTTTGTTCTTGAAGAACTTTGAGAATTTATCAAGGTTTGATTCTTAATTTATTACTTGACTTATCTCCCTCATTCTTCGCTTGTTCTTGGGAGTGGCGTCTTTGTTATCTTGGTTCGTGGTTCGCTAATCATTGGGTCAAAGTACTTTGTTTTTATTTTCTTTGTTCCTGAATTAAACTTTCTTAGGGTTGTTGATTCAATTGTCTGTGGGTGTCATATCGCTATATACGGGGTTCGCATCAGTTGGTGTCAGAGTTTTGAGTATTAATTCAGGTTTGATTTATCAGTTCATTTATTTGTTGTTTTGTTTCTGTTTTTTATTTTTATTTTTTCTTTTAGCTGCATATCATTATTTTTATTTATTTTTTTAGGGTTTTGGTTTTGCCTTACCGAAATCAATATTGTTCATGTCTGCATCAACACACAAGAAATCCATTATTGGCCTTCAGAATTTTTTTTGTAATCTTTTGGTCTCTTGAATTGCCGCAATCCACTCACCCATCTTTGTATCATTATTTTTTTTTAATCTTTTGTCTTCTAGTGCTGCACATTATCATCTCTATCATTCAATCACCATTTTTTTTTCTTTCGTCTCGTAGTGCTGCTACAAATCACCACTACCATTCACTTGCAATTCTTTTTATTTTTATATTTTTTTTTTGTCTTGTAGTGCCGCTCCAACCATCATCAATTTTTTTTCTATTCTTTAATTTGTCTGTCATTCATCCATCACACAAGGTTATGGATCTACCGCAAATTCTTTAATATTTTGTTCTTTACGTTGCTGGTTCATTGACTGTGTCACATTTCAATCTATCATGCCTTGTGTATTTTATTCCCTTGATTTTCTTTCTTGATCGCATTATATTGATATGATTTTCATATTCATCTGGTCTGGTTTCTTTCATGTTTTCTGGCTCAAGTCTTGTTTGTCAAATCAATCTTGTGCATCATCGATAATCATTAGTTGATTGTATTAGCCGCACCCTACAGCCCACCATCGATCCATTATATATATTGTTCTTTTGTTCTTTTTGAATTCTGCACACTACCATCTTTCATTTATCAATTATATTATTTTTGTTTTCTTTTGCTTCTTGTCTGCATATGACCATTCACTAGCACATTATAATTTTTTGTCTTTTGTTTTGTGAACTGCAGCAATTTACCACCACACATAAGTTAATCAAATTTTTTTTTTGTCTTGAATTGCGATGACCACCATCCATCACATATTATTATTATCTTTTTTTTTCCTTTCTTTGTTTGTTTCTTCTTTTATCTATTTTTTTTTTGGTCTCATCTTATTTTCGATTCCAGTGTCATCAATTCTTTCTGGTGTCATCGTTTTCAGGTCTACTCTATTTGTGCCTCCACAATATTTTGTTCCATCATCTTGTTGGTCTGATTTTCTGTTGATCACCTTATATGTTCCACACCATCCTATTGCATCTGGACATCATATCCTATTGTTTTCGTATAACATAATCCAATTATTGTCCTGCACCATCACATTATTTTCTGGTCTTTGTTTGCTGGTTTGCAACATGTTTACTGGATCACATTTTGTTTTCAGTGCTGGTTCATTGAGTTGACATAGGAAACCGAAAAAAAAAAAAAAGTGACACATATATGGGAGTGTTGACTGAAACACGTAAGGGAGTACTGTGAAGTCCTAAAAAATGTGAGGGAGTGTTAAGTGAAACACATGAGGAAGTGTGTGAGGATATTTTTTTCTTAACATTCTTTTCAGGTTTTTCAAACAAGACTTCAGATAACTAGATGGGTCACGATTTGAGGACAAATCGTCTTGAGGAAAGAGGGAATGATGGGATCCAAGTAAACAAGCAAATTTGGACGATTTGGAGGAGTCACCAAGGCTTCAAAATATTATTCAAGTTTAAAATCACTGATCTTGAAGGTTATTGGGCTTAATCTTGGAGGCTTTAGAGTAATTGAAGACAATTGGAGGCAAATTGGAGTGATTTGGGCTTTAAATAAATTGGATTGAGATTATTTTAATTGTAATGGGCTTATAAATTAAGTTAGTTCATTTAATTTCATGTTGGGTCTTAATTTATATATTGGGCTGAAATATTTAATGAACTTAAGTCCATGTTTAATTATTTTAAGTCCATGAGTGTATTTAATGAGTCCAATTATTAGGGACTATGGTTTCATATTATGTTTTATATTCTTTACCTATAAAAAGGCTTGTTTTGTAACCCTAAGAAGATAACAAGAAGAATGACGTTGCAGCCAATTAGGTTTAATTAAGAGAGTGAATTTTCTTTCTTGTTCTTCATGAACATGTAATCTTATCAAGCTATACTTGTGGCAATCAAAACCATGACTTATCTCTCACATTCTCATCTATGTCTTGGGAGTGGCGTCAATATCATTCTTTTATAATTTTAGTTCTTGATTGAGTTCTAATCATTGGGTCAAAGTTCTTTATAACTTTGGTTCTTGATTGACATATAATCAATGAGTCAAAATTTCTTATTTTAATAAACCTATTTTAATCTTTCTTGGGGTTGTGTTTCAATTTGGTCGTGGGTGTCGTCGTATTATTATATACGGGGTTTGCATCACATTCTAAGCTATTTTTAAGAGGTTTTCAAGCCATTAAAAAGTGGAGAACAAGTCTAGAAAAGTTATTGATGCAAAACCCCAAGATCCAAATTGTTTCTTCGAGCTCTTTATCACTTACAACCAGATTTGATTCACACCAAAGTAATTCAGGTCGATTTGTTCTATCACCCAAGAAATGCGTTTTGACAAAAACCCAAGAGAATAACCCTTGAGCCCAAGATCAATACAATCAAGAACAATAGAAATAGGAAGTAGAATTGAAATGCAAAGATAAACTCAATTGCATCAATTCAACACCTTAAGCATAAAATCACAAGAAAAGCAAACTCTCTTATATTCCATATAGGAAATGTTTGAAGAAATATTCAGATCCCTCAAAAATGAAATTAAACAGCCCTATTTAAAGATTTCACAACCAAAATGTATATTGAGCCTATGCACTAATCAAGGTAGAGTCAACCCTCTCATAAATGCCAAAAATAACTCCTTGATTCTTGCCACTAGTGATTCCTTGATTCTTGCCATCATGAATGTCAAAACAACTCATTGATTTTTGCCATTAATTAGTGAATGAATCTGGACACCACTTGAATGGTTGGAAATGAGATGGGCTGAATCCAAAGCTAGTCTTTTATCCCAATTACATTAATCAACTTGGGCTCTTTAAAATCTCCATGCTTAGATAGCCCATTATCAACCTAATTTTGCACAAATAGTTGAAGTTGTTCCTTTAACCTTTTAGCTTGGGCCCTAGTGATTGGTCTGTTAAAATCTCCAAGATGAATCTGCAAGTCACTTCCTTGAACACTAGTGGAATGTGAAGCGGCATTTGTATCAGTTCCCCACCTTTCAAAAGGATTTGTCCTCGAATCAGATCCTGCATCAATATCAAAAGGAGATAAATCAGAAACATTAAAAGTAGCTTAAACACCATACTCATCAGGTAGATCAATGCGGTATGCATTGTCATTGATCTTTGCAACAACTTGAAAAGGTCCGTCTCCATGAGCATCCAATTTTGATTTCCTTTTGAAAGGAAATCTTTCCTTGTGCATGTGAACCCAAACCCAATCTCCTAGTTCAAATGACACCATGCGCCTTCCTTTATTCACTTGAGATGCAATTTGCTCATTTCCCTTCTCTATCTTTTGTCTTGCTTTGTCATGAATGGACTTAACCATCTCTACCATTTTATGTCCATCTATATTAGAAATCTCACTCAAAGGAATAGACAAAAGATTCAAAGGGGTTAGTGGATTAAATCCATACACAATTTTAAAAGGAGAAAACCCAGTGGTAGAATGCACACTCCTATTATATGCAAATTCAAAAAAACGCAGATTATCTTCCCAAGGTTTAACATTCCTTCCAATCAAAGTGATACGAACCACGCTAAGAACTGACGAAACCTGTGAAACAAGTAGGGTTCCAAGATCGCCTACAATCAGATTTGTATGAAAACCTCGACCCGTTGCTTATATGGAAGCAAGAACCTTAGTATGATGAAGACGCCACAATCAATGATGGAAGAATTGATTGATAAGTCTAGGAAGAACGCCACAGAAAAATCCCGATAAGTTCGAAAAGTTCTACGAAGAACCAAAGAGAATACTCTCACAAATATTATTCATCATGAATTGAATTCTCTTTAGAGTTACACTGATTTATATAGCTGAAAACACTAAGTAGCAAAAAGAAATAATTAATTAGACAATTTAGCCCATTTAAGCCTATAAAAGAAAAAGAAAAGTCAACCTCTTACAATAAGGAAAGAAGAACAAAATTGACAACTAATTGCCTTGAACATAATAGGCAAGAAATCAACCAAAAATTGAAAATCTTTATGACTAAGAAATCAACTCCACAATGAAAAGTCTTCATGGGCAAGAAATTGGCTAGAATTAGGCCCATAAATTGTTTTAATTAAATTAATTAAACATTGATCTTCTTTTGGGCCCATTTTGGAATTCGTCATTTTAACATCAGCCTAAATCTCTTGAACCAATCCATTAAGTGCTTCTTTGAATCTCTTAGCTCTTACTCTTGTAATTAGCCCAATCAGAATATGCAAAGGATCCTTTGGTGATGTTTCTTTATTCTCATCATAAAGCACGCAACAACATTTCCAAAGTCCTATTTACTACTTCAGTTTGTCCATCAGTTTGAGGATGGGAAGCAGTAGAAAACAATAATTTAGTACCAAGTTTGGACCAAAGTACTCGCCAAAAGTGACTCAAAAATTTTACATCTCGATCCGACGCAATGGTTTTAGGAATGCCATGTAAATGCACAACCTCTTTAAAGAATAAATCAGTAATATGTACAACATCATCAGTTTTATGGCATGATATGAAATGAGTCATTTTGGAAAAACGATCCACAACTATGAAAATTGAGTCCTTTCTATTTATAGTCCTTGGTAGACCCAAAACAAAGTCCATAGAAATGTCAACCCAAAGATTTGTTGGTACTGGCAAAGACATGTATAATCCATGGGATTGAGTTCTAGATTTAGCTTGTCTATATGAAATGCAACTAGAACAGATTTTCTCAACACTCTTACGCATATTAGGCCAAAAGAAGTGTTAATGCAAGATGCTCAAAGTTTTGTCGATGCCAAAATGTCCCATAAGACCTCTATTATGAGCTTCATGAACAAGCAATTCCCTAATTGAACTATTAGACACATATAATTTTTCTCCTTTAAAAAGAAATCCCTCATGCCTATAGAAATCACAGAATGCAGCATGCTCACAAGCATTATAAACATTAGAGAAATCACTATCATGTGCATACAATTCCTTCAAATGCTCAAATCCTAACAACTTAGTTGAAAGAGTAGAGATTAGAGCATACCTTCTAGATAACACATCTGCCATGATAACACTCTTTACCTTGCTTATATTGGATCACATATGGAAAGGATTCTATGAATTTCATCCATTTGGTGTGACGCTTGTTCAGCTTACTTTATCCTTTCAAGTGTTTCAATGACTTGTGATCTATATGAATCACGAACTCCTTTGGTAACAAATAATATTGCCATGTTTGCAATACCCTTACCAAAGCATACATCTCCTTATCATAAGTTAAGTAGTTAAGTTGTGCTTCATTTAGCTTTTCACTAAAATAAGCAACGGGCCTTTTTTCCTGTAATAAAACAGCACCTATACCAATCCTGGAGGCGTCACATTCAATTTCAAAAATTAAATCGAAATTGGGCACCCTCAATAATGGTGCATTGCTCAACTTGTCTTTTAGCACAGAAAATGCATGTTCTTTTGTTCCTTACCCTAAATAAACCTCTTATCTTTCTTCATGATCTCAGTTAATAGTGCAGTAATGGTACTAAAATCTTTGACAAATCTCCTATAGAAACTTGCCAAGCCATGAAAACTTCTCACTTCACTCACAGTTTTAGGTGTCGGCCATTCTTGAATAGCCTTTACCTTTTCACTATCTACTTCAATTCCATTTGAACTCATGACATAACCCAAGAAAATGATGCGATCAGTGCAAAATGAACATTTCTTTAAGTTAGCATACAACTTGTTTTTGTGCAAAGCATCAAACACACATTTTAAATGCATAACATGCTGATAAACAGATTTACTTATACACTAGAATGTCATCAAAATAGACAACCACAACTATTCCAATACACTCACGCAAAACATGGTACATTAATCGCATAAATGTACTAGGGGCATTGGTTAGGCCAAACGGCATTAGCATCCACTCATACAATCCATGTTTTGTTTTAAAAGCGATTTTCCACTTATAGAAGCTTTTATTCTAATTTGGCGATAACCACTTTTCAAATCAATTCTAGAAAAGAAACATGCACCATGCACCATGCAATTCATCCAACATGTCATCAAATCGAGGTATGGGGTGTCGATACTTTATCGTTATTTTGTTGACAGCTCTGTAATCCACACACATACGCCAACTTCCATCATTCTTTGGTACCAACAAGACGGGTACTGCACATGGACTTAAACTTTCTCTTATAAGTGTTTTCTTCAAGAGTTCTTCCACTTGCTTTTGTAGCTCCTTTGTCTCTTCGGGATTGCTTCTATATGCTGGCCTATTAGGGATGGTAGCCCCGGGAATGAGGTCAATTTGATGTTCTATCCTTCTCAAAGGTGGTAAACCTTGAGATAAATCATCGGGAAAAACTTCACCGTACTCCTGCAAAATATCAATAACAACACTTGGCAAAAAAAGGTCAAGGTCATTAGTAGAAAAATAAGCCTCATTGTACAAAAGTACAATCATTGACCTATGAGCAGTTAAAGCCTTCCTCACATCTCTCATTTTTGCATAGAAGCTCATTTTCTTTCCCTCTTTTCTTTCTATGGCCAAGTGCTCCTCACTCATTTTCTCCTTTTCACTCATTCTCTCATCTTCTTTTTTCTCACTTTTCTCTTTTTCTTTTCCACTTTTTTTTTTTCTCTTGGCTTCTCTTTGAACGAACTCTCCATAAGACTTCTCAAGTTGCAATTGATCTTCAAATATCTGTTTAGGGTTCAAAGGAAGAAGAGTATACTTTTTGCCTTCTTTCTCAACTATATATCTATTAAGATATCCATCATAGTTCACTCTCCTATCCCATTGCCATGGTCTACCTAACAACAAGTGACTAGCTTGCATAGGAACAACATCACAATTAACTTCATCATGGTATCTTCCAATATCAAATAGAACCCTCACTTGTTTAGTGACCTTCACTTCCCCACTATTGTTAAGTCATTGCAATCTATAAGGTCTTGGATGTTTTGTAGTTTCCAACCCTAACTTATCCACAAATAAAGTACTAGCCACATTCATACAACTACCCCCATCAATAATCAAACTACACACTTTCTCTTCAACTAAACACCTAGTACAAAAAATATTTTCCCTTTGCAACCTAACCCCCTCATTATCCTCTTTCACTTGCACATTAAGAGCACGCCTAGTAACCAACAATTTTCCCTCTGTAGGCAACTCAACATCACAACAATTCTCTAAATGAGGCATCTCATCCTCATAATTACTTTCCTCATCCGTCTCTACCCCATTACCACGCATCACCATTGCCTTTTTATTTTGGCATTGAGATGCTATGTGCCCATACCCCAAACACCTAAAACACTTAATGTCACAACTTCTAGAGTTTTAGGTAGAAGTAGTACCTTTGTTATTGTTGTCAAGTGATTAAGATAATTGCGCCTTGTCATCATTTTTTGTTTGGGCAGCCTTATTATCATTTCTCCAATTCGGCCTCCCTGAATTGTTTTGAGCTGAAAAGGTGTTGGCTTGTTTCCCTTTCCCTTTACGCTGCAATTGCCTTTCTATCTTCATAGCCATGTGCACCATATTTTCCATCTCCATATAGTGTTGCAACTCCACTCTGTCGGTTATGTCCTTATTAAGTCCAATGAGAAATCTAGTCATGGTGGCCTCTTTATATTCCTCCACGTTTGCTGGGATCATAGTAATCTCCATTTCTTTATAGTATTCCTCCACACTCTTTGTTTCTTGTACAAGACTTTACAATCTTTGGCGCAAGTCCCTATAATAATGGCTTGAAACAAATCTACGTCTCATGATAGCCTTCATTTCAGCCCACGTTTGGATCGGTCTTTCACCATTTCTCCTCCTACTTACAAGAAGTTGATCCCACCATACAAGTGCATATTCTCCAAACTCTATCGCTGCAAGTTTGATCTTCTTTTCCTCTGAGTAATTGTGACATTCGAAGATTAATTCTACTTTTCGCTCCTACTCCATATATGCATCCAGATCATTCTTCCCCAGAAAGGATGAAATTTTCATTTTTATACTCCTGATATTCCTATCAAGATCATTTTGGTTCCACCTACCCCTTCCATAATTTCAACCTTCTTGACCGAGGGAGCTTGATCATCAAATTCCTCTTCAGACTTTTCTATATATTGAGGTGCAGGTTGCTTTCTTGCCCTTTGAATGTTTTGGGCAGTCCCTTCACGCAAGGCATTGATCTCGTTTTGTTGCCTCTCCAAAGTGTCATTCATGTTGCCAAGAACAAGTTGAATCCTCCCAAACTATTGTTGCATGGCCTTGAGAAGAAATTCTTGGTCTTTTGGTGCACCTCCGCTTCCTTCCATTTTTTTTTTTGCAATCTGAAATATCAAAGAAAATAATAAAACAAGAACCTCACAAACACTGCCTCATGTGTTTCCCTCGTACTTCTCTTGTGTTCAACTCAAATTGGCTTTTACCCTCTTTTAAGCTCACACTCTCTTACCTTTTACCACGCAAGCAATCTTTACAATTTTATACATAAGGGCCAAATCAAACAGCAATCAAGATTTCAATATAATTCAATTTTACTAAAGGAATCGTAAAAATAAGCAACAAGGATATGCAAAACAAAATAACAGAACCACTAAAGAAAAAAGCACACTTGATGTTTATGGTGACTAGTAAAGAAACGGAATCAGAAAATGAAGCTATAGTTGCAATAGAATAACAAATACTGAATCAAGAATGAAACTTGTAATTAATTCCTTACAAAATAGCATACAAACACTAAGGAATAGTTATATATTTTTAACAAAAATCAGACTCAATAGGGTGAGTCGATTCTTCATAGCTCAGAGAGAATCAATCACACTAATCAAATGGAGGATCTCGTTCAGAACTGATTTTTTTTTTTTTTTTTTTTTTTTTAAAGAACAAGATCAACAAGAAAGAAAGATAATCAACAAGGCTAATGAAAAGAACAAAAAAATTGAAAGGATAGATAATTACTTGGTGAACTAGGCTCTGATAGCATATGATGCGGAACCCCAAGACCCAAATTGTTTCTTCGAACTCTTTATCACTCACAACCAGATTTGATTCACACCAAAGTAATTCAGGTTGATTTGTTCTATTACCTAAGAAATGCGTTTTGACAAGAACCCAAGAGAATAACCCTTGAACCCAAGATCAAAGCAATCAAGAACAATAGAAATAGGAAGTAGAATTGATATACAAAGATAAACTCAATTGCATCAATTCAACATTTTAAGCATAAAATCACAAGAAAAGCAAACTCTCTTATATTCCATATAGGAAATATTTGAAAAAATATTCAGATCCCTCAAAAATGAAATTAAACAGCCATATTTAAAGATTTTACAACCAAAATGTATATTGAGCCTAGGCACTAATCAAGGTGGAGTCAACCCTCTCATAAATGCCAAAAATAACTCCTTGATTCTTGCCATTAGTGATTTCTTGATTCTTGCCATCATGAATGTTAAAATAACTCATTGATTCTTGCCATTAATTAGTGAATGAATTTGGACACCACTTGAATGGTTGGAAATGAGATGGGCTGAATCCAAAGCTAGTCTTTTATCCTAATTACATTAATCAACTTAGGCTCTTTAAAATCTCCATGCTTAGACAGCCCATTATCAACCTAATTTTGCACAAATAGTTGAAGTTGTTCCCTTAACCTTTTAGCTTGGACCCTAGTGATTGTTCTGTTAAAATCTCCAAGATGAATCTTCAAGTCACTTCCTTGAACACTAGTTGTAAACCCCTATTCTTGATGAGTCACTCACTAGTACTAGAAAGTAGAAATTGGCAAGGGAGATGTAGGAATTGTAACTAATAACAATAAAATTAATATAAAGTGTTAAATATTAATAAAGAGACAAATGCCATGAAGGGCAATATGGTTATTTCATAAATAAGAGATATATGATTAAGTGATAAAGTTGTAAAATTTAATGATGTAAAGTAAATAAATACATATAAGAACATATTGCTTAAAGACATAAAGGCCCATGTGTTAGTTATTGATAAAATAGGTGACTAAGGGTAATATGGTAACTTAAACCATTTAAGTGTTATATGTATAAGAGAGGAAGAGATGTTGGTCGGCCAACATAGCAAAAACAAGAAGGAAAAACCATGAGATTGAGAGAGTTGAGGGGTGGACGCCAACTAGAGGAGAAAGGGAGAAAGTTGATCTTCCATCCATTTTTCTTGCTCCAAATCAAGTCTCCAAGGCAAACCAAGCTAGGAAATCAATCCCCAAGCAAAAGTTAGGTAAGATTTCATTTATTTCTCTAAGTTTGATTGATTGTTGGAGTGATAGATATGTGATGATGGTTGGTTTGTTTTAGATAGGTTGTGATGAGATCTTTCATCTCAAGTGAGTCTAGAATTCTAATCTAATGTTAAGGAAGCTTAGGTTGAATGTTACAAGCTTGAATGACAAGTAAATAGTCTATCACTTACGCTATTTCCATACTTCCTTTAAATATATTTGTAATGTTGTAGTTAAAGTTTTGTAAAATAACTTTCTAGATTATGAGTTAAAGTTTTGTAAATAATCTTTACATTGGGTCTAGAAAGGAGAACTTAAAAAGGAAAAGTTTTCGAAAAGAAGTAAGTTAAGAGTTTTGAAACCATGTGTATATCTTTAGTTTCCATAAGATTTAGCACTACGCGACGAGGTAGAAATTCCGTGTGTAGCTAGTTAGATTTAAAATTTTGGACACTATAGGGCGATGAAGAAATTTCGCACATAGTTGTCAAAGTTTGATTTATGGGCACTATAGTTGCGATGAAGAAATTACGCACGTAGTTGCTAGAATTATAAAATTGAGTACTACAATTGCGATGAAGAAATTCTGCATTGTAGATGTTTACAACTGAGACGATTTCACACCACTCGGGCGAGGAAGTAAATTCCGCACGTGGTGGTCAAGATACTATAGTAGCTTCACATTGACGTCAATCGAAAAAGCGTCATGTGATGGTTTAAGTACGTTAGATATACACATGGTCTTTTTATAAGAAATGGTTTTGAAAATTTAAAACCTACAATATTTATTAAGTAATGTATTGCTATGGAATGTTATCTTGTATTATTAATATATGACGAACTAACCTTTTTCCCTTTATTGTGTAGCTTGCTTATTTCATCAGGTGTAATTGTTGGTGATTTTGTTGCGGAAAGGTTGATGTCGTACTTATAGGTGGGGAATGAATAAACGAACCTTGCAAATATTCAATACTTTTTGATGTGATTGTATATATTATAATTTAAATAAACGTGTGTTTAACTTATGAATATTCTTTTATTCCACAAACATGTAACTTCACAATTATCCATATTCACAAACATACAATTCACATTATGCATTTACATTGCCATTATAATCTCCATATGTATTTCCTATGCATCACAATAATAATTTCATTAAGTGCAAAAGGTGATATGTGTCTCTAGTCAACAACAATATATATAAACGTATCAAAATATGAGTTTACAATCCCAATATATAAACGTGGTTGGGAGATGATTAAAGATAGTTCGAAGTGTATTTAATGCAGGTCAAATTTTGGAAATGTTCAAATTACAGTCGTTATACTGTCAAAATTTTATTAAAATCTGTTTTAAAGAAATGCGAAAAATTTCCACCAATCCCAATTATTTTTAAAAAGTAAAAGGAAGTTTTAAGTTAAAACGAGTAAACCGGCCAAGTATTCAGAGGGTTCTCTTCTCGGATTTCCTTAATAGGACAAGTCCGGTTCGGGAAGTCTGTTGAAGTGCCCGATGGGATCCTCCAGAGAAGAGCTTAGAAAAGGTCTGGTTCAGGTCCTATCACTAGTGGCATGTGGAGCAGCATTTGTATTAGTTATGTAAAACCCTTGATTCTAGTTGCGGTTAAATAGTATTGTTCCGGCAATAGTTTTTAAAGTTTAATTTATCTTTACATCGCGAATAGGATGTCGATTAGAAGACCCAAGAGAATTAGGAAATGAGATGGGAGAATATAGGATGAGATAAACCTACTTTTCAAAATTGAAAAGTCAAAAAGTTCGTCCAATAGGAATTAACCAAGTGTGATTGAAATATGTGAGGTTTAGTGAGCCATTTGGAGCCATTTGATTGGTGGATGAATTAGTGATTTTCAAGGTGACAAGTGGACCAATTAGAGTCAACCTTATCTAGTTATGGTTCAAGATAAGAATTATCAAAGTTTAAGGGTGATTTAGCAATTAATGAGAGGGACCATTTAGCAATTTGTGCACTACTATATATAGTTGCACTAAAGGTACTCTTTCATTGATCTTCTTCTTGTGAAAACCGAGAGGGAGAGGAGGAATGTTTGCTGTCCAAGCTAAAGGGGGGAACCAAGGAATTTCATACCATTTCTTCAAGTTTTTCATCATCAATCTCAAGCTTGTCACCAACCAAAGCTACTAGAGCAAGTTAGAATCAAAAGCAAAGCTTATACAATTGAGTTTCTTGATGTTGATTTACTATAGAATACATAGAGACCCATTTTTATCTTACTTCAAAATTTGAATTTGATGTTAGAGGTTGAATCTAGAATGGTTGATGATGAGTTTGATGATTTCGGCCAAGCTTAGGGTTTGTATAACCCAAGTTGATTCCATCTATTTGAGCTTTAATTAGTGCTTATTAGAGGTTAAGAAATCTTTTAGAAGTAATAGAATTCAAAAACCTCAAGCTTATAAATTTTAGTGTTTTTGGTTTAGTTGAAGGGCACGAAGAAATCTTTGATAAAAGTGTTGTTTTAATGTTTGAAATGAATAGGTTTCATCATATTTGAGTGAAAGAATTTGTGAAAGAAATAAGTTTATTTCATGTGTTGGATAAAAATGAGCATTAAAAGCGTTGAAAAAGTGTGGTTTATGGTTTGAAACGCCTACCCGGCAGTCATTTCTTTCCGAATTCACTTCATGGCTGACCTAAACACGAGTTAAGGAGTTGATTGGAGTGAAAATGGAATGAAGAAAAGCTAGGGGTTGACCCCTAGCATGCATTCGGCCAAGGAGGGTCTAAATTTGTGATTTTTTGTTTTGAGCTTCAGAAAATTATTTCGAATGTACCAGGGTGTTCCTAGGTGATAATCAATAGGTTTCGTAAAAAGAAGTCAGAATTCGAAAGCCTCTGATAAGTTAAAACTTAGTTATGAAGGTTTACGTGTAAAAAGACTTTTATAGAGTTAGTTGTATTAAAAGCTATTTATAGCTTTGTTTTAGTAAAGTTATTGATTCTAAATGAGTATTGGATGTTTTAGGGTGAAAGCAGAAAGTTTTGGAGGATTTTGGAGGACGTTCGCTTTTGATCGGAGGGCATTTAGCAGAAAATCCACTTTTCCCAAGGTAGTTTGTTTAATGTTTATTTTATGGCTATATGCACTTATTTAATTATGTTATTGATTTATGTATTGTAATATATTTAGATCCTAATATAGGAATTGTTAAGTTGAATATGTATTCATGTAAAGAAACTATAAGAACTTAAAGTTTTTATGCTTTTTGCCTTAAAAACGAGATTGTTTGAAAATATCAAGGAAAGTATTTTATTACGTCGATAGTTTACCCTAACCCCAGTTGAGTATCCAACCGAATGTTTTATACGTGCATGATAGTTATGAGAGAACTATTAACTAAGAAGGAGAGAGTCAGTTGAATCACTCTCTGCACGTATAGGGTGGTGTAGTTCAAACCAATTGCGTGGGGGTAACGTGAGCCCAGAGTTCGCACGTCGATCACTACACAGGGTAAGTTTCCCTGGATTACCATCAAGGTGAGAAATGAGAAAGTTTTCGAAAGAAATTCGAAATGAGTTTTAGAAACAATTTTGTATGAAATAACAAAAAAATATTTCAGAAAAATACTTTAGTTTATAAAGCTGTTGAATGTTTATCTCATTGAGTAAGCTCATAGTTTGTTTTCCATATGTTTCTTAAATTGTTCCCTCAGGTGCAAGAGCGAGTTGTTCAGCAGACGAGGCTCAGACCGACACGCGGATCAATTGAGGATGACTATTTATCATTGTATAGCTCACACTATTGTCGTGCATATTTTGTATATGACGCATGGCGTAAATGATAAAAATTTGAAACTATAAATATAAGTCGTTGGATGCATGTTTTATAAAAAGGTTTTGATAAGAAAATCTTAGTTTTTAATTAACTTTGGTGTTTATGGGATTGATTTTGGATAAGGGCCAAAGGCCCCTAGTAGTTGAGAATATTTGCCATAGAAGTGTTTTAAATTGCTTTTGAAATTACAAAGTGGCATAGTTCAATAAACAGCCAGTATGCTGCTAGATTTTCGTCAGAAAAATGAAAAATTTTTACCCATGCCACTTGCTTAAAAAGTGAAAAATTAAGTTAAAGTTAAATCTCGGTGCTTTGACAGGATCTCTTCGGGCTAAAGTTAGGGTTCGTTGGAATTCTATCGGGGTGCTACGAGATTTTTGACGAGTCTAGATGATGCGAACCCCATATATAGCGATACAACACCCACAAACAATTGAATCAAAAACCCCAAGAAAGTTTAATTCAGGAACAAAGAAAATAAAAAGAAAGTACCTTGACCCAATGATTAGCGAACCACGAACCAAGATAACAAAGATGCCACTCCCAAGAACAAGCGAAGAATGAGGGAGATAAGTCAAGTGATAAATCAAGAATCAAACCTTGATAAATTCTCAAAGTTCTTCAAGAACAAAGAGAGAAAACTAAAATCTTATATCCAAATTGCCTCATCTCGTTTGTGAGCATCACATGGCCTTTTATAGGCAAAATAAGTGAAACCCTAGCTTCTAAATATTGCATGGATGCCCTAACCCATTCATACACCCCACTTGGGCTTAAAATAATTAAATATGACGGCCCAATATATAAACTAATGACCCAACATGTAATAAAACAAATTAAAGCCCAATAATGTCAAAGTTTGATACTTAACTAACTAATTGAATAAACTAATTTAATTAAACCAACCCCAAACACAAATTAGGCCCAAATTAATACAAATAAATTAAACCAGCCTAATATGTCTTCAAATAGCCATCCAAGCCCAAGTCTTCAATATTTATGATCTTGGACTTGTCCTTGAGCTTGGATCATGTTTTGAAGCCTTGGTGTTCTCTCCATGTCATCCAACCCTTGTTGTGCAATGCTCTTAGTCCAAATCTCTTGAATCAATCCATTCAAAGCCTCCTTCATCCTTTTAGCTCTAGCTCTTGTAATAGGCTCTCCAATGATGCTTAAAGGATCATTAAACTTGCTTCCTTGGTTTCCATCACTAGATAAGGGATTTGGGAAGGGTCCAGTCAGGTTATCTAACAAGGGTACGTGAATTTCAAGTGAAAATAGTTGAGTTTCCATGAAGTTATTATGTGAAAAATTGAGTCCAAAGCTATCTATGGACTACATGTGTTATTAATAAAACTTTTATGTGTTGATTTAGAGTTTTGGAGCCTTAAATTTGAGGGAAAGCAAAACAAGTGATCAAGGACAAATTTGGTAAGCATATTAACTAAGGTGATTTTGTGCCTTAGCTGCCTTAGTTTCCCTTCCGTATCGTATTCCTTTGATGCGAACCCCGTATATAAAGATACGACACCCACAATCAAATTGAAACACAACCCCAAGAAAGATTAAAACAGGTTTATAAAAATAAGAAAATTTGACCCATTGATTGTATGTCAATCAAGAACCAAAGTTATAAAGAACTTTGACCCAATGATTAGAACTCAATCAAGAACCAAAAGTATAAAAGAAGGATATTGATGCCACTCCTAAGATATAGATGAGAAGGTAAGAGATAAGTCATGGTTTTGATCGCCCTAAGCATAACTTGATAAGATCATATGTTCATGAAGAACAAGAGAGAAAATTCACTCTCTCAATTATACCTAATTGGCTGCAACTTAATTCATCTTGTTATATTTTTAGGGTTACAAGACAAACCTTTTTATAGGCAAAGAAAATAAACTAGTTTTGGAACATAATTAATTCCTAAACAAAAAAGTCTAAATTGTAAGGCTTAAAATCTAGGAAAATAAAACCAACATGGAAAATAAATAATCCTAACCAAATAACCTACTACATAAGAGATTGGGTGACATTAAATTTACAAGATCTTCTGAATCTCTAAGATTTGCAAGATATACATTAAATTCTTAAAATCTTCTGAATCTCCAAGATTTGAAATATATGCATTAAATTCTCAATATGTTCTGAATCTTCAAAATTTACTAGATATTTTGAACAACACAAAAGTGGCCCATTGTAGTTTAAGCCCAAATCTTGTTTACTTCCTTGGGTTCCATCATCCTTTCCTTATTCTTTATGTCTCTAGTTTCTTTCTTTAGAAGCTATCCAGCTTGGATTGATGATGTTTGAGATGTTGAATTTCATGCCATGAAATTTGATATGGATTTTAAGTGAAAAATTTGAAGAGATCTTGAGGTGTGTATGGATGTGTTACACGGCCAAATGAAGGTTTTGATGATTAAGTTGTGTTGGATGGCTTGAAGTGATTTCATGCATGAAACTATCTTAAAATATGAAGTTAAATTGTTGAAATGAAAATTAAAACCATAGTAAACTATGTGCTATGCATTCGGCCATGGGATGGTTATCATGATGGATGATTGTTTTGATTGCTTTGGATGATTTTATGGGTTGAATGAATGATGAATTTAACATGAAAATGGAAATAAATTCATTAGGTGACAAATAATGGTAGTTTCGGCCAAATTAGGCCATGTTATCTAATTTTGACGGTTTGTGAGTTTGGTTAAATAATATGATATATTGCATGCTTTGGGATGTAATTTTGGTAAGGAAAATTGAATTAGATAAATGGTTTGAAAAGGGGATTGCATTCGCCCAACGTAGGCCAAAATAATGCAAAAAGTTGTTTAATACATTGATAAAGAAATCAGACTTCAATTGTGATGTAAAACATATGTTGAGAAATTAAAAAGGAAAACATATGTAAATAAATGAGGTCATTACAACTTAAATTTAGAGTGTTCGGAACCCTTATACTGTTAAATGCTTGTTTGTATGTCGATGCATTAATGAATGTATGATTGAATCCGGTTGCAACGTCACTTAATCATGAAATGTGATAATATGTAGGTAATTCGGAATCGAGGGAACCCTAAAGTGTGTATTACTGTGAGTTAACATTTGGTGAGTGTCTTTAAATGATTGATTAATACATTAAAAATATGTGCCTGATATGTTGAAAATTGAATTTGAATTAAATGGATTGAAATAAAATGTTTTTGTATGGATTGTAAAATTTATTACATGAGCTATGGATTACATTGACTTGGAAATATAATAAACCTATGATATACCTGGTAGATATCTTCGATTAAGTTTGAGTACCCTAAACGTACATTGGCTGTAAACCCAAGAGTTTCATTCTTCGAAAACTAACTTTTTGATGAATAATATTTCTGGGTGAATAATGATCGGATGAATAGTGATTTTCGAAAAATAGACCCTGAACATTAGAAGTCCTAGAATTGGTATTAGAGTTATTAAAAGTTGGAACAGGTAAGCGGTCCGAAATTTAATATATGAAAACGCCCTTTTTGAAGAATACTAGGTATTGATAATTTTAAACCCAATTGATTTTTTTTTTTTAAAAGCATGAGATTGAGAGGTAAGATGCCCAATTAGACTATTACATGGTCAATTTGATTATTGGATGACCACAGAATATTTTTGAAATTTATTTAGACATGGATTAGAATTAAATGCATTAAGGGCACAATGATCATTTCAACTTCAAATATTTACGGAATTAATGTGAGCATCACATGGAAAGAAATTAAATAAGAAACACAATCCATGCCATTTAATATTAAGCAATGGGAGAATGACAAATTAAATTTAATTATGGAATTAATGGAAATTAGTTGGCATGCATTAAAAATTTACTAATAGTTTAATGACTAAGTTAATAAATGGCCTTTGAATGGATGAATTATTATGAGATAAAATTAAGGGCACTTTGGTAAAATGAATTAAAGGATTTAATGGTCATTTAGAGTTTAGATGAGGGACATTTTGGTCAAGTAAATTGGGCACTGTATAAAGTGGATTGTGTTGACCTTTCTTGAGACATTTTGGATGGCAAAGGAAGGAAAATTTAGGGGTGTTTCGGCCATAAGGAAAATATGAAGAAAGTAGCTTGTGTGGGTGAGTTTGAGGTGGATTTCAAGCCAAATAAAGGTGCTTGCAAGCTTAGAAGTATAGCCCATCCATTACAAGTTAATTTCATGTGGTAAGTTGACTTAATTTTCATGGAACTTTGATCTCTTGGATGGATGCTGGTTTGATGAGTTTATATGATTTTTAGCATGTTTAGGAGTAGATTTCTTTGTATAGTTTGGAGTTGAGAGGAAATTCAAAAGTAAGCAAGTTGACAAGCAAGAAAGTTAGGTGAGTATTTTAGGGTTTGTGCAATTTTTCAACTAAATTTAAATTGAATTGATTTTAGGATATTGGATGATTATTGGAGTGATTTTATTGTGTTTGGTGGCTATGAAATTGAATGAATGATGTTGGATGGCCATGGTGAATTTTCAGCTAAACTAGGGTTTGTAGGTGTTTGAATTGATTTTGGTGTTTTGATGAAATTTCATAATGTTTGGCATGATTTTAAGTTGATGAGTATCAATGAAATAAAGAGACAAAGTTTGTGTCTGGTTTCCATGATGTTTTGGCCAAGAGGGTAATTACATGCACATGAATTGATTCTAATGTTTTAAAGTAATTACATGAGGTTTTGCATGATTCTAAGATGATACATATAAAAAAAAATGAAAATAAAAAGTTTAAGGTGGAATGCTATGTAAATTCGGTCAAGCGGGTGTGTTGGTGTTCAATTGGGTCTTTGATTATTTATTTTGATGTATTATTATGAATTTATGCATGTGATTTAATGAGTTTGAATTAAGGAAATGGAAAGAAACGAATGCGAAGATGGATGCGTTTGTTTATGCCCATTTTGGTGTTTAGGGTGGACATGATGTTTTAAATGAGAATGGGTGATTAAATGCTAATTTTAATTAAGTAGGTGATAAACTCTAATCTAGAATGTGTGTTGCAGGTGAAAAGCAAGCGAAAGGGTCAAGGAAGAGAAATCAAAGGGCAAACTAGTAAAGTGTGGGCCAAGTGAGTGAAAATACATTTTCGATTCGTTAAATACATATTTTTCAAATTTAAGGCATCTATGTTGTTGATAATGTATTTTGTGATTTAATGTGATTCTACTTTGAAATAATAGTTTACGAACATTTTACGGATTTGCTTGAAAATAAAATGTTTTATGCATGAAAGGATTGAAACAATAATGCTTATGTTTTAATGAATTTTTATGAGATATGTTTAATATTTCAAGTGTAATGAATGAAGAAATCTAGTTCTGAATTTTATGGAAAAGAAAATATTTTCAAACTCTAATGGCCCACTCCATGTTATATGTTATATGTTACAAATTATGATTTAGACCCAGCCGGTATATCCCATTATGTATGGCAAGTGTTCGAAGGGTGTGTCACTAACATCGAGGGGATTGAATCAGTCGGTCGAGTCGTGTTGCCCTCTACATATGTGAGGTTTTATCTCACTCGCGTATACGATGCAGAAAATTTTACTGTGTGTGGTAAGATGTCTCATGTATGCCGTCATGGTGAGCGTCGCTAATCGAATCACCATGTGATTACGTTATGATTCTCTAGGTTCCATTGGTATGGTTTGAGTAAGGAAAAAAAATCTTAAGTTACGCAATAATTGAAACATTATTATGTTTTTATGCTTGTAACTATATTTTAAGATTTCCCATAAATTTATTAAAGTTATGATTTTGATTATGAAAATGTTATAAAAAATAATAATTTCTTTTAAAAGGTTTTTGGGAGGTATTTTGAAAGAAACGATTATAAATAGAAAAATCTTACCAATCATTAAGCTTCTTTAGCTCACCCTTCTTTATTTTATGTTTTACGAAAACCTCCCCAGATATAGAAACCAACGGTCAGGGTGGTCGCTCTGCCATCTCAGATTAGGTGGGCTAACCGTGGATGGTGTTTTGTGAAGTCACATGTTGCATATTTTGATTCCATTGAAAATTTACACATGTATATGATTTTGGTTGTAAATAATTTTATAAATTTTACTATAGTTGTGGTGTTATGTTGTATTCGTTTAAATAAAACGATTTGATGCTTATATGTATATATAATGTAAATATTTTGGGATATATATAAATGTTTTTAGTTTTATCCATGACATTATATTTCTTTGAAATGATTTTGTTGAATTAGATCTTTGTGGCTAGATGATGCTTTGAAATGGACATGGCAGTGAATATTACGGTTTGAGATATTGAAGTGTTATTGATTTGTTTTTTAGGAAATTGAAATTTTGGAAAACCATGAAAAACAACCGTTGTGCTTTCAAAATTTTTAGAAAATCTAAACTATGAAATTTTATAATTTATGATTTATATGCTTGGGAATTAATTTAAGTTTTAGGGCTTGTTCTATGATGTCCTTTTGATAATACTAGCTAAAATCTAGAAGGATTTTGTGGGGTGCCTGGTGGGATCACGGGAGCTCCAAAAGGAAAAATTTAGGGCGGGTCCCATCATTGGTAATGTTAGGGGTATTTGTGATACGAACAAGGGAGCTATACCAAGTGATCCATTATATGTTTCGGTTGGGTCAATAACAAGGGCAAGGGATAAGAGATTCAAGGAAGCACTACATGACATGATTCAAGACACTTACGCTAATTCCAACTTAATAAAGTCCAAGATGAGCCCACATGAAGACCAAGACCTAATTAACATCATCTAGGCAATTGACTGGGTTGAATAGGAGAGAGCTTGGGCGTGTGGCACAAGCCAGGGTGTGTGGAGAAGATTCAATTTTAATTGTTTCCTTTTTAGATTTTCAATGAATAATGAATTGATTTGTTTCCCAAATTAAGAGGCAGATCTGCTTTAATTTCAGTCTTCCAAATAGGGATCAAGACAATTAGTTGTTTGTTTTAGTTTTAATTAGTTTCCTGTAAAGCATTTAATGGCCGAATATTTTATTTCCTTCTTGAAAAAGGCATGAAGTCTCTCTTTTCTTTTAGGGTTTTAGTTTATAAAGAACAAAAATGATGTAATATGGGACAGATTAGAAATTGAATGAAAATTGAGAACTTAATTTCTCTTTTGTTCTTTAAGAACTAATTGGAATTTATCAGATTTCTCTGTGGCATTCCTCCTTGACTTATCAATCAAGTATTCTATCCTTGATTGTGGCGTCATCCTTATTATACCAAGGTTCACATCTCGTTATAGGTGTTGGGTCGCGATTTCCATTCAAACCAGAGATCAGAACAGTCTTAGGCATCAATTGTGATACAAATGACGAGGTTCGCATCATTTGGTATCAGAGCTTCGGGTTCTAATATCAGGTTTTATCTATCTTAGTTGTTCTTCTTCTTTGATTCCGTTTGATCAATTCTAGTAACAAAAAAAAGTACAAAATTTTGTTTTAGAACGATGCTGTAGTTGAATATATTAGCTATTGTTATTTCTCTTCTTGGTTTCGTACAGTGGCAATTAAATAAAAAATTCTGGTAGTAGAAACTCGTCTTTGTTATTCCAGTTTCGTTGTGATTCATTTTCATGTAGACTTAGGAGATTTTTTTTTGTCTCGTGTGAATGCGACTAAGAAATCTTGATTATTGTTTAGTTAGTTTGATAAGAACATTTGAGAAATTATGAGAGGAAAAAGGCAAGAGTGGTGAGCACATACTGAGGGTAAAAGCCAAATTTATTGTGTGTAAACACGAGTGTTGAGTGAATTGATTATTCAAGCGAAAACACGTGAGGAAGTGTTGTGAGGTCCTTTATTTTTTTTTCATATTTTTTTGATTTGTAGGAAAACATGTCCAGAAACAAAGATAAAGGCTCTACTGAGGATTCTTCCATCCCTGCGGATATAAAGCTTTGGAAGGAGGCATTAGTAGAAGAGATGAGACGGATGATGAGAAGGGAATTGGAACAATTACATGAGCGATTAGATCAAGTGAAAAACTCACGTGCAGAACAGCCACAACCCGTTCCACAAGCACGTAAACGAAAGAGAGTTCCGGTTAGAGAAGAAGTTAATGATACATACAAGCAATTGAATCAACAACCCCAAGAAAGTGATGCGAACCCCATATATAGCAATACGACACATACAAGCAATTGAATCAACAACCCCAAGAAAGTTTAATTCAGGAACAAAGAAAATAAAAAGAAAATACCTTGACCCAATAATTAGCGAATCACGAACCAAGATAACAAATACGCCACTTCCAAGAATAAGCGAAGAATGAGGGAGATAAGTCAAGTGATAAATCAAGAATCAAACTTTGATAAATTCTCAAAGTTCTTCAAGAACAAAGAGAGAAAACTGAAATTTTATATCAAAATTGTCTAATCTCGTTTTTTAGCATCACATGGCCTTTTATAGCTAAAATAAATGAAACCCTAGCCTCTAAATATTGCATAGACACCCTAGCCCTTTAATACACCCCAGTTGGGCTTAAAATAACTAAGTTTGGGCTTAAAATAATTAAATATGACGGCCGAATATATAAACTAATGACCTAACATGTAATAAAACAAATTAAAGTTTAATAATGTCAAAGTTTGATACTTAACTAACTAATTAAATAAACTAATTTAATTAAACCAACCCCAAACACAAATTAGGCCCAAATTAATGCAAACAAATTAAACCAGTCTAATATGTCTACAAATAGTCACCCAAGCCCAAGTCTTCAATATTTATGATCTTGGATTTGTTCTAGAGCTTGGATCATGTTTTGGAGCCTTGGTGTTCTCTCCATGCTGTCTAACCCTTGTTGCGCAATACTCTTGGCTCAAATCTCTTGAATCAGCCCATTTAAAGCTTCATTCATCCTTTTAGCTCTAACTCTTGTAATAGGCCCTCCATTGATGCTTAAAGGATCATTAAGCTTGCTTCTTTGGTTTCCATCATTCCCTCTCTCCTCAAAAGGATTTGTCCTCAAATCTACACCTACATCAAAATCAAAAGGAGAAAGATCAGAAACATTAAAGGTTGCACTAACATTATACTTACCTGGCAAGTCTATCTTGTATGCATTATAATTGATGCGTTCAAGCACTTAGAATGGACCATCTCCACGCGGCTGCAACTTAGATTTTTGTTGCTTAGGAAACCTCTCCTTGCGCATATGCACCCAAACCCAATCTCCAGGTTCAAACATAACTTTCTTTCGCCCTTTGTTTGCTTGAGTCTCATATTGCTCAGTCCTCCTCTCAATATGTTGCCTAACTTTTGCATATAGTTGCCTAACAAAATTAGCTTTCTTTTTCCCATCTAAGTTCGTTCTTTCCTCCATAGGCAAAGGTATCAAATCCAATGGAGTAAGTGGATTGAACCCATACACCACTTCAAATGGCGAACAACCAGTAGTCGAATGCACACTCCCATTGTAAGCAAACTCTACATGTGATAAACAATCTTCCCAATTCTTCAAGTTCTTTTGGATGATGGAACGTAGCAAAGTACCCAGAGTCCTGTTAACCACCTCCATTTGTCCATCGGTTTGTGGATGACAAGTAGTGAAAAATAACAGCTTCGTTCCTAACTTTCCCCATAAAGTCCTCCAAAAATGGTTTATTTAAACTTTGCATCTCGATCTGAAACAATACTCTTTGGCACTCCATGAAGTCGAACAATCTCCTTGAAGAATAAATCAGCAATGTGTGTCGCATCGTCGGTCTTGTGACATCGTATGAAGTAAGCCATCTTCGAAAACCTGTCAACCACAACAAATACCGAATCTCGACCCTTTTTAGACCTAGGTAAACCCAACACAAAATCCATAAAAATATCAATCCAAGGTTCACTAGGTATGGGTAAAGGTGTATACAAACCATGCGGTAGAGCCCTAGACTTCGACTGTCTACATGTTATGCATTTATCACAAACTCTCTCAACATCTCTCTTCATGTGCGACCAAAAGAAATTGATGGGATCCAAGAAAGCATGCAAATTTGGACGATTCGGAGGAGTCACCAAGGCTTAATTCAAAACATTGTTCAAGTTCAAAAACACCAATCTTGAAGGCTTTGGGTGCTAATAGAAGACAATCGAAAGCAAAATAGAGTTAATTGAGTTTTATTAGAGACTTATTGGACTTAATTTGGGCTTTAAATAAATTGGGTTGAGTTTATTTTTAATTGAAATGAGTTTTAAATTAAGTTAGTTTATTTTATTTTAATTAATGTTATTTGGGCTGAGATATTTAATTTAATTTAAACCCATGGGTATATTTAGTTAGCTCAATTGTTAGGGGGCTAGGGTTTCTTGTTAGGTTATGTTTATTTGCTTATAAAAAGCCTTGTAACCCTAAACAAACGGGGGGAATGAAGTTGCAACCGATTAGGTTTAATTGAGAGTGAATTTTCTCTCTTATTCTTCATGAACATGTGATCTTATCAAGTTTTGCTTGTAGCGATCAAACCATGACTTATCTCCCACCTTCTCATCTATGTCTTAGGAGTGGCATCAATATCATTCTTTTATAATTTTGGTTCTTGATTGAGTTCTAATCATTGGGTCAAAGTTCTTTATAACTTTGGTTCTTGATTGACATATAATCAATGAATCAAAATTTATTATTTTTATAAACCTGTTTTAATCTTTCTTGGGGTTGTGTTTCAATTTGGTCATGGGTGTCGTATCGTTATATACGGGATTCGTATCAGTTGGTATCAGAGCTTTGGGTATAAATTCAGGTTTGATTCATCAATTTAATTGGTTTTTATTTTGTTTTTGTTTTATTTCTTTTTTCTTTTTTTTTTCAGCCGCATGTCATTAATTTTTTTTAGGGTTTTGTTCATTAGTTTGTTTCCTATTTTGTTCTTGTCGACATCAACAGCTTCAGCCTTTCATATTTATATATTTTGATTATTTTTGTTTCTTGATTTCCGCAAGCCACCATCCATCTTCAATTTATTATTATTATTATTTTGTTCTTTTGTTTCTTGTTGATCGAACCATCATCTATTGCATCACCCACCATTCATTATCAATTTTATATTATTTTTTGCATCTATCTTTTTTGTCTTCTTTTTGTGTTGAAGTCACTTTATGTCATAAATTTTTTGTGTCTTGCAACATACTGGATGCATTGCTTTCTGGTTGGCAGACGGTGTCATCATTTTCAGGTCTAATCTATTTGTGTCTCCATAATATTTTGTTCCATCATCTTGTTGGTCTGATTTCCGTTGATCACCTTATTTGTTCCACACCATCCTTTTGCATCTGGACATCATACTCTATTGTTCTGCATACTAATACATATTTTCCGCACCATAGCGAGTCTGTTTCAAGTCTATTTTCGCATCTACTGTTTTGATTTCCTTTTGTTTATTGTTCTGGTTTGATAAAAAGAAGCAAAAGGTTTGAGCATGCAAAGGAAATGTTGAGTTAAATCAAGAGTGCCGAGTGATAAACACATGAAGAGTGACTGGAGTGAAACACAAAGGGTTTTGTGAGGTTATTTCCCTAACATTCTTTTCAGGTGTCAATCAAATCATCGAACAATAATGAAGATGAGTCACGATTTGAGGACAAATCGTCTTGAGGAAAGAGGAAATGATGGGATCCAAGAAAGCATGCAAATTTGGACGATTCGGAGGAGTCACCAAGGCTTAATTCAAAACATTGTTCAAGTTCAAAAACACCAATCTTGAAGGCTTTGGGTGCTAATAGAAGATAATTGAAGGCAAAATAGAGTTAATTAGGTTTTATTAGAGACTTATTGGAGTTAATTTGGGCTTTAAATAAATTGGGCTGAGTTTATTTTTAATTGTAATGGGTTTTAAATTAAGTTAGTTTATTTTATTTTAATTAATGTTATTTGGGCTGAGATATTTAATTTAATTTAAACCCATGGGTATATTTAGTTAGCCCAATTGTTAGGGGGCTAGGGTTTCTTGTTATGTTATGTTTATTTGCTTATAAAAAGCCTTGTAACCCTAAACAAACGGGGGGAATGAAGTTGCAGCCAATTAGGTTTAATTGAGAGTGAATTTTCTCTCTTGTTCTTCATAAACATGTGATTTTATCAAGCTTTGCTTGTGGCGATCAAACCATGACTTATCTCCCACCTTCTCATCTATGTCTTGGGAGTGGCGTCAATATCATTCTTTTATAATTTTGGTTCTTGATTGAGTTCTAATCATTGGGTCAAAGTTCTTTATAACTTTGGTTCTTGATTGACATATAATCAATGGGTCAAAATTTCTTATTTTTATAAACCTGTTTTAATTTTTCTTGGGGTTGTGTTTCAATTTAGTCGTGGGTGTCGTATCGTTATATACGAGGTTCGCATCAGAAATGTTCGTTTAACACATCTAAAGTTTTCCTAACACCAAAATGTCCCATTAGTCCTCCTCTATGTGGTTCTCTAACTAACAACTCTCTCATAGATCCTTGAGGAAGGAATACATAGCCTATTCTCTCTAAACAAAAATCCCTCATGGCTATAGAATTTACTAAAGACAGTGTTCTCACAAGCAACATACATGGAAGAAAAATCAGGATCATTCACATACAAGTCCTTGATATGTTAAAACCCAATAATCTTGCATTCAACGTAGAAATTAATGTATACTTGCGAGATAAAGTATCAGCTACAACGTTTTCCTTTCCTTGTTTGTAATTGATCACATAAGGAAATGTTTCTATCAACTCTACCCATTTAGCATGCCTCATACTCAACTTACTTTGTCATTTCAAGAACTTCAAGGACTCATGATCAGTATGAATTGTAAATTCCTTAGGCCATAATAATGTTGCCAAGTTTCTAAGGCCCTAACTAAAGCATACAACTCCTTATCATAAATAGGATAATTCAATGATGCTCCACTTAATTTCTCACTAAAATATGCTATAGGACGCTTATCTTGCAAGAGAACAACCCTTATACCTATTCCCGATGCATCACACTCTATCTCAAATGTCTAAGAGAAATCAGGCAATGCAAGCAAAGGTGCAGAACATAATGTATCCTTAATCAAATCAAATGCATGTTGTTGCTCACTATCCCATTTGAAATCCACACTTTTTTTCACAACCTCAGTTAGTGGTGCAACAATGGTGCTAAAACTTTTAACAAATCTTCTATAAAAACTAGCTAGCCCATGAAAACTACGCACCTCACTAACATTCCTAGGTATAGGCCACTGTTTAATAGCCTTAACCTTTTTTTCATCTACTTCTATCCCTTTTGATGAAACAACATAACTCAAAAACACAATCTTTTCAGTGCAAAAGGAACACTTTTTCAAATTAGCATACAATTTTTCTTTCCGTAACACATCAAGCACACAATGCAAATGCCTAACATGTTTATCTATGCTCTTGCTGTACACTAATATGTCATCAAAGTAGACCACAACAAATTTTCCAATGAAAGAGCGTAAAACATCATTCATTAGCCTCACAAAAGTACTAGAAGCATTAGTTAAACCAAAAGGCATTACTAACCACTCGTATAAACTATGTTTAGTTTTAAAAGCAGTTTTCTACTCATCTCCTTCTTTCATTCTAATTTGATGGTATCCACTTTTCAAATAAATTTTAGAAAACACATAAGATCCATACAACTCATCCAACATGTCATCTAATCTAGGTATGAGATGTCGATACTTAACTGTAATTTTATTGACAGCTCTGCAATCGATGCACATATACCAAGTCCCATCCTTCTTAGGTACAAGTAAAACCGGTACGACACATGGACTCATGCTCTCCCTCACGTACCCTTTCTTCAACAACTCCTCAACCTGCCTTTGAAGCTCTTTTGTTTCCTCAGGATTGCTCCTATAAACTGGACGGTTTGAAATTATAGCCCCAGGTATGAAGTCAATTTGATGTTCTATTCCTCTCTTTAGTGGTAATCCATCCGGAACCTCTTCAGGGAATACATCCTTGAATTCCTGCAAAAGAGTTGTAACAATACTAGACAAAGAAACAACAAGGTCAGAGTTAGAAAAATAAGTGTCTTTACACAAAAGTACAAACATTTATTGTTTGGCTAGAAAAGTAGCCCTCACATCACTCCCTTTTGCATAAACACTCATTTTCTTTTTCTCACTTATTTTTCTCTCATTCTCTCGTTTGCACTCAATCTTCTTACTTTTCTTTTGCTCACATTCTAGTGTTTGGTCACTCTTTCTCTCAGCCTCACAAGTGTTTGAACTCTCGGCCTCTCCTTTTCTCTCACTTTCTTTCTTTTGCTCACTCGCTCTTATCCTCACTTGATCTTCACACACCTGTTGAGGTGTTAAAGGCACAAGAGTGATTGTTCACCCATCCATGGTAAAAGAATATCTATTCTTAAACCCGTCATGAGTTACCTTCCTATCATATTGCCATGGACGTCCCAGAAGCAAGTGACCCGCCTACATAGGTACAACATCACATAACATCTTATCCTTGTACCTACCAATAGCAAAGGATATTAGCACCTATTTTGTCACCTTAACTTTTCCACAATCATTCAACCATTGTAATTTGTATGGTTTAGGATGTTTAGAAGTAGGTAAACTTAGTTTTTCTACTAATTCAGTGCTAGCAACATTGGTGCAACTACCCCCATTAATGATCATACTACAAACTCTATCTTTGATATGACATCTAGTATGGAAAATGTTTTTATGTTGCACCTCATCACCTTTCTTCACTTACACACTCAAAGCGTTGGTACAATTCCCTATAATACGAACTAGGGACAAATCGCCTCCTCATAACTGATTTCATGTCATCCCAAGTATTAATAGGACGCTCTCAATTTCTCCTTCTTTTCAACACTAACTGATCCCATCAAACCATAACATAATCTACGAACTCAGCTGCGGCTAGTTTCACCTTCTTCTCCTCGGCAAAGTTATGATGCTCAAAAACCAACTCCACTCGTTTCTCCCACTCAAGATACACATCTGGATCCATCTTCCCTTGGAAATAGGGTATTTTCATCTCTATGCTACTAAGATCCCTATCCTGCCTATCATTCCATCTTTCTTTCTCATTCCCAATCCCATAATTCCTATTATCCCTATTACCATTACCTCTACCTCCACGTCCACCTCTACCACCTCTAAAGCATTCCCTATGGCCATTGAATGCATTATCTTCTAAATCTAATTCATCTCCATAAACTACCCCAAAATCATCCTCAAACTCATTGCCACCACCACATAATTCTGGAGTCTTCCTTTGTTGCCCTCTTTGCAAATTAGCTGATGCGAACCCCGTATATAACAATACGACACCCATGACCAAATTGAAACACAACCCCAAGAAAGATTAAAACGGGTTTATAAAATAAGAAATTTTGACCCATTGATTATATGTCAATCAAGAACCAAAGTTATAAAGAACTTTGACCCAATGATTAGAACTCAATCAAGAACCAAAATTATAAAAGAAGGATATTGACGCCACTCCCTAGACATAGATGAGAAGGTGGGAGATAAGTCATGGTTTTGATCGCCACAAGCATAACTTGATAAGATCATATGTTCATGAAAAACAAGAGAGAAAATTCACTCTCAATTAAACCTAATTGGCTACAACTTTATTCATTTTGTTATTTTGTTTAAGGTTACAAGCCTTTTTATAGGCAAAGAAATATAACATAACATGGAAACCCTAGCCCCCTAACAATTGAGCCCATTAAACAAACTCATGGGTTTAAACTAATTAAATATGGGCTTAAGTTAATTAAATGTTTTAGCCCAATACATAAACTAAGACCCAACATGAAATTAAATAAATTAACTTAATTTAAAAACCCATTACAATTAAAATAATCTCAACCCAAATTATTTAAAGTCCAAATAACTCCAATAAATCTCCAATAAAGCCGAATTAACTCTATTTTGTTTTTGATTGTCTTCTATTATCACCCAAAGCCTTCAAGATTGGTGTTCTTGAACTTGAACAATGTTTTGAAGTCTTGGTGACTCCTCCGAATCATCCAAATTTGCTTACTTGCTTGGATCTCATCATTCCCTCTTTTCTCAAGATGATTTGTCCACAAATCGTGACTCATCTTCATTGTTGTTCGATGATTTGATTGACACCTGAAAAGAATGTTAGGGAAATAACCTCACAAAACCCTTTGTGTTTCACTCCAATCACTCCTCATGTGTTTATCACTCGACACTCTTGATTTAACTTAACACTCTCATTGCACGCTCAAACTTTTCCTTTCGTTTTGAAATCAATCCAGAACACACACAATAAGCAAAATGAACTAGCAAGATGAAACAGGATACAAGACTTGAACCAGAAAACATGAAAGAAACCAGACCAGATGAATATGAAAATCAGATCAGACCAGAAAATAATGACACACCCGTAAGAATTGGTGACACTGAAAACGGAAACAAGATGAGACAAACAAAAAAATTGACAAAAGAAGAAACAAACAAAGAAAGGGAAAATAATAATAATAATAATAATGGATGATGTTCGGTCAAGGAATAGATGAATTAAATAAGATGGGTGAGTGAAGTGCGTCCAACAAAAACACAAGCAAACAATAAATTGGCTGATGATGAGATGTGAATGGTGTGCGTCAGATTGGGCTATTAAAAAAAACAAAAAACTGAATTGATGAAACAATGGGTGATTGTGGATGGTTTATACGACAAACAAAAAAAACTGAATTGATGAATTACGGCTAAAGAAAAAGAAATTAGATATTGATACGGCTAAAGAAAACAAAAATCAGAACAAGAAACTTAAATTGAAAACCCAAACCTAAATTAATTAACCGAAGCTCTGATACCAACTGATACGAATCACGTATATAACGATACGACACCCACGACCAAATTGAAACACAACCCCAAGAAAGATTAAAACAGGTTTATAAAATGAGAAATTTTGACCCATTGATTATACGTCAATCAAAAACCAAAGTTATAAAGAACTTTGACTCAATGATTAGAACTCAATCAAGAACCAAAATTATAAAAGAAGGATATTGACGCCACTCCCAAGACATAGATGAGAAGGTGGGAGATAAGTCATGATTTTGATCGCCACAAGCATAGCTTGATAAGATCACATGTTCATGAAGAACAAGAGAGAAAATTCACTCTTAATTAAACCTAATTGGCTGCAACTTCATTCATCTTGTTATATTGTTTAGGGTTACAAACCTTTTTATAGGCAAAGAAATATAACATAATATGGAAACCCTAGCCCCCTAACAATTGAGCCCATTAAACAAACTCATTGGTTTAAACTAATTAAATATGGGCTTAAGTTAATTAAATGTTTTAGCCCAATACATAAATTAAGACCCAACATGAAATTAAATAAACTAACTTAATTTAAAAACCCATTACAATTAAAATAAACTCAATTCAAATTATTTAAAGCCCAAATAACTCCAATAAATCTCCAATAAAGCCCAATTAACTGTATTTTGTCTTTGATTGTCTTTTATTATCACCCAAAGCCTTCAAGATTGGTGTTCTTGAACTTGAACAATGTTTTGAAGTCTTGGTGACTCCTCCGAATCGTCCAAATTTGCTTACTTGCTTGGATCTCATTAAAATGGAGGAAAAAGTTTGAGCGTGGAGAGGAAGTGTTAAGCAAAACACGTGAGGGAGTGTTGTGAGGTTTTTTCTAACATTCTTTCAGGTTTTCAATCAAGACTTATTGGAGTTATTTGGGCTTTAAATAATTTGGGTTGAGTTTATTTTAATTGTAATGAGTTTTTAAATTAAGTTAGTTCATTTAATTTCATGTTGGGTCTTAGTTTATGTATTGGGCTGAAACATATAATTAACTTAAGCCCATAATTAATTATTTTAAACCCATGAGTATGTTTAGTGAGCCCAATTATTAGGGGGCTAGGGTTTCATGTCATGTTTTATTTTCTTTGCCTATAAAAAGGCTTGTAACCCTAAGAAGATATAACAAGATGAATGGAGATGCAGCCAATTATGTTTAATTGAGAAAGTGAATTTTCTTTCTTGTTCTTCATTTACATGTGATCTTATCAAGCTTTGCTTGTGGCGATCAAACATGACTTATCTCCCACCTTCTCATCTATGTTTTGGGAGTGGCGTCAATATCATTATTTTATAATTTTGGTTTTTGATTGAGTTCTAATCATTGGGTCAAAGTTCTTTATAACTTTGGTTCTTTGATTGACATATAATCAATGGGTCAAAATTTCTTATTTTTATAAACCTGTTTTAATCTTTCTTGGGGTTGTGTTTCAATTTGGTCGTGGGTGTCGTATCGTAATATACGGGGTTCGCATCAGTTGGTATCAGAGTCACACCTCATCTGGTCGGTGGGCCATGTACGAAGGTTCTGTGCACGAGGACGTGCAGTCTAAATGGGTCGGGAATGATGAGTCCAACATCGGTTAGCGAGGGTGTTCTTGGGTGTTATATATATGGGTTTGCAATCTTCCCTTGCAAGCTAGCTTTTAAGGAGGAGTTAGGCGGGTCCGTGTCATTTCTGGGTCTGTATTTGTCTGTTTTCTTTGTTAATTAATTTTTTTTCCCTTCAAAAAATTTCTTCAATTGAGTACCGACCGAATTCAATTAGGATTTGATATTCTTGAAGCGTAAATCATTTTGCTCACATAATTATCAATTCTTGAATCACATCATTCAATTTGCAAAAGATAGAGGAGTGAGTGGAGTAAAAACACGTGAGGGAGTGTGTGAGATTCGTTTTTTCTTTAACATTTTTTCAGGTGTAGAGCACATAATCTGGCAATGATACAAATGAGTCACGATTTGAGGACAAATCGTCTTGAGGAAAGAGGGAATGATGAGATCCAAGCAAGTAAGTAAATTTGGACGATTCGGAGGAGTCACCAAGGTTTTCAAAACATTGTTCAAGTTCAAGAACACCAATCTTGAAGGCTTTGGGTGATAATAGAAGACAATCAAAGACAAAATAGAGTTAATTGGGCTTTATTGAAATCTTATTGGAGTTATTTGGGCTTTAAATAATTTGGGTTGATTTATTTTAATTGTAATGACTTTTTAAATTAAGTTAGTTCATTTAATTTCATGTTGGGTCCTAGTTTATGTATTGGGCTGAAACATTTAATTAACTTAAACCCATATTTAATTATTTTAAACCCATGAGTATGTTTAGTGAGCCCAATTGTTAGGGGGCTAAGGTTTCATGTCATGTTTTATTTTCTTTACCTATAAAAAGGCTTGTAACCCTAAGAAGATATAACAAGATGAATGGAGATGCAGCCAATTATGTTTAATTGAGAAAGTGAATTTTCTCTCTTGTTCTTCATGAACATGTGATCTTATCAAGCTTTGCTTGTCGCGATGAAACATGACTTATCTCCCACCTTCTCATCTATGTCTTGGGAGTGGCGTCAATATCATTATTTTATAATTTTGGTTTTTGATTGAGTTCTAATCATTGGGTCAAAGTTCTTTATAACTTTGGTTATTTGATTGACATATAATCAATGGGTCAAAATTTATTATTTTTATAAACCTGTTTTAATCTTTCTTGGGGTTGTGTTTCAATTTGGTCGTGGGTGTCGTATCGTTATATACGGGGTTCGCATCAGTTGGTATCAGAGTCACACCTCATCTGGTCGGTGGGCCATGTACGAAGGTTCTTTGCACGAGGACGTGCAGTCTAAATGGGTCGGGAGTGATGAGTCCAACATCGGTTAGTGAGGGTGTTCTTGGGTGTTATATATATGGGTTTGCAATCCTCCCCTTACAAGCTAGCTTTTAAGGAGGAGTTAGGCGGGTCCGTGTCATTTCTGGGTCTGTATTTGTCTGTTTTCTTTGTTAACTAATTTTTTTTCCCTTCAAAAAATTTCTTCAATTGAGTACCGACCGAATTCAATTAGGATTTGATATTCTTGAAGCGTAAATCATTTTGCTCACATAATTATCAATTCTTGAATCACATCATTCAATTTGCAAAAGATAGAGGAGTGAGTGGAGTAAACAACGTGAGGGAGTGTGTGAGATTCGTTTTTTCTTTAACATTTTTTCAGGTGTAGAGCACATAATCTGGCAATCATACAAATGAGTCACGATTTGAGGACAAATCGTCTTGAGGAAAGAGGGAATGATGAGATCCAAGCAAGTAAGTAAATTTGGACGATTCGGAGGAGTCACCAAGGTTTTCAAAACATTGTTCAAGTTCAAGAACACCAATCTTGAAGGCTTTGGGTGATAATAGAAGACAATCAAAGACAAAATAGAGTTAATTGGGCTTTATTGAAATCTTATTGGAGTTATTTGGGCTTTAAATAATTTGGGTTGATTTATTTTAATTGTAATGGCTTTTTAAATTAAGTTAGTTCATTTAATTTCATGTTGGGTCCTAGTTTATGTATTGGGCTGAAACATTTAATTAACTTAAGCCCATATTTAATTATTTTAAACCCATGAGTATGTTTAGTGAGCCCAATTGTTAGGGGGCTAAGGTTTCATGTCATGTTTTATTTTCTTTGCTTATAAAAAGGCTTGTAACCCTAAGAAGATTTATACAAGATGAATGGAGATGCAGCCAATTATGTTTAATTAAGAGAGTGAATTTTCTCTCTTGTTCTTCATGAACATGTGATCTTATCAAGCTTTGCTTGTGGCGATCAAACATGACTTATCTCCCACCTTCTCATCTATGTTTTGGGAGTGGCGTCAATATCATTATTTTATAATTTTTGAGTTCTAATCATTGGGTCAAAGTTCTTTATAACTTTGGTTCTTTGATTGACATATAATCAATGGGTCAAAATTTCTTATTTTTATAAACCTGTTTTAATCTTTCTTGGGGTTGTGTTTCAATTTGGTCGTGGGTGTCGTATCGTTATATACGGGGTTCGCATCAGTTGGTATCAGAGTCACACCTCATCTGGTAGGTGGGCCATGTACGAAGGTTCTTTGCACGAGGACGTGCAGTCTAAATGGGTCGGGAATGATGAGTCCAACATCGGTTAGCGAGGGTGTTCTTGGGTGTTATATATATGGGTTTGCAATCCTCCCCTTGCAAGCTAGCTTTTAAGGAGGAGTTAGGCGGGTCCGTGTCATTTCTGGGTCTGTATTTGTCTGTTTTCTTTGTTAATTAATTTTTTTTCCCTTCAAAAAATTTCTTCAATTGAGTACCGACCGAATTCAATTAGGATTTGATATTCTTGAAGCGTAAATCATTTTGCTCACATAATTATCAATTCTTGAATCACATCATTCAATTTGCAAAAGATAGAGGAGTGAGTGGAGTAAAACACGTGAGGGAATGTGTGAGATTCGTTTTTTCTTTAACATTCTTTCAGGTGTAGAGCACATAATCTGGCAATGATACAAATGAGTCACGATTTGAGGACAAATCGTCTTGAGGAAAGAGGGAATGATGAGATCCAAGCAAGTAAGTAAATTTGGACGATTCGGAGGAGTCACCAAGGTTTTCAAAACATTGTTCAAGTTCAAGAACACCAATCTTGAAGGCTTTGGGTGATAATAGAAGACAATCAAAGACAAAATAGAGTTAATTGGGCTTTATTGAAAACTTATTGGAGTTGTTTGGGCTTTAAATAATTTGGGCTGATTTATTTTAATTGTAATGGCTTTTTAAATTAAGTTAGTTTATTTAATTTCATGTTGGGTCTTATTTTATGTATTGGGCTGAAACATTTAATTAACTTAAGCCCATATTTAATTATTTTAAACCCATGAGTATGTTTAGTGAGCCCAATTGTTAGGGGGCTAGGGTTTCATGTCATGTTTTATTTTCTTTTCTTATAAAAAGGCTTGTAACCCTAAGAAAATATAACAAGATGAATGGAGATGCAGCCAATTATGTTTAATTGAGAAAGTGAATTTTCTCTCTTGTTCTTCATGAACATGTGATCTTATCATGCTTTGCTTGTGGCGATCAAACATGACTTATCTCCCACCTTCTCATCTATGTCTTGGGAGTGGCGTCAATATCATTATTTTATAATTTTGGTTTTTGATTGAGTTCTAATCATTGGGTCAAAGTTCTTTATAACTTTGGTTCTTTGATTGACATATAATCAATGGGTCAAAATTTCTTATTTTTATAAACCTGTTTTAATCTTTCTTGGGGTTGTGTTTCAATTTGGTCATGGGTGTCGTATCGTTATATACGGGGTTCGCATCAGTTGGTATCAGAGTCACACCTCATCTGGTCGATGGGCCATGTACGAAGGTTCTTTGCACGAGGACGTGCAGTCTAAATGGGTAGGGAATGATGAGTCCAACATCGGTTAGCGAGGGTGTTCTTGGGTGTTATATATATGGGTTTGCAATCCTCCCCTTGCAAGCTAGCTTTTAAGGAGGAGTTAGGCGGGTCCGTGTCATTTCTAGGTCTGTATTTGTCTGTTTTCTTTGTTAATTAATTTTTTTGCCCTTCAAAAAATTTCTTCAATTGAGTACCGACCGAATTCAATTAGGATTTGATATTCTTGAAGCGTAAATCATTTTGCTCACATAATTATCAATTCTTGAATCACATCATTCAATTTGCAAAAGATAGAGGAGTGAGTGGAGTAAAACACGTGAGGGAGTGTGTGAGATTCGTTTTTTCTTTAACATTCTTTCAAGTGTAGATCACATAATCTGGCAATGATACAAATGAGTCACGATTTGAGGACAAATCGTCTTGAGGAAAGAGGGAATGATGAGATCCAAGCAAGTAAGTAAATTTGGACGATTCGGAGGAGTCACCAAGGTTTTCAAAACATTGTTCAAGTTCAAGAACACCAATCTTGAAGGCTTTGGGTGATAATAGAAGACAATCAAAGACAAAATAGAGTTAATTGGGCTTTATTGAAATCTTATTGGAGTTATTTGGGCTTTAAATAATTTGGGTCGATTTATTTTAATTGTAATGGCTTTTTAAATTAAGTTAGTTCATTTAATTTTATGTTGGGTCCTAGTTTATGTATTGGGCTAAAACATTTAATTAACTTAAGCCCATATTTAATTATCTTAAACCCATGAGTAAGTTTAGTGAGCCCAATTGTTAAGGGGCTAGGGTTTCATGTCATGTTTTATTTTCTTTGCCTATAAAAAGGCCTGTAACCCTAAGAAGATATTACAAGATGAAAGGAGATGCAGCCAATTATGTTTAATTGAGAAAGTGAATTTTCTCTCTTGTTCTTCATGAACATGTGATCTTATCAAGCTTTGCTTGTGGCGATCAAACATGACTTATCTCCCACCTTCTCATCTATGTCTTGGGAGTGGCGTCAATATCATTCTTTTATAATTTTGGTTTTTGATTGAGTTCTAATCATTGGGTCAAAGTTCTTTATAACTTTGGTTCTTTGATTGACATATAATCAATGGGTCAAAATTTCTTATTTATATAAACCTGTTTTAATCTTTGTTGGGGTTGTGTTTCAATTTGGTCGTGGGTGTCGTATCGTTATATACGGGGTTCGCATCAGTTGGTATCAGAGTCACACCTCATCTGGTCGGTGGGCCATGTACGAAGGTTCTCTGCACGAGGACGTGCAGTCTAAATGGGTCGGGAATGATGAGTCCAACATCGGTTAGCGAGGGTGTTCTTGGGTGTTATATATATGGGTTTGCAATCCTCCCCTTGCAAGCTAGCTTTTAAGGAGGAGTTAGGCGGGTCCGTGTCATTTCTGGGTCTGTATTTGTCTGTTTTCTTTGTTAATTAATTTTTTTTGCCCTTCAAAAAATTTCTTCAATTGAGTACCGACCGAATTCAATTAGGATTTGATATTCTTAAAGCGTAAATCATTTTGCTCACATAATCATCAATTCTTGAATCACATCATTCAATTTGCAAAAGATAGAAGAGTGAGTGGAGTAAAACACGTGAGGGAGTGTGTGAGATTCATTTTTTCTTTAACATTCTTTCAGGTGTAGAGCACATAATCTGGCAATGATACAAATGAGTCACGATTTGAGGACAAATCGTCTTGAGGAAAGAGGGAATGATGAGATCCAAGCAAGTAAATTTGGACGATTCGGAGGAGTCACCAAGGTTTTCAAAACATTGTTCAAGTTCAAGAACACCAATCTTGAAGGCTTTGGGTGATAATAGAAGACAATCAAAGACAAAATAGAGTTAATTGGGCTTTATTGAAAACTTATTGGAGTTATTTGGGCTTTAAATAATTTGGGCTGATTTATTTTAACTGTAATGGTTTTTAAATTAAGTTAGTTCATTTAATTTTATGTTGGGTCTTAGTTTATGTATTGGGCTGAAACATTTAATTAACTTAAGCCCATATTTAATTATTTTAAACCCATGAGTATGTTTAGTGAGCCCAATTGTTAGGGGGCTAGGGTTTCATATCATGTTTTATTTTCTTTGCTTATAAAAAGGCTTGTAACCCTAAGAAGATATAACAAGATGAATGGAGATGCAGCCAAATATGTTTAATTCAGAGAGTGAATTTTCTCTCTTGTTCTTCATGAACATGTGATCTTATCAAGCTTTGCTTGTGGCGATCAAACATGACTTATCTCCCACCTTCTCATCTATGTCTTGGGAGTGGCGTCAATATCATTCTTTTATAATTTTGGTTTTTGATTGAGTTCTAATCATTGGGTCAAAGTTCTTTATAACTTTGGTTCTTTGATTGACATATAATCAATGGGTCAAAATTTCTTATTTATATAAACCTGTTTTAATCTTTGTTGGGGTTGTGTTTCAATTTGGTCGTGGGTGTCGTATCGTTATATACGGGGTTCGCATCAGTTGGTATCAGAGTCACACCTCATCTGGTCGGTGGGCCATGTACGAAGGTTCTCTGCACGAGGACGTGCAGTCTAAATGGGTCGGGAATGATGAGTCCAACATCGGTTAGCGAGGGTGTTCTTGGGTGTTATATATATGGGTTTGCAATCCTCCCCTTGCAAGCTAGCTTTTAAGGAGGAGTTAGGCGGGTCCGTGTCATTTCTTGGTCTGTATTTGTCTGTTTTCTTTGTTAATTAATTTTTTTTCCCTTCAAAAAATTTCTTCAATTGAGTACCGACCGAATTCAATTAGGATTTGATATTCTTGAAGCGTAAATCATTTTGCTCACATAATCATCAATTCTTGAATCACATCATTCAATTTGCAAAAGATAGAAGAGTGAGTGGAGTAAAACACGTGAGGGAGTGTGTGAGATTCATTTTTTCTTTAACATTCTTTCAGGTGTAGAGCACATAATCTGGCAATGATACAAATGAGTCACGATTTGAGGACAAATCGTCTTGAGGAAAGAGGGAATGATGAGATCCAAGCAAGTAAGTAAATTTGGACGATTCTGATACGAACCACGCCAACCCGTGACGAAACTCGTAACCAAGAGAAGAAACCAAAACCGTTTCCTACGACAAGTCCGTAGGAATGGAACCGCGACCCGTTACCTATGACGAGGTAAGAACCTTGGTATAGTGAAGACACCACAATCAACAAGGGAGGGTTGATTGATAAGCCGAAGATTTCAAACGCCACGGATAATTTCGATAAGTTTGAGAGTTGTTCAAAGAACCAAAGAGAAATTCGATCTCACAAATACCATGAAAATTGTCTGCCTCTTCTCATTGATATGATGCCTATTTATAGGCTGAAAGTTACAAATCTGAATTCGGAAATTACAAGCATTAAAATCAAAGAGAATCAAGTCTATGACGAAAAAGGAAATTTCAAATTACAATCAATTAGCAAGGAAATCATTGATAAGACAAAAATGAAAAGTCCACAATTTATTATTCCTAATTTTACTAGAGACCTAAATAAGAGAGTTGACCCTCCTCCCATTATTCTGGTGAATTAATGCCCAAGATACACGCCCATTAATTGCGAAGATTAAGTTTGACTTGGGCTGGAATCCTCTAGAACTTGGATCAAGTTGATGCAATTTAATTCCTCACGTGGGATTCCATCAATGGGCCTCCATGATTGTATTTGAGTGCAAACTCCTTGAATCAGCCCGTTAAGTGTTTCCTTGAACTTCTTAACTCGAGCCCTCGTAACCGGTCCAATAGGAATTTGAATTGGATCCTTTGGAGACACACCTTGCTCCGCATCATTTCCCTCCTCTTGAAAAGGATTTGTCCTCAAATCGTCCCCTACATCAAAAGGACTCAAGTCAGTAACATTGAAAGTGACACTAACATTATACTCACCTGGTAAATCTAGCTTGTAAGCATTGTCATTGATGCGCTCTAAAACTTGGAAAGGGCCATCTCCTCTTGGAAGTAATTTGGAACGCCTTTGTGCCGGAAATCGCTCCTTCCTCATATGCAACCTAACCCAATCTCCAGGCTCAAAAATTAGTTTGGAGCGTCCCTTGTTGGCTTGCTTAACATATTGCTCCGTCCTTCGCTCAATGTTGAGTCTTGTCTTCTTATGAATCTGCCTGACAAAATCAGCCTTCTTTTTGCCATCTAAATTAACACGCTCAGATATTGGTAAAGGAGATAAATCTAATGGAGTCAATGGATTAAAACCATACACAATTTCAAAAGGTGAAAATTTAGTAGCGGAATGAACAGTACGATTGTAAGCAAATTCAACATGTGGTAAACAATCCTCCCAAATCTTAATATTTTTGCTAATGATAGCCCTCAATAAAGTAGATAAAGTCCTATTAACTACTTCGGTCTGACCATCAGTCTGTGGGTGACAAGTGGTAGAAAACAATAGCTTAGTACCTAACTTACTCCACAAAGTCTTCCAAAAGTAGCTTAGGAATTTAGCATCCCTATCCGAAACAATTGTTCTAGGCATACCATGTAATCGCACAATCTCCCTAAAGAACAAATCAGCAATATGTGAAGCGTCATTCGTTTTATGATAAGGGATAAAATGTGCCATCTTAGAGAACCTATCTACCACCACAAAAATTGAATCTTTTCCACGCTTAGTCCTAGGCAAACCTAACACAAAGTCCATAGAAATATCAATCCAAGGGTGATTAGGAATAGGTAGTGGCGTATACAAACCGTGGGCTTGTACTCGGGATTTAGCTTGCTTACAATTAATACACCTACTGCAAACCCTCTCAACGTCTCTTTTCATGCGTGGCCAAAAGAAGTGTTCCTGCAAAATAGCCAAGGTCTTAGCAATTCCAAAATGTCCCATTAACCCTCCGTTATGGGATTCCTTAACTAGCAACTCACGCAAAGAACAAATCGGCACACATAACTTATTCTCCCGAAATAAAAATCCTTCAATTCTGTAAAACTTACCCACTGCGTTTTTCTCACAAGCTCGAAATGCCTCAGAAAAATCTTGGTCTAAAGGGTATAATTCCTTAATGTGCTCAAAACCAAGTAATTTTGCATCAAGAGTAGAGAGTAATGCATACCTGCGAGAAAGTGCATCGGCAACCACATTCTCCTTACCTTGCTTATACCTGATGACGTATGGAAATGTCTCGATGAACTCCATCCAACGTGCATGTCTCTTGTTCAACTTTTGTTGTCCTTTCAAATGCTTTAATGATTCATGATCGGTGTGAATCACGAACTCTTTGGGCCAAAGATAATGTTGCCACGTTTGCAAGGCCCGAACTAATGCGTACAACTCCTTGTCATAAGTTGGGTAGTTTAAAGCTGCCCCATTTAACTTCTCGCTAAAGTACGCAATTGGTCGTCCATCTTGCATGAGTACGGCGCCAATACCTACACCTGAAGCATCACATTCAATCTCAAACGTTTTATCAAAGTTAGGTAAAGACAATAATGGAGCGTTTGTTAATTTTTGCTTGATTAGCTGAAACGCCTTTTCTTGCTCCTCCCCCCACTTGAATCCAACGTTCTTCTTAATTACTTCTGTGAGTGGTGCGGCCAAAGTACTAAATTCCTTCACAAATCGCTGATAGAAACTGGCAAGTCCATGAAAGCTCCGAACTTCACCTATGCTTGTGGGACTCGGCCACTCTTGAATTGCACGGACCTTTTCATCATCAACCTGTATTCCTTGTGCACCAACAACAAAACCAAGAAACACAAGCCTATCGGTGCAAAACGTGCATTTCTTCAAGTTAGCAAACCACGTTTCTTTTCTAAGCACATCTAAAACTGATTTTAAATGCACAACATGATCATCCAAGTTTTTGCTATAAATGAGAATATCATCAAAGTAAACAACAACAAACCTACCTATGTATGCCCGCAAAACATGATTCATCAATCTCATAAATGTGCTCGGTGCATTAGTTAATCCAAAAGGCATTACTAACCACTCATACAATCCATGTTTTGTCTTAAAGGCAGTTTTCCATTCATCACCCTCTTTCATGCGAATTTGATGATATCCACTTTTCAAATCAATTTTAGAAAATATACAAGCACCATGCAACTCATCCAACATATCATCTAAGCGAGGAATAGGATGTCGATACTTTACCGTTATGTTGTTGATGGCTCGGCAATCAACACACATCCTCCAAGTCCCATCCTTCTTAGGCACAAGTAGAACCGGAACAGCACATGGGCTCATGCTTTCCCTTACATACCCTTTCTCCAGTAATTCACTAACCTGCCTTTGAAGCTCCTTGGTTTCCTCGGGGTTGCTCCTATAAGCCGGTCGGTTTGGGATCGTCGCACCAGGTACAAAGTCAATTTGATGCTCAATCCCTCACATTGGAGGTAAGCCAGGTGGGGTGTCTTCGGGAAAGACATCATCATAATCCTGCAAAAGAGAGTTAATACTGCTCGGCAAATTTTCGGCAAGATCATTAGTACACAAAAAAGCCTCGTTGTACATAAGTACTATAAAAGGCTGTTGTAATTGTAAAGCTCTCTTGATCTCACTTTTTTTTGCAATGAAACAATGTTTTTCCTCTCTTAAACTCACCAAGGCCGAATTTGATTTCTTTTTTTCTTTCTCAATTTTTTTGGCCTCTCTCTCTTTTTCTCTCGAATTTTGACTCGTTTCTTTTCTCTCATTCTCTTCCTTTTGATCTCTCTCTTCTTTTTGATCACTCTCTTTTTTTAACCTCACTTGATCCTCATATACTTGTTGTGGTGTCAAAGGTACAAGAGTGATTGGACGTTGATTGAGTACAAAAGAGTATTTATTGGTAAACCCATCATGCTTGACCTTTCGATCAAACTGCCATGGTCGCCCTAGCAACAAATGTCCGGCTTGCATTGGAACGACATCACATAATACCTCATCTTCATATTTTCCAATTCGAAATGCAACTAACACTTGTTTGCTTACCTTTAATTCACCGCTATCATTCAACCACTGTAACTTGTAGGGCCTAGGGTGTCTCAATGTGTGTAAGCCTAGTTTCTCCACCATAGTTGTGCTAGCAACATTAGTACAACTACCACCATCAATAATCACACTACATACCTTATTTTTGACGTAACACCTAGTGTGAAAGATGTTTTCTCGTTGCACTTCGTCCTCCTCCTTGGCTTGTACACTCAAAGCCCTTCTCGCCACCAACAAATCTCCATGTACAGCAAATTCTTCTCCATAAACGTCCTCCAATGGTGGCATATCATCAGTGTCGGAGTCTTCATCATTGGTCACAACATCTCCATTGTCTCGCATCACCATAACCCGCTTGTTTGGGCATTGACTCGCTATGTGACCCCTGCCTTGACATTTAAAGCATTTAATATCACGATTCCGTGCAGTAGTAGTGTCGAGTTTACCTTGAGAATCACGGCTGGTGTTCTCCGGCTTATGATCAAATTTAGGCTTGAGAGTTGAGGACGACTGTGGCTTGTCCTCTTTTCTTGAAGAACTTGGTTTCCAAGGGTTAGACCCTGGGTTGTGGCCTGCACGGGTGCCCCCCCTCCTCTTGAGTTGTCGCTCCACGATAATGGCCATGTGCACCATGTCTTCGATCTCCACATAATGTTGCATCTCTACCCGGTCATGAATGTCTTGATTCAACCCTTGCAAGAACCTTGCCATGGTTGCCTCGGGATCCTCTTCTACATTGGCTCTAATCATGGCTTTCTCCATTTCTTGATAATACTCTTCTACACTCTGATGCCCTTGCCTAAGCCCTTGCAAACTCTTGTATAATTCCCGGTAATAATGGCTCGGCACAAATCGCTTCCTCATCACCTATTTCATATCTTCCCATGTTGCAATCGGACGCTCCCGGTTTCGACGCCTATTCAACACCAACTGATCCCACCAAACAAGAGCATAGTCGGAAAATTCAATGGCTGCTAGTCTCACCTTCTTAAGCTCGGAATAATTATGGCAATCGAATACTAACTCCACTTTCTTTTCCCACTCAAGATAGGCTTCTGGATCGACTTTTCCTTGGAACGGCGGAATTTTCATTTTAATGCTACCCAAATTATTGTCCTCCCAATTCCTAACTTCTCTATTCCCATTCCCTCGTCTGAACCTACCCCGATTCAATGGTGCTTCATTCAACTCTTCCAACTCCTCCTCTTCTTCTTCAACGTCACCCCAATGCTCTCTTTGTTGCATTCGCCTAGGTGGTGGCCTAACAGGTGAATTTCGTTGTCTCCTATTCCCCAATTCTAACCTATCTATCCTTTCATGGAGTTGCTCATTCTCAGCCCTCATTATTCGTCTTACCTCTCCCAATATCGCTTGTATTTGTAGGTTAGGGATGGGTGACTGTTGTACCTCTTCCGTTGAGTTTTCGTCTTGGTTGCGTGACATGGTTATAACCTGCAAAATGAAAATAGGAACAATATAGAAAGAACCTCACTTCACTCCCTCACGTGTATCACTCAAATTATGAATCACTCAATTTTAACTCGTGTTTCACTCAATTGGCTTTTACCCTCTAATATGCTCACCTCTCTTGCCTTTTTCCACTCGTGAATTCTCTTTCGGTTCTTTTCGAACTAACAAACAGTATTCAAAATTACACGTAGCAATTTATCAACCAACAGACTTACCAACCAAAAGGTAATACTGATATGAACTAGCGCAACAATATTTTGGATTCTCAAAAAGGAAAAGAAATTTCGACTCAAAATTTTCACACTGAAATAAAGGTCAGATTAAGACTCGTGGACACACGAATAATGGAAAGAAAACAAAATTTTTGTTGAAGAGTATCCAGACTTTTTTTTCTTTTTTTTCTTATTTTTTTTTTCACGATCCTCTTGTTTTCTTCTTTTCTTTTCTTTTCTTTTCTTTTCTGTTCTTTCAGATCTTTTTTTTTTCTTTTTTTTCTTTTTTTTTTTTAATAAAAACTAGAACGAATGGAAACGGAACTTAAAGACGTAAACAAAGAAAGTAAAAGGATAGGTAAACCTGACCTAGAACCGTACTCTGATACCAAACTGATACGAACCACGCCAACCCGTGACGAAACCCGTAACCAAGAGAAGAAACCAAAACCGTTTCCTAAGACAAGTTCGTAGGAATGGAACTGCGACCCGTTACCTATGACGAGGTAAGAACCTTGGTATGGTGAAGACACCACAATCAACAAGGGAGGGTTGATTGATAAGTCGAAGATTTCAAACGCCACGGATAATTCTGATAAGTTTGAGAGTTGTTCAAAGAACCAAAGAGAAATTCGATCTCACAAATACCATGAAAATTGTCTGCCTCTTCTCATTGATATGATGCCTATTTATAGGCTGAAAGTTAAAAATCTGAATTCGGAAATTACAAGCATTAAAATCAAAGAGAATCAAGTCTATGACGAAAAAGGAAATTTCAAATTACAATCAATTAGCAAGGAAATCATTGCTAAGACAAAAATGAAAAGTCCACAATTTATTATTCCTAATTTTACTAGAGACCTAAATAAGAGAGTTGACCCTCCTCCCATTATTCTGGTGAATTAATGCCCAAGATACACGCCCATTAATTGCGAAGATTAAGTTTGACTTGGGCTGGAATCCTCTAGAACTTGGATCAAGTTGATGTAATTTAATTCCTCACGTGGGCTTCCATCAATGGGCCTCCATGATTGTATTTGAGTGCAAACTCCTTGAATAAGCCCGTTAAGTGTTTCCTTGAACTTCTTAGCTCGAGCCCTCGTAACCGGTCCAATAGGAATTTGAATTGGATCCTTTGGAGACACACCTTGCTCCGCATCAGATTCGGAGGAGTCACCAAGGTTTTCTAAACATTGTTCAAGTTCAAGAACACCAATCTTGAAGGCTTTGGGTGATAATAGAAGACAATCAAAGACAAAATAGAGTTAATTGGGCTTTATTGAAAACTTATTGGAGTTATTTGGGCTTTAAATAATTTGGGCTGATTTATTTTAATTGTAATGGCTTTTTAAATTAAGTTAGTTCATTTAAATTTATGTTGGGTCTTAGTTTATGTATTGGGCTGAAACGTTTAATTAACTTAAGCCCATATTTAATTATTTTAAACCCATGAGTATGTTTAGTGAGCCCAATTGTTAGGGGGCTAGGGTTTCATGTCATGTTTTATTTTCTTTGCTTATAAAAAGGCTTGTAACCCTAAGAAGATATAACAAGATGAATGGAGATGCAGCCAAATATGTTTAATTAAGAGAGTGAATTTTCTCTCTTGTTCTTTATGAACATGTGATCTTATCAAGCTTTGCTTGTGGCGATCAAACATGACTTATCTCCCACCTTCTCATCTATGTCTTGGGTGTGCCGTCAATATCATTCTTTTATAATTTTGTGTTTTTGATTGAGTTCTAATCATTGGGTCAAAGTTCTTTATAACTTTGGTTCTTTGATTGACATATAATCAATGGGTTAAAATTTCTTATTTTTATAAACCTGTTTTAATCTTTGTTGGGGTTGTGTTTCAATTTGGTCGTGGGTGTCGTATCGTTATATACGGGGTTCGCATCAGTTGGTATCAGAGTCACACCTCATCTGGTCGGTGGGCCATGTACGAAGGTTCTCTGCCCGAAGACGTGCAGTCTAAATGGGTCGGGAATGATGAGTCCAACATCGGTTAGCGAAGGTGTTCTTGGGTGTTATATATATGGGTTTGCAATCCTCCCCTTGCAAGCTAGCTTTTAAGGAGGAGTTAGGCGGGTCCGTGTCATTTCTTGGTCTGTATTTGTCTGTTTTCTTTGTTAATTAATTTTTTTTTCCCTTCAAAAAATTTCTTCAATTGAGTACCGACCGAATTCAATTAGGATTTGATATTCTTGAAGCGTAAATCATTTTGCTCACATAATCATCAATTCTTGAATCACATCATTCAATTTGCAAAAGATAGAAGAGTGAGTGGAGTAAAACACGTGAGGGAGTGTGTGAGATTCGTTTTTTCTTTAACATTCTTTCAGGTGTAGAGCACATAATCTGGCAATGATACAAATGAGTCACGATTTGAGGACAAATCGTCTTGAGGAAAGAGGGAATGATGAGATCCAAGCAAGTAAGTAAATTTGGACGATTCGGAGGAGTCACCAAGGTTTTCAAAACATTGTTCAAGTTCAAGAACACCAATCTTGAAGGCTTTGGGTGATAATAGAAGACAATCAAAGACAAAATAGAGTTAATTGGGCTTTATTGAAAACTTATTGGAGTTATTTGGGCTTTAAATAATTTGGGCTGATTTATTTTAATTGTAATGGCTTTTTAAATTAAGTTAGTTCATTTAATTTTATGTTGGGTCTTAGTTTATGTATTGGGCTGAAACATTTAATTAACTTAAGCCCATATTTAATTATTTTAAACCCATGAGTATGTTTAGTGAGCCCAATTGTTAGGGGGCTAGGGTTTCATGTCATGTTTTATTTTCTTTGCTTATAAAAAGGCTTGTAACCCTAAGAAGATATAACAAGATGAATGGAGATGCAGCCAATTATGTTTAATTAAGAGAGTGAATTTTCTCTCTTGTTCTTTATGAACATGTGATCTTATCAAGCTTTGCTTGTGGCGATCAAACATGACTTATCTCCCACCTTCTCATCTATGTCTTGGGAGTGGCGTCAATATCATTCTTTTATAATTTTGGTTTTTGATTGAGTTCTAATCATTAGGTCAAAGTTCTTTATAACTTTAGTTCTTTGATTGACATATAATCAATGGGTCAAAATTTCTTATTTTTATAAACCTGTTTTAATCTTTGTTGGGGTTGTGTTTCAATTTAGTCTTGGGTGTCGTATCGTTATATACGGGGTTCGCATCACTGTCCACACTCAAAGTTTTGTCTCTAAGTTCTAAATAGAACTAATCGATTACACCAAGGTCACCCTTGAAATAATCACCTTGACTAATCTTCAACAAGAAAGTGACACACGTTTATGAAAGAAAATAATGGAACATGAAAGACATTCAAGAATCAATGAAGGCATAAAAGGAATTAATTGTGGTCAAATTGAGAAACAAATGGAAACAAAATGATTTCAAATAAACAAACTTAGAAAAAAACTAAAGTTTACCCCCTTGATTTGTGGAAGACTAGAATGGAATGGAAATAAATTTTATTTCTTTATGTAAGCAAGAATAAAATATGAAAGAAATAAAATTGATTCCTTCTTGTTTAGACAAGAACTTAAGGTAAGAAATGAAATTATTTTCTTAAAAAACTTTCCTTATATGCAAGATATCCAATTAAGAAAGTAATAAAATTTCACTCTCCTTCAATTAAGAATTTTCATTTTTTTTTCTTTTTTTTCTGTTGTTTCTTTCTTTTCTTTTTTCCTTTTTTTTTCGCCCTTTTTTTTTCTTTTTTTTTTTTTTTTGTTCAAAACTAAAAATCACACACAATGAAGAATATTTGTAACTTGTGAATAAAGATGAAAACAAAAAAAGCATAATAAATAGGACGTGAACAGTAACAAAAATGAACAAGTGAATATGGCAAAACAAACACGGTATTATACAGAAAGAAGATGAACAGATGTGAGTTTTTTTTTTTTTTCAAAGTAAATCCCAAATAAATTAACCTAAAGCTCTGATACCAAATGATGCGAACCCCGTATATAGCGATACAACACCGACAAACAATTGAATCAACAATCCCAAGAAAATTTAATTCAGGAACAAAGAAAATAAAATGAAATTATCTTGACCCAATGATTAGCGAATCACGAACCAAGATAACAAAGACACCACTCCCAAGAACAAGTGAAGAATGAGGGAGATAAGTCAAGTGATAAATCAAGAATCAAACCTTGATAAATTCTCAAAGTTCTTCAAGAACAAAGAGAGAAAACTTAAATTTTTATATCAAAATTGTCTAATCTCATTTTTTAGCATCACATGGCCTTTTATAGCTAAAATAAATAAAACCATAGCTTCTAAACATTGTATGGACGCCCTAGCCCATTAATACACCCCACTTGGGCTTAAAATAATTAAATATGACAGTCCAATATATAAACTAATGACCCAACATGTAATAAAACAAATTAAAGCTCAATAATGTCAAAGTTTGATACTTACCTCACTAATTAAATAAACTAATTTAATTAAACCAACTCCAAACACAAATTAGGTCCAAATTAATACAAACGAATTAAACCAGCCTAATATATCTTCAAATAGCCACCTAAGCCTAAGTCTTCAATATTTATGATCTTGGACTTGTTCTTGAGCTTGGATCATGTTTTGGAACCTTGGTGTTCTCTCCATGCCGTCCAACCTTTGTACAATACTCTAGACCTAAATCTTTTGAATTAGCCCATTTAAAGCTTCCTTCATCCTTTTAGCTCTAGCTCTTATAATAGGCCCTCAATTACAAGAGAGATGTTGACAGAGTTTGTGATAAGTGCATAACATGTAGACAGTCGAAGTCTCAGGCTCTACCGCATGGTTTGTATACACCTTTACCTATACCTAGTCAACCTTGGATTGATATTTCCATGGTATAGGCAAAGGTGTATACAAACCATGCGGTAGAGCCCCAGACTTCGACTGTCTACATGTTATGCACTTATCACAAACTCTCTCAATATCTCTCTTGTAATGGAGGGCTTATTACAAGAGCTAGAGCTAAAAGGATGAATAAGGCTTTAAATGGGCTGATTCAAGAGATTTAAGTGAAGAGTATTGCGCAATAAGGGTTGGATGGCATGGAGAGAATACCAAGGTTCCAAAACATGATCCAAGCTCAAGAACAAGTCCAAGATCATAAATATTGAAGACTTAGGCTTGGGTGGCTATTTGAAGATATATTAGGCTGGTTTAATTTGTTTGTATTAATTTGGACCTAGTTTAGAGTTGGTTTAATTAAATTAGTTTATTTAATTAGTTAGATAAGTATCAAACTTTGACATTATTGGGCTTTAATTTGTTTTATTACATGTTGGGTCATTAGTTTATGTATTGGACTATCATATTTAATTATTTTAAGCCCAAACTTAATTATTTTAAGCCCAAGTGGGGTGTATTAATGGGCTAGGGCATCCATGCAATGTTTAGAAGCTAGGGTTTCATTTATTTTAGTTATAAAAGGCCATGTGATGCTAAAAAACGAGATTAGACAATTTTGATATAAAAATTTAAGTTTTCTCTCTTTGTTCTTGAAGAACTTTGAGAATTTATCAAGGTTTGATTCTTGATTTATCACTTAACTTATCTCCCTCATTCTTCGCTTGTTCTTGGGAGTGACGTCTTGTTATCTTGGTTCGTGATTCGCTAATCATTGGGTTAAGGTACTTTCTTTTTATTTTTTTTTTGTTCCTGAATTAAACTTTCTTGGGGTTGTTGATTCAATTGTTTGTGGGTGTCGTATCGTTATATACGAGGTTCACATCAGGTTTGGGATCGTCGCACCGGATACAAAATCAATTTGCTGTTCAATCCCTCGTATTGAAGGTAAACCAGGTGGTGTGTCTTCGGGAAAGACATCATCATAATCCTGCAAAAGAGAGTTAATACTGTTCGGCAAATTTCCGACAAGATCATCAGTACACAAAAAAGCCTCGTTGTACATTAGTACTATAAAGGGCTGTTGTAATTGCAAAACTCTCTTGATCTCACTTTTTTTGGTAATGAAACAATATTTTTCCTCTCTTAAATTTACCAAGGCCGAATTTGATTTCTTTTTTTCTTTCTCAATTTTTTTGTCCTCTTTCTCTTTTTCTCTCGAATTTTGACTCGTTTCTTTTCCCTCATTCTCTTCCTTTTTATCTCTCTCTTCCTTTTGATCACTCTCTTTTTTTAACCTCACTTGATCCTCATATACTTGTTGTGATGTCAAAGGTAAAAGAGTGATTGGACGTTGATTGAGTACAAATGAGTATTTATTAGTAAACCCATCATGCTTGACCTTTCGATCAAATTGCCATGGTCGCCCTAGCAACAAATGTCCGGCTTGCATTGGAACGACATCACATAATACCTCATCTTCATATTTTCTGATTCGAAATGCAACTAACACTTATTTGTTTACTTTTAATTCGCCACTATCATTCAACCACTACAACTTGTAAGGCTTAGGGTGTCTCAATATGGGTAAGCCTAGTTTCTCCACCATGGTTGTGCTAGCAACATTAGTACAACTACCACCATCAATAATCACACTATATACTTTATCTTTGACGTAACACCTAGTGTGAAAGATGTTTCTCGTTGCACTTCGTCCACCTTCTTGGCTTGTACACTCAAAACCCTTCTCGCCACCAACAAATCTCCATGTATAGCAAATTCTTCTCCATAAACGTCCTTCAATGGTGGCATTTCATCGATGTCGAAATCTACATCATCGGTCACAATATCTCCAGTGTCTCGCATCACCATAACCCACTTGTTTGGGCATTGACTCGCTATGTGACCTCTGCCTTGACATTTAAAGCATTTAATATCACGATTTCATGCAGTAGTAGTGTCGAGTTTACCTTGAGAATCACGACTGGTGTTCACTGGCTTATGATCAGATTTGGACTTGAGAGTTGAGGACGACTGTGGCTTGTCCTCCTATCTTAAAGAACTTGGTTTCCAAGGGTTAAACCCTGGGTTATGTAAAACCCAAAACCTCGTTCATCGGTGAGCGAATTATTTTTTCGATGGATCGCGTTTTTGATCGAAAAAATATAATTCTCGAGTCCGAAAATATTCGGAATAATTATTTTAGAGTAATAAAAATAATTTTGTGAGCGTGAAGACGGATTCGAAATGTAAAAATAATTTCGAAGACGAAATCAAGTCGTAAGCGGATTCTCGGACGGACAGACGAAAATGGATTCAAGCTTCGAATAAGAATGGGAGAACGCATGAATTAGCATATTGCATGAACGGTACATAATTTCGACACGTGTCATCGTGTAAAAATGGAAGCAAGACAAGTGGCATGTTAGTGGAGGAAGAACCAATATCTAAGAGACAAGTGTATAGTGGTTATGGAGGAAAGTGACAAGTGTAAGATGACCATTAATATATATTTATAATCAAGTGAAAAGCAATCTAGGAAGAGAAAACTAGAAACATTTATTAAGCAATTTCGGTCACCATTTGTTGTCAACTCGAGAGACTTAATTTGAGAGAATAACTCAAGCAACCATTGGGTCCTCCCTCAAGAAAATTGAGAGCTCCTTCTTCTTCTTTTCCCTCCCCAAAGCCCAGAGCTCAATAGAGTGAGAGAGAGAGCTCGTGCAAGATTGAGAGAGACGTGAAAGAGGACAGTTCAAGCCACCATCACCCTCTCGATCAAGGAGCGAAGCTGCGAGCTGGTGAAGGAGAACGAGTAGCACCAGCAGCTACATGTGCTGTCCAAGCAATCCAGGTGGAGGATCTGATCTTGCATGCAAGCAAGGACGGACGATCTGCTATTGCCAAGTCGTGAACTAAGCTGCTACCGTGGAGCTGCTGCTGCTATCGTGGAGTTGCTGTCAGGCCTTGAGAGGAGCTGCTGCCAAGCCTCGAGGAGCTGCTGTCATGACCGCTGTCGCTGCTGTCGAAACTGAGATTCAAGCTGTCCGTGACCTGCACTTCGAAGCACGTGGCTGTTGGGTTTTTGTTTGAATGCAGTTTTGGGATGACAAACAACAGTTAATTGAAGGTTTTAAGTGTAGTTTTGAGGGAAGGCAGTGCATGCAGCTAGTATTTAGAAAGAGAGGGAGAAGAGTAAGTTGTTTGGAGCTGAAAACAGAAATGAGCTCGTTGTTTTGGATGTGTAGAAGCTGTTTCTGAGCAGATTCAGCTCATTCATCCGGTAAGTGCTATCCCATTAGCTTTGATGAGATGTTTTGGGTGGTTTTTATAACTTGCATGTCAATTTTGGATTGAAGGAAGCTCGGTTAAAAGTGAGGTAGAAGGGCAGTACCTTCGCGAGTAGTTTTTGAAGTTTCGAATTGATTTTTAAGAGGTACGTTGAGTTTTTATTAATTTTTTTTTATGGAAAATAGTTAGGATTAGTTTAGGATGATATTTGATGATGTTATGATTGAGTTTTAGGATTTAGAACCTCGTTAGTGCGAAGGCTCGTTCGGTTGAAATATTAATGCGATTTTGGATGATTTTTCGATGTTAGAATTGTGTGAAAAAATGCGTTGGAGGGGCTGTTATATTATGTTTGTACTTTTGAGTTTGTTGTCTTGAAAAATGATGTATAATGGTGTATTTTAGGATTGAATAGTCGTTCGATAATCGAGAAAATCGTTTCTAAGCGATTCGGATAAGTTTTTCGCGAATGTGAATGTTATTTAGTTGCGAGTTTCGTTGTCGAATGTGGAAATGTAATTGATGTTTAGCAAGCTGCCATTTATGTTATTAAGCTCTTTAAGATGATAAATGTTGACGGTAGGATAGTTTGAATTACAATAAAGTTAATCGGATAGTTTCGTTGCGCGATATTATAAGAAATCGTTGATTTTCGAAGTCGAAACGAAAAATGAATAATCGTTTAGCTTGCTGCCATGATTTTCATTTTTGTGTTTTAAAGTGTTTGAATATTCGTTTTCCATGATTTAAGTATAGTCACAAGTAGTATTAACGATAAGCTTGATTAGAATTGTTGTATTCGCACGAAAGGCTAAAATCGATAATCCGCGGTAAGTCGTCGAAATCGCGTGAGTTTTATGTTATTCGTTTAGCTTTGCTTATCCTTTTTGATGAATCCATTAGAATGTGATTTCGATGATATTGCTTTAGATTCGAATAGCATAGTTACGACATGCTTATATTAGAATGTTAAATTATTTAGGTATCGGTAAGGCGGAAGAAATCGAAGTTGAGGAAGTATCGTGAGGTAGAAAATCAGAAAGTTTCCGTGAGTTAGAAATCGATGAGTGTAAATTGTTTTATGAAATGATAAATGCACTATGATTACTATGCTTTCATGAAAGATTGAAACGTTTTTAATATTTAAATGAATTTATATGAATGATGTACGCTTATAAATGTTTTTATATATGCATCTAAAGAAATATTGATTTTGTGAATTTATTATTGAAATGTGCTTTTATGTTTTGAGTTCTAATCGAAGAAATATGTTATACAACAATTATTTTATCATGTTAATGTATTTCAAAACCGATGGCTACCCAATCCCTATTATATGATTGAAATATGACTGTTATGCAGTCGAAGTGCCTTATTGCGCGTATGGCATGTCTGTGGGGGAAAATCCACTAACTATAGGGGGGGGGGGGATCAAGTCTGTCATGTCACCCTCTACGCGTATATAAGGTACTATTATGACTGATGCCTTATGTGTAGCGAGGTAACATTCCGTGGCATAGTGGCTTATGAATGATATTGACCGTCCCCACCACCGGTGTCCTAGGACCGGGCGGTGATCATGATTTCCCTAGGTCCCATTTGATACATGTTTTATAACTGAGGATACGATTTATAAATTTATGATTATGTTATGAATGAATTTCAAATAAGTTATGTTACGTAATGAAAACTTTTCGATACATATAATCCTGTTTTCAAGCAAATATGTATATAAATGATTATGTAATAATAAGAAATTTATGTTTGAATAGCTCATTATAGAACTTAGACATTTTTAAATGATTTTAGAGAGGAAAGCTTATTTAGAAATGCATAACACTCACTGAGCCCTTTTAGCTCATTATTTTCTTGTTTATTTTATGAAAAACTCCCCAGGCACAGGTTCTAGTCCTCCAGGCGATAGATCTCCAGCTCAAGAATAAGCGAGCTTATTAGATGACCATCACTGAGAAATTAAAGTAGTTGTTTTGATGTATAATGGATTTAGTGTAATGTACATGTTTAAGTTTTATAATTACGATTACGATGTCATGTATATGGAATGTTTTAAATTTGAAATGGTTTTGGTTTTGAATACTTGATTTGTGATTGAACATTGATTTTGAGATGGACTTGAGGTCCCATTTGGAAGTGAAAAAGAATGTATGCATTTAGAAATGTTTATAAATTATTTTACAGGTGTTTGTAAAGATTAGAAATATCGGAGAAACAGCCGTTGTACTGCCAAAATTTTTCCACCCTAATTTTTAAATGATTAAAAAATGAAATTGTTTTACAGCTTTGCTTCACGGAGTTCTTTAAGTCACCTGCATAAAAACTGTAAGGATTCTGTGGGTTACCGGGAGGGCTCCGCTCGGATCTCTATAGGGTTAATCCGGGTTGGGTCCTTTCAAGTGGTATAAGAGCCAGGTTATTAAAAAATATATATATAAATTACAAAAACCCACTTCCAAAAATGATTTAATGTTTTTCAAAAATTGCATGATTTCCTTCATGATTTCTTTCAACGTTCTTTTAGAATCAAATATATTACATGATGATATAAGTTTAAATTTCATAGAAATGCGTCGTCGAGGTCGCCGCCTACTAGAAGAGCTGTCGCAGGGACTCATTCGCTATCAGAGGAACAAATGGATGAGTCCGTGAATGTTCCTCAGGATGCAGTCCCAACCGAATCGTCCCAATCAAGATCATCTCAGCCCTAGAACCTGAAGGAGGAAATGCACAAATGGAATAGATGGCACAATTATTAGCCGTAGCACTTCGTCAGCCGCAAGAAGCAGAGGGTTCTATTGAAAGGGCTCGAAAGTTAGGAGTCAGAAATTTTGATGGAACTAGTGAACTGGAGGAAGCTTTATCTTGGTTAGAGAATAATGAGGGGATCTTTGAGGTTATGGGATGTCCAGAAAAATAGATGGTGACATTTTTAGCCTTCCTATTGAAAGATAGGGCCAATGACTGGTGGAAGGCATTGCAGAGACGGAATCCAGAAGGGGTATTCTGGACCCAATTCAAAAGCGAGTTCATGGATAAATTCTTTCCTAAAAGCTATAAAGATGCCAAGATTGAGGAGTTCTTCAAGCTGGAACAGGGTACACTTTCCGTATCAGAATATGAGAGAAAATTTTTAGAATTGGTGAAGCATGTTCCGTTTATTCAAGATAATGAAGAACAGAAGAGCAAAAGATTCGCAGTAGGTCTAAACCCAAAAATCAGGACCTACGTGGCATCAACTGCACATGATCAGTATGGTCAATTGGTAGAGGCTACAATCAAGGTCGAAAAGAGCATGGGAGAGAAACTCAGAGTGACACCCAGAATTTGAAGCACGTCGGATCAACTTAGACATAAGGAGGAGCTAGCAAGCAAGCCAAAAGTGGAGGAAAGTCAAAGTGGTTTGATGGTCATCAGTCAAGATTCAAGGCACAATCCAGCCAAGGCTCCGTAAAACCACCGACTGGATTAAAAAATGCTGGAAGCATGCAAAGAACCTGGCTAGAATGTGTGAAATGTGGTAAATTCCATCCTAGTAAGTGTATATTGGGCTCAGATGTATGTTATAAATGTGGTCAGAGAGGTCACTTTGTGCGGGATTGCCCGCAGTTAGCTTTCGGTGGTAGATCAGATGTGGGACCAGCAGGACTAGACCAGGAGTAGAGAGGTGCTCAGGCTAAAGGCCCCACTTCATCCAATAAACCGAGCAGACCAGCAAGTAGGGATAAAACGTTCAGAGGACCGGCAGGCAGACCCCAGACTCAAGCTAGAGTTTTTGTAATGACCCAGCAGGATGCAGACGCTACTCCAAAAATAATATCGGGTATGATCTTCGTAATTAGTGTTTATATCTTTGACTTGGTGGTGAATTAAGATTGTTATGAATAATTGATGATAGAATTTGGATTGGTTTATACACCTTAATGTACCTTCTTTTAGATATTTAGACATTTGAAATTTTGAGGACGAAATTTTTATAAGGAGGGGTGAATTGTAAAACCCAAAACCTCGTTCGTCGGTGAGCGAATTATTTTTCCGATGGATCGCGTTTTCGATCGAAAAAATATAATTCTCGAGTCCGAAAATATTCGGAATAATTATTTTAGAGTAACAAAAATAATTTCGTGAGCGTGAAGACGGATTCGAAATGTAAAAATAATTCCGAAGACGAAATCAAGTTCTAAGCAGATTCCCGAACGGACGGATGGAAACGGATTCAAGCTTCGAATCAGAATGGGAGAACGCATGAATTAGCATATTGCATGAATGGTACATTATTTCGACACATGTCATCGTGTAAAAATGGAAGCAAGACAAATGGCATGTTAGTGGAGGAAGAACCAATATCTAAGAGACAAGTGCATAGTGGTTATGGAGGAAAGTGACAAGTGTAAGATGACCATTAATATATAAATATAATCAAGTGAAAAGCAATCTAGGAAGAGAAAACTAGAAACATTCATTAAGCAATTTCGATTACCATTTGCTGTCAACTCAAGAGACTTAATTTGAGAGAATAGCTCAAGCAACCATTCGGTCCTCCCTCAAGAAAACCGAGAGCTCCATCTTCTTCTTTTTCCTTCCCAAAGCCGAGAGCTCAACAAAGTGAGAGAGAGAGCTCGTGCAAGATTGAGAGAGACGTGAGAGAGGACAGTTCAAGCCACCATCACCCTCTCGATCAAGGAGCGAAGCTGCGAGCTGGTGAAGGAGAACGAGCAGCACCAGCAGTTGTATATGCTGTCCAAGCAATCTAGGTGGAGGATCTGATCTTGCATGCAAGCAAGGACGGACGATCTACTGCTACCAGGTCGTGAACTGAGTTGCTACCATGGATGAGTGCTGCTTCCATGGAGCTGCTGCTGCTGTCGTGGAGCTGCTGTCAGGCCTTGAGAGGAGCTACTGTCGTGACCTGCTGCTGCTACCGTGACCTGCTATCGATACTGAGATTCAAGCTGTCTGTGACCTGCACTTCGAAGTAAGTGGCTGTTGGGTTTTTGTTTGAATGCAGTTTTAGGATGACAAACAATAGTTAATTGAAGGTTTTAAGTGTAGTTTTGAGGGAAGGCAGTGCATGCAGCTAGTATTTGGAAAGAGAGTGAGAAGAGCAAGTTGTTTGGCGCTGAAAACAAAAATTAGCTCGCTGTTTTGGACGTGTAGAAGCTGTTTCTGAGCAGATTCAGCTCATTCATCGGGTAAGTGCTGTCCCATTAGCTTTGTTGAGATGTTTTGGGTGGTTTTAGAACTTGCATATCAATTTTGGATTGAAGGAAGCTCGGTTAAAGGTGAGGTATAAGAGCAGTACCTTCACGAGTAGTTTTTGAAGTTTCGAATTGATTTTCAAGAGGTACGTTGAGCTTTTATTAATTTCTTTTTGATGGAAAATAGTTAGGATGAGTTTAGGATGATGTTTGATGATGTTGTGATTGAGTTTTAGGATTTAGAACCTCGTTAGTATAGAGGTTCGTTCGGTTGAAATATTAATGCGATTTTGGATGATTTTTCGATGTTGGAATTGTGTGAAAAAATGTGTTGTAGGGGCTGTTATGTAGAGATTAGGGGCTGTTATGTTATGTTTCTACTTTCAAGTTCGTCGTCTTAAAAAATGATGCATAATGGTGTATTTTAGGATTGAATAGTCGTTCGATAATCGAGAAAATCGTTTTCGAGTGATTCGGATAAGTTTTTCATGAATGTGAATGTTATTTAGTTGCGAGTTTCGTTGTCGAATGTGGAAATGTAATTGATGTTTAGCAAGCTGCCATTTATGTTATTAAGCTCTTTAAGATGATAAATGTTGACGTTAGGATAGTTTGAATTATAATAAAGTTAATCAGATTTTGTTGCGCGCGATTATAAGAAATCGTTGATTTTTGCAGTCGAAACGAAAAATGAATAATCGTTTAGCTTACTGCCATGATTTTCATTTTTGTGTTTTAAAGTGTTTGAATATTCATTTTCCATTATTTAAGTATAGTCACGAGTAGTATTAACGATAAGCTTGATTCGGTGAGTCGTCGAAATCGCGTGAGTTTTATGTTATTCGTTTAGCTTCGCTTATCCTTTTTGATGAATCCATTAGAATGTGATTTCGATGATGTTGCTTTAGATTTGAATAGTGTAGTTACGATATGCTTATATTAGAATGTTAAATTATTTAGGTATCGGTAAGGCGGAGGAAATCGAAGTTGAGAAAGTATCGCGAGGTAGAAAATCGGGAAGTTTCCGTGAGTTAGAAATCCGTGAGTGTAAATTGTTTTATGAAATGATAAATGCACTATGATTACTATGCTTTCATGAAAGATTGAAACGTTTTTAATATTTAAATTAATTTATATGAATGATGTACACTTATAAATGTTTTTATATATGCATCTAAAGAAATATTGATTTTGTGAATTTATTATTGAAATGCACTTTTATGTTTTGAGTTTTAATCGAAGAAATATGTTATACAACAATTATTTTAGCATGTTAATGTATTTCAAAACCGATGGCTACCCAATCCCTATTATATGATTGTTATGCGGCCGAAGTGCCTTATTGCGCGTATGGCATGTCTGTGGGGGAAAGTCCACTAACTATGGAGGGGGGGGGGGTGGGATGGGGATCGAGTCTGTCATGTCGCCCTTTATACGTATATAAGGTACTATTGTGACTGATGTCCTATGTGCAGCGAGGTAACATTCCGTGGCATAGTGGCTTATGACTGATATTGACCGTCCTCACCACCGGTGTCCTAGGACCGGACGGTGATCATGATTTCCCTGGGTCCCATTGGATATATGTTTTATAACTGAGGATACGATTTATAAATTTATGATTATGTTATGAATGAATTTCAAATGAGTTATGTTACATAATGAAAACTTTTCGATGCATATAGTCATGTTTTCAAGTAAATATGTATATAAATGATTATGTAATAATATGAAATTTATGTTTGAATAGCTCATTACAGAACTTAGACATTTTTAAATGATTTTAGAGAGGAAAGCTTATTTAGAAATGCATAACACTCACTGAACCTTTTTAGCTCATTATTTTCTTGTTTATTTTATAAAAAACTCCCCAGGAGCAGGTTCGAGTCCTCCTGACGACAAATCTCCAGCTCAAGAATAGGCGAGTTTATCAGACGACCATCACTGTGAAATTAAAGTAATTGTTTTGATGTATAACAAATTTAGTATAATGTACATGTTTAAGTTTTATAATAACGATTACGATGTCACGTATGTGGAATGTTTTAAATTTGAAATGGTTTTGGTTTTGAATACTTGATTTGTGATTGAACATTAATTTTGAGATGGTCCTGAGGTCCCATTTGGAAGTGAAAAAGAATGTATGCATTTAGAAATGTTTATAAATTATTTTACAGGTGTTTGAAAATGTTGGAAATATCGGAGAAATAGCCGTTGTGCTGCCGAAATTTTTCCACCCTAATTTTTAAATGATTAAGAAATGAAATTGTTTTACGACTTTGCTTCACGAAGTCCTTTAAGTCACCTACATAAAGACTGTAAGGATTCTGTGGGGTACCGAGAGGGCTCCGCTCGAATCTCTACAGGGTTAATCCTGGTTGGGTCCTTTCATGTTGTGGCCTACACAGGTGCCTCCCCTCCTCTTGAAGTGGCTCCATGATAATGGTCATGTTAATGTTGCATCTTCACCCGGTCATAAATGTCTTGATTCAACCCTTGCAAGAACCTTGCCATGGGTACCTTTGGATCCTCTTCTACATTGGCCCTAATCATGGCTTTCTCTATTTCTTGATAATACTCCTCTACACTCCGATGCCCTTGCAAACTTTTGTATAATTCTCAGTAATAATGGCTCGGCACAAATTGCTTCCTCATCACCACCTTCATATCTTCCCATGTTTAGAACGGTTGCTTTAGTTTCGATACCTATTCAACACCAGTTGATCCCACCAAACAGGAGCATAATCGAAAAATTCAATGGCTGCTAGTATCACCTTCTTAAGCACAGAATAACTGTGGCAATCGAAGACTAACTCCACCTTCCTTTCCCACTCAAGATAGGCTTCCAGATCGGCTTTTCCTTGGAACGACGAAATCTTCATCTTAATACTACCCAAATTATTGTCCTCCCGATTCCTAACTTCTCTATTCCTATTCCCTCGTCTCGTCTAAACCTACCCCGATTCAATGGTGGCTCATTCAATTCCTCCAACTCTTCCAACTCCTCCTCTTCTTCTTCAATGTCACCCTAATGCTCTCTTTGTTGCATTCGCCTAAGTGGTGGCCTAACAGGTGAATTTCGTTGCCTTCTATTCTCCACTTCTAACCTATCCAACCTCTCATGGAGTTGCTCATTCTCAGCCCTCATCATTCGTCTCACCTCACCCAAAATTGCCTGTATTTGTAGGTTAGGAATGGTTGACTGTTGTATCTCTTTAGTTGAGTTTTCTTCTTGGTTGCGTGACATGGTTATAACCTACAAAATGGAAGTAGGAATAATATAGAAAGGACCTCACTACACTCCCTCACGTGTATCACTCAAAATTATGAATCACTCAATTTTCGCTCGTGTTTCACTCAATTGGCTTTTACCCTCTAATATGCTCACCTCTCTTGTCTTTTTCCACTCGTGAATTCTCTTTCGGTTCTTTTCAAACTAACAAATAATATTCAAAATTACACGTAGCAATTTGCCAAAGACTTACCAACCAAAAAAGGTAATACTGATATGAACTCGTACGAACAAGATTTCGGATTGTCGAAAAGGAAAAAAATTTCGACTCAAGAATTTCACACTTGAAATAAGGGTCAGATTAAGACTCGTGGACACTCGAATAATAGAAAGAAAAAAAAATTATTTTTTTTTGAAGAGTTTCTAGACTTTTTTTTTTTACGATCCTCTTGCTTTCTTCTTCTCTTTTCTTTCTTTTCTTTTCTTTTGTTTTCTTTTCTTTAGGATCTTTTTTTTTTCTTTTTAATAAAAACTAGAATGGAACGAAAACGGAATTTAAAGACAAAAATAAAACTAGAATGAAACGGAAACGAAATTTAAAGATGAAAACAAAGAAAGTAAAAAGATAGGTAAACCTGACCTAGAACCGTGCTCTGATACCAAACTGATACGAACCCCGCCAACCCGTGATGAAACCCGTAATCAAGAGAAGAAACCAAGACCGTTTTCTAAGACAAGTTCGAATGATGGAACCACGACCCGCTACCTATGACGAGGTAAGAACCTTGGTATGGTGAAGACACCGCAATAAAAAATGGAGGGTTGATTGATAAGTCGAAGTTTCAAACGCCACGGATAATTTTGATAAGTTCGAAAGTTGTTCAAAGAACCAAAGAGAAATTTGGTCTCACAAATATGATGAATAACCTCCCCCTCTTCATTAATATTACGCCTATTTATAGGCTGAAAAATACAAGTCTGAATTCGGAAATTACAAGCATTAAAATCAAAGAAAATCATGCCTATTCTAAAAAGGAAATTTCAGATTACAATCATTAAAGCAAATGATGCCTAAGACAAAAAAGAAAAGTCTAAGATTCTAATTATTATTTCTGATTTTACTAGAAACCTAAATAGGAAAGTTGACTCTTCTCCCATCATACTTGATGAATTCATGCCAAAGATACATGCCCATTAAATGCAAAGATTAGGTTTGACTTGGACTGGAATCCTCTAGAACTTGGATCAAGTTGATGTATTTTAGTTGCTCATGTGGGCTTCCATCAATGGGCTTCCATGATTGTATTTGAGTGCAAACTTCTTGAATCAGCTCGTTAAGTGCTTCATTGAACTTTTTAGCTCGAGCCCTCGTAACCGGTCCAATAGGGATTTGAATTGGATCCTTTGGAGACACACCTTGAACCGCATCATGATGGGTCTTGATGAATTTAGCATAAAATTCAAAAGAATTCAAGTAGTTAGCTAAGTGTAAATATTTGGCCAATGTACCCCATTTTATATAATTGTGATATTTGATGTGTTTAGTTAAATTCTATGATGTATTTCATGCTTAGGAATGTAATTTTGGTGAGGAAAATTGAATTGGATGGATGGGTTAAAATGGGGTGTGCATTCGGCCAAGAAGGGATATAACAATAAAAAAATTTTGTTTAATGCTTTGCTAAGAAAATTGAGCTTCCATAGTGATGTTTTGAATGTTTAAAAATTAAGAAATCAAACGAAAAATATATGCGCTTAATCAAGTTAGTTACAAAGTGATTATAGGCATTTAAAAATGTTGATTGGATAAATATTCATTAGTACGTTTGCAATGGAAATGTTTGTATCGAATTGATTTTTAGTTCGATGCTTTCTAAATATAATGAAGGCAGAATTATGTAGGTAGTTCGGAAATTGAGGAAACCCTAAAAGCATGTGATTTTGTGAATTGTCATCAGGTGAGTGTCTTTTCATTGATTGATTTGTTAAAATTAATATACTTGATGTGTTTTAATAAAATTTAATTGAAACGAATGACTTGAAATGAAATAATTTTATATGAATTGAAAAATTTATCTCATAAAGTATAGATTGCATGGATTGGAAATATATTCATAAGCCTATGGTATGCCTCGAAAATATTATAGTTATCTCCGGTTGAGGTAAATTACCTGAAGCGTGCATTAGCAGTATCGGGGAGTTTGTCACTAATAGCGGGAGGAAATCCACAGGGGGGACTATGTTGAGTTAGTGGTTTAGTTCAGTATATCGTCCAATGCACGTATATGGTACATTATTAGCTAGCTTTTACCTAAGCGAGGAAAAATGTCGCTCTGTAGCGAGGGAAAAATTCCGTTACATAATACCGGATAGATGGCCTGAACGAGAGAAAATTTTGGTAAGGCTGAAGTGAGGTAAAATTCTGCTCTTTACCTAGGATATCATGTGGTACGGACCGTTAGTGAGTAGCTTGATTTATTTTGACATTTTCAAAATAATAAATGTCACCACTATTTACTTTTTTATTAGACAATTGAAAGCATATGGTCAATTTGATTTATTATTCAGTTTTAAAATAAAAATAAATAATGTTCATAAAAATAAATTATCCATACATTTAATTAAAATATAGTTTTTAAAGAAAAAGCAATTTTGATATTATAACTTTTACAGGTTTTCAAACTTCAAGGAGGCATTTTATAGTTTTAAATTTGAAACAAAATTTTATGACACTCACTGAGCTTATTTAGCTCACATAGTTTTGTGTTTTATAAACAAAACCTTCATAGAGACAGATGCAGGTACCGGAACATCAAGAGCAGGGAGCCAAGGACTACAGCTCAAGACTAGATAGATCTAGTCGGGAGTGCAGCTATAACTATACATATGCATTTTATATTGGGAAAATTCTTAAAAATTTGTATATGGCATAATGTATAACTTTTCTTTGTTTTTGAAAATGTATAAATGAATTGATATGCATGACTCATGTTTGCGTTTTAAATTATTTTAAAATTGAATGACATATTTGGGGTTGCCTGTGAATCTGATGAGAATAAAGAAGCATCACCAAAGGATCCATTGTATATTCCAGTTGGGCCAATAACAAGAGTAAGAGCTAAGAGGTTCAAAGAAGCACTTAATGGATTGGTTCAAGAGATTTGGACTGATGTTAAAATGGCGAATTCCAAGATGGGCCCAAAAGAAGATCGATACTGTAAAACCCAAAATTTTTATCGTCATTGAGCGAATTATTTTTCTAATTGGATCGTGTTTCGATCGGAAAAATATAATTTTCAAGACCGAAAATATTTGGAATAAGTATTTTCAAGGAATAAAACTAATTTTAGAGTGCAATGACGGATGTGAATTTTAGTAAAAAACAAAAAAAAATAATCCCGATGACGAAATTAAGTCATAAGCGGTTTCCCAGACGGACGGACGAAATCGGATTCGAGCCTGGAATCGGAATGGGAGAACGCATAAATCAACTTGTGGCTTATTGGTGCATGGCTTTGACAAATGTCAAGCATTCGGTTAGAAAGCAAAACAAATGTCATGCATGCATATAGGAAAGGTGACAAGTGGCCAAAAAAAAAAAATAATAATAATAATAAAAAATAAAAATAAAAAGAAGCTAACAAGCTCGGTCAATAACATTTCTTCATTTCAAAAACTGAAACCAAAGTAAGAGTGAGAGGAAGAGACATTCGGCCACCATACTTCTTCAAGCTAAAATCAGAAACCAAAAAGCAAGAAGTGTTGCCGTGAGCTAAAGAGAGAACCGAGAGCCTTTGTATGTCATCTTCTTCTTCTTCATCCTTCTTTCCTCTTGCCCGAGAAGCAAAGAAGATTCAGCCGTGAGCTGGTGATGAAGGAGCTGCTACCAGAAAGGTGTGCATGTGCAGCTCGTGGGCAACCAGACCGTGAACCAAGTGCTGTTGTGAGAGTTGCTGCTGTGGAATGAGCGTTGTCGTGACCAAGCTGCTGCGGTGAACCGTGAAGAGCAATGAAGATTGAGCATAAACTGTTGGTGCATGTGCTGTTCAAGCCCCAAAGTGACCAGATCTGAGCTTGCATGCAAAGGCTGATTCAAGGAGAAGAGCATCCAGGCCGTGAATTGGAAGAGCAGCAAAGCTGCTGCCGTGACCTGGAGCTACTGCCTTGGTGAGCTGCTGGGGTCGCTGTTGAGGTGCTGTTGTGCACCAGATACTCCCATTTGCTGCCGAGCTGAAGCTGTTTTACTGCTGGCGTGAAGACGCTGTTGCTGCCAAGCGTGGAGTTGCTGCTACCAGGTGCTGTTGCCGGGTCCTCGCTGCTGCCAGACGCGACTTGCTGTTGTTGTCGTGGATGGGAGCTGCTGCCGATCTGGAGCTGTTCTGCTGTTAGCGTGGAAGTGCTGGTGCTGCCGTGATGAAGTCCCTGCTGCTGGCAAGTGTTGAAGCTGCTGCTGCTGCCTAACCGTGATAGTTGCTGCCGTGACACGGTCCTTGATGCTGCCTAATGTTATCGCCGTGTCTTGCTGCTTGAGTGAGTTGCTGTCGTCACAAGTTGACATCGTGCGAGCTACTGCCAAGTCAGGCCGAGAGCTACTCAGCAATCCTGAAGTGAAGACTGTTGCTGTGGAAGGGGACAGCTTGCTGTCGTGGGAGTTTCGTCGCCGTCGCGAACGTTTGAGAGTTGTTTCGAAGCAAAGGACAGCTCTCTCGAAGGTAATCGCTGTCCCGTTGGTTTTATATTGATGTTTCGATAATTTTATATAGGTTGCATGTTAATTGGATTGAAGGGAACTCGCGGATAAAAGCGATAGAGTAGGCAGTACCCTTGCGCGATTGTTTCGAAGTTTCGAGTCAAGTTCCGAGAGGTATATTGAGTTTTATGAACTTCTTTTGGATGGATTTTGATGATGTTGAGTTATGGATAATAATTGATGATGTTATGATTGGGTTTAGAACTTCAAATCTCGTTAGTGAGGAGGTTCGCTCAATAATTGTTTGGTTGTGTTGGAATGAAATAGTTATCATTTGTTTTCGTCGCGATTCAAGTGCGGATTGTTATGATATGATATAGGAACTGTCATGTAGTGCTTTTATTTCCAAGTTGTTATCATGAAGAGGTGATGCTTTTTAGTGTATTTTAAAGTGTCGAAATATCGTTCGGGTGTTGATAAATTGTTTTCAAGCGATATGGATTAGTTTTCCACGAATGCGAATGTCATTTGGTTGTGATTTTTCGTTGTCGAATGTGATTAAGAAATTGATGATTAGCAAGCTGCCATTTATGTTATTAAGCTCTTTAAAACGATAAATGTTAACATTAGGATAGTTTAAATTGGAATAGAGTCAATCGGATAGTTTCATTGCGTATAATTTTAGGAAATTGTTGATTTTCGGAGTCGAAATGGAAAAATATAAATTGTTAAGTTTGCTGCCATATTTTTCACGTGTACGCTTTATGATGTTTAAATCTTTATTTTACTTGATTTAAGTTAAGTCACGAATATTATGGACGATAAGTTTATTTGGAAATGAAGGAATCGCGCGAAGCGTTAAAGGCGATTAGTCGCGATAGTTAGTTAAACTCGCGTAAATTTTATGTTGTTCGTTTAGGTTCGCTTATTCTCTTCGTTGAATTCTTTAGATTGTGGTTTCGATGAGGTTGCTTTAGATTCGATTGGTGTAGTTCCGGCATGCTTATATTAGATTGTTAACTTATTTAGGCAGCGATAAGGCGAAGGAAAGCGAAGTTGAAAAGGTAGCGCAAAGTAGAAAGTTTGATCGTTTCCGTGAGTTAGAAATCGGTGAGTGTAACTTGTTTTATAAATGATAAATGCAATATGATTTCTATATGATTTTTATGCTTTCATGCAAAATTTAAATGTTTTAATACTTAAATGAATTTATATGAATGATATACGCTTTACAGGAATGTTATACGGTTCGAATTGTTTATATTTGTATTTAAAGTAATATTGATCGTAAACTTGTTATTGAAATGTACTTTTATGTTTTGTTTTATAAGCGAAGGAACATGCTTTACAAATACTATTTTAGCATGATAATGTATTTCAAAACCAATGGCTACCCATCCCCATTATGACTGAATTATGATTGTTATGCGGCCGAAATGCCTTATATCGCGTATGGCATGTCTGTCGGGGGAAAGTCCACTAACTATAGGGGGGGGCGATCGAGTCTGTCATGTCGCCCTCTACGCGTATATAAGGTACTATCATGAATGATGCCCTATGTGCAGCGAGGTAACATACTGCGGCATAGTGGTTATGAATGAGATTGCACGTCCCCACCACCGGTGACTCAAGACCGGGCGGTGATCATGATTTTCCCGGGTCCCATTGGATATATGTTTTATGACTGAGGATTGATTTATGATTTTATGAGTTTATTTATGAATTTATGATTATGTTATGAACGAATTTTACGATGCTTATAATTTTGTATCTTGTTTTCAAGTGAATTATGATGGTATACTATTATGAAATGCACGTTTTAATTAAGATATTTCAAAACTTCGCATTTTGTCAAAAGATTTTAGAAAGGAAACGTATTTCGAACTGCATAACACTCACTGAGCCTTTTTAGCTCATTATTTTTCTTGTTTATTTTGTTTTAAAACTCTCCAGGCGCAGGATCGAGTCCTTCAGGCGGCAGATCTCCAGCTCAAGAGTAGGCGAGTTTATCAGGCGACCGAAACTGTGAAAACAAAGTAAATTTTTGTTGTATAACGGATTTTAATGTAATGTAAATATTTTAGTTTTATAACTTTAATTACGTTAGCATGCATGTGGAATGTTTTCTTTAAGTTGAAGTGGTTTTAGTTGTAAAGACTAGAATTGCATTGAAATGTGGATTTTGCGATGGACCTGAGGTCCCTTTTGGAAGTGGAAATGAATGTATGCATTTTGAAATTATTATTAATTGTTTTACAGGTGTTTTGAAAAAGTTGAAAATGTCGGAGAAACAGCCGTTGTGCTGCCGAAAATTTTTCACCCTAAATTTTTAAGTAATAAGAAATTAAATTGTTTTACGGCTTAGCTTCACGGAGTCCTTTTAAGTCACCTGCATGAAGATTGTAAGGATTTTGTGGGGTGCCGGGAGGGCTCCGCTCGGATCTCTTCAGGGGAAATCCGGGTCGGGTCCTTTCAGATACTTAATTAATTTAATTAAAGCAATTGATGGGCCTGATTGTAGCTAATTTCTTGCCCATGAAGTTGATTTCTTGGTCATGAAGACTTTTCATTGTGGAGTTGATTGCTTGGTCATAAAGACTTCCAATTTTGAGTTGATTTCTTACCTATTATGTTCAAGGCAATTAGTTATCAATTTTATTCTTCTTTCCTTATTGTAAGAGGTTGACTTTCCTTTTTCTTTTATAGGCTTAATGGGCTTAATTGCCTAATTAATTATTTCCTTTTGCTTCTTAGAGTTTTTAGCTATATAAATCAGTGTAACCCTAAAGGGAATTCAATTCATGATTAATAATATTTGTGAGAGTATTCTCTTTGGTTCTTCGTAGAACTTTTCGAACTTATCAGGATTTTCCTGTGGCGTTCTTCCTAGACTTATCAATCAATTCTTCCATCGTTGATTGTGGCGTTTTCATCATACCAAGGTTCTTGCTTCCATATAAGCAACGGGTCGAGGTTTCCATACAAATCTGATTCTAGGTGATCTTGGAACCCTACTTGATTCACGGGTTTTGTCAGTTCTTGGCGTGGTTCGTATCAGTTGGTATCAGAGCACGGTTTAGTCTCAGGTTTTCCTATCTTCTTTATTTTATTCAAAAAAAAAATCAGAAACAAAAAAAAAAAAAAAAAAAAGAAAAATCAGAAAAAAAAAAGAGAAAAAAAAATCCGAAAAAAAAAGTGTGATTTGAGAATTAATTCCTACAATCTTGTTTCAATTTTACAAATTTGTTTTCCTTTTTTTTTTTATTCTCAATCCAAATTTCTTGGTACCATCAAACCCATAAAATTCCATCACACATAACATTGTATTCTTTTCTCTTTCCCTAGCCATTGAATCCAAATTTTTCGTGGTGAGTTTGGGGTGAATTGTTGCTGGAAATTTTGATAGTTGTTTGATTAGTTTGATAAGAACCTATAGAGGATACTACGAGTGGGAAAAGGCAAGAGAGTGTGAGTGTATCAGAGGGTAAAAGCCTGATTTAATTGAGTGAAACACGAGTGGAATTGAGCGAATCATATTCTTGAGTGAAACACGTGAGGGAGTGTAGTGAGGTCCTTTATTTTTATTTTTTTTGTCTCTTTTCTAACCTGATTTTGCAGGGTCCAATATGTCACACAATCAAGAAGAAAATTCAAGCGAAAACAATCAACAACCAACCATCCCGAATATACAAATGCAGGCGTTGTTGGGAGAGATGAGGCGGATGATGAGGGTAGAATTAAAGCACATATACGAGAGGTTGGATAGGGTAGAAGAGGTAACACAGCGGGGGCAGCCATAAAACATTCCTAATATGCATAGGAGGGATAGAATTTAGCCTAGGGGAGTGAGAGATGAAGATGAGGAGTACGTTGGGAATGAGTTTGAGGAAGAAGATGATAGGGATTCGATTGCTAGCAATAGGAGGTATGGTGGTCGGAATAGAGGAGCGAGGCGTCGGGAAGACAACAATTTGGGTAGTATTAAGATGAAGATTCCGTCTTTTCAAGGCAGGTCAGATCTGGAAGCTTACCTTGAGTGGGAAAAGAAGATGGACTTCATTTTTGATTGCCATAACTATTCCGAAGCAAAGAAGGTAAAACTTGCTGTAATTGAATTTTCTGATTATGCTGTTACGTGGTGGGATCAGCTTGTTATAAATAGGAGGCGGAATAGGGAACGTGCAATAGAGACATAGGGAGAGATGAAAGCAGTGATGAGGAAGCGGTTCGTTCCAAGCCACTACTACCGGGAGTTGTACAAGAAATTGCAGGGACTTAGACAAGGGAGTCTAAGTATGGAAGACTACTACAAGGAGATGGAGATTGCAATGATTCGGGCTAATGTAGAGGAGGTTCGAGAAGCTACCATGGCCAGATTTTTGATGGGGTTAAATAAGGAGATCCATGATAGGGTGGAGTTGCAACATTATGTGGAGTTAGAGGATATAGTACACATGGCCATCAAAGTTAAGCAGCAACTCAAGAGGGGAAGTAGTACCCGACCCAAATCAACCCCATAAAATCTGAGTGTCGCATCTTGGCGGTCGGGTTATCTGAAGAAAGAAGAAAACCCATCCACTTCCGAGGCCAAATTCGAGCCAAAGACAGCCATCACTAACACGGCCTCTCAAGGTAAAACAGCCCCTACGTCGACTCGTTCTAGTGAAATTAAATGTTTTAAATGTCAGGGAAGAGGACACATAGCTAGCCAATGTCCAAACAAGCGAGTTATGATGATCTTAGAGAGTGGTGAGATTCAATCTGAAGATGAGGATGATTTAGATGATATGCCACCATTGGAGGATATTTCTATGGGAGACGAGGAGTTTGGAGCTGAGCATGGAGAGATGCTTGGATTAGTTGCACGACGAGCCTTGAGTTTGCAAGCTAAAGAAGAAGAAGAAGAGGAAGCGCAGCGGGAAAACATCTTTCATACTCATTGCGACGTGAAGGGCAAGGTATGTAGTATTATTATTGATGGCGGTAGCTGCACTAATGTGGCTAGCACTTCCATGGTTGAAAAGCTTGGGCTCGTGACGCTTAAACACCCTTGTCCATACAAGCTACAATGGTTGAATGATAGTGGTGAGGTAAGGGTTACAAAACAGGTTATGGTGCTATTTCGCATTGGAAAATATGAAGATGAAGTGTTATGTGATGTAGTACCGATGCAAGCAGGACACATTCTACTAGGAAGACCATGGCAATTTGATCGACGTGTGCAACATGATGGCTTCACTAACAAGTACTCATTTGAGCTAAATCAACGAACAATCACTCTTGTTCCAATGACACCCAAGCAAGTTTATGAAGACCAAGTGAGATTACAAAAATTGAGTGATAAAAAGAATTTGAGTGAACAAAGGAAAATGAGTGATCACAAGAAAATGAGTGAGCAAAAGAAAGAGAATAAGGGTGAGAGCAAGGCCGAATTTGGTGAGGAGAAAAAAAGAGAGAAATATTCGACCAAGGAGGTAAAATTAGAGAGAAAAAAAAGAAATTTCTATGGAAGAACAAGTGAGGTTAAGCGAGCTTTGATTTCAAAACGGCCAATGATTGTACTCATGTACAAAGAAGCCCTTTTCAACACTAACCAATTTGATTCTTCTTTGCCTAGTGTTGTGGTTTCTCTCTTGCAGGAGTTCGAGGATGTGTTTCCCGAGAACGTACCGCATGGATTACCACCAATCCGAGGGATTGAACATCAAATAGATTTTGTTCCCGGAGCATCAATTCCAAATCGGCCAGCATATTGAAGCAATCTAGAGGAAACAAATGAGCTACAAAGACAAGTTGAGGAATTGATGGAAAAAGGATACATAAGGGAAAGCATGAGTCCTTGCGTAGTTCCGGTGATTTTAGTGCCTAAGAAGGATGGGACATGGAGAATGTGTGTGGATTGCAGAGCCATCAACAATATAACGGTAAAGTATCGACACCCTATTCCTCGCTTAAATGACATGTTAGATGAGTTGCGTGGTTCCTGTGTGTTTTCAAAGATTGACCTTAAGAGTGGGTATCATCAAATACGAATGAAAGAGGGAGACGAATAGAAGACATCATTCAAAACGAAATATGGATTGTATGAGTGGTTAGTCATGCCATTTGGATTAACTAATGCACCTAGCACTTTCATGCGTTTAATGAATCATGTGTTGCGTGCTTTCATTGGTAAATTCGTAGTTGTTTATTTTGATGATATTCTAATCTATAGAAAGAATCTACATGACCATGTCTCACATGTGCATTCAATGTTAGATATACTTCGAAAAGAAAAGTTGTATGCTAACCTCAAAAAGTGTACTTTCTACACCGATAAGCTTGTTTTTCTAGGTTTTGTTGTGAATGCAAAAGGAATCGAGGTTGATGATGAGAAGATCAAGGCCATTCAAGACTGGCCAACCCCCTCCAGTATAAGTAATGTGAGAAGTTTCCATGGACTTGCTAGTTTTTATAGGAGGTTCGTGAAAGATTTTAGCACCATCATCGCACCACTTACCGAAGTTATCAAGAAGGACGTTGCATTCAAGTGGGGTGAAGAGTAAGAGAACACGTTTCAGCTTATCAAATACAAACTAACTAATGCTCCTTTACTGGCTTTACCTGACTTTTCTAAAACGTTCGAAATCGAATGTGATGCTTCTGGTGTAGGTATAGGCGCTGTGCTTATGCAGGATGGCAGACCACTTGTGTACTTTAGTGAGAAGTTAAGCGGGGCAGCACTTAATTACCCCACTTATGACAAAGAATTGTACGCACTGGTTCGAACTTTGGAGACATGGCAGCATTACTTGTGGCAAAAGGAGTTTATGATTCACACGAATCATGAATCCCTGAAACATTTGAAGAGTCAACACAAGCTGAACAAGAGACATGCTCGATGGGTTAAGTTCCTTGAGACTTTTCCCTATGTTATTCGGTATAAGCAAGGTAAGGAAAATGTGGTCGCGGATGCACTTTCACGCAGGTATGCCTTAATCTCTACTCTTGATGCTAAGTTCATTGGGTTTGAGCATATTAAGACACTTTATCCTAATGACCATGACTTTAGTGAAGTATATAGTGCTTGTGAAAAGTCTGCAAAGGGTAAGTTCTTTAGGCATGAGGGTTTCTTGTTTAGAGAGAATAAGTTGTGTGTGTCTAATTGTTCAATGAAGGATTTATTAGTTCAGGAGTTCCATGGTGGAGGATTAATGGGACACTTTGGAGTCACCAAAACCTTAGCTATTTTGCAGGAGCACTTCTATTGGCCACACATGAAACGAGATGTTGAGAGAATTTGTGGTAGATGTGTTACTTGTAGGCAAGCCAAGTCGAGAGTTCAACCGAATGGTCTTTATACCCCGTTACCTATTCCTAGTTCTCCTTGGATTGATATTTCGATGGATTTTGTTTTGGGATTACCTAAGAGTAGGCATGGAAAGGATTCAATCTTTATGGTTGTAGATCGATTTTCCAAAATGGCTCATTTTATTCCTTGTCATAAGACTGACGATGCTTCACATGTTGCCAATTTGTTCTTTAAGGAAATTGTGAGGTTGAATGGTATGCCTAAGACAATTGTTTCAGATCGGGATGCTAAGTTCTTGAGTTACTTTTGGAAGACATTATGAGGAAAACTAGGAACGAAACTTTTGTTTTCTACTACTTGTCATCCTTAAACCGACGGTCAAACCGAAGTAGTTAATAGGACTTTATCCACTTTGTTGCCTATCATTAGTAAGAACATTAAGACTTGGGAGGATTGTTTACCACATGTTGAGTTTGCATATAATCGTACAATTCATTCTGCTACTAAGTTCTCACCGTTTGAAATTGTTTATGGTTTTAATCCTTTAACTCCTTTGGATTTATCACCTTTACCTGTTTCTGAGCATGTGAACTTAGATGGAAAAAAGAAGGCAGAATTTGTTAAGCAAATCCATGAGAGAGCACGGTTCAACATCGAGAGGAGGACGGAACAATACATCAAGCAAGCAAACAAAGGTCGTCACAAGCAGGTTTTTGAGGCCGGTGATTGGGTTTGGTTACACATGAGGAAAGAAAGGTTTCCGGCACAAAGACGTTCGAAATTGTTACCTAGAGGAGATGGACCTTTCCAAGTGCTAGAGCGGATCAACGACAACGCATACAAGTTGGATTTACCAGGTGAGTACAATGTTAGTGCCACTTTCAATGTTACTGATTTAACTCCTTTTGATGTAGGTGAAGATTTGAGGACAAATCCTTTTCAAGAGAGAGGGAATGATGAGAATAAAGAAGCATCAACAAAGGATCCATTACATATTCCAGTTGAGCCAATAACAAGAGCAAGAGCTAAGAGGTTCAAAGAAGCACTTAATGGATTGGTTCAAGAGATTTGGGCTGATGTTAAAGTGGCGAATTCCAAGATGGGCCCAAAAGAAGATCAATGCTTAATTAATTTAATTAAAGCAATTGATGGGCCTGATTCTAGCTAATTTCTTGCCCATGAAGTTGATTTCTTGGTCATGAAGACTTTTTATTGTGGAGTTGATTGCTTGGTCATAAAGACTTCCAATTTTGAGTTGATTTCTTACCTATTATGTTCAAGGTAATTAGTAATCAATTTTATTCTTCTTTCCTTATTGTAAGAGGTTGACTTTCCTTTTTCTTTTATGGGCTTAATGGGCTTAATTGAATAATTAATTATTTCCTTTTGCTGCTTAGAGTTTTTAGCTATATAAATCAGTGTAACCCTAAAGGGAATTCAATTCATGATTAATAATATTTATGAGAGTATTCTCTTTGGTTCTTCGTAGAACTTTTCAAACTTATCAGGATTTTCCTATGGCTTTCTTCCTAGACTTATCAATCAATTCTTCCATCGTTGATTGTGGCGTCTTCATCATACCAAGGTTCTTGCTTCCATATAAGTAACGGGTCGAGGTTTCCATACAAATATAATTCTAGGCGATCTTGGAACCCTATTTGATTCACGGGTTTCATCAGTTCTTGGCGTGGTTTGTATCAGAATCGATGAATTAAGGGCCAAAGGCCCAGAAGTTTATGGGAAATCAATTGATTTTAGAAGTGTTCAAAGTTTATGCTAAATTTGCAGAATGGCAATTTTTGAAACACAGCCATGTTGCTACCCAAATTTTTGTTAAATCTATCTTAAAGTTATGCCAAAAAAAGTTAAAACTATAATCTTAAATAAAGGCGAAACGGCTTAACTTCACATATACTTTTCGATCGGATAGTAAATGGACTGAAAGGCCACTCGACAGATTTCCGTTTGTACAGAAAAGATTGTGTAAAAATAGGGTTTGTCAGTCTCAAAGTTCTATAAACTAATCGACCTACCTAGGTCACCCTCGAAGTAATGATGAGACCCGAACCAGATTCTCTCTAGGCTCTTATCTGGAGGCTCTCGTCGGGCACTCCAACGAACCTCAGATAACCATACTCACGATTAAGAGAGACCTATGGAGCGAACCCCTAAAATACTTTACCCGTTTGCTTGCTTTGACTAAATTAATTTCTATTTCTTTGAAAATAGTTTGGTTGGTATAAATTTTTTGAATTCAATTTAAGAATATTTTGATAAAAATTTGACAACATAATGATTGTATTTTTAAGGTTTACAAAATTTTCCTGCAAGAAAATATACTTCGAACTAATCTCAATCACCACCTAACTTCTTTTATTCCACAAACATATATTTCCACAATCATTTTCACAATGATTTCAAATGATAATGATAATCATATATACATATATATAATACATGCACTTTCTCGGTTTCGCATTCACAAAATATAAACATAATTTGTATGTAATGCATCCTTCGGTTCCGTCCACCTATAATTGTGATGAAATATTTCTTTATGATCGATCAACTGCAGAACTACCTGAACAACTTATACACTATAACAAAGAAAGTTTGTTAGCGAATTCAATCAAAGCAATATAGAGGTTATTACGTAATTAATCATAAACTTATTTAAATATCCATGAATTTCAATTTTTTCAAAACTTTTCTTTCTAAAAGCATCATGTGTACCCTCAAATACTCTAACCACACTCAATGTGGTATGCCACGTGATGATTTTCAACTAACACCAACCGTGATATTGCTGAGATATCTCGGCCAGTACGTGCGGAATTTATTGCATCACAAGAGTAGTGTGAAACAATCTTAATCTGAGCAACTACATGTAGAATTTTTTGCATCGAATATTGTAGTGCCAACAAACTATAACTCTTCGTAGCTACAGGCGAAATTTTCTGCATTGCATATTGTAATGCAACTAAGTTATAAATGACAGGACCCAAACTAGACATTCTCTAGGCTCTTGTCTAGAGGGCCTCGCCGGGCACTTCAACGGACTCCCCGAACTCGACTTGTCAGATTGGAGAAATCCGGGAAGCGAACCCCTTTACTTTACTTAACCGGTTTACTCGTTTTAGGCTTAAAAATTTTATTTTCTTTTAATATAGTTGAAATGGTGTGAATTTTTCGCGTTTGATTGAAAACTAATTTTATAAAAATCGGACAGCATAACAGCTATAAGTTTAACATTTCCAAAATCAACCTGCATAAGAAATACACTTCGAACTATTTTGATCACCGTCCAATTTCTTTCAATCTCAAACATGCATTTTTTCATTCATTTCACAAACATGCAATTCTTTTACAAACATAATTCACATATGTAATTAACATCTAACAACTCATACTTATATGAAACATGTACCTTGTGCAATATGTGCATATCAAGTGTAATGGTTCATTTATATATACATATCAAAATATGATTTATAATCCGTCAAGTATCTCATGTCAACACATAATTATTTGATTCAATATATACACATGTACACAATGTCAAAATACATTAACATCCATATATTTCGTCTCATTATTTTCCCCAAGTTAATCAAAATAATATCTTTGATGCAAGAGCGTCCGTGCCAACGTCTACTAAAGTATACAAGCTACACAAAACAAAGAGAGGTTAGACAATATATATATAAAGGTATAACTCCGCATAGACATTACTTAGAAAATAATCGATTTTATTTTTTTCTTTTGAAAACCATTTCTCATAAGACAACCATGTGCAAAGCCACTACGCACGGAATTTGCTACATCGCGACGTAGGGCGAACTTTCTCAACTCTAGGTAACCACAACACGGAATTTTCTACATCGCCGTTGTAGTGCCAATAGCTTATACTTTACGCAACTACATGCGAAATTTTCTACATCGCATATTGTAGTGCAATTTACTCATCACTTGCAATTAGATACGGAATTTTCTACATCGTATCACATTGCTATCAACCTTGACAACTACGAGCGGAATTTTCTACCTCGCCGCGTAATGCCAAGATGCTAATATCACAACATGCACACGGGTCTTAATTCAACTTTATTTTGCTTTACTTTTAAACCTTTTTGCAACTTACTTTCGCCTTCGAATCTCATTTTTAGATTCTAGGCATAACTCATTACTCAACATAAAACTTATGATTTTGGAAAACCATTTTGCAAAATTCTTTGAAACAATATATTTTATCATTGCCATATAAATGGAAATCAACTAGATGTAAGTGAAGTGAAGGACACTTACCTCGATCCCAATGCTCTCAATGCCTCAACGAGCCTCTCGCGTCTCGTCCGCGTGCTCGTCACCTACACATCATAGTCTCGTTATAACTTACTCACTTTCATAGCTAAAACTAATAAAAATAGAGTTTCCAATACATTGAAAACTCACTACACCACACTTTTCCAACTCGATTTTTGACTAGATCGAGGCTCTCAAAATTTGGTTTCTTTGTAAAAGTCTTACTTCTAGACCCCTAGTATTATCCCCATATGTTTCGTTTGGTCTCCGGAAGCTTAAAATAAAAAGTCAACTTTTTAACTATACGGTTGACCACGAAAAACAGAATTGAAACCAGCCATGGTTTCACCTCCGTTCTTTTTTCTAGCGTCTCCTTATCACATAACTAAGTCACCCGTAAAGTTTCGTCGAGAAACTCCATCGTTTGCTATGTCAATCTAGACAAAACGCCCATTTTCGGGCACTTTTAGTGTGCTTTTTATGCACTTTTTTGTTTCGGACTAGCGACGCTAGTTTTTCTTTCATATCTAAGCTTCATTTACCTCATTATGATCATTTAACCTCATCCCATGTAATAAAAATTTCATTTGCATAGTCATTTCACCTATCGACTCTCTAACGGCACTATTTTGCGCATAACTTGCGCAATTTTTATCGGATTCGATCCATTCCAAAACCTATGGTTTTCTATAGTTCCTAGGCATCATTTGAGGTGTAGAACACCCCCATACATGTCAGACTTGGTCAGGTTTTCTCTAGCTCATGATTTGAGCTCGGGATTCCACATTTACTCTATGACACTTCCTACGCGCATTCTTTTGGCCATAACTTTGCCAATTTTTATCGGAAAGATTCCGTTCCAATTCCTATGGTTTTCTATGTTCCCGAGGCATGTTTTGAGGTGTAGAACAACCCCAAATAAGCTAGAACAAGTCAGGTCTCTACTGACCCTTCATCAAGCTCGGGATTGCTAGTTTGCTCAAAACTACTTCCATTGAACTTCTATCCTTTCTACTTATCTTCCTAATCTTATTTATGGTAAAATTCTGGTTCAAAATCATCTAATTTCAGAGTTTGTCTACTGATCTTCACAGCCATGACACACACATAAACACCATTTTGTCATTTAACCTCTCACAACTCACTCACCAATTTTATCGACTACTTGATGTGCATGTAAACACAGATTTTTGTTTCTACTTTAATCAAGTAGATGGCAGCCCATATTTACAACCCTAAGCTACCATTTACACATCTCAACTTATCATTTAACTCTCTACAACAATCACTTAGAGTTCTACCATAATTTTGAGGGTAAAATACCCAACACAACACAACAAAATTCTGCACATGACAGCAACTAAATTTTCTGGACAGTTTTGATACTTCAAAATCCTCATGAAAACTAATTTTAATTCACTCAAAACTCACTTACCCTTGTTGGATGACCTTCCTAGCTTGTTATTGACCTTTTTCTTGCTTGAAAACACTTCAAAAATGGGCTGAAATGGTGCAAAACGGGACTGTTCTTTCATCCCCTGCAGTGCTGGCAGCTACACTTCTCTTCTCTATTTCTCTTCGTGATTTTGCTGGATGTTGGCTGACCAACATCTCCCCCTCTCAATAATATATAACACTTCAAAGATTAAATGGTTTAAATTACTTTACTACCCTTAGTTATCTCTTTTACTAACAACTAACATATGGGCTTTATGGGCTTTTATGTCTTTCATTAATATCTTTAATCCTTTATCATTTAATCAATGTCTTTGAGTTTTTAAATTTTACAACTTTATCACTTAATCATTTATCTCTCATTATGGAATAACCATATTGCCCTTCGTGGCATTTATCTCTTTATTATTAATATTTAACACTTTATATTAATTTTATTGTTATTTGTTACAATTCCTACATCTCCCTTGAAAATATCAAATTTCTAGTATTAGTGAGTGATTTATCAAGAATCGAATAAGGGTTTACAATAAATATATGTGACTACTTACGAAATTTTTTGTATCGTAGCGTAGCGCTAGTTGATCCTTACAATCTTAGCAACTACGAACAGAATTTTCTGCATCGCCACGTAATGCTAAATAACATATCAACTGAGGGTATACACATGGCCTTTGAAAACCTTTTTTACTAAGTGCAATAAGCACCAAAATAGCTTGTCTTGCAAAACTTTGAATTAAAGCTTTTAAATTGAATTCTCATAATAACAACTTTGTTCTATATTCTCATTTCTAAATCCCATACAGGGATCCTTTTTACACAAATATGAACTTATAGTTTGAAAATCATTTCTTCAATCTTTTTAACAATAATAACTTACATTTCAAATACTATATAGTAATGATATAAGTGGTATAACACTTACCTCGATCCCAAAGCGGTCTAAGAGCTTCAACGGGCCTCTCGTGCTCCGCTTGTTTACTCTCCTCACTGACATAACATATTTTCATTTAGAGTGTGATAGACTCGAAATAATTTTTAGAAGCTTGGAACAAAAAATCAAAATTTTGCACCCCCTTTAGCCAAATGGCTATAGAGGGACCCATCCCTTGGTTTTTGTTGCTCCCTTTTCACTCCAATCATCTCTCTATATCTCATTTAGGTCACCTGTAAAACAGTTTTGAAAAATTTCAATTATAGAGGGATGAAACCTATAAAATATCCTTATTTTTCAAAACTTTTTCGTATCAAAACCTACCCTTTTTACATTCTAAGCTCAATTTCTTTTCTACTAGGATTCTTAGACATACATATGCTTAATTATGATCATTCATCACACTAAAATGTAAAGATGAAATGGCATTGCATAGTAATCACACATGCCTTCCATCTAACTTTATAACAATTTTATAGTATTTCATTTCCTTTTTCAATGCTAGTATTCCTACGTGATTTTCTTATATCTAATATGCCAAATTTCAAGCTCACATACATCAAAGTTCAATGAGATCACATACCCCTTCATTATGGCCGAACCATCCTAACATACATAACATGCTATTCTTTTCAATTTCTCAAGTTATTCTCTTTCAAACCTTTCATCAAACACTTAATCTACAACTTATTTAACTTTTCACATACTACAATCACAAGTTAGGGTTTTTCCTACACAAACCCTAATTCTCAATTCATGCATCATGACTTGTAATCTAAACTTCTTTTTCACTTATTTAGGGTTTTACATTCATTGAGATGAAAAACCCCATTACAAGCATCTCTAAACTAACCCAATCTATCATAACATTTATAAACCCAACTAACTATCAAAGTTGAAGAAAATGGTAATACCTTACCTATATCTTGATTAGGATGTGATGTTCTAGCTTAGATCAACATCAAACTTGATTTGAAGCTTTGAAAATGGCTTGGAAATGAATTGATGTCTTTCTCTTCCCTTTCTCTCTTTATCGTCCCTCTCCTCTGTTCCGTTCAATTTTTGTTTTGTTTTTGCTAAGTGTTAAAAATGACTAACAATCTATACTAACATATATATATATATATATAGCTATTAATTGGGTCAATTTGACCATAATACCCCTTTTTGAGTGATTTTACTAATAAGTTCAATTGATTTAAAGTGTTAGATAACTAATGACTTACATATTCATATATCTAAATTTTACTTTGGAAAAGACCTTTTTGCCACACACATATATATCTCTTATGAAGAAATGACCATTTTGCCGTTCTTTCCATTTATCTTATCATAATGATCAATTACTTTCTAAAATTCTTATTAACAGTTCAATATCACTTATAAAGTCAATATTGACAAGATTTATCGCTCTCACCTCACAATCTAGTTTCTAACACTAGAAAGTTTAAAAGTTAAGGATAGAAGCTTACGATTTCTCCTCTCCTTATAAAAATTTCGTCCTCGAAATTTAAACTACATACATGACTCAAATATATATAGGAATTGGTTGTGTATTTGTTCTTCAGATTCCCATGTAGCTTCTTCCGATCCATGATTTCGCCACCGTACCTTTACCAGTGGAATAATCCTACAGAGAAATTCTCTATGATCCAAGATTTCCACTGGTTGCTCTCCATAGGTCAAGTTTTCTTTCAACTATATCGGCTGTTCTCTTAGGATATGTGAAGGATTGGTTACATACTTGCGAAACATAGAAATATGGAACACGTTATGGATGTTGGCTAGCTCCGGTGGCAACTTCAACCGATAGGCTACCTCTCACCCGCTCTTTGCACTATCTCGTACTGCTCGATGTACCATGGACTTAATTTTTCATGCTTCCCGAATCTCAAAACACTTTTCCATGGTGAGATTTGCAAGAAAACTCTATCACCCACTTGGAATTCTAAATCTCTCATTCGATTGTTCGTATAGCTTTTCTGCCTATCGCTGGCTATCTTCAACCTCTCTTTAATCATATCTATATTTTCTGTTGTAGCTTGGACAATCTCTGAGTCAATCAATTTTCTTTCACCTACTTCATCCCAACAAACTGGGGTTCTACTCTTCCTGTCATACAACGCTTCATATGGTGCCATGCCAATGCTGGACTGATAGCTGTTGTTGTAGGCAAACTCTATCAAAGGTAGGTGACTATCCCAACTTTCTTTGAACTCCATTATGCAAGTTCTCAACATGTCTTCAAGAGTCAGGATGATTGTCCCTAATTGGCCATCTGTTTGAGAATGAAAGGCCGTACTGAAATGCAATCTGGTGCCCACGACTTCTTGTAGTTTCGGCTAAAATCTAGAAGTGAACCACTGGTCTCTATCTGAAACAATAGACATCGATGCCCTATGTAGTCTCACTATCTCATCTATATATAACTGTGCTAATCTCTCCAGGAAATAGGTATTCTTGATGGTGAGAAAGTGAGCAGATTTTGTCAATCTATCCACTATCACCCAGATGGCATCATGTTTGCTCTGAGTCCAGGGAAGTCTTACCACGAAATCCATCGTAATCCTTTCCCACTTTCATTTCGAAATAGATAGAAGTTGCAACAACCCTGCTGGTATCTGATGCTTTGCTTTGGTCTGCTGGCAGGTTACACTTTGACACAAACTCTGCTATTTCTCTCTTCATTTGTTTCCACCAGTAGTGGTCTTTCAGAGTTTGATGTATCTTAATACTCCTTGGATGCATGGTATATGTTGATTAGTGGGCTTTTTCCATGATTTCTTTCTTTAGATCTCCCACATCTGGCACATATAATCTTTGCCCCAAAACCTATGTTCCGTCACCTCTCAAGGTGAAACTACTCTGTTTCCCAGCCTCTAACTCATTCTATAATTTCATCAAATAATGGATCTTGAGTCTGCAATTCTCTAACTCGATCCACTAATACAGGATGGATATGAAATGCTGCTAACAAAGCACCTAAATTAGCCATCTCCAATCTGACACCCATAGCTCTCAACTTTACTAAAATGGGTAAATACTCTGCTTTTAATTGGGCTAGAGAAGTGGTAGGTTTCCTACTCAGTGCATCTGCTACCACATTGGCCTTTCCAGGGTGATACTCAATAGTGCAATCATAATCTTTGATGAGTTCAACCCATCTTCTCTACCTCGTATTCAATTCTTTTTTACTGAACAAATATTGTAAGCTCTTATGGTAGTAAAGATTCTACAGGGTACTCCATACAGATAGTGTCTCTATATCCGTAAAGAAAACACCACTGCTGCTAACTCCAGGTCGTGTGTTGGATAGTTGATCTCATGCGTCTTTAACTATCTCAAAGAATAAGCTATTACTCTTTCGTGCTGCATCAATACATAACCCAGACCCTATCTGGAGGCCATAAATAATACACTGTGAACCCATTGCTTCTTAATGGAAGGATAAGCACTAATGTCGAAGTCAACCTCTTCTTTAACTTGTCAAAGCTGCGTTGGCACTCATCTGACCAGATGAACTTTTCTTCTTTTCTTGTTAACTTCATCAAAAGAGTAGCAATCTTTGAAAACCCTTCCACGAATTTTCTATAATAGCCAGCTAAGCCTAAGAAACTTCTAACTTCTATCATGTTCGTGTGTGGCTTCCAATTTACTATAGCTTCTATCTTCTGGAGATCTACAGAAACTACATGTCCCAGAAATACTACTCGGTCTAGCCAAAACTAGCCACTTGCTAAATTTAGCATAAAACTTATGCTCCCTCAAGGTTTGTAATACAACCCTCAAGTGTTTAGCATGTTCCTCTCGACTACTTGAATATACCAAGATATCATCAATAAACACAATCACAAACTTGTCCAAATAGGGTCTGAAGACTCTGTTCATCAGATCCATGAAAGTTATCGGGGAATTAGTCAAGCCGATGGCATCACTAAAAACTCATAATGCCCATAGCGAATCCTAAAGGCCATCTTAGGAACATCTTCCCTATGCACCTTCAACTGATGTTATCTCGATCTTAAATCAATCTTCAAGAATACTATGGCTGCTTGCAGCTGATCAAACAGGTCATCTATCCTCGAGAGTGGGTACTGATTCCGTATAGTGACCTTATTGAGCTGCCAGTAATTGAGGCACAACCGAAGGCTTCCATCCTTCTTCTTCACAAACAATATTGGGGCTCCCTACAATGATGTGCACGGCGTAACAAACCCTTTATTCAATAATTCTTCCATTTGGACCTTTAACTCTTTCAGCTCTGCAGGTGTCATCCGATACGGAGCTATGGATATGGGCTCTGTACCAGGCGCTAACTTAATCTCGAACTCTGTCTCTCTGTCTTGTGGTTGCCCTGGAAGGACCTTTGGGAAAACATCAGAGAATTTAGTAACTACTGGAACCTCAGCTAACTGTAATTGACTCTCATCCAGTTCTACTATATAGTACAAGTACCCCTGACATGCATTTCTAAGCATCTTATTAGCTTTCATGGCACTTATCAAACTTGTAGGAAGTATCTTCCTCACTTCACAAAAGATCACGTCTAGTTCCCCAAGTCGATAGAACTTGACTTCCTTTCTATAACAGTCCACTATGACATAATGTTTGGATATAATCAATCCATGTGATGGAAACCAAGGAACCAAGTTTAATGATCCTTTAAGCATCAATGGAGAGCCTATTACAAGAGCTAGAGCTAAAAGAATGAAAGAGGCTTTAAATGGGATGATTCAAGAGATTTGGGCCAAGAGTATTACGTAACAAGGGTTGGATGGCATGGAGAGAACACCAAAGCTCAAAAACATGATCCAAGCTCAAGAACAAGTCCAAGATCATAAATATTAAAGACATATTAGGCTGGTTTAATTTGTTTGTATTAATTTGGGCCTAATTTGTGTTTGGGGTTGGTTTAATTAAATTAGTTTATTTAATTAGTTAGTTAATTATCAAACTTTGACATTATTGGGTTTTAATTTGTTTTATTACATGTTGGGTCATTAATTTATATATTAGGCTGTCATATTTAATTATTTTAAGCCCAAACTTAGTTATTTTAAGTCCAAGTGGGGTGTATTAATGGGCTAGAGTGTCCATGCAATGTTTAAAAGCTAGGGTTTCATTTATTTTAGCTATAAAAGGCCATGTGATGCTCATAAACGAGATTAGACAATTTTTTATATAAAATTTCAGTTTTCTCTTTTTGTTCTTGAAGAACTTCGAGAATTTATTAAGGTTTGATTTTTGATTTATCACTTGATTTATCTCCCTCATTCTTCACTTGTTCTTAGGAGTGACGTCTTTGTTATCTTGGTTCGTGATTCGCTAATCATTGGGTCAATGTACTTTCTTTTTATTTTCTTTGTTCCTAAATTAAACTTTTTGGGGTTGTTGATTCAATTGTTTGTGGGTGTCATATCGCTATATATGGGGTTCGCATCATTTGGTATTAGAGCTTTAGGTTAATTAATTTGGGATTTGCTTAAAAAAAAAAATTCAGATCTGTTCATTTTTATTCCGCATAATATCGTGTTTGTGTTGTCATATTTCTTGTTCCTTTTCCTACTATTCATGTCACTATTCATTGTGTTTTTTGTTTGCAACTTGAGTTGCAAGTTACCAATAAGAATCACTGTGTGTGATTTTTAGTGTTAAAAAAAAAAGGGAAGAAACAAGAAAAAAAAAAGAAAAGAAAAGAAAAACTAAAAAAAGCAGAAAAAAAGAGAAAAAAAAAAAAGAGACAACAGAAGGAAAAAAAAAAGGAAAAAAAAAAAGAAAAAAAGAAATTCTTAATTGGGGGAGAGTGAAATTTTATTACTTTTTTAATTACATATCTTGCATGTAAGGAAAGTCTTTTGAGGAAATAATTTCATTTCTTTCCTTAAGTTCTTTGTCTAAATAAGAAAGAATAAATTTTATTTCTTCCCTATTTTATTCTTGCTTACATAAAGAAATAAAATTTATTTCCTTTCCATGAATGTCTTCATAAATCAAGGGGGTAAACTTTAGTCTTTTTCTAAGTTTGTTTCTTTGAAATCATTTTGTTTCCATTTGTTTCTCACATTGACCACAATTAATTCCTTTTGTACCTTCATTGATTCTTGAATGTATTTCATGTTCCATTATTTCCTTTCATAAACGTGTCATTTTCTTGTTGAAGATTTAGTCAAAGTGATTATTTCAATGGTGACCTTGGTGTAATCGATTAGTTCTATTTAGAACTTAGAGATAAAACTTTAAATGTGGACAGGGAGTGTGAAGTTATATTACAAGTGTTGAGTAAAAACAAGAGTGACGAGTGACGAGTGACAAGTGATAAACACGTGAGAATTAGAGTGAAACACGTGAGAGAGTGTTGTGAGATTTTTTTCTTTCTAACATTCTTTGTAGGTTTCAAACATGTCTTCGAGTAATGAAAAAGACATTGAAGGAGGAGAAAAGATCAATGAGTTAAATGTGCTCAAAGAAATACAGCAACAATTTAAGAGGATGAATGTGGTGTTTGGAGATATTAGAGATCGATTGGAGAGACAAGACGAGGCCATTGCTAATTTGCAAAAAGGACAACAAAGGAGGACTCTAGAATTGTATGGTGGTGGCAATGAATTTGAGGATGATTTTGGGGTAGTTTATAGAGATGAATTAGATTTAGAAGATAATGTATTCAATGCCCATAGGGAACGCTTTAGAGGTGGTAGAGGTGGACGTGGAGGTAGAGGTAATGGTAATAGGGATACTAGGAATTATGGGATTGGGAACGAGAGAGAAAGGTAGAATGATAGGTAGGATAGGGATCTTAGTAGCATAAAGATGAAAATACCCTCTTTCCAAGGGAAGATGGATGTAGATGTGTATCTTGAGTGGGAGAAACGGGTGAAGTTGGTTTTTGAGTGTCATAACTTTACCGAGGAGAAGAAGGTGAAACTAGCCGCAGTTGAGTTTGTAGATTATGTTGTGGTTTGGTGGGATCAGTTAGTGTTAAATAGAAGAAGAAATTGAGAGCGTCCTATCAATAATTGGGATGACATGAAATAAGTTATGAGGAGGCGATTTGTCCCTAGTCCGTATTATAGGGAATCGTACCAACAATTGGCAGGTCTTACGCAGGGTTTTAAGAGTGTAGAAGATTATTACAAGGAGATGGAATAACCATGGTTAGAGGCAACGTGGATGAAGATAGAGAGCTACTATGGCTCGATTCTTGCAAGGGTTGAACAAGGACATTGCCAACATCGTAGAGTTGTAACATTATGTCGAAGTGGAGGAAATGGTTCATATGGCCATGAAAGTGGAAAGGTAGTTTCAAACGAAGGGGCACCATGTCACGATATGGTAGTAATTCGGGTTCTACATCCACGTGGAAGTCGAATTGGGGTAAAAAAGATGAAAAAGCACCTTTCAAGCCTAAGGCCGAGAGTACTAAGCCTAAGGAGGGTGGTAGTAGTCACGATAAGGGTAAGGTTGAGGAAACTCAAAAGAGAAATAGGGACATTAAATGCTTTAGATGTTTAGGTAGAGGTTATATCTCTTCTTAATGTCCTAATAAGCGAGTTATGATCTTAAGGGAGGATTGATGTTATGTGATGTTGTACCTATGCAGACGGGTCACTTGCTTATGGGACATCCATGGCAATATGATAGGAAGGTAACTCATAACGGGTTTAAAAATAGATATTCTTTTACCATGGATGGGCGAATGATCACTCTTGTGCCTTTAACACCTCAACAGGTGTATGAAGATCAATTGAGGATAAGAGTGAGTGAGCTAAAGAAAGAAAGTGAGAGAAAAGGAGAGGCTGAGAGTTCTAACACTTGTGAGGCTGAGAGAAAGAGTGACCAAACACTAGAATGTGAGCAAAAGAAAAGTGGGAAGATTGAGTGCAAATGAGAGAATGAGAGAAAAACAAGTGAGAAAAAAAAATGAGTGTTTATGCAAAAGGGAGTGATGTGAGGGCTACTTTTCTAGCCAAACAACAATTGTTTGTACTTTTGTACAAATACATTTATTTTTCTAACTATGACCTTGTTGTTTCTTTGCTTAGTATTGTTACAACTCTTTTGCAGGAATTCAAGGATGTATTCCCTAAAGAGGTTCCGAATGGATTACCACCGAAGAGAGGAATAGAGCATCAAATTGACTTCATACCTGGGCCTACAATTCCAAACCGTCCAGCTTACAGGAGCAATCTTGAGGAAATAAAGGAGCTTCAAAAGCAGGTTAAAGAGTTGTTGAAGAAGGGGTACATAAGGGAGAGCATGAGTCCATGTGCCGTACCGGTTCTACTTGTACCTAAGAATGATGGGACTTGGCGTATGTGCATCGATTGTAGAGCTGTCAATGAAATTACAATTAAGTATCGACCTCCCATACCTAAATTAGATGACATGTTGGATGAGTTGCATGGATCTTATGTGTCTTCTAAAATAGATTTGAAAAGTGGATACCATCAAATTATAATGAAATAAGAAGATGAGTGGAAAACTGTTTTTAAAAATAAACATGGTTTATACAAGTGGTTAGTAATGCCTTTTGGTTTAACTAATGACAGTTCCCTTTCTAACTATACTAGCTAGGCGATCTGCCCGACACCTCACGGTGGCTTCCCAGTTGAGATCTGCTTTTGCTAGAAAGTTCCCGTGGTGCTAAGCCTATTTTCTTCCTAAAATTTCTTAAAATCGTTTTAATTATGAAAACGGGTAGGAATTTTGTTCGTTGAAAATAACTTTATGAAAATAGAGTTTTACGAAAATCCAGCAGCACAACGGCTGTTTTTCTAAAATTCCACCCTATAAAATACTTCACAAAACCTGTGTAAGTTTATTCAATATATTTCCATAATCAATAGGCCTTAGGCCATTTTTAAATTCACAATCATTCAATGATACAGAAAGTAACTTGATTAAAATCTTAAAACGTCATGTATGATATTTACATAAAATCCTTAATCCAAAACAATATTTACAAAACTTGAGAAATCCGAAAACAATAGTAAATACAGTACATGATAACTTGTCTAAAACTAGTGTAGCGTGGTCGCGTCTGTAGCTCGCCTGTACGTTCGATGAAGATACGTCCGCCGCGCTGCTCGCTCCTACACCTGGGGAGGATTGTTAAATAAAACAGAAAATGATGGTGAGAATAACTCAGTGAGTGTACTTAATAATAAATTCTGCTTTCATTATTATTTTGAAAACGATACGGCTTATTTACGCAGAAAATTCTTTTAGTAAACTTTTTGCAATTGAATTTTTCTTATTATTCTAAACTAATGTCTATTGACGTATTTGATTTCTTTACTAACTTAGAAGGGTAACTCTAGAAAAACTCATTCTCTTAAGCTTTTAAGCTAAATATCTATATGACATGAAATACTAGAAATTTTCTGGTTACGTGTGCTTAGATGCGGGAACTTGGGATTACGATTCCCCCCGTCTATTAGGCGTATGGGAACTTGGGATTACGATTTTCCCCGTCTATTACTATACATGCATAGGGTACCTCGGCCAGGTTCTGCTAGAGGTCAAGATAAACTAAAGAGATATTAATTACCTTTAAAATTATCTCATAAGTGTTTCGTTTTCTAGTTACGGTTTAAAACCGAAAAACTTGCTTTCTAGAGCAAAAACTCAATTATTGAAATAACGTTCTCATGTATCTTTACGACTAAATACATATATACAACTATACATGCATTATAGGGAAAACGATAATATTCTAAAATGTTACTTGAATAACATAATAATCATAAATTAAAATAGTATCGCATTAATAATTTCATATAACAGAATTCGTGAAAGCTTTATAAAATGCACACTCACAACTTGCTTCCAATAACTGATCAACCACTCCTGTTATAACTCTCGTCCGCTCGTCGGTTCACCTACGATTGGTTTCAATCAAGCTTTCGTTAAAACACAGCTCGTGCACAAACTAAACTTAAACCACACGAGGATTTCTAATCACGATAATTCAAGCGATTATCCCCACACGATAATAATACGGAGAACTAATATTCGCACACGGAGACTATCTTGAACCAATTCATTATCCCAACAAAAACTACTCAAAACTCTACAGTTACAAAAGTAACTAAAGTAACATCATTGACATCACAGTCTAATGGATTCAATAAACAGAAGATTCGAAGCTAAACGAAAAACATAAAACTTACGCGATTTCAACTAATTATCGCGAATTATAGCTTTTAGCGTTTCGCGCGATTCCTTTGTTTCCAATTTAACTTATCGTCAATTACTACTCGTGACTTTACTTAAAACACGGCAAACGAATATTCAAACACTTTAAGGCACAAACATGAAAAAATATGGCAGCAAGCTTAACGAATATCCATTTCTGGTTTCAACTCCGAAATTTCGACAATTTAACGATTTCGCGCGAAACAAAAACTATCCGACTAACACAAATATATTTCAAACTATCCTAACATCAAACTTTAACGGCTTAAATACATCTCAAGGCAGCGACATAACATCATCAACACTTTTATATTCGACAACAAAAAAATCACAAACTAAAAACATTCACGATCGCGGAAAACTCATCCGAATCGCTCGGAAACAATTTCTCAATATCCGAATGACTATCCGATACTTTAAAACATACCAATACTAACCATTTTCCACAACAACGAACTCGAATTAAATTCATATCTTAACAGCCCCTAACGTCTCCTATAACAGCTCGTAATTCATTTCAAAACGAAACGACCGATGACAATTTCATTCCAAAAACACAACCAAATAATAACGAGCGAACCTCCGCACTAACGAGGTTCTCAATCTTAAAATCCAATCATAACAATATCAATTTAATCCATATCTCAACTCTTATTCACATGCACGCTTTAAAAATTGCTCGAAAAACAAAACACAACACAACCACTTGGAACAGCACTTACCTCAACTCGAACTCGCTCAAAAATGCTGCTGTCCTCTTCTCAAGACTGAACTGCCTCTTCCTTAATTGCATGTGTTGTCTTTCCTCTCCAGATCAACCAACAACTATCTTCCCTTGATTTTTGCTTCGCCTCAGATCTGAAATGATGTACTCGACCTGATAGCAGCTACTCGACAGCAGCTCACACAACGACGACAGCTCACAAAGGCGACGACAGCTCACAAAGGCGATTGGCAGCGATTCAGGGTAGCAACGACGACAGCACACAGTAGCACTTGGTTCACAACTTCAGCTCCTCACTCAGTTCACGGTCCTTGATTGCTCACAAGCTGCACAAGCACACCTAACAGATCACGGTAGCACTTCACAACAGCGACAGCAGCAGCACGACAGCAGTTCAACAGTTCACGGCTTCAGCTCTTACTTGCATGCATAGCTTCTTGGCTCTGAATCTGCCTTTGCATGTATCCAACTTGCTTCAGATCTGAATTTCTCCTTCAGCTTGCTTCATCTCAGATTAACAACAACTCTCACTCTCAGTTCTCTTTCACGAGTAGTATCTCTCTTCCTTCTCTCGTTCCCTATCTCTCTTGCTCTCAATCTCTCACTCACGGTCAAAAAAGAATGATGAAGAAGAAGCAGACCGAATACTTTATTTGCTTTCTTTTAATTTCACTCTAACTCTCTCGGCTCTTGGATGATGATAAGTGATGACCGAATATGCATTTGCCTTTTAAATTCTTGTTTGACCGAATGCAATATCTCTTTCTTCAATTTCATTTCTTGTTTCTTTTTTTTTTTTCTTTCACTTTTTGCTTTTTCACTTTTATAATATATAATTATAATGGATTGCTTGACATGTGGCACCCATGCAAATGGGATTCTTGCCACATGTCTTATTATATTTATGCAAGCCACCACTTATTTTATTTCTCATTCATTCTCCCATTTCAAATTCCGAAATCGAATTTCGTTTTCGTCCGTCCTTCCAGGAATCCACTTTTAATTGCTTTCGCTTTCAGAATTATTTTAAAATTTCGAATCCATCTCCACTAACTCGAATTTATTTTTATTATTCTAAAATAATTATTTTGAATATTTCTGGACTCGAAAATATATTTTTTCGACAGAACGCGATTCATCGGAAAAATATTTCGCTCTCCGACGAACGAGGTTTTGGGTTTTAAAATTCACCCCTCTTTATAAAAAATTTCGTCCTCGAAATTTGCTTAATACCACTACATGAAGAAATCTCATTCTAAAATCAAGATCTATGACATCAATAAGAAATTTTTGATGTCATATCTCAAATTTCTTATCTCAAATATTTAACAAGCTTACAAGATCAATGCCAAAATCTAACATCATACCAGCAATTAATTTGGCGCAACCTCAGCCTCTTTCTGAGTTACTACAATCCTTTAGCTTGCACGAGGTCTCCCTGACTGTCTTCTGGGTGAAATGCCTCTACCAGCACTTTTGTTAGATTGAACCGATGTCCCAAGTTCTCTCTTACCTTAAATCTGACCCTCGTTAAGTTGTCCTTGAGTCGATGGTCTTGACCTACTAACCCCAGCTGCTCTCTACGGACAATCTTTCATATAATGTCCCTCCTGACCACAGTGGTAGCAACCTGAAATACCTATATGACATTCTCCTCGATGGACTCTACCGCATTTCTTACAGATCCCTGTTCTCCTTTGGCTATCACCTTTGTCCTGGGATTTTGAGAGTGATCTCGCCGAACTTTGACTCGACCCTGCTTGGTGACTCCTCTGGTTACTATCTGACCATTTGGATCTGTCTCCAGATTGAGGGGACTCACTGGAACCTCCTGTATACCATCTTGAACCTTGACTGCACTTCGATTTCTGCACCTGCTCTTTATCACCTAACACAGTCCTTTCCACTCTCAACGCTGCCTCAACTAGCCATCCATACTCTCTGTGCTCTACGACTACCACATATGCCTTGATCTTCGGATTTAGGCCTTGCACGAACTTATGGCACTTATTCACCTCATCACCCACTATAAATGATGCCACTCGAGACAGCTCAGTAAACTTCCTCTCATACTCTTCCACTGACATGCTACCCTGAACGAGACTGTAAAATTCCAAAATCATGGCGTCCTTGTATGCCCGTGGGTAGAATTTCTCATTAAACTCTTCTTTGAACTTTTCCCATGTGACTTGATCGGTTGTTCTCCGCTTGACAGAATCCCACCAATCCCTAGCTGACGAAGAAGCAAGAATGAAGCAATGGACACCTTTTGGGGATCGGTGCATTCCATTTGTTCCAACACCTTCTCAGCATTATCCAACCATTCTATTGCAACCTCTGGACCACCTGTTCCATCAAAAGCATCGGTGCCTAATTTCCTTGCCCTCTCTATGGTAGCCCCTGGAGCACGAGCGCTTATGTTAGGAACAAGGGAGCTACACCAAGTGACCCATTACATGTTCCGGTTGGGCCAATAACAAGGGCAAGGGCTAAGAGATTCAAGGAAGCACTAAATGGCCTGATTCAAGACACTTGGGCTATTTCGACTTAATAAAGTCCAAGATGAGCCCATATGAAGACCAAGGCCTAATTAACATCACCAAGGCAATTAATTGGGCTGAATAAAAGTTGATTTAGGGTGTGTGGCACAAGCAAGAAGATTCAATTTCAGTTGTTTCCTTTTTAGATTTTCAATGAATAATGAATTGATTTGTTTCCCAAATTAATAGGCTGATTTGCTTTAATTTCAGTCTCCCAAGTAGGGATTAAGTCAGTTATTTGATTGATTTAGTTTTAATTAGTTTCCTGTTTTGTAAGGCATTTAATGGCCGAATATTTTGTTTCTTTTTGGAAAAGGCATGTAGCCTCTCTTTTCTTTTAGGGTTTTAGTTTATAAAGAACAAAAAGGTTGTAATATGCAGATCAGAAATTGAATGAAAATTGAGAGCTTAATTTCTCTTTTATTCTTTGAGAACTAATTGGAACTTATCAGATTTCTCTGTGGCGTTCCTCCTTTTGACTTATCAATCGAGTACTCCATCCTTGATTGTGGCGTCATCCTTATATACCAAGGTTCACATCTCATTATAGGTGTTGGGTCGCGGTTTCCATTCAAACCAGACATTAGAACGGTCCTAGGCCTCAATTGTGCTACAAGTAACGAGGTTCGCATCAGCTTAGCCCTTGAATAACTTGGGCTAATCTCTCGATCGGATCCGGCTCGGGCTCTACTGTTGTAGGCTTAATTGGAAACTCTGGCTGCTGATTGTTTACAAATTCACTTACTTGCTCTTCTACCTTAAGGGTAGTAGGTGGAGCATCATCTGCGGCTCTCCGTTTATGCAGACGACTGACGCGACGCATGACTTAGTGCAATCGTAACTGAATAATTTGTCATATAATGCATGATGGTCGAGAAATATTAAGAAAATGCTAGAAAATCAGGGAATGCATGTAAAAATCTCAGCTCTGATACCAACGTTGACAGGCCCCTCTCTAATTATACTAGCTAGGCAACCTGCCCGACACCCCACGGTGGCTTCCCAGTCGAGATCTGCTCCGATTAGAAAGTTCCCGTGGAGCTACGCCTATTTTCTCCCTGAAATTACTTGAAATCTTTTTAATTATGAAAACGGGTAGGAATTTTGTTCGTTGAAAATAACTTTATGAAAATAGATTTTTACGAAAATCCGGCAGCACAACAGCTGTTTTTCTAAAATTCTTGTAACGCCCTTCGCCTAAACTTCGATTACGGTCGAAAATCCGGAACGAAGAACGTTACTTTACTAATAAATCTGTTTCTATTACTTTTGAAAGACTATTATCATTCTAAGGCTCGTTACCATTAGAATTTTTTTCTTTTTTAAACTTAAATCAGGCAGAGTTTCCTCTGTTGTTCTGAAATACCAAAATCCGTTTCCTATAATTGAAATATCTAACATTGCTAAAGCATCAATTTCTAAACTTCTATTCGGACCTCCCATCCGTTTCCAAAACATTTCATTACTCAAATATATCATAAACATTTATATGCATACATAACCGAAAGTAAGCTTTTAAGAAATATATATAAGCTTTTATACAGAACTTTGTTATAATTAAGTGGAAAACAATAATTTACACAAATATACATGTATCCCAAAAATGCATGATCATATGCAATATATCTATATGTCTACCAAAGGCGTAGAGTGGATGCTGACTATCTGAGCCTTCGCGTACTAGCTATTTCCTCTGTCTGAAAATGGAGTCAAAAGATTCAACCTGCACGCGGTAAATCAATGCGCTAAGCATAATTGCTTAATAGGTATACACATAATCTAAATTCTTAATTTCAAATGTAATTTCAATTGTAACTAAAAGCATTCTAACTTTAACATTCATAAATATATATATATATATATACGTTAAATAAAAATACTTAAACATATAGTTCACAATTTTTCGAGTTCAATATTTTTTTTTCAAAGCATTGAACATTTCATTTCATTGCTTATAACATTTTTCAGTGCCCTTAGTAAACATATATTCGATACTCATGTATTGGTATATGGGTTTCCAGCATAGGACAAGTGGTGATTATCCGCAGGAATAACGGTCGACCCCTGCATCGGTCGCTCGATGATTATCCACGGGGTCGTATATCATAACACATAATCGTTCAGGACCGGACACGAAGTGCCTCTCATAGTCCATAATGAATCAATTTAGTGTATGCAAATAAACGGTGCAGTTGCTGATTTCCCTATTGACATGTCAATTACCAATTTCCATTTATCGATATCTAAGTTTACAAGGGCTATTTACAACATAACGTTTGTATCACATTTTACACTTTGGTTTTAGTATCAAGATTTTCATAATAAATCAATTTCGCGTTTCATTTCAAGTATAGTCAAATACTTTTGTAAATGCATTATATTAAAATGATATAACAATCTCATTTAAGAAATTCATTTCACAATGAAAACACTTTCAAGTAAAATTTAAAGATAATGTGTATATCGACCTTAAACGGATTCGATCTTTGAATCGTATACTCCCTTACGTTTTACCCTTATTCTTTGGTTGAGAATCCGGTTCGTCGGATTCTCCTTGACTTTTCAATAAAGATAAATGTAACGAAAGTTTATTTAATAAATTTCTAGCGTTACTTAGTACATTATAACTATATGTTCTCCTATAATACATCCTAAAACATTTCCAATGGATATCACTTCGAAACAGCTCATAATATCCTTTTTATGACTGTCTTTACCGTATTGAAAATAATCTCAAAACAATCCCATTAAAATAGCTTATGACAGCCCACATCTAGCTCATTTACAGTTCACTAAAACAGCTCTATAACAGCTTGAAATACTACATGAAAACAGCCCTTGAAACACTCAATATCAACACTTAATCATGCATAAAAACTGCACATAAACAGCTTTTAAATTTCATAAAAGCTGCATATTAAAATCAGTCCACAATTCTTACTCGCGTCGACTTTTGCTTGCTTAATTTTAACTCTAACAATTCATCATCTTAACATATTTTTATGCATGAAAATTCATTGCGAAACTTAATTTAAATTCACAATACAACAGTTCGCACAACTTATCAACACAGCTTATGACATCAAAATAGCTTACGCAATGCATTCAAGATAGCTTAAAACATCGTAACAGCTCACACAACTCTACCAAGACAGCTTACGGCATCAAAACAGCTCCTATAACACCAAGACAGCCTTTAAACCTCATCCAACATAATCAAAACAGCCCGTTAAACATTAAGACAGCTCTTAACAGCCTTTAAGACCATCCGAAACAGCTTAAACAGCTTTTAACACAAACCAAAACAGCTTAAACAGCTTTTAATATCATCAAGACAGCTTCAAACAGTTTTAACACCATCAAGACAGTTTCTAAAACAACAAGACAGCTCTTAACAGTTATTATACACTATTAATAGCTTCTAACATCACCAAACAGCCCTTATACAATCAAAACAATCTAAACAGCTTTTAATAACATCAAAACAGCTTCAAACAGCTTTAATATCATCAAGACAGCCCATGAAATTCATTTCAACATCACAACTCATCATTTTACATTCATTTAACATATAATCAAACATGATACTATTACATTGCATCCAAATTCCATTTGAACCACCAAAAATGTCTCCTTGGCCGTGAGCTATACACAACCCACACCAAATAAAGCTTTTAATCTCCAAATCACATCAATAGCAACTCAAGATTCAAGTTAACATCTTATAACTCCATTTGAGCAATTAAACTATCTTAGACCGAGCAATTAAACTTCATTTAATCTCCAATCATCACTAATCTTTAATTAGGACAGCAACTTACTCTAACAAACTATCATGAAATCTCTCAATCATTTTCGTCATAGATATTCATTTGAATCACATTCAAATATCACTTAATCATGGCATTTTAATCACAATTCATTTGACACTAATTTGCAAACTAACACTTTTCGAAATCATGGAAAAACTCGATCGAAACACTTGAAAACAATCTAGCGATATTCAAATAACTTTTCAATACTCTTAAGCATATCGATGCGAATCATTTTTCATGCCGACAATCTCGAAATGAAAAGCAAAACATAACAGTCCCTATACGGATTTCGCAATGCACTTTAAATATCAAAATCCATTCGCAAACATATCGAATCAATATCGAACGAACCTCCGCACTAACGAGGTTCTAAATCCTATATCCCATTCATGCCATCATCCATTTAATCCACAACTAAATCATAAATATTTCCATTGCAAACGAAATCCATAAATTCGGACTTACCTCATGGAAACTAATCGAAACTTTTCGAAATTTACTTGCGAAGGGCTATCCACTTTCCTATGCTTGACCGAACCTATACCAGCTTGAAACCTCAATTTCTTTTCATCAACTTAAACATTTAAAACACATAAAACACCACATAATCAGCAGATTACCTCATGGCTATCCAGATTTCAAAAACAGTCCATAAACCAACATGTATGCAGCTGATTTTGATTCTCTCTCACAACTGAGCTTCCTTCAATCCAACAACAACATACAAGCCTTAAAATCTCATAAAAACATCACTCAAATCCACATGCAAGCTGCTGGTTTTCAGGAACTTACTTACAAGATTGATGAAAATTGCAAATAAAGAAGGAAGGGGGCTGTTCTCGCTCGGTTAACTTGGAACCCATTCACGGCAGCAGCTATCATCCTCCTTCCTACATGCATGTGCTGAAACCACTTAACACAGCACTCAAACATCACACACCAGCTACTGGGTCTTGAAGACTTACCTTCCAACTTGATGAAAATCAAATGGCAAGAAGAAAGGAGGGTGCTACCAGCTTGGGCCTACACTTGGATAGCTCACGGGGCAGCAGTTACAACAGCTCGCAACAGCGACAATAGCTCTCGGCAATGGCAGTGACTCACAGCAGCAACGATGATAGCATTTGAGGACGACGACAGAAGCTCACGGTCTTCCTCACGCCAGCAGCAGTAGCTTCACGGTAGCACCTGGTTCAACAGCGGCGACAATGGCAGCAGCTCAGCTCCTCACGATTTCAGCTTCTCAGCTCACAGTCTGATTTCTTCCAGCTTGCATGCACGAGCTGGAGGTCTCAGATCTATCCTTGCATGTCCTTCTTTGCTTCAGATCTGCTCTCCTCCACTCTAGCATCATCTTGGACTAATAACAGCTCCCTCAACTTCTCTATTCTTCTCTCGTTCTCTGTCTTTTATTCACGAGCAGGTCACTCTCACTTCACACTTTCGGTTTTGAGATTGAGGGATGGAGATGGAATGGCTTGATTGGATTTGCTTCTCTCTCTCTATTTCTCTTAATCACTCTCTCTAGTTTCTCTCTATGAAGGCTCTCGGTTTCACTCACGAGCAACACTCTCACTCTCTCCTTTTGTTTTTGGTTTGGATAATATGAGTGTTGACCGAAGATGGATTTGCCTTTTAAAATCTTGTTTGATCGAATGCAAGCTCTTTCTTCAATTTCATTTCTTTTCTTTTTCACTTTCACATTTTGCTTTTCCAATTTTTTATATATAATTATAATGGATTGCTTGACATATGGCACCCATGCAAATGGGATTCTTGCCACATGTCTTGCTATATCCATGCAAGCCACCACTTATATTATCTTATTCCATGCATTCCCGCTTTATGATTTCGCTTTCCCTCGGATTCGCTTCGAGTCCTCCTGGAAATTTATCAAAATTCAGTTACTTATCCGGATCCGAACAAATAATTAATTACATCATCCCTTAATTAATAATCAATATTTAATAAATTATTTGGACATCGAAGTAGCACGTTAAAATCTTCCCCTCTAAAAGAAATTTCGTCCTCGAAATTTACCTTAGCTGAATAGATGAGGATATTGTTTTTGCATTATCTCTTCGCTCTCCCAAGTAGCTTCTTCAACTTTATGGTTCCTCTAGAGAACTTTGACTAACGGAATCTTCTTATTCTTGAGTTCCCTGATTTTTCGATCCAAGATTTTTACTGGTTCCTCCTCGTAGGTCATGTCGGGCTGAATTTCAATAGCTTCATGAGAGACTATATGAGATGGATCCGATCTGTATCTCCTCAGCATAGATACATGGAACACATTATGTATCTTGTCCAATTCTGATGGTAAAGCAAGTCTATAGGCTACCGGTCCTATATGCTCAATGATCTCGTATGGGCCAATAAACCTAGGACTTAACTTTCTTTTTTTTTTTTTTTTTTCAAATCGAAGCACTCGCTTCCAAGGAGATACTCTAAGAAAAACTTTGTCTCCAACTTGATATTCAATATCTTTCCTCTTCAAGTCCGCATAGGACTCTTGTCGATCGGATGCGGCTTTTAATCTTTCCTTAATAATCTTCACTTTTTCTTTAGTTTGCTCCACCAGATCAAGTCCCACTAACTTGCTTTCACCCAACTCAGTCCAACATAAGGGTGTTCGACATTTTCTCCCAAATAAGGATTCATATGGTGCCATTTTAATACTTGCTTGGTAGCTGTTGTTATAAGCAAATTCTATCAGTGGAAGATGGTTATCCCGAACCAATTCATTATCCCAACAAAAACTACTCAAAACTCTACGGTTACAAAAGTAACTAAAGTAACATCATCGACATCACAGTCTAATGGATTCAATAAAAAGAAGATTCGAAGCTAAAAGATTCGAAGCTTAACAAAAAACATAAATCTTACGCGATTTCAACTAATTATCGCGAATTATCGCTTTTAGTGTTTCGCGCGATTCCTTCATTTACAATTTAACTTATCGTCAATTACTACTCGTGACTTTACTTAAAACACGACAAACGAATATTCAAACACTTTAAAGCACAAACATGAAAAAATATGGCAGTAAGCTTAACGACTATCCATTTCCGGTTTCAACTCCGAAATTTCGACAATTTAACGATTTCGCGCGAAACAAAAGCTATCCGATTAACTCAAATATATTTCAAACTGTCCTAACATCAAACTGTAACACTTTAATGGCTTAAATACATCTCAAGGCAACGAGATAACATCATTAACACTTTCATATTCGACAACAAAAAAATCACAAACTAAAAACAATCACGATCGAGGAAAACTCATTCGAATCACTCGAAACAATTTCTCAATATTCGAACGACTATCCGATACTTTAAAACATACCAATACTAACCATTTTCCACGACAATGAACTCGAATTAAATTCATATCATAACAACCCTTAACGTCTCCTATAACAGCCCGTAATTTATTTCAAACGAAACGACCAATGACAATTTCATTCCAAAAACACAACCAAATAATAACAAGCGAACCTTTGCACTAACGAGGTTCTCAATCCTAAAACCCAATCATAACAATATCAATTTAATCCATATCTCAACTCTTATTCACATGCACGCATTAAAAATTGCTCGAAAAATGAAACACAACACAACCACTTGGAACAACACTTACCTCAACTCGAACTCGCTCAAAAATGCTGCTGTCCTCTTCTCAACACTGAACTGCCTCTTCCTTAATTACATGTGCTGTCTTTCCTCTCCAGATCAACCAACAGCTGTCTTCTCTTGATTTTTGCTTCACCTCAGATCTGAAATGATGTACTTGGCCTGACAGCAACTACTTGGCAGCAGCTTACACAACAGCGACAGCTCACAATGGCGACAACAGCTCTCAGCAATGGCAGTGATTCACGACAGTGACGACGATAGTACATAGTAGCACTTGATTCATGACTTCAGCTCCTCACTCAGTTCACGGTCCTTGATTGCTCACGAGCTGCACAAGCACACCTAACAGATCACGGCAGCACTTCATAACGGTGACAGCAGCAGCAAGACGGCAGTTCAACAGCTCACGGCTTCAGCTCTTACTTGCATACACAGCTTCTTGGCTCTAAATCTGCCTTTGCATGTATCCAACTTGCTTCAGATCTGAATTTCTCCTTCAGCTTGCTTCATCTCAGACTGACAACAACTCTCACTCTCGGTTCTCTTTCACGAGTAGCATCTCTCTTCCTTCTCTTGTTCTCTGTCTCTCTTGCTCTCAATCTCTCACTCACGGTCAAGAAAGAATGATGAAGAAGAAGCAGACCAAATACTTTATTTGCTTTCTTTTTTTTTTTCACTCTAACTCTCGTTATAAAACCCAAATCCTCGTTCGTCGGAGAGCGAAATATTTTTTCGATGGATCGCGTTCGATCGAAAAAATATAATTACCGAGTTTGGAAATATTCGGAATAATTATTTTAGAATCATAAAAATTAATCCGAGTTCTTAAAGATGGATTCGAAATTTTAAAATAATTTAAAAGGCGAAAGTGGTTAAAAGCGGATTTTCGGACGGACGGACGGAAACGAAATTCGAGCTTGGAAATTAAAATAGAAGAATGCATGAATGATGGTGACAAATGGCATGGATAGCAAGGACAAGTGGCATAGTAAGAGTGTACATGAATGCCACTTGTCAAGCAACCATAGTATAATAGCAAATGAAATAAAAATTGAAGAAAGCAAAATAACCTCATTCGGTCACCATTGTTGTTGCCGAGAGAGAGATGGAAATGAGAGAGTGAAGTAAAGTAAATCAACAAAAGCCTTCATTTGGTATCTATTGCTTTCAAGCATTCGGTCACCATTCTTTAAAACCAAGTTTCCAAATCTCGGTCTCCCATTTCAAGCAAGACCGAAAACCATCTTGAGAGAGAACCGAGAGCCTTCATGGAGAGAACTCGAGAGAGTGAACGAGAGAGTGATCGAGAGGAGGGGAAGATCAGATCTGAAGCAAAGGAGTACATGCAAGGACAGATCTAAGAACTCTAGCCGTGCATGCAATCAAGATGAGGACCGTGAGCTACTGTCAAGCCTAAGGAGCTGCTGCCGTTACTGTCGAGTCCTGCTAGTAAAGCTCCTGTTGCTGCTTGGAGGAGTTGCTGGTGAGAGGTGCAGCTGCTGTCGACGTTCTGAAGTACTGCCTTGATCTGTTAGGTATGCTGGTGCAGCTCGTGGACACTCAAGGATCGTGAACCAGGTGTTACCGTGAACCAGGTGCTGCCGTGTGCTGTCATCGTGAGCTACCATTGTGCGAGCTGCTACTGAGCAGCTGTCAGGTCAGGCCGAGAACATCATTCAGACCTGAAGTGGAACAGCATCAAGAGAAGACAGCTTGTTGGTGGAAGGCGATTACTTGCTGCCGTGAGCGTTGTCTCGCCGTCGCGATTGTTCACGAGTGATTTTTGAAACTTTCGAGCGATTTTAGTGAGGTAAGTTGATTTTGTGGTTTTAGTTTGGATGGACAATATTTAGAATTGAGATATGGTTGATAATTGATGATATATGATTGGGTTTTAGGATTGAGAACCTCGTTAGTGTGGAGGTTCGCTCGTTATTATCCGGTTGTGTTTTTGGAATGAAATTGTCATTGATTGTTCGTTACGATTCGAGTATGGACTGTTATAAGATGATTAAGGGCTGTTAAGTCATGTTTTTAAATTCAAGTTCGTTGTCGTGGAAAATGGTTAGTATTGGTATGTTTTAAAGTATCGGATAGTTGTTCGAATATTGAGAAATTGTTTTCGAGCGATTCGGTTGAGTTTTCCACGAATGCGAATGTTTTTAGTTTGTGATTTTCGTTGTTGAATATGAAAGTGTTTATGATGTTATCTCGCTGCCTCGAGACATTATTAAGCCCGTTAAAGTATTAAAGTTTGATGTTAGGATAGTTTGAAATACATTTAAGTTAATCGGATAGTTTTGTTTTGCGCGAAATCGTTAAATTATCGAATTGCGAAGTTGAAACCGGAAATAAATATTCGTTAAGCTTGCTGCCATATTTTTCATGTTTGTGCTTTAAAGTGTTTAAATATTCGTTTTTCATGTTTTAAGTAAAGTCACGAGTAGTAATTGGCGATAAGTTAATTGGAAACGAAGAAATCGCGCGAAACGCTAAAAACGATAATTCGCGATAACTAGTTGAAATCGCGTAAGTTTTATGTTATTCATTTAGCTTCGAATCTTCTTTTTATTGAATCCATTAGAATTTGATATCAATGATGTTACTTTAGTTTCAAATGGCATAGTTTTCGGTTTTGTAACCGTAGAGTTTCGAGTAGTTTATGTTGCGATAATGAATTGGTTCGAGATAGTCTTCGCGTGCGAATATTAGTTTTCCATATTGTTGTCATGTGGGGATAATCGCTTGAATTGTTGTGATTAGAAAATCCTCGTGTGGATTAAGATTAGTTTGTTCACAAGCCGTGTTTTAACGACATCTCGATCGAAACCAATTGTAGGTGAATCGGTGAGTGGACAAGAACCGTAACGGGAAATGGTGATAAAGTATTTGGAAGCAAGTTGTGAGTGTTATTAAATTGTTTCGAAACTATTGTTTAATTTTAAATCATTTGAATTTTATAAACGTTTTGGCATGAATGATTTTATTTTAAGTCTTATGATTTCATGTGAGCTTATTTAAGTTAAATGACGTTATAAGATTTTAAAGTTACGAAGTTATACATGACATTATATTCTATGATCAAATATGTCATGATATGAATTATGTTAATTATGATATCCTCCTTTACGAATTTTTATGTTCAAGAATGAAATGTGGATTTTATATGAAGTGCAGCTTATTTATAAATCTTTTATCCAGCCTATGGTATTCCTTAGGATGATTTTATGATGTTGTCGGTAATGGTAAAATACCCTAAAGCGATGTAGGATTCCGCTTGGGAGTTACGATGTAGGATTCCGCCTCTCTCTAGGGTATATTATGAGCTAGCCTACTACCTGAGCGATGTAGGATTCCGCTACTTAGTTACCGATCATATGACCTTGTGATGTAGGATTCCGCTTTGCCATATGCCTGGGTATACCATTTGGCGATTTAAATATTGGTGGTTGATTTACTGTATTGTTATAAAATAAATTCTTATTAATTTGTATACTACCACTTTAATTTACAAGTTTACGATATATATATACTGAAATGATATAATGACAGGCCCCTTTCTAACTACTAGCTAGGCGACCTGCCCGGCAACCCCACGGTGGCTCCCCAGTCGAGATCTGCTCTAACTGGAAAGTTCCCGTGAAGCTAACCCTCTTTTCTTTTCTAAAATACTTGAAATCCTTTTTATTCTGAAAAAGGGTGGGAATTTTGTTCGTTGAAAATAACTTTATGAAAATAGTATTTTCACAGAAAACCGGCAGCACAACGGCTGTTTTTCTAAAATTCCACCCTGTAAAATATCTCATAAAACCTGTATAATTGTATTCACAAACAATTTCTATAATCAATAGGCCTCCGGCCATTTTCAAACTCATAATCATGCAATTAAGCGGAAGTAATTAGAATAAATCTTCAAAAACGACATGCATGATATTTACATAAAATCCTTAACTCAAAATAATATTTATAAAACTAGAGAATCTGGAAAATGATAGTAAATACAATACATGATGTTATGCTAGAAAATAGTGCAATCTGGTCACGCGTGTCTAGCTGGCCTGTCCGTGGCCTGTCCGTCTGAAGGAGATACGTCAACCGCGCTACTCGCACCTGCACCTGAGGGAGGTTTTTAAGAAAACAGGAAAACAGTGGTGAGAATAACTCAGTGAGTGGGTAAGTTTACATAAACTGTACTTTTGCTTAAAAATACTATTCCTCCCAAAAATAAATTGGAAAACTATTACTTACTTACTTACTTTTCCTGAAAACTATAAACTCGTTTAAAAGCTGCGAAAGTTATTTATCAAACTTTTCTTAAAACTTTTCTTATTTTTCTTACTAGCCTTATCTGGCAACCCAGGGAAATCTTGTCCTTCGTGACGGTGCGAAAACACGCCACTAGGATAGGGGAACTCTCACCATGTGTAGTCGCAGATGTGGATACAACTCTGGGATCGCGAATCCCTCCAACATCAGGCAGATCTACACTATCCCATACGTGCAAAGGGTGACTGACAGACTCGATCCCCCCAAAGTTAGTAACTCCCCCCATCTACCGTACACGTATGGAATACTTTCGGCCGGGTGTAATCTTAGGGGCTAGGGTAAACCATAGGCATATATAAAATGAAATCTCGGCAATATGCTGTAATATTGCAAATTAACTTTCACAAATACTATCTCTATGCATGTATATAATTTCAACTTGCTCAATTACTTTACTGAAGAATATAAACATATTCATAGCATAAACTTTAAAGCTATACATGCATTTATAGATGATAAACTGAAAACTATAACTTTTACTAGAATCTCAAAACCTTTTACTTGCTAAAACTGATTGCATTCAATAACAGAATATATGAAAACTTTTAAAAATCCACACTCACAACTTGCTTTCAAAATACTTATCACCGCTTCCCGTTACGGCTCTCGTTCGATTCCCGATTCACCTACAATTGATTTCGATCGAGATGTCGTTAAAACATAACTCGTGCGCAACTAAACTTTAAGCCATACGAGGATTTATAAGCACAATAATTCAAGTGACTATCCTCGCACGATAACAAAACGGATAATTCATATTCGCACGCGAAAACTATTTCAAACCGATTCGTTATCGTGACTTGAAATACTCGTAACTTTGCAGTTATAAAACCAACAACTAAGCCAATCGAATCTAATATACCATCATCAAAATCAGATTCTAATGAATTCACTAAACAAAAGATTTGAAATTAAACGACGAACTTAAAGCTTACGCGATTTCACTAATTATCGCGATTTATCGATTTTACGCGTTTCGCGCGATTTAAAAACTATCCAATTAACTTATTAAAACTCGAACTATCCTCACTTCAACTGAAACACTTTAAGGGCTTAATAACAATCTCGGGGCAGCGAGATAACATTCACAATCCTTTTATATTCGACAACGAAAATCATAAACTAACAACGCTCGCATTCGTGGAAAAATTCAACCGAAACGCTCGAAACCAAATTCTAAATGTCCGAACGATTATCCGATACTTTAACACACTTTAATACTGACTAATTTCCACAACAAAGAATGCGAAACTAAAAATATAACTCAACAGCCCCTACACATCTCATAACAGCCCATAACATCAAACACAACGAACACGATCAATGATAAAAACACAATCGCAACACCAACGAGCGAACCTCCGCACTAACGAGGTTCCCAATCCTAGTCCCAAGCATAATATCATCATTTATCTCTACTCTATTCTCAAAATCACATTACTAATTACTAAACATCTCTATAACGGAAATGGGGCAGCACTTACCTTACTATTTTCGCTCCGAACAACTTCCGAATGGCGACGAAACTCTCGCACGTTCTCGGCAGCAAGCTGTCTCCTTGATGTTGTTTCGCCTCAGATCTGAAATGATTTCTTGGCCTGACCTGACAACTTGGCAGCAGCTTGGACAGCGGCTTGCGATGATGATACGACAGCAACGTGAGCACGGCAGTAACTGGACAGCTCACGGCAGCAAGGTGACAGCAGCTGGTCAGCTCGTGCAGCACCAGGTAGCAAGACAGCACTTGGTGTTGACAGCAGCTGACTTTGACACCTCACGCCAGCACAAGGCAGCGACGGCAGCAACTTCTTCGCTCATGACAGCACACAATGGCAACAATTGGCAGCAAAACAGCAGAGTAGAAATGTGACAGCTCCTCCAGGCCTGACAGATCCTAACACCAGCAACTCCCCCTCATCAGCAACAACAAGTTCACGGCCAAACAGCAGTAGCTTGCAGCAACGTGACAGCAGCTGGTGCACGGTAAAGGCAACGATAGCACTGGACAGCTCACGGCAGCAAGGTGGTTTTCCTCACGCCAACAGCTCTCCACGCCAGCAGTTTCTCAAGACAACAGCTGCTTCCTCAACGGCGACAGCAAAGGCAGCACAGCAGCAGCACTACCTCACGCTAGCAGCTCCCTCCACCGGCGACATTGGGAGCAGCACGGCAGCAAGCTCAACTCGGCAGCAACTCCTCAGGCCTGACAGCAGCTCTTCACCATCTGACAGCTCGACAGCTCTCTTTGCTTGCATGCACGTCCTCACTTCAGATCGGCCCTTGCATGTCCTCCATTGCTCAAGATCTGTCCTCTATCCGCTCTCTCACGACCTCTCTATCTCTCACGCTCGAATCTCTCTTCTTGATAGCTCTCGGTTCTTACTAAATTCACGAGCAGTACCACATTTGCTTTTGGTTTCTGTTTTTGAAATGAAGAAGAAGTTGAAGAAGGATGGCCGAAAGTTGCTTGACACAAAGGAGTTCTCTCCCACACTCTTTCTTGCTCACTATATCACACTCTCGGTCTTTCTCTTCACTCGGCTTGGGCTTTCAGTTTTGAATGAAATGGAGAAGAGAAGGTGACAGAGTGTTTGCTTTTCTCTTGCTCTCCCTTGGATTCGGTTTTAATAATAATTAAGGAGAATGGTGACCGAATGATGGCTTGGTTTTGATATTGTCTTTGAATGCATAGGTGACCGTGAATTGCCATAATTTGTTTCCTTCTCTTTTTTTTTTTTTTTTCATCAACTACATATATGAATATAAAATTGCTCCTCTCTTGCATGTGTGACATGTGTCACAACATGTAATAACTCAAGTTGATTTCATGCATTCTTGCTTTTTGATTCCAAGCTCGGATTCCGTTTCCGTCCGTCCGTCCTGGAATCAGCTTTTTAATTGCTTTCGCCTTTGGAATAATAAATAAATTCCGAACCCGTCTTCGCGAACTCGAATTTATTTCTCTAAAGCGAAAATAATTATTCCAAATATTTTTCGGACTCGATAATTATATTTTTCCGATCGGACGCGATCAATCGGAAAAATATTTCGCTCTCCGACGAATGCGGTTTTGGGTTTTACATATAAGCTGCTGAATTTTGTTCCAGAATTCATAAATTATGTTTTATGAATATGTTTAAAGTTAAGTGAAATGATTCAATCATGTTTTATGAATAAATTCATAAATAATAGGAAAATGACTATTTTGAACTGGATTTTATTTAGAATAATATAACACTCACTGATGATATTATCTCACTGTATTATATGTTTATAAAACCAAACTCCTCAGGTCAAGGTACAGCTTTAGGTGCTACAGCTTCAGCCACTGAAACTCCGACCCACGAATAGCAGAACTTGGTTGCATTGTAATTGATGTGCGTGTTTATCCATGACTTTTGTTATAAATATTTTGGGATGTAAATATTAACACTTGAATTATGTTGACTATATTTGGAAAGAGTTGTAAACCTATCTAAATATGAACTCTAAACTATTTTAAATGATGTTGTGAATTCCACTTTGATGCCTTTTGTTTTAATTACTCGATTTGAATCTTACTATGAAGTTTTGAATGTTTGAAAATATATTTAAACTTCCGTTTTTATATAAATCCTGGGTTACCAAAACTATTTGTATAGTTATATTTCAAGTTATCAGGAAAAAGGTTTAGCTTCACAGGAACCTTCTAGTTGGATTAGGTATCCTCTGGAGGTCTCCCGTGGGGTCGTCGGGCGGGTCATTGGACGTACTAGGATAAGGCGAACGGGGCCTGTCACTCTCGGCTCCTGGATGATGATAAGTGATGACTGAATATGCATTTGCCTTTTAAATTCTTGTTTGACCGAATGCAATGTCTCTTTCCTCAATTTCATTTCTTGTTTCTTTTTTTTTTCTTTCACTTTTTGCTTTTTCACTTTTATAATATATAATTATAATGGATTGCTTGACATGTGGCACCCATGCAAATGGGATTCTTGCCATATGTCTTGCTATATCCATGCAAGCCACTACTTATTTTATTTCTTATGCACTCTCCCATTTCAAATTCCGAAATCGAATTCCGTTTCCTTCCGTCCGTTCGTCTAGGAATCCACTTTTAATCGCTTTCGCTTTTGGAATTATTTTAAAATTTCGAATCCGTCTCCACTAACTCGAATTTATTTTTATTATTCTAAAATAATTATTCCGAATATTTCTGGACTCGAAAATATATTTTTCCGATCGAACGCTATCCATCGGAAAAATATTTCGCTCTCCGACGAACGAGGTTTTGGGTTTTACAATTCATCTCTCCTTATAAAAAATTTCGTCCTCGAAATTTGCTTAATACCTCTACATGAAGAAATTTCATTCTAAAATCAAGATCTATGACATCAATAAGAAATTTTTGATGTCATATCTCAAATTTCTTATCTCAAATATTTAACAAGCTTACAAGATCAATGCCAAAATCTAACATCATACCTGCCATTAATTTGGCGCAACCTCAGCCTCCTGCTGAGTTACTACAATACTCTAGCTTGCACGAGGTCTCCCTGACTGTCTTCTGGGTGCGATGCCTCTACCAGCACTTTTGTTAGATTGAATCGATGTCCCAAGTTCTCTCTTACCCTGAATCTGACCCTCGTTAAGTTGTCCTTGAGTCGATGGTCTTGACCCACTAACCCCAGCTGCTCTCTACGGACAATCTTTCATATAATGTCCCTCCTGACCACAGTGGTAGCAACCTGAAATACCTATATGACATTCTCCTCGATGGACTTTATCGCATTTCTTACAGATCCCTGTTCTCCTTTGGCTACCACCTTTGTCCGGGGATTTCGAGAGTGATCTCGTCGAACTCTGACTCGACCTTGCTTGGTGACTCCTCTGGTTACTATCTGACCATTTGGATTTGTCTCCAGATTTAGGGGACTCACTGGAACCTCCTGTATACCATCCTGAACTTTGACTGTGCTTCGAATTCTGCACCTGCTTTTTATCACCTAACACAGTCCTTTCCACTCTCAACGCTGCCTCAATTAGCTGTGCATACTCTCTGTGCTCTGCGGCTACCACATATGCCTTGATCTTCGGATTTAGGCCTTGCACGAACTTATGGCACTTGTTCACCTCGTCACTCACTATAAACGATGCCACTCGAGACAGCTCAGTAAACTTCCTCTCATACTCTTCCACTGACATGCTACCCTGAACGAGACTGTAAAATTCCTCAATCTTGGCGTCCTTGTATGCCCGTGGGTAGAATTTCTCATTAAACTATTCTTTGAACTTTTCCCATGCGACTTGATCAATTGTTCTCCGCTTAACAGAATCCCACCAATCCCTAGCTGATGCTCGAAGCAAGAATGAAGCAATGGACACTTTTTGGGGATCGATGCATTCCATCTGTTCCAAAACCCTCTCAGCATTATCCAACCATTCTATTGCAACCTTTGGACCACTTGTTCCGTCAAAAGCATCGGCGCCTAATTTCCTTGCCCTCTCTATGGTGGCGCCTGGAGCACGAGGGCTTAGCCCTTAAATAACTTGAGCTAATCTCTTGATCGGATCCGGCTCGGGCTCTACTGTTGTAGGCTCAATTGGAAACTCTGACAGCTGATTGTTTACAGATTCACTTACTTGCTCTTCTACCTCCGGGGTGGCAGGTGAAGCATCATCTGCGGCTCTTCGTTTATGCAGACGACTGACGCGACGCATGACTTACTGCACTCGTAACTGAATAATTTGTCAAATAATGCATGATGGTTGAGAAATATTAAGGAAATGCTCGAAAATCAGGGAATGCATGTAAAAATCTCGGCTCTGATACCAACATTGACAGGCCTCTTTCTAACTATACTAGCTAGGCGACCTGCCTGACACTCCACGGTGGTTTTCCAATCGAGATATGCTCATGCTGGAAAGTTCCCGTGGAGCTAAGCCTCTTTTCTTCTTGAAATTACTTGAAATCTTTTTAATTCGAAAAACGGGTAGGAATTTTGTTCGTTGAAAATAACTTTATGAAAATAGAGTTTTACGAAAATCCGGCAGCACAACGGCTGTTTTTCTAAAATTCCACCCTGTAAAATACTTTACAAAACCTGTATAAGTTTATTCAATATATTTCCATAATCAATAGGCCTCAGGCCCTTTTTAAATTCACAATCATTCAATGATACGGAAAGTAACTTGATTAAAATCTTAAAACGTCATGCATGATATTTACATAAAATACTTAATCCAAAACAATATTTAAAAAACTTGAGAAATCTGAAAATAATAGTAAATGCAGTACATGATAACTTGTCTAAAACTAGTGCAGCGTGGTCGTGTCTGTAGCTCGCCTGTACGTCCCATGAAGATACTTCCGCCACGCTGCTCGCTCTTGTACCTGGGGAAGATTTTTAAATCAAACAGAAAACGATGGTGAGAATAACTCAGTGGGTGTACTTAATAATAAATTCTGCTTTCATTATTATTTTGAAAACGATACGACTTATTTACGCAAAATATTCTTTTAGTAAACTTTTTGCAATTGAATTTTTCTTATTATTCTAAACTAACGTCTATTGACATATTTGATTTCTTTACTAACTTAGAAGGGTAACTCTAGAAAAACTCATTCTCTTAAGCTCTTAAGCTAAATATCTATATGACATGAAATACTAGAAATTTTCTGGTTGTGTGTACTCAGATGCGAGAACTTGGGATTACGATTCCCCCTAACATCAAGAAATGCGGGAACTTGGGATTATGATTCCCCTCGAATATTAAGCCGTACGGGAACTTGGAATTACGATTCCCCCCGTCTATTAGGCGTATGAGAACTTTGGATTTCGATTTGCCCCGTCTATTACCATACACGCATAGGGTACCTCGGTCGGGTTCTGCTAGAGGTCAAGATAAACTAAAGAGATTTAATTACCTTTAAAATTATCTCATAAGTGTTTCGTTTTCTAGTTACGGTGTAAAACCGAAAAACTTGCTTTCTAGAGAAAAAACTCAATTATTGAAATAACGTTCTCATGTATCTTTACGACTAAATACATATGTATAACTATACATGCATTATAGGGAAAACGATAATATTCTAAAATGTTACTTGAACAACATAATAATCATAAACTAAAATAGTATCGCATTAATAATTTCATCTAACAGAATTCGTGAAAGCTTTATAAAATGCACACTCACAACTTGCTTCTAAAAACTGATCAACCACTCCTGTTATAGCTCTCGTCCGCTCGTCGGTTCACCTACGATTGGTTTCAATCAAGCTTTCGTTAAAACACGACTTGTGCACAAACTAAACTTAAACCACACGAGTATTTCTAATCACGACAATTCAAGCGATTATCCCCATATGATAACAATACGGAGAACTAATATTCGCACGCGGAGACTATCTCGAACCAATTCATTATCCTAACAAAAACTACTCAAAACTCTACGATTACAAAAGTAACTAAAGTAACATCATCGGCATCACAGTCTAATGGATTCAATAAAAAGAAGATTCGAAGCTAAAAGATTCAAAGCTAAACGAAAAACATAAAAGTTATGCGATTTTAACTAATTATCGCGAATTATCGTTCTAGCGTTTCGCGCGATTCCTTCGTTTCCAATTTAACTTATCATCAATTACTACTCGTGACTTTACTTAAAACACGGCAAACAAATATTCAAACACTTTAAAACACAAACATGAAAAAATATGGCAGCAAGCTTAACGAATATCCATTTCTGGTTTCAACTCCGAAATTTCGACAATTTAACGATTTCGCGCGAAAAAAAAACTATCCGATTAACTTAAATATATTTCAAATTATCCTAACATCAAACTTTAACACTTTAACGCTTAAATACATCTCAAGGCAGTGAGATAACATCATCAATACTTTCATATTCGACAACAAAAAAATCACAAACTAAAAACATTCACGATCATGGAAAACTCATCTGAATCACTCAGAAACAATTTCTTAATATCCGAACGACTATCCGATACTTTAAAACTTACCAATACTAACCATTTTCCACGACAACGAACTCGAATTAAATTTATATCATAACAGCCCCTAACGTCTTCTATAACAGCCCGTAATCCATTTCAAAACGAAACGACAGATGACAATTTCATTCCAAAAACACAACCAAACAATAACGAGTGAACCTCCGCACTAACGAGGTTCTCAATCCTAAAACCCAATCATAAAAATATCAATTTAATCCATATCTCAGCTCTTATTCACATGCACGCTTTAAAAATTAGTCAAAAAACACAACACAACCACTTGGAACAGCACTTACCTCAACTCGAACTCGCTCAAATATGCTGCTGTCCTCTTCTCAAGACTGAACTGCCTATTCCTTAATTGCATGTGCTGTCTTTCCTCTCCAGATCAACCAACAGCTGTCTTCTCTTGACTTTTGCTTCGCCTCAGATCTGAAATGATGTACTCGGCCTGACAGCAGCTACTCGGCAGCAACTCACACAACGGCGACAGCTCACAACGGCGACAATAGCTCTCGACAATGACAGTGATTCACGGTAGCGACGACGATAGCACACGGTAGCACTTGGTTCATGACTTCAGCTCCTCACTCAGTTCACGGTTCTTGATTGCTTACGAGCTACACAAGCACACCTAACAGATCACAGCAGCACTTCACAACGGTGACAGCAACAGCACGGCAGCAGTTCAACAGCTCATGGCTTCAGCTCTTACTTGCATGCACAGCTTCTTGGCTCTGAATTTGCCCTTGCATGTATCCAACTTGCTTCAAATTTGAATTTCTCCTTCAGCTTGCTTCATTTCAGACTGACAACAACTCTCACTCTCGGTTCTCTTTCACGAGCAGCATCTCTCTTCATTCTCTCGTTCTTTATCTCTATTGCTCTCAATCTCTCACTCACGGTCAAGAAAGAATGATGAAGAAGAAGCGGACCGAATACTTTATTTGCTTTTTTTTTATTTCACTCTAACTCTCTCGGCTCTTGGATGATGATAAGTGATGACCGAATATGCATTTGCCTTTTAAATTTTTGTTTGACCGAATGCAATGTCTCTTTCTTCAATTTCATTTCTTGTTTCTTTTTTTTTTCTTTCACTTTTTGCTTTTTCACTTTTATATTATATAATTATAATGGATTGCTTGACATGTGGCACCCATGCAAATAGGATTCTTGCCACATCTCTTGCTATATCCATGCAAGCCATTACTTATTTTATTTCTCATGCATTCTCCCATTTCAAATTTCGAAATCGAATTTCGTTTCCGTCTGTCAGTCCGAAAATTCACTTTTAATCGCTTTCGCTTTCGAAATTATTTTAAAATTTTGAATCCGTTTCCACTAACTCGAATTTATTTTTATTATTCTAAAATAATTATTCCGAATATTTCTGGACTCGAAAATATATTTTTCCGATCGAACACGATCCATCGAAAAAATATTTCGCTCTCCGACGGACGAGGTTTTGGGTTTTACAACTAATGCTTCTAGTACTTTTATGAGGCTAATGAATCATGTTTTATGCTCTTTCATTGAAAAATTTATTGTTGTCTACTTTGATGACATATTAGTGTACAACAAGAGCATAGATGAATATGTTAGGCATTTGCATTGCATGCTTAATGTGTTACAGAAAGAAAAATTGTATGCTAATTTGAAAAAGTGTTCCTTTTGCATTGAAAAGATTATGTTTTTGGGTTATGTTGTTTCGTCAAAAGGTTACGGCTATTAAAGGGATAGAACTAGGAATGTTAGTGAGGTGCGTAGTTTTCATGGGCTAGCTAGTTTTTGTAGAAGATTTGTTAAAAATTTTAGCACCATCACTGCACCATTTACTAAGGTTGTGAAAAAGAGTGTGGATTTCAAATGGGGTAGTGAGCAACAACATGCATTTGATTTGATTAAGGATATATTGTGTTCTACACCATTGCTTGCATTGCCTAATTTCTCTACGACATTTGAGATAGACTGTGATGCATCAGGAATAGGTATAGGGGCTGTTCTCTTGCAAGATAGGCGTCCTATAGCATATTTTAGTGAGAAATTAAGTGGAGCATCATTGAATTATCCTACTTATGATAAGGAGTTGTATGCTTTCGTTAGGGCCTTAGAAACTTGGCAACATTATTTATAGCCTAAGAAATTTGTAATTCATACTGATCATGAATCCTTGAAGTTCTTGAAAGGATAAAGTAAGTTGAGTAGGAGGCATGCTAAATGGGTAGAGTTCATAGAAATGTTTCCTTATGTGATCAAGTACAAACAAGGAAAGGAAAACGTTGTAGCTGATACTTTATCTCGCAAGTATACATTAATTTCTACGTTGAATGCAAGATTATTGGGTTTTGAGCATATCAAGGACTTGTATGTGAATGATCCTAATTTTTCTTCCATGTATGTTGCTTGTGAGAACACTGTCTTTGGTAAATTCTATAGGCATGAGGGATTTTTGTTTAGGGAGAATAGGCTATGGATTCCTCAAGGATCTATGAGAGAGTTGTTAGTTAGAGAAGCACATGAGGGAGGACTAATGAGACATTTTGGTGTTAGGAAAACTTTAGATGTGTTAAACGAATATTTCTTTTGGCCGCACATGAAGAGAGATATTGAGAGAGTTTAAGATAAGTGCATGACATGTAAACAGTCAAAATCTAGGGCTCTACCTGATGCGAACCCTGTATATAGCGATACGACACCCACAAACAATTGAATCATTAACCCCAAGAAAGTTTAATTCAGAAACTAAGAAAATAAAAAGAAAGTACCTTGACCCAATGATTAGCGAATCACGAACCAAGATAACAAAGACGCCACTCCCAAGAACAAACAAAGAATGAGGGAGATAAGTCAAGTGATAAATCAAGAATCAAATCTTGATAAATTCTCGAAGTTCTTCAAGAACAAAGAGAGAAAACTAAAATTTTATATCTAAATTGTCTAATCTCGTTTTTGAGCATCACATAACCTTTTATAGCTAAAATAAATGAAACCCTAGCTTCTAAATATTGCATGGACACCCTAACCTATTAATACACCTCACCTAGGTTTAAAATAACTAAGTTTGGGCTTAAAATAATTAAATATGACAGTCCAATATATAAACTAAGGACCCAACATGTAATTAAACAAATTAAAGCCCAATAATGTTAAAGTTTGATACTTAACTAACTAATTAAATAAACTAATTTAGTTAAACCAACCCCAAACACAAATTAGGTCCAAATTAATACAAACAAATTAAACCAGCCTAATATGTCTTCAAATAGCCACCCAAGCCCAAATCTTCAATATTTATGATCTTGGACTTGTTCTTGAGCTTGGATCATGTTTTGGAGCCTTGGTGTTCTCTCCATGCTGTCCAATCTTTGTTGCGCAACACTCTTGGCCCAAATCTCTTAAATCAGCCCATTTAAAGCCTTTTTCATCCTTTTAGCTCTAGCTCTTGTAATAGGCCCTCCATTGATGCTTAAAGGATCATTAAGCTTGCTTATTTGGTTTCCATCATTCCGTCTCTCCTCAAAAGGATTTCTCCTCAAATCTGCATCTGCATCAAAATCAAAAGGAGAAAGATCATAAACATTAAAGGTTGCACTAACATTATACTCACCTGGCAAGTCTATCTTGTATGCATTATCATTGATGCGTTCAAGCACTTGGAATGGACCATCTCCACGCGGCTGCAACTTAGATTTTCGTTGCTCAGGAAACCTCTCCTTGCACATATGCACCCAAACCCAATCTCCAGGTATGAACACAACTTTCTTTCGCCCTTTGTTTGCTTGAGTCGCATATTGCTCGGTCCCCCTCTCAATATGTTGCCTAACTTTTGCATGTAGTTGCCTAACAAAATCAGCTTTCCTTTTCCCATCTAAGATCGTTCTTTCCTCCATAGGCAAAGGTATCAAATCCAATCGAGGAAGTGGATTGAACCCATACACCACCTCAAATGGCGAGCAACCAGTAGTCGAATGCACACTCCTATTGTAAGCAAACTCTACATGTGATAAACAATCTTCCCAATTCTTCAAGTTCTTTTGGATAATGGAACGTAGCAAAGTACCCAGAGTCCTGTTAACCACCTCCGTTTGTCCATTGGTTTGTGGATGTCAAGTAGCGAAAAATAACAGCTTTGTTTCTAACTTTCCCCACAAAGTCCTCCAAAAATGGCTTAAGAACTTTGCATCTCAATCTGAAACAATACTCTTAGGCACTCCATGAAATCGAACAATCTCCTTGAAGAATAAATCAGCAACGTGTGTTGCATCGTCGGTCTTGTGACATGGTATGAAGTGAGCCATCTTCGAAAACCTATCAACCACAACAAATACCAAATCTCAACCCTTTTTGGACCTAAGTAAACCCAACACAAAATCCATAGAAATATCAATCCAAGGTTCACTAGGTATGGGTAAAGGTGTATACAAACCATGCGGTAGAGCCCTAAACTTCGACTGTCTACATGTTATGCACTTATCACAAACTCTCTCAACATCTCTCTTCATGTGCGGCTAAAAGAAATGTTTGTTTAACACATCTAAAGTTTACCTAACACCAAAATGTCACATTAGTCCTACCCCATGTGCTTCTCTAACTAACAACTTTCTTATAGATCCTTGAGGAATACATAGCCTATTCTCCCTAAACAAAAATCCCTCATGGCTATAGAATTTACCAAAGACAGTGTTCTCACAAGCAACATACATGGAAGAAAAATCAGGATCATTCACATACATGTCCTTGATATACTCAAAACCCAATAACCTTGCATTCAACATAGAAATTAATATATACCTGCGAGATAAAGCATCAGCTACAATGTTTTCCTTTCCTTATTTGTACTTGATCACATAAGGAAACGTTTCTATGAACTCTACCTATTTAGAATGCCTCCTACTTAACTTACTTTGTTCTTTCAAGAACTTCAAGGATTCATGATCAGTATGAATTATAAATTCCTTAGGCCATAAAAAATGTTGCCAAGTTTCTAAGGCCCTAACAAAAGCATACAACTTCTTATCATAAGTAGGATAATTCCACTTAATTTCTCACTAAAATATGCTATAGGACGCCTATGTTGCAAGAGAATAGCCCCTATACCTATTCCCGATGCATCACACTCTATCTCAAATGTCTTAGAGAAATCAGGCAATGCAAGCAATGGTGCAGAACACAATGTATCTTTAATCAAATCAAATGCAAGTTGTTGCTCACTACCCCATTTGAAATCCACACTCTTTTTCACAACCTCAGTTAGTGGTATAGCGATGGTGCTAAAAATTTTTAACAAATCTTCTATAAAAACTAGCTAGCCCATGAAAACTACGCACCTCACTAACATTCCTAGGTATAGGCCACTCTTTAATAGCCTTAACCTTTTCTTCATCTACTTCTATCCCTTTTGACGAAACAGAATAACCCAAAAACAGAATCTTTTCAATGCAAAAGGAACACTTTTTCAAATTAGCATACAATTTTTTTTTTCGTAACACATCAAACACACAATGCAAATGCCTAACATGTTCATCTATGCTCTTGTTGTACACTAATATGTCATCAAAATAGACCACAACAAATTTTCCAATGAAAGAGCGTAAAACATGATTCATTAGCCTCATAAAAGTACTAGGAGCATTAGTTAAACCAAAAGGCATTACTAACCACTCGTATAAACCATGTTTAGTTTTAAAAGCAGTTTTCCACTCATCTCCTTCTTTCATTCTAATTTGATAGTATCCACTTTTTGTTTCGAGCCTCCGAACGCGATTCTGTTAGTACCAGGACGTCCCTAGGTGATAGTAAATAGGTTTCGGGTGAAGAAAGTGCAGTTCAGAACCCTAGAATCAATAGAAAACAAAAAAGGGGAGTTAATAGAGTTATTTAAGTTTTAAGTGATTTCTAGCCTTGTGCTAATGATTCAAATGATTCTAAATGAGTATTCAATGTTTTAGGGTAAAGGCGGAGTGTATCCTAGGACTTCGGAGGAGATTCGCTTTTGATCAGAAGTCATTTAGTGAGTAGAAATCTCACATTATCAAGTGTGGTGTAGTTCAAAGTTCATTTAATGGTTATTTGCATTTATTTCGTTATATAATTGAATTGTGTATTGTGATTATCTTATATAAATTTTGAATTGAATATATGTTTATATTAAGAACTTAAGCAAATTAAAGTTTTAGGCTTTTTGCCTTAAAAACGAGATTATTTGAGCATATTGAGTAAAGTATTTTATTTACGCTGATGGTTTACCCTAGCCCTAATTGAGTACCCAGTAGAATGCTCTATGCGTGCATGGTAGATGTGATGCGAACCCCGTATATAATGATACGATACCCACGATCAAATTGAAACATAACCCCCAAGAAAGTTAATTCAGATTATAGATGTAAAACCCAAAACCGCGTTCGTTGGAGAGCGAAATATTTTTCCGATGGATTTCGTTTGATCGGAAAAATATAATTATCGAGTCCGAAAATATTCGGAATAATTATTTTCGAATAAGAAAGATAAATTCGAGTTCGCAATTACGTATTCGAAATTTTAAAATTATTCCGAAGGCAAAAGCGATCAAAAGCGGATTCCAGGACGGACGGACGGAATTAGAATCCGGGCTTAGAAATTAAATCGAGATGGCATGAGAATTAAAATAAAGATAATGCATGTTGGTGACACGTGTCACACATGCAATAAAGGAAATGTACAAGTGTCCAAGAGAAGCTATTATTAAAAGATTAAAATAAATAAATAAATCAAGAAATGAGGATTGAATAGCTAATATGGTATTCGGTCACCTTGCCTTTAGTCTTCTTCATTTCAATCAAACCCGAAGCAACAAGAGAGATAAGTGTGAGTGCTGCTCGTGAGTGAAAGAGAGAATCGAGTGAGGGAGAGAAGTAAGTCACCTAGAGAGATTCGGCCTTCCTTCTTCAAGCAAAACCGAGAGCCTCAAAATGTAAGATTGAGAGTGAGCTGCTGCTCGTGAGTAAATGGAGAGAGAGAGCGAGATTGAGAGCTGCATGTGAGAGATTAGACCAGATCTGTGAGCAATCCTTCAAGGTTAGCAGCTGCTTGTGTTCTTCAATTAAGCCAAGAAGAGAATCGGTCCGTGCATGCAAGCTAGGAGGAGTTGCCTTGCTGCCTTTGCTGTCGCCGGTGAGAAGAGCTGCTGGCGTGAGGTCGTGCTGCTGCTGGCACCGTGATGAGAATAAAGAAGCATCACCAAATGATCCATTGCATATTCCAATTGGGCCAATAACTAGAGCAAGAGCTAAGAGGTTCAAAGAAGACTTAATGGATTGGTTCAAGAGATTTGGGCTGATGTTAAAGTGGTAAATTCCAAGATGGGCCCAAAAGAAGATCAATGTTTAATTAATTTAATTAAAGCAATTGATGGGCCTGATTCTGGTTAATTTCTTTCTTGCCCATGAAGTTGATTTCTTGGTCATGAAGACTTTCCATTGTGGAGTTGATTGCTTGGTCACAAAGACTTCCAATTTTGAGTTGATTTCTTACCTATTATGTTCAAGACAATTAGTTATCAATTTTATTCTTCTTTCCTTATTGTAAGAGGTTGACTTCCTTTTTTTTTCTTTTATAGGCTTAATGGGCTTAATTGCCTAATTAATTATTTCCTTTTGCTGCTTAGTGTTTTTAGCTATATAAATCAGTGTAAACCTAAAGGGAATTCAATTGATGATTAATAATATTTGTGAGAGTATTCTCTTTGGTTCTTCGTAGAACTTTTGAACTTATCAGGATTTTCCTGTGGCGTTCTTCCTAGACTTATCAATCAATTCTTCCATCATTGATTGTGACGTCATCACTATACTAAGGTTCTTGCTTCCGTATAGCAACGGGTCGAGGTTTTCATACAAATCTGATTCTAGGCGATCTTGGAACCTTACTTGATTCACGGGTTTCGTCAGTTCTTGGCGTGGTTCGTATCAGTTGGTATCAGAGCACGGTTTAGTCTCAGGTTTGCCTATCTTCTTTATTTTATTCAAAAAAAAAAAAACAGAAACCAAAAAAAAAAAAAGGAAAAAAAAAGAAAAGAAAGAGAAATAAAAAAAAAAAGAGAAAAAAAAATCCGAAAAAAAAAAAAGTGTGATTTGAGAATTAATTCCTACAATCTTGTTTCAATTTTACAATTTTGTTTTCCCTTTTTGATTCTCAATCCAAATTTCTTGTTACCATCAAACCCATAAAATTCTATCATACACAACATTGTATTCTTTTCTCTTTCCCTAGCCATTGAATCCAAAATTTTTGTGGTGAGTTTGGGGTGAATTGTTGCTGGAAATTTTGATATTTGTTTGATTAGTTTGATAAGAACCTATAGAGGATACTACGAGTGGGAAAAGGCAAGAGAGTGTGAGTGTATCAGAGGGTAAAAGCCAGATTTAATTGAGTGAAACACGAGTGGAATTGAGCGAATCATATTCTTGAGTGAAACACGTGAGGGAGTGTAGTGAGGTCCTTTATTTTTATTTCTTTTTTTTTGTATCTTTTCTAACCTGATTTTACAGGGTCAAAATTCTTTCTTTTATAAACCTGTTTTAATCTTTCTTAGGGTTGTGTTTCAATTTGGTGGTGGGTGTCGTATCGTTATATACGGGGTTCACATCAGTTGGTATCAGAGCTTTGGGTATTAATTCAGGTTTGGTTATCTTAGTTATCAATTTATTTTTTTTGTTTCTGTTTATTTTTTTTTTTTTTTCAGCCGCATGTCATTAATTTTTTTTTTTTTTTTTGGTTTCTGTTTTTTTTTTCTCCTCTCATTTTCAATCACACCAGAAAAATTTTAAAAAAAAAATCATATCAATGGATGCCAAAACAGCCTTGAAACAGATTTGATATGTTGCGGAACAGTTGCAGTAGTATGTGGAAGAATAGAACACGATGACCGAATGCAACACGATGGTGCGGAACATATACCACTATGTGGAGATTTGAGGACAAATCCTTTTCAAGAGAGAGGGAATGATGAGAATAAAGAAGCATCACCAAAGGATCCATTGCATATTCCAATTGGGCCAATAACTAGAGCAAGAGCTAAGAGGTTCAAAGAAGCACTTAATGGATTGGTTCAAGAGATTTGGGCTGATGTTAAAGTGGTAAATTCCAAGATGGGCCCAAAAGAAGATCAATGTTTAATTAATTTAATTAAAGCAATTGATGGGCCTGATTCTGGTTAATTTCTTTCTTGCCCATGAAGTTGATTTCTTGGTCATGAAGACTTTCCATTGTGGAGTTGATTGCTTGGTCACAAAGACTTCCAATTTTGAGTTGATTTCTTACCTATTATGTTCAAGACAATTAGTTATCAATTTTATTCTTCTTTCCTTATTGTAAGAGGTTGACTTCCTTTTTTTTTCTTTTATAGGCTTAATGGGCTTAATTGCCTAATTAATTATTTCCTTTTGCTGCTTAGTGTTTTTAGTTATATAAATCAGTGTAACCCTAAAGGGAATTCAATTGATGATTAATAATATTTGTGAGAGTATTCTCTTTGGTTCTTCGTAGAACTTTTGAACTTATCAGGATTTTCCTGTGGTGTTCTTCCTAGACTTATCAATCAATTCTTCCATCATTGATTGTGGCGTCATCACTATACTAAGGTTCTTGCTTCCGTATAAGCAACAGGTCGAGGTTTTCATACAAATCTGATTCTAGGCAATCTTGGAACCTTACTTGATTCACGGGTTTCGTCAGTTCTTGGCGTGGTTCGTATCACACCATCATCAGGTACTGTCGATATTCTGAAGTGAGGTACTGCCTTGGTGAGCTGCCATCGCTGTTGAGGTCCTGCCGTGCTCACGTTACTACCTTGTTGCATGTTGTCACCGTGAGTCAAGTGCTGAAGTTCTACGAGTTGCTGCCGAGCTGCTGTCAAGTCTGTCCAAGTGCACCATTTCAGACTTGAAAGGAAGCAGAAGGAAGCGAAGATAGTTGCTAGTGGAAGGAGTTGCTACCGAGAGCGTGCGAGAGATTCGTCGCCGTTCGGAAGCTGTTTCGAAGCGGGGAATAGCTCGCTTCTTGGGAAAGTATTGCCCCTTTTTCTCTTGTGAAAATGTTTCGAGTAAATTAGTAAAGTGACCATGTGAATAGAGTTGAGATAATTGATAATTGCTATGATTGGGTTTAGCATTGAGAACCTCGTTAGTGCGGAGGTTCGCTCGTTGATGTTGCGATTGTGTTTTTATCGTTGATCGTATTCGTTGCGAGTTTTGTTTACGGGCTGTTATATGTTGTAATAGGGGCTGTTAAGTATGTTTTAGTTTTGAGTCGTTGTCGTGGAAAATAATGCATTCTAGTGTGTTTTATAGTATCGAATAATCGTTCGGGTGTTGATAGATCGTTTCCGAGCAATTGGTTGAATTTTTCCGCGAGTGCGAATGTTTTTAGTTTGTGATTTTCGTTGTCGATTATGCAAGTGTTTATGATGTCAACTCGCTGCCCTGAGATGTGTTTAAGCCCATTATAGTGTTAAGCCTAGTTTAAAATATCCGTGATATACCCGATATTTCCGTCGATATTTCCGTAAATCAAGAGTACCTATATCGATAGGGGGTGTAATCTCCTATTCGTCAAAATATCCTGGAAATATCCGAAAATATCCGTGATATTTCCGTAAAATATCCTTTCCGTGAGCTTGTAGTACAAATTTTACAAAATATCGAGGAAATTTCCGGAAATATCCGTAGAATATCCGTGAAATATCCTGAAAATATCGGTTAAATTTCCATAAAATAAAAGTGAAATTTAAGTTTTTCAAATAAGAATTTATTAAGTTTTTATTAAATAAATAAAAGGAATAATTACAAAAAAGACTCATTTGGTAAGAACAATCTCTAAAATAACATTTCTTATTTTATTGTTATAAAAAATACATTGTGTGGACAAAAATACCCTTAATAAAATGATAGTAATTTGAATCACTGTTGGGATTCCCAACCTTAAAGTTGGGCATCTCAACCTCTATATTGGGAGTCCCAACCTTTAAGTTGGGATTCTCAATCTTGATTTAACACCGAGGTTGGAATTCTCAACCCTAAGGTTGAGATTCCGAATGTGGATTTGAATCAAGATTAGGACTCCCAACCTAAAAGTTGGGATTCCCAACTTAAAAGTTGGGATTCCCAACCTGAAGGTTGAGAATGTGAACTTGGATGTTTTATCAAGGTTGAGATTCTCTACCTCGAGGTTAGGATTTCCAACTTCGAAGTTGGGATGTAGATTGGGATCTCAATTTCGAGATTGGGATTCTCAACCAGATCGTTTGTTAGAAAGAGTGACCGACAAAAAATGATGGGTCAAGGGCATTTTCGTCCAAAAAAAGACATTGTGCGAAAATTAAAACAATAAAGATTATTTTTCAAATAAGTTATCAAAAATGGGTTAGTTTTCAACAAAACCCTAAATAAAATAAGTTTTTAACCCACGTGAATAATCTCATTTTCATCAGGAATCTCATTATTATATTCTATTTTGTAGTCAAGCTCAAACATCTCATAATTGTTATTCTATTTTAAAAACAAAAACTCCTAAGTCTTTGCTAGTGATGGAATTCATAATGAAGACAATGGTGCTGATGATGGTGATGATGATGACAATGATGACAACGACAATAATGATGATGATGATAACAACAATGGAGGAAATAATTATGCTTTTACTCAAAGAAATGATACTGATACAGGTTTGCCATTGAGTCCATTTACTTGTGAAGAACAATACACTCATTGCACACAAGATGAAGACCATGGGTGTAGAGCTGCGGGTCTAGACATAGGGACTATTAGTAAGGATTATACAAGGAGAATCCATCAAATACAGTTAGGGATGTCATCATCCAATGAAGATAACATTTCAACTACTTTTGAATCTATGAGTTTAAGGTCTAGTGATGATGGTCATATAAGTTTTGGGATCTCCAATAATCCTTACACATAATTTTCTATCTATGGACAGATGGTGGGAAGAAATCAAGAAGCTTATTCATGGCATGTTCATGATTATATTCAAAATCATTCAAATTATATGTCATGGCATCAGTATTGTATAAATCTAGATGTTAGCTATACAATCTATGAACCACCTAGGACTTCATTTTAGTTTTAAAATTTACATGATTTATGTGATGCAAATTAATTGAAAAGTTTTAATGGAAACTTTTTATATTTTCATATATCTCCTCTATATATTATATCTATATTTATACCTTTTAGTTGTTACTTTTTAGATAGAATATGTTTTTTTTTTTAAATATAATATGATTTTTGGTTGTAGAAATGATTATTTTAACATTACCAAAAGTTTCATTAAAAAATATTATGTTTTTAACTAAATTTTCGTACTTTCCGTAAATTTTACGTAAATTTTCGTCGATATCGATATTTCCGTCGACATTTCTGCCGAATCGTAGTACCGATATTTCCGTCGATATCGATATTTTCAACATTGGTGTAAAGTCGATGTTAGGATAGTTTGAGATACGTTTAAGTTAATCGGATAGTTTTAGTTTCGCGCGAAATCGTTAAATTGTCGAATTTGGAGTTGAATCGGAAAAATGTATATTTGTTAAGCTTGCTGCCATATTTTTCACGTTTACGCTTTATCATGTTTGAATCTTTGTTTGCCTTGATTTAAGTTAAGTCACGAGTAATATGGACGATAAGTTTAATTGGAAATGAAGGAATCGCGCGAAACGTTAAAATTGATAAGTCGCGATAGTTAGTTAAATCGCGTAAGTTTTATGTTGTTCATTTAGCTTCGCTTATTCTTTTTGTTGAATCCTTTAGATTATGGCTTCATGATGTTGCTTTGGATTCGAATAGCATAGTTACGACGTGCTTATATTCGAATGTTAACTTATTTAGGCAGCGATAAGGAGAAGGAAAGCGAAGTTGAAGAAGTAGCGCGAGGTAAAAAATCTGGTCGTTTCCGTGAGTTAGGAATCGGTGAGTGTAATTTGTTTTATGAAATGATAAATGCAATATGATTTCTATATGATTTTTATGCTTTCATGCCAGATTTAAACGTTGTAATATTTAAGTGAATTTATATGAATGATATACGCTTTACAGAAATGTTATACGTTTCGAAATGTTTTTATATCTGTATTTAAAGCAATATTGATCGTATAACTCGTTATTGAAATGTGCTTTTATGTTTCGTTTTATAAGCGAAGGAACATGTTTTACAAATATTATTTTAGCATGATAATGTATTTCAAAACCAATGGCTACCCATCCCCATTATATGACTGAATTATGATTGTTATGCGGCCGAAGTGCTTTATTGTGCGTATGGCATGTCTGTCGGGGAAAGTCCACTAACTATGGGGGGATCGAGTCTGTCATGTCTCCCTCTACGCGTATATAAGGTACTATTATGACTGATGCCCTATGTGCAGCGAGGTAACATACCGCGACATAGTGGTTATGACTGAGATTGCACGTCCCCACCACCAGTGACCTAAGACCGGGCGGTGATCATGATTTCCCCGGATCTCATTGGATATATGTTTTATGACTGAGGATTGATTTATGATTTTATGAGTTTATTTATGAACTTATGATTATGTTATGAATTAATTTTACGATGCCAAATATCTTGTATCTTGTTTTCAAGCAAATTATGTATAAAAATGACTTTATGATATTATGAAATGCACGTTTTAATTAAGTTATTTTGGAACTTAGCATTCTTCCAAAAGGTTTTAGAAAGGAATCTTCTTTAGAACTGCATAACATTCACTGAGCCTTTTTTAGCTCATTATTTTCTTGTTTATTTTATAAAATTCCTCAGGCGCAGGTTCGAGTCCTCAAAGCGGCAGATCTCCTGCTCAAGAGTAGGCAAGCTTATCAGGCGACCGAAACTGTGAAATCAAAGTAAATTTTTGATGTATAACGAATTTAATGTGATGTAAATATTTAAGTTGTATAACTTTGATTACGCTGTCATGCATGTGAAATGTTTTATTTTAAGTTTGAAATGGTTTTGTTTTAAATACTTAAATTGTGTTTAAACATTGATTTTGAGATGGACCTGAGGTCTCATTTGGAAGTGGAAAATGAATGTATGCATTTTGAAATATTTATCAATTTTTACACAGGTGTTGAATAAGTTGGAGATATCGGAGAAACAGCCGTTGTGCTACCGAAAATTTTTCACCCTAAAATTTTAATCATTAAGAAATGAAACTGTTTTATGGCTTAACTTCACGGAGTCCTTTTAAGTCACCTGCATAAAGACTATAAGGATTCTGTGGGGTGCCGGGAGGGTTCCGCTCGGATCCCTTCGGGGGAAATCCGGGTTGGGTCCTTTCAGTAGAAAATCTTTGACCTGTTGATTAAAGAACCAAGAACCAAAGATATAACGACGCCACTACCAAGAAAGAGATGAGAATGTGGGAGATAAGTCAAGGTTAATAAATCAAGAACAATTCTTGATGCAATCTCAAAGTTCTCAAAAGAACAATAGAGAAAAGCTAAAACTTTATTCAATAAACTTCTGATTGAAATTTTAGGTTTAATAAGCTTTTTATAGGCCTAAAATCCTAAATATATTAAGAAACCCAAAATAAACTCTCAATTCTAAACCTAATAAAGTTCTAATTTAATTAACTCTCAGCCCAATAATTAAAAACCCAATATAACATAAAATATACTAACTAATTTAAAACCCAACCCATGACACAAATTAAGTCCAAATTAATATAACAAATAAATAATAGCCCAATTTGTATTAAAATTGTTATCCAAGCCTCAAGATTAATGCTCTTGGACTGGGTCTTGAACTTGAATGATATTTTGAAGCCTCGATGTTCCCTCCAAGCCATGTTGTGTAAGACTCTTGGCCCAAATCTCTTGAATGAGCCCATTTAAACCTTCCTTTATCCTTTTAGCTTGAGCCCTTGTCACAGGTCCTTCATTGATGTTCAAAGGATGCATAAGCTTGCTTTCTTAGTTTCTATCATTCTCCCTCTCCTCAAAAGGATTTGTCCTCAAATCAGCATCTGCATCAAAATGAAATGGAGAAAGATCAGAAACATTGAAAGTAGCACTAACATTATACTCACCTGGCAAGTCTATCTTATACGCATTGTCATTTATGCGTTCAAGCACTTGGAATGGACCATCTCCACACGGCTACAACTTAGACTTGCGTTGATCAGGAAACCTCGCTTTACGCATATGCACCCAAACCAATCTCCTGGTTTGAACACAATTTTCTTGCGCCCCTTGTTAGCTTGGGTAGCAGACTGCTCAGTTCATCGCTCAATATGTTGCCTAACTTTCTCATGCAGTTGCTTAACAAATTCAGCTTTCTTCTTACCATCCAAGTTAACTCTTTCCTTCACAGGTAAAGGTATTAAATCCAAAGGAGTAAGCGGATTAAACCCATACACAACTTCAAATGGCGAACAACCAGTAGTAGAATGCACACTTCTATTGTATGTAAACTCGACATGTGGTAAGCAATCTTCCCAATTCTTCAAGTTCTTTTGGATGATGGAACGCAGCAAAGTACCCAAAGTCCTATTAACAACCTCTATTTGTCCATCAGTTTGCAGATGACAAGCAGTAGAAAACCATAGCTTTGTTCCTAGCTTTCCCCACAAAGTCCTCCAAAAATGGCTTAAGAGCTTCACATCTCGATCTGAAACAATGCTCTTTGGCACTCCATGAAGTCGAACAACCTCCTTGAAGAATAAATCAGCAACAGATGTGGCGTCATCGGTCTTGTGACATGGTATGAAGTGAGCCATCTTCGAAAACCTGTCAACCACAACAAACATCGAATCTCGACCCTTTTTGGACCTAGGTAAACCCAATATAAAATCCATAGAAATATCGATCCAAGGTTCACTAGGTATAGGTAAAGGTGTATACAAACCATGGGGTAAAACTTTAGACTTAGACTTTTTACATGTTATGCACCTCTCACAAATTCGCTCAACATCTCTCTTCATGTGTGGCCAGAAGAAATGCTCATCTAATACATCTAAAGTTTTCTTAACACCAAAATGTCCTATTAAACCACCCCCATACGCCTCTCTAACAAGTAACTCTCTTATAGACCCCTGAGGAATGCACAATCTACTTTCTCTAAACAAATACCCCTCATGTCTATAAAACTTACCAAATGCACTTTTCTCACAAGCAACATACACACTAGCAAAATTAGGATCATTAACATACAATTCCTTTATATGCTAAAAACCCAACAATCTTGCATTCAAAGTAGAAATCAATGTATACTTGCGAGATAATGCATCAGCTACCACGTTTTCCTTTCCTTGTTTATACTTAATCACATAAGGAAACGTTTCTATAAACTCTACCCATTTAGCATGCCTCCTACTCAACCTACTTTGATCTTTCAAATGTTTTAAGGACTCATGATTAGTATGGATTACAAATTCCTTAGGCCACAAATAATGTTGCCAAGTTTCTAAGGCATGTTGCCAAGTTTCTAAGGCCTTAACTAAAGCATACAACTCTTTGTTATAAGTAGGATAGTTCAATGATGCTCCACTCAATTTCTCACTAAAATAAGCTATAGGACGCCTATCTTGCATAAGAACAGCCTCTATACCTATTCCTGATACATCACACTCAATCTCAAATATCTTAGAGAAATTAGGTAAAACAAGCAATGGTGCAGTACACAATTTATCCTTAATCAATTCAAATGCATGTTGTTGCTCATTACCCCATTTGAAACCCACACTCTTTTTCATAACCTCAGTTAGTGGTGCCGCTATGGTGCTAAAATCCTTAACAAATCTCCTATAAAAACTAGCTAACCCATGAAAGCTACGAACTTCACTAACATTCCTAGGTCTAGGCCACTCTCTAATAGCCTTAACTTTCTCCTCATCTACTTCTATCCCTCTTGACGTAACGACATAACCCAAAAACACAATCTTATCCGTGCAAAAGGAACACTTTTTCAAATTAGCATACAACTTTTCTTTCCTTAATACATCAATCAAGCACACAATGTAAATGCCTAACATGTTCATCTATGCTCTTGCTATACACTAATATGTCATCAAATTAGACCACAACAAATTTTCCAATGAAAGAACGTAAAACATGATTCACTAATCTCATAAAAGTACTAGGTGCATTAGTTAAACCAAAAGGCATGACTAACCACTCATACAAACCATGTTTCGTTTTAAATACAGTTTTCCATTCATCTCCTTCTCTCATTCTAATTTGATGATATCCACTTTTAAGATCAATCTTAGAAAACACACAAGATCCATGCAACTCATCTAACATGTCTTCTAATCTAGGTATGGGATGTCGATACATAACTGTAATTTTGTTGACAGCTCTATAATTGAAGCACATACGCCAAGTCCCATCCTTTTTAGGCACAAGTAAAACCGGTAGGGCACATGGACTCATGTTCTCCCTTACATACCCCTTCTTCATCAACTCCTCAACCTGCCTTTGAAGCTCTTTTACCTTATCGGGATTACTTCTATATGCGGGTCGGTTTGGAATTACAGCTCCGAGTATGAAATCAATTTAATGCTCTATTCTCCTCTTCGGTGGTAATCCATCGGGCATCTCCTCGGGGAATACATCCTTAAAATCCTGCAAAAGAGTTGTAATAACACTAGACAAAGAAACATTAAGGTCAAAGTTAGAAAAATAAGCATCTTTATACAAAAGTACAAACATTTGCTACTTGGCAAGAAAAGCAACTCTCACATCGCTCTCTTTTACATAAATACTCGTTTTCTTTTTCTCACTTTTCTTCCTCTCATTCTCTCCTCTACACTCAACCTTCCCAATTTTCTTTTGCACACGCTCTAGTGTTTTGTCACTCTTTTTCTCACACTCAGCTCCCTTTCTCTCGACCTCTCTTTTTCTCTCACTCTCTTTTATCCTCACTTGATCTTCATACACCTGTTTAGGTGTTAAAGGTACCAAAATGATCGTTCGCCCATTCATGGTAAAAGAATATCTATTTTTAAACCCATCATGCATTACTCTCCTATCATATTGCCATGGATGACCCAAAAGCAAGTGACTAGCATGCATAGGTACAACATCACACAACACCTCATCTTTGTACCTACCAATAGCAAAAGGAACTAGCACTTGTTTTGTTACCTTCATCTCTCCACAATCGTTTAACCATTGCAATTTGTATGGTCTAGGATGTTTTGAAGTAGGTAAACTCAATTTCTCCACTAACTCGGTGCTAGCAACATTGGTGTAACTACCCCCATCAATAATCACACTACACACCTTATCCTTGATATGGCATCTCGTATGAAAAATATTATCACGTTGCACCTCATCATCTTCTTCCTTCACTTGCACGCTTAAAGCACGCCTTGCCACTAACAACTTTCCATCTGCAGGATACTCAATTTCAACATCACTAGCATCTTCCAAAGGTGGCATCTCATCGTCATCACTTTCCCCTTCGATCTCTATATCTCCATCCTCCCTCAAGATCATAATTCGTTTGTTAGGACATTGAGAAGCTATGTGACCTCTTCCCAAACACCTAAAACATTTGATATCCCTATTTCTCCCTTGGGTTGCCTCGGCCTTGCCCTTATCATGGCTTCTATCTCTGCCCTCCTTAGGCTTAGTAGTTTCAGCCTTAAGCTTTTGAGATGCCTTATCTTCCTCTCTACTCCAATTCGACTTCCAAATGGATGTGGAACCCGAATTGCTACCATATCGTGACATCGAACCCCTTCTTTTGAGTTGCCTCTCCACTTTCATAGCCATATGGACCAAGTCCTCAAGCTCCACATAATGCTGCAACTCAACAATATTGGTAATATTTTCATTCAATCCTTGTAGAAATCTTGCCATAGTAGCCTCTCTATCCTCCTCTATATTAGCTCTAACCATGGCTATCTCCATCTCCTTATAATAGTCCTCCACACTCTTAGAACCTTGTGTTAGGCTCTGCAATCGTCGGTATAGCTCCCTATAGTATGATCTAGGAACAAACCGTTTCCTCATAACAGTTTTCATCTCACCCCAAGTGTTTATAGGACGTTCCTCATTTCTCCTTCTATCGAGCACTACTTGCCCCACCAAACCACAGCATAATCCACAAACTCAGCCGCGGCTAACTTCACCTTCTTCTCCTCAGTAAAGTTATGAACTCAAAGACTAACTCTACTCGCTTTTCCCACTCTAAATACACATCAGGATCAGCCTTCCCTTGGAAAAAGGGTATCTTCATCTTAATGCTACCAAGATCCCTATCTGGTCTATCATCCCATCTTCCTCTCTCATTTCCATCCTTATAGTACCCACGATCTCTATTGCCATTACCTCTTCCTCTACGACCACCTCTACCACCTCTAATTCGGCCCCTATTAACATTAATGGCATTATCATCTCCTTCCAAATCTTCTCCATAGAACACCCCATAATCAGCTTCAAATTCATCATTACCACTATGCTCTTCCAGAGCTTTCCTTTGTTGTCCCCTTTGCAAAGTAGCTATGGCCTCATCTTGCCTATCCATTCGATCCCTAATCTCTCCAAACACCATGTTCATCCTCTCAAATTGTTGTTGCATCGCTTTGAGAATGAACGACTCATTACTGTTTTCTCCTCCTTCAACTTCTTTATCGTTATCCGTAGACATAATTGACACCTGCAAGAATGTTAGTAAAAGTAATCTCACAACACTCCCTCACGTGTTTCACTTTAATCACTCACGTGTTTGATACTCAATGATTTTGATTTAACTCAACACTCCCTGTCCACACTCAAACTTTTCTCACTAAGTTCTTTATAGAACTAATCGATCACAACAAGGTCACCCTTGAAATAATCGCCTTAGACAAATCTCAACAAAGAAAAACGCATACACAAAGAACACGAAAGAAATAAGGACCAACAATGACACTAGAATGATGAAATAATGAAAAGCAATCTGATCTCAAGAAAAGATTTCGAACACCGCAAAGATCTTGAATTGCAAATAAGGTAAATTAATATTAACTCACTTCAATCCAAGCAATTTATGGCATTCAAACTTTTTTTTTTTCTGGATATTTTTTTTCTTTTCTTTTTCTTTTTTTTTCTGATACTTTTTTTTTTGAAATTTTTTTCGATTTTTTTTTTCTTTTCTAAATCAAACTAGAATGCACTCTATATGTATTGGAAATTGTGGAGTTGAACCAAAAACAAGATTTTGATATGAATCTTGCAAATCAAGAAATATGAAAATAAATTAAGAATTCAAGAAACCCTAGAATGTGTTTTCAAGAATCCTGACTGTTGATGCGGTTCCAGAACGAAATATGAAGATTCAAACCAAGATTATTGTATTTGGTCAAGATAATTGATGAATTAAATAAGATGGGTGAGTGATGTGCAGACAAAAACACAAGCAAACTGATGGTGGTGGTGTCGGCACTAAAAGACAGAAAAAGGGTGATGGGTTTATTTTTATAATTGATTGATGTTGTTACTGTACTTTAATCAATTATAATATATATATATATTGGTAACAAATGGTGCTACGGCAGAATAAAAAAAAAACAAATAAAATACTGAGATGATGGTAGATGTTTGGACGTGTAGAATACTAAGACCAGAAGCAAATATGGATGATGAGATGATTTTTAGCAACAAATTAAAACGAATAACAAGAAAATAATCAAACCTGAATTAATTAACCGAAGCTCTGATACCAATTGATGCGAACCCCGTATATAATGATACGACACCCACGATCAAATTGAAACACAACCCTTAAGAAAGTTAATTCAGATTATAAAAAATCTTTGACCCGTTGATTAGAGAACTAAGAACCAAAGATATAACGACGCCATTCCCAAGAAAGAGATGAGAATGTGGGAGATAAGTCTAGATTAATAAATCAAGAACAATTCTTGATGTAATCTCAAAGTTCTCAAAAGAACAATGGAGAAAAGCTAAAACTTTATTCAATAAACTTCTGATTGAAATTTTAGATTTAATAAGCCTTTTATAGGCATAAAATCCTAAATCTAATAAGAAACCCAAAATAAACTCTCAATTCTAAACCTAATAAAGTCCTAATTTAATTAACTCTCAGCCCAATATAACATAAAATATACTAACTAATTTAAAACTCAACCCATAATACAAATTAAGCCCAAATTAATACAACAAATAAATAATAGCCCAATTTGTATTAAAATTGCTATCCAAGCCTCAAGATTAATGCTCTTGGACTGGGTCTTGAACTTGAATGATATTTTGAAGCCTCGATATTCCCTCCAAGCCATGTTGTGTAAGACTCTTGGCCCAAATCTTTTGAATGAGCCCATTTAAACCTTCCTTCATCCTTTTAACTCGAGCCCTTGTCATAAGTCCTTCATTGATGTTCAAAGGATCCATAAGCTTGCTTTCTTGGTTTCTATCAAGATGTGAGGGAGTTACTAACTGAGAGAGAGAGAGTCAGTTGAACGACCCTCTACACGTATAGGGTAGTGTAGTTTGGACCGATTGTGTAGGGGTAACGCGTGCCCAGAGTTGCACATCGGTAACTACACAAGGTAGATCCTCTAATTCCTAGTGGCTAGCTAGAGATTTATCCATCACGATAAGAGTAGTTTCCCCGGGTTACCATCCAAACGAGAAATGAGAAAGTTTTAGAAAGAAATTCAAAATGAATTTCAGAAATAGTTTTAATTGAAAGAAATAAGAAGTATTTCAGAAAAATACTTTAGTTTATAAAGCTGTTTATTATTTATCTCACTGAGTTATATTCACCATTTGTTTGCTATGTATTTCTTAAAATGTTCCCTCAGGTGTAGGAGTGAGTCGTCCAATAGACGAGGCTCAGACCGACGCGCGAATTGAGTGATGGACCACTATTTCTTATTGTATAGCTCACACTTTAAATCATGCATGTGTTGTATATGAGTATGGTGTAAATGATGTACATTTAAAATAAGTTTAATTAGAGTTTACGTATTAGTTGTTAGATGCACGTTTTATGAAAATGTTTTAATTCAGAAAATTGAGTTTCCATAAATTTTTGAAATTATATATATATTCATGTGGTGGCTGATTATGGATGAGGGCCAGAGGCCCCTGGTAGTTGAGAATTTTTGTCATAGAAGTGTTTTTAAATTGCTTTGAACTTACAGGGTGACATATCTCAATAAACATCCGGCATACTGTCGAATTTTCATTAGAAAAACGAAAAATTTTTACCCTTGCCACATAATAAATGTTTTGTAAAAAGAAGTCTAAAGTGAGTCCCGGTGCTCCGATAGAATTTCTGTAGGCCAAGCTAGGGTTCGTTGGAATTCTATCGGAGTGCTACGGGGTCCTTCACTGATCCAGAGTAAGGATTCGGGAATGGTCCCGTCACTTGATGCGGTTCAAGGTGTGTCTTCAAAGGATCCAATTCAAATCTCTATTAGATCGGTTATGAGGGCTCGAGCTAAGAAGTTCAAGGAAGCACTTAACGGGCTGATTTAAGAAGTTTGCACTCAAATACAATCATGGAAGCCCATTGATGGAAGCCCACGTGAGGAATTAAAATGCATCAGCTTGATCTAAGTTCTAGAGGATTCTAGCCCAAGTCAAACTTAATCTTTGCATTCAATAGGTGTGAATCTTAGGCATAAATTCACCAGCATAATGGGAGAAGAGTCAACTCTCCTATTTAAGTTTCTAGTAAAATTAGGAATAATAAATCTTAGACTTTTCCTTTTTGTCTTAGGCATTATTTTCTTTGCTATTATTGTAATCCGAAATTACCTTTTTCGTCATAGGCATGATTCTCTTTGATTTTAATGCTTGTAATTTCCGAATTCGAATTTGTATTTTCAGCCTATAAATAGGCGTAATATCAATGAAAGAAGGAGGTCAATTTTCATGGTATTTGTGAGAACGAATTTCTCTTTGGTTCTTTGAACAACTTTCGAACTTATCAGAATTATTCGTGGCATTTGAAATCTTCGACTTATCAATCAACCCTCCATTGTTGATTGTGGCGTCTTCACCATACCAAGGTTCTTACCTCGTCATAGGTAACGGGTCGCGGTTCCATTCCTACGAACTTATCTTAGAAAATGGTCTTGGTTTCTTCTCTTGATTACGGGTTTCCTCACGGGTTGACGTGGTTCGTATCATCACTTTCAATATAAAAATATATAGTTCCTATTCTAATGACAAATGTCATCATAATACCATGCATTCAAGACACTTGTCACACAATCCTACTCTCTTTGTGACACATAGCTCCCATCAAATCCACCATCTCTCTTTGCTTGCCAAGTGTCTTTCATGAACCATCTTCGATGCTTTCATTCCATGCATCTCGATTTCCGTCTTTTCGTCCATCCGGGAATCCTATTATATGTTAATTCTACGTCCGAAAATTAGTTTTAAATTTCAATTTTACCTCCGAGTATTCGAAATTATTTTATTTCTTTAAAAATATTTTATACGATCCCGAATTGAAAAGGATATTTCCATCCAATAAATTTTCAAATCTCTTGAAATCTATCACAATGAATTCGTTTTCGATTCGTTTCACTTTTATTCAACTCCAAAATAAATTTTGAAATTTTCCATTCACTAAGTCTACTTTTCAAAAAATTATTATTCCTGCAGATACTTTCCGGTCGAAAATACGATCCATCAAAAAATAATTTGTTATCCGTTGGACGAAGTTTTGAGTTTTACATTACAAATTATATAAAAAATTATATTTATTTATTACTTAAATTATCATTTCTGGACCTTCCGAAAATTTTCTCAATCCTCTTTGGACCACCCGAAAATTATGCTAAACTTCGACTTACACATCCGAGACTATCCGAAAATTTTATTAAATCCTTTCTGGACAATCTTGGAATTTTATCGGGACTTAAATTACTTATCCGAACTCTCCAAGAACCTTATTGATATGAACCCCATATATAACGATACGACACCCACGACCAAATTGAAACACAATCCCAAGAAAGATTAAAATAGGTTTATAAAATAAGAAATTTTGGCCCATTGATTATATGTCAATCAAGAACCAAAGTTATAAAGAACTTTGACCCAATGATTAGAACTCAATCAAGAACCGAAATTATAAAAGAAGGATATTGACGCCACTCCCAAGACATAGATGAGAATGTGAGAGATAAGTCATGGTTTGATCGCCACAAGCAAAGCTTGATAAGATCACATGTTCATGAAGAACAAGAGAGAAAATTCACTCTCTTAATAAAACATAAGGTGGCTACATCTTCATTCATCTTGTTTTTTCTTAGGGTTACAAGACAAGCTTTTATAGGCAAAGAAAATAAAACATAATATAAAACCCTAGCCCCCAACAATTTGACTCACTAAATGCACTCATGGACTTAAAATAATTAAACATGAGCTTAATTTCATTAAATATTTCAGCTCAATATTTAAGACCCAACATGAAATTAAATGAACTAACTTAATTTATAAGCCTATTACAACAAAAAATAAACTCAACCCAATTTATTTAAAGCCCAAATGACTCCAATTTGCCTCTATTTGTCTTCAATTAGCATTCAAAGCCTTCAAGATTAAGTCTCATTGCCTTAAATTGCCTCATTGTCTAATTGTCTTGTTGTCCTCCATGATTGTCTCCTTTGATTCCATCATTCCCTCTTTCCTCAATACGATTTGTCCTCGAATCGTAACCCATCTAGTTATCTGAAGTCTTGTTTGAAAAACCTAAAAAGAATGTGAAGAAAAAAATATCCTCACACACGTCCTCACGTGTTTTACTTAACACTCCTTCATATGTTTCAAGACTTCACAGTACTCCCTTATGTGTTTCACAAAAGACTCTCATACATGTGTCACTTTTTTTCACAAATCCTTTTGAGGATTTTCTAACATTATTTTCAGGTTTCAATCACCTATTCGAACAACAATAAAGATGAGTCACGATGATAATACGTAAAAGAGAAAAAAAAAATTGGATAACCAAACCTGAATTAATACCCAAAGCTCCGATACCAATTGATGCGAACCCCGTATATAATGATACGACACCCACGACCAAATTGAAATATAACCCCAAGAAAGATTAAACCAGGTTTATAAAATAAGAAATTTTAACCCATTGATTATATGTCAATCAATAACCAAAGTTATAAAGAACTTTGATCCAATGATTAGAACTCAATCAAGAACCAAAATTATAAAAAAAAGGATATTGACGCCACTCCCAAGACATAGTTTGTTTGTATTTGATAAGCTGAAACGCCTTCTCTTGCTCTTCACCCCACTTGAATGCATCTTCTTTTTTAATAACTTCCGTAAGTGGTCCGACGATGGTGCTAAAATCTTTCATGAACCTCCTATAAAAACTAGCAAGTCCATGGAACCTTCTCACATTATCTATATTGGAGGGGGTCGGCCAGTGTTGAATGACAGTGATCTTCTCATCATCAACGTCGATTCCTTTCGCACTCATAACAAAACCTAGAAAAACAAACTTATCGGTACAGAAAGTACACTTTTTGAGGTTAGCATACAACTTTTCTTTTCGAAGTATATCTAACACTGAATGCACATGTGAGACATGGTCATGTAGATTCTTGCTATAGATAAGAATATCATCAAAATAAACAACCACTAATTTACCAATGAAAGCACGCAACACATGATTCATTAAACATATGAAAGTACTAGATGCATTAGTTAATCCAAATGGCATGACTAACCACTTATACAATCCGTATTTCGTTTTGAATGCTGTCTTCCATTCGTCTCCCTCTTTCATTAGTATTTGATGATACCCACTCTTAATGTCAATCTCTAAAAACACACAGGAACCATGCAACTCATCTAACATATCATCTAAGCGAGGAATAGGGTGTTGATACTTTACCGTTATATTGTTAATGGCTCTACAATCCACACACATTCTCTATATCCCATCTTTCTTAGGCACTAAAATCACCGGAACTACGCAAGGACTCATGCTTTCCCTTATGTATCCTTTTTCCATCAACTCCTCAACTTGTCTTTGTAGCTCCTTTGTTTCTTTCGGATTACTTCGATATGCTGGCCAATTTGGAATTGATGCTCCAAGGACAAAATTGATTTAGTGTTCGATCCCTCGGATTGGTAGCAATCCATGCGGTACTTCCTCGGAAAACACATCCTCAAACTCCTGCAAGAGAGAAACCACAACACTAGGCAAAGAAGAATCAAGTTGGTTAGTGTTGAAAAGGGCTTCCTTGTACATGAGTACAATCATTGGCCACCTTGAAATCAAAACTCGCTTAACTTCACTTGTTCTTGCATAGAAATTTCTTTATCTTCTCTCTGATTTACCTCATTGGCTGAATCTTTCTCTCTTTTTTTCTTTTCACCAAATTCGGCCTTGTTCTCACCCTCATTCTCTTTCTTTTGCTCACCCATTTTCTTGTGATCACTCATTTTCCTTTGTTCACTCAAATTCTTTTTATCACTCAATTTTTGTAATCTCATTTGGTCTTCATAAACTTGCTTGGGTGTCATTAGAACAAGAATGATTGTTCGTTGATTTAGCTCAAATGAGTACTTATTGGTGAAGCCATCATTTTGCACACGTGGATCTAATTGACATGATCTTCCTAGTAGAATGTGTCCTACTTGCATCGATACCACATCACATAACACTTCATCTTCATATTTTCCAATGAGGAACGACACCATAACCTGTTTTGTAACCCCTACCTCATAACTATCATTCAACCATTGCAACTTGTATAGACGAGAGGGTGTTTAAGCGTCACGAGCCCAAGCTTCTCAACCATGGAAGTGCTAGCCACATTAATGCAGCTACCGTCGTCAATAATAATACTACATATCTTGCCCTTGACGTTGCAAAGAGTGTGAAAGATGTTTTCCCATTGCGTTTCCTCTTCTTCTTCTTCTTTAGCTTGCAAACTCAAGGCTCGTCGTGCAACTAGTCCAAGCATCTCTCCATGCTCGACTCCAAACTCCTCGTCTCCCATGGAAACATGCTTCAATGGTAACATATCATCTAAATCATCCTCATCTTCAGATTAAATCTCACCATTCTCCAAGATCATCATAACTCACTTGTTTGGATATTAGCTAGCTATGTGTCCTTTTCCCTGACATTTAAAACATTTAATTTCACTAGAACGAGTCGACGTAAAGGCTGTTTTACCTTAAGAGGCCTTGTTAGTGATGGCTGTCTTTGGCTCGAATTTGGCCTTGGAAGTGGATGAGTTTTTTTCTTTTTTTTTTTTTGGTACAAGAAGAGAGCTTAACCAAAGCTAAGAACCATAAATACGCCGACAAGAAACTACACCAGCTCTATCTTGAAGTAAAATATTCTCCAGGTCTCTGGGAACACTAAAAATCCAATGGGAACCAAGAGGAAGCACCTGAGCATAATTTGCAAGGAAATCTGCTGCTTTGTTAGCTTCTCTGTAAACATGTCTCAGTACCACATGCCAATCCTTTTGAAGCAGCACTTTGATACTACGAACTAATTGGAAATGAACATTAATCTCATCAATAGGTTTCTTCACCATCTGGATTACACACTCGCTGTCCACCTCAACTTCTAACCTTCTTATTCCTTCATCCTATGCGTAATTCAAACCTCTGAATAAACCCCAAATCTCAGCCTCCATGATCGCACAACAACCTATATTCATAGCAAACCCCCCTTTCCACTCTCCATTATGATTTCTAAGAATGCCCCCAGCCTTAGCAAGAGCTGTTCTCGAATCAAAAGAATTGGATAACCCGACCGCCAAGTTGCTACACTAGGATTTTATAGGGCTGATTTGGGTCGGGTACTACTTCTTCTCTTGAGTTGCTGCTTAACTTTAATGGCCATGCATACCATATCATCCAACTCCACATAATGTTGCAACTCCACCCTATCATGGATCTCCTTATTTAACCCCATAAAAAATCTGGCTATGGTAGCTTCTCGATCCTCCTCTACATTAGCCCGAATCATTGCAATGTCGGTCTTCTTGTAGTAGTCTTCCACATTTAGACTCCCTTGTTTAAGTTCCTGTAATTTCTTGTACAACACTCGGTAGTAGTGGCTTGGAACAGACCACTTCCTCATCACCGCTTTCATCTCCCCCCATGTCTCTATTGCACATTTCCTATTCCACCTCCTATTTATAACAAGCTGATCCCACTAAGTAACAGCATAATCAGAAAATTCAATTACAGCGAGTTTTACCTTATTTGCTTCGGAATAGTTATGGCAATAAAAAATGAACTCCATCTTCTTTTCCCACTCCAGGTAAGCTTCTGGATTTGACCTGCCTTGAAAAGACGGAATCTTTATCTTAATACTACCTAAATTGTTGTCTTCCTGATGCCTAGCTTCTCTATTCCGACCACCATACCTCTTATTGCTAGCAACCAAATCCCTATCATCTTCTTCCTCAAACTCATCCCCAACGTACTCCTCATCTTCATCTCTCACTAGGCTGAATTTTATCCCTCCTATGCATATTAGGAATGTTTTTGTGGTTGTCGCCGCTGTGTTCCCTCTTCTACCCTATCCAACCTCTCGTGTATGTGCTCTAATTCTACCCTCATCATCCGCCTCATCTCTCCCAACAACGCTTGCATTTGTATGTTCAGGATGGTTGATTGTTGATTGTTTTCGCTTGAATTTTCTTCTTGATTGTGTGACATATTTGACTCTGCAAAATCAGGTTAGAAAATATACAAAATAATAATAATAATAATAAATGACCTTACTACACTCAAGAATATGATCCGCTCAATTCCACTCGTGTTTCACTCAATTAAATCTGGGTTTTACCCTCTGATACACTCACACTCTCTTGCCTTTTTCCACTCGTAGTATCTTCTATAGGTTCTTATCAAACTAATAAAAAAAATATCAAAATTTCCAGCAACAATTCACCACAAACTCATCAAGAAAAAAAAAATTTGTATTCAATGGCTAGGAAAAGAGAAAAAAATACAATGTTGTGTGTGACGGAATTTTACGGGTTTGATGGCAACAAGAAATTTGTATTAGGATTCAAAGGGAACAAAAAACAAAACAAAATTATAAAATTGAAACAAGATTGTAAGAATTAAATCTCAATATTATGCTTTTTTTTTTCCCTTTCTTTTTTTTTCTCTTCTCTCTCTTTTTTTTTTGATTTTTTTTTTTGTTTCTGTTTTTTTTTCTTTTTTTGTTTCTGGATTTTTTTTTTTTGAATAAGAATAAAGTAGATAGGTAAACCCGAGACTAAACCGTGCTTTAATACCAACTGATACGATACGAACCACGCCAATAACTGACAAAACCCGTGAATCAAGTAGGGTTCCAAGATCACCTAGAATCATATTTGTATGGAAAACTCAACCCGTTGCTTATATGGAAGCAACAACCTTGGTATGGTGAAAATGCCATAATCAATGATGGAAGAATTGATTAATAAATCTAGGAAGAATGTCACAGGAAAATCCTGATAAGTTCAAAAGTTCTACGAAGAACCAAAAGGAACACTCTCACAAATATTATTGATCATGAATTCCATTCCCTTTAGGCCACATTGATTTATATAACTGAAAACACTAAGCAGCAAAAGGAAATAATTAATTAGGTAATTAAGCCCATTTAAGCCTATAAAAGAAAAGGGAAAGTCAACCCCTTACAATAAGGCAAGAAGAATAAAATTGACAACTAATTGTTTTGAACATAATAGACAAGAAATCAACCCAAAATTGAAAGTCTTTATGACCAAGAAATCAACTCCACATTAAAAAGTTTTCATGGGTAAGAAATTGGCTAGAATCAGGCACATCAATTGTTTTAATTAAATTAATTAAGCATTGATCTTCTTTTGGGCCCATCTTGGAATTCGTCATTTTAACATCAGCCCAAATCTCTTGAACCAATCCATTAAGTGCTTTTTTGAACCTCTTATCTCTTACCCTTGTAATTGGCCCAATTGGAATATGCAATGGATCCTTTGATGATGCTTTTTTATTCTCATCAGGTTCAAATAAGCACTTAATGGTCAAGAGATTTGAGCTTATTTTAAAATGGTGGATTCTAAGATGGGCCTAAAAGAAGATCAAGGCTTAATCAACTTAATTAAAGCAATTGGTGGGGCTAATTCTAGCTAATGTCTGGCCCATGAAGACTTTCCAATATGAATCCGATTTCTTAGCCACAAAGACTTTCCAATATGGAGTTGATTTCTTGGTCATGAAGACTTCCAATTTGGGGCTGATTTCTTACCTATTATTTTTAAGACAATTAGTTGTTAATTTTATTCTTCTTTCCTTGTCATTTATTTTCCTAATTGTAAGAGATTGACTTTCCATTTTCTTTTCATAGGCTTAGAAGGGCTTAATTTGTCTAATTAATTATTTCCTTTTATGCTACTTAATGTCCTAGCTATCCATGCCATTTGACACCATCATTTCATGCATTCTTTTATTTCAATTTCCAAGCTCGAATTCCGTTTCCGTCCGTCCGTCCGTTCGGGAATCCACTTTTAATTTAATCTCGGCTTCTCACACTCGAAATTATATAATAAATTTTGAATCCGTCTCACGAACTCGAATTTATTTTTCTTATTCTAAAATAATTATTTCGAATATATCCGAACTCGATAATTATCTTTTTCCGATCGAATGCGATCCATCGAAAAAATGACTGAATTACAATTTAACTACCTGAATGAAACGCTTTTACAGGCGGAGTAACAGTTTTGATATAATTACAATTTACCCCCATTCCGTTAGTAAGTTCCGTTATATGTAACCGAAAATAGTATAAAAAGAGTAAAAGACGAAAATACCCTTGACTGTTAGAGTTGACCGAATTGACCGAGTTAAAAATTAAAAAATCTTTAAAGAATTCTGTGTAATTGGTGACATTGCTTGTTTTTTTTTTTTTTTTTTTTTAAGAACCTTGGTGCCTAGATTTTGGCTTTCCAGATGGATTTTGGGCTTCCAGACAACTGGAAACCCAAAAAATGATCCCAAACATCCAAAAAATTATCATGAACATCATCAACAATCATCAATCAATCACCCAACATAATCAATCCACTCTTAGAAACCTAAAAAACGACCTCAAACATCATCAACCCATCACCTCATCTTCACCAGTTTACCATTCACCAACAAAATCAATTCACCAGTTCACCAACAAAAAATCATCAATCCAAACAATAACCAGTTCAACAACAACATGAAAATAACCAGTTCAACTCAAATAATCAAAAGCAAAATTGAAGAAAAAAATTGACAAATCTCGAAATGAACCCAGATCTGGGTTCATGCAGAACCCAAGATTTGGGTTCTGCCAGAACCTGAATCTGGGTTCACTGGCAGAACCTAGATCTGGGTTCACTGGCAGAACCCAGATCTGGGTTCACTATCAGAACCCTGATCTGGGTTCTAGCAAACCCAGATCAATCTGGGTTCACTCGAACCCAGATCGGGTTTGAGAAACAAAATAACAGAAGAAGAAGAAACGAAAGAAGAGAAGAAGATCGGGTTCCTCACGAACCCAGATTTCTGGGTTGGTTCGTGAAGAGCCCAGATCTGGGTTCATCAAGAACCCAGATCTGGGCTCATTAAGAACCCAGATCGAGTTCAAGAAGAAGTAGCGGAAGCGGAAGAAGCGAAAACGAAAGAAGAAGAAGCGGAAGAAGAAGAAGCGAAAGAGAGACAAAGCAACACGTCGAACAAGAAAGGTGGCTGAGGGAAGAGAGAGATAGAGAATATTACACAGAATTCTTTAAAGAGTTTTTAATTTTTAACTCGGTCAACTCTAACAATCAAAGGTATTTTCGTCTTTTGCTCTTTTTATACTATTTTCGGTTACATATAACGGAACTTACTAACGGAATGGGGGTAAATTGTAATTATATCGAAACTGTTGCTCCACCTATAAAAGCGTTTCATTCAGGTAGCTAAATTGTAATTCAGTCTCGAAAAAATACTTCGCTCTCCGATGAACGAGGTTTTGAGTTTTACACAAAATCAATTTGATGCTCAATCTCTCACATTGGAGGTAAACCAGGTGGTGTGTCTTTGGGAAAGACATCATCATAATCCTGCAAAAGGGAGTTAATATTGCTCGGCAAATTTCCGGCAAGATCATTAGTACATAAAAAAGCCTTGTTGTACATAAGTACTATAAAGGGCTGTTGTGATTGCAAAGCTCTCTTGATCTCACTTTTTTTGGCAATGAAACAATGTTTTTCCTCTCTTAAATTCACCAAGGCTGAATTTGATTTCTTTTTTTCTTTCTCAATTTTTTTGACCTCTTTCTCTTTTTCTCTCGAATTTTGACTCGTTTCTTTTCTCTCATTCTCTTCCTTTTGATCTCTCTCTTCTTTTTGATCACTCTCTTTTTTTAACCTCACTTGATCTTCATATACTTGTTGTGGTGTCAAAGGTACAAGAGTGATTGGATGTTGATTGAGTACAAATGAGTATTTATTGGTAAACCCATCATGCTTGACCTTTTGATCAAATTGCCATGGTCGCCCTAGCAACAAATGTCCGACTTGCATTGGAACGACATCACATAATACCTCATCTTCATATTTTCCGATTCAAAATGCAACTAACACTTGTTTGCTTACTTTTAATTCGCCGCTATCATTCAACCACTGTAACTTGTAAGGCCTAGGGTGTCTCAATATAGGTAAGCCTAGTTTCTCCACCATGGTTATGCTAGCAATGTTAGTATAACTACCACCATCAATAATCACACTACATACCTTATCTTTGACGTAACACCTAGTGTGAAAGATATTTTCTCATTGCATTTCGTCCACCTCCTTGGCTTGTACACTCAAAGCCCTTCTCGCCGCCAACAAATCTCCGTGTACAACAAATTCTTCTCCATAAACGTCCTCCAATGGTGGCATTTCATAGGTGTCAGAATCTTCATCATCGGTCACAACATCTCCATTGTCTCTCATCACCATAACCTGCTTGTTTGGGCATTGACTCGCTATGTGACCCTTGTCTTGACATTTAAAGCATTTAATATCATGATTCTGTGCAGTAGTAGTGTCAGGTTTACCTTGAGAATCACGACTGGTATTCTCCGGCTTATGATCAAATTTAGGCTTGAGAGTTGAGGATGACTGTGGCTTGTCCTCTTTTCTTGAAGAATTTGGTTTCTAAGGGTTAGACCCTGGGTTGTGGCCTACACGGGTGCCTCCCCTCCTCTTGAGTTGTCGCTCCACGATAATGGCCATGTGCACCATGTCCTCGATCTCCACATAATGTTGCATCTCCACCCGGTCATGAATGTTTTGATTCAACCCTTGTAAGAACCTCACCATGGTTGCCTCTGGATCCTCTTCTACATTGGCTCTAATCATGGCTTTCTCCATTTCTTGATAATACTCCTCTACACTCTGATGCCCTTACCTAAGCCCTTGCAAACTTTTGTATAAGTCCCGGTAATAATAGCTTGACACAAATCGCTTCCTCATCACCGACTTCATATCTTCCCATGTTGCAATCGGATGCTTCCGGTTCCGACGCCTATTCAACACCAACTAATCTCACCAAACAAGAGCATAGTCAAAAAATTCAATGGCTGCTAGTCTCACCTTCTTAAGCTCAGAATAATTGTGGCAATCGAAGACTAACTCCACCTTCTTTTCCCATTCAAGATAGGCTTCTGCATCGGCTTTTCCTTGGAACGGTGGAATCTTCATCTTAATGCTACCCAAATTATTGTCCTCCCGATTCCTAACTTTTCTATTCCCATTCCCTCGTCTAAACCTACCCCGATTCAATGGTGGCTCATTCAACTCCTCCAACTCCTCCAACTCTTCCAACTCATCCTCTTCTTCTTCAACGTCACCCCAATGCTCTCTTTGTTGCATTCGCCTAGGTGGTGGCCTAATAGGTAAATTTCGTTGCCTTCTATTCTCCAATTCTAACCTATCCAACCTCTCATGGAGTTGCTCATTCTCAGCCCTCATTATTTGTCTCACCTCACCTAATATCGCCTGTATTTGTAGGTTAGGAATGGTTGACTGTTATATCTCTTCAGTTGAGTTTTCTTCTTGGTTGCGTGACATAGTTATAACTTGCAAAATGGAAATAAGAACAATATAGAAAGGACCTCACTACACTCCCTCACGTGTATCACTCGAAATTATGAAACACTCAATTTTTGCTCGTGTTTCACTTAATTGGCTTTTACCCTCTAATATGCTTACCTCTTTTGCCTTTTTCCACTCGTGAATTCTCTTTCGGTTCTTTTCAAAGTAACAAACAATATTCAAAATTACACGTAGAAATTTGCCAATGACTTACCAACCAAAAAGGTAATACTTATATGAACTCGTACGAGCAAAATTTCGGATTCTCAAAAATTTTGACTCAAAATTTTCACACTTGAAATAAGGGTCAGCTTAAGACTCGTGGACACTCGAATAATGTAAAGAAAACAAAAAGTTTATTTTTTTTTTTTTACGATCCTCTTGCTTTCTTCTTCTCTTTTCTTTCTTTTCTTTTCTTTTCTTTTCTTTCGGATCTTTTTTTTTTTCTCTTAATAAAAACTAGAATGGAACGGAAACGGAATTTAAAGACGAAAACAAAAAAAGTAAAAGGATAGGTAAACCTAACCTAGAACCTGGCTCTGATACCAAACTGATACGAACCCCGTAAACCCGTGACGAAACCTGTAATCGAGAGAAGAAACCAAGACCGTTTTTTAAGACAAGTTCGAAAGATAGAACCGCAACATGTTACCTTTGGCGAGGTAAGAACCTTGGTATGGTGAAGACGCCACAATCAACAATGGAGGGTTGATTGATAAGTCGAAGGCTTCAAATGCCACAGATAATTTCGATAAGTTCGAAAGTTGTTCAAAGAACCAAAGAGAAATTCGTTCTTACAATTATCATAAAATGACCTCCTCTCTTCATTGATATTACGCCTATTTATAGGCTGAAAATACAAGTCCGAATTCGAAAATTACAAGCATAGAAATCAAAGAGAATCATGCCTATGCTAAAAAGGAAATTTCGAATTATAATCATTAAAACAAAGGAAAATCACACCTAAGACAAGAAGGAAAAGTCTAATATTCTAATTATTATTCCTGATTTTACTAGAAACCTAAATAGGAGAGTTGACTCTTCTCCCATTATGCTTGGTGAATTCATGCCCAAGATACACGTCCATTAAATGCAAAGATTAAGTTTGACTTGGGCTAGAATCCTCTAGAACTTAGATCAAGTTGATGCATTTTAGTTGCTCACGTGGGCTTCCATGATTGTATTTAAGTGCAAACTTCTTGAATCAGCCGTTAAGTGCTTCCTTGAACTTCTTAGATCGAGCCCTCGTAACCGGTCCAATAGGGATTTGAATTAGATGCTTTAGAGACACACCTTGAACCGCATCAATTTCCTCCACTTCGACATAATGTCGCAACTCCACGATATTGGCAATGTCCTTGTTCATTGCAAGAATAGAGCCATAGTAGCCTCTCTATCTTCATCCACGTTGGCTCTAACCATGGCTATCTCCATCTCCTTGTAATAGTCTTCCACACTTTTAGAACCCTGTGTAAGACTTGCAAATCATTGGTATAATTCCCTATAATATGAACTGGGGACAAATCGCCTCCTCATAACTGATTTCATGTTATCCCAAGTAGTTATAGGACGCTCTTGATTTCTCCTTTTATTCAACACTAACTGATCCCACCAAATCATAGCATAATCTACAAACTCAACTGGGGCTAGCTTTACCTTCTTCTCCTCGGCAAAGTTATGGCACTCAAAAACAAACTCCACCCATTTCTCCCACTCAAGATACACATTAGGATCCATCTTCCCTTGGAAAGAGGGTATTTTTATCTTTATGCTACTAAGATCTCTATCTTACCTATCATTCCACCTTTCTCTCTCGTTCCCAATCCTATAATTCCTATTATCCCTATTACCATTTGACAAGAACCTGCCTAACTCCTCTTTAAAAGCTAGCTTGCAAGGGGAGGATTGCAAACCTATATATATAACATCCAAGAATACCCTCTCTAACAGATGTGGGACTTATCATTCCCGACCCCTTTAGACTGTACGACCTCGTGCAAAGAACCTTCATACATGGCCTATTGACTAGACGAGATATGGCTCTGATGCCATATGATAAGAACTTGCCTAACTCCTCCTCAAAAGCTAGCTTGCAAGGGAGGATTGTAAACCCATATATATTTAGCAAGGGAGGACTGTAAACCCATATATATAACACCTAAGAACACCTTTGCTAATCGATGTGGGACTTATCACCATTACCTCTACCTCCACGTCCACCTCTACCATCTCTAAAGCATTATGGGCATTGAAGGCATTATCTTCTAAATCTAATTCAACTCCAGAAAATACCCCAAAATCATCCTCAAATTCATTGCCACCACCATGCAATTCTGGAGTCCTCCTTTGTTATCCTATTTGTAAATTAGCAATGACCTCATCTTATCTTTTCAATCGATCTCTAATATCTCCAAACACCACATTCATCCTCCCAAATTGTTGTTGTAGGGCTTTGAGCACATTTGACTCATTGATCTTTTCTCCTCCTTCAATGTCTCTTTCATTACTTGAAGACATAATTGAAACCTGCAAAGAATGTTAGAAAAAAAAATCTCACAACACTCTCTCACGTGTTTCGCTCTAATTCTCAGGTGTTTATCACTTGCAACTCTTGTTTTTACTCAACACTCGTGATGTAACTTAACACTCCTTGTCCACACTCAAAGTTTTGTCTGTAAGTTCTTAATAGAACTAATATATTACACCAAGGTCACCCTTGAAATAATCACCTTAACTAATCTTCAACAAAAAAATAATACGTTTATAAAAGGAAATAATGGAACATGAAAGACATTCAAGAATCAATGAAGGCACAAAAGGAATTAATTGTGGTCAAATTGAGAAACAAATGGAAACAAAGTGATTTTAAAGAAACAAATTTAGGTAAAGACTAAAGTTTACCCCCTTGATTTAAGGAAGATCAAAATGGAAAGGAAATAAAATTGATTCATTTATTTAGGCAAGAACATGAAAGGAAAGAAATGAAATCAATTCCTTAAAAGACTTTCCCTACATATAAGATACCTAGTTAAGAAGGTAATAAAATTTCAATCTCCTCCAATCAAGAATTTCTTTTTTTTTTGTTCTCTTTCTTTTTTTTTTAATACTAAAAATCACATACAATGAAAAATATTGATAACTTGCAACTCAAGATGAAAACAAAAAACACAACAAATAGTGACGTGAATAGTAGGAAAAGGAACAAGAAATATGACAACACAAACACGATATTATGCGGAATAAAAATGAACAGATTTGAATTTTTTTTTTAAGTAAATCCCAAATTAATTAACCTAAAGCTCTGATACCAAATGATGCGAACCCCGTATATAACGATACGATATCCATAAACAATTGAATCAACAACCCTAAGAAAGTTTAATTCAAGAATAAAGAAAATAAAAAGAAAGTACATTGACCCAATGATTAGCGAATCACGAACCAAGATAAGAAAGATGTCACTCCCAAGAATAAGTGAAGAATGAGAGAGATAAATTAATTGATAATTCAAGAATCAAGCCTTGATAAATTCTCAATGTTCTTCAAGAACAAAGAGAGAAAATTGAAATTTCATATCAAAATGTCTAATCCCAGTTTTGAAGCTTATATAGCATTTTATAGGCAAAATAAATGAAATCCTAACTTCTAAACATTGCATGGACGCCCTAGCTCCTTAATACACCCTATTTGGGCTTAAATAACTAAGTTTGGGTTTAAAATAATTAAATATGATAGCCCAATACATAAACTAATGACCCAATATGTAATAAAATAAGTTAAAGCCCAATAATATTAAAGTTTGATACTTAACTAACTAATTAAATAAACTAATTTAATTAAACTAATCCAAACACAAATTAGACCCAAATTAATATAAACAAATGAAACCAACCCAATATGTCTTCAAATAGCCACCCAAGCCTTCAATATATATGATCTTGGACTTGATCTTGAGCTTGGATCATGTTTTGAAACCTTGGTGTCCTTTCTATGCCGTCCAACCCTTATTGTGCAAGACTCTTAGCCTAAATCTCTTGAATAATCCCATTTAAAGCCTTCTTTATCCTTTTAGCTCTAGTTTTTGTAATAGGCTTTTCATTGATGCTCAAAGGATCATTAGGCTTGCTTTTTTGGTTTCCATCACTAGGTAAACCTAATTAAAAATCCATAAAAATATTAATCTAAGGTTCATTAGGTATGAGCAAAGGTGTATACAAATCATTTGGTAAAACCCTAGACTTCGATTGTAACGTGCTATGCACTTTTCACAAACTCTCTCAACATCTCTCTTCATGTGAGGCTATAAGAAATGCTCGTCTAGTACATATAAAGTTTTCCTAACACCAAAATGCCTATTAGTCCACCTCCATGTGCTTTCCCAACTAGCAGCTCTCTTCTAAACTCTTGAAGAATCCCTCATGCCTGCAGAATTTACAAATGTAGTATTCTCACAAGCAACATACACAGAAGCAAAATCAGGATCATTCATATAAAATTCTTTTATATGCTCAAAAAACCCAATAATCTTTCATTCAAAATATAAATCAATGCATACCTGTGAGATAAGGCATCGGCTACAACGTTTTCCTTTCCTTGCTTATATTTGATCACATAAAGAAACATTTCTATGAACTCTACCCATGAAGCATGCTTCTTACTCAACTTACTTTGTCCTTTCAAGAACTTCAAGGACTCATCATTAGTATGGATTATAAATTCCTTAGGCCACAGATAATGTTACCAAGTTTCTAAGGCCTTAACTAAAGCATACAACTCCTTGTTATAAGTAGGATAATTCAGTGATGCTCCACGTAGTTTTTTACTGAAATAAGCTATAGGACGTCTATTTTGCATAAGAACAGCCCCTATACCAATTCCCGATGCATCATGCTCTCTCTCAAATGTCTTAGAGATATCAAGTAATGCAAGCAATGATGTAGAACACAATGTATTCTTAATCAAATCAAATGCATGTTGTTGCTCACTATTGATGCGAAGCTCATATATAACGATATGACACCCACAAACAATTAAATCAACAACCCTAAAAAAGTTTAATTCAGGAAGAAATAAAGAAAATAAAAAAAAAAAGATACCTTGACCTAATGATTGGCAAATCATAAACCAAGATAATAAAGATGCCACTCCTAAGAACGAGCAAAGAATTAGAGAGATAAGTCATGTTGAAACTCAAGAATGAAACCTTAATAAATTCTCAAAGTTCTTTAAGAACAAAGAGAGAAAACTCCAATTTTTTATATAAAAACTGTTTAACCAGTTTTTGAAGTTTACATTAGGGGTGGCAATATGGGTCACGACACGACAGATCGACACAAATTCACAAAAAATAAATGGGTATGGGTTGGAGTTAAATGAATTCGTGTCTTAATCATGTCAACCTGTCTAACCCGTTTATTAAACGAATCGAATCAGGTTTAGTTAAACGAATTATGGGTTGATACAATTAAAATTAGGGTCAAATTATAATTTAACATATTATAAGGGTTATTCTGTAATTTTGCATTTATATATAACACAAACTTAAGAATTTCTTAAGCCTAACACATTAACTTTCAGTGTCGGCAACCAGCACTTAGCAGCCTCCCTCTTTAGTCCCTACATAGTACACATACTAATCACAACCATCTTCCTCCTTTTTTCGACCCGATGATGACCACCATCTTCCTCAAAAAACAACAAGACAACGACCCGAAGACCTGACGACATGACCACCTAACAATGACTCGATGACCAAATGATGACCAGAGACCTGACGATGACCAGACGACAACCAGACGATGAACAGATAACCTAACGGCGACTAGACGACCTAACGGCAACCTAATGTCCTTTTCCCTCATAGTCAACACCATTCCCTCTTGGTCATCGTGGTCACCACTTGAACAGCTTCAGGTGTCCCTCTTTTTTCATTTCCTTTTGTGTATATTTCGATTCTAGTTTTCAGTTTTCAATAGGTTGCTAGAAACAATAACATTTCGTAGTTGCTAATTCGTTTATCCTTTCAATAGGTTGCTGTTGTCAAAGATATAAAGGAGTCAGTGCTAGAAGAAGTTGACTTTTATAAGGAAACAACAAATATTAAGTCTTTTAGGTGATATCTAGAAACCTTAGGACTTGAAATGCAAGCTACAAATCCTAAAGTATACCATCACTGCAGTACAAGGCGTGTTTTGACAATGGAAAGGTTGTATGAGGTCCTTCTTACAGACCTTGACTCTATAAGTTCAATTGTTTCTAGTCTTGAGACCAGCCTTATAACTACACTTAATGTGTGGTGAGATATTTGCAATTCATGTGTTTGCAAACTTTCATGTTTATTAGTAGATATTGTTTGAAGTTAAAAGTACTTATATATAAGAATATGAAAAACTTGCCTGCAGGTTTGGTAGTCTGCTCGCTTGTGAGACCTTCCATGCGGATGTTCATGTAGGCAATCTGTGGTTACTATACAATGGTCGGATTGGATTTCTTGATTTTGGTATGATTTTGTGTGACATTTATGAATGATTAATATATAAAGTACTTCAAAGAAACTTTTGTGTATTAACATTATATGGTTTGGGCCGGAAATGCATACTTTAGTTTTTATTTAAATTGCCAGTTAGTATACCTGGATTGAAGCATTCTCACCTAAATAAAATTTGCTTTTTGTAGGAATTGTTGGACGCATATCACCAAAGACTTGGGCTGCTATGGATGTGTTTTTGGCATCTTTTAATTATAGTTCTTAATTTTAAGATTGTGAATATAGATATCTAATTTTGTGTTTTTGTATTTTTTGTATAGCTTGAAAGTCCCTTTGGAGTTTGGAATCAATGAGGAAAGAATTTAAGTGATAAAAGTTTGATGTTGGAGAATGATAATATTATGTCATTTTAATTTATATATCTTTGCATTGAGTTTAATTTTGTTGTGATGTTTAAATGTGGATGATATGAAATTTTGTGTAGTTCATTTAATGTGTAGATTTTTATGTGTTGAATTAGATGTTTAAATGTTTGATTGTGAATTATTTATTATATTTGTGTTTGATTTATTGTGGTTTTTAAATGTGGATGATGTGGAATTTTATGTTGTTGATTTAATGCTTAGGTTTTTGTGTGTTGAATTATGTGTTTAAATATTTGATTGTGAATTATTTATTATATTTGTGTTTAAATTGAGTTTGATTTTGTTGTGGTTTTTAAGTGTGAATGATATGAAATTTTATGTAGTTGATTTAATGTGTAGATTTTTATGTGTTGAAATGTTGAATTAGGTGTTTAAATGTTTGATTGTAAGTTATTTATTATATTTGTGTTTGCATTGAGTTTGATTTTGTTATGGTTTTTAAATGTGGATGATGTAGAATATTATGTATTTGATTTAATGTGTAGCTTTTATGTATTGAATTAGGTTTTAAAAGTTTGATTGTGATTATTTACTATTTTTGTGTTTAAATTGAGTTTGATTTTATTGTGGTTTTTAAATGTGAATGATATGGAATTTTAAAGTTGATTAAATGTGTAGGTTTTATAGTTGATTTAATATTTAGTTTAAATTTTATTTATTATATTTGGGTTAAACGAATTAAACGGGTTAAACGGGTTAAACGAATTAAACGGTTTAAATATTTAAACGGGTTAAACGAATTCGTGTTGTGTCAATTGTGTATAAACGAATTTGTGTCGAATCCAAAAATATCGACCCACATCTTAAATGAATTCATGTTGAATTGAACGAATTCATAAACTAATCGAATCGAATTCAGCTCAACCCAACACGTCAACCCGTTTTGCCACCCTTAGTTTACATAGCCTTTTATAGGCAAAAAAAATATATATACAAGATTTAACGCTATGCGGCGATACAGAAAATTTTGTCTGTAGTTGTTCAGAGTATCTAGCACTATATGTACGATGCAGAAAATTTTGTACATCGTCGCTGAGATATAGAGAGATTTCTAGCAATACGTTATGACACAAAAAATTCCGCACGTTGTTGTCTAGATTTACAATTTTGGCACTACGTTGTGATGTAATAAATTCCGCTCGTAGTTGTCCAGAGTTATAGTACTACAATTGCGATGCAGAAATTCCGCATTGTAGTTGCTTAGATTTGAGATTGTCTCACACTACGTTTGTGATGTAGTAAATTCCGCACCATAGTGGTCGAGTAGTGGTCGAGATATCTCAGTAGCTTCACGTTTGGCATCAATCGAAAACCGTCACGTGATGGTTTGAGTATATTAGGGTATATATACATGGAGTTTTCAGAAAGAAAGGTTTTAAAAATTAAAAAAGAATTTGATAATCGAACACAGCTATGAATTCTAATATAATTATATCTTGATGTTATTATTATTTGTTGAACTAACCCTGTTACCTTGTGCAGCTCATATATTGTATTAGGTACTTGTACAAGTGATTGTGTATTCAGAAAACCTCATTGGATATTTTAGGTGGGCATCGCATTGACATATCGCTTAAACGACAAACATACTTTTATTATAAATTCATATTTTGTTTTGTGCACATCGTTGAAAAACTTGTACATGATACACATATACTACATGATATATTTATATATATATATTGAGATATGTGTAGTATTAAAAATGTTTATGATAGTGCATGTTATAGAAATTATATATTTATGAAATTATGTGTTGCAAAATTGAATGAGAAAATGCATGTTTGTGGCCAGAAAGAAGTTGGGTGGTGATTTATATAGTTTGAAGTGTATTTCTTTTATAGGTAAAATTTTGGAAATGTGGAAAATACAGCTGTTATGCTATCAAAATTTTCTTGAACTTGTTTTAAACCGAATTCGAAAAATTTACACCTACCCAATTGTTTACATAAAAAAAGACTGCATTTAAATCAATTTAAGAAAACGGGCAAAATAAAGGAGTTCATTCTACGCATCTTTTTTATCTAACAAGTCAGATCAAGAGAGGTTCGTTGGAGTGCCCGGCGAGACCATCCAGATAAAAGTTCAAAGAGAATCTGGTTTGGATCTCATCATAGGGAGGCTACTATGACAAGATTTTTGAATGGTTTACATAGGGATATAGTTAATGTAGTTGAGTTGCAACACTATATAGAGTTGGAGAACATGATACACATGGCTATAAAGGTGGAGAGACGATTGAAAAAAAAGAGGGCAGTGATGTAAACCCTCAATTCTAGCTACAGTTGAATAGTAATATCTTAGTAATAGTTTTTAAAGTCAAATTTAATTTCACATTAAGAATAGAGTGTCGACTAAAGGATCCAAGAAAATTAGGAATTGAGATGGGAAATTATTGGATGAAATAAGTTTAGAATCTTAAAGTTAAAATGTAAGCTCTCACCTAGATTTATTATTTTATGATATTAGAAATCTTTGAATTGAGTTACGGTCGAATCGTAGGCCTCCATTAGTGTTATTTTGAGGTTGATTATATTTTCGTATCACAAGTTGGATGTCATTTAGCTGATCACAGTACGAATACAAAGTGATTAAGAGTGATTTATGTGTTAATCAAGCGAGATGAGCTCACGGAATAAAGTCAAAGATACTTTAATTCAACCAATAAAAAATGAGATAAGTGACTTTTAAAAAGTAGTGGCTATGGTTGTGCCACTTGTCATTTATTGATTGGTTGAAGAAATAAGTGGATTAAAGTGTGCCAAGTGGACCAATTAGATTGGAGTTTATCTAGTTTGGGGTATGACAATATTAAGAAAAGTTTAAGGGTTATTTTGATGATTTTCAAGAGAGACCAAATTGCAAATGTTACACCATTATATAAAGTTGAAAGTAAGTCAATTTCTTCACTTTGTTGTCGTCCAAAACCGAGAGAAAAAGGGGAGAGAGGTGCCGGCCATGTGAGAAGAAAGAAACCAAGGATTTTCATGCAAGTTCTTTAAGCTTTTCATCTCCAATTCATGAGTTTGTCATCCACCAAGCTTTAGGAGTCAAAATCAAGTGAACTTGAAGTCTAAAGAAGTAAGTTTCTTACTCTAGATTTTGTTGAGAGTTGATCATACCCATTCCTAAGTTTACTTTAAAGTTTATTTTAAGAATAGAAATTGAAACTTCTTGAATCGGTGATGATTGTAGTGTGATTTTTGTGTTTGAATTGAAAGAAAGATAAGGGGTTCTTGTTAATGTCAATTTTGGCCATGCTTAGGGTTTGTATAACCCATGTTGCTTTCATCCATTTAATACTTAAATCATACCATTTAGATGCTAAGAAACCTTGTAGAAGTAATAAAATTTCAAAATGAGAAACATAGATCTAAATTGGGATTCACGAGCTAGACGAAGAGCTGACAGTGACCTGACCTATTCTAATTTATTTGGGATTATTCTAGACCTCAAATCATGCCTCGGGGACATAGCAAACCATAAGAATTGGAAGGGATTGATTCCAATAAAAATTGAGCAATTTATGGCTCAAATAGTGCACCTATGTAGTCGTAAGGTGATTTGTGAATATAAATGCATTTTTCAATGCATGAAATGAATGTAATTGATCATAATTAAGTAAAAGAACCTTAGATACGAATGAAATGAAGTCGTCGCTTGTAGAATGCCATTATTGTGTATTAAAAAGTGTTGAAAAATGGGTGTTTTTCATAGGTTTTAACCCTTGATACTTAGAATTTTTCGAAATCATTTTACGGGTGACGTAAGTGCAAGTTGAGAAGATGATTTGAGTAAAAATGAAGTGAAGAAAATCGCTCGGAAGAGGCTTAATTTAGTCTTGGTTTTGGGGGGGGGGGTCAAAAACGGGAAATTAGTGTTTCGGGCTTCCGGTGACCATTTTTAGCATTCCGGGGTGGCCCTAAGTGATAATAAATAAGACTTGTGCAAAGAAATCGAGGTAGTCACGAAGTAGGGGAGGTCCACAGAGGAGAGGACCAGGGACCCCTAGTCAGCCGGGCAGAGGTATGGGTCGAGGTACCTCATTTCGAGGCCAGCCAGGGAGACCTCCAGTTCAAGCCAGATATTTGATGTCACTTAGCATGAGGCAAAGGCGACGCCCGAGGTAGTTACATGTGCAATTTCACTCTTTGGTTTTGATATTCATGCATTAGTTGATCCGGGAGCTACTCACTCCTTTATTTTTGAGGGTTTTGTTGATCGAGCCGAATTGTCGGTAGAGCAATTAGAGTATGAGATGGTAGTGACTACTCCTATAAGAGATGTATTAGTGGCTAAGAGAGTGTACAGAGGTGGTGAGATTATGGTTGGAGGTAGAACATTCCCGATCAGTCTGATGGTGATGGATATTCATGATTTTGATGTGATTCTGGGAATGGATTGGTTAGCTACTCATCGAGCCTCAGTTGATTGTTTCCGAAAGAAAGTCAGATTTAGTATTACAGGGGAACCAGATATGGTATTCAGGGGTGAGCATCAGATGCTTTCTTTTTATATTATATCAGCTATGACAGCCGGAAGATGTTGCGAAAGTAGTGTGAGGGTTATATGGCTTATATGGTGGATACTTTTGAGAGGGAGGCTAGATCAGAGGATATCCCTGTGGTTAGGGAGTTTTCAGATGTGTTCCTGGATGATCTTCCTGAGTTGCCTCCAGACAGGGAGATTGAGTTCGAGATTAATCTGATTTCGAGGACAGCACCTATAGTCAGAGCACCTTACAGGATAACACCTACTGAGTTGAGAGAGTTGAAGGTGTAGTTAGAGGAGTTAATGGATAAGGGGTTTGTTCGGCCAAGTGTTTCTCCCTGGGGAGCACCAGTGTTATTTGTAAAGAAAAAAGATGGCAGTATGCGGTTGTGTATTGATTACAGGGAGTTAAATAAAGTAACAGTACGAAACTAGTATCCACTTCCTCGTATTGACGATTTATTTGATTAGCTTTAGGGGGCTCGTGTGTTTTTGAAGATTGACTTGAGATCTAGGTACCATCAGTTGAAGATTAAGGAAGACGATGTTCCCAAGACCGCCTTCAGGCCGCGTTATGAATACTATGAGTTTTTGGTGATGCCTTTTGGGCTCACCAATGCACTAGCTGTATTTATGGATTTGATGAATAGGGTGTTCCATGATTTTTTTGATAAGTTTGTAATAGTGTTCATTGACGACATCCTAGTGTATTCAGGCAATAAGGAGGCACATGCTGGGATTTGAGAGTAGTTCTGCAGACCCGAGGGATCGCCAGCTGTATGCTAAGTTAAGTAAGTGTCAGTTTTGGTTAAACAGGGTCTCCTTTCTTGGGCATGTGGTATCTGTAGATGGAATCAGCGTAAACCCCCAAAAAATTGAAGCAATTCTGAATTGGAAGTCGTTGACTTCGGTTACAGAGGTTCGGAGTTTCTTGGGATTGGCAGGGTATTACCATAAGTTCGTGGATGGATTCTCCAAGATAGTCATTCCTTTGACAAAACTGACAAGAAAAGATGTCAAGTTCGAGTGGGTGGAAGACTGTCGGAAAAGCTTTGACGAGTTAAAGGCTAGATTAACCTAAGTGATAGACTTGATGAGATTGACTTGGGCATAACTTTCCATAGTTGAATGCAAATAGAGTTTAACGATTTAAGCCTTTTCTACGAAGACTTTGTGATTCGAACCCTGTATATAACGATATAAAACCTACGATCAAATTGAAACACAACCCTAAGAAAGTTAAGTCAAATTATAGAAAATCTTTAACTTGTTGATTAGAGAACCAAGAACCAAAGATATAACGATGCCATTACCAAGAAAGAGATGAGAACATAGGAGATAAGTCAAGGTTGATGAATAAAGAATAATTCTTGATGCAATCTTAAAGTTCTTAAAAGAACAATAGAAAAAAGTTAAAAATTTATTCAATAATCGTCTGATTAAAATTTTAGGTTTAATAAGCCTTTTATATGCCATACAATCTTAAATCTAATAGGAAACCAAAATAAACTCTCAATCCTAAATCTAATAGGAAAATAACATAAAATCCTAATTAATTAACCCTACACAATTAGTCTTTTAAACACATCCACATTGGGCTTTTAATACAATTAAATGTCTCAGCCTAATAATTAAAAGTCTAATATAAAATTAAATATACTAAACTAATTTAAAACCTAACATATAATATAAATTAAGCCCAAATTAATATAAATAAATAAATAACAGCCTAATTTATATTAAAATTGTTATCTAAGCCTTAAGATTGATGTTCTCGAACTGAGTCTTGAAATGATATTTTGAAGCCTCGATGACCTGGCGAGTTCCTATCTTCTATTTCTCTAGGTGACCCGCCCGACATCCCATGGATGTAACATGCTGTTTCGGTGTCCAAATAAATTATTAATTAAGGGATGATGTAATTAATTATCCGTCCAGATCCGGAGGAGTAATTGAATTTTTATAAAATTCTCCAGACGGGTCCGGGGATAATTATTTAATTCAATCTCATAAAATAATTTAGAGCAATCGGATCCGAATAATTATTCGAATACTAATGAAGTTTCCGAAAATGAAAATGAATTTTAAAAGAATTTCCAAGCGGACCCGAAGCGAATCCGAGCGAAAGCAAAATCCGTAAAGCGTGAAATGAATGCATTAAAGTTGATGCATGGGAGATCATGCATGGAAGGACAAGTGACTTGAAAAAGGTGAGATGGCCATTGTATAGATGACAAATGGCACCCATGTAATAATACAAGAGACAAATGGCAATCATGCATTCATTAAAAAGGTGTCATGTTTCAAGCAAATGTCAAGCATATATAGAGAGCTCAACCAGAGAGCCAAAGAGAGATAAATTGATTTTTGGTCAAGCAAAATCTAAAGGGAGAAATCTCATTCCATTCGATTCTCTCTCATGAAAGCCGAGAACCTCCATCTTATTCTTCTTCTAGCTACCCAAACCGAGAGTTCATCCTCGTGCATGTTGAGAGAGACGTAAGAGAGAGCTAGAGAGTGATTGAGGAAATGCAAGCTGAACCGTGAGCTGCTTAGATGCTGAGCGTGAGCTGGTGAAGGAGATCCAGCAGATGCATGTGTTGTCCAAGCCATCCAGGTGAAAGATCTGATCTTGCATGCAACCAAGGACTGAAGATTTGCTGCTGCCAGACCGTGGAGTGGTGTTGTCGAGATCTGAAGCTGCTGCTGTTGGCGTGAATTTGCTGTTGTTGGTGTGAATCTGTTGCTATTGGCGTGAACCTACTACTGTTGGCGTGATAGTGCTGTCGCCGCTGTTGAAGTGCTGCCGTGAGGAGCTGAGCTGCTGCCTTGCTGTTGTCGAGTCCTACTGCCGAGAGCTGGCATGAGGAGCTGCTGGTGTTAGGTGCTGGCAGGCCGTGGGTGAGCAGCTATCAGGCCGAGAGTCACCAAGTGTTGACTGGGCAACTTTGATCCATTCATCTATCCCCCCCCCCATTCGGTCTTTCTCAAGTAAGAGGTGAGTTGAATTTGAATTTCAGTAGTTGAATGAGTTGTTTGAATGCCATGGAAATGATTTCCGCCTGAGTATGTGCTTGAGCTGCTGCTGCCATGAGTCATATTTGATGTTAACTTACTGTCAAGAATTCTAATTTCAGCTTGTGCATCCAAGTGAGGAAGAAAAGTGAGCTGCTGCCATGAAGATTTCTTGGTACCGCTGTGTCGTTATGCGCGTGAGGGGTTGTTTCGAAGCAAAGGACAACTTACTCGAAGATAAGTGCTGTCCCCTTTGGTTTCGTGTTGACGTTTTGATGAATTTTTATTGGTTGCATGATAATTAGAATTGAGATATGGAATAAATGGATGATGACATGATTGGATATAGGATTTAGAACCTCGTTAGTGCGGAGGTTCGTTTGATATTGGTTCGATATGTTTGCAGATGAATTTCGATATTGAAATTTACGTTGCAAAATCCGTATAGGGGCTGTTATGTTTGGAAAGTATGGGCTGTTATGTTTTGCTTTTAGTTTTGAAATTGTTGGCATGAAAAATGACTCGCATCGATATGCTTTAGAGTATTGAAAAGTTATTTGAATATCGCTAGATTGTTTTCAAGTGTTTCGATCGAATTTTTCGTGATTTTTGAAATGTGTTAGTTTCCGATTTAGTGTCGAATGAATTGTGATTAAAATGCCATGATGTTAAGCGATATTTGAATGTGATTCAAATAAATATCTATGACGAAGATGATTGAGAGATTTCATGATGGTTTGTTAGAGTTAATTCGCGCGTAAAATGAAAGACGATGTGACTAAATTTATGGGCTGTTTTGGACATGCAGTTGTCATGGAAATTATGTGTAGTTTTTAGCATGTTTAAGGACTGTTCTTGAATTGTTTAAAGGCTATTTTTGTGTTATACAAATGAGCTGTTAAGGTGTCATTATACGAGCTGTAAACGTGCTAGTCATGAGCTGTCAAAGTGCGGTATAACAAGCTGTTTTTAAGGGCTGTTACATGCTGTTTTTAGAACGTTATTTGTGCTGTTTTGAGTTCTTTGAATGCTGTTTTCGTATTGATGGTTGGGCTGTCATAAGCTATTTTAATGTGCTATTTTGAGATTATTTTCAACACGGGAAAGACAGTCATAAAAAGGATATAATGAGTCGTTTCGAAATGTTATCAATCGGAAATGTTCAGGATACGTTATAGGAGAGCATATAGTTATAGAGCATTAAGTAATATTAGTAGCATATGTAAGTAAACTTTTGCTATGATTGTTTTAATGAAAGATCAAGGAGAACCCGGCGAACCGGATTCTCGATTAGAGAATAAGGGTAAAGCGTAAAGGAGTATTCGATTCAAAGATCGAATCCGTTTGAGGTTGGTATACACATTATCTTTAATTTTATTTGAAAGTATTTTCATTGTGAAATGAATTTTCTTAAATGAAATTGTCATATCATTTCAATATAATGTACTTACAAACGTATTTGACTATACTTGAAATGAAACGCGAAATTGATTTGTTATGAAAATCTTGATATTAAAACCAAAGTGTAAAATGTGATACAAACGTTATGTTGTAAATAGTCATTGTAAACTTAGATATCGATAAATGGAAATTGGTAATTGACATGTCAATAGAAAAATTAGCAGCTGCACCGTTTATTTATATACACTAAATTGATTCATTATAGACTATGAGAGGCACCTTGTGTCCGGTCCTGAACGATTATGTGATATGATATACGACCCAGTGGATAATCACCGAGTGGCCGATGCCGGGGTCGACAGTTATTCCGACGGGTGATCACTGCGTGTCCGATGCCGGAAACCCATATACCAATACATGAGTATCGAATATATATTTACTAAGGGCATTGAAAAAATGTTATAAGCAATGAAATGAAAATGTTATGTGAAATGAAATGTTCAATGCTTTGAAATATGTTGAACTAGAAAAATTGTGAACTATATGTTTAAGTATTTTTATGCAACGTATATATATATATATATATTTTTTATGAATGTTAAAGTTAGAATGCTTTTAGTTACGAATGAAATTACATTTGAAATTGAGAAATTAGATTATGTGTATACCTATTAAGAAATTATGCTTAGCGCATTGATTTACCACGCGCAGGTTGAATATTTTGACTCTATCTACAGACAGAGGAAATAGCTTGTACGCGAAGACTCAGATAGTCACCATCCCCTCTATGCTTTTGGTAGATATATAGATATATTGCATATGATCATGCATTTTTGGGATACATGTATATTTGTGTAAATTATTGTATTTCACTTAATTATAACAAAGTTCTGTATAAAAGCTTATGTATATTTATTAAAAACTTACTTTTGGTTATGTATGCATATAAATGATTATGATATATTTGAGAAAATGAAATGTTTTGAAAACGGACGGGAGGTCCGAATGGGAATTTAGAAATTGATATTTTAGAAATGTTAGAGTTTCAATTACAGGAAACAGATTTTGGGATTTCAAAAAAACAGAGGAAACTCTGTCAGATTTATGTATTTAAAAAAAAAATTCCTCTATTGGTAAAGAGCTTTAGAATGATAATAGTTTTTCAAAAGTAACAGAAATTGATTTATTAGGAAAGTAACGTTCTCCGTTCCAGATTTCCAACCGTAACGGAAGTCGGGCCAAGGGCGTTACAATGGAAGCCTTCTAATCGAAATATACTTTGGCTGAAAAGTTCTCATGAAGCTAAGCCGTATTCTTTTACATGAAAATCCTTTTAAATCTCTTTAAAGATTTCCAATATTGCAGAATTCGGTGGGAATTTTTCACTTTTTAAAACACGGTTATAAAATACGGTTTTTAAAAATTTTGGTAGCATGACGGTTGTATTTTTAAAAATCCAAACTATAAAAAAAATCAAGAATTTGTTCACTTCAAATACTGGGCCCAGGCCCTCATCTCAAATCCATAATCACCGCAACTCAACTTATGCAACTTCAAAAGTAACTTGAATATTTCATCTGATGAATATGCATTAACTACAAAAATTTAAATTCAAATTCAAATTCAAGTTTACAAAATAATCCATTGATGAGTGCATGATCATGAGCACATACAAAATATGAAATAAAAACAACAGCACTCGACATCGCTAAACTATTCTAATATAGGGGTCTCCGAAGCTGTAGCACCTACGCCTACACCTAAGGAGATTTTGGGTTGAAAACAATAAAGCAATGAATGAGCTAAACAAGCTCGATGAGTGCCATAACTTCTATTCAAACTATCTTAGGAAAAATACTTCCTTAAAAGCATTTAATACAACATAATGCAATTACTAAAGAAAATAAAGATGCCTTGAAAAATAAAAATGCATAATATAAAACCTCAACTATAATATTCATAAATATGGATGAGCATTTGATAATAGAAATAAATTATGCGTATTTAAACATAAAGCAGTATATAACATGGTATTAAACTCATTTTCATGAAGTAAAGTAGTCACCGTTTGCTTATTACTTGGTACCTTAAGTACATGACAGAGCGAAATTTCCCTTTGCTCCAAGCAGCATTACTCATTGCTTAGGTCATTTGTCTGGTCCCACGTAACGAAAAATTACATCGCTACGAGAAGCTAGCCATTATATACCTTTATACGTGCATGATTGACACACTGATCGAACTAACTGACTCAATCTCTTTCGTGGTTATCTCCTGCTATTAGATTGCTAGTGATAGACACCTCTGACACTACCATGCACATCTTTAAAATATTCTTCACGATGAACAACTCACTAAGATACTTTTAAAGTTTGCTATAGGCTAATAAAAACATTTTATTTCTGCTACTTTTCAATCCATATTTTCTCATTTCATAAATAATTCGTAATTTCGTATAAGAGATTTTCGAAACATTCTCATTCACTTAAAATCATGTAATAGCATTTCTTGACATATAAATAAACATTTCATAAACTCATCGAAAAATAAAATAGAAGTCAATTGCATAAAAATATTTGTAAGGGCAACTCACCTTTTTCCCTAGCTCACTTTAGCTTACTAGCACGAGTTCCCTAGCTCACGCATCACCTATGCATTTTTGCATTCTAATTTTAGGTAATTCCGCAACCAATCTCAAATCGCACACAATTCAATTATAGCACATTTCACTAATGCATCAATTCGCAAGACTCTTACCACTATAGAAATTTTTTAAAAAACTTAATCCTAGTCACGACGATGCTAGATTTTCGCATTAATTATTTCCATTCGAAATTTAATTACCAAAAGCATGAAACGAGGCATGGAATGAAGCTAAATTTTACAGTAACACATCAATGACCATTCCAAGTTAATCTATCATCAAGGGAGTTTATAAAATCCTTCACATCCTTCAAAAACAATTGTGCGACAATTTAACACACTTATAATCAAATCAAGGTAGCTTGTACACAACCACATTTTTTCAAGTTTATAGCATCAAAACAACCCTTAAACGTCACTCAAAACAGCCCACAACATGAAGACAACTTATAATGTTCATTCGAGACAACATTTAACACCAAAACAGCTCAAGTCATTCTATCAAGATAGCATTCAATGTCATAACAGCTCACGCAACTCATTCGAAATAGCATTCAACATCATAATAGCTCATGCTATTTATTCAAGACAACTTATAACAGCAAAACAACTCATGCAATCTACTCAAGACAGATTATAACACCAAAACAGCTCATACAATTTACTCAAGACAGATTATAACACCAAAACAGCTCATACAATCTACTCAAGACAGATTGTAACACCAAAATAGCTTATGCAATCTACTCAAGACAGCTTATAACACCAAAATAGCTCATGCAATTTACTCAAGATAGCTTATAATTCCAAAATAGCTCATGCAATCTATTTCATTACCACAACTCATCATTTTCCATTCATTTACCACATGCAATGCAATGCCTCAATATTTATTTTTGTACGATTAATATCCGTTGATCGAATAATTAAATGCGATAAGTGAGATTAAATTAGAGATCGAGCGAATTAGATATATTTTGTGATGCGAACCTCGTCAGTTGTAGCACAATTGAAGTCTAGGACCGTTCTAATCTCTGGTTTGAATGGAAACCGCAACCCAACACCTATAATGAGATGTGAACCTTGGTATAAGGATGACACCACAATCAAGGATGGAGTACTCGATTGATAAGTCAAGGAGGAACGCCACAGAGAAATCTGATAAGTTCCAATTAGTTCTCAAAGAACAAAAGAGAAATTAAGCTCTCAATTTTCATTCAATTTCCAATCTGCATATTACAACCTTTTTTGTTCTTTATAAACTAAAACCCTAAAAGAAAAGAGAGGTTGCATGCCTTTTTCAAAAAAAAGAAACAAAATATTCGGTCATTAAATGACTTACAATGTGACATCAAAACAACCAAGATCGCCACTTCCTGTGACATCCCGGCTCCCAAGATCGCCACTCAATCGGTACTGTTCCCTCCCCTGGGGATTTTTCTCGCCTCCCCCACCTCTCGAACCTGGCACCTGGGGCTTAATACCAAATTCTTAGAGAAGTGGGTACCAATTGAGCTAGTGACGATCTTGGGAGCCAGGATGTCACATACAAAACAAGAAACTAATTAAAACTAAATCAATCAACTAATTGACTTAATCCCTATTTGGAAGGCTGAAATTAAAGCAAATCAGCCTCTTAATTTGGGAAACAAATCAATTCATTATTCATTGAAAATCTTAAAAGAAAACAATTGAAATTGAATCTTCTTGCTTCTTACTTGTGCCATATGCCCTAGCTCTCTGCCACACACCCAAGCCAAATCCTATTCAGCCCAATTAATTGCCTTGATGATGTTAATTAGGCCTTGGTCTTCATATGGGCTCATCTTGGACTTTATTAAGTTAGAATCAACCCAAGTGTCTTGAATCAGGCCATTCAGTGCTTCCTTGAATCTCTTAGCCATTGCCCTTGTTATTGGCCCAACCGGAACATGTAATGGGTCACTTGGTGTAACTCCTTTGTTTGTAACATTCCCTCACTCTTGAAAAGGATTTGTCCTCAAATCGTCACCTACATCAAAAGGAGATAAATCAGAAACATTGAAGCTTGCACTAACATTATACTCACCTGGAAGATCTAACTTGTAAGCGTTGTCATTGATTCGTTCAATCACTTGAAATGGGCCATCTCCCCTCGGAAGTAGTTTAGAACGCTGCACTGGAAATTGTTCCTTCCTCATATGTAACCACACCCAATCACCAGGTTCAAACACAACTTTCTTGCGTCCTTTATTAGCTTGCGTGGCATATTGCTCAATTCTCCTCTCTATGTTTTGTCGAGTCTTTTCATGGATTTGCTTGACAAAAGTTGCCTTTCTCCTCCCATCCAAGTTAACATGCTCATTCACAGGTAAAGGAATTAGATCCAAAAGAGTCAATGGATTAAAACCATACACAACTTTAAAAGACGAAAAATGAGTTGCAAAATGCACACTCCTATTATAAGCAAATTCTACATGCGGCAAACAATCCTCCCATGTTTTCAAGTTCTTTTGTATTATAGCAAGCAACAAGGCAGATAAAGTCCTATTAACTACTTCAGTTTGACCATCAGTTTGGGGATGACAAGTAGGAGAAAATAAAAGCTTAGTTCCTAACTTACCCCACAATGTCTTCCAAAAGTAGCTTAAGAACTTAGCATCCCTATCCGAAACAATGGTCTTAGGCATGCCATGTAGTCTAACAACTTATTTGAAAAACAAATCCACAATAAGCCACTAGCTCAATTGGTACCAGCTTTGCTCTAAGAATCCATTTAACCAATGGCCAGGTGGTGGGTTCGAGCAGCTGGGGAGGCGAAGCAAATCCCTTGGCCAGGGACAGTACTTTGTGAGTGGGCATGCTGGGGCAAACCTGGGCAAGCCTGAAGGGACGACCCAGTATAGGCAAATCTCGGATGCCACATCATCAAAGTTCTGCAAAAGTGAAACAACAACACTAGACAAAGAAGAGTCAAGTTCATTAGCACTAAAACAAGCCTCTTTGTACAAAAGTACAATCATTGGCTGATTAGAAAACAACGCCTTCTTGACCTCACTCTTTCTTGCATAAAAATTCACTTGTTTTTTGTCTCTCTTTTTCTCATCAACCTTTTTTTCCTTTTCACTCTTCTTTTCTATTTTTGTTGTTTCAGACTCTCTTTCTTTTGTCTCTCTCTCTCTTGAACTCTCACTCTCCTTTTTTACATCTCTCTCTTTTTTTAACCTTACTTGATCTTCACATACTTGTCTTGGGGTTAAAGGTACAAGAGTGATTGGCCTTTTATTGAGCACAAAGGAGTATCTATTGGTATATCCATCATGAGTCACATGCCTATCAAACTGCCATGGTCTTCCCAAAAGGACATGACCCGCATTCATTGGTACCACGTCACACATAACATCATCTTTGTATTTTCCAATTGAAAATGACACCAACACCTGTTTATTCACCCTAACTTCCCCCCTATCATTCAACCATTATAGCTTATAAGGTTTTGGGTGCTTCAAAGTTGCTAAATTCAATTTTTTCACCAAAATAGTGCTAGCCACATTAGTACAACTCCCCCCGTCAATAATCATACTACATACCTTATCATTAACATAGCAACGGGTGTGAAAAATGTTATCACGTTGTACCTCATCATCTTCCTTGGTTTGAGCACTAAGAGCTCTCCTCTCAACCAAAAGTTCTCCACCCACTAGATATTCAAGGTCACTTGCATCCTCCAAAGGTGGCATGGACTCATCATCAGAGTCACCCTCGGATTTGATACCACTCTCATCCTTCAAAACCATTACTCTCTTATTTGGATATTGTGATGCAATATGACCTGCTCCCAAACACTTAAAGCACCTAATGTCACGGGTTCTAGAAGGTTGAGAATATGATTTACCTTGATTTAATGTGCCTTCAGCCTTATGCTCTTTGGAAGGTTTGGCCTTGGCCTTGAAACTAGGCTGGTCCTCCCTCTTGCTCCAATTCGGTTTCCATGACAATGACGAACCCAAATTTTGCCCAACCCGTGTGGAACCCTTCCTCTTCAATTGTTGTTCCACTTTAATGGCCATGTGTACCATGTCAGTCAATTCAACATAATGTTGCAACTCCACTACATTTGCAATGTCTCGGTTAAGCCCATTTAGAAACCTAGCCATAGTCGCCTCTCGGTCCTCCTCTACATCAGCTCGAATCATGGCTATCTCCATCTCTTTGTAGTAGTCTTTAACACACTTAGACCCTTGAGTAAGAGTTTACAATTTTTGAAACAAACCCTTATAATAGTGGCTTGGAATGAATCTCCTCCTCATAATAGTTTTCATCTCATCCTATGTCTCAATAGGTCTTTCTCCATTCCGTCTCCTACTCACAATCAGTTGATCCCACCAAACAATAGCATAATCAGTGAATTCTATGGCTGCCAATTTCACCTTCTTCAATTCAGAATATTCATGGCAATCAAACACCAATTCTATTCTTTTCTCCCACTCCAAATAAGCTTCAGGATCAGTTTTACCTTGGAAGGTTGGAATCTTCACCTTTATACTACCCAAATTATTATCAACCCTCTCTCCATACCTATCTCCTCTATTCCCATACCTATCTTCTCTATTCTCATACCTAACTCCTCTACCTCCCATTCCACGCCTAAATCTACCCGTAATCATATTGGACATGCGATCAACCTCCTCCATGTCATTATCATCCCCGTAGTAATCATTAACTTCTTTTCTAACCGGAACTCTCTCTCGTCTACGTGCTTATGGAACGGGTGGTGGCTGTTCCTCACGTGAATTTTCCACTTGATCTAATCGCTCATGTAATTGTTCCAATTCCCCCCTCATCATCCGTCTCATCTCCTTTACTAATGCCTCCTTCCAAAGCTTTATGTCCGCCGGGATGGAAGAATCCTCAGTAAAGCCTTTATCTTCGGTTCCGGACATGTTTTCCTGCAAAAAAATTAATAACAATAATAATAATAATAAGGGCCTCACAGCACTTCCTCACGTGTTTTCGCTCGAATAATCAGTTCACTCAACACTCGTGTTTACACACAATAAATTTAACTTTTACCCTCAGTATGTACTCACTACTCTTGCCTTTTTCCCCTCTTAATTTCTCTAAAGTTCTTATCAAACTAACCAAACAATAATCAAGATTTCTTAGTCGCATTCACATGAGACAAAAGAAATCTCCTAGGTTCACACGAAAATGAATCACAACGAAACTAAAATAACAAAGACGAGTTTCTAGTACCAGAATTTTTTTTTTTTTAATTGCCACTGCACGAAACCAAGAAGAGAAATAACAATGGCTTATATATTCAACTACAGGTTCGTTCTAAAAAAAAAATTGTACTTTTTTTTTTTTTTTAAGGATTGATCAAACAGAATCAACGAAGAAGAACAACTAAGATAGATAAAACCTGATGTTAGAACCCGAAGCTCTGATACCAAATAATGCGAACCTTGTCAGTTGTAGCACAATTGAAGCCTAAGACCGTTCTAATCTCTAGTTTGAATGGAAACTGCGACCTAACACCTATAATGAGATGTGAACCTTGGTATAAGGATGACACCATAATCAAGGATGGAGTACTCGATTGATAAGTCAAGGAGGAACGCCACAGAGAAATCAGATAAGTTCCAATTAGTTCTCAAAGAACAAAAGAGAAATTAAGCTCTCAATTTTCATTCAATTTCCAATCTGTATATTACAACCTTTTTTGTTCTTTATAAACTAAAACCCTAAAAGAAAAGAGAGGCTACATGCCTTTTCCAAAAAAAATAAAATAAAATATTCAGTCATTAAATGCTTTACAAAACAAGAAACTAATTAAAACTAAATCAATCAACTAATTGACTTAATCCTTATTTGGAAGGCTGGAATTAAAGCAAATCAGCCTCTTAATTTGGGAAACAAATCAATTCATTATTCATTGAAAATCTAAAAATGAAACAACTGAAATTGAATCTTCTTGCTTGTGCCACACGCCCAAGCTCTCTGCCACACACCCAAGTCAACTCCTATTCAGCCCAATTAATTGCCTTGATGATGTTAATTAGGCCTTGGTCTTCATATGGGCTCATCTTGGACTTTATTAAGTTGGAATCAGCCCAAGTGTCTTGAATCAGGCCATTTAGTGCTTCCTTGAATCTCTTAGCCCTTGCCCTTGTTATTGACCCAACCGGAACATGTAATGGGTCACTTGGTGCAGCTCCCTTGTTTGTAACATTTCGTTCGTTATTTAGGGAATTTAATAAATTCTGGATATATTTTTCTTAGTAACGAATTTAAGAAGAGATTAAATGGGAGAGATTGAGTAATGAAAAAATGTCATTGGACAATCAAGTGAGTGCAATTGGAATGCAATCACATAGGATTAATTTTGGATCAATGAGGGATTTTCAAAATTTTAAATGGAAAGTAAAATAAATTATTATTATTATTGGATAAAGATGAGTTTATGGATAAGTTTGAATTGGTGAGTGGAATGGTGAGTTATCAAGATTGTCCGATAGGAAGTTAGTAAGTGTAATGTGGGGTTAAAATGCAAATAAAGAGAAGTCAGGGCAAAGATGTAAATTCAAGAAGTAGATTAGTATATATAGTGACAAAAATTGAAGATTTTCATTTCATTTCTTCTTCTTCTTTTTGCCAACTCCTTCTTCTCTCTATTCTCTCAGTTTTTCTTCTTTATTTGCTTATTAAATCATCAAGATTTCTTGTTTTATTCATCACCTACCCATTCAAAGCCTCAAATTTATCAAAACTCATCCATTTTTCAAGTTTGATTTTGCTAGAAAGGGTGCAATCCGAGGTATGTGTCATGGGTTTTTGATTTTTATGGTGGGTTTGGCTTAGAAAGGAGTTAGATAGGATTATTTTTGCATTTGGATTGTTTGTTTTGATTTTTACATTGAATATTGTCTTCTTTGAAACCCTTGGGAGGGTTTGGTGCGTAAGGGCTTAAAGAAGGCTAAGGAGAAGTGAAAATCTCTCCTTGGAGGTGTAAGGAAGCTAGGACGCGAGCCCAAGAGGTTGATGTACAGTAATCTTGAAAAAGCTCATATATTAGTGTGTTTAAAGTTTGAATTTTCTTTTAAAACTTTATGATTTTGTTGGACTGGTGTAATACCTATGCATGAGTGTCAATTATATGTCATTTGAATGTTTTTGGAATGGTTTAAATGATGAAAAACCAAGTTAAAAACAATTTCGAAAAGCAAACCTCCTAGGGTGAATTTGGTGTATAGAGTACCCTAGGAGTATTTTCACCATTTCACGCTTAATTACATATTATTCCAATGATGTTTGAATGGATTTTGTAATGAAATATGAAGTGGAACAAAAATTTGAAAAATAAACCCTCTTTGGCCGACTATGAAGCATAGGAAAATTCAGAGGTATTTTTGTCATTTTGCTTCCATTTATGTGTTAATTATATGATGTTTTGATGATACGTATGATGGCCTAAGAATTCGAAATGAAAATTTTGAAAATTTCCTTTTTGGGGCCGTATGAGAAATAAAGAAAAATGTATATGATGTTGTTAAAGTATGATATGAAAACTAAAGGCAAAATGATCATTTGTAATGGCCTAAAGTGGTGCCCTGAAGAGTTTCGAAAAATAGATTAAAAAATATATTAAAAATTTTATGCGATTAAAGTTTTATAAAAATTTGAAAATTTTATAATTTTGAAAAATTTAAAGGGCCCGCGTAAAACTAGTCACCGATAGGTGGGGATTGGTAGTTGGCTAGCTAATAGGGTGATTATTACCAGTATTGTGCCATTACGATTGATTACCGACGTTGAATGACGGACCTTGAGAGGCACGGAGTGTTTGGTCCAGAAACGAAAATGGATTGTGACATGCGACTCGGTGGATAGTTACTGAGTAGTCGATACCGAGATCGCTGTTTATTTTGATGGGTAGCCAATGAGTGGTCGATACTAGAAAAAACCCATTGCCGATCCATGATATCGTGATAGATTTTACAATTCTAAAAGTCTTAATAGGGGTGACTTTGTAAAATGGTTTAATAAATGATTTTATAAGGGTTATATCGTAAATCTCATAAATAAATTATTTCTGGAAAGTTTATGTGACTAAATGCGGATCACTCATTCGTGGATGCCTAGAAATTTTAATTTGAAAAATGTTTGATGTATATGTTTTACGAAAAGTTATTGTTTATGCATGTGGTTTGACATTATTATTGCATTTTTGAAAATGAGTTTGGTTTTGTTATTTTTCGTGTACACTCTCTAAGTAAAAATACTTAGTGCGTTGGATTTATTACACACATGTTGTTGAGTAGAGCTTGAAGTTAAAGATGAAGACAAAGCCTCTGCAATCTCTTGCGAGTCACATCCAAGATCATTTTTGGTAACGACTAGTTTTGTGTTATAGTTGTATAAATGTATGGGCTCCATCATGAGTGTGTGTGTTGTTCTCTAAAAAGTGTAAATTTTGTAAAGACTAATTCACACTAAAGTTGATAACGCATTGTAAATTATGTATAGTGTTTGTCAAATATGTGGTGTGTTGTGTTATTTTCATGAAACTTGAAATTTAAAGAAATGTTTATTATACATGTTTGTGTGTCGAAGTGATTTAGAATCGGACGCGAAGTTCGAAACGGAAGTTGAGATATGAATTGGTTTTGAAGTGTATTTTCCTTATAGTTTTTTTTTTAAAAAAAATTTTGGGTTTTCAGAAAAACAGAGAAAACTCTGTTGGATTTTTGTTAAAATAAAATCAACATTTAAAAAAAAATTATGAAAAAGGAATTGGAAAACGAAAAGGGTAACATCTCTCGTCTCGATCCTCTGGTAGTTGGGATAGCCGAGAGAGGGTTGTTACATGCAACACTTTTATCATCATCAAATATAATGTGAAACCATTCAAAAATTTATTTTGGACACTAAAAACCCCTTTTAACCGAAATCAACATACATCATCATCAATTTTTATTCAATCATCCATTAACCCTTCATGCAACATTATTTCATCACATTACGAAATCATAACAGCCCATTCACCATTAAATCATCAAATTCTCACATCAAAAGCTAAAGAAAATCACACTAACCTTACTTGGATTACTTGATTAAATGCTCTTGGTTCCTAGCTTGACTTTCTCCCTTTGGATGAGTTAAATCCTTTAAAAATCACTCCAAGATAGCATGGAATGGTGGCTACCCTTGCTCCTCTTTATGGCTACCGAACACACCTCCTTTTTCTACCTTTTGGATGACAACACACACACACATAAGTCCAAGTCTCTCTCGATCATAACTCTCTCTTTTTTTCTCTCATTTGGCACTTTCAAGCTCACCCGAGAGCTTTTTCTTTCTCTTATTTTGGCTTTCACTTTCCATTTATATATTGCTTACATCACCTATCTACATGGCTCTCATGCAAGACTCCATTTCATGCATGACTTACACATGTCAACCATGCATCACTTCACTTTACACATGTACTTCATGCAAGCTTACACATGTCAACCATGCATCACTTCACTTTACACATGTACTTCATGCAAGCTTCTCTTTTGACAAGTGTCTTGCATGCATTGACGAGACCCAAACCAGATTTCCTCTAGGCTAGTATCTGGTAGACCTCGTCTAGCACTCCAACGAACCCCCCTTAAGCTTTACTGGTCAACTAAATGAAATTTGTGGAGCGAACCCTGAAACTTGCCAGTTTTGTGTTTCGTTTACTTTGACCTTTATTAGACATTTATTTTAAAACAAATTAGGTTGGTTCAATGCATTTCAATTTCATTATTCAAAGTCTAAAATATTTGTAATGAAAATTCGACAACATAACGACTGCAATTGGAAGGTTTCCAATTTCCTACAAATGAAATAAACACTCCCAAAAGTACATCATTCACATCCCAACTTCAATTGTTCCACAATCACACATCTCAACTAGTTTTATCACTATTTTCACAAAATTTATAATTTGGTGCATCAAGTAGTTCATACCATAAAAGAGGTTACACAAAAATCTACAAAGTATATACAATATCAAAATATTTTACAAGTTCATGCATGCACTAAACTCTTGAGTTCAACAAAACGCAAATGTAATTTCCTACATTGGTACCTGTGGCGATTTTACAAAATATAACAACAATAATAATATAAATTTAAAACAATTTTAACAATTGAATAATTCATAACTAAACAATTATAAACTTAGTGAAATTGTAGAGATTTTCATAAAATCCTTTTCACTCTAAAAGAACCATTCGTACCCCCACACTTTCTATCACCTCTACTAATACTCCTCGGCAACCACGTGCGAAATTTTCTGCGTCACAAACCGTGGTGCGACCTACTATATGGGCTTAGCAAATACGTGTGGAATTTTCTGTATTGCAACCGTAGCGCAAGGCATTATATTGCGGAACTTTCTGCATTGCAATATATAGTGCTATACTGAACTGTAACTTTGGGCGATTATGGGCGGAATTTTCTGCATCGCTCACTGTAGTGCCCACTCATACATAACTTTGGGGGGGGGGGTATACGAAAGGCCTTGGAAACTTTTTTTCTCTTACTAAGTGCAATATGCACCAAAACAACTTTTTCTTTGAAATTATCTTCTAAGTGCATTAAGCACTAAATAACTCATCTTTCGAAACTTTTAAACTTAGAGTTTTTAAACTCAACTTTCTCAAAGATCTTTTACTTTTATAATCACTTTGAACACATATTAACATTTTTTCATAAATCTTTTTTATAATAAATAGAATTACAATAAACAACGTGATTGAACATAATGTGAGTTAATATTCTCACCTCAAGTCCAAGCTTTGTCAGCTGCTTTAATGGGCCTCTCTCGCTCAACTAGCTTGCTCTGAACCTACACATCATATTCTCATTCAAACATTGCTAGAATGAACTTCATGGAACTACAATTGAAGTTTTGAATACAATTAACTCAATTAAGACCTCTTTGGACTACAACCTTCTCGTCTAGTTTCTAACTCAAACGAGACTTTCAAATTTCGATTTCTTTGCACAAACCTTATTTGTTATCACCTAGGGACCCTTCGAAATGCTTAAAATAGTCACTGGAAGCCCGAAACTCAAAATCACTGTTTTAAGACCCCCTAAACCAGAATTGAATGCACAGCCCTGCGCGGGGCTCCGTTTTCTTTCGTTCTTTTTCCTACGATCCTTTTATCTCACATTTTGGTCACCATAAAATTCCATCTAAAAATTCTATCGTTTGCTATGTTAAATATAAGAAAAATGCCCTTTTTCAGGCATTTTTTTATGCATATTTTTGCATCCTACATGCGACGAATTTAATTCTTTCATATCTAAGGTTCTTTTAGTTAATTATAATTAAATACATTCATTTCATGCATCGAAGAATGTATTGACATTCATATTTCACCTTACGACTTTATAAGTGCACTATTTTAGCCATAACTTATTCAATTTTTATCGGAATCGTTCATTTCCAATTTCTATGGTGTTCTATGATTCCTAGGCATGTTTTGAGGTCTAGAACAACCACAATTAAGCTCAAATAGGTCAGGTCTCCATAGCCCCTTCATTTAACTCGAAATTTCCTACTTAGCTCTATGTTTGGTTTCTTTCAATTCTATCATTCTTTTATGCTTTTCTAAGCTCAATTGTGCATGGAAACAAGCTCATTTACATTAAACTCAAAGAGATCACATATCCACCATGGTGGCCGTGACCTACACATGCACACACACATCACCTTCTTTTTTAAATTTTCAACGCTTTTATTTGTGCATTCACTTAGACATTTCATCAAACATATAATCTACAACTTACTTCACTTAAATCATAATTCAATCAACATCCAGGGTTTCAATCCCATAAACCCTAACTCTAATCTCATGCAAGTTTTCTTACAAATCAAGCTTTCTTCCCACTTGATTTAGACTCTAGACTTGATTTAAATGAGAACACATATTCATTACATGTCAAAAATCCACTCAATCATCAATTCATGCATACTACATATACAACTTCAAACTTGAGAGAATTTGTGTAAACTTACTTGATTTTTGCTTAGATCTTTTTATTCTAGCTTAGCTCTCCTCAAAATCTTGATCTAGAGCTTTAAAATGGCTTGGAAGTAGCTTGATTCCTCTCCCTCTTTCTATGCCATCCCTCTCACTTCTCTTCCTCTCTATTTTGCTTTCAACAAAATGACTAAGTGTTGGAAACCAACACTTAATTTACATTTATACAGGCTTCATTTATAAATTTGCCCTCAAAGTTTGTCACATATTTACATGACATGCCGCTAGTTGAAAATTAACTAAAATGTCCTCCAATTTTGCACTAATCTTGTGACATCCCATTAACTTTTAAGAATTCTCCTAATTCCCACAACTAAGTTATTCTAATCACTTATATATATATATATATAGGACTTTTATTTAACAAAAATGACCCTTTTGCCCCTATTTATATTTATGTTATGTAATGTATCAAATAACTTTAACAATCTATACTTGAACTATTGACAACTTTAGTAGTTTCATTCTTCTATTACTAAGAAGTTCAAAGAATGAGAATAAGGGCTTACATGCACACTACTCTCATACCATATATCTCTACTGCATGCAAGGTCAGCCCCACTTGTCACTCTTTTCTTACCTCTCTTGGTTCAACTTTTTCGAAACACCCGAAATTGGCTTTTCAGTGACCGTTTCGAAATCCTTCGAAAATTCTTTAGGGGTTATATTTAAACTTTCTACATATTTCTAGCGGCCTCAACGACTCTTAAATGCCATTCTATACCCTTTTTTAGGTCTTCGTAAAATGCTTAGTTAATTAGGAGATCTTCGGTTGATTCCGTTTCAATTCGAATTTTGATCAAAAGTGTCATTTAGGCTCCTAAAGTGTTCCTTAGGCCTATTAACACTCATTTTGATATTTCTCTAAACTTTCGAAAATCTTCGAAAATCCTTTCAAAATTTTCAGTTAGATCTGAAAAACGTTTTTAGTTCAATCGAAATCTTACTATAATGAAATAAATTCATCTTAAACACACCATCACACCACAAATAAGGTCATACTTAACATTGTATATACACAGCATGGAAATTCGGAGTGGCATGTTACATGACCCTTCTAAGCCGTCTAAGCCATGTTGTGTAAGACTCTTAACCCAAATCTCTTAAATAAGCTCATTTAAAGCTTCCTTAATTCTTTTAGCTCTAGCCCTTGTCATAGGTCCTCTATTGGTGCTCAAAGAATCCATAGACTTGCTTCCTTGGTTTCTATCATTCCCCCTCTCCTCAAAAGGATTCGTCCTCAAATCGGCATCTACATCAAAATCAAAAGGAGAAAGAGCAGAAACATTGAAAGTAGCACTAACATTATACTCACCTGGCAAGTCTATCTTATACGCATTATCATTGATGCGTTCAAGCACTTGGAATGAACCATCTTCATATGGCTGTAACTTAGATTTGCCTTGATCAGGAAACCTCGCTTTAAGCATATGCACCAAACTCAATCTCCTGGTTTGAACACAATTTTCTTTCACCCCTTGTTAGCTTAAGTAGCATATTGCTTAGTTCGTCGTTCAATATGTTGCTTAACTTTCTCATACAGGTGCTTAACAAATTCAGCTTTCTTCTTACCATCCAAGTTAGCTCTCTCCTATATAGGTAAAGGTATTAAATCCAAAGGAGTAAACAGATTAAACCCATACACAACTTCGAATGGTGAACAACCATTAATCGAATGCACACTCCTATTGTAAGCAAACATGACATAGGGCAAACAATCTTCCCAATTCTTCAAATTTTTCTGGATAACAGAACGTCGCAAAGTGCCTAAAGTTCTATTAACAACCTCTGTTTGTCTATTAGTTTGCGGATGACAAGCAATAAAAAACAATGGCTTTGTTTCTAGCTTTCCCCACAAAGTCCTCCAAAAATGGCTTAAAACCTTCACATCTCTATCTGAAACACTACTTTTTGGCACTCCATGAAGTCGAACAATGTCCTTGAAGAATAAATCAGCAACAAATATGGCGTTATCGGTCTTGTGACATAGTGTGAAGTGAGCCATCTTCAAAAACCTATCAACCAGCAAACATCGAATCTCGACCTTTTTTGGACCTAGCTAAACCCAATATAAAATCCATAGAAATATATCCAAGTTTCACTAGGTATAGGCAAAAGTGTATACAAACCATCTGATAAAACTTTGACTTAGACTTTTTACATGTTATACATTTCTCATAAATTTTCTTAACATCTCTCTTCATGTGTGGCCAAAAGAAATGCTCATCTAATGCATCTAAAGTTTTCTTAACACCAAAATGTTCCATTAAACCACTCCCATACGTCTCTATAACGTCTCAAATTTATTTACTCTCTATCTGGATAAATAGTATTTCGAAATGAATAGTGATTTTTAAATAAATAATGATGAGTGAATAATGATTTTTGAGAATCGGATTTCGAAAACCGTTAAAAGTGAAATTTTTTATTAATGATATTTCCAAGTGAATAGTATTTTTAGACGAAAAGTGTTTTTATGAATAGTAATTTTTGAAAAATAGGTCTTGTATATTAAAAGTTTTGAAAGTTATATTAGAATTTACGAAAATCGAAACAAAAAAAAGTGAGTCAGTTTGAGGTAAAACAGATCAGTTTTCGGATCCGACCGAAAATTCAAACGGATTTTTGAAAAATTCAAAAATTTAAAAAAGTATCAAAATGAGTATGAGAATGCTTGAGAAGTATTTGAAAAACTCAAATGACACTTTCGAAAGAGATTCGAATTGAAATAGAATCAATTTGAAAATCATCAAAGACAATTTAGCGAAAAACGAAGAGCCGAAAAAGGGCATGAAATTACTTTTAAGAGTCACTGAAGTTGTCAGGAGTATGTAGGAAATCCGAATATAGGCCTCGGTAAATTTTGAAAGGATTTCGAAAAAGTATAGAAAAAGTCGAATTCAGGCTTTTCAAAAAAGTCAAAATTAAAAAGGAAAAGATAAACATGAGGAAAAAGGAGCCAATGGATGAGTGACACGTGGCGTTGTGGATAAGCATATAAGGACATGTGTCAAAATCTTGTTTATGGTTTTCTTGTCATTTTAATAAGTTATAAGGGTAAAATGGTCATTTGGTAGTTTTTATATATATGAGAGGCATGAAATGAGATGAGAGAAGAGTGGTGGTCGGGCAAAAGAGAGAAGAAAATGAAAAAGAGAGAGAGAGCAACCGTGAGAGAGTGAAAAGCTAATAGAAGAAAGAAAAGAAAGAAAACTGATAGGAGGAAGGAGAAAGGAGAAGAAAAGGAAGAAGAAGGGAAGATTCCAAAGGTGTGCCATCCATTCATCTTTCTAAAATTCATTCAAGAGTTCTAAAGAAAGTGGTAAGAAAATATATTTAAATTGATGTTTGTTTATGAAATGACCCAACTCGGATTAACTCTGTAGAGATCCGAGCGGAGCCCTCCCGGCACCCCACAGAATCCTTATAGTCTTTATACAGGTGACTCGAAATGACTCTGTGAAGCAAAGCCGTAAAACAATTTCATTTCTTAATCACTTAAAAATTAGGGTGGAAAATTTCGGCAGCACAATGACTATTTCTTCGATAATTTCAACATTTTCAAACACCTGTAAAATAATTTATGAACATTTCTAAATGCATACATTCTTTTCACTTCCAAATGGGACCTCAGGTCCATCTCAAAATCAATGTTCAAACACAATTCAAGTATTCAAAACCAAAACCATTTCAAATTTAAAACATTTCATATATGTGACATCGTAATCGTTATTATAAAACTTAAACATGTACATTACACTAAATCCGTTATACATCAAAACAGTTACTTTAATTTCACAGTGATGGTCGTCTGATAAGCTTGCCTAATCTTGAACTGGAGATTTGCCGCCTGGAGGACTCGAATCTGCGCCTAGTGAGTTTTTATAAGAATAAACAAGAAAATAGTGAGCTAAAAAGACTCAGTGAGTGTTACACATTTCTAAATAAGCTTTCCTCTCTAAAATCCTTTAAAAAAATTTCTAAGTTCTGTAATAAGCTGTTCAAACATAAATTTCATATTATTTCATAATCATTTATATACATATTTGTTTGAAAACAGGATTATATGCATCAAAAAATTTCATTACGTAACATAACTCATTTGAAATTCATTCATAACATAATCATAAATTATATATCGTATCTTCAGTTATAAAACATGTATCCAATGAGACCCAGGGAAATCATGATCACCGCTCGGTCCTAGGACACCGATGGTAGGGATGGTCAATCTCAGTCATAAGCCATTATGCCACGGAATGTTACCTCGCTGCACATAGGGCATCAGTCATAATAGTACCTTATATACGCGTAGAGGGCGACATGACAAACTCAATCCCCCTATAGTTAGTGGACTTTCCCCCACAGACATGTCATACGCGCAATAAGGCACTTCGGCCGCATAACAGTCATATTTTAGTCATATAATGGGGATTGGGTAGCCATCGGTTTTGAAATACATTGACATGCTAAAATAATTGTTGTATAATATGTTTCTTCGATTAGAAATCAAAACATAAAAGCGTATTTCAATAATAAATTCACACAATCAATATTTCTTTAGATACATATATAAAAATATTTATAAGCGCACATCATTCATATAAATTCATTTAAATATTAAAAACGTTTCAATTTTTCATGAAAACATAGTAATCATAGTGCATTTATCATTTCATAAAATAATTTACACTCACCGATTTCTAACTCACGGAAACGTCCTGATTTTCTACCTCGCGATACTTGCTCAACTTCGCTTTCCTGCGCCTTAACATTCTAATATAAGCATGTCGTAACTACACTATTCGAATCTAAAGCAACAACATCGAAATCACATTCTAATGGATTCAACAAAAAGAATATTCGAATCTAAACGAATAATGTAAAACTCACGTGATTTTGACGATTTACTGCAGATTATCGTTTTTAGCGTTTCGCGTAATTATTTCGATTCTAATCAAACTTATCGCTAATACTACTCAAGACTATACTTAAATCATGGAAAACGAATATTCAAACACTTTAAAACACAAAAAACGAAAATCATGGTAGCAAGCTAAACGATTATTCATTTTTCGATTCAACTCCGAAAACCAACGATTTCTTATAATCGCGCGAAACGAAACTATTCGATTAACTTTATTATAATTCAAACTATCCTAACATCAACATTTATTGTCTTAAGGAGCTTAATAACATAAATGGCAGCTTGCTAAACATCAAATACATTTGCACATTCGACAACGAAACTCGCAACTAAATAACATCCGCATTCGTGGAAAACTCATCCGAACCGCTCGGAAACGATTTCTCCATAACCGAACGACTATTTAATACTTTAAAACACACTAAAATGCATCATTTCCCACTTCGAAAATCTTGAAATAAAAAGCATAACTTAACAGCCCCTAAATAGCCAAAATATACAAACTTTTCAACATCAAAATTCTTCCATAACACACCAAATACACTATATTCCATAACAATCAACATTTCAATCACAAATCTCTACCATAGCCGGACCAACACAAACACCCGTCATCACATTTTCATCAAACATCACATTAACTTCACATGCAACACAACAACTATCCTAATCTCAATATATTTCAAGATAAAACCATCAAACAACATTTTAACAGCCCATTTCACACCTTAGCCGAACCAACAACACTACCACATCAAAATCTTTATCACTTTTTGCATTAAAACAACAAGCAAGCCATCATCCAACACCTAAAGATTCTAAACAATCAGGCCTAAATATAATCTCACAACCATCCATCCATTTGCACAAATAAAATCATGGAACAAAGTCTTACCCCTTGGAAAACAACTTAGACTTGATTAATCTTACTATTGGTCTTGAATGGAACCTTTGCATGCAAGGAAAACACTTAAACACCACTTTAAATCTTCAAGAATAGCTGCTGCCATCCTTAGATCATTCTTGGCAGTGAACACCCCTTTGTCCTAGCATCACTCCTTGCATTGCTGGACTTGACTCACGGTTTTGCTTTTGGGTGATGCTCTCGACTGCACTTTCACATCCAACACAGCTCACGATCTGCATCTAGACTGTAAAACCCAAAACCGCGTTCATCGGAGAGCGAACTATTTTTTCGATAGATCGCGTCCGATAGAAAAAATATAATTATCGAGTCCGAAAATATTCGGAATGATTATTTTAGAATAAATAAAAACAAATTCGAGTTCGTGAAGACGTATTCGATATTTATAAATAATTTCGAAAGCGAAAGCGATTAAAAGTAAATTCCCGGACGGAATCCGAGCTTGAAATTAAAAGCGAGAATGCATGTGTAATAAAATAAATTGGTGCATGAGAGTGACACGTGTCACACATGCAAGGTGATAGCAAGACAAGTGGCTAAGATATGTGATGCAAGGATTAAATTATTGAAATAAAACAAGAAATGAAATAAAACAAAAGTGAAGAAAGCAAAATTATCCATTCGGTCATCACACCAACAAGAGACAAAACCGAAATAAAAAAAAAAAACCAAGAGAGAGCATTTAGATTGAGAAAGAGAGAAATTGAAAGAGAGACTTAAGGAGATCGTGAGAGAGTAAAACCAAGGCAAGCAAGCATTCAACCTCCATATCAAGCAAACCGAAAGTGATAGAGAGAACCGAGAGCTTAACGAGTGAAGGAAGAGATAGTGATCATGAGAGATTGAGAGATCGAGAGAGGATCAAGCTGTTGTCTTCAGATCGAGATGATGCAAGGAGAAGGAGAGTTCAGATCTGAAGCAAAGGAGTACATGCAAGGGCAGATCTGAGAACTCCAGCCCGTGCATGCAAGCTGGAAGAAGTCAGACTTTGAGCTGCTATCGTCGAGCGAGGAGCTGCTGGCGTGAGGAAGACCGTGAGTTACTGTCGTCGTCCTCAGGTGTTATCGTGGTCTGGTAGATGTTCTGGTGTAGCTCATGGACTCTAACCAGGTGTTGCCTTACTGCCATGAACTGAAGAGCTGAAGCCGTGAGCTGCTGCCGTCTTGAGAAGCTGCTGGCGTGAGGGGCTGCTGGTGAGAGGAGTGCTGTTGCTGCCATTGCCGTGCTGTTGATGTTGTCGTTGTTGTAGCTGCTATCGAGCAGCTGTCAAGTCAGGCTGTGAACAGCGCAGTAGACCTGAAGAGAAGATAGTTTGCTGGTGGAAGGAGATTGCTTGCTGTCGTGAGAGTATCTCGCCGTCGCAAGTACCAGAGAGTTGGTTCGAAGCGAAACTGTTAAGGTAGGTGCTGTCCCCTTTGTTTGTGTTGTGCATTTCGAGTAATTGTTAAAGCATTCATGTGAATAAGAATTTAGTTATGGTTGATAATTGATGATATTAGGATTGGGTTTAGGATTGAGAACCTCGTTAGTGTGGAGATTTGCGCGTTATTGTTGGTTGTGTTTTTGGATTAAAAGTGTTTTCGATTGTTTTCGTTTTGAAATGGATTACGGGCTGTTATAGGAAAGTTAAGGGCTGATATGTTACGCTTTGAGTTTCAAGTTCGTTGTCATGGAAAATAGTGCATTTTAGTGCGTTTTAATGTATCGGAGAGTCATTCGGAGATTGAGAAATTGTTTCCGAGCGATTCGGTTGAGTTTTCCACGAATGCGAATGTTTTTAGTTTGTGATTTTTGTTGTCGGCTATGAAAGTGTTTGTGATGTTATCTCGCTGTCTCGAGTCGTTATTAAGCCGTTAAAGTGTTAAAGTTGATGTTAGAATAGTTTGAAAGATATTTAAGTTAATTGGATAGTTTTTGTTTCACACGAAATCGTTAAATTGTCGAAATTTCGGAGTTGAAATCGGAAATGGATAGTCATTAAGCTTACTGCCATATTTTTTCTTCATGTTTGTGCTTTAAAGTGTTTGAATATTCGTTTGCCGTGTTTTAAGTAAAGTCACGAGTAGAAATTGACGATAAGTTTAATTGGAAACGAAGGAATCGCACGAAACGCTAAAATCGATAAATCGCGATATCTAGTTGAAATCGTGTAAGCTTTATGTTATTCATTTGGTTTTGAATCTTCTTTTCATTGAATCCTTTAGAATCTGATTTTGATGATGTCACATTAGATTCAAATGGCATAGTTGTCGATTTTGTAACCGTAGAGTTTCGAGTAGTTTATGTCGCGATAATGAATCGGTTTGTTATAGTCTTCGCATGCGAATTTGAGTTTTCCATTTTGTTATCGTGGGAGGATAGTCACTTGAATTGTTGTTATTAGAAATCCTCATGTGGCTTAAAGTTTAGTTTGTGCTCGAGTGGTGTTTTTAACGCAATCTCGATCGAAACCAAATGTAAGTGATCCAAAGAGTGGACAAGATCCGTAATGGGAACTGGTGATAAAGTTTTCGGAAGCATGTAGTGAGTGTGCATTTAATAAAGCTTTCGCGAATTCTGTTATATGAAATTATTAATGTGATACTATTTTAGTTTATGATTATTATGTTATTCAAGTAACATTTTAGAATATTATCGCTTTTCTTATAATGCATGTATAGTTGTATATATGTATTTAGTCGTAAAGATACTTGAGAACGTTATTTCAATAATTGAGTTTTCGCTCTAGAAAGCAAGTTTTTCGGTTTTAAACTGTAACTAGAAAACGAAACACTTATGAGATAATTTTAAAGGTAATTAATATCTCTTTAGTTTATCTTGACCTCTAGCAGAACCCGACCTAGGTACCCTATGCGTGTATGGTAACATACGGGGGGAATCGTAATCCCAAGTTCCCATACGCCTAATAGACGAAGGGAATCGTAATCCCAAGTTCCCGTATTTTTCTAATGTTGTGGGGAATCGTAATCCCAAGTTCCCGCATCTCAGCACACGCAAACAGAAAATTTCTAGTATTTCATGTCATATAGATATTTAGTTTAAGAGCTTAAAAGAATGAGTTTTGCTAGAGTTACCCTTCTAAATTAGTAAAGAAATGAAATACATCAATAGACGTTAGTTTAGAATAATAAGAACAAGTTAATTACAAAGAGTTTACCAAAAGAATCTTCTGCTTAACTAAACCGTATCATTTTTCAAAATAATAATGAAAGCAAAATATTATTATTATGTGCATTCATTGAGTTATTCTCACCATCATTTTCTGTTTTATTTAAAATCCTCCACAGGTGCAGGAACGAGTAGTGCGGCTGAAGTATCTTCATCGGACATACAGGCGAGTTGCAGACGCGACCACGCTGCACTAGTTTTAAACAAGTTATCATGTATTGCATTTACTATCGTTTTCAGATTTCTCAAGTTTTGTAAATATTGTTTTGGATAAAGGATTTTATGTGAATATCATGCATGATGTTTAATATTTTAATTGAGTTGCTTTCCATATCATTGCATGATTGTGAAATAGAAAAAGGGCCTGAGGCCTATTCGTTATGGAAATGTTGTGAATAAACTTGTACAGGTTTGTGAAGTATTTTACAGGGTGGAATTTTAGAAAAACAGTCGTTGTGCTGCTGAATTTTCGTGAAAATTCTATTTTCAAAAAGGTATTTTCAACGGGTGGAATTTTAGAAAAACAGTCGTTGTGCTGCTGAATTTTCGTGAAAATTCTATTTTCAAAAAGGTATTTTCAACGAACAAAATTCCTACCCGTTTTCAGAATTAAAAGGATTTCAAGTATTTTAAGTAAGGAAAGAGGCTTAGCTTCATGGGAACTTTTCAGCTGGAGCAGATCTCGACTGGAAAGCCACCATGGGGTGCCGGGCAGGTCACCTAGCTAGTATAGGTAGAAAGGGACTTATCATAGATAGCTCACGGGTTCACTTGGTTCACGATTGGTTGAGCTTCTCTTACTGTAAGCATGAGCAGATCTCTCACTCTCTCAATCAACTCTCCCTCTCTCGGCTCTCGGTTATAGCTTGATGAAGACAACAAACACTTGCTCACAACTTAGCTTGACTGAGAGAATGAATGGCTCCTCTCGGCTTTGCTTCTTGCTTAAATTTTGATTTTTGGCTCTCAGACTCTCTCTTATCTCACGGGTTCACATTCACTTCTCTCTCTAGAATTTGGTTTCGGTTTGAAAGCTATAAAGACAATGGTGACCGTTTGTAAGATTATTTTGAAAGAGACGAAAAAGCTATTTGTTGCTTGATAACCGAGAATGCACACATACCAAATTGACTTTCTCTTCTCTTGATTTCACTTAAAATTCAGCTATTTATATTCTCCCTAAGATGTCGTACACTTGTCATGCTTAATCCTCCATCAACATCCACTTTTCAACTTGTTTAAGCTTTTGCTCGCCACTTGTCCATCGTGCAATGCCTATCTCATTGTTTCCATGACACTTGTCTTGCATGCATTCACTCATTCTCTTATTCTTTGACACGTGTCCCATTATGCACAATCTCCCATGCACCATCTCTTATGCATTAGATTTCCGCTTTCTGTTTTTGATTCGCTTTGGATCCACCTGAAAATTTATAAAAATCCAATTTCATATTCGGAAACTTAATTAGTATTTGAATAATTATTCGGATCTGATCGCTCTAAATTATTTTATGATTTCGAAATTAAAAACTATCCCCGATCCCATCCGGGAATCTCATAAAAATTCAATTACGCATTTGAATCCGAACGAATAATTAATTCTATTATTCCTTGATCAAGAGCAAAACTTATACATCCGAGGCTATCCAAAAATCTTATTAAACCCTTCCTGGACAATCTTGAAATTTTATCGGGACTTAATTTACCCATTCGAGCTCTTCAAGAACCTCGACAAATCCTTAATGGATGCTATGAAAATTCTACTAATCATTTCCAGATGATCCAGAAATTTTCGTAATCACCTCTAGACACTTTAATTTATTTTATTACCTCAATAATAAGGGCATAAACCATTATTCCGTACATATCTCGTACTAGAATCGGGAGGGTATGCTACAGTTCATATGGGTTTTTATGGGTATATTTTTTTTAATGCATTTAAATGAGTTTTGATGGATTTTATGGTATGAATGGAGTTAGATCATCATCAAGTTGAGTTTGGAAGTGAAGGAAATCATCAAGAAGCTTTGGGTCAAGAAAGTAGTAAGTTGAGTTTGGAAGTGAAAGAAATCATCAAGAAGCTTTGGGTCAAAAAATTACTAAGATGAGTTAAGGTTTGATATATTTAAGTTGATGAAATTTGATTGATTTTTTTAGTTTAAGGTTTTAGTTGATCAATTGATGATTTGATGATGCTTTTGGGTGTAATTATTTAGCTTGAAATGAAGAGGATGGATGAAGGATGTCATACATTAGTATATGCCTAACTTAGAAAAAAATTTATGTAATGTAATTATTTTGATGGTTGGATGAATTTAAGTGATATTTTAAGTGGATTGAAATGAGTTTTTGGAAAGAAATGCAGGTGTATGTGATGATGGACATGTATACTAGTATATGGACTACTTGTGTTTTGCATGTGTTTAAGTTGATTTTAATGTGTAAATGAGTTAAATGAGGTTTTCGAATAAAGTTTTGTCGGTTGGAATTAAAAAATAATGGATAGTATGTGTTTGTGTGTGTTAGGCCATGGTGATTAATGGTGGGGATTTTGTAGCTTTTTGATGTTTGATGAATTTATATAAATATCTAAGTGCATTTGAGTTGGTTTGTGTGAAGAAATCAAAAAATAAATGGTTGGTGTTAACGTCAGGAAAAGGTTCCCTTAGCCAACGAGGTTGTTTTAGGGCCCAAGCTCACGATTTCGCACAGTCAATGGGTTGCATGAAGGACAATGAGAATGAGAAGGAGAGGTTAGAGACGAGGAGGAGAAGACACAGAAGATTTTTGGACTGGTTCGGCCCAAAAAGATGCCTACGTCCACTGTTCACTCTCTCACTATTTGGGCAGAGTAACGACACTCAAAAGATCGATCCCTTTTACAGTGAAATTTTCCCCTCTTTATAGAGGAAGGGGACATGTTACAGTAGTCAGAATAAGACAAAAACAAATAGTTAACTACAGTTGCACTGACAGACAGCATTTAATGCGCCGGAAACCTCATCAATGCGGCTGACAAGGCATTAAATGCGATCGAAAACACAATTAATGCGGTCGAATCCGTCGCATCTGAGGTCTGCCTGAGAGAGATTTCTGATGATTGAACTGGATTCGGCCTGATGGGCCATCAAGGTCACGATCGCAGACTCTGGCGGATGTAGCATGCATGGCAAGCCTCGGGACTGTACTCTGCAAGGCGCGGTTGACTCCTGCTGACTCGTAACTTCCAAAGGCGTGAGGGAGACGGACCTTTCCAGCAGGCTGGAGAGTTGATGGGGTGGATTCTGGATTGGCATATCTGCAGATTCACGCTCAGAAAATAGCGACCAGTTCAGACAGATAACTTTGGGCGCAGATGGCTTGTTGGACATCTCTGACGGGTGGCTCCTTTTGACGGATACCTTAATCGGACAAGAATAGTGGGCAGACAGGCGATTGATCGAGGCGGAAATAAGGCGAGCATGTTTGGTTGTCACGGATGGCGGATATTCCAGCGGACAAGTCTGAGGGATAAGAACCAACGGCCAGGGATAAGGAACAACGATCCACCTCAATAAATAAAACTGACGGGGAATACGGCGATCCGAATGTCGGAGAATATAGCGATCAGAGCTAGTCTCGCGGAATAGACAATTCGCGGTCATAATGGGCGATAACGGTCAGCGACCACAACAAGTGCCCACTGGTGGGCCCCTTTTCTAGGAGAGTGGACAGAAATGATGGCGAATAATTGGGCTTCTGGACCATTGGGCCTGCACTGTGGATTGCTTAGGCTTAAATATTCTGATCGCTATTTTATCCATAACAGTTGGAAAGTTTGTTGATAATTTTGGTTACTGTAGGAATTTTTATATCTTAAATTGAATTTAGATGGATTTTAATGTTTGGAGGAGTTTATGTGTGATATTATATTAGTTTGAAGTGATTTTGGATTGAAAATATAAGTGAATAATTAAATGAGTAATTATATTAGTGTATGAATCAATTAGATTATCATTGTTTTTGTATTGATTTTTAGTATTCAAACGAGTTGTTTGATGTTTCGAAATGAAATTAGAGTGGTTGGAATTAAAAGAATGAAAGAAAATTGAAAATAGAGAGTTTGGTGTAAAGTTGGGTTGAGATTTAGAATTGATGTAAATGTGTTGTTTCGACCCATTTGAAGTGTTTCCGTGATATTTAGGATGTATTTGAGTGTTTTGGTACAAAAGAAAGTAAAAGACATTGATGTGAGATTGTTGGTTAGAAATATGATTAAGTTGTAAAATTATTGAGTATATATATAAAATTGGAATTAAGTGATTAAATGGTATTCTATGTGTTAAATTATGTGGAGTTTGAGAATTTAATGTTTTAAAGTGATGGATTTAATTTTTAAAGATGATAAATGCCTTCTTTGAAACCGTAGGTGTGGGTTGGGAGCAACATGATCAAAAGACGAGTAGGAGAAGTTAGAAGCTTAAATTGAAGGTGTAGAATAACTATTAGCAAGTCTAAAAAGGTTGGTGTACACTTCCTTTAAAAATCGAATTTTATTAGTAAAGTTTGGTAGTTACGAGCTTTCAAAATAATATGAATTCGATTAAATTGATATAGTAATTTTGTTTGAATATTGATTTTTTTATGTACATTAGAAATATTTTGAATGATGTTGGAATGGAATTTAAATTGGAAACAAAATTTTAAAAGAAAAATGGGTGTTTGACGGAATATTTGCTTGAAAAGAAAATAATGGATTTTATTAAATTTTGATTGAAGCTAAGGGAAAAATTGTAATTTGAAATGACCAAGATTGATGTTTTGAAAGATTTTGAAAATTTTTTACAAATATGTAATTAAATATTTACGTTATTTAAAATTTTGTTTGAATTTAAAATGCATGAAAATTTTTCAATAAATTGTACCAAATGGTGTTTAAATATGATTTGAATGAATTTTGAACGAAAACGAAAAATAAAATAAATACATAAAGAAATAAACACGTTCAGTGCCTTGACCAACCGTATATCGGAAGAGGGGCACGAACGTTTTAGAAAAGATTTGATGAGATTATTGGAATGCAAAATAGAATTTTGTGAAGTTTATATTAATGATTTGGAAATACAGAAAAGTTGTGATTGAAATTGTCTTTTTATTGTTTTCCGAACAAAACTTTTATTTCAAAAATAAAAATTGTAAAAAAATATGAAATTTTTAGTAATTATGAAAAATATCAAGGACTCGAGTAAAACTGAACATTGGTAGGAGGGGACTAGTAATTGGCTAGTCAATAGGGTGATATTAGCAGTACTGCGCCGTTACACCATTACAATACACAACTTTCGACGAATGGATTATGAGAGGCACCAAGTGTCCGATCCTAAAGTGGAAACCGATTGTGATATACGATTTGACGGGTAGTCATTGAGTGATCGATGCCATGGACGTAGTTGATTCTGGGGGGTAGCCACCAAGTGGTCAATGTCAGGAGACTCGAAACCGGTTCATAGTATCGTATCAGAGTTTACAAAGGGCACTGAAAAATATACAATAAAACCTTATTAAAATTATTGATAATGAAAATTATTGAGTTTTATATATGCCTCATATTATAATTTGAGTTCATTGTGATTTATTTGTGAAATTTTGATTTATGACTTGAGTTTCGAGAAACGTTAATATATGGTGAACAATCGTGTGAGTGTAAATGGAAATCAAAGATTTTACGTATCTCGCATATGTAATTGTTATTAAATTGATTAATTAACAAATTTTGATATAAAATATAACATACCCTATTGATCCAAGTACGGTATACATACGGAATAGTATATGTCCACAATATTGAGGTAGTAAAATGAATTGAAACGTCCAGTAGTGAGATTGAATTTAAGTATGATTCCCGAACAGTACGGAGGAGATTAAGAAAATTTCTAGATAGTTTGGAAATGATTAATAAAATTTTTGGAAAGTTCATAAAAGATTTAATAATGTTCTCGGAGAGTTCGGATGCATAACTTAAGTTCCGATAAACTTCCCAGATCATCCAGAAAGGGTTTAATAAGATTTCTAGATAGCCCCGGATGTGTAAGTTGAATTCTAGTATAAATTCTGGGTGGTCCGAAGATGATTATAAAAATTTTTGGAAGGTCCGAAAATGATAATTTAAGTAATAAATAAATATATAAATTTATTCACAATGTAAAACCTAAAGTTTCATCTGGTGAGAAATAAATTATTTTCTTATGAGTAGTGTCTCCGGATAGAAAAGAGGTCCGTATGAGTAATATTTTCGAAAAATGGATTTCATAGATTAAAAGTTTTGATATTAATATTAGGTTAAATAAAAGTGAAGTGGAGGGAAAACGAATCCATTCAGATAGATTTCGAGTGATTCAAAAATTTATCGGACAGAAATATCTTTTTCAATTCAAGATCGTATAATATTTTTTTATATAAATAAAATAATTTCGAATGCTCAGAGGTGAAATTAAAAATATTTCCAAAGGTGTAGTCGAGTTATAAATGAATTTCCTAATGGACGGAACGAATTCGAAATCGAAATCGAAATGGGAGAACGCATGAAATAACATGTGGCATGAATAGTGCATGAAATCAACATGTGTAAAGCATGCAAAAAGGAGGCAAAACAAATGGCATAGTGAGAGCTTGCATGGAGGACATATGTCAAGCAATTATAAAGTGTATATATATATATAACAAAGGAAATAGCAAAAATGGAAGCTAAACAACCATTTCACCCATTCGGTTTCTACTCTTCAAAACCGAGGCCACCTTGGAGAGAAGGGAGAGGAACCGCGAGAGTGAGAGAGCTAACCTAAAGCAAAAATTGAAGTAAAGAGAGTCATTCACACCAAAAACCCATGAGCCAAGTTCAACAAATCAAAGAAAGAGAGAGAGCTCGGTCATCAAAGAAAACTGAGAAGCAAAGTGTAACATACCCTCCCGATCCTAGTATGGTATGCATACGAAATAATATATGTCCATAGTATTGAGGCAATAAAATAAATAAAAGTGTCCAGAGTTGATATTTAATTTCAGTACGATTCCCGAGAAGTATAGAAGAGATTAAGAAACATTTCTAGAAAGTCTGAAAATGATCAGTAAAATTTTCAAAACATCGATAAAGGATATGATAAGGTTCTTGGAGAGCTCGAATGAGCAAATTAAGTTTCGATAAAATTTTAGGATCGTCCAAAATGGGTTTAATAAGATTTATGGATAGCCCCGAATGTGTATGTGGAAGTCCAGAATAATTTTCAGGTGGTCCAATGAAGATTAAGAAAATTCCCGACGAGTCCGAAAATGATAAGTGAAGTAATAAATAAGTAAATAAATGACAGGTCCCTTTCTAACTATACTAGCTAGGCAACCTGCCCGGCACTCTACGGTGGCTTTCCAGTAAAGATCTACTCCGATTGAAAAGTTTTCATTGAGCTAAGCCTCTTTCCTCTCTGAAAATACTTGAAATCCTTTTAATTCTGAAAACGGGTAGGAATTTTGTTCGTTGAAAATAACTTTATGAAAATAGAGTTTTATGAAAATCCGGCAGCACAACGGTTGTTTTTCTAAATTTTTCACCCTGTAAAAAGTTCATAAAACCTGTATAATTTCATTTCCAAATATTTTCGTAACTAATAGGCCTCAGGCCCTTTTTCAATTTCACAATCATTCAATGATATGGAAAGCAACTTGATTAAAATCTTAAAACATCATGCATGATATTTACATAAAATCCTTAATCCAAAACAATAATTACAAACTTGAGGAATCTGAAAACGATAATAAATACAGTACATGATAACTTGTTTAGAAACTAGTGCAGTGTGGTTGTGTCTCTAACTGGCCTGTACATCCGAAAGAGATGCTTCCGCCGCACTGCTCACACCTATACCTGGGGAGGATTTTAAATAAACAGGGAAAACGATGGTAAGAATAACTCAATGAGTGGGTAAGTTTAATATAAACTCTGTTTTTGCTTAACATAATATTCCTCCCAAAATAGGTTGGAAAAACTATTACTTACTTTACTTTACTTTGCTGAAAACTATAAACTCATTTTAAGAATGCGAAAGATACTTATCAAACTTTTCTTGTTTTTTTACTAGCCTATTTGACAACCCAGGGAAACTTATCCTTCATGACGGTGTGAAGACACGCCATTAGGATTAGGAGAACTCTCACCATGTGTAGTCGCAGATGTGGAAACAACTCTGGGATCACGATTCCCTCCAACATCAGGCAGATCTACACTATCTCATAAGTGCAAAGGGTGACTGACAGACTCGATCCCCTCAAAGTTAGTAACTCCCCCCAACTTACCGTACACGTATGGAATACTTCGGCTGGGTGTAAACTAGGGGCTAAGGTAAACCAAAGGCATATATATATATGCTATAACATTGAAATGAACTTTCGCAAGTAATATTTCTATGCATGTATATCATTTCAATTTACTAATGTACTTTACTTGAAGAATAGGTATAAACATTCATAATATAACTCATTTGAAACTATACATGCCTTGTATGAAATGAAATATAATAAAATTGCATTTATTTCATCATTTGCATGAAAACTTTATAGAAAATTCACACTCACAACTTGCTTCCGAATACTTTATCACCACTTCCTATTACAGATCTCGTCCTCTTTTTGATTCACCTACAATTGGTTTCGATCGAGATTTCATTAAAACACAACTCGTGCACAAACTAAACTTTAAGCCACACGAGGATTTCTAATCTCAACAATTCAAGTGATTATCCTCACACGATAACAATACAGAAAACTAATATTCGCACGTGGAGACTATCTCGAACCAATTCATTATCGCAACATAAACTATTCGAAACTCTACGGTTACAAAACCGACAACTATGCCATTTGAAACTACAGTAACATCATCGACATCACATTCTAATGGATTCAATAAAAAGAAGATTCGAAGCTAAACGAATAACATAAAACTTTAACACTTTAACGGGCTTAAATACGTCTCAAGGCAGCTTGATAACATCATCAACACTTTCATATTCGACAACGAAAATCATAAACTAAAACATTGGCACTAGCGAAAAATTTTCACCGAATCACTCCAAATCAATTTGTCAATGGTTGAACAATTATTCGACACAATATAACACACTAAAATGCATCATTTTCCATGACGACAAACTTAAAATTAAAAGCATAACAGCCCCTAACTTCTCCTATAACAGCCTGTAATCAAATCGCAACGAAAACAACCATTGACAATTTCATTCAAAACACAACCGAACAATAACGAGCGAACTTCTGCACTAATGAGGTTCTAAATCCTAAAACCCAATCATAACAATATCAATTTAATCCATATCTCAATTCTAAATATTTTCCATTAAACTAAAACCATAAAATCAAAACTTACCTCTCTAAAATCATTCGAAAGCTTCAAAAATCACTCGCGAAGGAGCTGCCTATATCGTTTCTATAATCCGAGAGCTTCCTTCAATCCAAAATTGACATGCAAGCTTTAAAAACCACTCAAAACATCTTATCAAAGTTAATGGGACAGCACTTACCTGAAGAATGAGCTGTTTTTCACTTCCAACAGCTCTCGAACAATCACGACGGCGAGACAACGCTCACTTAAGCTCACGACAACAGCTTCCTCTTCACCTCCCTTCCAACTTAATAAAGCTCCAATGAAGGATGGGTTGATGGTCCAAAGCTGCTCGGTCTGCACCTGGTGAGGTCTCGGCCTGACAGTAACTACTCGACAGCATGTCCCACAACAACAACTCACAGCAACAGGACATGGCAGTAGCTTACGGCTTCAGCTCCTCACTCGGTTCACGTCCTTGATTGCCCACAAGCTGCACATGCATACCTAACAGCTCACTGTTTGGATGGGCTTCTCTTAGCTCATCTTAGCTCAAGGATTGAAGATAAATTTATTGGGTTCAGCTCTTACCTCTCTCTTGCTTACATGCACGGGCTGATACTCTTGGATTTGCCCTTGCATGTACTCGGCTTTGCCTCAGATCTGAACTTCTCTTTCAGCTTTGCTTCATCTCGGTCTGACAACAGCTCTCTCAACTTCTCTTCTTCTCTCGTTCACTCTCTCGTTGTCTATCTCTCTCGATCACTTTCTTGATCTGCACAGCTCTTAATTTCAGCCTGGAAACCGAACTGACAAGTGAGTTTTGGCTCTCGGTTTTTGGTTGAAGAATGGAGGCCGAATGGTGAGTTCTCTCACTCTCTCACTTTCTTGCTCATAGGTAAGGATGATGAATGACTGAATGACCGAATACCTTTTGCTTAAGTTTTTGCTTCACTCTCTCATACTTGGTTTTCGGTTTTTGCTTAAAAAAAATGGGAGACCGAATATGGATTTATTTGTTTGATTCAAACTCCATTTTCAATTTTTATTTATATAAATAATGGATTGCTTGACATGTGGCACCCATGCAAATGGAATTCTTGCCACAAGTCTTGCCTAATCCATGCATGCCACCACTTTATTTTATTTAAATTATTCCATGCATTCTCGCTTTAACTTCCAAGCTCGAATCCATTTTCGTCCGTCCGTCCGTTCGGGAATCTGATTACGACTTGATTTTGTTTTCGGAATTGTTATTTTAAAATTTCGAATCAGTCTTCACGAACTCGAATTTACTTTTATTATTCTAAAATAATTATTCCGAATATTTTCGGACTCGATAATTATATTTTTCCGATCGAACGCGATCCATCGAAAAAATATTTCGCTCTCCGACGAACGAGGTTTTGGGTTTTACAATAAATATAATTATCCGTAATGCTAAACCCAAATCTTTGTTCAACGAAAACAAATAATTTTCCCATGGATCGTGTTTTCGAACGGAAAGTATCAACGACAATGATGATTTTTCGAAAAGCAGATTTACTAAATGGAAAGTTTCGAAATTTATTTTTGAGTTGAATAAAAGTGAAACAGATCAAAAATGAATCCATCCGGATAGATTTCGAGCAATCCAAAAATTTAATGGACGGAAAAAAATATTTTTCGATTTTGGATCTTACGAAATATTTTTAGAAAAATAAAATAATTTCGAGTACGCGGAGATGAATTGAAAATTTAAAAATAATTTCGGAGGCGTAATCAAGTTATAAGTGGATTCTCGGACGGACAGAAATGAATTCAAATTTGAAAATCGCAATAGGAGAATGCATGAAATAACACGTGGCATGAAAGGTGCATGAAATTGACACGTGTCAAGCATGCGAAAAGGAAGCAAAACAAGTTCATGCATGCATATACGAATGAAGATAAGTGTCACTAATGCAAGTGGATGTCATGACAAGTGTAAGCAAATTATGAGAGATATATTTATAATTGTCAAATGAAGAAATTGAATCCAAGAAAGAGAGACTCACGGTTACCATTCTTGAAGGAAAAACCAAGACAACTTAGAGAGGATAGAAAGAACCGAATGTGAGTGAAAGAGTGAGAAGAGAAAGTCATTTTTGTTGTGTGCATTCTCGGTCTAAAGTCAAACAACCCGAGAGAGTATGTGATTTTAAATAGAGACAAGACCGAAGAGAAAGCCATAGAGAAAGAATCGTGAGAGAGCTCGTGAGAGAGTGGATCCAAGAGAGAGATGAGAGCTTCAAGAGTTCGGTCATCACCAAAGAAAGCCAAGAGAGAGCTAGGCATGAGGGAGATGTAATGGTTAAGTGCAGCCACCACCCGGTCATCATCATGAACCAAAAGTTGAGAATGAGAAGAATAGTTTGAGAGAGTGAGAGAATCGAAGAAAGAGAGGGTAGTTCAGTCAACAGAAGAAAGAACAAGAAGCATTCGGTTTTGAGGAGAACAAAGGTGTAAGAACTGTTCTGCCATGAAATAGAGACCGATACAGCTAATTTCATTGTAAAACCCAAAATCGCGTTCGTCTGAGAGTGAAACATTTTTCCGATGGATCGCATCCGATCGAAAAAATTTAAATTATCGAGTTCGAAAATAATCAGAATATTAATTTAGAATAATAAATATAAATTCGAGTTCGTGAGATGGATTCGAGAATTATTAAATATTCCGAGAGTGCGAACTCGAGATTAAATCAAAAGCGAATTCCAGGACGGACGGTCTGAAACGGAATCCGGGCTTGGATTAAAAAGCGAGAATGTGTGAGTAATAAAATAAAGAGAATGCATGTTGGTGACACTTGTCACACATGCAATGGTGGATTGTGACTAGTGTCCAAGAGAAACAAAAGTAAAGATATTTTATAAATAAAATAAAATAAAAAAATCAAGAAATGAAGTTAAAGGAATAAAGAAGAAAGCAATATATATAGCATTCGGTCAACAGATTGGAAAAGCAATGTATTCAGTCACTATTCTTCCACCAAAGCAAATGAGAAAGTGAAGCTAAGACAAAGAGAAGCGGAGTGCATTCTTAGAGAGATTGAGAACTAGAGAGTGAGGAGCTGTAGTCTGTCAGCTCTCAAACCCGAGTCCTACTAGTGAGAAGATATTTCAGCAGCTGCAATCACTCTCCTTGGTCGGTCCCAGCTCACCATTTCAGCAAGGTAAGGGTCAGATCTGATGCCAGAAACTGCATGCACCTTCCTCCAAAAATGTCAGCCCGTGCATGCAAGCAAGAGGAGGTCGTGAGCTGTTGCCATTACTGCTATGGGCTGTCGCCGCCGTGAGTTGTGTGAGCTGTTATCGAACAGTTGCTGTGGGCATGTCAGATCTGAGGTGAAGACAATGCAAGAGAGGATAGCTGTTGGTTGATCTAGAGAGGAACAGCTGCTGCCCGTGAGTGAAAAGAGAGCTGATCGGGAACAAGAGAAGAAAGCAAGCTCGTGGAAGAAGCCATCAGGCCGAGATTGTAAAACCCAAAATCCTCATCGTCGATGAGCGAATTATTTTTCTGATTGGATCATGTTTTGATCGGAAAAATATAATTTTCAAGTCCGAAATTATTCGGAATAAGTATTTTCGAGTAATAAAAATAATTTCGAGAGCGTGAAGACGGATTCGATATGTAAAAGTAATTTCCGAGAGTGCGGAATCGAAATCGAGTTACCAATGGATTTCTGGACGGACGGAAGCGAATTGAATTTCGAAAGCGAAATGGAAATCATGGAAAGCAATCATGCGCGTCAAGCATGTGGTTCAGATCGAAACAAGTGTCAAGCATGCATTTGTAAATGAAGACAAGTGTCAAGAAGTCATGCATGGGGTGACATGTGTAAGGAGATTATTAAGCATATAAATATTTAAATGAAATTAAATATTAAAGCAAGTGAAGTCACCAAGAAGTAGACGGTCAGCAACAAAAATCATTTTCCTCTCTTTCAATCAATTTCTCTCGGCCTCATTTCATTTCAAAGGAAGCAAGCATGAAGCACGGTCAAAGACAAAACTCAAAGTGAAATCAAGAGCTATGTAGATCGAGATGAAGCAGTGTTGATGGAGAAGACCAGATCTACCGTGCATGCAAGGAGAGATGGCAGCTCGTGAGGATTTGTGAACGAATAATTAGGAATGCAAGTTGAAGTCGTGAGCTGGGGAAGGAAAGAAGGATTGTTCTGGGCGTGACTTCCAGCAGTTGCATGTTCTATCCAAGCCACCTAAAGTGATTAGATCTAAGCTTGCATGCAAAGGCTGATTCAAGGAGAGGAAGATCCAGGCCGTGAAATGGAAGAGCAGCAAGGTGGGGGAGTTGTTGCCGCCGTGGAGTGCTGCTGTTGGCGTGGAGATGAGGCTGTCGCTGCTGTGCGAAGAGCTACTGCCAGGTGGGTGCTGTCGAGAACTAAAGCTGCTGATGGCGTAAGAATGCTGGCGTGAGGCTGCTGCCGCGAGAGGTGCTGTCTTGCTGTTGCGAGAGCTGCTGTCTTGCTGTTGCGAGAGCTGCTGTCCTGCTGCAGAGAGGTGCTGTCTTGCTACCGCGAGAGCTGCTGTCTTGCTGCCGCGAGAGGTGCTGTCTTGCTGCCGCGAGAGGTGCTGTCTTGCTGTTGCGAGAGCTGCTGTCCTGCTGTTGCGAGAGCTGCTGTCCTGCTGCCGCGAGAGGTGCTGTCTTGCTGCCGCGAGAGCTGCTGTCTTGCTGCCGCGAGAGGTGCTGTCTTGCTGCCGCGAGAGCTGCTGTCATGCTGCCGCGAGAGGTGTTATCATAAGAGCTGCTGCCGTGAGTTTCCGTTGGCATTAAATTGCTGTCAAGGAAGTTTGGGTGCTGTTTTTTTTTTGAAGAAATCAGCACATGCAAGGTAAAATGATGCTTTAGCAGTTCCTTTTAGCTGATTTTGAATGATCTTAAAAGCTTGCATGTCTATTTTGGATTGAAGGGAGCTCGAATGAAGTGATTGTATTAGGATAGTTTGTGTTACTTGTGAAGCTCGTGTGATGGTTATTGAAAGTGTTGACTAGTGTTTGTGTTGGTTCTCTTATGGTAGTGATTTGTGGTTGAAATGTTAATTGTTATGGAATATAGAGTATTGGTGTGTTAAGGAAGATTATGAATGTTGAAAAGTTTGTATATTTTGGCTAATTAGGGGCTGTTATAGGTTTGGTTAATCATCAGATAATGGACAGCTTTTCGCTTGTAAGTTTCGAAGCATGTCGATTGTTATTCATAAGGTAAGTTTGCGTTTTAAGATTTTCATTTTGTTGGAAGTGTTTAGGTTATATTATTGAATGAAAATCGTGATGAAATGTTTGGGATTTAGGATTAGAACCTCGTTAGTGTGGAGGTTCGTTCGATTGTGTTTTTGTAATGATATGGTCATCGTTTGTGTTCGTTCCATTTTGTTTATGGGCTGTTATGACGTGATTTAAGGGCTGTTATGTCGTGCTTTTATTTTCAAGTTTTTCAGCATGAAAATGATGTATTTTAGTATGTTTTAAAGTATCGAATAAGTGTTAGGATGTTGGAAAATCTTTTTCGAGCAAATCTGTTCAGTTTCCGCCAATGCAAATGTATATTAGTTGCGATGTTTCTTTGTCGAATATGAGTAAGTAATTGATGATTAGCAAGCTACTATTTATGTTATTAAGCTCTTTAAGATGATAAATGTTAACGTTAGGATAGCTTGATTTGGAAAAGAGTCAATCGGGTAGTTCGTTTCGCACGATTATAAGAAATTGTTAAAGATTGAAGTTAAGTCAGAAAATGAATATTCGTTAAGCTTGCTGCCATATTTTTCATGTTTGCACTTTAAAATGTTTGAATCTTCGTTGTCTTGTTTTAAGTAAAGTCTCGAGTATTTTGATGCTAAATTTAATTGGAAACGAAGGAATCGTGCTAAGCGTTATAAGCGATAAATCTCGATAGCTAGTTAAAATCGTGTAAATTTTATGTTGTTCGTTTAGGTTCGCTTATTCTCTTCGTTGAATTCATTAGATTATGGCTTCGATGATGTTGATTTAGATTCGATTAGTGTAGTTCCGGCATGCTTATGTTAGAATGTTAACTTATTTAGGCTTCGATAAGGCGAAGAAAAGCGAAGTTGAAGATATAGCGCGAGGTAGAAAATCCAATCGTTTCCGTGAGATAGAAATCGGTGAGTGTAAATTGTTTTATGAAATGATTATTACACTATGATTTCTATATGATTTCTATGCTTTCATGAAAGAATTAAATGTTTTAACATTTAAATGAATTTATATGAATGATATACGCTTTACAGGAATGTTATACGCTTCGAATTGTTTATATTTGTATTTAAAGTAATATTGATCGTATAACTTGTTATTGAAATGTGCTTTTATGTTTCGTTTTATAAGCGAAGGAACATGTTTTACAAATATTATTTTAGCATGATAATGGATTTCAAAACCAATGGCTACCCATCCCTATTATGACTGAATTATGACTGTTATGCGGCCGAAGTGCCTTATTGCGCGTATGGCATGTCTGTCGGGGGAAAGTCCACTAACTATGGGGGGATCGAGTCTGTCATGAGTCTGTTATGTCGCCCTCTACGCGTATGTAAGGTACTATCATGAATGATGCCCTATGTGCAGCGAGGTAACATACCGCGGCATAGTGGTTATGACTGAGATTGCACGTCCCCACCACCGGTGACCCAAGACCGGGCGGTGATCATGATTTCCCCGGGTCCCATTGGATATATGTTTTATGACTGAGGATTGATTTATGATTTTATGAGTTTATTTATGAACTTATGATTATGTTATGAATTGATTTTATGATGCTTATAATATAGTATATTGTTTTCAAGCAATTGTGTATAAAAATGATTATGTAATATCATGAAATTCACGTTTACATAAATTGTTTCAGAACTGGAATTCTTTCAAAAGATTTTATAAAAAAAAAAAAGTATTAAAGGAAACCTATTTAGAACTGCATAATACTCACTGAGCCTTTTAGCTCATTATTTTCTTGTTTATTTTGTTTTAAAAACTCCCCAGGCGCAGGTTCGAGTCCTCCAGGCGGCAGATCTCCAGCTTAAGAGTAGGCAAGTTTATCAAGCGACCGAAACTGTGAAATCAAAGTAAATTTTTGATGTATAACGGATTTTAATGTGATGTAAATATTTAAGTTTTATAACTTTAATTACGTTATCATGCATGTGGAATGTTTTCTTTTAAGTTGAAATGGTTTTAGTTTTTAAAGACTCGAATTGCATTGAAATGTGGATTTTGCGATGGACCTGAGGTTCTATTTGGAAGTGGAAATGAATGTATGCATTTTGAAATATTATTAATTGTTTTACAGGTGTTTTGAAAAAGTTGAAAATGTCGGAAAAACAGTCGTTGTGCTGCCAAAAATTTTTCACCCTCAATTTTTAATGATTAAGAAATGAAACTGTTTTATGGCTTTGCTTCACGAAGTCCTTTTAAGTCACCTGCTTAAAGACTGTAAGGATTCTGTGGGGTGCCGGGAGGGCTCCGCTCGGATCTCTTCAAGGGATATCCGGGTATGGTCCTTTCAGAGATGGTGCAAGGAGAAGGCGAGAGCAGATATGAAACATCTAGCCACATGCAAGATCAGATTTGAAACATTTAGACCGTGCATGCAAGCTAGGAGGAGTTGCTGCCAAGTTGAAGTTGTTGCCATGGTCGCCGGTGAGAGAAGTTACTGGCGTGAAGAGTTGAGCTTGCTGCCGTTGCTGTCGCCGGTGAAGGGAGCTGCTGGCGTGAGTTAGACCGTGGTGAGCTACTATCTTCGTACTCCGGTACTGTCTTGTGCAAGCTGAAGAGCTGAGCTGTCGCGAGGTCATGCTGGTGTTGCCGTCGCTGCCTAGTGCTGACCGTGAGCTGAAGCAGCTGCTGTCGCCGTTGCTGTTCTGCTGCTGGCTGTTGCCGTTGTAGCTGCTGCCAGGCGCTGTCCTTGCTGCTGCAAGTTGCTGTCTGGTTGCCATAAACTGAAGAGCTGCATGTTGAGGTGCTGTTGTGCTGTCATGTTGCTGCCTTTGCTGTGTGCTGTCACCATGACAAAGTGCTGCCATTGAGTGCTGTCACGTTGCTGCCGTATCGTCATCGCAAGCCGTTGTCCAAGCTGCTGTCGAATAGTTGTCAGGTCAGGCTAAGAACCCATTTCAGAACTGAAGCGAAACAACATCAAAGGATTCAGCTTGTTGCCGAGATCGTGCGAGAGATTCGTCGCCGTTTGGAAGCTATTTCGAAGCCGAAAACAACTCGCTTCTTGGGTGAATCGGATATCGGGCGAGAGCTATATCAGGAGTGGTTGATCAGTTATTGGAAGCAAGTTGTGAGTGTACATTTTTATTAAGCTTTCGTGAATTCTGTTATATGAAATTATTAATGCGATGTAGTTTATGATTATGTTATTCAAGTAACATTTAAATATTATCGCTTTCCCTATAATGCATATATAGTTGTATATATGTAATTAGTCATAAAGATACTTGAGAACGTTATTTCAATAATTGAGTTTTCGCTCTAGAAAGCAAGTTTTTCGGTTTTAAACCGTAAGTAGAAAACAAAGCACTTATGAGATAAATTTTAAAGGTAAATTATATCTCTTTAGTTTATCTTAACTCTTAACAGAACCCGGCCGAGGTACTCTATGCGTGTATGTTACTAAACGGGGGGAATCGTAATCCCAAGTTCCCATTCGCCTATTAGACGGGGGGAACCGTAATCCCAAGTTCCCGTACGGCTTAATCTGCGGGGGGAATCGTAATCCCAAGTTCCCGTATGCCTATCAGATGGGGGGAATCGTAATCCCAAGTTCCCGTACGGCTTAACATTCGGGGGGAATCGTAATCCCAAGTTCCCGTATATTTCCAGATGTTAGGGGGGAATCGTAATCCCAAGTTCCCGCATCTGAGTACACGCAAGCAGAAAAGTTCTAGTATTTCATGTCATATAGATATTTAGTTTAAGAGTTTAAGAGAAGAAGTTGTTTTAGAGTTACCATTCTAAGTTGAAATACGTCAATAGACGTTAGTTTAGAGTAAAAGAATCTTTTGCTTTTATAAGCCGTATCATTTTCAAAATACTAATGAAAGTAGAATTTATTATTTATGTGCACTCACTGAGTTATTCTCACCATCATTTTCTGTTTTATTTAAATTCCTCCCCAGGTGTAGGAGCGAGCATCGCGGCGGAGGTATCTCCATCGGATGTACAGGCGAGCTGCAGACCCGACCACGCTGCACTAGTTTTAAACACGCCATCATGTATTGCATTTATTATCATCTTTCAGATTTCTCAAGTTTTGTAAATATTGTTTTGGGATAAAGTATTTCATGTGAATATCATGCATGATGTTTAAGATTTTATTCAAGTTGCTTCCGTATTATTGCATGATTGTGAGTTTGAAAAAGGGCCTGAGGCCCACTGATTATGAAATATTTGTGAATACAATTATACAGGTTTTGTCAAGTATTTTACAGGGTGAAATTTTAGAAAAACAGCCGTTGTGCTGCCGGATTTTCGTGAAAATCCTATTTCCATAAAGTTATTTTCAACAAACAAAATTCCCACCCAGTTTCAAAACAAAAAGGATTTCAAGTATTTTAGAATAGAAAAGAGGCTAAGCTCCATAGGAACTTTCCAATCGGAGCAGATCTCGACTGGGAAGCCACCGTGGGGTGCCGGGCAGGTCGCTTAGCTAGCAGTTAGAAAAGGGGCCTGTCAATGTTGGTATCAGAGCAAAGATTTTAAATGCATTACATGATTTTCAAGCATTTTCATTGTATTTTTCAACATCATTCATTTTATGATTGAATATCTGGTTCAAGTGCAGTGAGTCATGCGTCGCGTCAGTCGTCCGTATACTCAAAGAGCCGCAGATGATGCTCCTCCTGCTACCCCGGAGGTAGAAGAACAAGTAAGTGAATCTGTTAATAATCAGCAGCCAGAGTTTCCATTTGAGCCTACAGCAATAGAGTCCGAACTGGATCCAATTGAGAGACTAGCCCAGGTTATTCAAGGGCTAAGGCCGCAAGTACCGAGCACCACCGTAAAGAGGGCACGAAAATTAGGTGCAGATGCATTTGATGGCACAGGTGGTCTAGAAATCGCAACAGAATGGTTAGACAACACCGAGAGGGTGTTAGATCAGATGGAGTGCACCGACCCCCAGAAAGTGTCCATTTCTTCATTCTTGTTACGAGCGTCAGCTAGAGATTGGTGGGATTCCGTCAAGCGGAGAGCAACCGAACAAGTCACGTGGGAAAAGTTCAAAGAGGAATTTAATGAGAAATTCTACCCAAGGGTATATAGGGACGCAAAGATCGAGGAGTTTTACAATCTTGTTCAGGGTAGTATGTCAATAGAGGAATATGAAAAGAAGTTTACTGAGCTGTCTCGAGTAGCTCCGTTTATAGTGAGTGACGAGGTGAACAAGTGCCATAAGTTTGTGCAGGGCCTAAATCCGAAGATCAAGGCATATGTGGTAGCCGCAGAGCACAGAGAGTATGGACGACTAGTTGAAGCAGTATTGAGGGTGGAAAGGACTGTGCTGGGTGATAAAGAACAGGTGCAAAACTCGAAGCGCAGTCATGGTTCAAGATGGTATACAGAAGGTTCCAGCAAGTCCCCTAAGGCTGGAGACAAATCCAAAAGGTCAGATAGTAACCTCAAGAGTCACCAAGCAAGGTCGAGTCAGAGTTCTGCAAGATCACTCTCGAGATCCCAGAACAAAGGTGGTAGCCAAAGGAGAACAGGGATCTGTAAGCAATGTGGTAGAGTCCATCGAGGAGAATGTTATATAGGTATTTCCGGTTGCTACCACTGTGGTCAGGAAGGACATTATATGAAATATTGTCCGCAGAAAGCAACAGGAGCTAGTGGATCGAGACCGCCTACTCAAGGACAGTCTAGCAGAAGTTAGTCGCGAGATAAAAGAGGTTCGCAGATGAGAGAACCAGGGACTACAGTTCAATTTAGAATTGGTGCTGGTAGAGGTTTTTCACCCAGAAGATCGTCAGAGAGACCTCGTGCAAGCTAGAGTATTGTAGTAACTCAATAGAAGGCTGAGGCCGTGCCAATTTATGGCAGGTGTGATGCATTAATCAAGTAAGTATCCTTAGTTATTCGAGCTATGAATTTTATAATTTAAGAAAGTATTAAGGATGTTTGATAGATTCTGGTGTTGAATTGCATTGCATGAAAGTTGTGTAAATTTCGAGGACGAAATTTTTATAAGGAGGGGTGAATTGTAAAACCCAAAATCGCGTTCGTCTGAGAGTGAAACATTTTTCCGATGGATCGCATCCGATCGAAAAAATTTAAATTATCGAGTCCGAAAATAATCAGAATATTAATTTAGAATAATAAATATAAATTCGAGTTCGTGAGACGGATTCGAGAATTATTAAATATTCCGAGAGTGCGAACTCGAGATTAAATCAAAAGCGAATTCCAGGACGGACGGTCTGAAACGGAATCCGGGCTTGGATTAAAAAGCGAGAATGTGTGAGTAATAAAATAAAGAGAATGCATGTTGGTGACACTTGTCACACATGCAATGGTGGATTGTGACTAGTGTCCAAGAGAAACAAAAGTAAAGATATTTTATAAATAAAATAAAATAAAAAAATCAAGAAATGAAGTTAAAGGAATAAAGAAGAAAGCAATATATATAGCATTCGGTCAACAGATTGGAAAAGCAATGTATTCAGTCACTATTCTTCCACCAAAGCAAATGAGAAAGTGAAGCTAAGACAAAGAGAAGCGGAGTGCATTCTTAGAGAGATTGAGAACTAGAGAGTGAGGAGCTGTAGTCTGTCAGCTCTCAAACCCGAGTCCTACTAGTGAGAAGATATTTCAGCAGCTGCAATCACTCTCCTTGGTCGGTCCCAGCTCACCATTTCAGCAAGGTAAGGGTCAGATCTGATGCCAGAAACTGCATGCACCTTCCTCCAAAAATGTCAGCCCGTGCATGCAAGCAAGAGGAGGTCGTGAGCTGTTGCCATTACTGCTGTGGGCTGTCGCCGCCGTGAGTTGTGTGAGCTGTTATCGAACAGTTGCTGTGGGCATGTCAGATCTGAGGTGAAGACAATGCAAGAGAGGATAGCTGTTGGTTGATCTAGAGAGGAACAGCTGCTGCTCGTGAGTGAAAAGAGAGCTGATCGGGAACAAGAGAAGAAAGCAAGCTCGTGGAAGAAGCCATCAGGCCGAGATGGTGCAAGGAGAAGGCGAGAGCAGATCTGAAACATCTAGCCACATGCAAGATCAGATTTGAAACATTTAGACCGTGCATGCAAGCTAGGAGGAGTTGCTGCCAAGTTGAAGTTGTTGCCATGGTCGTCGGTGAGAGAAGTTACTGGCGTGAAGAGTTGAGCTTGCTGCCGTTGCTGTCGCCGGTGAAGGGAGCTGCTGGCGTGAGTTAGACCGTGGTGAGCTACTATCTTCGTACTCCGGTACTGTCTTGTGCAAGCTGAAGAGCTGAGCTGTCGCGAGGTCATGCTGGTGTTGCCGTCGTTGCCTAGTGCTGACCGTGAGCTGAAGCAGCTGCTGTCGCCGTTGTTGTTCTGCTGCTGGCTGTTACCGTTGTAGCTGCTGCCAGGCGCTGTCCTTGCTGCTGCAAGTTGCTGTCTGGTTGCCATAAACTGAAGAGCTGCATGTTGAGGTGCTGTTGTGCTGTCATGTTGCTGCCTTTGCTGTGTGCTGTCACCGTGACAAAGTGTTGCCATTGAGTGCTGTCACGTTGCTGCCGTATCGTCGTCGCAAGCCGTTGTCCAAGTGCTGTCGAATAGTTGTCAGGTCAGGCTAAGAACCCATTTCAGAACTGAAGCGAAACAACATCAAAGGATTCAGCTTGTTGCCGAGATCGTGCGAGAGATTCGTCGCCGTTTGGAAGCTATTTCGAAGCCGAAAACAACTCGCTTCTTGGGTGAATCGGATACCGGGCGAGAGCTATATCAGGAGTGGTTGATCAGTTATTGGAAGCAAGTTGTGAGTGTACATTTTTATTAAGCTTTCGTGAATTCTGTTATATGAAATTATTAATGCGATGTAGTTTATGATTATGTTATTCAAGTAACATTTAAATATTATCGCTTTCCCTATAATGCATATATAGTTGTATATATGTAATTAGTCATAAAGATACTTGAGAACGTTATTTCAATAATTGAGTTTTCGCTCTAGAAATCAAGTTTTTCGGTTTTAAACCGTAAGTAGAAAACAAAGCACTTATGAGATAAATTTTAAAGGTAAATTATATCTCTTTAGTTTATCTTAACTATTAACAGAACCCGGCCGAGGTACTCTATGCGTGTATGTTACTAAACGGGGGGAATCGTAATCCCAAGTTCCCGTTCGCCTATTAGACGGGGGGAACCGTAATCCCAAGTTCCCGTACGGCTTAATCTGCGGGGGGAATCGTAATCCCAAGTTCCCGTATGCCTATCAGATGGGGGGAATCGTAATCCCAAGTTCCCGTATGGCTTAACATTCGGGGGGAATCGTAATCCCAAGTTCCCGTATATTTCCAGATGTTAGGGGGGAATCGTAATCCCAAGTTCCCGCATCTGAGTACACGCAAGCAGAAAAGTTCTAGTATTTCATGTCATATAGATATTTAGTTTAAGAGTTTAAGAGAAGAAGTTGTTTTAGAGTTACCATTCTAAGTTGAAATACGTCAATAGACGTTAGTTTAGAGTAAAAGAATCTTTTGCTTTTATAAGCCGTATCATTTTCAAAATACTAATGAAAGTAGAATTTATTATTTATGTGCACTCACTGAGTTATTCTCACCATCATTTTCTGTTTTATTTAAATTCCTCCCCAGGTGTAGGAGCGAGCATCGCTGCGGAGGTATCTCCATCGGATGTACAGGCGAGCTGCAGACGCGACCACGCTGCACTAGTTTTAAACACGCCATCATGTATTGCATTTATTATCATCTTTCAGATTTCTCAAGTTTTGTAAATATTGTTTTGGGATAAAGTATTTCATGTGAATATCATGCATGATGTTTAAGATTTTATTCAAGTTGCTTCCGTATTATTGCATGATTGTGAGTTTGAAAAAGGGCCTGAGGCCCACTGATTATGAAATATTTGTGAATACAATTATACAGGTTTTGTCAAGTATTTTACAGGGTGAAATTTTAGAAAAACAGCCGTTGTGCTGCCGGATTTTCGTGAAAATCCTATTTCCATAAAGTTATTTTCAACAAACAAAATTCCCACCCAGTTTCAAAACAAAAAGGATTTCAAGTATTTTAGAATAGAAAAGAGGCTTAGCTCCATAGGAACTTTCCAGTCGGAGCAGATCTCGACTGGGAAGCCACCGTGGGGTGCCGGGCAGGTCGCCTAGCTAGCAGTTAGAAAAGGGCCCTGTTATTCATGGTGAGTTTAAAGTCATTTTGAGTGATTTTAGTTCATGCGAGAAGCTATTTAGCAAGAAAAGCACCGCCAAGATTCATCAAAGAAGACAGCTTGCTGTTGGGATTTTTAAAGAGCTGTTTTAAGTGATTTCAGCTTCGTTGAAGCAGCTCATGAAAAGGATGTGTGCAATTTTTGAAGGTGACAACTGTGCAACAGCTCGTGGAGAGGATCCAAGGCTGTTTTGAGGTGAAAAACAGCATATGCAAGCTGAGTTGCTGTCCCATTTGGCTTTGTTGTGATGTTTTGATGTGATTTTAAAGCTTGCACATCATTGTTTGGATTAAAGGAAGCTCGGTCAAAGAGAAGAGTTTGGACAGCACTTCACAAGTGATTTTTTTGAAGTTTTCAAATTGATATTCTAGAGGTACGTCGAGTTTTTATGGATTTTGTTTAGATGGAAAATTTTTAAGTTGAGTTATTGATGAAATTTGATGATGACATGATTGCGTTTCAGGATTTAGAACCTCGTTAGTGCGGAGGTTCGTTCTATTATGTTTCGTTGTGTTAACGGATGATTTTCGATGTTGAAATTGTGTGAAAAATCTGTCATAGGGGCTGTTATGTTATGATTTTATTTTCGAGTTCGTTGTTTCGAAAAATGATGCATAATGGTATATTTTAAAGTATCGAATAGTCATTTGGATATTGAAAAATTGTTTCCGGGTGATTCGGATAACGTTTGTTTTTATATGAACTCATTTAGTTGCGATTTCGTTGTCGAATTTAAAAATGTATATAAGATTAATGAGTTGTCGTGATATGTATTTGAGATTGTTTAAATGATAAATATTGACATTAGAACGGTTGAATTATGTTAAAGTTACTTGGATAGTTTTCTTTACGCGCGAATATAATTAATTGTTGATTTTCGAAGTCGAAACGGAAAGTGAATAAACGTTTAGTATGCTGCTGTGATTTTCATTTATGTGTATTGAAGTGTTCAAATATTAATTTTATATGTATCAAATTAAATAATAAATTGTTTTGATGTTAAGTTTGAATTGAAATGAAAAGAATCGCGCAAATCGTTAAAAATGATAATTCGCACGAAACTTTTTGTAATCGCGAAATGTTTAACGTTTATAGTTTCGATCAAAATTATCACCATATGGATTACGTAAAATGTGACTATGATGAAATTAATTGAAACTAATAGATGGTACAAGGTTAAGTTCAGTTAACATGGAGAAGTTAATTCGAAAATCTTTATATTATTCAATGTTGTGTGATTGATGTTCGATTATGGAAATGATTTCTCGAATAGCATAGTTACGACATTCATATATTAGGACGTTAAATTATATAGGTATTGATAAGGTGAAGGAAATCAAAGTTGAGGAATTATCGCGAGCTAGAAAATCGGGAAGTTTCCATGAGTTAGAAATCGGTGAGTGTAAATTATTTGGTGAAATGATAAATGCACTATGTTTAGTATGTTTTTATGAAAGATTGAAGCATTTTAATATTTAAATGAATTTATATTAATGATGTTTGATTATAAATGTTTTTATATATGCATCTAAAGAAATATTTATCATGTGAATTTATTGTTGAAATGCATTTTTATGTTTTAATATCTAATTGAAGAAATATGTTTTATAATAATTATTTTAGCATGTGAATGAAATTCTTAAGAAAAGTTAAAGACAATTTTCAAAACTGATGGCTACCTTAATCCCCATTATATGACTGATATATGACTGTATTGCGGTCGAAGTGCCTTATTGCACGTATGGCATGTCCGTGGGGGAAAGTCCACTAACTATGGGGTGATTGAGTCTGTCGTGTCACACTCCATGCATATATAAGGTATTATTATGACTGATGCTCTATATGCAGCGAGGTAACATTCCGCAGCATAGTGGCTTATGATTGAGATTGACTATCCCCACCACCGATGTCTTGGGACCGGGTGCTGATCATAATTTCCCTGGGTTCCATTGGATACATGTTTTATGACTGAAGATATGATTTAACGATTCCATGATTATGTTATGATTGAATTTCAAATGAGGCATGTGACTGAATGAATTTTATGATGCATATACTTATGATTCAAATAGATATATGCTTTATTGATGCATGTAATTATGTTTTCAAGTAAATATGTATATAAATGATTACGTAACAGCATGAGATTTATGTTTTGAATGAATTATTATGGAACTTAGAATTTTCAAAGGATTTTTAGGGAGGATACTTTTGAAAGGAAAACTTAGTTACAAATGCATAACATTCACTGAGCTTTTTAGCTCACTATTTTCTTGTTTATTTTTATTAAAACCTTCTCAGATACAGGAACGACTACTCAAGGCAATAAGTCTCCGGTTCAAAGTTAGATGAGCTTATCAAACGACTGCCACTATGAAATTAAAGTAAATGTTTTGATGTATAACGGATTTAGTAGAATGTAAATGTTTTCAATCTTATAATAACGATTTCGATATTACGCATATAAAATGTTTTTAAGTTTGAAATGGTTTTGACTTGAATATTTTGAATTGAGGTTGATTTTGAAAATTGAGATGGACCTAAGATCCAAATTAGAAGTAAAGAAGAATGTATGCTTTTAGAAATGTTTAAAATTGATTTACAGGTACTTTGAAAGGGTTGGAAACATCAGAAAAATAGCCGTTGTGCTGCCGAACTTTTCCATCCCGATTTTTAAATGATTAAGAAATGAAAAGGTATTATGGCTTCACTCCATAGAGTCCTTTAAGTCAATCACCAATATGAAGACTATAAGGATTTAAGTTGGAGTGCCAAAAGGGCTTCGCTCGGATTCCTACAGGGGAAATCTGGGTCAAGTCCTTTCACAAACTATGAGAGAGAGTGACTTCAAGCATTTCATTCAGTCAAGTTGAAGCAAAAATCTGAGATAGCTTGCTGCATGGTAAGTTGAAAACCGTTTGAGTAAATATTTTTTGTGCATGCAAGAGCTGGACTGTTTTATTGTGACATATAAGGAGGACAACAGCTGTTTTGTGATTTTGGAAGCTGATTCTTTTGTTGGTTTTCAACTCATATTTGAAGCAGCTCATTCAAGAAGGAAGAAAGTTGGTATTTCGGTCAAGACAATAAGTGTAAAACCCAAAATCCTCGTTCGTCGGAGAGCGAATTATTTTTTCGATGGATCACGTTCGGTCGAAAAAACATAATTCCTGAATCCGAAAATATTCGAAATATTTATTTTAGAATAATAAAAATAATTTTTTTTTAGCGTGAAGATGGATTCGAAATTATTAAATAATTCCGAAGATGAAATCAAGTAGTAAGCGGATTACCCGGACGGATGGACGAAATCAGATTCGAGCTTGGAATCGGAATGGGAGAACGCATGAATTAACATGTTGCATGAATAGTATATAATGGGACACGTGTCAAAGAATAAGAGAATGAGTGAATGCATGCAAGACAAGTGTCATGGAAACAATGAGATAGGTATTGCACGATGGACAAGTGGCGAGCAAAAGCTTAAACAAGTTGAAAAGTGGATGTTGATGGAGGATTAAGCACGACAAGTGTACGACATCTTAGGAAGAATACAAATAGCTGAATTTTAAGTGAAATCAAGAGAAGAGAAAGTCAGTTGGTATGTGTGCATTCTCGGTTATCAAGCAACAAATAGCGTTTTCCTCTCTTTCAAAGCAATCTTACAAACGGTCACCATTATCTTTGTAGCTTTCAAACCAAAACCAAAAGAGAGAAACTTTGTGGCCGAGAGCTCAATAGAGTGAGAGAGAGAGCTCGTGCAAGTTGAGAGAGACGTGAGAGAGAGTTAGAGAGTGAAGGAGGGAGTGCAAGCTGAATCGTGTGCTGACTGAATGCTAAGCGTGAGTTGGTAAAGGAGATCGAGCAACACCAGCAGCTACATGTGTCTTCCAAGTAAACCAGAAGAAGATCTGAACCAGAGTAGGTGCATGCAAAGATAAAGTGAAGCCATGGAGCTGCTGCTGCTGCTGTCGTGGAGCTGCTATCAGGCCTTGAGAGGAGCTACTGTTAGGCCTTGAGAGGAGCTACTGTCAGGCCTTGAGGAGTTGCTGCCAAGAGCTGGTGCTGTTGTTGCCGCTGCCGTGAGATGGTGTTGCTGCCGAGCAGCTACTGTCAGGCCTGAGGTGGAGCAGAACCAAGAAAAAGGCAGTACAGGTAAGCAAGGAGTGGCTGTTCTGTTTTGCTTACTGTGTATCTTGGCACTGTACTACCGTCGCAATCGCGTGGGAGCTGTTTCGAAGCGAAGAACAGCTCACACCAAGTGCTGTCCCAGCTGATGTTAATGTGATGTTTTATGTGATTTAAATACTTGAGTTGATGAAAGAAATTAAGGTTTAAGGGTTGGTATAGATTCGGTTAAGCAAAGGATATTGGACAGCCCTTCGTGTGAAATTTTCGAAAAGATTTCGATTGATTTTCGTGAGGTATGTTGTAATTTTTATGAGCGTTGTTATGTTGGAAATTATTTAAGGCTAGGTTATGGTCATATATGATGATGGTATGATTGGGTTTTAGGATTTAGAACCTTGTTAATGAGGACATTCGTTCGATTGTGTTTTGGCGTGATAATGAATGAATTTTGAAGTTGAATTTTACATTGCAAAATCTGTTGTAGGGGCTGTCATAATGAAAAATGATTCATATTAATGTGTTTTAGTATATTGAAAAGTTATTTGGATATCGTTAAATTGTTTTCGAGTGTTTCAAACAAGTTTTTCGCGAATGCGAATGTTATGTAGTTGCGAGTTTTGTTGTGGAATGTGGAAATGTAATTGATGATTAGTAAGCTGCCATTTATGTTATTAAGCTTTTTAAGATGATAAATGTTAACGTTAGGATAGTTTGAATTATAATAAAGTTAATCGGATAGTTTCGTTACGCGCGATTATTAGAAATCGTTGATTTTCGGAGTCGAAGCGGAAAATGATTAATCGTTTAGCTTGCTGCCATGATTTTCATTTTTGTGTTTTAAAGTGTTTGAATATTCGTTTTCCATGATTTAAGTATAGTCTTGAGTAGTATTAGCAATAAGTGTAACTAGAATCGATGTAATCGCGTGAAACGCTAAAAACGATAATCAGCGGTAAATCATCGAAATCGCGTGAGTTTACGTTATTCGTTTAGATTCGAATATCCTTTTTGTTGAATCCATGAGAATGTGATTTCGATGATGTTGCTTTAGATTCGAATAGTATAGTTACGACATGTTTATATTAAAATGTTAAATTATATAGGCATCGATGAGGCGGAGGGAAGCGAAGTTGAGGAGGTATCGCGAGGTGAAAAATCGAGACGTTTCTATGAGTTAGAATTCGGTGAGTGTAAATTGTTTTATGAAATGATAAATACACTATGATTACTATGCTCTCATGAAAGATTGAAACGTTTTTAATATTTAAATGAATTTATATGCATGATGTACATTTATAAATGTTTTTATATATGCATCTAAAGCAATATTGATCGCATGAATTATTGTTGAAATGTGCTTTTATGTTTTGAACTCTAATAGGAAGAAATATGTTATACATCAATTATTTTACCATGTCAATGTATTTCAAAACCGATGGCTACCTAATCCTTAGTATATGATTAAAATATGACTGTTACGCGGCCAAAGTGCCTTATTGGGCGTATGGCATGTCTGTGGGGGAAAGTCCACTAACTATGGGAGGATCGAGTCTGTCATGTCGCCCCCTCTACGCGTATATAAGGTACTATTATGACTGATGCCCTATGTGCAGCGAGGTAACATTCCACGGCATAGTGGTTATGACTGAGATTGACCGTCCCCACCACCGGTGTCCTAGGACCGGGCAGTGATCATAATTTCCCTGGGTCCCATTGGATACATGTTTTATAACTGAGGATACGATTTATAAATTTATGATTATGTTATAAATGAATTCAAATGAGTTATGTTATGTAATGAAAACTTTTCGATGCATATAATCCTATTTTCAAGCAAATATGTATATAAATGATTATATAATAATATGAAATTTATGTTTGAATAGCTTATTACAGAACTTAGAAATTTTTAAATGATTTTAGAGAGGAAAGCTTATTTAGAAAGGCATAACACTCACTGAGCCGTTTTAGCTCATTATTTTCTTGTTTATTCTTATAAAACTCCCCAGGCGCAGGTTCGAGTCCTCCAACCGGCAAATCTCCAGCTCAAGAATAGGTGAGCTTATCAGACGACCATCGGTGTGAAATTAAAGTAACTGTTTTGATGTATAACGGATTTAATGTAATGTACATGTTTAAGTTTCATAATAACGATTACGATGTCACTCATATGGCATGTTTTAAATTTGAAATGGTTTTGGTTTTGAATACTTGATTTGTGATTGAATATGGATTTTGAGGAGGACTAAGGTCCCATTTGGAAATGAAAACGAATGTATGCATTTAGAAATGTTTATAAACTAGTTTACAAGTGTTTTAAAAAGTTGAAAATATCGGAGAAACAGCCGTTGTGCTGTCGAAATTTTTTCACCCTAAATTTTAAATGATTAAGAAACGAAATTGTTTTACTACTTTGTTTCATAGAGTCCTTTTGAATCACCTGCATAAAGACTGCAAGGATTCTGTGGGGTGTCGAGAGGGCTCCACTCGGATCTCTACGAGGGAAATTCGGGTTAGGTCCTTTCAAGAAGTGTGCTACTGTGAACTGTATAAAAGGACTACATCTATTTTTGTTTACTTCAAAGCTGTTTTGGAAGGAAATCCAACTCATGCAAGAGGAGTACATCAATTTAGAAGGGAAATATAGCTATTTGAGGTTAGTTTGAAAGTTAAAAGTTGAGTTTTCCATGACTGTTTATGTAATCTTTGGATTTTTAGTTTTGGATGATTTCGTGAGGAGATTATATTTGAGTTATCATTTTGAAATATTAATGTGAAAATATGTTTGGGTTTTAGGATTGGAACCTCATTAGTGCGAAGGTTCCATTTCATGCGATTTGTTTGTTGTAAAGATGGATGAATTTTGATATTGAAAAGTTTGTGTATTTTGGCTATTTAGGGGTTGTCATGATTCCAATGTTATTTTTTATTTCATTGCCATGGAAAGTGATGATTTTTGATGTGTTTGAGAATGTCGAAGTGTTGTTTTGATTATCGAAAATTGTTTTCAGGTGGCTCGGATGTGTTATGGATTATTTGGATGACGAAATAGGAAGTTTTACTAAATATGTATATAAGCTGCCATGATTTTTGTTTGAAAACGTTAAAATAATAAATCATGATGTTAGGATGGTTTAATTACGTTAAAGTTACTCGGATAATTTCATTTCGCACGAATGCGATTAATTGTTGAAATTTCGATGTTGGAACGTGTAGCAATTAAATGAATTATAAGCTGCCATAATTTGAAATAATGGATATTGAAGTGTTAGACTTTTATTTTAGGTGATTTGCATGAGTTTATAAGTGATGTTGACGTTAGAATCGTTTGGAAAACTAAAAGAAACGCTTAAATTGCTAAAAAGGATAATTTGTAAACAAACTTTTCATAATCCCGAAATGTATTGTGTTTTATGGTTTTGATTAGGATTATCACCATATGGAATATGTTTAATGTAATTGTGATGAAATTAATTGAAATTGATAGATGGTGCAAAGCTCGATTTAAGTTCAGTCAACATAGAGAAGTAAATTCGAAAATTTCGTTTAAAGCATTAAAGCGAAAGTAAATGCAAATTTCTTTACATCATTATGATTTGAAAAATGATGCTTCAGAAATCTTTATATTATTCGATGTTATGTGATTGATGTTCGATGATGGAAATGATTTCGCCAATATTTTAGTTACGGCAAGCTTATAAGAGGATGTTAAATTATATAGGTATCGAAAAGGCGAAGGAAATCGAAGTTGAGAATTATCGCGAGCTAGAAAATCGGGAAGTTTAGTGAGTTAGAAATCGGTGAGTATAAATTATTTTATGATTGATAAATGTATTTGAGTATACTTTAACGTTAGCATAAAGTATTTTTGAATTGTTAAAAACATTTTATTTTTTTAGTATGCTTCCATGATGCGTTATGAATATTTAAGCATTAAATGAATTTATATTAATAATATTAGTTTATAAGTGTTTTATACATGCATTTAAAGAAATGTTATCTAATGAAATCATTTATGAAATGGGATTTCATGTTCGTAGCATTAAATTAAATCAATGTGTTATTATGATTAAATTCTTTTAGCATGAAAATTAAATTCTTTTCAAGTACAATTAAAGGAAGTTTCAAAATCGATGGTTACCTTAATTCCCATTATATAATCAAGATATGACGCGGCAGAAGTACCATTTTGTGCGTATGGCATTTCAGTAGGGGGTAAGTCCACTAAATAGAGGGAGGGGGGAGGCCGAGGGCGGGTGTAGGATTGAGTCTGTCGTATAGCCCTCTACGCGTATTTAAGGTACTATTATGACTGATGCCCTATGCAAGGCGAGATAACATTCCGTAGTATAGTGGTTTATGATTGAGATTGACCGTCCCCACCATCAGTGTCCTAGGACCGGGCGATGATCATGATTTTCCTGGGTTCCATTGGATACATGTTTTATAACTGAGGATATGATTTGCGAACTTTTGATTATGTTACGAATGAATTTCAAATGAGTTATGTTATGGAATGAATTTTTACAATGCAGGTATTTGAGAATTCAAATAGTTTCATTTATGTATATTTATGCAAAATCATGAAATTTTTGTTTTTAAATAAATTATTATGGAGGTTATATTTTGAAAGGGAAGTCTAATTAGAAATGCATTGCACTCACTGAGCTTTTTAGCTTACTATTTTCTTATTCTATTTTTATGAAAAATCTTCCCAAGTGCAGGAATGAGTACTCAAAACAATAAATCTCCGGTTCAAAATTAGGCAAACTCATCAGGCGATTTCTGCTGTGAAATTAAAGTAAATATTTTGATGTATAACGGATTTAGTAGAATGTACATGCTTTAAATTTTATATTAACCATCACGATTTTACACATGTAAAATGTTTTTAAGTTTGAATTGGCTTTAACTTGAATACTTTAATTTGTGGTTGAATATAAATTTTGAGATGAACCTGAGGTTTAATTTGGAAGTGGAAAAGAATGTATGCATTTAGAAGTGTTTATAAATTGATTCATAGGTGTTCTAAAAAAGTTTGAAATATCGGAGAAACAGTCGTTACGCTACCGAAATTTTTCCACCCTAATTTTTAAATGATTAAGAAACGAAACTGTATTACGGCTTTGCTCTATAATGTCCTTTTAAGTCACTTGTACGAAGACAATAAAGATTTATGTTGGGGTATCGGGAGGGTTTCGCTCGAATCTCTACAGAGGTAATCCAGGTTGGATCCTTTCATAAAATTTATGAATAGTTGTTCAAATTGATTTTTAAGTTTCATCCGTTATTAAATTTTAATTTGTTATATTTTGAAACCCTAAAAACTGTCGAAAAGTATAAGTTTATATTATTGTGAAATTAAGTTTTTAAGGATTCTAAAATAAGTGTACACTCGGGCTAGAGTAAGATGAAAAGATAGCTGTCGCGCTTTTTGCGAGTCACTGTAACATGCTGTTTCGGTGTTCAATTAAATTATTAAATGTTGATTATTAATTAAGGGATGATGTAAATAATTATCCGTTCAGATCCGGATGAGTAATTGAATTTTTATAAAATCCTCCAGCCGGGTCCGGGAATAATTATTTAATCCAATCTCATAAAATAAAGTAGAGCGTCCAGATTCAAATATTTATTCGGAATCTAATAAAGTTCTCGTATGTGAATTTGGATTTTTATTAAATTTCCAGGTGGACTCAAAGCGAATATGAGTGAAAGCGATTCCGAACGGCAGAAACGAGTTGAATTTCGAAAGCGGAATGGAAAACATGGAAAGTAAGTGGAGAGTGAAATCCGTGCATGAAGGACACATGTCATCGTGTAAGAATGGAATCAAGACAAGTGGCTCTCATGCATGATATCTCAATGACAAATGGATGGTGATTTTGGCTGAAAAGGTGACAAGTGTTTGATGGTTATTAAAGATATATTAAATGAAAGCAAACATTTGAATGGAAGCAATTTCATTCTCGGTCACAAAAGGAACCAAAAGAAGGGAAAAAGATAAGTTCACCCGAGAGCCAAAAAGAAAGAGAGCCGAGTGAAGAAAGAGAATGGGAGAGAAAGGCAAAACCAAAGCAGTCATTTGGTCTCCTTTATCCTCAACCGAAAGAGTTAAAGATCGAGAGAGTGAGAGTTAGAAAAAGAGAGCTCGAGAGGAAGACCGTGAGTTATTGTGCAAGCTGAAACCATGAGCTGTTGTGTAAGCTAGAACCATGAGCTGTTGTGTAAGCTGGAACTGTGAGTTGTGAGCTAGTGATGGAGAATGAGCAGCACCAGCTGATGCATGCGCTATCTAAGCCATCCAGGTAGAAGATCTGTTCATGCATGCAAGCTTGGAAGGGAAATATGCTGTTGCCAGACCATGATATTGCTGCTATCGAGAAGTGGAGCTGCTGCCAGAAAGTGAGTTACTGCCGAGCGAGCGCTGGAGGAGATGCTACTGGCATGAGGCAACTGTTGCTGATGTGAGACTGCTGCTGCTGGCATGAGGCTGCTGCTGTTGGCGTGAAGGTGCTGGTGTTGCCGTGGTGCTGTCGCTGCTGCTGCCGCGTAGTGCTGCTGCCATGGACGAGAGCTGCTGCCGTGGGAGCTGTTGCCATAGGAGCTGCTGTCGTGGGTGTGCTGCTGCAGTGGGTGAGTTTTCGTTGGCATTAAATTTCTGTTAAGAATGTGTGGATGCTGTTTTGAAAGGAATCAACGCATTCAAGTTACTGTCGTGAGCTAAACCAAGCGTCGTTTCGCCATCGCGAACGTTTGAGAGCCGTTTCAAAGCGAAAAATAGCTCAAGCGAAGGTAAGTTGCTGCCCCATTGGTCTTGTTATCATGTTTCGATTAATTTGTAAAAGTTAATCTTGTTCGTTTAGATTTAAGGAAGTTCGCGGATAGAAGAATCGATAGGCAGCCCATTCGCGGGAGTTCCTTAAAGTTTCAAAGCTTTCGAATGGATTTCGGAGAGGTAAGTCCAAATTTATGGACTTCGTTTGCAATGAAAATATTTATGATTTAGTTGTGGATTAAATGGATGATGACATGATTGGGATATAGGATTTAGAACCTCGTTAGTGCGGAGGTTCGTTCGATATTGATTCGATATGTTTGCGAATGGATTTTGATATTTAAAGTGCGTTGTGAAATCTGTATAGGGGCTGTTATGTGTTACTTTTCTTTTCGAGATTGTCGGCATGGAAAATGATTCGCTTCGATGTGCTTAAGAGTATTGAAAAGTTATTTGAATATCACTAGATTGTTTTCAAGTGTTTCGATCGAGTTTTTGCATGATTTCGAAAGGTGTTAGTTTGCAATTTAGTGTCGAATAAATTGTGATTAAAATACCATGATGTTAAGTGATATTTGAATGTGATTCAAATGAATATTTATGACGAAAATGATTGAGAGATTTCATGATGGTTTGTTAGAGTTAATTTGCGTAAATGAAAGACGATGTGACTAAATTTTGTGGACTATTTTGGACATGCAGTTTTTATAGAAATTATGTGTAGTTTTTAGCATGTGTAAGAACTGTTCTTGAATTGCTTAAAGGCTGTTTTCATGCTATATAAATGAGCTGTTAAAGTGTGATTATATGAGGTATAAATATGCTAGTTATGGGATGTCAAAATGAGGAATAGCATGCTGTTTTTAGAACGTTATTCGTGTAGTTTTGAGTTATTTAAATGTTGTTTCCGTATTGATTTTTGGGCTGTCATAAGCTATATGAATGTGTTATTTTGAGATTATTCTCAATATGGTAAAGACAGTAATAAAAAGGATATTATGAGCTGTTTCGAAGTGATATCCATTGGAAGTGTTTAGAATGCATTATAGGAGAATATATAGTTATAGTGCACTAAGTAACGCTAGAAATATATTAAATAAACTTTCGTTACGTTTATTTTTATTGAAAAGTCAAGGAGAACCCGGCGAACCGGATTCTCAACCAAAGAATAAGGATAAAGCATAAGGGAGTATACGATTCAAAGATCGAATCCGTTTGAGGTCGGTATACACATTATCTTTAAATTTTACTTGAAAGTGTTTTCATTGTGAAATGAATTTCTTAAATGAGATTGTTATATTATTTCAATATGATGCATTTACAAACGTATTTGACTATACTTGAAATGAAACGCAAAATTGATTTGTTATGAAAATCTTGATACTAAAATCAAAGTGTAAAATGTGATACAAACGTTATGTTATAAATAGCCCTTGTAAACTTAGATATCGATAAATGGAAATTGGTAATTGACATGTCAATAGGGAAATTAGCAGCTGCACCATTTATTTGCATACACTAAATTGATTCATTATGGATTATGAGAGGCACTTCGTGTCCGGTCCTGAACGATAATGTGTTATGATATACGACCCGGTGGATAATCACCGAGCGGCCGATGCCGGGGTCGACTGTTATTCCGACGGATAATCACCACGTGTCCCATGCCGGAAACCCATATACCAATACCTGAGTATCGAATATATGTTTACTAAGGGCGCTGAAAAATGTTATAAGAAATGAAATGAAAATGTTATGTGAAATGAAATTTTCACTGCTTTAAAAAAAATGTTGAATTCGAAAAATTGTGAACTATATGTTTAAGTATTTTTATACAATGTATGTATATATATTTATGAATGTTAAAGTTAGAATGCTTTTAGTTACAATTGAAATTACATTTGAAATTGAGAATTTAGATTATGTGTATACCTATTAACTAATTATGCTTAGCGCATTGATTTATCGCGCGCAGGTTGAATCTTTTGACTCCATTTTCAGACAGAGGAAATAGCTTGTACGCGAAGGCTCAGATAGTCACCATCCCCTCTACACTTTTGGTAGATATATAGATATATTGCATATGATCATACATTTTTGGAATACATGTATATTTGTGTAAATTATCGTATTCCACTTAATTATAACAAAGTTCTGTATAAAAGCAAATGTATATTTCTTAAAAGCTTACTTTTGGTTATATATGCATATAAATGTTTATGATATATTTGAGTAATGAAATGTTTTGGAAACGGACGGAAGGTCCGAAAGGGGAGTTTAGAAATTGATGTTTTAGAAATGTTAGAGTTTCAATTACAGGAAACGGATTTTAAGATTTCAAAAAAACAGAGGAAACTCTGCCAAATTTATGTTTTAAAAAAAATAAAAAATAAAAAAATTTCCGCTATTGGTAACGAGTTCTAATAAGTTTGATAATAGTTTTCTAAAAGAAACAGAAACGGAAACGAATTTATTAGGAAAGTAACGTTCTTCGTTCTGGATTTTTGACCGTAACGGAAGTCGGGCGAAGGGCGTTACAGTCACGATCATTCCGTATCTGATAGTTATTCTTTTATTGTTATATGATGATGTTAATTCATATAATAATGCACGTACAAGTATGTTGTGTCGTGAGAATTTGAAAACGAGAATGTATATTCATCGTAAAAAAATTTTTGGTTTATTTCACTAAACTGAATTTTGTTAATTGTTGTGTTATGAATGTTTGTGTGGAGAAGTGATTTTGAAGTCGGACGGGAGGTCCGAAAAGAAAGTTGAGAAAGTGAATGTATTTTAGATGTGTTGTCGTTTTTCTTGCAGGTTTTGTTTAAAGTTTGGGTTTTTCAGAAAAATAGAGGAAACTCTGCCAGATTTTTGTTAAAATAATAATAATAATAATAATAAGGTCTTGAAATAATAATAAAGTTTTCAAACAAAAGATTTGTAAGGTAACAACCTGAAGGAAAAAACAACAATTGTTTTTATGAAAAATATTAATTTTGCGGAACACTGAGTTTTAAAATTTTTTAGAAAACTTAATAAACCTTAGATCCATAAAACAATGAAATAAAATAATACAAAAAAAAATTAAAAATCAGATTTTTACCTTATGTATTGATCTCTGTGGATTGCTCACCACCTAGCCTTCCTTGATATGTCTCTACACCAAAAAACTAGTGAGTGGGCACAGTTATATAGAATTGTGCTCACTTTCTTTTGATTTCTTTTCTAAAAAGAATCAACAATATATTTAAGATGTGAGTTTATGATTTTGGTTATGCTAAAAGAAAACTTTTTCTTTTCTTTTTAAAAAACGTAAAGCAAAACCAAAATATAACTTTTGTTAGGAAAAGAAAACTATTTCTTTTCTATTTATAGGCAACTACTTAGGGTTTTAATTAATCAAATTAACATTAAGCCCCAAATTTATTAAAATTAAACTTTTACCCCATATATCATAATTAATTCAAAATTAATCCATGTTATACTTTAAAATTAAACATGTGACCTATAATTAATTCATAATTAATTTATACCTTGTCACAACTGAGAATCAAATTCAAAACCTCTTATAAAATTAATTAAATAATTATTAATTCATAATTAATAATTAGCTAATTAATTATTAAATAATTTGAATAATCAATATTATTCAAATATTCAGTGAACATAAATTTTGCTACTTGCGTAACAATTATAATTGGACGATCAAATTACAATATTCTATATACAAGTTTCTTATAGTGAAATGAGCTATCAAAGGGACCCGATGGACTTACAATTTTGAGCTCCAATAATATCGAAATTATTAATTAAACTCTTTAATTAATAATTTACTATTATTAATCTTAGAGTTACTCCACTAAAAACCTAAGATTGCACTCTCAAAATTGTAGATGTTTTTATACAATCTGAAATTTTCAGTGTCCATTGATTTAATCACTACATATGATTTGACCCTCCACAAATAGTTCATAATTAGAGCTAGGTCAAAATGTCCGTTTTATCCCTCTAATTATTTCTTAATCCTTAAGTACCATTGATTCTCTAATGAACAATATATCCATAACAACTTATGAATTTATCTTTCCATTTTCATATGAATGGAAAGTTGAGCGCTCATATTGTTCAAGACCTAAATCAACACTTAAGGGAACTACTTCTCTACTTCTCGCAAGAAGGAGTGGATTCCACTATCGTGTAGAATGTTCCCAGCTACTTACTAAATCATATCCCCAAAGTACGAAGTTATTGACCGGACATCTACACCGATCTCACCCATGTAAATTAAAGGATATAACTCAACAAGCAGGAGTCCATAATACACTCAGGATTAAGATCAATTCATATATGATCATCTGGTTGATAAATATAAATCTCTGAGTTTAACAGATATTGATAAGAGAATTATATTTATCGTGGTCCAGTCCTATATAATCTATATTATATAAGGTGCCTCCATTTTCATGTCACTACATGAATAGTCTCGGATAAGACTATCGTACCGAATACAAAATGGACCGCAACTGTAGATTTACCACAAATAAAGTACCCAGCTTTATTTGTTTTCTACGGACTCTTTAGATTACTTATTTCAAATTAAATCCGCCTGTATATAACACTTATATACTTAGTTTGAAATTACATCAGTAATCAAGGATGTTTCTCATGATATATATAATTTTTGTAAAATATATAAATTGAATAAAATGAATACTTTATTATTTATAAAACCGTTTACATTATTACAAGCTCTTAGGGCATAAAACCCAACATAACCTCCATCTGGATTCTTTGTTCCAGTGGAAGTCAGGCGGAGGGTGTTACAGTTTTAGTGGCATCAGAGCTATGGTTTAGGTGTTCCTAGACCTAGTAGTTTTTGAAAAAGAATTGTTGCATTTAGTGTACATACATTACATATAGAAAGAAAATAGGAGGATGTGATGTTAATGTGCAACTTTCTTCTCTTATTGGAATAAGGAAAAGAGTAGAACCCTCTTACACTCTAACAGCAGAGGGTGGTGAAAGAAATGGAGACAATAACCCAGCTAGTGTAGCTAGATTGAGAGTTTTGAAGTAAAAGCTTATTAGTTCAAAACTAGTTTGAGAACGTAATAAGGTAGTTTTCATGGTTTACAGTGTGAAATGGTTGAATTGGATGAGATGAGAATTGAGTTGGGTATTTGAACTTTTAAAGTGATGGATGATGATTTTATCATAGCATCTGTTGAAATGAGTATAGTTGTTGTATTGCATATTGATGTGTTAAGGAAATGGAAATGTAATATTTTTGGTTTATAGCAAATTGAGGAATGCGAACTGCCGCGTAGGTGTACATGTGTAGTAAAATGTCAAGTAATTATTCTATATAAATTGTAGATCATGTTTTATGTTTTTTTGACAAGCCCATTTCTAACTATACTAGCTAGGCGACCTGCTCGGCACCTCAGGTTGACTTCTCAGTAGAGATCTGTTCCGATTGGAAAGTTTCTATGGAGCTAAACCTCTTTCCTTTCTGAAAATACTTGAAATCCTTTTAATTCTGAAAACGGGTAGAAATTTTGTTTGTTGAAAATAACGTTATGAAAATAGAGTTTTATGAAAATCCGGCAGCACAACGACTATTTTTCTAAAATTTTCACCCTGCAAAAACTTTACAAAACCTGTATCAGTTTATTCAATATATTTCCATAATCAATAGGCCTCAGGCCCTTTTCAAATTCACAATCATTCAATGATATAGAAAGCAACTTGATTAAAATCTTAAAACGTCATGCATGATATTTACATAAAATCCTTAATCCAAAACAATATTTACAAAACTTGAGGAATCTGAAAAAGATAATAAATACAGTACATGATAATTTGTCTAGAAACTAGTGCAGCATGATCGTGTCGCTAACTGGCCTGTGCGTCCGATAGAGATGCTTCCGCCGCGCTGCTCGCACCTGCACCTGTACCTAGGGAGGATTTTAATAAAACAGGAAAAACGATGGTGAGAATAACTTAGTGAGTGGGTAAGTTTAACATAAACTATACTTTTGCTTAACATGATAATCCTCCCAAAATATGTTGGAAAACTATTATTTACTTATTTTACCTTACTTTGCTGAAAATTATAAATCTCATTGTAAAAATGCGAAAGGTACTTATCAAACTTTTCTTAAAAACTTTTATTGTTTTCATACTAGCCTATTTGGCAACCCAGGGAAACTTATCCTTCATGACGATGCGAAGACATGCCACTAAGATTAAGGGAACTCTCACCATGTGTAGTCACAAATGTAGATACAACTCTGGGATCGCGATTCCCTCTAACATCAGGCAGATCTATACTATCCCATACGTGCAGAGGGTGACTGACAGACTCGATCTCGCCAAATTTTGTTGGTAACTCCCCCCCAACTTACCGTACACGTATGGAATACTTCGGCCGGGTGTAAACTAGGGGCTAGGGTAAACCAAAAGCATATAGATAATGAAATCTCGGTAATATGCTATAATATCGCAATATAACTTTGACAAATAATATCTCTATGCATGTATATCATTTCAATTACTAATTTACTTTGCTCAAAGAAAATATATATATACATTTATAGCAGGATATATTTATATAAAACGATACATGCATTGTTTGAATGTAATGATAATCATAAAAGCTTATTCAATATTGAACAATTCACTTACTAAAAATGATTTGCATTCATAATAATAAAGTATATGAAAACTTTAAATAAAATCCATACTCACAACTTACTTCCGAATACTTTATCACCACTTCCCGTTACGGATCTCGTCCGCTCTCCGATTCACCTACAATTGGTTTCGGTCGAGTTTCGTTAAACACAACTCGTGCACAAATTAAACTTTAAGCCACACGAGGATTTCTAATCTTGACAATTCAAGCGATTATCCTCACACAATAACAATACGAAAAACTAATATTCACACGCGAAGACTATCTCGAATCAATTCATTATCGTAACATAAACTACTCGAAACTCTATAATTACAAAACCGACAACTATGCCATTCGAATCTAAAGTAACATCATCAAAATCACATTCTAATGAATTCAATAAAAAGAAGGTTCGAAGCCAAACGAATCACATAAACCTTACGCGATTTCAACTACATATCACGAATTATCGCTTTTAGCGTTTCGCGCGATTACTTCATTTCCAATAAAACTTATCGTCAATATTACTCGTGACTTTACTTAAATCATGGAAAACGAATATTCAAACACGTTAAAGCACAAAAATAAAAAACATGGCAGCAAGCTTAAACAATATTCATTTCCCGATTCAACTCTAAATTTCGACAATTTAACGATTTCGCACGAAACAAAAACTATCCGATTAACTTAAATGCATCAAACTATCCTAACATCAAACTTTAACACTTTAACAGGCTTAAACACGTCTCAAGGCAGCTTGATAATCATCAATTACATTTTCACATTCGACAACGAAAATCACAAACTAAAAACATTCGCATTCATGGAAAACTCATCCGAATCGCTCGAAAACAATTTCTCAATATCCGAACGATTATCCGATACTTTAAAACACACTAAAATGCATCATTTTCCATGACGACGAACTTGAATTTAAAAGCATAACATACCAGCCCCTAACGTCTGCTATAACAGCCCGTAATCCATTCAAAACAAAAACGACCGTTGACAATTTCATTCCAAAAACACAATCAAACAATAACGAGCGAACATCCGCACTAACGAGGTTCTAAATCTTAAAACCCAATCATAACAATATCAATTTAATCCATATCTCAATTCTAAATATTTTCCATCCAAACTAAAACCATAAAATCAACTTACCTCTCTAAAATCGTTCGAAAGCTTCGCAAATCACTCGCGAATGAGCTGCCTATATCATTTCTATAATTCGAGAGCTTCCCTCAATCCAAATTCACATGCACGCTTTAAACACTACTCGAAAAACACAACAGAACCAAATGGAATAGCACTTACCTCAACTTGAACTGATTTTCGCTTCAAACTAACTCTTGAACAATCGTGACTGCGAGACGATGCTCACTTAAGCTCTCGGCAACAACTTTATCTTCTTCACCTCCCTTCCAACTTGATGGAGCTTCAATGAAGGATGGTTTGATGGTCCAAAGCTATTCGATCTTCACCTGATGAGGTCTCGGCCTGATAGCAGCAGCTCACACCACGGTAGCTCACGGTAACAGGACACGGCAGCAACGGCAGCAACTCTTCACGGCCTGACAATAGCTCATCATCCTCCCTTGCTTGCATGCATGATCAGATTCGCTCCTGGGATGCCTGGATGACACATGCAGCTGCTGGCCTTGAAGAATCACTCTTAGATCTGGTGGAGGACTGAATGGGGAAAGAAGAGTGATAGAGGTTCTTGCTCGGTCTGCACTGGTGAGCTCTCGACAGCAGCACCAGCTCACGATCCTTCCTCTTGCTTGCACGACATGGGCTGCTTTGCTTCTAATCTGAACTTCTCCTTTGGCTTGCCTTGCTTCCTCCTTTCACGAGCAGGTCACTCTCTCACTTCACACTCTCGGTTTGAGCTTTGAAAACTGGTGATCGAATTGCTTTGCTTCTCTCTCTCTTATCTTACACCTTCGATCTTTCTTTCCTTAACTCTCACTCTCTCATTCTCTATCTCTCTCTTTGAAAGCTCTCGGTTTGCTTGATAGGAGACCGAATGAAGTTTGCAATCTTTACAAACTCACTTTTTCACTCTCTCGGTTTTAATGAATTATGACTGAATACTTTATGTTATATTTGTTTCACTTCACTTTCAATTATATATATTATATATATAATTGCTTGACAAGTGGTACCCATGCATGCAACTTCTTTGCCACTTGTCTTTGCTCACCCTTTGCATATGTGACATGTGTCACTTTCATGCACTAGATTTATTTTATTAACATTCTTCCATGCCTTCTCGCTTTAATTTCGAAATCTAATCCATTTCCATCTGTCCATTTGGGAATCCGCGTTGAATTGCTTTCGCCTTCGAAATTATTTTTAAAATTTCGAATCCGTCTTCACGAACTCGAATTTATTTTTATTATTCTAAAGCAATTATTCCGAATATTTTCGGACTCGATAAATATATTTTTTCGATCAAACGTGATCAATCGAAAAAATATTTCGCTTTTCGACGAACTAGGTTTTGGGTTTTACATTTTTAATGAATTTAGCTCGAGGTCGCGAGTTAGAGTTAAAGTAAGGTAGCAGCTCGTAAAGAGTGAAATGAGTGAAAAGAGTGAACTGGGCGAGCTGTTTTGGATGAGCTAAGTTGTTTCAGCAACTCGTGAGGTCAAAATGAACTAAGGAAACAGCTCGTAGAGCAAGTTGGGCGATACTCGCAGTCCGTTGTGAATTGTTCGAGTTGAGCTATGTAGCAACTCGTGAAGTGTGAGCTGGATTAAAGTAATAGCTTGCCAAAGGCGAGCTGGGTGAGAACAATAGCTCGTAGTGGAGGAGTTGAGAGAAGCTCACAGTTTAAGCTAAATTAAGTTCGAGTAGCAGCTTGCAGGTCTAAGGAGCTAAATAGGGGCTAGTAGAGTGAGCTGAGGGAGTGATGGTCCAATGATTTTAGAATCGGATGAAAGGCATAGTAAGAGAGCTTCTTTTGGACTTATAGACAAGTTCAGGAAAGAGAAAACCTAGCTTGTTGTCGCGATTATAGTTAAGTGTCAAAAAGGCATAAAGGAAAAAATGGATAAAGTTTCTAAAGCCAAGGAAAAGCTTTGAGGAAACTATCGAGACTATTTTAATCATGTTAATGCCTTTCATATTTAAAAAGAAATCCAGAAACAAGTAAGAAATCCTAGTGGGATTATGTATCTAGGACTTTCAATTTATAAGAAATAAGACCTTCACTAAACGATTTTATGGACCACATGAATTTGATCAGTGAAACTATTAAAAAATGAACAATAGTTTAGCGAAGTCTAAGTTTCTAGTTCATTTCCTTGAAAAAGATTTTAGAAAGAAGAAGATATCTGTAAAACCCAAAACCTCATTTGTCGGAAAACGAATTATTTTTCGATAAATCATGTTTTCGATCGGAAAAATATTTTTAGATTCCAGATCATTCGAAATATTTTTAGAAAAGAAATAATAAAATAATTTCGAGTACGTGGGGATGACTTCAAAATTTAAAATAATTCCGGAGGCGTAATTGAGTCATAAATAAATTCCCGGAAGGACGGGAACGGATTCGAACTCGAAATCAAAATGGGAGAATGCATGAAATGAATGTGACTAGTGGCAAGCGGAATCCATGCATGTGGGACACGTGTCGCCTATGTAAGAAAGGAGCAAGACAAGTGGTAGTCATGCAAAGTGCATGAGTGACACTTGTCATGAGAAAGCAAAGCATATATATATCAAAATTGAAAAAGCAAAAAGGGGAATCAAGCAAGTCAAGTTTGGTCACTTATGGTTTCATGATTGAGAGAGTGAAATGTGAGGGAGAGTTAGAGTGAAAAGAAGAGTTTTTAAGAGAGAACAGCTCAAGCAAACATCAGCCACTCGATCACCCATTTGTAAAGCAAAACTGAGAGAGAACCAAGTGAATAGAGAAGGAAATCATCTCAAAGCTCGATCAAACAATTTCATCCAAACCAAGAGTGAAGATCGTGAAAGAGAGAGCTTGAAACAGTGAGAGAGAGCTCAAGTGAAAGAGTGAGAAATCTGCTCGTGAAGGAGTGTAATCCAGTAGCTGTAGTAACGTCTTCATGGATGGTCTCAACTTGTGCTTGAAGCAAGAGGAAGGTGAGAGTTAAACCAAGAGAAGATAGTTACAGTTCCGTCTAGAGAAGAAGACAGCAGGTATTTGAGAGCTGTTTTGAGTAAAAAACAGCACATGCAAGCAAGGGAAATGAGGAGATTCAAGTGTAGCAGCTAGTAAGTCTTCTTGTATCTGTTCTAGGCATGAAAAAAGATAGCTAATGGAAGGTTTTAAGTGCACTTTTTGAGGGAAGATAGTGCATACAACAAGTGGAAGGAGGGACCAAACAAATTCACAAGTGCAACAACTCGTGAGCTGTTGAGTGTATGTGTGAATACTATCTGTGAGTTTGTGAGGACTGTCTTGTGCATGAATCAACAGATTGAGGTGAGTTTTTAAGTGCTACTGAAGTGATTTCAGCTTGAAGTTAATGTTAGGTGTTGCTAGGAAGTTGACAGCTTGTGCATGCAAGTGAGGAAGAAGGATTCTTGCTGCCATAAGTGACTTCTTAGCGTCGTCTTGTCGTCGCCGATGCTCGGGGGCTGTTTTGAAGTGAAAAACAGCTCGCACAAAGGTAAGTGCTGTCTCGTTTGGTTTCATTGTGACGTTTCAAGTAGTTTTTAGAGGTTACATAGGTCGTTTGGATTTAAGGAAGCTCGCGAAAAGGAAAGGACTTTGGGCAGCACCTTCGCGCAAGTGTTATAAAGTTTTGAAGTGAGTTTCAAAAGATATGTTGAGTTCTATTGATGTCGTTTTGATGGAAAATATTTAGGATGAGTTGTGGATGAAAATTGATGATGATATGATTGAGTTTTAGGATTTAGAACCTTTTTAGAGCGGAGGTTTGTTCGATATTAATTGGTTGTGATTTCAAATGAAATTGTCGATAATTGTTTCGTTGCGAAATTGATTTATAGGCTGTTATAATGAGATTTAGGGGCTGTTATATTGCGTTTTTAATTTTGAGTTTATTGACGTGGCGAATGATGCATAATGGTGTAATTTAAAGTATCGTATAGTCGTTCAATTATTGAAAAATCGTTTCCGAATAATTTGAATAAGTTTTTCGCGAATGCGAATGTGATTTAGTTTGCGATTTTCGTGTCAAATGTGAAATTGTATATGATGTTAACAAGCTGCCATGTTGTGTGATTACGTTCATTAAAGTGTTAAATGTTGATGTTAAGATGGATTGAAATATATTGAAGTTAAACGGATAGTTTCATTACGTGTGATTTTAATAAATCGTTGATTTTCGGAATCAAAAAGGAAAATGAGACAATGAGTAGTATGCTGCCATGATTTTCATGATTGTGTTTTGAAGTGTTTGAATCTTTGTTTTCCAAGAGTTGAGGGAAGTTACAAGTTGCATTGACGTTAAATTTGATTGGAAACGAAATAATTGTGTAAAGGGTTAAAAATGATAGTTCGCGATAAATTATTGAAATCGCACAAAGTTCACATTATTCGTTAGATTCGAATATTCTTTTTGTTAAATCCATTAAAATGTGATTTCAATAATATTGATTGAGAATGAACTATGTTATTGTTGGTTTCGAAATAGTCGAAAAGCTAGCGAAATCGTGAAGTTTCGATTAGATTATGTTGCAATAATGATTTGGTTTCCAAATAGTTTCCGCGTGTGAATATTAGTGTTTCCGTGTTGTTATTGTACGAGGATAATCGCCTAAAATGTTGTGATTCGAAATCCCCATGTGATTTAAGTTTAGTATTTGCACGAGCCATGTTTTAACGAAAACTCGATCAAAACCAATTTTAGGTGAACCGACGAGCGGATGAGATCCGTAGCGAGAGTGGTGTTAAGTTAATTGGAAGCAAGTTGTGAGTGTGGATTTTATAAATTTTTCATGCATTTTATTATATAAATGTGATTTCATTTTTAACAAGTGATTTAATTCAATATTCAAGTAAGATTTTATAATATCATTATCTTTCATACAATGCATGTATAGTTTTATATATATCACATTGTGAATGTATATATTCTTCAAGTAAAGTAAATTAGTAAGTTTAAATGATATACATGCATAGAAATATTATTTACGAAAATTATATTGCAATGTTATAGCATATTATCGAGATTTTGTATATATATATGCCTTTGGTTTACCCTAGCCTCTAGTTTACACTTGGCCAAAGTATTCCATATGTGTATGGCAATTTGGGGGGAGTTACTAACTTTAGGGGGATCGAGTCTGTCAATCGCTCTCTGCACGTATGGAATAGCGTAGATCTGTCTGATGTTGGAGAGAATCACGATCGCAGAGTTGTTTCCACATCTGTGACTACACATGGTGAGAGTTCCCCTAATCCTAGTGGCATGTCTTTGCACCGTCATGAAGGATAAGTTTCCCTGGGTTGTCAAATAGGCTAGTAATAAAATGAGACACGTCGATAGACGTGAGTTTAAGAAAAACGAGAAAAGTATTTAAGAAAAGTTTAATAAAGTATCTTTCGCATTTAAAACGACTTTTATAGTTTTCAGAAAAGTAAAGTAAGTAGTAGTTTTTCCAACCAATTTTGGGAGGAATATTATCTTAAGTAAAAGTATAGTTTAAATTATAGTACCCACTAACTGAGTTATTCTCACCTCTAGTTTTTCCTATTTTATTGAAATCCTCCCCAGATGCAGGTACGAGTAACGTAGAGGAAGCATCTCTGTCGGACGTACAGGCGAACTAGAGACGCGACTCCACTGCACTAGTTTCAATCGAGTTATCACGTATTGCATTTACTATCATTTTCAGACTTATCAAGTATTGTAAATATTGTTTTGGATAATGGATTTTATGGTGAATTTCATGTACGATGTTTTAAGATTTTAATCAAGTCAACCTTCATGTCATTGAATTTTTAAGCATGTTGTAAATTGTTGCGTATTTGAAAAATGGCTTGAGGCCCATTAGTTTAAGAAAATATATTGAATGAAATTATACAGGTTTTGTGAAATTTTTACAAGGTGAAAATCTTAGAAAAACAACTGTCATGCTGTCGGATTTTCGTAAAAATATATTTTCATAAGGTTATTTTCAACAAAAAAAACTCCTACCCATTTTCAAAACTAAAAGAGTTTAAAGCATTTTCAGATAAGAAAGAGGTTTAGCTCCATAGGAACTTTCCAGCCGGAGCATATCTCGACTGGAAAGCCACCGTGGATGCCGGGCAAGTCGCCTAGCTAGTATAGTTAGAGAGGGGCCTGTCAAGATCTGATTTCGATGTTTGATCAATGATGATGTCAGGATTTATAGTGATAATATAGAAGATATTATGAATGATGTTGCAAATTAAAAGGTTACGTAGGATTATGAGAGTCAAATACGCTACCAATATTCCTCGCCTAGTTTAATATACAAACTATCAAAATTTCGCAGACGAAATTTCCTAAGCAGGGGAGAATTGTAATGTCCTAAATTTACTCTATATCCAAATGAATAATATTTCGAAATAAAATGTGATTTTCGGATGAATAATGATGAGTGAATAGTGATTTTTGATAATAGGATTCCGAAATCATTGAAAGTGAAATTTTTTATGAATAGTAATTTTCGGACGAAAAGTGTTTGTATGAATAGTAATTTTTTAAAAATGGGTCCTGCATATTAAAAGTTTCGAAAGTTATATTAGAATTTACGAAAATTGAAACTGATAGAAAATGAGTCAGTTTGAAGTAAAACGGAGTAGTTTCCGAATCCGACCGGAAATTCGAACAGATTACCAAAAAATTTAAAAATTTAAAGAAGTGTCAAAATGAGTATGAGAATACTCAAGAAATATTTTAGAAACTCAAACGGCACTTCCGAAAGAGATTCAAATTGAAATGGAATCAATTTAGAAATCATCAAATGCGATTTAGCGAAAAGAGGAGAGTCGAAAAAGGGCATGAAATGGCTTTTAAGAGTCACTGAAGTTACCAGGAGTATGTAGGTAGTCCGAATATAGACCTCGGTAAATTTTGAAAGGATTTCGAAAAAAGCTTCCGAAAAGTCGAATTTGGGCTTCCTAGAAAAGTCAAAATTAAAATGAAAAAGGAAAAGATAAACATGAGGAAAGAGCAACCAATGGATGAGTGACACGTGACGTTATGAATAAGCATGAGGACATGTGTCAAAATCTTGTGGATGGTTTTCTTGTAATTTTAATAATTTATAAGGGTGAAATGTTATTTGGTGGTTTATATATATGAGAGGCATGAAATGAGATGAGAGAAGAGTGGTGGTTAGGCAAAAGAGAGAAGAAAGTGAAAGAGAGAGAGAGAGAGAGCAGCCACGAGAGAGTGAAAAGCCAAGAGAAAAAAGAAAAGAAGGAAAAAGAGAGAGAGAAAACCACGAGGAGGAAGAAGGGGAAAGAAGAAGAACAGGAAGAAGAAGAGAAGGTTCCAAAGGTATGCCATCCATCCAAGAGTTCTAAAGAAAGCGGTAAGAAAATAAATTTAAATTGATATTAGTTTATATGGGTTTTTATGAGTATATTTTTTTCAATGAATTTAAATGAGTTTGGATGGATTTTATAGTATGAATAGAGTTAGATCATCATCAAGTTGAGCTTGGAAGTGAAGAAAGTCATCAAGAAGCTTTGGATCAAGAAATTAGTAAGGTGAGTTAGGGTTTGATATATTTAAGTTGATGAAATTTGATTGATTTTTTTATTTTAAGGTTTTAGTTGATCAATTGATGATGCTTTTGGGTGTGATTATTTTGCTTGAAATGAAGAGGATGGATGAAGGTTGTCATATATTAGTATATGCCGAACTTGAAAAAAAATTTATGTAATGGAATTAGTTTGATGGTTAGATGAATTTATGTGATATTTTAAGTGGATTGAAATGAGTTTTTGGAAAGAAATGTAAGTGTATGTGATGATGGACATGTATACTAGTTTATGGACCACTTGTGTTTTGCATGTGTTTAAGTTGATTTTAATGTGTAAATGAGTTAAATGAGGTTTTGGAATAGAGTTTTATTGGTTAGAATTGAAAAATGATGAATGGTGTGTGTTTGTGTGTGTTCGGCTGAAAAACCCAAAACATCGTTCGTCAGAGAGCAAAATATTTTTCATATGGATCGCGTTCAATCGAAAAAATATAATTATCGAGTTCGAAAATGTTCAGAATAATTATTTTAGAATAATAAAAATAAATTCGAGTTCGTGAAGACGGATTCGAAATTTTAAAATAATTTTGAAGGTGAAAGCAAGTAAAAGCGGATTCCCGGACGGACGGACGGAAATGGATTCGAGCTTGGATTATAAGCAAAAGAATGCATGGAATATGTTAATAAATTGATAAACAACGGACACGTGTCGCGCATGCAAGGAAATAGCAAAACAAGTGGCACAGAAAATTCATGCATGGGTGTCATTTGTGTCATGCAAATCTTAAACTATATATATTTATAAAGGAGTTGAATAATGAAATGAAGACAAATGTTAGTTGTGCATGGGATATGAGAGACACTTGTCATGATAAGCAAGCCATGTTTATATTAAAAATTGAAAAGCAAAATATGAAAAGTGAAGAAAGCAAATAAACATACTCGGTCAACATCATTCATCATATAGTCCCAAAGCCGAGAGAGAGAAGTAAAGCAAGCTAAGGCATTCGGTCTTCATTGTCCTCAAATCTGAGAGTGTGAGAGTGAGAGAGTGAACGAGAGAAGGAAGAGAGATCTGTGCGTGCTGCTCGTGAAAGAGAGAACCAAGAGCTGATCTGAGCAAGAACCACCATTCTTCTCTTTCCCCATTCGATCCTCCACCAGATCTGAGAGTAATTCTTCAAGGCCAGCAGCTGCATTTAGCATCTAAGCAATCCAGGAGCGAATTTGATCGTGCATGCAGTAAGGAGGGGTCAGACCGTGAGGAGCTGCTATCGTTGCTACTGTGAGCTGTTGCCGTGTCCTGCTGCTGCCTTGAGGAGTTATTGGCGAGAGGTGCTGCTGCTGTCGCAGTTGTGAACTGCTGTCGTGCTGTTGTCGCAGCTACCGTGGAGAGCTATTATCGTGAACTGAAGTTGCTACCCATGACCTGCTACTGCTGCAGAAGGTGATATCCAGCTGCCCGTGACCTGCAGCAAGAAGAAAGTGAGTTAGTGAGTGAGTTGAGCGCTGTCAGTTGAGGTTTTGAATGCCATGGAAATAATTTCAGCTTGATTGTGTATTGTTTGCTGCCGTGAGCTTAAGTGAGAGTCGTCTCGCAGTCGCAATTGTTCGAGAGTTGGTTCGAAGCGAAAAACAGTTCGAGTTGAGGTAGGTACTGTCCCCTTTGGTTGTGTTGTGTTTTTCGAGCAATTTTTAAAGTGTGCATGTGAATAAGAATTGAGATATGGATTAAATTGATATTGTTATGATTGGGTTTTAGGATTGAGAATCTCGTTAGTGCGAAGGTTCGCTCGTTATTATTCGATTGTGTTTTTGGAATGAAATTGTCATCGATTGTTTTCGTTGCGATTCGAGTATGGGCTGTTATAGGAAAGTTAGGGGCTGTTATGTTATGTTTTTAGTTTCGAGTTTGTTGTCGTGGAAAATGGTTAGTATTGATATGTTTTAAAGTATCGGATAGTCGTTCGGATATTGAGAAATTGTTTCTGAACGATTCGGATGAGTTTTCTACGAATGCAAATGTTTTTAGTTTGTGATTTTCGTTGTCAAATGTGAAAGTGTTGATGATGTTATCTCGCTGCCTCGAGACGTAATTAAGCCCATTAAAGTGTTAAAGTTTGATGTTAGGATAGTTAGAAATACATTTAAGTTAATTGGATAGTTTTTATTTCGTGTGAAATCGTTAAATTGTCGAAATTCGAAGTTGAATCGGGAAATGAATATTGTTTAAGCTTGCTGCCATATTTTTCATGTTTGTGCTTTAAAGTGTTTAAATATTCGTTTGCCATGTTTTAAGTAAATTCACGAGTAGTAATTGACGATAAGTTTAATTGGAAACGAAGGAATCGCGTGAAACGCTAAAAGCGATAATTCGCAATAACTAGTTGAAATCGTGTAAGTTTTAAGTTATTCGTTTAGCTTCGAATCTTCTTTTTATTGAATCCATTAGAATGTGATGTCGATGATGTTACTTTAGTATCGAATGGCATAGTTGTCGGTTTTGTAACCGTAGAGTTTCGAGTAGTTTATGTTGCGATAATGAATTGGTTCGAGATAGTCTTCGCGTGCGAATATTAGTTTCCGTATTGTTATCATGTGAGGATAATCGCTTGAATTGTTGTGATTAGAAATCCTCATGTGGCTTAAGTTTAGTTTGCACACGAGTTATGTTTTAACGAAACTCAACCGAAACCAATTGTAGGTGAATCGGAGAGCGGACGAGATCCGTAACGGGAAGTGGTGATAAAGTATTCGGAAGCAAGTTGTGAGTGTGGATTTTATTTAAAGTTTTCATATACTTTATTATTATGAATGCAAATCATTTTTAGCAAGTGAATTGAATAAGCTTTTATGATTATCATTACATTCAGACAATGCATGTATCGTTTTATATATATATCCTACTATAAATGTATATATATATTCTTGAGCAAAGTAAATTAGTAATTGAAATGATATACATGCATAGAGATATTATTTGTGAAAGTTATATTGCGATATTATAGCATATTGTCGAGATTTCATTATCTATATGCCTTTGGTTTACCCTAGCCCCTAGTTTACATCCGGCCGAAGTATTCCATATGTGTACAGTAAGTTGGGGGGCGTTACTAACTTTGGGGGGATCGAGTCTGTCAGTCACCCTCTGCATGTATGGGATAGTGTAGATCTGCCTGATGTTGGAGAGAATTGCGATCCCAGAGTTGTATCAACATCTGCGACTACACATTGTGAAAGTTCCCCTAATCCTAATGGCGTGTCTTCACATCGTCACAAATGATAAGTTTCCCTGGGTTGCCAAATAGGCTAGTAAGAAAACAAGAAAAGTTTTTAAGAAAAGTTTGATAAGTATCTTTCGCATTCTTAAAACGAGTTTACAGTTTTCAGAAAAAGTAAGTAAGTAATAGTTTTTCCAACCTATTTTGGGAGGAATATTATTTTGAGCAAAAGCATAGTTTACGTTAAACTTACCCACTCACTGATTTATTCTCACTATTGTTTTTCCTATTTTATTAAAATCCTCCCCAGGTACAGGTACGAGCAGCGCGGCGGAGGCATCTCTATCGGACGTACAGGCTAGCTAGACACGCGACCATGCTGCACTAGTTCCTAGACATATTATCATGTACTATATTATTATCTTTTTCAGTTTTCTCTAGTTTTGTAAATATTATTTTGGATTAAGGATTTTATGTAAATATCATGTATGACGTTTTAAGATTTTAATCAAGTTACTTTCCGTATAATTGAATGATTATGAAATTGAAAAAGGGCCAGAGGCCTATTAGTTACGGAAATGTTTGGAAATGAAATTATACAGGTTTTATGAAGTTTTTACAAGGTGAAAATTTTAGAAAAACAACTGTTGTATTGTCGGATTTTTGTAAAACTTTATTTTCATAAAATTATTTTCAACGAACAAAATTCCTACCCGTTTTCAGAATTAAAAGGATTTCAAGTAATTTCAGAAAGAAAAGAGACTTAGCTCCATGAAAACTTTCCAGCCGGAGCAGATCTCGACTGGGAAGCCACCGTGGGTTACCGGGCAAGTCGCCTAGCTAGTATAGTTAGAAAGGGGCTTGTCATCGGCCATGGTGATTAATGGTGTCAATTTTGTAGCTTTCTGATGTTTGATGAATTTATATAAATATCTAAGTGAATTTGAGTTGGTTTGTGTAAAGAAATCGAAAAATAAATTGTTGGAAAGTTTGTTGATAAATTTAGTTAGTGTAGGGAATTTTATGTGTTAAATTAAATTTGGATGGATTTTAATGTTTGGAAGAGTTTATGTGTGATATCATATTAGTTTGAAGTGATTTTGGATTGAAATATAAGTGAATAATTAAATGAGTAATTATATTAGTGTATGAATCAATTAGGTTATCATTGTTTTTGTATTGATTTTTAGTGTTCGAACGAATTGTTTGATGTTTCGGAATGAAATTAGAGTTGTTGGAATTAAAAGAATGAAAAAAAAAAATTGAAAATAGAAAGTTTAGATGTAAAGTTGCGTTGAGATTTAGAATTTGTGTAAATGTGTTGTTTCGACCCATTTGAAGTGTTTCTGTGATGTTTAGGATGTATTTGAGTGTTTTGGTGCAAAAGAAAATAAAAGAAATGGATGCAAGATTGTTGGTTGCAAATATTATTCAGTTGTAAAATTATTGAGTATATATATATGTAAAACCCAAAACCTCGTTTGTCGAAGAGCGAAATATTTTTTCGATAGATCGCGTCCGATCGAAAAAATATAATGCTCGAGTCCGAAAATACTCGAAATAATTATTTTAGAATAATAAAAATAAATCTGAGTTCGTGAAAATGGATTTGAAATTTTAAAATAATTCCGAGTGTGTGAAGCACAGATTATATTAAAAGCGGATTCCCGGACGGACGAACGAAAACGGAATCCGAGCTTGAAATTAAAGCGGGAATGCATGGAATAATTTAAATAAAATAAAGTTATTGCATGAAAGTGACACGTGTCACACATGCAAGGAATGAGTGATACAAGTGTCCAAAGTGAAGAAGCAAATAAATATAAAAAATTGAAAAAGGAATATATGGCAATTGCATTCTGTCAACACTCCTTATCAAGAGTCAAAACCGAAATCAGAATGAGAAATTGAGAAGTGTGTGAGCTTTAAGCAAAAGCCTTCAATTGATCATCCATTCCAACTCAAAACCGAGAGAGAGGACCTTGGTGAGTGAGCTTGTGAGCTCGTGAAAGTTAGAAAAGAGAGATTGAGAGAGAAAGATTGAGATCGAGAGAAGAAGAGAAGTTGTGAGCTGCTGTTGTCAGTCCAAGATGATGCTAGAGTGAAGGAGAATTCAGATCTGAAACAAAGGAGTACATACAAAGACAAATATGAGAACTTCAGATCCTGCATGCAAGATGGAAGAAGTCAGACCATGAGCCGAGCAGTTGCTACCGTTGCTGCCATGTCCACTGCTGCCTTGAGGAGTTGCTGGCGAGAGGTGCAGCTACTGTCGATGTTCTAAAGTGCTGCTGTGATCTGTTAGGTGTGCTGGTGCAGCTCGTGAGCAAGAGGAAGACCGTGAGCTGCTGTCGTCGTCGTCGCCGTCTTGAGCTGCTACCGAACTGCTATCAAGTCAGGCCGAGCACAACCATTCAGACTTGAAGTGGAATAGCATCAAGAGAAGATAGCTGGCTGGTGGAAGGAGACTGCTTGCTGCCGTGAGAGCGTCGTCGCCGTCGCGATTGTTCGCGAGTGTTTTTCGATGTTTCGAAGCTTTCGAAGTGAGCTTAGAAAGGTACGTCATGATTTTATTGAATTCGTTTCGTTGAATAATGATTAAGATTGAGTTGAGGATGACTTTCGATGATATTATGATTGGGTTTACGATTTAGAACCTCGTTAGTGTGGAGGTTCGCTCGTTGTTGTTTCGATTGTGTTTTTATCATCGATTGTTTTCGTTGCGATTCGAGTGTGGACTTTTATAGGAAAGTTAGGGGCTGTTGAGTTATGTTTTTAGTTTCGAGTTCGTTGTCTTGGAAAATGATTAGTATTAGTGTGTTTTAAAGTATCGGATAGTTGTTCGGATATTGAGAAATTGTTTCCGAGCGATTCGATTGAGTTTTCCTCGAATGCGAATTTTTTAGTTTGTGATTTTCGTTGTCGACTATGAAAGTGTTTGTGATGTTATCTCGCTGCCTCGAGTCGTAATTAAGCCCATTAAAGTTTTAAAGTTGATGTTAGGATAGTTTGAAATAGATTTGAGTTCAGATAGTTTTTGTTTCGTGCGAAATCATTAAATTGCGAAATTTTGAAGTTGAAACCGGAAATGGATATTCGTTAAGCTTGCTACCATATTTGTCATGTTTATGCTTTAAAGTGTTTGAATATTCATTTGCCGTGTTTTAAGTAAAGTCAAGAGTTGAAATTAACGATAAGTTTAATTGGAAACGAAGGAATTGCGCGAAACGCTAAAAACGATAATCCGCGATAGCTAGTTGAAATTGCGTAAGCTTTATGTTAGTCGTTTGGGTTCGAATCTTCTTTATATTGAATTCCTTTAGAATGTGATGTCGATGATGTTAATTTAGTTTGAATGGCATAATTTTCGGTTTTATAACCGTAGAGTTTTGAGTAGTTTATGTTGCGATAACGAATTGGTTTGAGATAGTCTCCGCGTATGATAGTTTTCCGTATTGTTATCGTGTTATCATGTGAGGATAGTCACGTGAATTGTTGTGATTAGAAATCCTCGTATGGCTTAAAGTTAAGTTTGCGCATAAGTTATATTTTAACGAAATCTCGATCGAAACCAATTGTAGGTGAATCGAAAAGCGGGCGATAGCCGTAACGGGAAGCGGTGATAAGTAATTGGAAGCAAGTTTTGAGTGTGGACTTTAAAAGTTTTCATACATTTTTTTATAAAAATGTGAATAATTTAGCAAGCGAATTGTTTTGATATTTGAGTAAGCTTTTACGATATCATTACATTTCCTACAAATGCATGTATAGTTTTAAATGAGTTATGCTATAAATATATATAGAAATATATATATACTCTTTAAGTAAAGTAAACTAGTAAATTGAGATATACATGCATAGAGATATTATTTGTGAAAGTTATTTTGCGATATTATAGCATATTGACCAGATTTCATTTTAAATATGCCTTTGGTTTACCCAAGCCCCTAAGTTTACACCCGGCCGAAGTATTCCATACGTGTACAGTAGTTGGGGGGAGTTACTAATTTTGGGGGGATCGAGTCTGTCAGTCACCCTCTGCACGTATGGGATAGTGTAGATCTGCCTGATGTTGGAGAGAATCGCAATCCCAGAGTTGTATCCACATTTGCGATTACACATGGTGAGAGTTCCCCTAATCCTAGTGGCGAGTCTTCGCACCGTCATGAAAGACAAGTTTTCCCTGAGTTGCCAAATAGGCTAATAAGAAAACAAAGAAAAGTTTTTAAGAAAAGTTTGATAAAAATACCTTTCGCATTTTATAAAATGAGTTTACAATTTTTAGAAAAAGCAAGTAAGTAATAGTTTTTCCAACCTATTTTTGGGAGGAATAGTATTTTAAGCAAAAGTATAATTTATGTTAAACTTACCCACTCACTGAGTTATTCTCACCATCGTTTTTTCTGTTTTATTTAAAATCCTCCATAGATACAGGCGCAGGTACAAGTAGTGCGGCGGACGCATCTCTTTCGGACGTACAGGCCAACTAGACACGCGACCAGGCTGCACTAGTTCCTAGACATAGCATCATGTATTGTATTTATTATCTTTTTTAGATTTCTCCAGTTTGTAAATGTTATTTTGGGATAAAGGATTTTATGTAAATATCATGCATGACGTTTTAAGATTTTAATCAAGTTGTTTTCCGTATCATTGCATGATTGTGAAATTGAAAAATGGCCTAAGGCTTATTAGTTATAGAAATGTTTGTGATGTGAAATAACTTATACAAGTTTTGTGAAGTATTTTACAGGGTGGAATTTTAGAAAAACAACCATTGTGTTGCCGGATTTCCGTGAAAATTCTATTTTCATAAAGTTATTTTCAACGAACAAAATTCCCACCCATTTTCAGAACTAAAAGGATTTCAAGTGATTTTAGAAAAGAAAAGAGGCTTAGCTCCACAGGAACTTTCCAGTCGGAGCAGTCCTCGAAATAGGGGAGCCACCGTGGGGTGCCGGATAGGTCGCCTAGCTAGTAGTTAGAAAGGGGCCTGTCAATATATATATATAATTGGAATTAAGTGATTAAATGATATCCTATGTGTTAAATTATGTGGAGTTTGAGAATTTAATATTTTAAAGTGATGGATTTAATTTTTAACGATGATAAATGCCTTCTTTGAAACTTTGGGTGTGAATTAGGAGCAAGGTGATCAAAAGAAGAGTAGGAGAAGTTAAAAGCTTAAATTGAAGGTGTGGAATAACTATTAGCAAGCCCAAAAAGGTTGGTGTATAATTCCCTCTAAAATCCAATTTTATTAATAAAGTTTAGTATTTAAGAGTTTCAAAATAATATAAATTCGATTAAATTCATATAGTAATTTTGTTTGAATATTGATTTTTTTATATACATTAGAAATATTTTGAATGATGTCAGAATGAAATTTAAATTGGAAACAAAATTTTAAAAGAAAAAGGGGTGTTTGACGGAATATATGCTTGAAAAGAAAAGAATGGATTTTGTTAAATCTTGATATTGAAACTAAAGGAAAAATGATAATTTGAAATGACCATGTAATACTCTAACCTTTAATTTTGGGTAAATAGTGAATTTTCGTGTGAATAGTGACTTTCGATGAATAGTATCCGGATGAATAATAAATTTCAAAAATTTTACTTTGGGATTCAAAAACCCTGGAATGAATAATGTAGTCCATAGAAACTAAAACAGATTAAAAATGAGTTCATTTGAATAGATTTCGAATGATCAGAACGAAAATTATTAAAAACGTCATTTTTGAGTTATTAAAAATAATAATGATCCGAAGACCGTTTGAATTTTTTTTTTCGAAGCTTAAGATTGATTAGTTAGATACCCAATTAGAGTACCCCATGGTTAATTTGATGATTAGATGACCATAGAATATTTTTGGAATTTTATTAACTTGGAACTTGGAATTAAATTATAAAGATGATTTGAGTAAATTATAATTTTAGTGTATACGGATTTGATGTGAGTAAATGGGAGTAATGAAATCCTAGAAGAAACATAAATCCATGTGAAAGTTTATTAGCCAATAAGAGTTTGCCAAGAAAAAGTGGAAAATTATGGAAGTTAACTAAGGTTAAATGGAATTTAACTTTAGTTAAAGTTAACCAATGGGTGTTATGTAATTAAGCAATATTTGAGGCACTTTTTAACAAGTTTTGGAGGGCCTATATAAAGACACTCTCAGCTGAAAATTGAGGCAGAAACCTTCACTCATTCAGCTCACCAAATCGTGAGAAACAAAAGCTGAAACGTGAGAGAGAGCTGATGCAGAGAGCTATCTGCGCAGGTTTCAGAGAATCAGGATATCTCCTTCATCCACCGTTGGATCGAGCTGAAATTTGTTGGGTATGTTAATCACACATGGTTCTTAGTTATGAAGGGTTTGATTTTCAATTGAATGTGTATAGGGTGCGTTATGGCTTTCGTAACAGGGCTGGCCGGATAACAGGGCACAACCAGGACAGTCTTGCTTATTTCGCCATATCGCCTTTGTTAACCGTTGGATCAGCTTCAAATTTGGTCTGGAGGTTCCTCAGACGTTTTTTATCCATCTAACGGTGGGATTCTTGAGAAAATGTTTCTGTAGAGAGAAAGAAATCCGTGACCAGTACCTTTAGGTTTGTGGTATTATTTTTTTTATTTTGTTTAAAGTTTAAATTGTTTGATTTATAATTTGGGTTAAAGTTGGAGATGTTTTAAGTGGCTAGCGAAAATGTTTTTTTTTAGAGGATTAAATTGAATCTAAATGAAGTGAATTAAGGTAGTAGCTATGCCTTGGAATGATTAAAATGAGTATGGTAATTTAAGATAAAGAGATGTTGTGTAGCATGGAGGAAAATTCAAGTTTTAGGGGCTGACATGAGGGCTGATCTATATATCGTTTATTTGAGTTATGTTATGATATAAAAATGTGCTTAGATACCAAATTTAAATGTTGGAATTGGAAGGAAATGTGTAGGAAAGAAATTGTTAAGTTTCAAGTTATTATAGAGTAAATAATGAGAGAATTATGTTTTGTTAAATGCTATATTTTTATTTTATCAATTATGTGATGATTAAGTTGTAAATGAGCCATTTAAGTAAAAGAATGATGAAGAATTAGTATGAAAGCTCTCCTAGCAATATTTTGTTAGATGAAGAGCAATTGTGTTTAGGTGAATAATGTGTTTGAGAGAATAACCAAGTAAATCTCATGAAACAATGTGTAGTGTGTGTGCATGTCACGACCTATGAAGGGGAATGTGACCCCATTGTGTTTTGATGGTATTTATGACGTATTTAGGGTCATAAAAGCATGCATAAATGAGTAGGAATCAGCAAAATTGACATGGATACACATAGGTACAAGAATAGCCTAAATCTAGTAGAGGTTAAAATAATGCATAGAAGCATGTTGACAATCCCGAGCTCATAAAAGGGTCTGGTAAGACCTGACCTATTCTAGCTTATTTGAGGTTGTTCTACACCTCAAATGATGCCTAGGAATGATAGAAAACCATAGAAATTGGAATGGGATCGATCCGATAAAAATTGACGAAGTTATAGCCAAAATAGTGGGCGTAGGAAACCGAGATGTGTAATAGCGATGCAAATGCATTCGTTGATGCCCAAAATAGATGTATTCGGTCATAATTAGGTAAAAGAACCTTAGATACGAAAGAAAAACCATCGTCGCTTGTCCGATGTAAAAACTCGCTTTGAAAAGTGCCCAAAATTGGGCGTTTTGCCTAGATTGACATAGCAAACGATGGAGTTTCTAGACGAAACTTTACGAGCGACCTAGTTATGTGATAAGGAGACGCTAGAAAAAGGAACGGAGGTGAAACCATGACTGGTTTCAATTCTGTTTTTCGTGGTCAACCGTATAGTTAAAAAGTTGACTTTTTGTTTTAAGCTTCCGGAGACCAAACGAAACATATAGGGATGATCCTAGGGGTCTAGAAGTAAGACTTTTACAAAGAAACCAAATTTTGAGAGCTTCGGTCAAGCCAAAAATCGAGTTGGGAAAGTGTGGAGTAGTGAGTTTTCAATGTATTGGAAACTCTATTTTTATTCGTTTTAGCTATGAAAGTGAGTAAGTTATAACGAGACTATGATGTGTAGGTGACGAGCACGCGGACGAGACGCGAGAGGCTCGTTAAGGCATTGAGAGCGTTGGGATCGAGGTAAGTGTCCTTCACTTCACTTACATCTAGTTGATTTTCATTTATATGGCAATGATAAAATATATTGTTTCAAAGAGTTTTGCAAAAATGGTTTTCGAAAATCATAAGTTTTATGTTGAGTAATGAGTTATGCCTAGAATCTAGAAATGAGATTCGAAGACGAAAGTAAGTTGCAAAAAGGTTTAAAAGTAAATCAAAGTAAAGTTGAATTAAGACCCATGTGCATGTTGTGATATTAGCATCTTGGCACTACGCGGCGATGTAGAAAATTTCGCTCGTAGTTGTCAAGGTTGATAGCAATGTGATACGATGCAGAAAATTTCGTATCTAATTGCAAGTGATGAGTAAATTGCACTACAATATGTGATGTAGAAAATTCCGCATGTAGTTGCGTAAAGTATAAGCTATTGGCACTACAACGGCGATGTAGAAAATTCCGCGTTGTGGTTACCTAGAGTTGAGAAAGTTCACCCTACGTCGCGATGTAGCAAATTCCGTGCGTAGTGGCTTTACACATGATTGTCTTATGAGAAATGGTTTTCAAAAGAAAAAGAATCAAGTCGATTATTTTCTAAGTAATGTCTATGCGGAGTTATACCTTTATATATATATTGCCTAACCTCTCTTTGTTTTGTGTAGCTTGTATACTTTAGTAGACGTTGGCACGAGCGCTTTTGCATCAAAGACATTATTTTGATTAACTTTAGGTGGGGGAAATAATGAGACGAAATATATGGATGTTAATGTATTTTGACATTGTGTACATGTGTATATATTGAATCAAATAATTATGTGTTGACATGAGATACTTGACGGATTATAAATCATATTTTGATATGTATATATAAATGAACCATTACACTTGATATGCATATATTGCACAAGGCACATATTTCATATGTGAATTATGTTTGTAAAAGAATTGCATGTTTGAGATTGAAAGAAGTTGGACGGTGATCAAAATAGTTCGAAGTGTATTTCTTATGCAGGTTGATTTTGGAAATGTAAATTTACAGCCGTTATGCTGTCCGATTTTTATGAAATTAGTTTTCAATCAAACGCGAAAAATTTCCACCAATCCCAACTATTTTAAAAGTAAAGTAAGTTTTAAGTTAAAACGAGTAAATCAGCAAAGTATTTTAAGGGTTCGCTTCTCGGATTTCCTTAATCTGACGAGTCAGGTTCGGGAAGTTCGTTGAAGTGTCCGACGGGATCCTCCAGATAAGAGCTTAGAAAAGGTCTGGTTCGGGTCCTGTTAGACCAAGATTGACATTTTGAAATATTTCAAAAATTTGATAAGACTAATGAGATTATTAGAATACAAAATAAAATTTTGTGAAGTTTATATTGATAATTTGAAAATACGAAAAAGTTGAGATTGAAATTGTTTTCCAAACAAAACTTTTATTTCAAAGATAAAAGTAGTCAAAAATATGAAATTTTGGTAATTACGAAAAATATCAAGAGCCCAAGTAAATCGTAACATTAGTAGGTGGGGACAGGTAGTTGCCTAGCCAATAAAGTGATATTAGCAGTACTGCACTGTTACATCGATACGATACACAGCTTTCGATGGATAGATTATGAGAGGCACCGCATGTCCGGTCCTGAAGTCGAAACTAATTGTGATATATGACCCGGCCGGTAGCCACTGAGTGGTCGATGCCAGGAGACCCGAATTCCTGTCCATCGTATCATGTCAGAGTTTACGAAGTGCACTGAAAAATATACAATAAAACCGTATTAAAATGATTGATGATGAAAATTATTGAGTTTTATATATGCCTCAAATTATAATGAGTTCTTTGTGATTTATTTGTGAAATCTTGATTTATGACTTGAGTTTCGAGAAACGTTAATATATGGTGAACAATCGAGTGAGTGTAAATGGAAATAAATGATTTTATATATCTGTATATGTAATTGTTATTAAATCGATTAATTAATGAATTTTGATATAAAATTTATGAATAGTTGTTCAAATTAATTTTTAAGTTTCATCCGTTATTAAATTTTAATTTGTTATATTTCGAAACCCTAAAGACTATTGAAAAGTGTACACCCATCAAGTAAAAATATTATTGTGAATTTAAGTTTTTGATAATTCGAAATTAAATGTACACCCATTAAGTGTAAATACTTAGCATGTTGGATTGTCCACGCGCAGGTTAAGGTTTGGATAATGTAGGTAGAGTCAGACGAAAAGATAGCTGTTGCACTTCCTGCGAGTTACAATCCTTCCGCATCTGATAGTTATTCTTTTGTTGTTGCATGATGGTGTTAATTCATATGATGATTCACATACATGTATGTTGAGTCGTGAGAATTTGAAAACGATAATATATATTCATCGTAGGAAAAGTTTTGGTTTATAAAAGGATTTGTAAACGAATGATTAATTATCTTTTAATTAATGTTTCATTCGACTAAACTAATTTTTGTTAATTATTATGTTATGAATGTTTGTGTGGGGAAGTGATTTTAAGGTCAGACGGAAGGTTCGAAAAGGAAGTTGAGAAAGTGAATGTGTTTTAGAAGTGTTGTCATTTTTCTTGCAAGTTTTGTTTAAAATTTGGGTTTTTCAAAAAAACCCTACCAAATTTTCTTTAAAAAAAAAACTAAATAAATAAATAAATAATAATAATAATAATAAGGTCTTGAAATAATAATAAAGTTTTCAAACAAAAGATTTGTAAGGTAACGCCTGCGTCTGGATTCTTTGTTCCGATAGGAATCAGGCAGAGGGTGTTACAGTCTCTCTAACAAGTAACTCTCTTATAGACCATCGAGGAATGTACAATCTACTTTCTCTAAACAAATACCCCTTATGTCTATAAAAATTTCCAAAAGTAACTTTCTCACAAACAAAAAACATACTAGCAAAATCAGGATCATTAACATACAATTCTTTGATATGCTCAAAACCCAACAATCTTGCATTCAAAGTAGAAATCAATGTATACCTGTGAGATAATACATCAGCTACTATGTTTTCCTTTTCTTGCTTATACTTAATCACATAAGGAAACGTTTCTATGAACTTTACCCATTTAGCATGCCTCCTACTCAACCTACCTTGTCCTTTCAAATGTTTTAAGGACTCAAGATCAGTATGAATTATAAATTTCTTAGGCTACAAATAATATTGCCAAGTTTCTAAGGCTCTAACCAAAGTATACAACTCTTTGTCATAAGTAGGATATTTCAATGATGCTCCACTCAATTTCTCACTGAAATAAGCTATAGAACGCCTATTTTGCATAAGAAATACCTATTCCTAATGCATCACACTCAATCTCAAATGTCTTAGAGAAATCATGTAAAGCAAGCAATGGTGCAGTACATAATTTATCCTTAATCAATTCAAATGCATGTTGTTGCTCGCTACCCCATTTGAAACTCACACTCTTTTTCACAACCTCTATTAGTGGTGCCGCTATAGTGCTAAAATCCTTAACAAATCTCCTATAAACACTAGCCAACCTGTGAAAGCTATATACTTCACTAACATTCCTAGTTCTAGGCCACTCCCTAATAGCCTTAATTTTGTCCACATCTACTTCAATCCCTTTTGATGTAACAATATATGTAAAACCTAAAACTTCATTCGACGGAAAACGAATTATTTTCGATGGATCGTGTTTTTGAGCGAAAAGTATCCGTAAGAATAATAATTTTTTGAAAAGCAGATTTAGTGAATGAGAAGTTTTGAAGTTTATTTTTAAGTTGAATAAATGTGAAACGGATCGAAAACGAATCCATTTAGATTGATACCGAGTAATTCGAAAATTTATCAGACGAAAATATTTTTTTTAATTTCAGATTGTATGAAATATATTTAGAGAAATAAAATAATTCCGAGTGCTCGGAGATGAAATCGAAATTTAAAAATAATTTCGGAGATATAGTTAGGTTATAAGCAGATTTCCAAATAGACGGAATTGAATTCGAATTCAAAATCGGAATAGGAGAATGGATAGATCAACAAGTGGCATGACTAATGCATGGTTTGGACACATGTAGCGCATGCAAAAAGAGAGTGAAACAAGTGGCAAGATAGGTCCATGTACGCCAAGTGTCAAGATTTCATCAAAAGTATATATATGATAATTAAAAGAGAAAAAGGGGAAGCAAAAGCCATTCTTTTGGTCTAAAATCATTCAAAAAAAATCGAGAGTAGTTAGAGAGGGAGAGAGTAGCTCATGCTTTATCCTTTCTGTCACCATTCAAGTAGCCTAAGAGCACCATTTAGAGAAAACCAAGAAGCAAATCAAGAAGGGTGTTTCGGTCCTCAATAATAGCTCAAACCCAAGAGGGAGATATGAGTGAGAGCTGCTTGGTCAAGGAAGAAGGAAGAAGGCTGTTCTGGTTTCAAAGAAAGGTGTGAACTGAGAGAGGGAGAGGCCAAGCAAGAGAAGAGCTACTTGGTTTTAGAGGAAAAGGAGCCAAAATCGAGAGCCAAAGTGTGAGAGAGTGAGCTAGGCAGCTCGGTCAAGCAAGATTTCAAATCCGAGAGAGCTTAAGAGACTAAGAGCTCCACCTTGCAAGACTAGGAGAGAGTGCAGCAAGCAAGAAGCTTACTCGGTCATCTTCAATAAGCCAAAATCGAGAAGCAAAGTAGAGAGGGCTATTATGTGTTTGTGCCATGAGACAATCTACAAATGCAGCAGCCTTGTCAAATGATTTAAAGTTGTTTTCGAGTGAAAAACAGTAGCTAATTGAAGGTTTTTTAGTGCAGCTTTTAAGGGAAATCAGTGCATGCAGTAAGTGCTTGTCAAGAGAAGGAGAAGAGCAAGCTATCATGAGCTGTATTTAGAAGATAGCTTGTTGTCATAGGCGTTTGGAAGCTATTTCTGAGCGGATCCAGCACATGCAAAAGGTAAGTGCTGTCCTAGCTGAGTATTAGTGATGTTTTAGATTGATTTTTAAAGTTTGCATGCATGTTTGGATTGAAGGAAGCTCAGTTAAAGAGGATTTTTGTGGACAGCAGTTGCATGTGATGTATGGGTTGTTATTGATTTGTTTTTGAATTGAAAATTGTGAGGTAAGTTGTGTTTTTATGAGCGTCGTTTCATTGGAAATATTTTGATTATGATATTGAAAGAAATTCGATGATAATATATTTGGGATTTAAGATTTAGAACCTCGTTAGTGTGGAGGTTCATTCGCTTGTAATTTTGATGTGATATTAGATGATTTTTAATGTTAAATTCGTTGCCAAAAATCTATCATAAGGGGCTGTCATGATTCGTATGATACTTTCGATTTCATTGTCTTGTAAAATAATGCGTAATGGTGTGTTTTAGAGTATCAAATAGTTCTTTGGTTATCGAAAATTTGTTTCGTGTGATTTGAATAACTTTTATTTTCATATGATCACATTTAGTTTGCAAATTTCGAAGTTGAATTGAAAAATGGATATAAGAATGCTAAGCTACCATGATGTTTGTTTGAGCTCATTAAAATGATAAATCTTGAATTGAGGATGGTTTGAATTATATTGAAGTCACTCGGATAATTTTCATTACGTGCGAATATGTTTAATTGTTGATTTTCAAAGTCGAATCGAAAAGCGAATAAATGGATAGTAAGCTGCCTTGATTTGAGTTTATGTCTATTGAAGTGTTTAAATCTTAGTTTTTTATGGTTGAAATGAAATATTAAGTTGCTTTGATATTAAGTTTGATTTGAAACGAAAAGAATCGCATAAATCGTTAAAAAAAAAATGATAATTCGCGACAAAATTTTTGTAATCGCGAAAGTTTTGCATTTATTCGTTTTGATTCGAAATATCATTATTTTGAATCTGTTCAAGTGTGAATTCAATGGGATAATTGATTGAGAATGGATGACATTATCGTTGGTTTGAAAGTAGTCGAAGAAGCTAGAATAATTGTAAAGTTTTATTGGTTGTGTTTTGTTGAAATATTATGATTTCGGAATGATTTTCATGTGTGAATGTTAAGATTTTCGTATTGTTTTGTGTGAGATTAAACGAAGTTATTATGCCTTGAAAAATATTGATTTGAAATCCTCGCATGGTTAGAGTTTAAGTGTTAATGCGGACGTCAATTTTAATAAAAATTCGATCGTAAATAAATATAGGTGAACTAGCGAGCGGACAAGAACCGTAACAAGAGTAGTTGATAAATTATTGGAAGCAAGTTGTGAGTGTGGTTTATTTACAAGCCTTTATGAATTATAAATTGATTATTAATGTTGCAATTGCATACCTTAGTATTTGAATTGTTATAAAGAAATGCTTATTTTGATTTTTTCCAAGTTATCATGTTTAATTTAATTTAAGCATGTCTTTATATTTTATTATGCATGTATAATTCTTAAAGTATTGTTGTAAATGTATTTATTTTAAAGTAAAGTACATTAGCAAGTTTATGATATTATAATACATGCATAAAAAAGATACGAATAAAGATGTTTCGAAGGTATTTTCGATTATAAATGTTATGTTAGAAAAGAAATTATTCGGTTTCCACCGCAAGTTAGAACGAGATATTTCTAAAAGTTATCAATATGTTTTCATGCTAAGTAAATAAAAGTTTAAGCATAAAATTTCAAGCATATTAAAATATTTTTAGACACCTTTGGTTTATCTTAATCCTTAGTATTACCCAACCAAAGTATCGTATGCGTGTAAGGCAAGAGCCGAGGGGAAATTGTAATATCAAGTTCTCGTATGACCAAATATTCAGGGGAAAACATAATCCCAAGTTTCCGTATCACCTAATATTCAGGGGAAAACGTAATTCTAAGTTCCCGTATTGCCTAATATTCAGGGAGAATCGTAATCTCAAATTCTCGTAAAACGTAATCCCAAGTTCCCATATCGTCTAATATTCGGGAGGAATCGTAATCCCAAGTTCTCGTATGACCTAATATTCTGGTGGAAAATGTAATCCCAAGTTTCTGCATTTCTTGATATTGGGGGAATTGTAATCCTAAGTTCCTGTATCTGAGAACACTCAAATAGAAATTATCTAGTATTAACACTGTGTCAGGTAGACGTATTGTTACAGAGGATAAGTTTCTCTGGATTACCTCGTAAGGTATGTTATAGAAAGAATAGTAAGTTACTAGATGTGAAAATTAAGAAACGAGAAAGATTAACGATTTATGAAATTGTTATTAAGTTCAAGTAGAAATACTTATGTATATGTGCCAGGTGTACCGTATAAGTAGCTCAAACTAACATAAGTTCTTATCAAAATTATTTTGAGAGGATACTCACGTTTAAAAGAATTTATTTTAGTTATATAAGTTACCCGCTCACTAAGTTATAAGACTCACCATTCTTTCATTGTTATAAAAATCTTCTTTAAGTGTAGGTACGAGCAAAATAACGGAAACATCTCCATCGAATGTGCAGGAGAGATAAAGACACGATACTGCTACACTAGTTTTTCAGTAGACATATCATGTATTGCATTTACTCTTTTCAGACTTATCGCACATTTGTAAATATTATTTTGGGTAATGAATTTTATTATAACTTTCAATAATGATGTTTTAAGATTTTAAGTAAGTTCTATTTTCGTATAATTGAAATTGAAAGCATTTTTGCAGTTATGTGATTTGAAAGAGGGCCTGAAGCCTAGTAGTTAAAAGTGGCTGATTTTTAAATGTACAGGTTGTGTGAGATTTTACAGGGTGAAAATCTTCGAAAAACAGCCATTGTGTTATCAGATTTTCGTAACACCTATTTTCGTAAAGTTAACTTTTAAAAATGAAAAATTTCCACCCATTTTCATAACTGAAAGAATTTCTGAAAGATTTTAAAAGTTTTTCGGTGAAGAAAAAAGTTTAGCTTTACGGGAACTTTTCAGCCAGAGCAAATCCCGACTGGAAGCCCACCGTGGGGTGTCGGGTAGGCTGCCTAGATTGTTAAGATAGAGGGGCCTATCAACATACCACAAAAACACAATCTTATTAGTGCAAAAGTAACACTTTTTCAAATTAGTATACCACTTTTCTTTCTTTAACACATCAAGCACACAATATAAATACCTAACATGTTCATCTATGTTCTTGCTGTACACTAATATGTCATCAAAGTAGACCACAACAAATTTTCCAATGAAAGAACGTAAAACATGATTCATTAATCTCATGAAAGTACTAGGTGCATTAGTTAAACCAAAATACATGACTAACCACTCATACAAACCATATTTCATTTTAAATGCAGTTTTCCATTCATCTCCTTCTTTTATTCTAATTTGATGATATCCACTTTTAAGGTCAATTTTAGAAAACACATAAGATCCATGCAACTCATCCTTAACTGTAATTTTGTTGATAGCTCTACAATCGACCCATATACGCCATGTCTCATCATTCTTAGGCATAAGTAGAACCAATACAGCACATGGACTCATGCTCTCTCTCACATAACCCTTCTTCATCAACTCCGTACCTACCTCTAAAGCCCCTTTGTCTCCTCGGGATTACTTCTATATGCTGATTGGTTTGGAATTGCAGCTCCGGGTATGAAATCAATTTAATGCTCTATTCCCCTTTTCGGTGGTAATCCATTAGATATCTCCTCGGGGAATACATTCTTAAAATCCTACAAAAGAGTTGTGATAGCACTAGACAAAAAAATATTAAAGTCAGAGTTAGAAAAATAAGCATCTTTGTACGAAAGTACAAACATTTGCTGCTCGGCTAGAAAAGCAGCTCTCACATGTCTCCCTTTTGCATAAATACTCATTTTTTTTCTCATTTTTCTTACTCTCATTCTCTCCTCTGTACTCGACCTTCCCAATTTTCTTTTACACACGCTCTAGTGTTTTGTCACTAATTTTCTCACATTCAGCTCCCTTTCTCCCGGCCTCACTAGTATTTGAACTCTCAGCCTTTCTTTTTCTCTCACTCTCTTTTATCCTCACGTGATCTTCATACACCAGTCTAGGTGTTAAAGGTACCAGAATTATCGTTTGCCCATTCATGGCAAAAGAATATCTATTCTTAAACCCATCCTGTATTACTCTCCTATCATATTGCCATGAACAACCCAAAAGCAAGCGACCAGTATGCATAGGTACAACATCACACAACACCTCATCTTTGTACCTACCAATAACAAAAGGAACTACCACTTATTTTGTTACCTGAACCTCTCTACGATTGTTTAACCATTACAACTTGTATGGTTTAGGATGTTTTGAAGTAGGTAAACTTCAACATCACTAGCATCTTCCAAAGGTGGCATCTTATCGTCATCATTCTCCCCTTTGATCTCTACATCTCCATCCTCTCTCCCATTTGATCTCTATGTCTCTATCCTCCTTCAAGATCATACTTTGCTTGTTAGGATATTGAAAAGCTATGTGACCTTTTCCTAAACACCTAAAATATTTGATATCCTTTTTTCTCCCTTAGGTTCCTTTAACCTTGCCCTTATTATGGGTTCTATCTCTGCCTTCCTTAGGCTTAGTAGTCTTAACCTTAGGCTTCTGAGATGCCTTATCTTCTTTTCTACTCCAATTCCAAGTGGTTGTGGAACCCGAATTGCTACCATATCGTGACATTGATCCCCTTTTTATGAGTTTACTCTCCACCTTCATAACCATATGGATCAAGTCCTTAAGCTCCACATAATGCTACAACTCAATAATATTGGCAATATTTTCATTCAATCCTTGTAGAAATTGTGCCATAGTAGCCTCTCTATCTTCCTCTACATTAGCTCTAGCCATGACTATATCTATCTCCTTATAATAGTCCTTCACATTCTTAGAACCTTGTGTTAGACTTTGCAATCGTCGTTATAGTTCCCTATAGTATGATCTAGGAATAAACTGTTTCCTCATAATAGTCTTCATCTCACCCCAAGTGTTTATAAGACGTTCCTCATTTCTCCTTCTATCTAGCATTACTTGGCCCCACCAAACCACAACATAATCTACAAACTCAGCTATGGATAACTTTACCTTCTTCTCCTTAGTAAGTTATGACACTCAAAAACTAACTCCACTCGTTTCTCTCACTCCAAATATACATCGGGATCAGCCTGCCTTTGGAAAGAAGGTATCTTTATCTTAATGCTACCAAGATCCTTATCCGATCTATCGGGTCTGTCATCCCATCTTCCTCTCTCATGCCTATCCCTATAGTACCTATGATCTCTATTTCCATTACCTCTACCTTTACGATCACCTCTATCACCTTTAATTTGAACCGTATCAACATTAGTGGCATTGTCATCTCCTTCCAAATCTTCTCCATAGAACATCCTATAATCAACTTCAAATTCATTATTACCACTATGCTCTTCTAGAGCTCTCTTTCACTACCCCCTTTGCAAAGTAGCTATTGCCTTATCTTGCCTATCCATTCGATCCCTAATCTTTCCAAACACTATGTTCATCCTTTCAATTTGTTGTTACGTAGCTTTGAGAATGAACAACTCATTACGCTTTTCTCCTCCTTCAAGTTCGTTATCGTTATCCGTAGGCATGATTGACACCTGTAAGAATGTTAGTAAACCGCACAACACTCTCTCACGTGTTTTACTCTAATCACTCATATGTTTGACACTCAATAATTTTGATTTAACTCAACACTCCCCGTCCACACTCAAACTTTCCTCACTAAGTTCTTTATAAAACTAATTGATCACAACAAGGTCACCTTTGAAATAATCGCCCCTGATAGATCTCGACAAAGAAAAAGAAAATGCACACACAAAGAACACAAACGAAATAAGGATCAACAATGACACTAAAATGACGAAATAATGGAAAGTAATATGATTTTAAGAAAAGATCTCGAAAACTACAAAGATCTTGAATTGCAAATAAGGCAAATTAGTATCAACTCACTTCAATCCAAGCAATTTATGGCATTCAATTTTTTTTTTTTGGCACTCTTTGATAGGACCCGATCTAGACCTTCTCTAGACTTTCGTCTAGAGGATCCCACCGGGCACTTCAACGGACCTCCTAAACCTGACTCATCGAATTGGAGAAATCCAAGAAGCGACCCTTAACTCTCGCTTAGCCCGTTTACTTGTTTTAACATAAAACTTTTGACAAGCCCCTTTCTAACTGTACTAGCTAGACGACCTGCCCGGCACCCCACGGTGGCTTTCCAGTTGAGATCTGCTCCGACTAGAAAGTTTCCATGAAGCTAAACCTCTTTCTTATCTGAAAATGTTTGAAACTCTTTTAGTTTTGAAAATGGATAGAAATTTTGTTCGTTGAAAATAACTTTATGAAATTAGATTTTTATGGAAATCCGACAACACAACAACGGTTGTTTTTCTAATGTTTCTACCTTGTAAAAATTTTACAGAACCTGTATAAGTTCATTCAATAGATTTTCTTAAACTAATGGGCCTCAGGCCCTTTTTCAAATACACAATCATTCACAACATGCTTAAAAATTCAATAGTATGGAAATCAACTTAATTAAAATCTTGAAACATCATGCATGACATTCACCATAAAATCCATTATCCAAAACAATATTTACAATATTTGATAAGTCTGAAAACGATAGTAAATACAGTACATGATAACTTGACTATAACTAGTGCAGCGTGGTCACGTCTCTAGTTCGACTGTACGTCCGATGGAGATGTTTTCGCCACGCTGCTCATACCTACACCTGGGGAGGATTTTAATAAAACAGAAAAATAATGGTGAGAATAACTCAGTGAGTGGGTAAATTTAATATAAACTATACTTTTGCTTAAGATAATATTCCTCCCAAAATAGGTTGGAAAAACTATTACTTACTTTACTTTTCTGAAAATTGTAAAACTCATTTTAAATGCGAAAAATACTTTATTAAACTTTTCTTAAATACTTTTCTTGTTTTCTTACTAGCCTATTTGGCAACCCAAGGAAACTTATCCTTCATGACGGTGCGAAGACACGCCATTAGGATTAGGGGAATTCTCACCATGTGTAGTCGTAGATGTGGAAACAACTCTGGGATCGCGATTCCCTCCAACATCAGGCAGATCTATACTATCCCATACGTGCAGAGGGCAACTGACAGACTCGATCCCCCTAAAGTTAGTAACTCCTCCCAACTTGCCATACACGTATGGATTACTTCGGTCGGATTTAACTAGGGACTAGGGTAAACCAAATGCATGTATATATATATAAAATCTCGGCAATATGCTATAATATTGTAATATAACTTTCGTAAATAATATTTCTATGCATGTATATCATTTCAACTTACTCATTTACTTTACTTGAAGAATATATATACATTCATAACATAAATCATTTAAAGCTATACATGCATTGTATGAAATATAATAAAATCGCATTCATATAATAAAATGCATGAAAACTTTTTATAAAATCTACACTCACTACTTGCTTCCAAATAATTTATCACCATTTCTCGTTATGGATCTCGTCCACTCGCTAGTTCACCTACAATTGGTTTCGATCGAGATTTCGTTAAAACACGGCTCGTGCAAACACTAAACTTAAATTACACGGGGATCTCTAATCACGACATTTCAAGCGGTTATCCTCACACAATAACAATACGGAAACACTAATATTCCCACGCGGAAACTATCTCGAAACCAATTCATTATCGCAACATAATCTAATCGAAACTTTGCGATTTCGTAACCACAACAATGCCATTCGAATCTAAATCAATATCATCGAAATCACATTCTAATGGATTCAACAAAAAGAATATTTGTATCTAAATGAATAATGTAAAACTTAAGCGATTTCGACAATTTATCGCGAATTATCCTTTTTGACGTTTTACGTGATTATTTCGTTTCCAATCAAACTTATCGTCAATACAACTTGTAACTTCACTCAATTCATGGAAAACGAAGATCCAAACATTTCAAAACACAATCATTAAAATCATGGCAGCATACTACATGATTATTCATTTTTCGTTTCGACTCCGAAAATCAACGATTTAATATAATCGTGCGCAACGAAAACTATCCGATTAACTTTAATATATTTCAAACTATCATAACATCAACATTTACCACTTTAATGAGCTTAATCACACAACATGGTAGCTTGTTAACACCATATACAAATTCACAATCGACACGAATATCGCAAACTAAATCACATTTGCATTCGCGGAAAACTTATCCGAATCGCTCAGAAATGATTTCTCAATATCCGAACGATTATTCGATACTTTAAAACACGCCAACAATAATCATTTTTCACAACAACGGATGTGAATTTAACAACACAACATAACAGCCCCTATATCTCATTATAATAGCCCATAAGTCAATTTCGCAATATAACAACCATCGACAATTTCATTCGGATTTACAACCAAACAATATCGAGCGAACTTTCACACTAACGAGGTTCTAAATCCTAAAACCTAATCATAACATAATCAAAAATCATTCTCAACTCATCCTAATCATTGTTCATCCAAACAAAATCAATAAAACTCATAATACCTTTCGAAATTCAATTCGAAACTTCGAAATGATTACGCAAAGGTGCTGCCTACAACAATGCTTTTATCCGCGAGCTCTCTTCAATCCAAATTGACATGCAACCAATGAAACCTATTCGAAACGTCATAACAAAACCAAACGGGACAACACTTACCTTTGTGTGAGCTGTTCTTCACTTCGAAATAGTCCCCACGCGTCTGCGACTGCAAAATGACGCTAAGGAGTCACTCACGGCAGCAAGTTCACTCCTTTTCACCTGCATGCACAAACTGGATCACTTAAAACAGCCCTCAAACTCCTTCAACGCAAGCAACCCTCTCGGTTTTTGCTTTTCTTGACTCATAGTCCACACACACACACACATTTAAGCTGAAATCACTTCAATGGCACTCAAAAACTCACCTTTGCATGTGCTAATTTTCTTTAAAAACAGCACCCAAACATCCTTGACAGCAAGTTAACGCCAAATGGAAACTCACGGCAACAGCTCAATCACGGCGGCAGCAGCAGCTCACTCACGGTAACAACAGCTCACTCACGGCAGCAAGAGCTCACTCACGGAGACCCCTCCTTGCTGCTCTTCCACTACACGGTCTGGTTCCACTTCTTCTTGCATGCACGATCAGCTTGTCCTCTTGGTTTGCTTTCTGGTCTGCACTGGATAGCTCACGGGTAGCTTGTTGCACTTCCACATCCACACCAGCTTACGGCTTCTCTCTATGTGCACGACATGGGCTGCGTTGCTTTTGGTTTTTCTTGGATCTATATTTGCATGCACGAGCTCTCTCTCTCTCACACGATCTCTCGGTGTCTCACACTTGGGCTCTCGGTTGATTGAAAATGGGTGACCAAATGCATGAGTTGAGCTACTCTTCAATGGTTCTCTCTCGGATTTGCATGCTTGAGCTGATCTCTCTCTAAGACTCTCCTTCTCTATCTCTTACTGTCGATTTTTGAAGACAAAAGGGGGGTCGAATGGTGGCTTTTGCTTGAGCTTTTCTCTCAATCTAACTCTCTCGGGTTTGAATGTAAATAGTGACCAAATTGGTTAAATGTGTTTCAAACTTCACTTCTAATTTTATATATATTTAGCTTGCTTCCTCATGACAAGTGTCCCTCATTTACTATACACAACTAACATTTGTCTTGCTCATTTCTTTACATGTGCGACATATATCCTTCATGCGTGGATTTCGCTTGCCACTTGCTTTCCATGCTTCCCATTCCGCTTTCGATTCCAAGTTCGAATCTGTTTCCATCCGTCCGTCCGTGAATTTGCTTATGACTCAATTTCGTTTTCGCACAATCGGAATTATTTTTTAATTTCGAATCCATCTCCACGTATTCGAAATTATTTTATTATTTCTTTTCTAAAAATATTTCGGATGACCCGGAATTGAAGAAAAATATTTTTCCGATCGAAAACACGATCCATTGAAAAATAATTCATTTTTCGACGAGCGAGATTTTGAGTTTTACAACTTTTCTCTTTCTTTAAAAATAGTTGGGTTGGTGTAAATTTTTCGCATTTTCTTAAAACGAAGTTTATAAAAATTTTGACAGCATAGCGGCTGTAATTTGAACATTTCCAAAATTTGACCTACATAAAAATACACTTCGAACTATCATTGATCATCTCCCAACTTCTTTTATTCCACAAACATGTAATTTCACATATTTACATTTTCACAAACATACAATTTCAACAACATACAATTTTATAAACGTTTCGAATACTTTGCATGTAAACCCCTATATTCGATTTTATGTTTCCTAGCCTTAGAAACTAAGTTATCGAATAAAAAGGACAAAATGATCATTTAGTGAATAAAAAAATATATATATAATATAAATGGATGGCAAGATTGTAAAACTTTAGTTTAGTAAGTTAATAATTCAATTATATGAAAAAAATGAGACAAATGATCATTGATTTTTATTAGTAAATAACATAACTAAGGGTAATTTTGTAAATCCAACAAGTCAATAGAGGATATGGTGGTCATTTAGCAAAAAGGTGGCCATATAATACACCACTTAGTCACTTTTTAATTCAAAATGAAGAAGTAGGCGTGAGAAACAAAAATAGAAGAGAGAGTTCAGAGGGAGAGCATGAGATTGAAGGAAATTAGAGGGGGAGAAGAACAAGTGATATTTTCAACCAATTTTCAAGCTTCCAAGCAATTGTTCTAGTTGATCCCAAGCCAAAACATCAAACCCTAAGCATAGATAAAGTAAGATCTCATCTTCTCCATAGACTTTAATGTGGTGGAAATGTGTAAAAGCATGATGTTGGGTTTGTGTGACATGATGATGGATTAGTTTGTTTACTTGATGTGTTATTGGTGAGATTTTGATGTAAATCAATGTTATAGTTATAAGTTGTTAAAAAGGGAACTTGAATGATGTAAAAAAAATGGTAGGTTAGGGTTATGGGAGAAACCCTAACTTGTGATTTAAATTGTTAGAAAAGCAAAAGTAGTTGTAGATTAAGTGTTTGATGAAAAACTTATGAGAGATAGTTTTGTAAAAACTTGAAAGTTTTACTCTAGAATGAGTGTGTGGGTGTGTTATGGCTGTGAAGATCAGTGGAAAACCTCTGAGATTAGATGGTTTTGAACCCAAATTTTACCATAAATAAGATTAGGAAGATAAGTAGAAAAGATAGAAGTTCAATGGAAGTGGTTTTGAGCATATTAGAAATCCCGAGCTTAATGAAGGGTCAGTAGAGACCTGACTTGTTTTAGCTTATTTGGGGTTGTTCTACACCTCAAAACATGCCTCGGGAACATAGAAAACCGTAGGAATTGGAACGGAATCATTCCGATAAAAATTGGCGAAGTTATGGCAAAAATAGTGCGCGTAGAAAGTGTCATAGAGTAAAAGTGGAATCCCGAGCTCAAACCATGAGCTAGAGAAAACCTGACCAAGTCTGACATGTATGGGGGTGTTCTACACCTCAAATGATGCCTAGGAATGATATAAAACCATAGAAATTGGAATGGGATCGATCCGATAAAAATTGACGAAGTTATAGCCAAAATAGTGGGCGTAGGAAACCGAGATGTGTAATAGCGATGCAAATGCATTCGTTGATGCCCAAAATAGATGTATTCAGTCATAATTAGGTAAAAGAACCTTAGATACGAAAGAAAAACCATCGTCGCTTGTCCGATGTAAAAACTCGCTTTGAAAAGTGCCCAAAATGGGGCGTTTTGCCTAGATTGACATAGCAAACGATGGAGTTTCTCGACGAAACTTTACGGGCGACTTAGTTATGCGATAAGGAGACGCTAGAAAAAGGAACGGAGGTGAAACCATGGCTGGTTTCAATTCAGTTTTTCGTGGTCAACCGTATAGTTAAAAAGTTGACTTTTTGTTTTAAGCTTCCGGAGACCAAACGAAACATAGAGGGATGATCCTAGGGGTCTAGAAGTAAGACTTTTACAAAGAAACCAAATTTTGAGAGCCTCGATCGAGTCAAAAATCGAGTTGGGAAAGTGTGGTGTAATGAGTTTTCAATGTATTGGAAACTCTATTTTTATTAGTTTTAGCTAAGAAAGTGAGTAAGTTATAACGAGACTATGATGTGTAGGTGACGAGCACGCGGACGAGACGCGAGAGGCTCTTTGAGGCATTGAGAGCGTTGGGATCGAGGTAAGTGTCCTTCACTTCACTTACATCTAGTTGATTTCCATTTATATGGCAATGATAAAATATATTGTTTCAAAGAGTTTTGCAAAATGGTTTTCCAAAATCATAAGTTTTATGTTGAGTAATGAGTTATGCCTAAAATCTAGAAATGAGATTCGAAGGTTAAAGTAAGTTGCAAAAAGGCTTAAAAGTAAGGCAAAGTAAAGTTGAATTTAGACCCATGTGCATGTTGTGATACGATGTAGAGAATTCCGTATCTAATTGTAGGTGATGAGTAAATTGCACTACAAAATGCAATGTAGAAAATTCTGCATGTAGTTGCGTAAAGTATAAGTTATTGGCACTACAACGGCGATGTAGAAAATTCCGCGTTGTGGTTACCTAGAGTTGAGAAAGTTCGCCCTACGTCGCGATGTAGCAAATTCCGTGCGTAGTGGCTTTGCACATGGTTGTCTTATGAGAAATGGTTTTCAAAAGAAAAAAAAAATAATTATAATCGATTATTTTCTAAGTAATGTCTATGCGAAGTTATACCTTTATTTATATATTGCCTAACCTCTCTTTGTTTTGTGTAGCTTGTATATTTTAGTAGACGTTGGCACGGACGCTCTTGCATCAAAGACATTATTTTAATTAACTTTAGGTGGGAAAAATAATGAGACGAACTATATGGATGTTAATGTATTTTGATATTGTGTACATGTGTATATGTGGAATCAAATAACTATATGTTGACATGAGATACTTGACGGATTATAAATCATATTTTGATATGTGTATATAAATGAATCATTACACTTGATATGCACATATTGCACAAGGTACATATTTCATATAAGTATGAGTTGTTATATGTCAATTACATATGTGAATTATGTTGTAAAAGAATTGCATGTTTGTGAAATGAATGAAAAATGCATGTTTGAGATTGAAAGAAGTTGGACGGTGATCAAAATAGTTCGAAGTGTATTTCTTATGCAGGTTGATTTTGGAAATGTTAAACTTACAGCTGTTATGCTGTCCGATTTTTATAAAATTAGTTTTCAATCAAACGCGAAAAAATTCACACCGTTTCAACTATAGTTATAAGAAAATTAAAAAAAAAAAAATTAGCTTACAACGAGTAAACCGGTTAATTTAAAGTAAAGGGGTTCGCTTCCCGGATTTCTCCAATCCGACAAGTCGGGTTCGGGGAGTCTGTTGAAGTGCCCGGTAGGATCCTCCAGATAAGAGCTTAGAAAAGGTCTGGCTCGGGTCCTGTCATTGCATGTGCCTCAAATGCGAGTGTTGCAACAATATATATACATGTCAAAACAATAGTTACAAATATTATACACATTCATATTTAAATTAATCAATCTTTTAATTAACATATTTACAACATCCAAGTTTGTTCGATGTTTATGCAATGCATCAAGGCGATGCCCACCTAAAGTATCCGAGGAGGTTTTTTATGTACAAAATCACCTGCACGTCACCTAAATAAATATACAAGCTACACCAAAAACAAAGGCGTTAGTTCAAGCATATGAAAATAACAAGAATATATTCACATAAAAATTAAAACTTAACAATTCCATTTTCGATTTTTAAAACTTTTCCTTTTTAAAACACACCATGTATATCCCTAAAAACACTCTATCCATCATGAGGTGATTTCAACTAACACCAATCGTGAAGCTAATGAGATATCTCGACTACTACGATGCAAAATTTACTGCATCGCAAGCGTGTAGTGTGAAATGATCTCAAATCTGAGCAACCACAATGCGAGATTTTTTGCATCGCAATTGTAGTGCTGAAACTCTGGGTGACTACAAGTAGAATGTACTACATCGTAACGTAGTGCCAAACTATGAATCTAAACGACTACGTGCGGAATTGTCTATACCGCAACGTAGCACTAGAAACTTTAGGAACTAAGCAACTACAACGAAATTTTCTACATCGTTGTGTAGTGCTAATACTATGTGAGCTAAGCGACTACGGACGGAATTTTTTACATCGTCACGTAGCGCTAAATTTCATATAGTCTAAGGGTATATACATGGGTTTTGAAACTATTTTACTAAGTGCAAAAGCACAAAACTTTCTACTTTTCATACTCTTAAAATCTTCTCAATTCATATTGTGGAGTCCAGGATTTGCCTATACTGGGTCGTCCCTTCAGGCTTGCCCAGGTTTGCCCCGCAACCCCCACTCACTAGGAACTGTCCCTGGCCAAGGGATTTGCTTCGCCTCCCCAGCTGCTCGAACCCACCACCTGGCCATTGGTTAAATGAATTCTTAGAGCAAAGCTGGTACCAATTGAGTCAATTGGTACCAGCTTTCCTCTAAGAATCCATTTAACCAATGGCCAGGTGGTGGGTTCGAGCAGCTGGGGAGGCGAAGCAAATCCCTTGGCCAGGGACAGTTCCTAGTGAGTGGGGGTTGCGGGGCAAACCTGGGCAAGCCTGAAGGGACGACCCAGTATAGGCAAATCCTGGACTCCACAATAAAAAGGCGCCTTTTTATTGTGGCATCCGGGATTTGCCTATACTGGGTCGTCCCTTCAGGCTTGCCCAGGTTTGCCCCAGCATGCCCACTCACTAGGAACTGTCCCTGGTCAAGGGATTTGCTTCGCCTCCCCAGCTGCTCGAACCCACCACCTGGCCATTGGTTAAATGGATTCTTAGAGCAAAGCTAGTACCAATTTATGGGGTCCTTCCTACTCCAACTCCTACACTTTACTATGATATTCAAGCACATTTTAAGGCCTATATTAACCCAATTTAACGGTGCTTCCTTCAGCCCTCTATAGTTTATATTACAACTTAATTTTGGTCTCACCTACACTTTTTCACATTTTACACTTAAACTAGTCATACAGATTTATCTTTGATCTGATCTTTAAAATTCCAATTTCTTTGTAAAATTTTCACTTTTAGACTCCTAGAATCATCCCCATATAGTCCTTATAATTTTTGAAGGCCCGCAACGAAAAATAAAAAATGTAAGCCTCTTTTGACACCCCATACCAGAATACAACGCACAGCCCTGCTCGGGGCTTTGTTTTCTGTCGTTCTTTTTCCTACGGTCCTCTTATCTCACATTCTGGTCACTCATAAAATTTCAATGAAAAATTCTATCGTTTGCTATGTTAAATCTAAGAAAAACTCCCTTTGTTAGGCATATTTTGATACACATTTTTGCATCCTACATGCAAAAAATTCAATTCTTTCGTATTTAAAGTTATTTTACCTAATTATGATCGAATACATTCATTTCGGGCATCGAAGAATGCATTTGCATCCTTATTTCACTTTAAGATTTCTTGCGCGCACTATTTTAGCCATAACTTCGTCAATTTTTATCGCAATGATTCCATTCCAATTCCTATGGTTTGCTATGTTCCTAAGGCACGTTTTGAGGTCTAGAACACTTCCAAATAAGCTTGAATAGGTTAGGTCTCTACAGCTCCTTTATCAAGCTCGGGATTTTCACTTAACTCTATGCTTCTCCTTTTGCAATTCTATGTCTTTCCTTTTCAAATTCTAATTTTCCTAAAGGCTTTCATGACATCAAATATGCATAATTTAAAGCTTAAAAGGATAGAAATACAATGGGATTATACCCCTTCATTGGCCATGACACACACCAAACACTCATATGTCATTCTTTTCAATTTTTCATGCTATATTTCTTTCAATCAAATTATCGAACACTTAATTTACAACTACCTTTACTTCTCAACAACTTAAATTACAAGTTAGGGTTTCTCCCATAAACCCTAACCTACCATTTTTACATCATTATTTGTCATTCAAGTTCCCTTTTTATTCCTCACTCACTAAAGTATAGATTTGCTTCAAAATCTCATCAACCACATACTATGAAAACAACTAAATTCATCATCATATCACATAACCCAACTACTTTCATATTGGATAGAAAAGATGGAAAATCACATAAAACTTGAAGAAAGTGATGAGATTTTACCTAGCTTTCACTTAAGGTATGATACTCTAGCTTGGATCAAGAAGAAAAATGGATTTGAAGCTTGATATAAGATGAAAATTGCTTGCTTCTTCTTCCTACTGCAGTAGCCGAATTGCTCCCCCCCTCTCTCTCGGTTTTACTTCCAATTTTCTGTACCTATCTCATGCAAGCTTCACTTTATATAGTCTTCCTCTTAACTTACAATTTTGCCCTTGAAAAATCTCAAAAATGGCCACCAAATCCTTGAGTTAGTGGAATCCACATGCTAATCTCTCATTGGTCCATTCCATGTCACTTAGATTGTACTTCTTTTGTTCTTTCACTCCACTGCATGCATTCTTCTTTCTTTTGCACGCCACTTCATGTATTCTACTTCCTCTTTCACTCCACTTCATGTATCCATTCTCATATTTTCCAAGTTCCTAATTTACCCTTAGTGCGTTTCATTTATTTTTTCATCTAATAAATTCTAAAAATATTCTATGCTTCTCAAGTCCTCAAATTGACAATGCACTACTCTAATTAAAAAATGAAGACTCTCGATTGCATGCTTAAACACATTTAAATGGGTGTAAATTCATGAATATCCATATACACTTAAATTATAATTTACTCAAATAACCTTTATAATTTAATTCCAAGTTCTAAGTCAATAAAATCCCAAAAATATTCTATGGTCACCTAATCATCAAATTGACCATGGATACTCTAATTGAATGTCTAACTAATAAATCTTGAACTTCAAAAAAATTCCAAACGGCCTTCGGATCATTATTATTTTTAATAACTCAAAAAGGACGTTTTAATAATTTTCGTTCGGACAGTTCGAAATCTATTCAAATGAACTATTTTTAATCCATTATTCATTCTGGAGTTTTTAAATCCTAAAGTAAAATTTTTGAAATTTAGTATTCATTCAGACACTATTTATCCAAAGTCACTATTCACACGAAAAATTAATATTCATCCAAAATTAAAGGTTAGGGTATTACACTCTTTTTTTCTGATACTTTCTTCTTTTTTTTTCTCTCTTTTTTTATATATTTTTTATTTTTTTAAATCAAACTAGAATACACAACTAAATTGATTGTAAATTGTGGAGTTGAACCAAAAACTTATTTTTCTTAATAAAACTAGAATGCGAAACTAAATGGATTGGAAATTGTGGAGTTGAAAAAAAACAAGATATTGATATGAATCTTGCAAATTAAGAAATAAATATGATGATGAATCAAGAATTCAAGAAACCTTAGAATGCGTTTGTAAGAATCTTGATTGTTGATGCGGTTCAAGTGCAAAATATAAAGATTCAAACCAAGATTGTTGTATTCGATCAAGATAGATAGTGATGTGCAGACTACAAGAAACTGAAGAATATATATATATATATATATATATATATATATATGACAGATAAACGAAGTTGGCGTGCAATACCACAAGACACAAAAATACAAAGAATGCTAATTGAATGATGGGTGATTATGTGTACCACTAAAAGACAAAATAAGGAAGATATACATTTAAAATTGATTTATTTTGGTACTGCAGTTCAATGGATGGTGATGTGGTTCATAAGATACAAAAGGCAAATAAATTGGTGATCATATATAAATTGTTGTGCGGCAAAATCAAAAGCAAATAAAATATTGAGATGATATTAGATGCTTGGACATGCAGAATACTAAGACTAGAAGCAAATATGGATTGATGGATGATGAGATAATTTCCAACAACAAATTAAATCAAATAACAAAAAAAATAATCAAACCTGAATTAATTAACCAAAGTTTTGATACCAACTGAAGCGAACCCCGTATATAACGATACGACACTCATGATCAAATTGAAACACAACCCCAAAAAAGTTAAGTTAGATTATAGAAAATCTTTGACCCTCAATATTAGAGAACCAAGAACCAAATATATAACGACGCCACTCTTAAGAAAGAGATGGGAGATAAGTCAAGGCTGATGAATCAAGAACAATTCTTAATAATACAATCTCAAAGTTCTCTAAAAAGACAATGGAGAAAAGTTAAAACTTTATTCAATAATCGTCTGATTAAAATTTTAAATTTAATAAGTTTTTTTATAGGCATACAATCGTAAATCTAATAGGAAATCAAAATAAACTCTTAATCCTAAATCTAATAGGAAACTAACAAAAATCTTAATTTAATTAACCCTACACAATTAGTCTTCTAAACACACCCACATGGGGCTTTTAATACAATTAAATGTCTCAACTCAATAATTAAAAGCCTAATATAAAATTAAATATATTAAACTAATTTAAAACCCAGCTCATAATATAAATTAAGTTTAAATTAATACAAACAAATAAATAACACCCAATTTGTATTAAAATTGCTATTCAAACCTCAAGATTGATGTTCTAGGACTGAGTCTTGAACTTGAATGATATTTTGAAGCCTCAATGACCCCTCTAAGCCGTCCAAGTCATGTTGTATAAGACTCTTTGTAAGCCCTCACCCAGATTTATTATTTTACAGTATTAGAAACCTTCGAATTAAGTTACGGTCGAATCATAGGCCTCCTGTAATATTATTTGAGGTTGATTATATTTTCGTATCGCAAGTCGGATATCGTTTGGCTGACCCCGGTACGAATACAAAGTGATTTGAAAATTCAAACCCAATTAACTTATGGATTTGGTGTGAGTGGTGTGAGTATTACATGGAATGAGCTTGAATAAAAGTCAAAGCCATGTCACTAGAATTGCACCAATGAATGGATGACAAATTAAAATTTAAATATGAATTATCATAAATTAGTTGTCATGCAATAATGACTAAATGATTAGTTTTAATTCATGGATTACTAAAATGCCCTTTTATGGAAAATTCCATGAGATGAGTTAGTGACAATTTTGTGGTAGTATAAAGGGCATTTTTGTCTCATGTAAGTAGCTATAAATGCATATAAGTGATGAGCACTTAGAAGGCATTTCATTGATCGGTCAACAAGCAAGAAAAGCAACAAAATGAGATGAAACAAAAGAAGTGGACGGCAACTACAAGAAAAAAGGGACATCATGGTCATTGTTGCAAAAGTCACCTATATATATAATTGACACTTAGCAAAATTCTTATAAAATAAGACACAAATGCCGTGAGAAAGATTGAGAGAGTGGGAGACATAGTGAGGGCAAGGAAGAGTGGAGAAGGAGAAGTGAAACCAAGCTTTCCTAAGGTCATTTTGAAGCTTCCAAATCCAACTTTGAACAAATCCAAGATAGGATAGCAAATCCCTAGAAACAACAAGGTGAGATATTATCACTTTATTTAAGTTAATGATAGTTGGGAATTTTATGGATATGTTGTAGTGATTAGTTTTTGATGTGTTTAGATGAAAGTTGTATTTTAAAGCAAGTGTAGAATCTTAATCAAGGAAAAGGGTAACTTTGATGGTAGGAAATCATGCATGAAATTTGAGTTAGGGTTTATGGAGAAACCCTAGAGATTGCTTGAAGTTTGTTGAGAGTGTGTTAAGTGATGAATAATATGTTTGATAAAATGCTTGAGAGATTTTTTAAACAAAAATCATACAAAATGAAAGTAGTTGACGAATATGTGAATATGTGTGAGTCACAGCCTCATGAAGGGGGTATGTGATCTCATTGAATTGGATGCTTATGACCTTGAATTGATATATATATGATGTCCTAAAAATCTCTAGATAAGTTAGAATTGAAAAAGGATAACATAGAGCCAAGTTGGGACTCACGAGCTAGATGAAGGGCTGACATTGACCTGACCTATTCTAGCTTATCTGGGGTTGTTCTACACCTCAAATGATGCCTAGGAGTCATAGGAAACCATAGGTTTTGGAACGGATCGATTCCGATAAAAATTGCACAAGTTATGCGCAAAATAGTGTAAATTTTTGCAATCCCGAGCTCAAACCATGGGCTGGAGATAATCTGGGCAAAACTGACCTATATGAGGATGTTCTACACCTCAAATGATGGTTAGGAGTCATAGAAAACTATAGGTTTTGGAATGGAATCATTCCGATAAAAATTGACGAAGTTATAGCCAAAATAGTGGGCGTAGGAAACCGAGATGTGTAATAGCGATGCAAATGCATTCCTTGATGCTCAAAATAGATGTATTCGGTCATAATTAGGTAAAAGAACCTTAGATACGAAAGAAAAACCATCGTCGCTTGTCCGATGTAAAAACTCGCTTTGAAAAGTGCCCAAAATGGGGCGTTTTGCCTAGATTGACATAGCAAACGATGGAGTTTTTCGACGAAACTTTACGGGCGACTTAGTTATGTGATAAGGAGACGCTAGAAACAGGAACGGAGATGAAACCATGGCTGGTTTCAATTCTGTTTTTCGTGGTCAACCGTATAGTTAAAAAGTTGACTTTTTGTTTTAAGCTTCCGGAGACCAAACGAAACATATGGGGATGATCCTAGGGGTCTAGAAGTAAGACTTTTACAAAGAAACCAAAATTTGAGAGCCTCGGTCGAGTCAAAAAAATCGAGTTGGGAAAGTGTGGTGTAGTGAGTTTTCAATGTATTGGAAACTCTATTTTTATTAGTTTTAGCTATGAAAGTGAGTAAGTTATAACGAGACTATGATGTGTAGGTGACGAGCACGCGGACGAGACGCGAGAGGCTCGTTGAGGCATTGAGAGCGTTGGGATCGAGGTAAGTGTCCTTCACTTCACTTACATCTAGTTGATTTCCATTTATATGGCAATGATAAAATATATTGTTTCAAAGAGTTTTGCAAAATGGTTTTCCAAAATCATAAGTTTTATATTGAGTAATGAGTTATGCCTAGAACCTAGAAATGAGATTTGAAGGCAAAAGTAAGTTGCAAAAAGGTTTAAAAGTAAAGCAAAGTAAAGTTGAATTAAGACTCATGTGCATGTTGTGATATTAGCATCTTGGCACTACGCGGCGATGTAGAAAATTCCGCTCGTAGTTGTCAAGGTTGATTGCAATGTGATACGATGTAAAAAATTCCGTATCTAATTGCAAGTGATGAGTAAATTGCACTACAATATGCGATGTAGAAAATTCCGCATGTAGTTGCGTAAAATATAAGCTATTGGCACTACAACGGCGATATAGAAAATTCCGCGTTGTGGTTACCTAGAGTTGAGAAAGTTCGCCCTACGTCGCGATGTAGCAAATTCCATGCGTAGTGGCTTTGCACATGGTTGTCTTATGAGAAATGGTTTTCAAAAGAAAAAAATTAAAATCGATTATTTTCTAAGTAATGTCTATGCGGAGTTATACCTTTATATATATATTGCCTAACCTCTCTTTGTTTTGTGTAGCTTGTATACTTTAGTAGACGTTGGCACGGACGCTCTTGCATCAAAGACATTATTTTGATTAACTTTACGTGGGGGAAATAATGAGACGAAATATATGGATGTTAATGTATTTTGATATTGTGTACATGTGTATATATTGAATCAAATAATTATGTGTTGACATGAGATACTTGACGGATTATAAATCATATTTTGATATGTATATATAAATGAACCATTACACTTGATATGCACATATTGCACAAGGCACATATTTCATATAAGTATGAGTTGTTATATGTTAATTACATATGTGAATTATGTTTGTAAAAGAATTGCATGTTTGTGAAATGAATGAAAAAATGCATGTTTGAGATTGAAAGAAGTTGGACGGTGATCAAAATAGTTCGAAGTGTATTTCTTATGCAGGTTGATTTTGGAAATGTTAAATTTACAGCCGTTATGCTGTCCAATTTTTATAAAATTAGTTTTCAATCAAACGCGAAAAATTCACACCGTTTCAACTATATTAAAAGAAAATAAAATTTTTAAGCCTAAAACGAGTAAACCGGTTAAGTAAAGTAAAGGGGTTCGTTTCCCGGATTTCTCCAATCCGACAAGTCGGGTTCAGGGAGTCCGTTGAAGTGCCCGACGGGGCCCTCTAGACAAGAGCCTAGAGAAGGTCTGGTTTGGGTCTTGTCACTCTTGGGCCAAATCTCTTGAATAAGCCCATTTAAAGTTTCCTTCATCCTTTTAGCTCTAGCTCTTGTAATAGGTCCTCCATTGGTGCTCAAAGAATCCATAAGCTTGCTTTCTTGGTTTTTATGACTTTGAGGATTAGATTTAATCACTGTATAATATTGTGTTTTTAAGGTTTGATTTCGAATCTAATTAAGATTTTAAGGAATTTATGAATTTGTGCAAGATTAAGAACTAGTTACAACGTTGATATATTATAATCAAGTTAGGTAGTTGAAAGTATTATTGTTATTGGTGATGAATATGATGAAGAATGTTATCTATACTAGTGTTACTACATTGATGGTATGTAACATCCTCCACACGATTTCCATTAAAATAGAAACTGAGTCGAAGGATGATTACCTTACTGGATTTATTCATTATTGTTATACATAAATGTACTATTATTTTTTAAAAAAATTTGGTAGAGTTTTTTCTATTTTTTGAAAATCCAAAATTTAAAAACGTGCAAGAAAAAAGATAACACTTCTAAAATTTTCTTTTTTCAACTTCTAATTCGGGTCCTCCATTTGACTCCAAAATCACTCCACCACACAAACATTTATAAATACAACATTTGATAGAAATCATATTCATAAAAGTAATTGCCAATTAAAAGATAATTAATAAATTTATTTACAGAATTATTTTATAATACCAAAACTTTTTATACCATTGATATATATATTATCATTTACAAACTATCATGAATACATATTAGTATACATTTATACATGCATGTCAATGCACGTTAACAAAAATACATAGTGCACAAAAGTATAACTACCCAAATGTGGACAAATGTGACTCGCGACAATTGCTGTAGATATCTCCTTTTTAGTCTTTATCTACAATGCCAAAATTTTCCAACCTACGCGTGGAAAACACAATGCACTAAATATTTTTACTTAGTGAGTGTATACTTGATTTAAAAGTTACCAAACTTTATTACACAACAACATAATCTCACATTTTCAACTTTTTTTTTTTTTTTTTTCAGATTTCAGAATATGACAAAATAAAAAATGAATAACCAATGAAATTTAAAAATCAATTTTAACAACCATTCTTAAGCTTTATCAAAAGTTCACTAATTAATCAATTTCCTAACATTTACATATATAAAATATATAAAATTATTTCTTTCCAATTATAACTACACAATTTTCACCAAATAATTTTCACTTTCTCAAAATACAAGTCGTAATTTAATTTTTCACAAATTTTCAAACTTGTACAAATAAATTACAAAGAACTCAAATTACAAATGAATGCACGTATAAAATACAACAGTTGTCATTTTCAACGATCTCAACACGGTTTTCTTTTATATTTTTAAGCACCATTCATAAACACTGATACGATACCGTGGATAGGATTTGGGTTTCCTGACATCGACCACTTGGTGGCTGGCTATCCTTTAGAATAAACTGACAGGCCCCTTTCTAACTACTAGCTAGGCGACCTGCCCGGCAACCCCACGGTGACTCCCTAGTCGAGATCTGCTCCGGCTGGAAAGTTTCCGAGGAGCTAAGCCTCATTTCTGTTCTAAAATACTTGAAATCCTTTTAGTTTTGAAAATGGGTGGGAATTTTGTTCGTTGAAAATAACTTTATAACAACAGGATTTTTATGAAAATCCGGCAGCACGACGGCTATTTTTCTAAAATTCCACCCTGTGAAATGCTTTACAAAACCTGTATAATTGTATTCACAAACATTTCAATAATCAATAGGCCTCAGGCCCTTTTCAAACTCATAATCATGCAATAATACGGAAGCAACTTGAGTAAAATCTTAAAACGACATGCATGATATTTACAATGAAATCCTTAATTCAAAGTAATATTTACAAAACTAGAAAATCTGGAAAATGATAGTAAATACAATACATGATGCTATGACTAGAAAATAGTGCAGTCTGGTCGCGTGTCTAACTAGCCTGTACGTCCGAAGGAGATACGTCTGACTTGCTACTCGTACCTGCACCTGAGGGAGGATTTCCAAGAAAGACAGGAAAAACAGTGGTGAGAATAACTCAGTGAGTGGGTAAGTTTACATAAACTATGCTTTTGCTTAAAATACTATTTCTCCCGAAAATAGATTGGAAAACTATTACTTACTTATTATTTCTGAAAACTGTAAACTTGATTTAAAATGTGCGAAAGTTATTTATCAAACTTTTCTTAAAACTTTTCTTATTTTCTTACTAGCCTATCTGGCAACCCAGGGAAATCTTGTCCTTCGTGACGGTGCGAAGACACGCCACTAGGATAGGGGAACTCTCACCATGTGTAGTCGCAGATGTGGATACAACTCTGGGATCGCGATTCCCTCCAACATCAGGCAGATCTACACTATCCCATACGTGCAGAGGGTGACTGACAGACTCGATCCCCCCAAAGTTAGTAACTCCCCCCAACTATCGTACACGTATGGAATACTTTCGGCCGGGTGTAATCTTAGGGGCTAGGGTAAACCATAGGCATATATAAAATTGAAATCTCGGCAATAAGCTATAATATCGCAAAATAACTTTCACAAACAATATCTTGATGCATGTATATGATCTCAACTCATTCATTTACCTTACTTAAAAAATATATATATATATATATGCATATACTCATAGCATAACTCATTTAAAAATATACATGCATTCATAGGAAATGTAATGATATCATAAAAGCTTACTCGAATATCAAAACAATTCACGTGCTAAATGATTCACATTTATATAATAAAATGTATGAAAACTTTTAAAAATCCACACTCACAACTTGCTTCCAAAATACTTATCACCGCTTCCCGATACGGCTCTCGTTCTATTTCCGATTCACCTACAATTGATTTCGATCGAGATTCCGTTAAAACATAACTTGTGCGCAACCAAACTTTAAGCCATACTAGGATTTATAAACACAATAATTCAAGCGACTATCCTCACACGATAACATAACGGAAAACTCATATTTGCACGCGAAGACTATTTCAAACCGATTCGTTATCGCGACTTAAACTACTCGAAACTCTACGGTTACAAAACCGATAACTATGCCATTTGAATCTAATGTAACATTATCAGAATCAGATTCCAATGAATTCACTAAACCAATTATTCGAAACCAAACAACAACTTAAAGGTTACGCGATTTCACTAGTCATCGCGATTTATCGATTTTACGCGCTTCGCGCGATTTAAAAACTATCCAATTAACTTATTTAAAACTTGAACTATCCTCACTTCAACTGAAACACTTTAAGGGGCTTAATAACAATCTCGGGGCAGCGAGATAACATTCACAATCCTTTTATATTCGACAACGAAAATCACAAACTAACAATGCTCGCATTCGCGGAAAAATCAACCGAATCGCTCGGAAACGATTTCTAAATGTCCGAATGATTATCCAATACTTTAAAACACTTTAATACAATCCATTTTCCACGACCACAAACGCGAAACCAAAAGTATAACTCAACAGCCCCTAAATATCTCATAACAGCCCATAAACAACATTCAACGAATACGATCGATGATAAAAACACAATCGCAACATCAACGAGCGAACCTCCGCACTAACGACGTTTCCAATCCTAGTCCCAAACATAATATCATCAATTATTTCAACTCAATTCACATATTCACTTTACAAATTACCAAAACGTCTCAACAAAGAATATGGGGCAGCACTTACTTTACCAGATTCGCTTCGAAATAACTTTCGAGCAAGTGCGACAACGACGAATCTCTAGCGGCAGCAAGCTGTCTCGCTCCACCAGCCAGCTATCCTCTCTTGTTGCTGTTCCACTTCAAGTCTGGATGTTGATTTTAGCTTGACAGCAGCTGCTTGGCAGCAGCTACATCAACGTTGACAACACACAGCTCAACGGCGACAGCAACGGCAGCAAGTTCACGATGGTAGCAGCTTGGACAATGGCAGCAACTCAGCTCGGCTCCAGCTTGGCAGCAACTCAGCTCACGGCAGCAGCAGCTGGAGCTTCACGGTGACAACGGCAGTTGCTTCAACACCTCACGCCAATAACTTCTCTCACCGGCGACCATGGCAGCGACTTCAACTACTCCTAGCTTGCATGCACGGGCTGGGACTCCAGATCTGTCCTTGCATGTATGATCTGCTTGCTCCAGCTTGTTCCTAGCTTGCTCAGATGTTACATGCAGCTGCTGGAATGAAGATTACTCTCAGATCTGGTCTTGCATGCGTCCTGATGCTTCAGATCTACTCGCTCCTTCTTCATGCATCATCGCGGTCTGAAGACAGCAACTCACGATGGCAGCTCCTCATGCTGACAGCAGCTCCTCCATCCGTGACAGCAACTTCAGCCTCTCACCAGCTCGAGCTCATCACTTCCTCCTTGCTGCAGTTCACGGACAGCAGCTTCCTTCGCCGGTAGCAGCTCCTTCACGGTCAGCAGCTTGCACCATCAAGCTCTCTCCTCACTCACGATCTCTCTATCTCACTCGGTTCTCACTCTCTCACATGCAACTCTCACTTTTGGTTTCTGATTGCTTGAAATGAAGTGATGGCCGAATGTGGCTTTTGTTTGCTTCAGCTTTCTCTTTCACTCACGAGCTGCAACACTTGGAAATTGAGTAAAAATCTGGTTTGTTGCTTTAGTTTCTCTTGGACACTTGTCACAATCCACCATTGCATGTGTGACAAGTGTCACCAACATGCAATCTCTTTATTTTTCAAGCCCGGGATCCGTCCGTCCGTCCGTCCGTCCTGGAATTCGTTTTTGGCCATCGGAAAAATTTTAAAATTTCGAATCCAATACCGCGAACTTGAATTTATTTTTATTAATCGAAAATAATTATTCCAAAATGTCCGGACTCGATAATTATATTTTTCCGATCGGACGCGATCCATCGGAAAAATATTTCGTTCTCCGACGAACGCGGTTCTGGGTTTTACATAAACGATGTCCTTGACATCGGCCACTCGGTGACTACACATTGGGTTGCATATCACAATCGGGTCTCCTAGCATCGGCCACTCGGTGGCTACCTGCTAGAATCAACGGTGTCCCCGACATCAGCCACTTGATGATTATCCGCCGGGTCGTATATCACAATCGGTTTCGACTTCAAGACCGGATACCTAATGCCTCTTATAATCCATCCATCGAAAACTGCGTGTCGATGTAATGGTGCAATACTGCTAATCTACCTTATTGGCATGCCAATTTTCGATCCCACTTACCAATGTTCAGGTTTACTCGGGCCTTGATATGTTTCAGTTATTATAAAAAATTTAACAATTTCCATTTCCAAATAGAATTTTCATTGTTAACGAAACATATTAAATTTTTATCATCCTTTTTCATCGTTTTATCAAAACATCAAAAGGATATTATAAAACATTGTTTTTTATTCGATTATTCGTCAAAATTAGGCAAATATCACGTTGCCCTTCACTTTTCCAATATACGGTCAAGTCCTTAAACTTATCCGTTTCTTTTCGTTTCCTTCAGTTTCCATTTGAAAGTCAATAAAATCACATGCAAATAATATTAAATCACAAATTGTCAAAAATAATATCATCAAACACTCTATATCTATATTAGGCTAATATATACAAGTAATTCAAAATTTGTCAAACTTTCACCATTTCACGCATCAATATAATCCACAAATCATTCCAAAATGGAAATTGATCTCATGATTTCTAATACATAATAAAAACTGAAATATACATAAACGTAATAAAAATCTTATTTTATTCATTCTCAATTCTTAAATCACTTTATATGCAAGATTGTATAACTCGATTTCTAAATAGAAATATAATTATCGAAATACATATTCTATAATCAAATCATAAATTATAATACAAAATCAATAAATCAATAAATTGATTAAATAACTTTCTTCTAATAATACTTAAATAAATAAAATTTGAAACATATATAAACTTTTCTTTCAATTGTAAAATATAATCTATAAAATCAATTAACTCAACTAATTATTTACTTCAAATAAATAATAAAATCTGAAATATAAATAAATATAACTCAAACAATTTAATTTAAATATAAAATTATCCACTCACATAACTCATTTGCTTATTTCTGGATGTGAAACGAGTTCCCCCTTTATCATCCTGGACCCACCTTATTTGGATAAATCGAACTCAAAATATATATATATATATATATATTTCTCCTTTCTCTTCTTCTCGGCTTCTCTCTTTTTTTTTTTTCTCTTCTTCTTTAGCCAAATGGCCTCTCCGTTTGTTTGCTTATGAGAACATTATATATATATATATATATATATATACACACATACACATATCCCACGTTTTTACCTCTTCACGATCGCCTCATCTTTCCTTCTTTTTCTTTTTCTTTTTTCTACTTTTATTATTATTTTTTTTCAACCTAATCTACTAACATATATATTTTTTATATCAATAGGCCCCACCACTATATTATTATTATTATTATTATTATATTATTACAAATAAAAATCATGCCACCATCTTTTTTTTTTCAGTAACATAAGCAATTTTTCATTTTAACCCCTAAGCCCTTTTTCCTTTCAGCCCAACTTTCTTAATTCCTTTTAAAAATATCCTTCAATGGGATATTTACCCACAAACTTTTGTAATTTTAAAACTAGAACCGGACCAAATCAATGATAATAAATTAAATTTCAATTAATCTCTTGGATCTAGGAATTGAAACCTTACAATTCATCCTCCCTGATGAAATTTCATAATTGAAATTTAGGAATCATCTCAGCTCAAAATATCTTACTCTAAAGTCATTGTTTTTATTTAATCATCAATAACCATAATAATTCTATTATAAATAAATCTCTAATTTTTTCATATATATAAGATCGTATATTCTACACTATAACAATTCACACCTATTTAAATCGTCATTAACCAAAACTCTTCAATAATCATAATTGTACATTTATAGAATATTTCATAAATTGCTTTATATATAATATCCAAAACCATAACAATTAACATTTAAATAGACTATCATTAAACAAAATTCTTCAATTAGGATCCTCAACAATAATTATATTTGTATAATTCTAAATAATCACACCTACAACTATTCTGAATAATAAATATTTATAATATTCTAAATAATAATTCTTTTCCTTTTTATCACTTCCAATAATATACAAAGCTTAATAAATAATTCTTTATACCTTTTATACTTCATGTAGGTTCCGAATAATAAATTAATATACACCAATAAATAATTAATCACACCACTTTTAAATGGCACTTTCTGATTGGCAAATTTTACTTGACATGGATCACCAATTTGGAGCTCCTTGTGTCACTCTTTTATTGTTTCATTTTGCATGGCATGGATTTACATTTCTTAGTGATAATTTCTTAGTAAAATGTCTATTTTATCCATTAATATATTTAATTTGCATTTCTGCCCAAATAAATTCCAAAAATATTCACAGGTCATCCAATCATTACATTGACCATGTAACGTCCGAATTCGGCTTTTTCAAAATTTTTTTTCGAAATCCTTTCAAAATTTTTCGGGGTCTATATTTAAACTTCTTATATACTCCTAGTAACCTCGATGACTCTTAAAAGTCATTTCATGCCCCTTTTTGACACTCTGAATTTCACTAAATCGCCTTTGTCGATTTCCGGATTGATTCTATTTTGATCTGAATCTTCTTTAAGAGTGCCATTTGAGTTTTTGAAATACCTATTAAGTATTTTTATACTCATTTTTGAAGGAAAAATTGATTTTTGAATTTAATGCGGAACGTGTATTTTAAAAATTTTTCCAAATAAAAAAACGCCCAATCGATGTTAGTAATAACAATTCAATTATTAAATTAATAAGATCGAATCTTACCTTACATGAAGATTGAATTGATCCCTTTTAATTCGAAAATTCTTCACCACCCGATCTTCCTTACTATGACTCTTCACAAAAGAAATTGTGTGTGAGCATAATCTCAAAGAATTATACCACGAAATCTTTTTAATTAATGAAAGTTTTTGGTTCCTGTAGCCAAAAATTCTCTATCTTTTTTTTTCTCTTTGTTACCAATATAAAACACTTTTTTTTTTTTATAATGGTGAGTTAGAGTTTTCTAATTTAATAAGGAATGCAATTTCCTAATTAAATTGTAAAACTTAATTCAAATCCAATATGGAATCATATTTCTTATTGGTTTAAAACTCTTTACTTTTAATTTAATATGGAATCTAATTCCTATTAAATTAAAACTTCTTTAATCTAATTTAATATGGAATCTAATTCCAATTAAATTAAATTACCATTTCCATTAATTAAAAGATTTTTCATTAAATTAAATGATTCTAAATCATATATAATTTAATGACACCATTTAAAGTTAAACTTTTAACCTCTACAAATAATTAAATAATTACTTATATTTAAATAATCAAATTATTTAAATTATTCGTGAACGTGTTCATAAAATTGTATGTACACTTATAATTGGACAATCCAATTATATTCTTCCCTTTGTTTCTTTATGTGGTTGTGAGCTAGTAAGGGGACCAAATGGACCTATAATTTGAGCTCCAATAATATCGAAATTATTAATTAAACTCTTTAATTAAATAATTCACTATTATTAGCCTTAAAGTTACTCCACTAAAAACTTAAGATTGCACTCTCAAAATTATAGATGTTTTATACAATTTGAATTTTCAGTGTCCATTGATTTAATCATTTCATATGGTTCGATCCTCCACGGGTAGTTCATAATTAGAGTTAGGTCATTAAAGTCCATTATACCTCTCTAATTATTTCTTATTCCGTTAAGTACCATTAATTGTTTAATGAACAATATATTCATAACAATTTATGAATTTATTTTTCCATTTATTTACAAATAGAAAGTTGAGCGCTCTTATTGTTCAAGACCCGAATCAACACTTAAGATGATAGACCCCGATCCTAGTGTTCTCAAAGAATTCATTTTCGACGATCAGATAAAGAATAAAGAGTCTAGAAATAATGCAAGAGGTCCGGTTAGAATTTGATTATATTTATAAGGCCCTGAGTATCGTGTTAGGAAGAAATGAGAATTTTCAGTTAATAGTATTCGGATCCAGATAAATAGTATTTTGTTTTTAAAAAGATCCAAAAGTTTGTGTTTAAGATAGAATTTGGACCCGGTTATATTGTTCAGGGTCATGAATTTAGATTCAATGGGAAATAAAAGTTTTCGGTGAATAGTATTTTTCGGACGAAAATTTTCAAATGAATAGTAAAATTTTTGAAAATTGACCTTAAGGGTCGAAAAGGTCTGAAAATAGTATGAGAGTATAGAGAAACAGAAACGGATCAAAAAGAAGACCATTTGAATCAGTTTTAAGCGATCCGAAGAAAATTACGATATTGCCCTTTTGAGAGATTAATAGGTTTTAATGAGTTTAAATCCAATTGAATTTTTTTTGAAGCATGAGACTGATAGATACGACACCCAATTAGAGTATTTCATGGTCAATTTGAAGATTAGATGACCATGGGATATTTTCAGAATACTTTTCGATCAAAGTGAAATTATATCATAAAAAGGGCAAAATGGACATTTTAAGTTAAGTATTCATGGATCAAGCATGAGAATGATATGCAGAAGTTTCAAGGAGTGTAACCCAAGTGAATGAGAATGAGTTAACGAGAATGAGTGTAAAAATTGAGTTTTTAAGCTATAGATACGTATAAAAAGATATCGGTTGATTCGATCAGATTTCGGTTAGGAACATTTCCTTTATCAAGTATATATGAGAGGTATCAGACCTAAATTGAAGTTTATAAAGTCTAATTGGCCATAAGATATGTGTAGAATATTTGTGAAACATTTTTCAGAAGGATTAGGTATTGAAAGTTCTATTGAAATGAAAATTCACCAAGTGTAAGCCCTCACTAGATTTATTATTTTATGGTACTAGAAATATTCGAATTGAGTTACGGTCGAATCATATGCCTCCAGTAGTGTTATTTGAGGCTTATTAGATTTTCATATCGTAAGTCGGATATCGTTTGGCTGACCCCGGTACAATTACAAAGTGATTAGGCGAGATTTACGTGTTAATCAAGCGAGATGAGCTCACGGAATTCAACCAATGAGAAATGAGATAAGTGATTTAAAAACTAATGGCTATGGATGTGCCACGTGTCATCCATGGATTGGTTGAAAAAATAAGTGGATGAAAATAAGACAAGTGGACCAATAGAATATAAAATCATTTATTTTTGGGCATTATTGAGATTAGTGAAAGTTTGAGGTTATTAAATGAGATTTTCTTGAGGGACTTTATAGTAAATGAGCATTAAAATATTTATAAATAAATTTTGTCTCATTTGAGACATTTGGATCGTGAAATGAGAAAGAAACACAGAGAGAAGCCGAGAGTTGCCGAGAGTCGCCACGAGCGCGCGCGAGAGGGAGAGAGAGGAAGAGAAGGTGATCCGATCCGATTTTCGACGCGGTTTCTTCACGAAAGTTGTTCCTTGTCATCTCCTCTAACTAACTCAACAAATTTGAAGCAAAACGGTTGCCTATTTGGTGAGTTATTTTAGTTTAAAGATTGATGTTTATATGAAACCCATTTTTTTTCTTTGGTTTATTTTCGAATCAGAGATTAGGGATAATAAGAGGGATATATGAGGATGATTTTGGTATAATTTTGGAGTGATTTGGTGGAAGAAAAACAGATAAAACGAGAGAGGGAAGTCGTAGAGAAAAATGGGTTTTTTATGGAATTTGATTCCGTTTTCGATTCTAAGGCATTAGATTGATGTTTTAGAGGGTAAGGAATAATCTTTTGAAGTTAGATTTCAAAAACGAAAAGTTTAGGATCTATTTCGGAGCTAAACGGACGAATTGAAGGACGATTTCTGAAAACCTTCGAAACGCGTTTGTTTAACGTTCGAAACAGTTTATTTAATTATAGTTGGGTGTTAGAACACTAGAGGATTAATTTTTGAAGTTGTCGAAAGTCCGGAGCAAAAAGTAGTTTTCGTTAGTAAGCGAATCTGGTTGAATTTGGTTCCGAGTTTTCGACAATGAGATTAAGTATTCTAAGGTATTCCTAGGAAAGAATAAGTAGAATTCATGTAGAGAAAACAGATTTCGAAAATCCCGGTTGAATAGAAATTTATATCCAAAGTTTAAGCTCTAAAGGATATAAATAGAGATAATTAGATTTTTATTGATTTTGAATATTATTTGAATGAGTTAAGTGATCCTAAATGGATATTTGATGTTTTAGGGTAAAAACGGAGACTTTCGGAGGCATACGGAGGAGAATCGGATTTTATCCGAGGATGTGTAGTGAGTGAAACTATAAGTTTTTATTTATATCTTCTTAAAGTTTATTTTTAAAGTTAAAAGAATTTATTATAAATAGTTATTTATTTGTTAATTGAATTTATATTATAATTCTACCATAAAGATTTTAGTTTATTATTTCTGTATATGAAAATGTGCTAGAATTAAATATTTTAGGCTTATTGCCTTAAGATTTAGAATATTTTAGTGTGTTAAGAAAAAAGAAATTTTAATAGCCTATGGTTTACCCTAGCCCCAGTTTAGTACCCGGCCGAATACTCTATACGTGATACGGTAGATGAGAGGAAGTCAGTCAGTGAGATTTGAGTCTAGTCGACTCATGTGTGAGCGAGGTATGAGTGATCTGTATGCACATATAGGATAGTGTAGTCGGTCCGCAGCGTGGGCCCGCTTTCGGCGACTACACATGGTAGATCCCCACTCCTAGTGGTTAGCTAGAGTTTATATGCTACCACGCCAGGAGTAGATATTCCCTGGGTTACCATTCAGGCGAGCACCAGAAAAGATTTTAAGAAAATATTTTTAAGAAAAGAGTTTAAGAAAAGATTTCAGAAAGTTTTAGAAAGAAATTTAAAACGAGATTCAAAAGCAGTTTTTCCCACTCCTAGTGGTAAGCTAGAGTTTATATGCTACCACGTCAGGAGTAGATATTCTCTGGGTTACCATTCAAGTGAACACCAGAAAAGATTTTAAGAAAAGATTTCAGAAAGTTTTAGAAAGAAATTTAGAACGAGATTCAAAAGCAGTTTTAAATGAGTTTTAGAAAGTATTTTAGAAAAATACTTTAGTTTTATTTAACTGTTTTTGGGAGAAATTTAAATGTAGAAATAAGTTTTAATTTAAAAGTTACAACCACTCACTGAGTTATACTCATGTTTTTCTTTAAATGTTTTTCTTAAAAATTCTCCCACAGATGCAGGAGCTAGTCATCCAGCCGACGAGGTTCAGTTAGACGTGCAGGCGGACGTATAGGATGATACCTAATACATGTATATATGGTGTTATTTTGATCATGTATATGTTTATATAGATTGACAGGCCCCTTTCTAACTACTAGCCAGGCGACCTGCCCGGCAACCCCACGGTGGCTCCCCAGTCAAGATCTGCTCTGACTGGAAAGTTTCCGTGAAGCTAAGCCTCTTTTCTTGTGCTAAAATACTTGAAATCCTTTTGATTCTGAAAAAGAGTGGGAATTTTGTTCGTTGAAAATAACTTTATGAAAATAGGATTTTCACAGAAAACTGGCTGCACAACGGCTGTTTTTCTAAAATTCCACCCTGTAAAATATCTCATAAAACCTGTATAATTGTATTCACAAACAATTTCTATAATCAATAGGCCTTCGGCCATTTTCAAACTCATAATCATGCAATTAAGCGGAAGTAACTTGAATAAATCTTAAAAACGACATGCATGATATTTACATAAAATCCTTAACGCAAAATAATATTTTTCAAAACTAGAGAATCTGGAAAATGATAGTAAATACAATACATGATGTTATGCTAGAAAATAGTGCGATCTGGTCACACGTGTCTAGCTGGCCTGTCCGTCCGAAGGAGATACGTCAACCGCGCTACTCGCACCTGCACCTGAGGGAGGTTTTTAAGAAAACAGGAAAACAGTGGTGAGAGTAACTCAGTGAGTGGGTAAGTTTACATAAACTGTACTTTTGCTTAAAAATACTATTCCTCCCAAAAATAGATTGGAAAACTATTACTTACTTACTTTTTCTGAAAACTGGATTCTTTTTTTAAAAACATGTGAAAGTTACTTATCAAACTTTTCTTAAAACTTTTCTTACTTTTCTTACTAGCCTTATCTGGCAACCCAGGGAAATCTTGTCATTCGTGACGGTGCGAAAACACGCCACTAGGATAGGGGAACTCTCACCATGTGTAGTCGCAGATGTGGATACAACTCTGGGATCGCGAATCCCTCCAACATCAGGCAGATCTACACTATCCCATACGTGCAGAGGGTGACTGACAGACTCGATCCCCCCAAAGTTAGTAACTCCCCCCAACTACCGTACACGTATGGAATACTTTCGGCTGGGTGTAATCTTAGGGGCTAGGGTAAACCATAGGCATATATAAAATGAAATCTCGGCAATATGCTATAATATCGCAAAATAACTTTCACAAATACTATCTCTATGCATGTATATAATTTCAACTTACTCAATTACTTTACTGAAGAATATAAACATATTCATAGCATCTCATATAAAAATATACATGCATTTATAAACGATAAACTGAAAACTATAAACTTTCAAAATCTTTTACTTGCTAAAACTGATTGCATTCAATAACAGAATGTATGAAAACTTTTAAAAATCCACACTCACTACTTGCTTCCAAAATACTTATCACCGCTTCCCGTTATGGCTCTCGTTCGATTCCCGATTCACCTACATTTGATTTCGATCGAGATGTCGTTAAAACATAACTCGTGCGCAACTAAACTTTAAGCCATACGAGGATTTATAAACACAATAATTCAAGTGACTATCCTCGTACGATAACAAAACGGATAATTCATATTTGCACGCGAAGACTATTTCAAACCGATTCGATATCACGACTTAAAATATTAGAAACTCTACGGTTATAAAACCGACCACTATGCCGTTCAAATCTAATGTAACATCATCAAAATCAGATTTTAATGAATTCACTATACAAAAGATTTGAAACCAAACGACAAACTTAAAGCTTACGCTATTTCACTAATCATCGCGATTTATCGATTTTACGCGTTTCGCGCGATTTCTTTGTTTCCACTTAAACTTATCGTTAATAACAGCTCGTGACTTTACTTAAACACTTTAACGGGCTTAATATCAATCTTGGGGCAGCGAGATAACATTCACAATCTTTTTATAATCGACAACGAAAATCATAAGCTAACAACGCTCGCATTCGTGGAAAAATTCAACCGAAACGCTCGGAAACGATTTCTAAATAACCGAACGAATATCCGATCCTTTAAAACACTCTAATATTATCTATTTTCCACGACCACAAATGCGAAACCAAAAACATATTCTAACAGCCCTTATTCTTCTCATATCAGCCCATATATAAAACTCAACGAATACGATTGTTTACCAAATTATTCAAACCAACCGAAACAACAAAACGAACGAACCTCCGCACTAGCGAGGTTCTCGATCCTAATCCCAAGCATAATATCATCATTTATCTCCACTTTATTCACATGATTGCTTACTAATTACCAAAACGACTCAACAATAAAAATGGGCAGCGCTTACCTCACTAGTTTCGTTCGAAACAACTTTCGAACGGCGACGAATTATTCGCGGCAGCAAGCTTCTTCTTCTACCAGCAACTGGCGTCTTTTCTTGCTGTTCCACTTCAAGTCTGAATGTATAATTCACGGACAGACTTGACAGCAGCTCTGCACGGCAGCTTCAGCTCTCATGACAGCCTAGCAGTAGCAAGGACAGCGCCTGGCAGCAGCTTACACAGTCAGGCAGCAGCAACAACGGCAACAGCCAGCAGCATAACAGTTTCAGCTCATGCTCAACAGCAGCAGCCTTCACGGCCAACAGAAGTAGCTTGACAGCACCAGCGACAAAGGCAGCAGCTTTGACAGTCAGGCAGCAGCAACCACGGCAACAGCCAGCAGCAGCACAACTCCAGCTTGGCAGCAACTCCCGTCCACGGCAGCAGCAGCAGGTCGCGTCTGGCAGCAGCGACAGCCTCTCACCAACAACCTCACGCCAGTTGCAGCTTCAGCTTCACGCCAGCATCAACCGTTCCAGCTCGGCAGCAACTGGTTTTCCTCACGCCAGTAACTTCTCACCCGCGACAATGGCAGCAGCTGTCTTACGGTCGGACAGCACTCCAACAGCTTGCATGCACGATCTGAAGAGCTCCGATCTGCCTTGCATGTCTTCTTTGGCTTCCAGATTTGCTCTCGGTCATCTCTTGTATCAACTCGGCCTGAAAACTTCTTCCACGAGCTCGCGTCCTTCTCTTGTTTTCCATACACGAGCAGCACTTCTCACATTTCAGTTTCTGTTTTGAAATGAAGAAGAAGAAGTTGACAGCTTGCTTTAGATGCTCTCAGTCTCGCTCTCTCTCCATTTACTCATAAGCAGCAGCTCATTTTCGGTTTGCATGATGACCGAGCGTAGCATCTTCCTCTCTTTTTCTCACTTTGGATGCTGTTATGAAATGAGACCGTTGCAAGCTTTGTTTGTTTTATTTATAAAAAATTTCTTGTTTGACCGAGAGCCATCAATAGCCATAATAACTCTTCTTTTGTTAATAATATTATATTAACAATATAATATTATATACTAAAAGCCTTCCATACATTCTTCCAAGCTCGAATTCCGTTCGTCCGTCCGTCCTGGAATCCGCTTTTGATTAAACCTCGGGTTCGCATTCTCGAAATTGTTTAATAAATCTCGAATCCGTCTCACGAACTCGAATTTATTTCTCTAAATCGAAAATAATTATTCCAATTATTTTCCGGACTCGATAATTATATTTTTCCAATCAGACGCGATCCATCGGAAAAATATTTCGCTCTCCGACGAACGCGGTTTTGGGTTTTACATAGATAGTTGTAAGTATTTTAAAGAAATCGTGGATGTATTAGTTTAAAATGTTTTATTAAAGTTTTATATGAATCAGTTTTCTGATTTTAATTATTTGGTTGTGGTTGTGTTGTGAAAAATGAGCCGGAGGCTCTAGAAGTTGAGAAATGAATTTCATAGAAGTGTTTTTATAAATTGTATTTGAAACTTGCAGGGTGACATAGTTTAGAAAACAGACGGCATGCTGCCGGATTTTCAATAGAAAAGCGAAAAATTTGTATCCCTGCCACCTAGTAAACGAGTTTAAAAAGAAGTTTAAAGAAAGTTTCGGTGCTCTGACGGGATTTCTTCGGACCAAAGTTAGGGTTCGTTGGAGTTCTGACAGGGTGCTACGGGGTCTTTCTCGGGTCCAGAGGAGGGATTCGGGAAGGGTTCCGTCATAAGAGAACTACTCATCTACTTCTCGCAAGAAGGAGTGGATTCCACTATTGTGTAGAATGTTCCCAGCCACTTATTAAATCACATCTCCAAAGTACGAAGCTTATTGACCGTAAATCTATAACAGTCTCACCTATGTAAATCAAAAGATATGACTCAACAAATAGGAGTCCATAAAACACTCAGGATTAAGATCAATCCATATATGATCATCTAGTTGATAAATATAAATTTCTTTGTTTAACGAATTTAATAAGAAATTCATTTTATCATGGTCCAGTCCTATATGATCTTTATTATATAAGGTGCCTCCATTTTCATGTCACCACATAAACGATCTCGGATAGGATCATCGTATCAAATACAAAATGGACCGCAGTTGTAGATTTACCACAAGCAAAGTACCCAGCTTTGTTTGCTTTCTACGAACTCTTTAGATTACTGATCTCAAACTAAATCTTCTTATATATAACACTTATATATTTAGTTTGAAACTACATAAGTAACCATGGATGTTACATAATATTTGTATGAAGCAATCGTTTCATAAATGCACATCTAATTGAATAAAATAAATATATTTTATTTATTATTTAATTTAAATATTTACAAATTACAAGCTCGTAGGGCACATTACCCTAACAATTTTGACACTTTTCTAAATTTTTGAATTTTTCGAAAATCCATTTCAATTTTTGATCGGATTCGGAAGCTGTTCCATTTTACCTTAAACTAACTCTAATTCCTATTTCGAGACTTTTTATGTTTGGAGTCCATTTTTCAAAAATATTATTCACGAGGATTTTTTTCATTCAAAAACACTATTCATCCCAAAATACTATTAATAAAAAATTTCACTTTCAATAATTTTTGAGATTCGTTTATTAAAATCACTATTCACTCATCACTATTCATCCAAAAATTCTATTCATTTCGAAATACTATTCATCCAGATATATATAATTTATGTTTTTCTTAAATAGAGAAAATTCGGAGTGTTATATGATAATTAGTAAATATTTGTTGTTCGAGGTTCTTTGTGGATTAATTTGATAAGTATATTGTATTTTCAAAAGTGAAAGGAGTAGTAGAATTTTAAGGAAATATTGATGAGGGATTTCTATATCCATTTGGAGAGGCGTGATATTAAGAGAAGTGATGTTGTGAATTATTACTAGTCTCCTATAGAAAATTGGAACTAAAGTATTTTTCAGTAAGGATTGTTTTTGGTATACTTGAATTTGGAAAGGGTAGTTTGAGATAATTCTGATAAAAATATTAGATGATGATATGAATTACAGATGAGGCCTTTGAATATTTATGACTTGAAGTTTTAGACAATTAAAATTCAGGAGTGTAGGGTACAGTTATATTGATTTTCGAGTTACATGAAAAAAAAAATTATATAATTGTTTGAGGTGTTATTAATGGTATAAGGTATATTTGTCAAGTAACAGAGTCGCACAGCGGTAATATGATGTTTAATACTCAATTTGAGAAACTTCATATTTACTAGCTTTGCAATTAAGTGACGGAGTAGTAGACTTGAATGTTGAGATAATTGGAATGAAAAGTGTATCAAGTAAAGACGATACGCAAATTTTGAGGACAAAATTTTTATAAGGAGGGGTGAATTGTGAAGCCTTAAATTTTCTTTATTTCGAAGAAATAAAATTTCTTTTTGATGAATAATAATTTTGAATAAATAGTATCTCTGAGTGAATAGTGATTTTCGAATTCGTAAAACCTAGAATTTCCTCTCTATAGGAGAAATAAAAATAATTTTGATGAATAGTATTTTCATGTGAATAGTATCAATATGAATAGTGATTTTCGAAAAACGGACTACAAGAATTAAAAGTTTCAAAATTAATACTAGTGTTAAACAAAACTGAGATGGATCAAAGATAAGTTCATTTGAAAATATGTTAAGCAATCTGAAGTTTATAGGACAAAAGTACTCTATTCGATTTTAGTATCATATATAGTTTCCATGGAGAAATAAAATAATTTCAAGTGACGGGACCCTTCCCGAATCTCTATTCTCGATCCGTGAAGTATCCCGTAGCACTCCGACAGAACTCCAACGAGCCCTAACTTTGACTTGAAGAAACTCCATCGGAGCACCGTGACTTACTTAAAACTGACTTACTAAATTTCTAATAAAAATCCGACAACATATCGTCTGTATATTCGACAATGCCACCCTGCAGATTTAAAAGCAATTTAAAAAATATACTTTTATAGCACACAAATCTCAACTCCCAAGGGCCTCCGGCCCTTACTCAAATCAACTCCAACACACAATAATTATATTTGCAAAAATTAATGGAGAACTAGGATTTTCTTTTTCAAAAACACTTTCGTAAAACGTGCATCCAATATCTGGGATTTATATTTACAAATATTTATACTATAATTTACATACAACACATGCATGTGACAAAAGATGAGCTATACAATGGAATGTAGTCGCCCGTCAGTCAACCCGCGCGTCGGTCTGAGCCTCGTCGGCTGGACGACTCGCTCCTGCACCTGAGAGACAATTTTAGGAAATACATAGCACACAAACGGTGAGTATAACTCAGTGAGATAAATAAATAACAGATTTATAAACTAAAGTATTTTTCTAAAATACTTCTTTTATTCATTTCAATTAAAACTATTTCTGAAATTCATTTTGAATTTCTTTCTAAAATTTTATCATTTCTCACTTTGATGGTAACCCAGGGAAACTACTCCTGTCGTGGCCGCATAAATCTCTAGCTAAACCACTGGAATTAGGGAATCTACCCTGTGTAGTTACCGATGTGCGACTCTGGGCACGCGTTACCCCTACACAATCGGTTTAAACTACACTACCCTATACGTGCAGAGGGTCGCTCAATTGACTCTTTTTCTCTCAGTTAGTAACTCTCTCACATCTACCATACACGCATAGGGCATTCTATTGGGTACTTAACTGGGGCTAGGGTAAACCATCGTCGTAAGAAAATATATTTTTTTCTCGGTATTCTCAAATAATCTAGTTTTAAGGCATAAAGCCTAAAAACTTTAAAGTCTCATAATTTTTTTTACATGAATAAATATTTACTTTAACAATTCATATAATCGGATCCAACTATATTAAAATATATAAATCATAATGAAATAAATGCATATAAGATTAAAATAAGCTTTAAACAAACTAAGCTTGAGGAAAAGTAGATTTCTACTCACGATGCATTTCCCAATCGGTAACTTTCAACTCGAGGAACTCTCTTCACCCCTTACACGTCTCGATGTCTGTTAGAGAAACTTCCAATTCACTTAACGTTTAAATCATCAACTTATTTACTACTTCATTCCAATATAAACTCTAATAGAATTCTTTAAAACTAATTAAGCCATAACTCAACCCATTTCTAGCCCTTATTTTATACCATTCATTTCCATAAAGTTTTCATGCTCAAACACATTTAATTACACACTTGGAATCACCAAAACACAATAAAATATAAATGGGACAGTTTGTACGTAATACGTCCGCGTGATTACCTTTGAGTATTAAATACGTTCCATACAATGAAATTTATTATCTAAGACTTAATCACACTCAAATACACATGTAAGCACATACTTAGGACCTTAAAATCAACTTAAAATAACATAAATGCAACCACATATGCAGCTGTCATTTACTTTTGTCGAAAAGTACACGCACAACGTTTTTCTTGATTTTCCTTCGGTTCCAACTCGGAATTACATTCCATCATGCGCGTATATACTTAATAATTAATTAATTTTTCATTTAACCAACCAAAATACAACCCTTACACATATACACACATACTGCCGAAACAGAACACACCAATTCTTCCCATATCACCAAACTTACGGCACACACACACTTCACATAAAATCTACACAAATCATTCAATCCATTTCAGCTTTTCATGAGGCAAAATCAATTAAACCCAACATACTTACTTGAGTTTGATACCAGCAACTGTTCTGAGAGTCTCACGACATCCATAACCATCCATTTCAGCTTGCTCAACTGGAACGGAACTACACCCAACATCAGTAAAGACTCGAAATGGACAGCTTTAAACTCATGAAAACAACTCACAAACTCAGGTTAGTTCTCTTACCTACTGCTCATCATCTTCTTCACGCCTACCCCTGCAGGTGATATCCATCAGATGGCTTCACATGGCTGCTTTCATCTCAGCCATAGCTTGCTTCAGTTGACCCGAAATCTGGCTTCTTCACTCACGGTCTGCCGAGCTTCATCAACGCTAATCGCGACTTCAGCTTCTTCCCGATTCCAAGCTGTCTTCCTCACTTCCAGATCTGGTTTTCTAGGCTGAAATCAAAGGTTCATCTTGCTTCTTCAAGCCTCCATCTGACCGTGAAGAAATCCCTTGGGTGATCGATTTAGTGGCTGCACTTGGTGGCCGAGAGGGATGATCGCGCGAGAGAGATTTTGGGCTGTCTTCAGTTCTGCTATTTGGTGTTTCCGTGTCTGATTTGTGTCTGGTTGCTATGCCAGATTTGAGCTGGAAGAAACACTCTAATATTACTTAACATATTGCCCAAAAGCCCCTCTATTATTCTCAATTATGCCAGCTTAACTTTCACTCCAATTTTGACACTTACACCCCTCTTTTATTACTATTTTTATGTACTTTACTTATTTATTTTTCACTCATGTCCATACTCATTTTTAATCTATAATTTATACTTCCTAATGACCTCTTTTAATCCTCATCACTTATATTTCTCAAAAAAAATTTATCCCATAAAAATAAATACGTTAAATCCGTCAATTTCCATAACGATTTTAATATCGATTAAATTAACTATTATTCCTCTCAATAATATTTCTAAAATATTCCACACTTATCAATTCATCAAATTAACCTCATAAACATCCAATTGAACTTATCATTGTTCACTTTCATCACATAAGAAAATTTTCTCACAACGGGGGAATATTTTAAAAATACATCACATTTAACGTATTTATCGATATTTATATATATTCGTAAGTATGAAGGGCTTGGTCCTAACATCAAGTATTTGGACGTGTAATTAAATTTTAGTAGAAATTTTGTATAAGACCGAAGATGATTTTATTTGCAAGACAATAAAATAATTTAAATCGGTTGAACTCAGATAGGTAATCGAATTCTAATAAAATTTTCGAATGTGAAATTAGGTTATAATAGAATTTTCAGATGGACCCAAATGATTTCGAATACGAAAATCGAAAAGTGAATGAATCCATGGAAGTGTAATTACATGTCAAGAAATAAGAGAATGAAAGATTACATGAGAGATAAGTGTCCATATGAGAAATGAGACAGTGACAAGTGTATGGCTAGTAAGGAGAGGTTGTGCCAAATGTAAGGCATATGTGTAAAACCCAAAACCTCGTTCGTTAGAGAGCGAATTATTTTTCCGATGAATCACGTTTTTTATCGAAAAAATATAATTCTCGAGTTCAGGAATATTTGGAATATTTATTTTAGAATAATAAAATAATTTTTAGAGCATGAAGATGGATTCGAAATTATTAAATAATTCTGAAGACGAAATCAAGTCATAAGCGAATTACCCGGACGGATGGACGAAATCGGATTCGAGCCTGGAATCGGAATGGGAGAATGCATGAATTAACATTTTGCATGAATGGTGAATAAATTCGACACGTGTCATTGTGTAATAGTGGAAGCAAGACAAATGGCATGAAGCTCTCATGCATGAAGACCAAGTGTCACCAATTGTTAAAGCTCTATAAAATAAAATTTTAAAAGCTGAAACTTTAAACAAATTCTAGCATTCTCAGTCAAACATCAAAGTCCTTTGGTCACCATTTCCAAGCTCAACTGAGAGCTGCTTCTTCTTCTTCTACCTCCTCAAATCCGAGAGAGATAGAGAAAGAGAGACCGGGTGTGAGAGAGAGCTAGAGAGTGAAGAAGGGAGTGCAAGCTGAACCCGTGAGCTGTCTAGATGTAGATCGTGAGCTGTTATGGATGGAAAGTGTAGGCGAGAGCTGGTGAAGGAGAACGAGCAACATCAGCAGCTGCATGTGTCGTCTAAGGAAACCAAGAGCAGATTTGATCATGCATGCAAGGATAAATCCAAGGAGAAGTGGAACCAGACCGTGAAGTGGAAGAGTAGCAAGGAGGGGTCTCCGTGGAGCTGCTGTTGCTGCCGTGGAGCAGCTGCTGCTACTGTGGGTGAGCCGCTGCCGTGAGCCATTGAGGAGCGAGGTAGTGTAAACCAGAAGCCATCCGAGAAGACAAGCTATCTATGACTTGCAGCAAGAAGGAAGTGAGCTCGTGAGAGTGTGAGTGCAAACTCGAGCAGAACAACCATCGTTTTTCCATCTCCATTCGATTTTTAGCAGGTAAGTGACTGAAATTGTATTTCCAGTAGCTTGTGAGTAAACTTAAGAGCTAATTTGAAGTATTTGTAAGCCCATACATTGTGATTTTAGGAGTTGTTTTGAGTGATTTAGCTCTCATGCATGGTCCTTAAAGTAAGCTGCTATCTTTGTGATGTTTTGCGTAGCTTAAATGTTTGAGTTGATAAAGAGGAATTAATGTTAGGGGCTGCTATAGGTTCGGTTAAACAGCGGATAGCAGACAGCTCTTCGTGTGTAATTTTCGAAACGTGTCAATTTATATTCGTGAGGTACGTTGTGTTTTTCGAGCGTTACTTCGTTAGAAATATTTTGCTTGTAATTTGGATGAAAATTGATGATATTATGATTGGGTTTTAGGATTGAGAATGTAAGCCCTCACTCAGATTTATTATTTTACAGTATTAGAAATCTTCGAATTGAGTTACGGTCGAATCATAGGCCTCCTGTAGTATTATTTAAGGTTGATTATATTTTCGTATCGCAAGTCAGATATCGTTTGGCTAACCCCGGTACGAATACAAAGTGATTAGGAAATTCAAACCCAATTAACTTATGATTTTGGTGTGAGTGGTGTGAGTATTACATGGAATGAGCTTGAATAAAGTCAAAATCCATGTCATTAGATTTGCACCAATGAATGGATGACAATTAAAAACTAAATATGAAATTTTAGAAATTAGTTGTCATGCACTAATTATTAAATGATTAGTGACCATAAGTTACCAAAGTGCCATTTTTGATAAATTCCATGAGATGAATTGTTTTGGTTATTATGTGATAGAATGAAGGGCATTTTAGTCTCACTAATGTTAACAATATATATAATGGGAGATGATGAGATTATCACTAAAAGCAATCAAAAGTTCATGGCAATTACAAGAAAAAAGGGATGTCATGGTCATTTTTGTAAAAGTCACATATATATATATTAGACACTTAGCAAAAGTTTTATAAAAATAAGAAGTGATTGCCGTGAGAATTAGAGAGGGAGAGGGTGTGTTGGACGCCAATTGAAGAGAGGAAGAAGGTGCTTTGCACATCAAATTTTCAAGCCTCAAATCATAATCTTAGGATGTTTTCAAGCTAAACCATCAATCCTAAGCAAGAACTAAGGTAAGATACCATCATTTCTACAAGTTTTGATGTCAATTGAAATTCTAGGGATGTGTAAATGGTTGGTTTGTTTGGATAAGTTGTGATAGGAGTTTTACACCTAAAACAAGTGTAGAACTCTAAGTTAGTGACTAGGAAGCTTAAGTGATATGAGAGGAGGCATGAGTGATGTGTTAGGGTTTATGGGAGAAACCCTAAGTAGAGATTTAAGTATGATTTAAACAAAATGAGTTGTAGAAAACTTGTTTGATGAAATGATTGCAAGAAATATAGCATGAAAAATTGAAAAGAATGACATATGAGTGCTTGATGTATGTCATAACCAACGAAGGAATGTATGATCTCATTGCATTTCCATCCTTCTAAGCTTTAAATTATGCATATTTGATGCCATGAAAGTCTTTAGAAAAGTTAAAATTAGCAAAGAGACAGCATAGAGTTGAAAAAGGAAGATATAGAAGTAATTTGAAAAATCCCGAGCTGATAAAGGGGTCTGATAAGACCTGACTTGTTTTGACCTATATGAGGATGTTCTACACCTCAAATGATGTCTAGGAGTCATAGAAAACCATAAGTTTTGGAACGGATCGATTCTGATAAAAATTACGCAAGTTATGCGCAAAATAGTGTCGTTAGAGAATCCCGAGCTCAAACTATGGGCTGGAGACAACCTGGGCAAAACTGACTTGTATGAGGATGTTCTATACCTCAAATGATGCCTAGGAGTCATAGAAAACTATAGGTTTTGGAACGGATCGATTCTGATAAAAATTGCGCAAGTTATGCACAAAATAATATCGTTAGAGAGTCGATAGGTGAAATAGCTATGCAAATGTAATTTTTATTGCATGGAATGAATTTAGTTGATCATAGCTAGGTAAAAGGAGCTTAGATATGAAAGAAAAACCATCATCGCTCGTTCGGTGCGAAAAGGGCATCGAAAAGTGCCCAAAACAGGGCGTCTTTCCTAGATTTGACATAGTAAACGATAGAATTTTTCGACGAAATTTTACGGGTGACTTAGTTATGTGATAAGGAGATGCTAGAAAAAGAAACAGAAGTGAAACGAGTGCCAGTTCTAAATCTGTTTTTGTTGATCAAACGGCTTATTAAAAAGTTGACTTTTTATTTTAAGCCTCCGGAGACCAAACGAACCATATAAGGATGATCCTAGGGGTCTAAAAGTACGACTTTTACAAAGAAATAGGAAGTAGAGAGCCTCGGTTGAGTTAAAATTGAGTTAGGAAAGTTATAGTGTAAAGAGTTGTTAATAGAGAAAAGTGTATTGGAAATATTATTTTAAGTTTTGAATTATGTGATTAAGCAAGTAATGATAAAAAATTGACATGTAGAAGATGAGCAGGCGAGCGAGACACGAGAGGCTCACTGAGACGATCGAGTCGCTATTACTCGGATTGATGTAAGTATACTTTATTTTAACTTCCAATGATATCGTAAAGTATTTTGTTATTTTCAAACGTTTAAAGTAAAGTTTGAGTTAAAAACTATGTGTATACCGTAGCATTAGAGTTTTGGCACTACGCGGCAACGTAGCAAATTTTGCTCGTAGTTGTCAAGATTTATAGTTACTTGTAATAGGCTACGATGTAGAAAATTCCGCACTTAGTTGTGAGTGATAGTGAGAAGTTGCACTATAATACACTATGTAGAAAATTCCGTGTTGTAGATGCCCATAGTTGAGATCATTTTACCCTACGTCGCGATGTAGTAAATTTCGCACGTAGTGGTCGAGATGCTATAGTAGCTTCACGTTAACGTTAGTAGAAAAATCGTTACATGATGCTTAGAGTACCCTAAGTATACACATGGTCTTTTATAAGAAGTGGTTTTAAAAATTGAAACTTTCAACATCTATATAAATAAAGCACCACTATATAATATTATTATTATATGACGAGCTAACCTTTCATTTTTATTGTGTAGCTCGCTTATTTCATCAAGTGTGGCTATAAATAACTTCGTGACCTAAAGATCGTCATTTCAATTATAGGTGGGCGTTGCCTAAATATATCGTCGAAAGAACTAAATAATTATGTAAATGAATCATGAATATGGAAGCAATTGTATATTTATGTTTTGGGATATGTATATAATGGAAACACTCACACACGATATATATATCTGTTATGCATATGTTAACACTTATGTGTTTTATGGAATTCATTTTGAAAATGCATATTGTGGAACGTGTGTTGTGAAATTGAAAAGAAACATGTTGTGGAAATTACATGTTTGTGGAATATAAGAAGTTGGGAGGTGATCAAGGATAGTTCGAAGTGTATTTTTATGCAGGTCAAATTTTGGAAATGTTCAAATTTCAGCCGTTATGCAGTCAAAATTTTTATAAAATTTGTTTTTAAGAAATACAAAAAATTTCCACCAATCTCAACTATTTTTAAAAAGTAAAGAAGTTTTAAGTTAAAACGAGTAAATCGGTAAAGTATTCTAAGGGTTCGCTTCTCAGATTTCCTTAATCCAACTAGTCAGGTTCGGAAAGTCCGTCGAAGTACCCGGCGGGATCCTCCAGACCAGAGCTTAGAAAATGTCTGGTTCGGGTCTTGTCAGAGAACCTCGTTAGTGCGGGGGTTCGCTTGACATTGTTTGGTTGTATTTTTGAATGATATTGTTGTCGATTGTTTCCGTTGTGAAATCGATTATGGGCTGTTATAAGATGATTTGGGGGCTGTTAAGTTATCCTTTTAATTTCAAGTTTGTCGTCGTGGAAAATGATGCATTTTAGTGTGTTTTAAAGTATCGAATAATCATTCGGATGTTGAAAAATCGTTTCCGAGCGATTCGGATAAGTTTTCCATGAATGCGAATGTTATTTAGTTGCGAGTTTCGTTGTCGAATGTGGAAATGTAATTAATGATTAGCAAGCTTGCTGCCATGATTTTCATTTTTGTGTTTTAAAGTATTTGAGTATTCGTTTTCCATGATTTAAGTATAGTCATGAGTAGTATTAACGATAAGTTTGATTAGAATCGAAGTAATTGCGCGAAGCGCTAAAAGCGATAATCCGCGGTAAATCGTCGAAATCGCGTGAGTTTTACGTTATTCGTTTAGATTTGATTATCCTTTTTGTTGAATCCAAGAGAATGTGATTTCGATGATGTTGCTTTAGATTCGAATAGTGTAGTTACGACATGCTTATATTAGAATGTTAAATTATATAGGCATCGATAAGGCGAAGGAAAGCGAAGTTGAAGAAGTATCACGAGGTAGAAAATCCGGACATTTTCGTGAGTTAGAAATCGATGAGTGTAAGTTGTTTTATGAAATGATAAATGCACTATGATTACTATGCTTTCATGAAAAATTGAAACGTTTTTAATATCTAAATGAATTTTTATGAATGATGTACGCTTATAAATGCTTTTATATATGCATCTATAAAAATATTGGTGTGAATTTATTTTTAAAATGCACTTTTATGTTTTGATTTCTAATAGAAGAAACATGTTATACAACAATTATTTTAGCATGTCAATGTATTTCAAAACCGATGGTTACCCAATCCCCATTTTATGACTGAAATATGATTGTTATGCGGCCGAAGTGCCTTATTGGGCGTATGACATGTCTGTGGGGGAAAGTCCACTAACTATGGGGGGGGGATCGAGTCTGTCATGTCGCCCTCTACGCGTATATAAGGTACTGTTATGACTGATGCCCTATGTGCAGCGAGGTAACATTCCGCAACATAGTGGTTATGACTGAGATTGACCGTCCCCACCATCGGTGTCCTAGGACCGGGCGATGATCATGATTTCCCTGGGTCCCATTGGATACATATTTTATGACTGAGGATATGATTTATGAAATTATTTATGAATTTGGGATTATGTTATGAATGAAATTTTTTTCGATTCATATAATTTTGCTATCTTGTTTTCAAGCAAATATATATAAAAATGGTTATGTAATATCATGGAATTCATGTTTTGAATAACTTACTACGAAACCTCGAATTTTTTTAAAAGATTTTAGAAAGGATATTAAAAGAAACTTATTTAAAACTGCATAACACTCACTGAGCCTTTTTAGCTCATTATTTTCTTGTTTATTTTATGAAAACTCCTCAGGCGCAGGTGTGAGTCCTCCAGGCGGCAGATCTCCAGCTCAAAAATAGGCAAGCTTATCAGGCGACCGTAACTGTGAAATTAAAGTAAATGTTTTGATGTATAACGGATTTAATGTGATATAAATATTTAAGTTTTATAATAATGATTACGCTATCACGCATGTGAATGTTTTAAAGTTTGAAATTGTTTGTTTTGAATACTTGATTTGTGTTTGAACATGGGTTTTGAATTGGACCTGAGGTCCCATTTGGAAGTGGAAAAGAATGTATACATTTAGAGATGTTTACAAATCATTTTACAGGTATTTTAAAAAGTTGGAAATAATCGGAAAAACAGTCGTTGTGTTACCGAAATTTTTTCACCCTAAATTTTAAATGATTAAGAAATGAAATTGTTTTACGGCTTTGCTTCACAGAGTCCTTTTGAGTCACCTGCATAACAACTGCAAGGATTCTGTGGGGTGCCGGGAGGGCTCCGCTCGGATCTCTACGGGGGTAATCCAGGTTGGGTCATTTCAAAAATAATTAAATATGAGTTTAAGTTAATCATAATATGTCAGCCAAATAATATAAACTAAAATAAAATAAGCTAACTTTACTTAAAACCTATTACAATTAAAAATAAACTCATCCCAATTTATTTAAAGTCCAAATAACTCAAGTTTGCCTGTAATTGTCTTCCATTAGCACCTAAAGCCTTCAACATTAAGCCTAATTAAAGCCTTCAACCATCTTGTTGTCCACTTGTCTCGTTGTCTTCCATGATTGCTATCTTGGTTTCCATCATTCTCCATTTCCTCAAAACGATTTGTCCTCAAATTATCACCCATCTTTATTGTTATTCGATGATTTGATAGACAACTGAAAAGAATATTAGGGAAATAACCTCACATACTTTCTCACGTGTTTTGCTCTAATCACTCACGTGTTTATCACTCGGCACTTTGATTTAATCGAACGCTCACTTTGCATGCTCAAACTTTTCTCTTCTTTTTAAAATCAATCCAGACTGCGCACAATAATTAAAACGAACTAGTAAGATTAAACAAGAAACAAGACTCAAGCCCGAAAACAAGAAATAAACCAAACCAGATGAATGCGGAAATCAAATCAGTATGATGCGGTCAAGAAAGAAAAACAAGGGAATAAAATAACAAGGCATGATAGATTGAAATGTGACAAAGTTAATGAACTTGCAAATTAAAGAATAAAAAATTAATGAATTTGTGACAGATCCATAACCTTGTGTGATGGATGAATGACGGACAAATTAAAGAACAGAAAAAAATTGATGATGGTTGGTGATGTACATAGGCACTGCAGGAAACAAAAGACAAAAACAAATCTAATATGGATCGATGTGCTTTGCAAGTTGCAGCATTTCAAGAAACTAGGATTAAAAAAAACCATAAAGATGAAAGATTGATGCTACCGACACAGGCAATAACAAGAATGATGGGTAGAATAAACTAATGAATGAAGAACCTTTAGCAAATTATTGTCATGCAATTAAAAAGAAAATAATATAGAAACAAAAAAATAAATTGATAAATCAAACCTGAATTAATACTCAAGGCTTTGATACTAACTTATGCAAACCTCATATATAATGATACGACACCCACAACCAAATTGAAATACAACCCCAAGAAAGATTAAAACAGGTTTATAAAAAAAGAAATTTTGACCCATAGATTATATGTCAATCAATAACCAAAGTTATAAAAAACTCTTACCCAATGATTAGAACTCAATCAGGAATCAAAATTATAAAAGAAGGATATTGACGCCACTCCCAAAACATAGATGAGAAGGTGGGAGATAAGTCATGATTTGATCGCCACAAGAATAGCTTGATAAGATCACATGTTCATGTAAGAATAGAGGAGAAAATTGACAGGCCCCTTTTCTAACTATACTAGCTAAGCGACCTGCCTGACACCCCACGGTGACTTTCCAGTCGAGATCTGCTTCGGTTGAAAAGTTCCCATAGGGCTAAGCCTCTTTCTCATCTGAAAATACTTGAAATCCTTTTAGTTCTGAAAATGGGTAAGAATTTTGTCCGTTGAAAATAACTTTATAAAAATAGAGTTTTACGAAAATCCGACAACACAACGGCTATGTTTCTAAAATTTTCACCCTGTAAAAACTTCACAAAACCAAGTTCATTCAATATATTTCCTTAACCAATAGGCCTCAGGCCCTTTTTCAAATTCACAATCGTTCACAACATGCTTAAAAATATTGAATGATATGGAAAGCAGCTTAATTAAAATCTTAAATATCATGCATGATATTCACATAAAATCCTTTATGCAAAACAATATTGACAAAACTTGAGAAATCTGAAAACAATAGTAAATGCAGTACATGATAACTTATCTAAAACTAGTGCAGCGTGGTCGCGTCTCTAGCTTGTCTGTACGTCCGATGGAGATACTTCCGTCGCGCTGCTCGTACCTGTACCTGGGGAGGATTTTAAATAAAATAGAAAATGATGGTGAGAATAACTCAGTGAGTGTACTTAATAATTAATTCTGCTTTCAATATTATTTTGAAAACAATACAGCTCATTTAAGTAAAATATTCTTTTAGTAAACTTTTTGCAATTGAATTTTTTCTTATTATTCTAAACTAACGTCTATTGACGTATTTTATTTCTTTACTAACTTAGAAGGGTAACTCAGGGAAAACTCATTCTCTTAAGCTCTTAAGCTAAATATCTACATAACATGAAATACTAGAAATTTTTTGTTTGCGTGCGCTCAGATGCGAGAACTTGGGATTACGATTCCCCCAACATCAGGAAATGCGGAAACTTGGGATTACAATTCCCCCTAACATTAGGAAATGCGGGAACTTGGGATTACGATTTCCCTCGAATATTAAGCCGAACGGGAACTTGAGATTACGATTCTCCTCGTCTATTAGGCGTACGGGAACTTGGGATTACGATTCCCCTCGCCAATTAGGTGTACACGCATAGGGCACCTCGGCCGGGTTATGTTAGAGATCAAGATAAACTAAAGACATCTAAAAATCTTTTAATACGCTTAAAACTCACACTTAACTTATATTTATTTAGTATTCAAGCATAATAATCACTTTTAAAAATATCTCATAAGTATTTCATTTTCTAGTTTACGGTTTAAAACCAAAAAACTTTCTTCCTAAGGTAAAAACTTAAATTATTCGAAATAACTTTCTCATGTATCTCCATGCATGTATTTCATTTGCACTTTCTATTTTCTTTACTTCAAGACTAAATACATTCATAATGTATATTTACAACTATACATGCATTATAAGGAAAGCGATAATATTCTAAAATTTTGATCGAATAACATAATAATCTTAACTAAGATGGTATCACATTAATAAATATTCATATAGTAGAATTCATGAAAGCTTTATGAAAATTCACACTCACAACTTGCTTCTAAATGATTTATCACCACTTCTTGATGCGGATCTCGATCGCTCGTCTATTCACCTACAATTGGATTCGATCGAGATTTCGTTAAAACATAGCTCACGCACAAACTAAACTTAAATCACACGGGGATTTCTAATCACGACAATTCAAGAGATTATCCTCACACGATAACAATACGGAAAACTAATATTCGCACGCGGAGACTATCTCGAACGAATTCATTATCGCAACATAATCTAATCGAAACTCTACGATTATGAAACCGATAACTATGCCATTCGAATCTAAAGCAACATCATCGAAATCCCATTTTAATGGATTCAATAAAAAGAATACTTGAACCTAAACGAAGAATATAAACCTTACGCAATTTCGACAATTTATCGCGAATTATCGCTTTTAGCGTTTTACGCGATTATTTCGTTTCCAATCAAACTTATCATCAATACTACTCGTGACTTTACTTAAATCATGGAAATCGAATATTCAAATACTTTAAAACATAAAAATGAAAATCATGGTAGCAAGCTAAACGATTATTCATTTTCCATTTCGACTCCGAAAATCAACGATTTAACGATTTCGTGCGAAACGAAAACTATCCGATTAACTTTATCTCATTCCAATCCATCCTATTTTCAACATTTAACACTTTAATGGGCTTAAATACATCTCAAGGCAGCTTGATAACATCATAAACACTTTCACATTTGACAACAAAAATCACAACTAAAAACACTTGCACTAGCGGGAAAATTTTCACCAAATCACTCCAAAGCAATTTTTCAATGTTCGAACAATTATTCGACACAATAAAATACACTAAAATGTATCATTTTTCACGACGACGAACTTGAAATTAAAAGCATAACATAACAGCCCCTAACTCTTCCTATAACAGCCTGTAATCGACTTCACGACGGAAATAATCGTTAACAATATCATTCGAAACATAACCTAACAATAACGAGTGAACCTTCGCATTAACGAGGTTCTCAATCCTAAAACCCAATCATAACAATATCAACTATCATCCATAACTCAACATAATCATTATCTATCCAAAAGAAATCAATAAAACTCAATATACCTTTTGGAACTCAATTCGAAACTTCGAAATGATTGCGCGAAGGTGCTACCCATATCAATGCTTTTATCCGCGAGTTCCCTTCAATCCAAATTAACATGCAACCAATAAAAACTAATCGAAACGTCAACACGAAACCAAACGAGACAGCACTTACCTTAGTGTGAGATGTTCTTCGCTTCGAAACAGCTCCCACGTGATTGCGATGGCAGAACAGTGCCAAGAGGTCCTTATGGCAGCAGCTAAGTCATGGCAGCAGCTAAGTCATGGCAGCAGCTTCCTCTTCTTCACCTCCCTGCATGAGTGAGCTGAATCTACTCAAAGTCAGCATCAAAAACATACTCTAGTTGCTGGGTCTTCAAGGCTTACCTTCTAACTTGATGAAGATCCAATGGAGGACAGATTGATGGTCCAAAGCTGCTCGGTCTGCACTTGGTGAGCTCTTGGCCTGACAGCAGCTTACGGCTTCACTTCTTAGATTAGTTCACTGTAGCAATTCACGACTTCACTTCTCCTTGCATGCACATCCTCTTGTTTAGATCTGAATCCTCAAACAGCCAAGTACTCCCCTTCACGGTTTCCATATCTGCCACTCTTTCATGAGCTCAAGATCGACGCTCAACCCACTCACTTCTTTGCTTGCATGCACGAATGGAGACCGTCCAAGGAGAGTTGTTGCAGCTGCTGGTGCACTCCTTCACGAATAGGACTTGGCGTTGCTTTCTATCTGCACAGCTCTCTCAAATTCTTTCATTCTCTCGTTCACTATCTCTCTATGTGAAGCTCTCAGTTTTTGATTGAAGAATGAGTGACCGAATGCCTTTTGCTTGAGCTTTTCTCTCACTCTCTCATTCTAACTCTCTGGTTTGAAAAAAAATAATGACCGAGATTTCAACTTGTCTTTTAATATAAATGGTGACCGAATGACTTGCTTTGAAATTTTCATGTCCATTCTTGTTGTTTTAATATGATATATATTATTATTGAATTGCTTGACATATGGCACCCATGCAAATGGAATTCTTGCCACATGTCTTGCTTATTCCTTGTATGCCACCATTTAATTTTATTAAATTCTTCCATGTATTCTTTCGCTTTAATTCCAAGTTCGAATCCGATTCCGTCCGTCCGGGTAATCCGCTTACGGCTTGATTTCATCTTCGAAATTATTTTTAAATTTCGAATCCGTTTGCACGTACTTGAAATTATTTTCATTATTCTAAAATTAATATTCCGAATATTTCCGAACTCTCGAATTATATTTTTTCGATCGAACGCGATCCATTGGAAAAATAATTCGCTCTCCGACGAACGAGGTTTTGGATTTACAAAAATTCTCTCTCTCAATTAGTAATAAGTCGCTGCATCTTCCTTCCTCTTATGTTTATTTAGGGTTACAATGACAAGCCCCTCTCTAGCTATACTAGTTAGGCGACCTGTCTGGCACCCCACGGTAGCTTTCCAGTTGAGATACGCTTCGGCTAGAAAGTTCCCGCGGAACTAAGCCTTTTTCTTATTTGAAAATGCTTGAAACTCTTTTAGCTCTGAAAATGGGTAGTTTTTTGTTTGTTTAAAATAACTTTACGAAAATAGATTTTTACGAAAATCCAACAGCACGACGGCTGTTTTTCTAAGATTTCCACCCTGTAAAAATTTCACAAAACATGTATAATTTCATTCAATATATTTTCTTAAACTAATAGGCCTCAGGCCATTTTTCAAATACACAACCATTCACAATATGCTTAAAAATTCAATGATATGAAAATTGACTTAATTAAAATCTTAAAACATCGTGCATGAAATTCACCATAAAATTCATTATCCAAAACAATATTTACAATAGTTGATAAGTCTAAAAACGATAGTAAATGCAATACATGATAGCTTGACTGAAACTAGTGTAGTGGGATCGCGTCTCTAGCTCGTCTGGGTGTTCGTAGGAGATGCTTTCGCTACCTTGCTCGTACCTACACCTGGAGAAGATTTATAAGACATGGAAAACAGTGGTGAGAATAACTTAGTGAGTGGGTAATTTTAATTTAAACTACTCTTTTGCTCAAAATAATATTCATCCCAAAATAGGTTGGAAAACTATTATTTACTCTACTTTTCTGAAAGCTGTAAAACTCGTTTTAAATGCGAAAGATACTTTATTAAACTTTTCATAAATTTCTTTTCTTGTTTTTCTTAAACTCACGTCTATCGACATGTCTCATTTCATTATTAGCCTATTTGACAACCCAGGGAAACTTATCATTCATGACGGTGCAAAGACATGCCACTAGGATTAGGGGAACTCTCACAATGTGTAGTCACAGATGTGGAAACAACTATGGGATCGCGATTCCCTCCAACATCAGGCAGATCTACACTATTCCATACGTGCAGAGGGCGATTGACAGACTCGATCCCCCCAAAGTTAGTAACTCCCCCCAAAGTTTGAAAACTAAAAATTTCATTTGAAAACTAAAACTATTTCTTTTATACTTTCCATAAACATTTGCCCTTCAAAATTTTTTTAAGGTTGAAACCTTAATTCTTGAACCTTTACCATTTAATATTTACCTTAAACCTGATATCGAAATTTAAATCATTTAATATTCAAAACAATTGTATTCAAATCATGAACATATATAAAAAATATATATACAAATATATATTTAAAGGAAACATATATATATGTATGTATATATAGTTTTACACTCAAGATTTCACTTCTGTTCGTTAACTTCTGTTGACGTTGGGATCTAGTCAATAAGGTTCTTCAAGCCTAAGACTGCGAATCAATGGAAAATAGAAGAAAAGCAAGAGAATGGAGGTAGAGAGGAAGAAAAACGTGCAGATTTTACGTGGTTTGGCCAAAGGGAAGGCCTACGTCCACGGTGCCTGTTCCGGTGGTGGAGAGGCAGTCACTGTTATTGCTATATTTTTTGGTTATAGAAAGAGAGAAAGAGCAGAGAGAACCCCCTTGCCTTCCCCCCTTAACAATAATTCTCACCCTTATTTATAGAAGGGGAAGGTGCTACAGTGGTGCCTAATAAGTTAAAATACAATGATGATTACAGTTGGGTTGCATTAAATGAGCCTGACAGCTGTTAAAGCAAGTTGCTTAGGTGGCTGATCCAAGTGGGCTAGTTCAAGTGGGCTAGATAAGATCTTCGTAATCCAGGCTATAATATTTGACATGGTTAGTCATGCACGTCACGTTATCGCGTGAGCTGGTTCTGATCTGGACGGGATGGAGCTTATCAAAAATGAGCTCATGAGGTCGTTGTGAGCGAGCTGATGAGCTGAGGCTGATGAGCTAATGAGCTGGAAGCTAACGAGCTGGAGGCTGATGAGTTGAGAGCTCGATGAGCTGGAAGCTGATAAGCTGGAGGCTGATGAGCTGGGAGCTAGTGAGCTAAGAGCTCAAGCTGGAGAGTTGATGAGTTGGAAGGTGATCAGTTGGGAGCTAATGAGCTAAAGGCTGGAGAGCTATAAGCTAGTAAGCTCTTCCGGGAGCTGGGAGCTGATAAGCTAAGAGCTGGTGAGCTGGAAGCTTATCTTGGACAAGCTAATGTTCGTTCATCTGTTCACTGGCCTGCTTACATATAGATTGCTCGTCCAGTATTCTGTTGGGCTACTTCCGCGAGTTGGGGTTTGGTAAATTAGGTTCTTGTTTGTTGGATCTTTGAGCTTTTACCATCCTATTTGTGGAATCCCAAAAATATACATAACAACTTCCAATTCGAGGAAACTTCTTCACCTCCTACACGTCTCTGTTTCCGTTCGAAGAGCCTCCAATTCACCTAAAATTTAAATCACCAACTTTTATTCAAAACTCCTTTCTTATAAACTCTAATGACATTTTATCTCTAAATATCTCTTAAAATTTAATTAAGCGACATTCTCTCCGTTACGTGCTCTAATTTTCATTTAGCCATTACCATTATTTTCCATGAAGTTTCCATGTCCAAATACATTTAAATACACACTTGAAACCACCAAATTAAAATAAAATTCAAAGGACAGCTTATACATTAGATTTTCGCAGGGCCACATTCGAGTATTACATGCATTCCATGTAATCAAATTGATTATCTATTGCTTAATCACACTCAAATACACATTCAAGTACATACTTAAGACCTTAAAAAGCAACTTAAAATCACACAAATTCAACTCACATGCAGCTGCCTTTCACTCTAGTCGAAAAACACACGAACAACTTTATTCTTGATTTTCTTTCGCTTCTAACGTGTATTCGAGTTTCATCATGTATTTATATACTTAATAATCAATAAATCTTCATTTAACTAAACAAAACACAACTCACACACACATAAACACATGCTGCCGAGCACAAATGACACATATCCATTTCTTTTCCACTCATCTCACGGCACACATATCACACCACAATTTACACAACAATTTCCTCCAATTCAGTTTTTCAAGAGATTAAACCAAATAAACCTAACTTAATTTACTTGTTTTTGAAATCAGCAGCTTGTCATGGACTCCCATGACAGTCCATAGCTTCTAATTCTTCTTGTCCAACTTGAACTACTGTTCATCATCATCCTCACGCCTACCCTTGCACTTTTCCACCATCTCTTGGCTTCACCTTGCAACATACCCTCCCGATTCTAGTTCGAGATATGTGTGGAATAATGGTATATGCCTTTATTAGTGAGGTAATAAAATAAATTAACGTGTCTAGAGGTGATTAAGAAAATTTCTGGATCATCTGGGAATGATTAGTAAAATTTTCAGAGCATCCATAAAGAATTCATCGAGGTTCTCGAAGAGCTCGAATGGGTAAATTAAGTCCCGATAAAATTTCAGGATTATCCAGAAAGGGTTTAATAAGATTTTCGGATAGCCTCAGATGTATAAGTTTTGCTCTTGATCAAGGAATGATAGAATTAATTATTCGTTCGGATTTAGATGCGTAATTGAATTTTAATGAAATTCCCGGATAGGATTGGAGATAGTTTTAATTTCGAAATGTAAAAATAATTCCGAAGACGAAATCAAGTCGTAAGCGAATTCCCTTACGGAATCGGATTCGAGCTTGGAAATCAAAATGGGAGAATGTATGGAAGAATTAAATAAAATAAACCTCATCGCCACTAGAGCTCGGGATGCTACCATGTGTAGTCTTCAAGGTGGGAAACTCTGGGGTCATGATCCCCTCCCAACCTCAGGTAGATCTACATTGCCCTACATGTACAGAGGACAACTCACTGACTCAACCCCACAGTTAGTGACTCTTCCAACCATCTTGACGTACACGCTGAGGTATTTCGGTTGAGTATACTGGGGATTAGGGTAAACCTTACTTATATAAATTCTTTTCAAGCTACTTAAAACTTTTTTTACTCTTTATTTTAGAACAAATTGATTTAGCTCGAAATATTCTCTAGCATGTCTTTTATTGGCACGTAACTAATCATAAGTAAATTGCTTTGCTTCTAAAGTATATAAATATTTATAATATAAATTTTGGGAACTTACATGCATTATATAAAATAAAGACATGCTTAATATAAACTAGTTAAATATAATAACTTGTATACTAAAATAAACAAGTGTAAATATCCATAATCAATTTATAAACTCGTAAAACTTTGAAATTTAACCACACTCACTACTTCCTCGAACTAGAATACCACTCTTCTAAGCCTTTCCTTTGCTTTTCTTTAATCCGAACTTCTCCTACACTTAGTATAATATAATCCCTATTTAGAATTTACTCAATTACATGCATAAACACATTAAAAGCTCATCCAACAATTTAAACAACCTGTCGTACATTAGTTACCCCCCTTGGCCAAAACACTCCTCCTTACTAATCCATCATTTTTTTAAAAAAAATTTCTTGATTTAAAACACTTTAGAACCATACAAAATCTCATTCAAACACATCAAAATAAATCAGCTCATAAGCACATTATTTCTATTTTGGTCGAACTAATACCATAATCAAACACAAGTTTTTTCTTTTCATTCCAATGATACATATCAACTCAAATTCATACTAAACATCACATAATTTCATCAAATAACAAAAATATATCCAATCACCTGTAAAGCTAACCTTGGCAGAATTTCACCCCTGATGCATCCAATATGTTTTCTTCAATTTCATGGCCATCAAACACATCAAATTTGTTCCACTAATCATCTAATATCATAATAACAACCTAATTGAAATTTCCAACAAAAATCACACAAACCCTAACATTAACCTTACTAGTATACTTGACAAATCTACTCCCTCCTCCTTGCTAGTCAAACACTGACCTGATCTAACCTTTTTTTTTTCTTTTTCCATCCAAATGGTGCCTTTGAATGATCACCCCTCAACTCTATATATAGCTCCAAGAAATTGACTAAAATGCCCTTCATTAAGTCACCAAATGGCCATCAAATCCTTTAGTTTATTTTACTTTAATGCTTTTAATTTTATCTCATAGAAACTTATCCATCCAAGGGCATATTTGTGGGGTCCCCTCTGGGCTGTCCCACCTATTCTAGGTATTGTCCCCACCACGGGATTTGCTGGCTAAGCCACTCCTCCCCCAGCTGCCACTCGAACTGTTGGTCTCATGGATAAGAGTGTTTAACTTGCAAGTTAAAACTTGCAAGTTAAACACTCTTATCCATGAGACCAACAATTCGAGTGGTAGCTGGGGGAGGCGTGGCTTAGCCAGCAAATCCCGTGGTGGGGACAATACCTAGAATAGGTGGGACAGCCCGAATGGGACCCCACAATATTAGTCACTTGATTAATAAAATACCATAAATCCATTTATACTTGCCAAATATTTTCCAATTAATCCTATAATTAAATTTAATTTATCACTCTCCCATTCACTAATTTCACATGACATGGATTGTGTTTCTTGCTGAAGTTCATTTCATGTGATGCTCACACCATTTTCATGTATTATTTGAGCTTAAATTGATCATTTTGCCCTTAATGCATTTAATTGTCATTCACACTCAAATAAATTTAAAAAATATTTCATGATCATCCTATCATCAAATTGATCATGAAATACTCTAATTAGGTATAAAAACTCTCAATCTCATGCTTAAAAAAAAAATAAATAAATGGGTGTTAAATCACTAATACCTATTATATCTCAAAAATGGCATTTTTGTTAATTACTTTCGGATCTCTTAAAACTTATTCAAATGAACTAATTTTTGATCCGTTTCAGTTTCTAATTACTCTAATTCCTATTCTGAGGCTTTTGGTGTTTAGGGTCCAATTTTTAAAAATTACTATTCACTTAGATACTATTCATCCAAAAATACTATTCACTAAAAAATTATTTTTCAAGAAAATGACACCAAACCATAGTCCGTCACTAACAGCGGGAGGAAACCTGTAGGGGGAATTATGTCGTGTCAGTTTAGTTTTGTATATCACCCAATGCACGTACAGGATATATTATTAACTAACTTCCACCTTAACGAGGAAAAATGACACTCCGTGGAAAACTTCTGCTATGTAAAATCAGATAGATGGCATGAACGAGGAAAATTTTTGATAAGACTGGAGCGAGGCAAAATTTCGCTTCATACTTAGGATACCATATGGTACGGACCGTTAGTGGTTGGCTAGCTTTATTTAGAGATTTTTCGAAAACAATAGTGCAACCACTATTTGCATTTTCAGTAGAAAATAGAAAGCATACAGCAGTTTGTTTTATTATTCATTTTTAAAGTGAAAACGAATAATATTTATGAAAATCGTTTATCCATGCATTTATTTGAAATATGGTTTTCAGAAAAAAAAAAATTGGTTTTAATATTATAGCAATTAAGGGTTTATAAAATATTTTAAAACAAAATGGATGATTATTTTATAAAATAAATTTGAACTGAGAACTTATGACACCCATTAGACTCGTGTAGCTCACATTATTTTATGTTTTATAAACAAAACCTCCCCAAGGGCAAATGTAGGGGTAGGTACATCGATAGTAGGGACTCCAACCTAGGATTAGGCAAATCGAGTTAGCGGTGTTGCTGCAACTGCATAAATGTATTTTGAATATTCTTAAAATATTATATATAAATGATTGTATAACTTTTCTATGGTTTTGAAAATGTGTAAATAAATATATGCATGACTCGTGATTGTGTTTTAAGTTATTTATGAAATTGATGGCATGTTTGTAGTTCCTTGTGCATTGAAAAAAATGAGGGCCTAAGGCATAGAAGTTTAGGGAAATTGATTGATTTTAGAAGTGTATAAATTTTGTGAAAAATTTGTAGGGTGGCATTTTCAAGAAACAACTGTTATACTGTCCAAATTTTTATTAAATTTATTTTATAATCATATTTTGAAAAGAAAAAGTAAAATTTTCAATTAAAGGAAAACGGCTTAGCTCGTAGAAACCTTCTAGTCGAATTAGTTATCAGCTGGAGAGCCACCGTAGAGTTACTGTCTATACAAAAAAGAAGGCACGGAAACAGGGCTTGTCACTCACTGAGTTCCTTTAGCTCACGTTTTCTTAGTTTTATGTTCTAAAAACCACCCCAGGTGCAGGGACGAGTAATTAGGATGCTCATTCTCCTACTTCAGATTAGGTGGTTTGAAGACAACTGATGCTTCTATTAACTCATATTCATGCATATTTTAATTGAGATAACGTCATGTGCATGTTCATGTTTTTTGTTATAAATGATTTGTAAAATTGCCATAGTTGTAATAATGGGTTGTACTGATGTAAACTAAATATTTGATAACTAGTTTTTGTACATTATGTGAATATTCGAATTATGTGTAAATGTTTTTCAATGATGTATAAATGCTTTTTAATTGGTATGCATGAAAATCTATTTTCGAAATAGAGATGGTTACATTGAATTAGATAAATTATGGCTAGGATTGTGATGAAAATGGACTGGAGGTCTAAATTAGAAGTAGAGGAGAATGTATGAGAATTTTGGGAGTGCTATAAATTGATTTTATGTGATTTAACAGGATGAGAAATATTGAAAATGCAGCTATTATACTGTCGAAATTTTTTTAAACCTTAACTACAAAAACAATTATATTTTAAAAGTTTATAATTTTATGTTTAGCAAGATTCAAAATTAGGGGTTCACTTTACGAAATTTTTTTGGTCTTGCTAGGTCGAGAGTTCAGAAAGGTTTCGTGGGGTGCCCAGTAGGATCGTGGAGTCCAATAGAGGAAATTCGGATCGGGTCCCGTCATTTCAAACTATTTCTAGTAAACAAATCCCCAGCCGATAAGCATAATCCAACCGCATCTTCAACTCCAAAGCCCCATGACTCTTCCTCACTAAAAGCTTGATTACACTACTAGTTGAAGGCTCAACAAAATCTAAAGAAAAACCCTTGCTCTCAATCCTAATTTGCTTAGCTAAATGAGAAAAATGACCCGAACTACTCATCTTAACTCAAAGATTAAAGAGAAAATCATAGAGAGAAGAAGAGAGAACATTCCTACTGCCTGAAAGTTTATTTTTTTCCTATGCATTATTATTGTACACCAGTAACATTTAGATTTAATTAATGGTAGATATGATATGACGTCATCTCTTCTTTTGTCCTAACTTTTGCCACAATCACCCCAACAAGTGTAATCCATCCATTCACTGTTTCTATTATTTGCAAAGGGGCCATTGTAGGCTTGGCCACACTTATCTCTTCACCATTGTTTAAACTAGAGAAATTCATGTCAAGAAGATCAAACACTTCTTCTTTGAATATCTATTATGTAAAAAAAAAAAACCATATTTTAGTTACAAATTATCAATAAACATTAAACACCTCATATTAGAAACTTCATTAATCTTAATAAATGAAACTTTAATCAAGAACTCAATATTCTCTTTCATTAACTCAACTCTTTTAAATATACTCTCATTCACTTTAGGTATGATAACACTATTATTTCCTTCAATATTATAGTTAGTCCCTATTATACAACAATAATAAATAATGGGCACTAACTCTACTATTAAAGAAAGCAATAAACAATAATGATGCAAGTATTTTTAGTGTGAAAAATCTCTTCAACACAGTAACAACCATGGGACCACTCTTAAACGCTTAATAGACAATTCACTAGTGATAAATGTTGTACACCCTCAAGTTGATACAAAAGACACACTCCTCTTGGACTATCCCATCCAGCCTACTGGGATGGATGTGCTTATATTTATCGTCTTGTAAGAACCAATTAAGAATTTTCTAATAAAATGCACCTTTCATCAAAGATGCAAAACTTGAGCTTGCTCACTACATTTCACACAACTCACACAAAGCTTTCCTGTAACGCTCCTAATTTTCTCTATTTAAGAAAAAAAACGAAAATATATGTATTCAGATAAATAATATTTCGGAATGAATAATGTTTTTCGAATGAATAATTATGAATGAATAGTGATTTTTGAGAAACAGATCCCCAAAATCATTAAAAATGAAATTTTTTATTAATAGTATTTTCAAACGGAAAAGGTTCTCGTAAATAGTGATTTTCGAAAACTGGACTCCAAATATCAAAAGTCTTGGAATAAGAATTAGAGTTAGTAAAAACTTAAACGGATTAAGAACGAGTCAGTTTGAATTAAATAGAACAGTTTTCGGATCCGATCGAAAATTTGGAAGGATTTTCAAAAAATTCAAAAATTTAGAGAAGTATGTAAATTAGTATGAAAATATTTAAGAAGTATTTTAGAAACTCAAATGACACTCTCAAAAGAGATTCAGATGAAAATGGAATCAATCTGAAAATCGTCAAAGACGATTTAGTGAAATTCAAAGAGCCAAAAAGGGGTATAGAACGACTTTTAAGAGTCACCGACGTTACTAAAAATATGTAGAAAGTTTGAATATAGGCCCCTAAAAATTTTAAAAAGAAATTTAGAAAAGCCGAATTCGAGCATTACATAGTCAATTTAATATTGGATGATCATGGAATATTTTTGAAATTTATTTAGGCAGGAATGTGAATTAAATACATTAAAGGGCAACGTAGACATTTCACTAAGAAATTATTACCAAAAAATATAAATTCATGTCATGCAAAATGAACCAATAAAAAAAAGTGACATAAGGAGGTTCAAATTGGTGATCCATGTTACGTAAAATTTACCAATGAGAGAGTGCTACTTAAAAGTGAAAAATGTGTGATTCATTATTCATTGGTGTATACTGATTTATTATTCGGAAGCTATATGAAGTATAAGAGTTATAGAGAATGATTTATTAAACTTTGTATATTGTTGTAAGTGATAAAAAGGAAAAGAATTATTATTTAGAATATTATAAATATTTATTATTCAGAATAGTTGTAGATGTGATTGTTCAGAATTATACGAGTATAATTGTTGTTGAGGATTCTAATTGAAGAATTTTGCTAATGATAGTCTATTTAAGCGTTAATTGTTATGGTTTTGGATATTATATATATAAAGAAATTTATGAAATATTTTATAATGGTGCAATTATGATTATTGGAGAGTTTTGATTAATGATGATTTATATAAGTGTGGATTGTTATAGTATAGAATATACGATCTTATATATGTAGAAAAAACTGGAGATTTATTTAGAATAGAATTATTATGGTTATTGATAATTAAATGAAAGCAATGACTTTAGAATAAGATATTTTGATCTGAGATGATTTCTAAATTTCGAGAATAAAATTTCATAAAGGGAGATGAATTGTAATGCCTTAATTTTATTGGACCCAAGAGATTAATTGAAATTTAATTTATTGTTATCAACTTGGTCTAGTTCAAGTCTTAGAAATACAAAAGTTTGTGGATAAATATCTCATTGGAGGATGTTTTAAAAAGAAATTAAAAAAGTTGGACTAAAAGAGACCATAAAGGTGAAAAATGAAAATTCATATATGACAAAAATTCAAACGGTGGTTGAGATTTTTAATAATAATAACAAAAATATTAATAATAATAATAATGAATACAATAATATATATAAATTAGTGGTGGGACCCACTAGATAAAAAATATATATAATTGTTATGGATAGGAATGGAGAAAAAAATAATAATAAAATAATAATTAAAAAAAAAGGCTGTGAATGGAAGAGATAAAGACGTGGTGTAACATCCTCTCCCGAGAATGTTACTGTTCTTGTGTTCAGAACGAAAAAATGTTCCAGTGTACCCCTTTGGAAAGAAAATAAAAATGTTTTTTAAGTAATTTAAGTGAAATAGTTAAAAGTGTAAAATTTTGAAACTTTAATGAAATAAGTGGAATTTTTAGAAGTTAAGGGGCTTAAAGAGAATTTTCCAAATATTTTAAGAGAATTCTCTAGAATCAGTGGCATTCTCATAATTTTAAGGAACAGTCAGCTTAGATCCACGCCTATAAATAGGCGTGTGCTGCATCAGTTTGAAGAGAGAAAGAAAAGGCAGAGAGTGAGGAAAGAGAGAAAGAGAAAGAGAAGAGAGAGTGAGAGCTAGCGTGAGTGAGCTGAGAGCTCGTGTGAGTGAAGCTGAGAGCTCTCGTGGGGTAGAGTTGAGAGCTGGCGTGAGTAGAGCTGATGCAAGTTGGAGATAGAGCCGGATGAGCTGGAGCTGGAGCCAGAGCCGGATGAGTTGGAGCTAAAGCTAGATGAGCTGGAGTTGAGAGCTCGCTGGAGCTAGAGCTGGATGAGCTGAGCTGGAGGAGCTGAGTTAGAGCTAGAGGAATTGAGCTAGAGTTGGAGGAGCTGAATGCGAGCTAGAGCTAAGCTGAGAGCGAGCTAGCTAGAGTTGGGAGCTAGAGTTGGAACTGGAGCTCGCATGAGTTGCTCGAGCTGAGAAGGGTGGAGCAGCAAGCTAGAGGAGGACGTTGGCCAATGAGCTAAGGAGGTTGCTGAGGCAGTAAGCTAATAAGTGAATGTGATGTTTATTTAAGTTTCTTTTTATACGTATTATCAATTGAGTATTCATAATTTCAATATTATATTATGATAGTCTAATGACTATTCGAGCATGTTGATTAGCATGTGTTTATTTGTATAAAATGCATGCGTAGTTGTAGAATAAATAAAGTTAGTGGAACTACGAGGACTTTGATTTCAATGATGAAATTGGTACGTAGGCGTTTGAGATAATATCTCAAACTCAAGCTCAATTAAAGTAAATTAATTATTTTAGCATGCCTTTATTTTATATGATGCATGTGAGTTATGAAAGTATGTATATAAATGTTACATACTTTAAAAGTAAAGCAACTTATTTATATTTATGCCAGTAAAATATATGAAGGGACCCAACCCGGATTTAACCTCTTGAATCCGCGGGAAGCCCTCCCGGCACTCCAACGGACTCCGAAAACCTTTTCTTTAAACAATTAACTTAGGAATCTGTGAAGCGAACCCGATTAAAACATTTATTCTTTTCATCAACTATCGGAAAATGTAATATCCTAACTTTTAATTTTAGGTGAATAGTGATTTTTTGTGTGAATAGTGACTTTCACTGAATAGTGCTCAGATGAATAGTAAATTTTGAAAATTTTACATTAGGATTCAAAAACCTTGGAATGAATAATGGAGTCCATAAGAACTGAGACAGACTAAAAATAAGTTCATTTGAGTAAGATTTTGAACGGTCTGAACGAAAATTATTAAAACGTCATTTTTGAGTTATTAAAAATAATAATGATCCGAAGGTCGTTTGAATTTTTTTTCGAAGCTCAAGATTGATTAGTTAGACACCCAATTAGAGCATTGCATGGTTAATTTGATAATAGGATGACCATAGAGTATTTGTGGCAATTGTTAGTGTTAAATGAGGAATTAAATTTAAGTTAGTAAGTTATTAAAGGATTTATGAGAGGATAATCATCCAAAGAAGCACAATCCATGTGATTAAGTGGGAACCAATGGTGTTGTGACACATTTAAAGTCAAAAAAAAAAAAAAAAACAAAGTGATTAGTGAAATTGAATTAAGAAATTGAGTGATTGATTAGTTATTAATTGAATGAAATTAAATGACAAGTTTTAGTTGATAACTAGTGGCACTTGTGTGATTTTTAAGTAAGTTAAAGGGTACTTTAGACATTGGTAAGCATGAGTATACAAAGTGGAAGTGCATGAGAGCTTGAGGGAGTGATTCATTCGGTCAAAGCAAGCTGAAATTGTGAGGAATAAGAGCAGAACTTGAGCTGAAGCAGAACCAAGAAACGTGCTGGCGTCAAGGAAGAAGAAGGGGCTGTTCGGTCAGCTGCAAGAGAGGAAAAGGAAGAGGATCATCTGCAGATTTTAGCCCAAGAAATACCCAAGTCATCCAAGTGGAAACCAAGCAAGAAAGGGCCAATAAAAACAAGGTGAGTTTGAGGTTGTTTGATGAGATTTGTGATGATTTTCGTGACCTGCATACATGCTGCAGTTTGGGTGTTATTTTTGAGTCCAAATCATGTTTAATTCATGAGTTTTAGCTTAGAAATGGAAAGGAAATCAAGGGGAATAAAATAGAGATCAAAACTAGTGTGTTTGGTGATGATTTTTGGTGGTTTTGTGTGGGTTTTGTGTGTTTGTATGATGAGATTTGGCTTTATGGTATATTAAGATCTTAGAAGAAGGTTGGATGCATTTGATGTAGAATTGAACTTGAAAAATTGAAAAAGGAAGCCTAGGTTGCAAGAAATTATGTATGAAAAATAAGTTAGAGTTTATGTGGAATAAACCCTAAGTGTTGAATTAAGTAGGTTCAAGGCAAATATAGTTGTAGATTAGGTGTTTGATTAATTGTTTAAAAGAATTGTTGAGCAAAAATCTTGATAAGGACAAGAAGCAATATGTTGGGCATGTATGTGTGATCGACGGCCAACAAGGGAATGATATGGTTTCATTGAATGTTGATCCATATAGACTTAAATATATGCACATAACATGATAGGAAATCACAAGGGACATTAGTTTTACAAAAAGGAATGAAAAGAATAACATGAGGTAGTATGTGTGTGTCATGGTTTTGGTGATGTTGTGTGACACCTTTGTATTTTGAACCATTTGAACTATAAGTCAAGCATAATTGATGTTAGAAAAGCATCTAGTAGAATTAGAGTTGGAAAGAGGAAGCTAGATTGTATTGTTGGTGCATTTCGGTTTGATGAAGGGCATTAACTTAGGCATGTGTTTTGTTCATGTTTGTGACATAATTAGGGTCCTAAAAACATGCATAAATGAGTAGGAATCAACAAAATTGACATGGATACATATAGGTACAAGAATAGCCTACAATCTAGTAGAGAGTAAAATAGTGCATAGAAACAAATTGATAATCCCGAGCTCAAAAGGGGGTCTGGTAAGACCTGACCTATTCTAGCTTATTTGAGGTTGTTCTACACCTCAAATGATGCCTAGGAATGATATAAAACCATAGAAATTGGAATGGGATCGATCCGATAAAAATTGACGAAGTTATAGCCAAAATAGTGGGCGTAGGAAATCGAGATGTGTAATAGCGATGCAAATGCATTCGTTGATGCCCAAAATAGATGTATTCGGTCATAATTAGGTAAAAGAACCTTAGATACGAAAGAAAAACCATCGTCGCTTGTCCGATTTAAAAACTCGCATTGAAAAGTGCCCAAAATGGGGCGTTTTGCCTAGATTGACATAGCAAACGATGGAGTTTCTCGACGAAACTTTACGGGCGACTTAGTTATGTGATAAGGAGACGCTAGAAAAAGGAACGGAGGTGAAACCATGGCTGGTTTCAATTATGTTTTTCGCGGTCAACCGTATAGTTGAAAAGTTGACTTTTTATTTTAAGCTTCCGGAGACCAAACGAAATATATGGGGATGATCCTAGGGGTCTAGAAGTAAGACTTTTACAAAGAAACCAAATTTTGAGAGCCTCGGTCGAGTCAAAAATTGAGTTGGGAAAGCGTGGTCTAGTGAGTTTTCAATGTATTGGAAACTCTATTTTTATTAGTTTTAACTATGAAAGTGAGTAAGTTATAACGAGACTATGATGTGTAGGTGACGAGCACGTGGACAAGACGCGAGAGGCTCGTTGAGGCATTGAGAGCATTGGGATCGAGGTAAGTGTCCTTCACTTCACTTACATCTAGTTGATTTCCATTTATATGGCAATGATAAAATATATTGTTTCAAAGAGTTTTGCAAAATGGTTTTCCAAAATCATAAGTTTTATGTTGAGTAATGAGTTATGCCTAGAATCTAGAAATGAGATTCGAAGGCGAAAGTAAGTTGCAAAAATATTTAAAAGTAAAGCAAAGTAAAGTTGAATTAAGACCCATGTGCATGTTGCGATATTAGCATCTTGGCACTACGCGGCGATGTAGAAAATTCCGCTCGTAGTTGTCAAGGTTGATAGAAATATGATACGATGTAGAAAATTCCGTATCTAATTGCAAGTGATGAGTAAATTGCACTACAACATGCGATGTAGAAAATTCCGCATGTAGTTGCGTAAAGTATAAGCTATTGGCACTACAACGGCGATGTAGAAAATTCCGTGTTGTGGTTACCTAGAGTTGAGAAAGTTCGCCCTACGTCGCGATGTAGTAAATTCCGTGCGTAGTGGCTTTGCACATGGTTGTCTTATGAGAAATGGTTTTCAAAAGAAAAAAATAAAATAAAATCAATTATTTTCTAAGTAATGTCTATGCGGAGTTATACCTTTATATATATATATATATTGCCTAACCTCTCTTTGTTTTTGTGTAGCTTGTATACTTTAGTAGACGTTGGCATGGACGCTCTTGCATCAAAGACATTATTTTGATTAACTTTAGGTTGGGGAAATAATGAGACGAAATATATGGATATTAATGTATTTTGACATTGTGTACATGAGTATATATTGAATCAAATAATTATGTGTTGACATGAGATACTTGACGGATTATAAATCATATTTTGATATGTATATATAAATGAACCATTACACTTGATATGCACATATTGCATAAGGCACATATTTCATATAAGTATGAGTTGTTATATGTTAATTACATATGTGAATTATATTTGTAAAAGAATTGCATGTTTGTGAAATGAATGAAAAATGCATGTTTGAGATTGAAAGAAGTTGGACGGTGATCAAAATAGTTCGAAGTGTATTTCTTATGCAGGTTGATTTTGGAAATGTTAAATTTACAGCCGTTATGCTGTCCGATTTTTATAAAATTAGTTTTCAATCAAACGCGAAAAAATCACACCGTTTCAACTATATTAAAAGAAAATAAAATTTTTAAGCCTAAAACGAGTAAACCGGTTAAGTAAAGTAAAGGGGTTCGCTTCTCGGATTTCTCCAATCCGACAAGTCGGGTTCGGGGAGTCCGTTGAAGTGCCCGGCGGGGCCCTCTAGATAAGAGTCTAGAGAAGGTCTGGTTTGGGTCCTGTCAGAAAATGTGATGGGAATTTTTTTTTTCTTTTTCTATGAAAACAAACCATTTATTCCATTAAAAATTTTGTAGAAAAACGGACAGAGTTTTCTCTGTTTTTCGAACATCCCAATTTTACAAAACCTGCAAATAAAATCATAAACACTTCTAAAATTCATTCATTTTCTCCACTACCATTTTCAAGACCTCAGGTCCACTACAATTTAATCACAAAAACATTTAAAAACTTTCAATGAAATCATTTTCATCCATAAAACAAAACATATGCGTTATGTACAATTCAAAATATTTTCTAAAATATTTTGGGCTTGAGTTTGGGTACTCCCAAACGCCTACGTACCTCAATTATCTACAGAGGATTAAAGCCCTCGTAGTTCAGAGTTTAATTATGCATCTATATACATACAATACAAAAATAATGATGTAAGTATCAAAACCATAATATGACATATTTACAGCCCAAAAATTATATACATATTTTCAAGTCGTTATCGTCTACTAGTAGGCCGCCTACGACTGCCCTGGAGGATGCTCAGACTGCTCCCTAGTCTCAGTTCCTGAAAATTTGATTAAAACATTTTGGAAGAGTGAGTAAAAATAGCTCAGTGAGTGTGCAGTTTAATAACAAAATACCTTTCAACATCTTTCAGTAAAATCATAACATTTACATAAATAATTAGAGCATTTCATTTCATTTATCAATTATAAAAATCATAAATATATATTTGAAACAATCTTTAACATTTCAGTCACTACCAATGGAACCCAGGGAATAATTCACCAACTGACCCAAAAGCGACGGTGGCGGGACGATCCATTTCCAGTCATAAAACCACTACGCTGCGGATAAAATCACGTCTTGCGCAGGGTAACCGTCATAAGAATACTTTATAATGTGTAAAGGTAATCATATAATTTCTATCCCTTCCCTTAGTTAGTAACCTATTTCTTTACCCGTACCTTTACACGTTTAAAGTATCTCGGCCAATTATCCAGTCATTTCAGTCATGATAGGGTTTAGGGTAACCATCGGCCAAAAATCCTTTTATAAACCACATTTCATTTAAAAACTAAAACCATTTCTTTTATACTTTTCATAAACATTCGTCCGTCAAAAATTTCCTTAAGGTCGAAACCTTAACTTTTGAATCTTTACCATTCAAGATTTTCCTTAAAACCTTATATCGAAATTTAAATCATTTATATAATCCAAACCATCGTATTCTAATCATAAACATATATATATACAATTATGCATTTAAAGAAACATATATATACATATATATACATAGTTTTACACTCACAACTTATTTTCGTCCGTTAACTTTCGATTCAAAGAGCCTTCTACACGTCTCCGTTTCTATTCGAAGAGTTTCCAATTCATCTAAAATTTAATCACCAACTTTTATTCAAAATTCTCTTCAATCACAACTCTAATGACAATAGAATTTTCCTTAACAATTTCTCAAACTAATTAAACAATATTCTTTCCATTACATGCCCTTATCTTAATACCATTCATTTCCGTGATATTTCCATGTCCTAATACATTTAAACACACACTTGAACCACCAAAATAACATAAAATACAAATGGGACAGCTTGTACGTAATACGTCCGCATGGTTACCTTTGAGTATTAAATGCGTTCCATGCAATGCAATTCATTATCTATGACTTAATCACACTCAATTACATATTTAAGCACATACTTAGGAGCTTAAAATCAACTTAAAATCACACAAATTCAACTTATAACCAGCTGCCCTTCATCCTAGTCGCAAATTACACAATAACACAATACGCGATTTTCTTTCGGTTCCAACGCGTCTTCATATTCCATCATGCATTTATATACTTAATAATAAATTAATTCTCATTTAACTAAAAAAAATACAACCCATACACACACAATTACATTCTGCTGAACAGAACATAACACATACCCATTTTTTTTTCATTTCATTCACGGCACACACACTTCAAACTCTACATAACAATCTTCTCCAATTAAGTTTTTCAAGAGATAAAACCAATTAATCTTAACATAACTTACTTGTCTAAGAGTTTAGCAGCTGGTCATGGACTCCCACAGCAGTCCAAAGCTTCCATTTTTCGAATCTAACTTGAGCTACAACAAAAAACCAACAATAACATGAAATAGACAGCTCACAACTCAAGAAAACATCTTATAAGAGTTCCAACTGTTTCTCTTACCTACTGTTCATCATCTTCTTCACACCTACGCCTGCATTTTTCCTTCATCTGTTGGCTTCACGTGGCTGCTTTCATCTCAGCCATTGCTTCCTTCAGCTGACCCGAATCTATCCCCCTTCACACGGTCTGCAGGACACCTTTACCAGCCCGTCGCGGCTTCAGCTCGTCTTCATGTTCTGGTCAGCCTCTTCACTTTCAGATATGATTTTTCTGGGTTGAAATCAACTGCTTAACCAGCTCCTTTAAGCCTCCATCTCAGCATGATAACACCCATTAGATGATCGGTCTTCTTGCTCCTTCACTTGGCTGCCGAGAGACGATGAGATTGCCGAGTGGAGTTTGTCTTCAGTTTTGCTATCGGGTTTGTTATTTTCGGGTCTGATGGAGTGTGGTTGTTGTGCCAGATCTGAGCTGGAAGAAGACACAATTATTTGCTTAATAGATTGCCCAAACGCCCCTCAACTTTTCTCAATTATGCCAGCTTAACTTTCAATCTAAATTTTACATGTTTACCCCTCTTTTACTCTATTTTTATGCACTTTACTTATCCATTTTCAATCATGTCCATACTCATTTTTAATCTATAATTAACACTTCCTAATGACCTCTTTTAATCCTCATACACTTATATTTTTCATAAAAAAATTATTCCATAAAAATAAATACGTTAAATCCGTCAATTTCCATAACGATTGTAATATCGATAATATTAACCATTATTTCTCTCAATAATATTTCTAAAATATTCCACACTTATCAATTCATCAAATTAACCTCATAAACATTCAATTAGACTTGCATCACATAAAAAAATTTCTCACAATAGTGGAATATTTTAAAAATACAATCACATTTGACGTGTTTATCGATATTTATATATATTCTTAAGCATAAAGAACTTGGTCTTAACAATATATGCTAGAGAATATTTTTTGAGGAAAAAGAGAAAAGAAAGTCTTAAGTTTATAAAAAATATTTTATTATGCTTATGGTTTACCCTAACTCCAGTTGAGTGCCAATTGAGTACCCTATGCGTGTACGGTAGATGTGAGAGAGAGTCACTAACTAAGAGTGGAGTCTGGTCGACTCCTTAGAGAGATAGTCAGTTGAGTCGCCCTCTGCATGTATAAGGGTAATATAGTTTAAACCGATTTTGATAGGGTAACAAGTGTCCAGAGTTTACACATCGGTGACTACATATGGCAGATTCCCTCATTCCTATTGGTTAGCGAGAGATTTTATGCTACCACGACAGGAGTAATTTCCCTGGGTTACCATTAAGGCGTGAAAATGAAAAAGTTTCAGGGAAAAATTTAGAACGAACTTAAAAAATAGTTTTCGAATGAGTAAATAAGAGAAAATATTTTAGAAAACTATAAAACTGTTTTCTGCAGTATATTAAATTGTTAATTGAGTTTATACTCACCTTTCTTTTCTATTGTTTTATAAAATCCTCCACAGGTGCAGGTTCAGGAGTTTCAAGTACCCTGTGCGCCATGCAGATTATATGGGTTCCGACCATTGACGTAATATAATTCTTTTTGTATAAAGATAGTAATGATAGTTTTTACCATTAAATTTCTATAAATTTTAGATTTATAAACCTATGCAACAACATTTTTATTGATAGTTTCATATTTTCAAAAATTTGTATATATATGATTTACGAGAAAAATTTCAGGCTCATGAGCAGAGATAGTCAGCAGCTAAGGGTTCGCTTCATAATATCCTTTTTGGGCTTTAGTAGATAGGCTTCAGAAGGGTCTCATGGGATGCCCGATAAGGCCGTCGGATTTATTAGTAGGAATCCAGGGCGGGTCCTGTCACGTGGGGTACTGTGTGTATATATATATAGTGTCTAAGACACAAATGAAACACAGAGAGAGAGATAGAGAGAGAGAGAGAGAGAGAGTGAGGCCAAAGAAAAAGAAAAAGAAAAAGAGAAGTCGAGAAGAAGATAGGCGAGAAGAAAAAGAAAGGAAAGAAAAATATTTTTGGTCCGATTTATCTAAATAAGATGAATCCAAGATGATAAAAGAGAAACTCGTTTTACATCCAGAAATAGAAATAAACAAAAGAGTTATGTGAGTAGATAGTTTTATTTTTAAATTAAATTATTTGAGTTATATTTATTTATATTTAAGATTTTATTGTTTATCTCAAATAAATAATTAGTTGAGTTAATTGATTTTATAGATTATAAATTATGTTTTACGGTTGAAAGAAAAGCTTATATATGTTTCAAATTTTATTTATTTAAGTATTATTAGAAGAAAATTATTTAATTCATTTATTGATTTATTAATTTTGTATTATCATTTATGATTTGATTATAGAATATGTATTTTGATAATTATATTTCTATTTAGAAATATAATTATCAAAATACAATTTTGCATATAAAGTGATTTAAGAATTGAGAATGAATAAAATAAAATTTTCAATACGTTAATGTATATTTCAATTTTTATTATGTATTAGAAATAAATTAATTATTTAGTAAATTTATTTTATAGATTATAAATTATTGCATATTTATAAGTATATTATGTTATGAGGAATAATAATTGCTTATATTTTGAGAAAAATATTATTTAATATTATGGATTTTTTTTCCAAGTTTATTATCAGTATGTTCTTATTAAATTTTTACATTCAATATTCACATGTTTTAAGGATATTAGTTATGGGTATTTTAAGAATCTATGACATTGACAATGCATTTTGAGATTAAAAGTGTTGTTCTTTCAAAAATATTAGTTTACGGATATTTTATGTATTTATTTGAAAATGAAATGTTTTATGCATAAAAGATTGGTGTACACTTGCTCAAAAATTTATTATTATTATTTTTTAATTGTTAGTAAGGTTTTGGAATGTTTAAAATTTTGACTATTTATGTTTTTGGTTGCATGAGTTTGATTTCCTTTTTGGAATGATTTATGAATTATTTTAATGTGTGAAATTGTGAAAGTTTGACAAATTTTGAATTACTTGTATATGTTGGCCGAATATGGATATAGAGGGTTTTGTGAAATTATTTTTGACAATTTATGATTTAATATTGTTTGCATATGATTTTAATGACTTTCGAATGGAAATGGAAAAGAATCGGAAAGAAATTGATGCATTTAGTGCCTTCCCCGAATGCATATTGGGGGACGGACACGAAGGTTTTGATAAAATTTGATAAGTTAAATGAGTACAAAATGGTGTTTTGTGATATTGAAATTGATACTTCGAACAACTAGGAAAAATAGTGAACGAAATTTTGTTTGTTACTTTCCAAATGAAATTTTAGTTAGAAATGAAAATTCGTTAATATGAAGTTATTGGTAATAAATAAATATTTATAAGGGTCCTAGTAAACCTGAACATTGATAGGTGGGAATTGGTAAGCGGTATGCCAATAAGGCAGATTAGCAATACTGCACTGTTACACCGATACACAATTTTCGACGAATGGATTATAGGAGGCACTAGGTGTCCAGTTTTGAAGTCAAAACCGATTGTGATATACGACCCGATGGGCAATCATCAAGTGGTCGATGCCGGAGACACCGCTTATTCTAGCGGGCAGTCACTGAGTGGCCGATGCCAGGAGACTCGATTGTGATATGCGACCAGGCAAGTAGTCACCGAGTGACCGATACCAAGAAAGTCATTTATTCTGATGAGTAGCTACCGAGTGGCCGATGCCAGAAAACCCGAATTCAATCTATGGTATCGTATCAGTGTTTACAAAAGACGCTTAAAAATATAAAAGAAAACCGTGTTAATATGAAAAATTGTGAAATATTAATTTACAACTCGTATTTTTATTAAATTTTGTATTTATAAATATTTGTGTGGTAAAGTGATTTTGGAGTCGAACGGAGGATCCGAAATTGAAAGTTGAGAAAATAAAATTTTAAAAGTATTTTTTTTTTCCTTACAGGTTTTTAAATTCTAGGTTTTCAGAAAAATAAAGAAAACTCTGCCGAAATTTATTTATTTATGGTACATTTATGTAAAACCAAAATGAATAAATAGATTAAGGTAACATCATTCTATTCGATTTCTACTTTAATGGGAATTGGGTAGAGGGTTTTACTGTTAAAACCGAGTCCTTCATGCTTAGGAATATATATATATATAGATAAATATGTTAAATGCAATCGTATATTTTAAATACTCCACCGTTGTGAGATATTTCTTATATATGATACAAGTGAATAATTATAGGTCTAATAAAATGTTTATGAGGTTAATTTGATTGATTGATAAGTGTAGAATATTTAAGATATGTTATTGAGAGGAATAATGGTTAATATTATCGATATTACAATTGTTACAGAAATTGACGGAGTTAACGTATTTATTTTTATGAGATAAAATTAAAATGAGTAATATAAGTTTCGAAGGATTAAAAGAGGTTATTAGGGGATGTTAATTATAAGTTAAAAATGAGTAGGGATATGTTTGGAAAAGAGTAAGAGAGAATAATAAAAATGTTAATAAAAGAGGGGTAAACATGAACAACTTTGGTGGAAAGTTAAACTGGCATAATTGAGAAAAGATGAGGGCTGTTTGGGAAATTTGTTAAGAGATTAATTGGATATTATCTTAGCTCAGATCTGGAACAGGAAATGCACAAAAATCAGACCCGTAAAACAGAGGAGACAGCAGAATCGAAACCTCCTCACTCGGCAATCTCATCTCTCTCGACAGCCAAGTGAAGAAGTGAGAAGACCAGTCATCAAGGGGTGTTATCTCGGTCAGATGAAGGCTGAAGAAGCTGTGTTAGGACCAAGTCCTTTATGCTTAAGAATATATATAAATATCGATAAATACGTTAAATGTGAATGTATTTTTAAAATATTCCACCATTGTGAGAAATTTTTCTTATGTGATGAAAGTGAACAATTATAAGTTTAATTGAATGTTTATGAGGTTAATTTGATGAATTGATAAGTGTGGAATATTTTAGAAATATTATTGAGAGGAACAATAGTTAATTTTTTTGATATTAAAATTGTTTTGGAAATTGATGGATTGGACGTATTTATTTCTATGGAATAAAGTTTTTATGAAAAATATAAGTGTATGAGGATTAAAAGAGGTCATTAGGAAGTGTTAATTATAGACTAAAAATGAGTATGGGCATGATTGGAAATGGATAAATAAAGTTCATAAAAATAGCAATAAAAGAGGGGTTTAAGTGCAATATTTAGAGTGAAAATTAAGCTGTTATAATTGCGAAAAATTGAGGGGTGTTTAGGCAATATGTTAAGTCAATAATAGGGTCTTCTTCCAGCTCAAATCTGGCACAGTAACCAGACCCCATCAAACCCGAAAACACCAAATAGCAGAACTGAAGACAGCCCAAAATCTTCCACTCGCGCGATCGTCCCTCTCGGCCAACAAGTGCAGCCATCAAGACCGATCAACTAAGGGGTTCTTCACGATCAGATGGAGGCTTAAAGGAGCTGGTGAAACATCTGATTTCAGCCCAGAAAACCAGATCTGAAAGTGACGAAATCAGACCAGAAATCGGGAAGGAGATAAAGTCGCTCGGGCTGTTGATGAAGCTCGGCAGACCATGAGTGAAGAAGCCAGAGTTCGGTTCAGCTGAAGCAAGCACAAGACGATCTGAAAGCAGCTGGAAGAAGCTAGGAAATGGTGGAAAATGGCAGGGGTAGGCGTGAAGGAGATGATGCACAGTAGGTAAGAGGAATGACTTGACTTTTTGAGTGATTTTCATGAGTTCTTTGCTGTCCATTTGAAGAGTTATGATTTATTTATGTTGTGGTTCAAGTTGACAAGTTGAAATGGAAAGAAATTGTTGTCGTGAGACTCTCAGAGCAGCTGTGGATCTCAAAGACAAGTGAGTTATGTTGGGTTTTAATTGATTTTATCTCATACAATGCTGAAATAGAATAGATTGTTGTGTAGAGTTTATGTGTGATGTGTGTGCCGTGAATCAAGTGGAAAAGAATGGGTTTGTGTGATGTTTTGCCGACAGTATATGTGTAGGGGTTGTATTTTGTTTAGTTAAATGAAAATTAATTAATTATTAAGTACATAAGTGCATGATGGAATGTAATTCCGAGTTGGAACCGAAAGAAAATCAAGAAAAACGTTATACGTGTACTTTCGACAAAAGTAAATGGCAGCTGCATATGTGGTTGCATTTATGTTATTTTAAGTTGATTTTAAGGTCCTAAGTATGTGCTTACATGTGTATTTGAGTGTGATTAAGTCTTAGATAATAAATTTCATTGTATGGAACGCATTTAATACTCAAAGGTAATCACGCGGACGTATTATATACAAGTTGTCCCATTTATATTTTATTTTATTTTGGTGGTTCCAAGTGTGTAATTAAATGTGTTTGAATATGAAAACTTCATGGAAATGAATGGTATAAAATAAGAGCTAGTAATGGGTTGAGTTATGACTTAATTAGTCTTACAGAATTCCATTAGAGTTTATCTTGGAATAAAGTAGTAAATAAGTTGGTGATTTAAACGTTAGGTGAATTGGAAGTTTCTCTAACGGACAACGAGACGTGTAAAAAGTGAAGAGAGTTCCTCGAATTAAAAGTTAGCGATCGGGAAGCGCCTTGTGAGTAGAAATCTACTTTTCCTCAAGCTTAGTTTGTTTAAAGCTTATTTTAATTTTATATGCATTTATTTCATTATTATTTATAGATTTTAATATGGTTGGATCCTATTATATGAATTGTTAAAGTAAATATATATTCATGTAAAGAAATGATGAGACTTTAAAGTTTTTAGGCTTTTTGCCTTAAAAACTAGATTATTTGAGAATACCGAGAAAAAGTATTTTCTTACGATGATGGTTTACCCTAGCCCCAGTTGAGTACCCAATAGAATGCCCTATGCGTGTATGGTAGATGTGAGAGGTTACTAACTGAGAGAAAAAGGGTCAGTTGAGCGACCCTCTACACATATAGGGTAGTGTAGTTTAAACCGATTGTGTAGGGGTAACGCGTGCCCAGAGTCGCACATCGGTAACTACACAGGGTAGATTCCCTAATTCCTAGTGGCTAGCTAGAGATTTATGCGGCCACGACAGGAGTAGTTTCCCTGGGTTACCATCAAAACGAGAAATGAGAAAGTTTTAGAAAGAAATTCAAAATGAATTTCAAAAATAGTTTTAATTGAAAGAAATAAAAAATATTTCAGAAAAATTACTTTAGTCTATAAGTTGATTATTATTTATCTCACTGAGTTATACTCACCGTTTGTTTGTTATATATTTGTTTAAAGTATTCCTTCAGGTGCAGGAGTGAGTTGTTCAGCAGACGAGGCTCAGACCGATGCGCGAATCAAGTGACGGATGACTATTTCTTATTGTATAGCTCACACTTCTAATCATGCATGTGTTGTATATGAGTATGGTGTAAATGATGTACATTTAAAGTAATTTTAAATAGAGTTTACATATTAATAGTTGAATGCACATTTTATGAAAATGTTTTAATTCAGAAAATTGAGTTTCCATAAAAGTTTGAACTTTTATATATATTCATGTTATGGCTGATTGTGGATGAGGGCTAGAGGCCCCTGGTAGTTGAGAATTGTTTGCCATAGAAGTGTTTTAAATTGCTTTGAACTTACAGGGTGGCATATCTTAATAAACAGTTGGCATGCTGCCGGATTTTCATTAGAAAAAAATAAATATATATATAAAAGAAAAAAAATTTTTCTTTGCCACCTAATAAATGTTTTGTAAAAAGAAGTCTAAAGTGAGTCCCGGTGCTCCGGTAGAATTTTTACAGGCCAAGTTAGGGTTCGTTGAAATTCTATCGGAGTGCTACGGGGTCCTTCACGGATCCAGAGTAGGGATTCGGGAAGGGTCTCGTCAATTTGGTATCAGAGCTTTTGGTTCGAAATTGTTTAGAAAGTTTTTGAAACTTTGTGCATTCAAAGGTTATTTATACATTTTATTGCATTGAGTTATAAAACTTTGCACGACATTCATTGTTTTGATTGTAAAAGAGCTATGCATCTGGCTAGTCGTCCTCGTACGCGCAGAGCCGCCGTTGAGACTCCACCTGTTCCTTCTGGTCCACCTGATGCTGAGGAGCTTATTCATGAGTCCGTAAATGAGCCTCAGCCTGGGGTGCAGCTAGAGTCAGCAGTGGCAGGGCTAGCAGTTGATCCTATTGAGTGACTGGCCCAGATTATGTAGGGCATGAGACCTCGCGCACCAGGCGCTACCGTAGAGGGAGCACGGAAGCTAGGCGCCGAGGGTTTTGATGGATCAGGGGGTCTTAAGGCAGCTTTAGAATGGTTAGAGAGTACAGAGAGGGTTCTAGAGCAGATGGAGTGCGAGGACCAGCAAAGAGTATCTATTGCATCATTCCTCTTACGAGCTTCTGCTAGAGACTGGTGGGATTCGGTAAGGAGGAGAGTGACCACTCCGCTATCATGGGAACAATTTAAAGAATATTTCAATGAGAGGTTTCACCCCAGAGCCTACAGAGATGCAAAGATTGAGGAGTTCTACCGTCTGGTCCAAGGTAATATGACGGTGGAATAGTATGAAAAGAAATTCACAGAGTTATCCAAAGTAGCACCATTCATCGTCGATGACGAAGCCAACAAATGCCATAAATTCCTACAAAACCTGAATTTCAAAATCAAAGCATATGTAGCTGCTACAGAGTATAGAGAGTATGAGAGACTGGTAGAGGCAGCGTTGAGGGTCGAGAGGATTGTTCAGGCAGAGAGAGGGCCACTGCAGCAAAAGAGGGGATCGAGCCAAGGATGGCAGACAGGGGGGCCCAGTAAAACCCCCAAGATTGGAAGCAAGTCAGGAGGACCTTCGATGAGACCGCAGAGTCAGGGAGCCACCTCCAGTCAGGGTTCGGTGAGGTAGCAATCAGAGTAGGGTACCCCGTTGTGCGACATATGGGAGATTTCATCGAGGAGAGTGTCATTTTGGTCGTACTGGGTGCTATTATTGTGGTCAGAAGGGACATATGAAGAAGGACTGCCCGCAGAGGACTACTGCAGAGAGCAGTGAGTCAAGACCAGCGACTCCGGTTCAGCTTAGTGGAGGGCAGTCGAGAGGCAGGGGAGGTCCACAGGGGAGAGGATCAGAGACCCCTAGTCAGCCGGTCAGAGGGTCAGGTCGAGGTGCCTCATTTAGAGGTCAGCCAGGGGACCTCTAGTTCAAGCTAGGGTATTTGCTGTCACGCAGCTGGAGGCAGAGGAGACGCCCGAGATCATTACAGGTGCAGTTTCACTCTCTGGTTTTAATATTCATGCATTAATTGATCCGGGAGCTACTCACTCCTTTATTTCTGAGGGTTTTGTTGATCGATCCGGATTGTCGGTAGAGCCATTAGAGTGTGAGATGGTAGTGACTACTCCTACAGGGGGTGTACTAGTGGCAGAAAGGGTATACAGAGGTGGTAAGGTTACGGTGGGAGGTAGAGTATTTCCGGTCAGTCTGGTAGTGATGGATATTCATGATTTTGATGTGATTCTGGGGATGGATTGGTTATCTACTCACCGTGCCACAGTTGACTGTTTTCGAAAGGAAGTCAAATTCAGTTGTACAGGGGAGCCAGATGTGGTTTTTAGGGGTGAGCGTCGGATGCTTTCTTCTTGTATTATATTAGCTATGGCAGCCCGGAAGATGGTGCGAAAGCAGTGTGAAGGTTATCTGGCTTAGGTTATGGATACTTCTGAGAGGGAAGCTAGATTAGAGGATATTCTTGTGGTTATGGAGTTTCCGGATGTGTTCCCGGATGATCTTCTTGAGTTACCTCCAGACAGGGAGATAGAGTTTGAGATTAATCTGATTTCGGGGACAGCACCTATAGCCAGAGCACCCTACGGGATGGCATCTACCGAGTTGAGAGAGCTGAAGGTGCAGTTAGAGAAGTTAGTGGATAAGGGTTTTGTTCGGCCAAGTGCTTCTCCCTGGGAAGCACCTGTGTTATTGTAAAGAAAAAAGATGGCAGTATGAGGTTGTGTATTGATTATAGGGAGTTGAATATAGTGACTGTACGGAACCAGTATCCACTTCCTCGCATTGATGATCTGTTTGATCAGCTCTAGAGGGCTTTGTGGTGTACAGTGATGCATCCAAGCAGGGTCTAGGGTGTGTTTTAATGCAACATGGAAAAGTTATAGCTTACGCATCCAGACAATTGAAGAAGCACGAGCAGAATTACCCTACTCATGATTTGGAGCTAACTGCAGTTGTGTTTGAACTGAGGATCTGGAGACACTATTTATATGGGGTTTCCTGCCAAATATTCACAGATCACAAAAGCCTTCAGTATTTATTCTCTCAGAAAGAACTGAATATGAGGCAAAGGAGATGGTTAGAGCTCATTAAAGACTATGACTGCACTATTCAGTATCATCCAGGGAAAGCTAATGTGGTGGCTGATGCTTTGAGTAGACAACCCAGTAGTTCTGTAGCTCATTTGAGGACAGGGTACTTTTTGTTGTTGAGGGATATGAGATCCCTAAGTGTTCATTTGGAGACTACAGAGTCAGATGCATTGTTAGCCTCATTTCAGGTCCAACCTGTGCTTGCAGATTAGATTCGAGAGTTGCAGGGTCAGGATCCTCAGTTGATCAGGATTCGTCAGGAGATTCAGTTAGGTAGAGGATAGGGCTTCTCTGCGAGGGAGGATGGTACTTTGATGATGGGTCAAAGATTATGTGTGCCAGACCTGACAGATCTAAAGAAAGAGATTCTACATGAAGCTCATTCTTCTGCATATGCAATGCATCCGAGGAGTACAAAGATGTATCATACTTTAAGAGAGCACTATTGGTGAAAAGGTATGAAGAGGGAGATGGTTGAGTATGTATCCAGATGTTTGATATGTCAGCAGGTTAAAGCAGAACATCAGAGGCCAGCAGGATTATCTCAGCCTCTCCCTATTCCAAAGTGGAAATGGGAGCATATCACCATGGATTTCGTGGTCGATTTTCCTCGTAGTCGGATTGGATATAATAGTATTTGGGTAATTGTTGATCGGCTCACGAAGTCAGCTCACTTTCTACCGGTTCGTAATACTTACTCCCTAGATAAGTTGGCCAGTCTATATGTTGACGAGATTGTCAAGCTGCATGGAGCTCCAGTTTCGATTGTATCTGACAGAGATCCCAGATTTACATCCAGATTCTGGCCTAGTTTACAGAAAGCTTTAGGCACTCGGTTACACTTCAGCACAGCATTTCATCCTTAGACGACTATTCAGACTCTTGAGGATATGTTGAGATCTTGTGTGATGGAGTTTGGGGGTAGTTGGGATTCTTATTTACCTTTGATCGAGTTTGCCTATAATAATAGTTATCAGGCCAGTATCGGCATAGCACCTTATGAGGCTCTATATGGGAGGCGGTGTAGGACGCTAGTGTGCTGGGATGAAGTGGGTGAAAGAAAACTTTTAGGTCCTTAACTAGTACAGATGACTACAGATAAGATCAAGATTATTCGGGACAAGTTAAAAATTGCCCAAGATCGTCAGAAAAGTTATACAGATAATAGAAGACGAGATCTAGAATTTCAGGTAGGGGACAGAGTATTCCCAAGGATATCACCTTGGAAAGGGGTGGTGAGGTTTGGAAAAAGAGGAAAATTTAGTCCCAGGTACGTTGGACCTTATGAAATTATAGAAAGAATTGGAGCAGTGGCTTACAGATTAAAGCTACCTATAGAATTGGCCAAGATTCATGATGTCTTTCACGTTTCCATGCTTCATAAATACATTCCGGATTCTTCACATATTTTAAGGGATCAATCGATAAAATTAAAGGAGAACTTGACTTATGAGGAGAGACCGGTTCAGATCTTAGACAGGAAAGAGCAAGTTCTCCGCAATAAAAGAATTCCCTTGGTTAAGGTGTTATGGATGAATCATGGAGTTGAAGAAGCTACATGGGAGCGAGAGGACCAAATGCAGACTCAGTATCCGCACTTGTTTACTTAAGGTATGCATATTTAAATTTCGAGGACGAAATTTATTTTAAGGAGAGGAGAAATTGTTAGAACCAAGTCCTTTATGCTTAAGAATATATATAAATATCGATAAATACGTTAAATGTGAATGTATTTTTAAAATATTCCACCATTGTGAGAAATTTTTCTTATGTGATGAAAGTGAACAATTATAAGTTTAATTGAATGTTTATGAGGTTAATTTGATGAATTGATAAGTGTGGAATATTTTAGAAATATTATTGAGAGGAATAATAGTTAATTTTTTTTATATTAAAATTGTTTTGGAAATTGATGGATTGGACGTATTTATTTTTATGGAATAAAGTTTTTATGAAAAATATAAGTGTATGAGGATTAAAAGAGGTCATTAGGAAGTGTTAATTATAGACTAAAAATGAGTATGGGCATGATTGGAAATGGATAAATAAAGTTCATAAAAATAGCAATAAAAGAGGGGTTTAAGTGCAATATTTAGAGTGAAAGTTAAGCTGTTATAATTGCGAAAAATTGAGGGGTGTTTAGGCAATATGTTAAGTCAATAATAGGGTCTTCTTCCAGCTCAAATCTGGCACAGTAACCAGACCCCATCAAACCCGAAAACACCAAATAGCAGAACTGAAGACAGCCCAAAATCTTCCACTCGCGCGATCGTCCCTCTCGGCCAACAAGTGCAGCCATCAAGACCGATCAACTAAGGGGTTCTTCACGATCAGATGGAGGCTTAAAGGAGCTGGTGAAACATCTGATTTCAGCCTATAAAACCAGATCTGAAAGTGACGAAATCAGACCAGAAATCGGGAAGGAGATAAAGTCGCTCGGGCTGTTGATGAAGCTCGGCAGACCATGAGTGAAGAAGCCAGAGTTCGGGTCAGCTGAAGCAAGCACAAGACGATCTGAAAGCAGCTGGAAGAAGCTAGGAAATGGTGGAAAATGGCAGGGGTAGGCGTGAAGGAGATGATGCACAGTAGGTAAGAGGAATGACTTGACTTTTTGAGTGATTTTCATGAGTTCTTTGCTGTCCATTTGAAGAGTTATGATTTATTTTTGTTGTGGTTCAAGTTGACAAGTTGAAATGGAAAGAAATTGTTGTCGTGAGACTCTCAGAGCAGCTGTGGATCTCAAAGACAAGTGAGTTATGTTGGGTTTTAATTGATTTTATCTCATACAATGCTGAAATAGAATAGATTGTTGTGTAGAGTTTATGTGTGATGTGTGTGCCGTGAATCAAGTGGAAAAGAATGGGTTTGTGTGATGTTTTGCCGACAGTATATGTGTAGGGGTTGTATTTTGTTTAGTTAAATGAAAATTAATTAATTATTAAGTACATAAGTGCATGATGGAATGTAATTCCGAGTTGGAACCGAAAGAAAATCAAGAAAAACGTTATACGTGTACTTTCGACAAAAGTAAATGGCAGCTGCATATGTGGTTGCATTTATGTTATTTTAAGTTGATTTTAAGGTCCTAAGTATGTGCTTACATGTGTATTTGAGTGTGATTAAGTCTTAGATAATAAATTTCATTGTATGGAACGCATTTAATACTCAAAGGTAATCACGCGGACGTATTATATACAAGTTGTCCCATTTATATTTTATTTTATTTTGGTGGTTCCAAGTGTGTAATTAAATGTGTTTGAATATGAAAACTTCATGGAAATGAATGGTATAAAATAAGAGCTAGTAATGGGTTGAGTTATGACTTAATTAGTTTTACAGAATTCCATTAGAGTTTATCTTGGAATAAAGTAGTAAATAAGTTGGTGATTTAAACGTTAGGTGAATTGGAAGTTTCTCTAACGGACAACGAGACGTGTAAAAAGTGAAGAGAGTTCCTCGAATTAAAAGTTAGCGATCGGGAAGCGCCTTGTGAGTAGAAATCTACTTTTCCTCAAGCTTAGTTTGTTTAAAGCTTATTTTAATTTTATATGCATTTATTTCATTATTATTTATAGATTTTAATATGGTTGGATCCTATTATATGAATTGTTAAAGTAAATATATATTCATGTAAAGAAATGATGAGACTTTAAAGTTTTTAGGCTTTTTGCCTTAAAAACTAGATTATTTGAGAATACCGAGAAAAAGTATTTTCTTACGATGATGGTTTACCCTAGCCCCAGTTGAGTACCCAATAGAATGCCCTATGCGTGTATGGTAGATGTGAGAGAGTTACTAACTGAGAGAAAAAGGGTCAGTTGAGCGACCCTCTACACATATAGGGTAGTGTAGTTTAAACCGATTGTGTAGGGGTAACGCGTGCCCAGAGTCGCACATCGGTAACTACACAGGGTAGATTCCCTAATTCCTAGTGGCTAGCTAGAGATTTATGCGGCCACGACAGGAGTAGTTTCCCTGGGTTACCATCAAAACGAGAAATGAGAAAGTTTTAGAAAGAAATTCAAAATGAATTTCAAAAATAGTTTTAATTGAAAGAAATAAAAAGTATTTCAGAAAAATTACTTTAGTCTATAAGTTGATTATTATTTATCTCACTGAGTTATACTCACCGTTTGTTTGTTATATATTTGTTTAAAGTATTCCTTCAGGTGCAGGAGTGAGTTGTTCAGCAGACGAGGCTCAGACCGATGCGCGAATCAAGTGACGGATGACTATTTCTTATTGTATAGCTCACACTTCTAATCATGCATGTGTTGTATATGAGTATGGTGTAAATGATGTACATTTAAAATAATTTTAAATAGAGTTTACATATTAATAGTTGAATGCACGTTTTATGAAAATGTTTTAATTCAGAAAATTGAGTTTCCATAAAAGTTTGAACTTTTATATATATTCATGTTATGGCTGATTGTGGATGAGGGCTAGAGGCCCCTGGTAGTTGAGAATTGTTTGCCATAGAAGTGTTTTAAATTGCTTTGAACTTACAGGGTGGCATATCTTAATAAACAGTCGGCATGCTGCCGGATTTTCATTAGAAAAAAATAAATATATATATAAAAGAAAAAAAAATTTTCTTTGCCACCTAATAAATGTTTTGTAAAAAGAAGTCTAAAGTGAGTCCCGGTGCTCCGGTAGAATTTTTACAGGCCAAGTTAGGGTTCGTTGAAATTCTATCGGAGTGCTACGGGGTCCTTCACGGATCCAGAGTAAGGATTCGGGAAGGGTCTCGTCAAGCTGTGTAGCAACTGATTTCAGTGCAAGAAAACTAGATCTGGGCGTGAAGGAGCCGACCAGAGCATGAAGATGAGCTGAAGTCGCGACGGGCTGGTGAAGGCGTCCGGCTGGCCGTGAAAAAGGGGACAGATTCGGGTCAACTGAACCAAGCTATGGCTGAGATGAAAGCAGCCATGTGAAGCCATCTGATGGATATCACCTGCAGGGGTAGGCGTGAAGAAGATGATGAGCAGTAGGTAAGAGAACTGACCTGAGTTTGTGAGTTGTTTTCATGAGTTTAAAGTTGTCCATTTCGAGTCTTTACTGATGTTGGGTGTAGTTCCAGTTGAGCAAGCTGAAATGGATGGTTATGGATGTCGTGAGACTCTCAGAACAGTTGCTGGTATCAAACTCAAGTAAGTATGTTGGGTTTAATTGATTTTGCCTCATGAAAAGCTGAAATGGATTGAATGATTTGTGTAGAGTTTATGTGAAGTGTGTGTGTGCCGTGAGTTTGGTGATATGGAAAGAATGGGTGTGTTCTGTTTCGGCAGTATGTGTGTATATGTGTAAGGGTTGTATTTTGGTTGGTTAAATGAAAATTTAATTAATTATTAAGTATATACGTGCATGATGGAATGTAATTCCGAGTTGGAACCGAAGAAAAATCAAGAAAAACGTTGTGCGTGTACTTTTCGACAAAAGTAAATGACAACTGCATATGTGGTTGCATTTATGTTATTTTAAGTTGATTTAAGGTCCTAAGTATGTGCTTACATGTGTATTTGAGTGTGATTAAGTCTTAGATAATAAATTTCATTGTATGGAACGCATTTAATACTCAAAGGTAATCACGCGGACGTATTACGTACAAGCTGTCCCATTTATATTTTATTGTGTTTTGGTGATTCCAAGTGTGTAATTAAATGTGTTTGAGCATGAAAACTTTATGGAAATGAATGGTATAAAATAAGGGCTAGAAATGGGTTGAGTTATGGCTTAATTAGTTGTAAAGAATTCTATTAGAGTTTATATTGGAATGAATTAGTAAATAAGTTGGTGATTTAAACGTTAGGTGAATTGAAAGTTTCTCTAACGGACATCGAGACGTGTAAGGGGTGAAGAGAGTTCCTCGAGTTGAAAGTTACCGATTGGGAAACGCATCGTGAGTAGGAATCTACTTTTCCTCAAGCTTAGTTTGTTTAAAGCTTATTTTAATCTTATATGCATTTATTTCATTATGATTTATATATTTTAATATAGTTGGATCCGATTATATGAATTGTTAAAGTAAATATATATTCATGTAAAGAAATTATGAGACTTTAAAGTTTTTAGGCTTTATGCCTTAAAACTAGATTATTTGAGAATACCGAGAAAAAAATATATTTTCTTACGACGATAGTTTACCCTAGCCCCAGTTAAGTACCCAATAGAATGCCCTATGCGTGTATGGTAGATGTGAGAGAGTTACTAACTGAGAGAAAAAGAGTCAATTGAGCGACCCTCTACACGTATAGGGTAGTGTAGTTTAAACCGATTGTGTAGGGGTAACGCGTGCCCAGAGTCGCACATCAGTAACTACACAGGGTAGATTCCCTAATTCCTAGTGGTTTAGCTAGAGATTTATGCGGCCACGACAGGAGTAGTTTCCCTGGGTTACCATCAAAGTGAGAAATGATAAAATTTTAGAAAGAAATTCAAAATGAATTTCAGAAATAGTTTTAATTGAAATGAATAAAAGAAGTATTTTAGAAAAATACTTTAGTTTATAAATCTGTTATTTATTTATCTCACTGAGTTATACTCACCGTTTGTGTGCTATGTATTTCCTAAAATTGTCTCTCAGGTGCAAGAGCGAGTCATCCAGCTGACGAGGCTCAGACCGACGCGCGGGTTGACTGACGGACGACTACATTCCATTGTATAGCTCATCTTTTGTCACATGCATGTGTTGTATGTAAATTATAGTATAAATATTTGTAAATATAAATCCCAGATATTGGATGCACGTTTTACGAAAGTGTTTTTGAAAAGAAAATCCTAGTTCTCCATTAATTTTTGTAAATATAATTATTGTGTGTTGGAGTTGATTTGAGTAAGGGCCGGAGGCCCTTGGGAGTTGAGATTTGTGTGCTATAGAAGTATATTTTTTAAATTGCTTTTAAATCTGCAGGGTGGCATTGTCGAATATACAGACGACATGCTGTCGGATTTTTATTAGAAATTTAGTAAGTCAGTTTTAAGTAAGTCACGGTGCTCCGATGGAGTTTCTTCGAGTCAAAGTTAGGGCTCGTTGGAGTTCTGTCGAAGTGCTACGAGATACTTCACGGATCCAGAATAGAGATTCGGGAAGGGTCCCGTCATTTACATTTCTAACACACAAAAGACTATGGTCTAAGTGTTCAGTGATGTATGAACATTTAAATAGGATGTATGACCATTACAACCTATGATTCCAAGTGCAAAATGAATTGAATCATCATATATAATCACTTGACACATTTATAATCATGACTATATATATATTCATCTTAACCATAACAACACATTATTATGTCATAAACTCACTCAGCACATACACAACCTATTTTAATCAAATGGGCATATCAAAGTATATGTATAATGTACACAAGAAAACCAACTACGAATTAAAACACATAAATTCTCTTTTTGAAACCTTAAAAATTGATTTTACAATGCAACATAGGTGACCAAGAAATTGAATGTATAAGGACCCACCCGAGTCCCCTTGGGGAACCTTATGAGAGTCCTATATGAAAGGATCCAACCTGGATTTCTCTGAAAGAGATCCGAGCAGAATCCTCTCGGCACCCCACAGAATCCTTGCAATCTTTATGTAGGTGACTCGAAAGGATTCCGTGAAGCAAAGCTGTAAAACAGTTTCATTTCTTAATTATTAAAAATTTAGGGTGAAAAATTTTCGGCAGCATAATGGTTGTTTCTCCGATATTTCCAACGTTTTCAAATACCTGTAAAATAATTGATAAACATTTCGAAATGCATACATTCTTTTCCACTTCCAAATGGGACCTTAGGTCCAACTCTAAATCAATGTTCAACACAAATCAAGTAAAACCAATTCAAACTTTAAAACATTCACATGCATGACAGCGTAATCATTATTATGTGTTAACGTCAAAATCTGGTCAAGGGATCCAGATCTCTAGTCAACGAGGTTCGTTTCGGGCCCAAGCTGCAATCCATAGAAAATAAGAGAAAGAAAGGAGAAAACAGAGGCAGAGGAAGAAGAAAACGAGAGGAGAAAAAAGAAGAGCACGTAAGATCTACGTGGTTCAGCCAAAGGGAAGGCCTACGTCCACGACGTCAGCGCCGGCTCCGGTGAGGGGCACGACAGTCACTGTTATTACTGTTCATTTTATTACAGCTGTAGAGAGAGAAAACAGTAGAGAGAGAGAGAACTAACAAGAACCAGCCCCTTTACAATGAAAATCACCCATATTTATCGGGGGAGAGAGGAGCTACAGTAATAGTACAACTTAAATAGGAAAACATTAAATGCATATACAATTTTCAAAGTCTTCTGTCACAAAGTCTGAGTCGTCTGACATGGTAGGTGAGATCCCCGAAAATCGCGCTGCTAACATTCTGAGAAGGGCTTAGCGCGTGCACGTCACGCTGTCCACGAGTTAGGGCGATTCTGGGCGAGCAGATCTAAGCGATCAGATTCGGCGAACAGGCTGACGGATAGCGATCAGTGCCAGCGGACAGCGGTTAGAACCAGCGGCCAGCGGACAGTGGTTAGAACCAGCGGCCAGCGGACAGACTGACGAATAGCGATCAGCGCCAGCGGTCAGCGGACGCAGTCAGACTGTCAGCGGACAGGCTATCAACGGTCACACTGTCAGCTGTCAGGCTGTCAATGAGCAGTCGGGCGATCAGGCGGGCAAGCAGATCTGGACGCCTTGTTGCCGCTGGTTGCTGTTAGAACTTTTTGTCAGCAAATGTAAACCTGAAAAACACATCCATGAAAATAGCAACTTTAAGGACATAAACGGCATCAATCGGGGAACCCTAGGTCACCACTCTATAGAGCACGAAAATCCCTTTCCGAAAATATATTATAATAGGCAATCTGACATCGGAGCATAAAGTTATGCCCGTTTCTTTATACCAGTAACTTGGGCCCCCTGTCTGTTGGGATGGTTGCAGCAGGTTATCTTACTGAGCCTCTGGGCTTTTACCAGCCCATTTGCGGTAGCCTAAAAATACATATAACATAAGCCCCCCAGCTCCTAGTTCGCTTGCGGGCTCGGAGCTTGATCTGGCTGGTAAAAGCTGGTGTGCTACCTTTTGCACATTTTCTGTAACATTTTGGCCTTGTCAGGCTTCAGGCCTGAGTTCATTCGAAGATGAGGAGGAATTGAGATTAGGGGGCTCGGATTGAATAAAATGTTCTGTGTAGGCGAGCAGATCTGGACGAGCAATTCTGGGCAAGCAGCGGATCTTAAACGAACAGGTATGGCGGTCAGGCCAAACGATCAGCCTGAGCGATTAGAACCAGTGGACAGGATTGACGATCAGAACCGTCGGTCAGGCTGACGGATAGAACCTACGATTAGAATGGTGGATGGAGCCAACGGTTAGAATCAGCGCTAGCGATCAGGATCAGCACCAGCGGTCAAAATCAGCGCCAGCGGCCAGAATCAGCGATCAGCGGCCAGAATCAGCACCAGCGGCCAGAATCAGTGATCAGCGACCAGAATCAGCGATCAGCGGCCAGAATCAACGCCAGCAGTCAGAATCAGCGGACAACATCAGCGGTCAGATTTGGGCGCCCTGTTTGACATGTGTTAGCTTTATTTTTAATCTGCGCCGGGTGCTTCTATCTGAGCACGTGAGTTCCCTGTGGACTCAAAAGTAAAAACATTAGTAACAACAAGCATCTCGCGCTATGCCTAGGGGGCATAAGAGTGAGAGTTAAGGAGATGGGAGCCACGGCTGCGCTCACAAAGCTGTAACCTGAGCATCTACAGCGAGCTACGCTCACAAGGTTATATCTTGAGCATCTACAGCATAATGAACCTCTTTAGCTGCGCTCACAAGGTTAAACCTGAGCATTTACAGCGAGAGTTGTGAAGGTTAGGACTTCAGTTGCGCTCACAAGGTCGGAATCTGAGCATTTACAGCGTAATTTCTGGCGAGGCTATCTTGAGAGTCGTCACTCACGACAGTAGTAATTTGGACCCCAGTGGCCTTTAACCCCTCCAGGGGGACCCGTAGGCGTAGGCAGGGTGTTCACGAACGAGTTTGATGAATTGCCACAACACAGTATGATAATTTTATAATATTCATTGGCATTTACGAAATCGAAGTAAATACATATTCGTTCATTCGCCAAATATAACGGCATACCCGTAAAGTAAGAGTCACAATGTAGGGTGAGGAAAGCATCTGCAGCTGATTCCAACTGCCTGATTGTTTCTGCGAGTTGCTGCATTGAGTTTATCAGCGTCTCCTGTCGTTGATGGCGATCCACGGAGCCCTCCAGTCGTAAACACTGCCGGAGCTGGTTGGCGAGGGGCTGGAGGGAACTCGCTTCCGACCGTGTTGCTTGCTTCTTACTGTTGTGTCTGAGCGCCAGAACTTCTGCTTCTTCTTCCCCTTACCATAGAGTTTGGCGAATGAGTTCTGTAAACTGCAGATGGGCCCTTCCTCTAGCGCCAAAAATGTTAACGTCAAAATCTGGTCAAGGGATCCAGATCTCTAGTCAACGAGGTTCGTTTTGGGCCCAAGCTGCAATCCATAGAAAATAAGAGAAAGAAAGGAGAAAACAGAGGCAGAGGAAGAAGAAAACGAGAGGAGAAAAAAGAAGAGCACGCAAGATCTATGTGGTTCGACCAAAGGGAAGGCCTACGTCCACGGCGCCGGCGCCGCCTCCGGCTCCGGTGAGGGGCGCGACAGTCACTATTATTACTGTTCATTTTATTACAGCTGTAGAGAGAGAAAATAGTAGAGAGAGAGAGCTAGCAAGAACCAGCCCATTTACAATGAAAATCACCCATATTTATCGGGGGAGAGAGGAGCTACAGTAATAGTACAACTTAAATAGGAAAGCATTAAATGCATATTATAATTTTTAAAGTCTTCTGTCACAAAGTCTGAGTCGTCTGACATGGTAGGTGAGATCCTCGAAAATCGCGCTGCTAAGATTCTAAGTAGGGCTTGGCGCATGCACGTCACGCTGTCCGCGAATTGGGGCAATTCTAGGCGAGTAGATCTGAGCGATCAGATTCGGCGAACAGGCTAACGGATAGCGATCAACGCCAGTGTACAGCGGTCAGAACCAGCGGCTAGCGGACAGAGTGACGGATAGCAATCAACGCCAGCGGTCAGACTGTCAGCGAACAGGTTATCAGTGGTCACATTGTCACCTGTCAGGCTGTCAGTGAGCAGCCGGGCGATCAGGCGGGCGAGCAGATCTAGAAGCCTTGTTGCCGCTGGTTGCTGTTAGAACTTTTTGTCAGCAAATGTAAACCTGAAGAACACATCCATGAAAATAGCAACTTTGAAGACGTAAACGGCATCACTCGGGGAACCCCAGGCTGCCACGCTATAGAGCATGAAAATCCCTTTCTGAAAACATATTATAATAGGCAATCTGACATCCAAGCACAAAGTTATACCCGTTTCTTTAAACCAGTAACTTGGGCCCCCTGTCTGTTGGAACGGTTTCAGCAGGTTATCTTACTGGGTCTCTTGGCTTTTACCAGCCCATTTGCGGTAGCCTAAAAATACATATAACATTATGAAACTTAAATATTTATATTACACTAAATCCATTATACATCAAAACAGTTACTTTAATTTTACAGTTTCGGTCGCCTAATAAGCTTGCCTACTCTTAAGCTGGAGATCTTTCGAACCTGCGCTTGGGGAGTTTTATAAAATAAACAGGAAAATAATGAGCTAAAAAGGCTCAGTGAGTGTTATGCAGTTCTAAATAAGTTTCCTTTAATATCCTTTCTAAAATCTTTTAAAAGAATTCTAAGTTCCGAAATAAATTCTTTAAAACGTGAATTGCATGATATTACATAATCATTTTTATACATATTTGCTTGAAAACAAGATAACAAGATTATATGCATCGTAAAAAGTCATTCATAACATAATCATAAATTCATAACTAAATTTATAAATCATATCCTCAGTCATAAAACATATATCCAATGGGACCCAGGGAAATCATGATCACCGCCCGGTCCTAGGACACCGGTGGTGGGGACGAGCAATCTCAGTCATAACCACTATGCCGCGGAATGTTACCTCGCTGCATATAGGGCATCAGTCATAATAGTACCTTATATACGCGTAGAGGGCGACAGGATAGACTCGATCCTCCTATAGTTAGTGGACTTTCCCCCATAAACATGTCATACGCGCAATAAGATACTTCGACCGCATAACAATCATATTTCAGTCATATAATGGGGATTGGGTAGCCATCGGTTTTGAAATACATTAACATGCTAAAATAATTGTTGTATAACATATTTCTTCGATTAGAAAACATAAAAGCACGTTTCAAAAATAATTTATAACATCATTCATATAAGTTCATTTAATATTAAAAATACTTCATTCTATCCTGAAAACATACTAATCATAATGCATTTATCATTTCATAAAACAATTTACACTCATCGATTTCTAACTCACGGAAACGTCCGGATTTTTTTCCTCGCGTTACTTCTTCAACTTCGCTTTCCTTCGACTTATCAATGCCTATATAAGTTAACATTATAATATAAGTATCTCGTAACTACGCCATTCAAATCCAAAGCAACATCATCAAAGTCACATTCTAATGGATTCAACAAAAAGGATATGCGAAGCTAAACGAATAACGTAAAACTTACGCGATTTCGACGACTTATCGCAGATTATCGCTTCTAGCGTTTCATGCGATTACTTTAATTCTAATCAAGCTTATTGATAATACTACATGAGACTATTCTTAAATCATGGAAAACGAATATACAAACACTTTAAAACACAAGAAGTGAAAATCATGGCAACAACTAAACGAGGACTCATTTCCTAATTCAACTCTGAAATTTGACAATTTAACGATTTCGCACGAAACAAAAACTATCCGATTGACTCTATTATAATTCAAATGATCCTAACGTCAACATTTATCGTCTTAAAGAGCTTAATAACATATATGGCAGCTTGCTAATCATCAATTATATTTCCATATTCGACAACAAAACTCGCAACTAACTAACATTCACATTCGCGGAAAACTTGTCTGAATCGCTCGAAAACGATTCTTCAACATCCGAACGATTAATTGATACAATAAACCACACTAAAATACATCATTTTTCATGTTAACGAACTTGAAAATAAAAGCTCAACATAACAGCCATTAAATCACATCATAACAGCCCCTACAACGAAATTTTCACAAAATTTCAACATCGAAAATCAACCGTCAACACAACGAAATAAAATCGAACGAACCTCCGCACTAACAAGGTTCTCAATCCTAAAACCCAATCATAACATCACCAATTATCATCCTAAATTCATCCTAACTATTTTCCAACAAAATGAAATTAATGAAAACTCAACTTACCGCTTGAAAGTTACTTCGAAACTTCAAAAACTTCTCGTGATTGTACTGCCCCTATACCTCTCCTTTAATCGAGCTTCCTTCAATCCAAACTTGACATGTAAGTTTTAAAATTCACTCAAAACATCTCAACAAAGCTAATAGGATAGCGCTTACCCGTTGAATGGGTTGAATCTGTTCGAAACAACTTCGAAACGTCCAAAACAGTAATTTATTTTCTGCTTTCAGCTCCAAAATAGCTTGCACTTCTCCCTCTCTTTCCAAATACTTGCTGCATGCATTGCCTTCCCTCAAAACTACACTTAATGACAGGCCCCTTTCTAACTACTAGCTAGGCGACCTGCCCGGCAACCCCACGGTGACTCCCCAGTCGAGATCTGCTCCGGCTGGAAAGTTCCCGAGGAGCTAAGCCTCATTTCTGTTCTAAAATACTTGAAATCCTTTTAGTTTTGAAAATGGGTGGGAATTTTGTTCGTTGAAAATAACTTTATAACAACAGGATTTTTATGAAAATCCGGCAGCACGACGGCTATTTTTCTAAAATTCCACCCTGTGAAATGCTTTACAAAACCTGTATAATTGTATTCACAAACATTTCAATAATCAATAGGCCTCAGGCCCTTTTCAAACTCATAATCATGCAATAATACGGAAGCAACTTGAGTAAAATCTTAAAACGACATGCATGATATTTACAATGAAATCCTTAATTCAAAGTAATATTTACAAAACTAGAAAATCTGGAAAATGATAGTAAATACAATACATGATGCTATGACTAGAAAATAGTGCAGTCTGGTCGCGTGTCTAACTGGCCTGTACGTCCGAAGGAGATACGCCTGCCGTGCTACTCGTACCTGCACCTGAGGGAGGATTTCCAAGAAAGACAGGAAAAACAGTGGTGAGAATAACTCAGTGAGTGGGTAAGTTTACATAAACTATGCTTTTGCTTAAAATACTATTTCTCCCGAAAATAGATTGGAAAACTATTACTTATTATTTCTGAAAACTGTAAACTTGATTTAAAATGTGCGAAAGTTATTTATCAAACTTTTCTTAAAACTTTTCTTATTTTCTTACTAGCTTATCTGGCAACCCAGGGAAATCTTGTCCTTCGTGACGGTGCGAAGACACGCCACTAGGATAGGGGAACTCTCACCATGTGTAGTCGCAGATGTGGATACAACTCTAGGATCAGGATTCCCTCCAACATCAGGCAGATCTATACTATCCCATACGTGCAGAGGGTGACTGACAGACTCGATCCCCCCAAAGTTAGTAACTCCCCCCAACTACCGTACACGTATGGAATACTTTCGGCCGGGTGTAATCTTAGGGGCTAGGGTAAACCATAGGCATATATAAAATTGAAATCTCGGCAATAAGCTATAATATCGCAAAATAACTTTCACAAACAATATCTTGATGCATGTATATGATCTCAACTCATTCATTTACCTTACTTAAAAATATATATATATATATGCATATACTCATAGCATAACTCATTTAAAAATATACATGCATTCATAGGAAATGTAATGATATCATAAAAGCTTACTCGAATATCAAAACAATTCACTTGCTAAATGATTCACATTTATATAATAAAATGTATGAAAACTTTTAAAAATCCACACTCACAACTTGCTTCCAAAATACTTATCACCGCTTCCCGATACGGCTCTCGTTCTATTTCCGATTCACCTACAATTGATTTCGATCGAGATTCCGTTAAAACATAACTCGTGCGCAACCAAACTTTAAGCCATACTAGGATTTATAAACACAATAATTCAAGCGACTATCCTCACACGATAACATAACGGAAAACTCATATTTGCACGCGAAGACTATTTCAAACCGATTCGTTATCGCGACTTAAACTACTCGAAACTCTACGGTTACAAAACCGATAACTATGCCATTCGAATCTAATGTAACATTATCAGAATCAGATTCCAATGAATTCACTAAACCAATTATTCGAAACCAAATGACAACTTAAAGGTTACGCGATTTCACTAGTCATCACGATTTATCGATTTTACGCGCTTCGCGCGATTTAAAAACTATCCAATTAACTTATTTAAAACTTGAACTATCCTCACTTCAACTGAAACACTTTAAGGGGCTTAATAACAATCTCGGGGCAGCGAGATAACATTCACAATCCTTTTATATTCGACAACGAAAATCACAAACTAACAATGCTCGCATTCGCGGAAAAATCAACCGAATCGCTCGGAAACGATTTCTAAATGTCCGAATGATTATCCAATACTTTAAAACACTTTAATACAATCCATTTTCCACGACCACAAACGCGAAACCAAAAGTATAACTCAACAGCCCCTAAATATCTCATAACAGCCCATAAACAACATTCAACGAATACGATTGATGATAAAAACACAATCGCAACATCAACGAGCGAACCTCCGCACTAACGAGGTTTCCAATCCTAGTCCCAAACATAATATCATCAATTATTTCAACTCAATTCACATATTCACTTTACAAATTACCAAAACGTCTCAACAAAGAATATGGGGCAGCACTTACTTTACCAGATTCGCTTCGAAATAACTTTCGAGCAAGTGCGACAACGACGAATCTCTAGCGGCAGCAAGCTGTCTCGCTCCACCAGCCAGCTATCCTCTCTTGTTGCTGTTCCACTTCAAGTCTGGATGTTGATTTTAGCTTGACAGCAGTTGCTTGGCAGCAGCTACATCAACGTTGACAACACATGGCTCAACGGCGACAGCAACGGCAGCAAGTTCACGATGGTAGCAGCTTGGACAATGGCAGCAACTCAGCTCGGCAGCAACTCAGCTCAACTCCAGCTTGGCAGCAACTCAGCTCACGGCAGCAGCAGCTGGAGCTTCACGGTGACAATGGCAGTTGCTTCAACACCTCACGCCAATAACTTCTCTCACCGGCGACCATGGCAGCGACTTCAACTCCTCCTAGCTTGCATGCACGGGCTGGGACTCCAGATCTGTCCTTGCATGTATGATCTGCTTGCTCCAGCTTGTTCCTAGCTTGCTCAGATGTTACATGCAGCTGCTGGAATGAAGATTACTCTCAGATCTGGTCTTGCATGCGTCCTGATGCTTCAGATCTACTCGCTCCTTCTTCATGCATCATCGCGGTCTGAAGACAGCAACTCACGATGGCAGCTCCTCATGCTGACAGCAGCTCCTCCATCCGTGACAGCAACTTCAGCCTCTCACCAGCTCGAGCTCATCACTTCCTCCTTGCTGCAGTTCACGGACAGCAGCTTCCTTCGCCGGTAGCAGCTCCTTCACGGTCAGCAGCTTGCACCATCAAGCTCTCTCCTCACTCACGATCTCTCTATCTCACTCGGTTCTCACTCTCTCACATGCAGCTCTCACTTTTGGTTTCTGATTGCTTGAAATGAAGTGATGGCCGAATGTGGCTTTTGTTTGCTTCAGCTTTCTCTTTCACTCACGAGCTGCAACACTTGGAAATTGAGTAAAAATCTGGTTTGTTGCTTTAGTTTCTCCTGGACACTTGTCACAATCCACCATTGCATGTGTGACAAGTGTCACCAACATGCAATCTCTTTATTTTTCAAGCCCGGAATCCGTCTGTCCGTCCGTCCGTCCTGGAATTCGTTTTTGGCCATCGAAAAAATTTTAAAATTTCGAATCCAATACCGCGAACTTGAATTTATTTTTATTAATCGAAAATAATTATTCCAAAATGTCCGGACTCGATAATTATATTTTTCCGATCGGACGCGATCCATCGGAAAAATATTTCGTTCTCCGACGAACGCGGTTCTGGGTTTTACAATTCACCCCTCCTTATAAAAATTTCGTCCTCGAAATTTACACAACTTTCAAGTAATAAAATTCAACGCCGGAATCTATCAACATACTCAATACTTTCATGAATTGTAAAATTCATAACTCGAATAACTAAATATACTTACTTGAATCAAAAAGATGCGGATACTGACTGCGCATCTGCTCCTCGTGCTCCCATGAGGCCTCTTCCACTGCATGATTCCTCCACAACACTTTAACCAACGGAATAACTTTACTGCGAAGAACCTGATCTCTCCTATCAAGAATCTGAACTGGGGTCTCCTCATAAGATAGGTTCTCCTTGAGTTCCATTGGCTACTCTAACAACACGTGCGAAGGATCTGCGATGTACTTACGGAGCATCGAGACATGAAATACATTATGGATCCTGGAAAGTTCTGCTGGCAGCTCAAGTCGATACGCTACCTCACCTACTCTGCCAATCACTTCATAGGGACCGATAAACCGAGGGCTTAACTTACCTCGCTTCCCAAAACGAATTATTCCTTTCCATGGAGATATCCGTAGGAACACCTTATCCCCGACCTGGAACTCCAAATCCTTTCTATGCTTATCTGCGTAACTTTTCTGACGATCCTGGGCTATCTTCAGATTGTCCCGAACAACCTTGATCTTTTCTGTAGTCATCTGAACAAGCTCGGGCCCAATCAACTTTCTCTCGCCCATCTCATCCCAACATACCGGCGTCCTACACCGTCTTCCATACAGTGCTTCATACGGTGCCATGCCGATACTAGCCTGATAGCTGTTATTATAAGCAAACTCGATTAACGACAGATGAATGTCCCAACTTCCTCCAAACTCTATCACACAAGACCTGAGCATATCTTTCAAAGTCTGAATGGTACGCTCAGACTGTCCATCTGTCTGCGGATGAAATGTTGTACTGAAATGTAATCGAGTACCTAATGCTTTCTGGAGACTAGGCCAAAATCGGGATGTAAATCTCGGATCTCTATCTGATACGATTGACACTGGAGCCCCATGCAATCTTACTATCTCATCGACATACAACTTAGCCAATCTATCCAGGGAATAAGTACTTCTGATAGGTAGGAAATGAGCTGACTTCGTAAGTCGATCTACTATCACCCAAATACTGTCATAACCATTTCGACTTCGAGGAAATCCTACCACAAAGTCCATAGTAATAAGCTCCCATTTCCACTCCGGGATGGAGAGTGGCTGAAGAAGTCCTGATGGCCTCTGGTGCTCGGCTTTCACCTGTTGACAAATCAAGCATCTTGACACAAATTCAGCTATCTCTCTCTTCATACCTTTCCACCAATAATGCTCTTTCAAAGTATGATACATTTTCGTACTTCCCGGATGCATAGCGTATGCTGAGGAGTGAGCTTCATCTAAAATTTCTTTCTTGAGTTCTGCCACATTTGGAACACATAGTCTCTGTCTCATCCTCAACGTACCATCATCCCTGACTGAGAAGTCTCCTTGCTGGCCTGACTCTACTTCCTGTCTGATCTTGACTAACTGAGGATCCTGAATCTGTAACTCTCGGATTCTATCCACGAGTACCGGTCGAACTTGGAAAGTAGCAACAATGTACCTGAATTTCCTACTTCCAAATTAACTCCCAAAGATCTCATCTCTACTAACAATGGAAGATACCCAGCTCTTAAATGAGCTACCGAGCTAGAGGGTCTCCTACTCAATGCATCGGCTACTACATTTGCTTTCCCGGGATGGTACTCTATGGTGCAATCGTAATCCTTGAGCAGCTCTAACCATCTCCTCTGTCTCATATTCAACTCTTTCTGGGAGAACAAATATTGAAGGCTTGTGTGATCTGTAAATATCTGACATCGAACTCCATACAAGTAATGCCTCCAGATCCTGAGTGCAAAAATTACTGCGGCCAACTCTAGATCATGAGTTGGGTAATTCTGCTCGTGCTTCTTTAACTGCCTGGAAGCATAAGCTATCACCTTTCCATTTTGCATCAGAACACAACCCAAACCTTGCCTCGAAGCATCACTGTACACCACAAAGCCTTCATTTCCTGAAGGAAGAGTAAGCACTGGAGCTGTAGTCAATTTTGTTTTCAATTCGTCGAAATTCTTCTGACAGGCTTCTGACCACTCAAATTTTGCTTCCTTTCTGGTGAGCTTCGTCAAAGGAATGACAATCTTAGAAAATCCTTCGACAAATTTCCTATAATAACCTGCCAAACCTAAGAAACTCCGAACCTCAGTTACGGTTGTAGGCGATTTCCAGTTCACAATCGCTTCAATCTTTTGAGGATCAACACTAATCCCATCAGCTGAAACCACATGGCCTAAAAATGAAACTTCATTCAACCAGAACTGACACTTGCTGAACTTTGCATACAATTGCTGCTCTCTTAACGTCTGTAAAACTAGTCTCAGATGTTCAGCATGTTCTTCCCTACTGCCCGAATACACCAATATATCGTCAATGAACACTATGACAAACTTATCCAAAAATTCATGGAACACCCGATTCATCAATGCCATGAATGCTGCTGGGGCATTGGTTAGCCCGAAAGGCATAACCAAGAATTCATAATGTCCATAACGCGTCCTGAAGGCAGTCTTAGGAATATCATCTCCCTTGATCTTCAACTGATGGTACCCTGATCTCAGATCTATCTTAGAAAACAATCTTGCACCTTGCAACTGATCGAACAGATCATCAATCCTCGGTAAAGGATATTGATTACGAATAGTCACCTTATTCAATTCCCGGTAATCAATGCACAATCTCATACTTCCATCTTTCTTTTTAACAAAGAGCACTGGTGCTCCCCAAGGAGATACACTGGATCTAACAAAACCCTTGTCTACCAATTCTTCCAACTGAACCTTCAATTCCTTCAACTCTAGAGGTGCCATCCTGTACGGTGCTTTGGAAATTGGTGCTGTTCCCGGAATCAGATTAATCTCGAATTCAAAATCCCTATCTGGAGGTAAACCTGGAAGATCTTCCGGAAACACATCAGAAAACTCTGTAACCACAGGAATATTTTCTAACTGAGTCTCCCTCTCGGACGAATCTATCACATAAGCCAAATAACCAGCACATTGTTTCTTTAACATCTTTCTGGCGGTCATGGCTGATATGATACGGGACGGAAGCATTCTACGCTCCCCTCGAAATACTACATCTGACTCTCCCATTGAACTGAACTTGACTTCTTTCTGAAAACAATCCACTACGGCATGATGCGTAGCTAACCAATCCATACCCAAAATAATGTCGAAGTCACATATATCCAATAATATCAAACTAACTGGAAAGGATCTATTCCCAAGTACAATATCACAATCTCTGCAAACACTCTCTGCTACTAAGGAATCTCCGGTAGGAGTAGCTACTACCATATCACACTCTAAAGGTTCTAACTTCATACTAACACGACTGGCAAAGCTTTTAGAAACAAAAGAATGCGTAGCACCAGGGTCTATTAAAACATGAGCATTGGAATTAAAAACTGTTACAGTACCTGTCACCACCTCTGGTGTAGCTTCAGCATCTTGTTGTGTTACCGCGAACACCCTGGCTTGAGTACGGGGTCTCCCTGACTGTCCCCTGGGTGGCAAACCTCTCCCAGTACCTCTTCCGGATTGAACTGTAGTCCCTGGTCCTCTCATCTACGGACCTATCTGATCCTGCGATTGACCCCCGCTAGACTGTCCTTGAGTAGACGGTCTCGACCCAATGGCTCCTGTTGTTCTCTGCGGGCACTCCTTCATAAAATGTCCCTCTTTACCACAATGATAACATCCAGTGATACCCATATGACACTCTCCTCGGTGCATCCTGTTGCATTTCCTGCACGGCTCTCCGCTCTGAGTATTACCTCTGCTCTGAGGTCCTGATGGAGGTCTGACTGAACTCTGACTAGACGCGGCTCCCTGACTTCGCTGTTTGCTACCTGACCATCTAGACTTACCTCCAGTTTTCGATGCCTTGCTGGAGCCTCCTGAATACCAACCTGACCCCTGACTGCGCTTAAATTTCTGCATCGGCTCTTTGTCACCTATTGTTGTCCTCTCTACCCTCAAAGCTGCTTCAACTAGCCGCCCATACTCTCTGTGCTCTGCAGCTACCACATATACCTTGATCTTCGGGATTCAGGCCCTGCACGAACTTATGGCACTTGTTCACATCATCATTCACGATAAACGGCGCCACTCGAGACAATTCGGTAAACTTCCTTTCATACTCTTCGACTGACATGTTACCCTGCACAAGACTGTAAAACTCTTCAATCTTTGCATCCTTGTATGCCCTTGGGTAGAATTTCTCATTGAACTCTTTTTTGAATTTTTCCCATGAGACTTGTTCGGTTGTTCTTCGCTTGACGGAATCCCACCAATCTCTAGTTGAAGCTGGAAGCAAGAATGAAGCAATTGACACCTTTTGGAGATCGGTGCATTCCATCTGTTCCAACACCCTTTCAGTATTATCCAACCACTCCGTTGCACTTTCTGGACCACCCGCTCCGTCAAAAGCATCGGCACCTAATTTCCTTGCCCTCTCTACGGTGGCGCTTGGTGCGCGAGGCCTTAACCCTTGTATAACCTGGGCTAATCTCTCGATCGGATCCTGCTCAGGCTCTACTACCGGTGGCTCAACTGGAATCCCTGGCTGAGGATCATTGACGGACTCATTTACTTGCTCCCTTACTTCTGGAGCAGGAGGTGGAGCATTATCAGCGGCTCTCCTTATACGCGGACGACCGACGCGACGCATGACTCACTGCACTTGAACCAGATACTTAGTCATAAAATGTATAATGTTTTAGAAATTCTATGAAAATGCTTTAAAATCATGTAATGCATTTAAAATCTTTGCTCTGATACCAACGTTGACAGGCCCCTTTCTAACTACTAGCTAGGCGACCTGCCCGGCAACCCCACGGTGACTCCCCAGTCGAGATCTGCTCCGGCTGGAAAGTTCCCGAGGAGCTAAGCCTCATTTCTGTTCTAAAATACTTGGAATCCTTTTAGTTTTGAAAATGGGTGGGAATTTTGTTCGTTGAAAATAACTTTATAACAACAGGATTTTTATGAAAATCCGGCAGCACGACGGCTATTTTTCTAAAATTTCACCCTGTGAAATGCTTTACAAAACCTGTATAATTGTATTCACAAACATTTCAATAATCAATAGGCCTCAGGCCCTTTTCAAACTCATAATCATGCAATAATACGGAAGCAACTTGAGTAAAATCTTAAAACGACATGCATGACATTTACAATGAAATCCTTAATTCAAAGTAATATTTACAAAACTAGAAAATCTGGAAAATGATAGTAAATACAATACATGATGCTATGACTAGAAAATAGTGCAGTCTGGTCGCGTGTCTAACTGGCCTGTACGTCCGAAGGAGATACGCCTGCCGTGCTACTCGTACCTGCACCTGAGGGAGGATTTCCAAGAAAGACAGGAAAAACAGTGGTGAGAATAACTCAGTGAGTGGGTAAGTTTACATAAACTATGCTTTTGCTTAAAATACTATTTCTCCCGAAAATAGATTGGAAAACTATTACTTACTTATTATTTCTGAAAACTGTAAACTTGATTTAAAATGTGCAAAAGTTATTTATCAAACTTTTCTTAAAACTTTTCTTATTTTCTTACTAGCTTATCTGGCAACCCAGGGAAATCTTGTCCTTCGTGACGGTGCGAAGACACGCCACTAGGATAGGGGAACTCTCACCATGTGTAGTCGCAGATGTGGATACAACTCTGGGATCGCGATTCCCTCCAACATCAGGCAGATCTACACTATCCCATACGTGCAGAGGGTGACTGACAGACTCGATCCCCCCAAAGTTAGTAACTCCCCCCAACTACCGTACACGTATGGAATACTTTCGACCGGGTGTAATCTTAGGGGCTAGGGTAAACCATAGGCATATATAAAATTGAAATCTCGGCAATAAGCTATAATATCGCAAAATAACTTTCACAAACAATATCTTGATGCATGTATATGATCTCAACTCATTCATTTACCTTAAAAATATATATATATATATGCATATACTCATAGCATAACTCATTTAAAAATATACATGCATTCATAGGAAATGTAATGATATCATAAAAGCTTACTCGAATATCAAAACAATTCACTTGCTAAATGATTCACATTTATATAATAAAATGTATGAAAACTTTTAAAAATCCACACTCACAACTTGCTTCCAAAATACTTATCACCGCTTCCCGATACGGCTCTCGTTCTATTTTCGATTCACCTACAATTGATTTCGATCGAGATTCCGTTAAAACATAACTCGTGTGCAACCAAACTTTAAGCCATACTAGGATTTATAAACACAATAATTCAAGCGACTATCCTCACACGATAACATAACGGAAAACTCATATTTGCACGCGAAGACTATTTCAAACCGATTCGTTATCGCGACTTAAACTACTCGAAACTCTACGGTTACAAAATCGATAACTATGCCATTCGAATCTAATGTAACATTATCAGAATCAGATTCCAATGAATTCACTAAACCAATTATTCGAAACCAAACGACAACTTAAAGGTTACGCGATTTCACTAGTCATCGCGATTTATCGATTTTACGCGCTTCGCGCGATTTAAAAACTATCCAATTAACTTATTTAAAACTTGAACTATCCTCACTTCAACTGAAACACTTTAAGGGGCTTAATAACAATCTCGAGGCAGCGAGATAACATTCACAATCCTTTTATATTCGACAACGAAAATCACAAACTAACAATGCTCGCATTCGCGGAAAAATCAACCGAATCGCTCGGAAACGATTTCTAAATGTCCGAATGATTATCCAATACTTTAAAACACTTTAATACAATCCATTTTCCACGACCACAAACGCGAAACCAAAAGTATAACTCAACAGCCCCTAAATATCTCATAACAGCCCATAAACAACATTCAACGAATACGATCGATGATAAAAACACAATCGCAACATCAACGAACGAACCTCCGCACTAACGAGGTTTCCAATCCTAGTCCCAAACATAATATCATCAATTATTTCAACTCAATTCACATATTCACTTTACAAATTACCAAAACGTCTCAACAAAGAATATGGGGCAGCACTTACTTTACCAGATTCGCTTCGAAATAACTTTCGAGCAAGTGCGACAACGACGAATCTCTAGCGGCAGCAAGCTGTCTCGCTCCACCAGCCAGCTATCCTCTCTTGTTGCTGTTCCACTTCAAGTCTGGATGTTGATTTTAGCTTGACAGCAGCTGCTTGGTAGGAGCTACATCAACGTTGACAACACATGGCTCAACGGCGACAGCAACGGCAGCAAGTTCACGATGGTAGCAGCTTGGACAATGGCAGCAACTCAGCTCGGCAGCAACTCAGCTCAACTCCAGCTTGGCAGCAACTCAGCTCACGGCAGCAGCAGCTGGAGCTTCACGGTGACAATGGCAGTTGCTTCAACACCTCACGCCAATAACTTCTCTCACCGGCGACCATGGCAGCGACTTCAACTCCTCCTAGCTTGTATGCACGGGCTGGGACTCCAGATCTGTCCTTGCATGTATGATCTGCTTGCTCCAGCTTGTTCCTAGCTTGCTCAGATGTTACATGCAGCTGCTGGAATGAAGATTACTCTCAGATCTGGTCTTGCATGCGTCCTGATGCTTCAGATCTACTCGCTCCTTCTTCATGCATCATCGCGGTCTGAAGACAGCAACTCACGATGGCAGCTCCTCATGCTGACAGCAGCTCCTCCATCCGTGACAGCAACTTCAGCCTCTCACCAGCTCGAGCTCATCACTTCCTCCTTGCTGCAGTTCACGGACAGCAGCTTCCTTCGCCGGTAGCAGCTCCTTCACGGTCAGCAGCTTGCACCATCAAGCTCTCTCCTCACTCACGATCTCTCTATCTCACTCGGTCCTCACTCTCTCACATGCAGCTCTCACTTTTGGTTTCTGATTGCTTGAAATGAAGTGATGGCCGAATGTTGCTTTTGTTTGCTTCAGCTTTCTCTTTCACTCACGAGCTGCAACACTTGGAAATTGAGTAAAAATCTGGTTTGTTGCTTTAGTTTCTCTTGGACACTTGTCACAATCCACCATTGCATGTGTGACAAGTGTCACCAACATGCAATCTCTTTATTTTTCAAGCCCGGAATCCGTCTGTCCGTCCGTCCGTCCTGGAATTCGTTTTTGGCCATCGAAAAAATTTTAAAATTTCGAATCCAATACCGCGAACTTGAATTTATTTTTATTAATCGAAAATAATTATTCCAAAATGTCCGGACTCGATAATTATATTTTTCCGATCGGACGCGATCCATCGGAAAAATATTTCGTTCTCCGACGAACGCGGTTCTGGGTTTTACACTTAAAACCTTCAATTAAACTATTATTTGACATCCCAAAACTGCATTCAAACAAAAACCAACAGCCACTTACTTCAAGTGCAGGTCACGACAGCTTGGATATCATCTTCGATAGCGACAACAACCCATAGCAGCAGCAGCAAGTCACGACAGCATCTCCTCAAGGCTTGGCAGCAGCACCACGGCAACAACAACACTAACCCTCGACACAGCCAACACCTTCACGCCAGCAACAGCAGCTTCAGCTCTCGGCAGCAACACTCCACGGTTTGGCAGCAGCAGATCTTCAGTCCTTGGTTGCATGCAAGATCAGATCTTTCACTTGGATGCTTGGACAGCACATGCAACAGCTGGTGTTGCTCGATCTCTTTCACCAGCTCTCGGCTGCACCTTTACAATCACAACAGCTCACGGTTCAGCTTGGTTCACGATTGGATGAGCTTCTCAATTACTCACTCTTGACTTTGAAAGCAAGGGGAAACCGAATGACTTGAAAACAAAAGTGGGAACTGAAATGGGACAAATGCAGAACTCGGTTTGGAGAGGGATAGAGGAAGGAGATGGAGGCTCTCAGTTTAGCTTGAGAAGGGAGGACCGAAAATGGGATTTTGATTTCAGCTCTCTTTTCTCACTCTCTCATTCTCTATCTCTCTCGGTTCTCTCTCTTGGCTCTCGGTTGGACTTGGAAATGGTTGAGACATTCACAACTTATTTTTCTCTAACATTTGCTTGACCGAGAACAATGAATTCCTTTGTTCCATTCATTCATTTAACATACACTTATATATCATCCATGGTTTCATGCCATTTGTCACCAATTTCCTTTCCATTTTAACATTTGTCACAAACACACCTTGCATGCCTTACACGTGGCACACATGCATATATCTCACTTATCACTTCCTATATATTCTCTCATTCCGATTCCAAGCTTGAATCTATTTTCGTCCGTCCGAGAATCCGCTTGTGATTTGATTTCGTCTCCGAAATTATTTTTACATTTTGAATCCGTTTTTACGCTCTTGAAATTATTTTTATTATTCTAAAACAATTATCCGAATATTTTTGGACTCGAGAATTCTATTTTTTCGATCGAAAACGCGATCCATCGATAAATAATTCGCTCTCCGACGAACGAAGATTTTGGGTTTTACACTATAGCACCCCGATGAAATTCAGTCGAATCCTCACTCTGACTTGAAAGGGCCTTGTGGAGTTACCACTCTCACTTTAAATTTCTTTTCTAGTGAAAATGGATAGAAACTTTTTCTTTTAGTGTACATTTGTAAAACAGGGTTATTAAAATTTTTTGAAGCACAACAACTGTTTTTCTAAAATTTTCACCTTGCAAAAATTTATAGAAAATTTATACACTTTTATAGCAACAAAATTTTCAACTTTTAAGCCTCAAGCCCTGTTTTCCTTTTCCCATAATCAACCACAATTATACTTTCAGTTTAAAATACAAGTTGAAAATCATTTAATTTACACAAAAACATGATGTACACAAGATTCTTTTTAAAACATAAATTTCAGAAGTACATATATCTTCCAAAAATAGTATTTACAAAATATATATCACATCTTAAGTAATTATGCATGCACATGACATTTTGAAAGCAAATAAGTGCAGTAGCATCATGTCTTCAGTCCACCTGTATATCCGACGGAGCGCCATCCATTTGATGGCCCAAACCTACACCTGGGGAGGATTTGTTTTCAAAAACATAAAAAGTAAAAATAAAAAGAGTGGTGAGTATTTAAACTCAATGAGTGGGTAAACTTTTAAACTATAATATTTGCTTTCTAATTATATATATTGTAAAACCCAAAAATTCTAAAATAATTAATTCCGGATAAATAGTGTTCCAGATGAATAGTATTTTCGAGTGAATAATGATTTTTGAGAGACAGACTCCGAAAATTGTTAAAAATGATTATTTCGATGAATGATATTTTTGGGCAAATAGTATTTTCGGACATAAAATGTCCGTGTGAGTAATAAATTTCGAAAAAGAGACCTCGTCAATCGAAAGTTTCGAAATTAGTACTAGAGTTGAAAAAAATTGAAACTGATTGAAAATGAGTTCATTCGGTTAGATTTTAAGTGATCCAAAGATTATTGGACGAAAATACCCTTTTTGATTTTAGTATGTATAAAGTATATAGGAGTAATAAAATAATTTAAAAATACCTACGCGTGAAAATTTAATTTCCAGTATGATTTCCGGGCAGTTCGGAAGTAATTAATAAAATTTTCAGAAAGTACGAAAATGAAAAAATGGGTTATAATATAATCCTTTGATTGTCAAAAAACGAATAATAAAATTCCTGAATAGATCAGAGAAGGTTTCAAGTGTGAAATTGAATTTCAGCATAATTTTCGTGTAAAACGAATCGATTATTAGAATTTTTGGATGGTTCGAATATGTTAATTGAGTTCCGATAGAATTTTCGGTAGATTCGGGGATGATTTTTATTTGCAAAGGTAATAAAATGATTTAAAGTGACTAGATCCGAACTTGTAATTGAATTCTAGTATAAATTGCGGATGTGGAATTGAGTTATAATAGGATTTTCGGACATATCGGAAATGATTTCGAATACGAAAATTGGAAAATGTGAATATGCATGAGAAAAGATGACACTTGGCATTGAATGAAAGGAAGAGTACTTGCATGGTTGACAAATGTTAGCATGAGAAGTAAGATTGATGACAAGTGTTAGAAATAGATGTGCATGAAAGTGGAAGTGATATATAAAGTGAATTGAAAGAAGACAAAAGTCATTTGATGAAAGAGAGAGCATTGCATTCCATTCTTTTGCAAAAAGTGAAGTGGTGTCTCGGTTTTGAGGGAATGTGAGCTGCCGAGAAGAGAAAATTTAGTTGTAAAACCCAAAACCTTATTCGTTGAAAAATAAGCTATTTTTCGATGGACCGCGGTTCCTAACGAAAAGAATCCACAGGAATCAAAACTTTTCAAAAAGTGAATTTAGTAATTAGAAAGTTTTGAAAAATTATATCGAGTTGAATAAAAGTGAAACAGATCGAAAACTAATCCATTCGGATAGATTTCGAGCGATTAAAAAATTTTCGAACTAAAAAATATTTTCGATTCCTAATCATACGAAATATTTTTAGAAAAATAAATTAATTTCAAGTGTGCGGAGACAAATTTAAAATTTAAAAATAATTTCGAAGGCGAAATCAAGTTATAAGCGGATTCCCGGACGGACGAAATTGAATTTGAATTCGAAAATCGAATGGGAGAATGCATGGGAGAGATAAACGAAATAATTAAGTGCATGTGTGCCATGTGTCATGCATGCAAGAGTGAAGAGGGACAAGTGGCGCAAAACCACCATGCATGGAAGCCAATTGTCCAAATATTTTAATCCATATTTAAGCTAAATTGAAGAGTGAAATTAAAAGTGCAAAATGGGGAAAGAGAGTCATTCGCTCTTGATATCATTCCATGATCGAGAGAGTGACATTTCCTTGAGAGAGAGAGAGAGAGGTTCTTGAGTGAGAGAGAAACCGAGAGGCATGTAAGAGAGCTTCAAGCAAAGCCATTCGGTATTGTTGTCCATCCAAGGAAAGCCGAGAGTGCTCGAGTGAAAGAGTGAGAAATCTGCTCGTGAAGGAGTGCTGCAAACCAGTAGCTGCAGTCACATCTTCTTGGATGGTCTTAGCTCGTGCTTGCAGCAAGAGGAAGGTCAGATCTGACACCAAGAGCTGTATCTTCAATCCGTGAGCCAAGAGAAGCTCATCCAAACCGTGTGTGAGCTTGAGTTAAATGAGAGGGAGAGACATGCAAGAAAAAGGAGAGTGCAGCCCGTGACTATTGCTTGAAGAGAAATCGAGAAGAGCAAGCAAGGAAGAAACTGGTTTGGTTTGGAGAATATCACAGTCTGTTGCTCGTGAGTTTGAGGAGTTGTTTTGAAGGTATTTTTCTAATGCAAGAGTGAGATTCAAAGTGCAGCAATGGGTAAGTTAATTTAAACCTATTTTGGCGTGAATACTGCAACTAAACGGAAGACTTTTGAGTGTTGTTTTTGAGGAATTTCAGCCCATTCAGCAAGGGGAGGATGAGCTCGTGAAAAACAGCAGCTCGTGATGTTTGTGTGTAGTTTTTGAAGAAGTTAGGTGATTTTTCAGCGTTGAAGTTGTTGTGAGCAATTTCAGCTCATGCAAAAGGTAAGATGTTGTCCCAACTAACTTTTAAGGATGTTTTGAGTAATTTCTAAGGTTTGCATGTGTCTTTTAGATTGAAAGAAGCTCTAGGAAAAGTTAAAAGGTTGGGCAGCCCCTTCGCGAGCATTTTCGAAGAGATCGAAACAATTTTTTAGAGGTATGTTTGAGTTTTATGGATTTCGTTTTGAAGGATAATGTTTAGGATGAGTTGAGAATGAATTTTTATGATGATATGATTGAGTTTTACGATTTAGAACCTCGTTAGTGCGGAGGTTCGTTCGATATTGTTTGGTTGTGATTTCGAATGAAATTATCGATATTTTTCGATATTGTTTTCGTTGCGAAATTTATTTATGGGCTGTTTCGATGAATTTTAGGGGCCGTTATATAGAACTTTTAAATTTGAGTTTGTCGCCTTGAAAAATGATTCTTGTTGAGGTAGTTTAAAGTATCAAAAGTCATCCGATTATCGAAAAATTGTTTCTGAGCGATTCGGATAAGTTTTCCGCGAATTTGAGTGAGATTAGCCTGTGATTTTTCGTTGTTGAATGTGAAAATGTTTATGATGTTATCTAGCTGCCAGGATGTGTATTAAAGCTTATTAAAGTGTTAAATGTTGACGTTAGGATGCATTGAAATATATAAAAGTTAATAGGATAGTTTTCGTTATGTGCGATTATATTAAATAGTTGATTTTTGGAGTCGAAACGAAAATTGAATTAAAGTATAGTATGCTGCCATGATTTTCGTGATTGTGTTTTGATGTGTTTGAATCTTCGTTTTCCATGATTTGAGTGAAGTTACAAGTTGTATTGACGTTGAGTTTGATTGGAAATGAAATAATCGCGCGAAAACGTTAAAAATGATAGTTCGCGATAAATTGTTGAAATCGCGCAAATTTCACATTATTCGTTTAGATTCGAATGTTCTTTTTGTTGAATCCATTTGAGTGTGATTTCGATGATATTGATTGAGAATGAATGACGTTAAGGTCGGTTTCGAAATAGTTGAAAATCTAGTGAAATCGTAAGTTTCGAAGGGATTGTTTTGCAATAATGATTTGGTTTCGAAATAGCTTCTGCATGTGAATATTAGTGTTTCCATATTGTTGTTGTGTAAGGATAATCAAAGTTGTTGGGGCTAGAAAAGTATTAATTCGAAATCCTGTTTAAGTCAAGTTTAATATTCATGCGAGCCTCGTTGTTAATGAAAACTCGATCGAAACCAATTGTAGGTGAACCAGCGAGCGAACGAGATCCGTAGCGAGAGTGGTGATAAGTTAATTGGAAGCAAGTAGTGAGTGTGGATTTTATAAAGTTTTCATGCATTTTATTATATGAATATTCATAAATGCGATTTCATTTTTAGCAAGTGATTTAATTCGATATCCAAGTAAGATTTTATAATAGCATTATACTCCATACAATGCATGTACAATTTTAAATGATATACAGTGTGAATGTATATAATCTTCAAGTAAAGCAAATTAGTAAGTTTAAATGATATACATGTATAGAAATATTATTTGCAAAAGTTATATTGCAATGTCACAGTATATTACCTATATTTTGTATATATATATGTCTTTGGTTTACCCTAACCCCTAGTTTACATGACGAGACCCTTCCTAAATCCCTCCTTTGGACTATAGAAAGACCCCGTAGCACCTCGAAAGAATTCACACGAACCCTATACTCAGCCCGAAGGAACCCCGTCAAGGCACCGAAAATCATTTAGCTAGATATTTTAATTTCCTTAACAAGGTGACGGTGATAAAAACTTTTCGCTTTTTAATAAAAATTTCGGCAGCATGCCGTCTGTTTTCTAAACTATACCACCCTGTAAGTTTCAAATACAGTTTATAAAAACACTTTTATGAAATCAATTTCTTAACTTCTGGAGCCTCCGGCTCCTTTCTCACAAACAACCGTAAACAAGTTAATAAAACTTGAACACTAGATTTCATAAAACGTTTTAACTAATGCATCAACTATTTCTTCAAAATATTAATAACTATGTACATCAACACATATACATGATCAAAATAACAAGATATATATGTAGTAGGTGTCATTCTATACGTCCGCTTGCACGCCTGACTGAACTTCGTCGGCTGGACGACTAGTTCCTGCACATGTGGGAGAATTTTTAAGAAAAACAGTTAAAGAAAAATATGAGTTTATACTCAGTGAGTGGTATAATCTTTATAAACTAAATTTTTTATTCAAAAATTTCTAAATTTTCCCAAAGACATTTCATAAAACTAAAAGTATTTTTCTGAAATACTTTATAATTTATAATCTAAAAATTCTTTTGGTAGCTAATTAAGAAATCTTTTTCTAAAATCTTTACTAAAATCTTTTCTTAAAAATCTTTTCTAGTTCTCGCCTAAATGGTAACCCAGGGAATATCTACTCCTGATGTGGTAGCATATAAAATCTAGCTAACCATTAGGAGTGGAGATCTACCATGTGTAGTCGTCGAAAATGGGCCCACGCTGTGGACCGACTACACTACCCTATACGTGTATACAGATCATTCATACCTCGCTCACACATGAGTCGACTAGACACAATTTTCACTGACTGACTTCCTCTCATCTACCGTATCACTCATAGGGTATTCGGTCGGGTACTAAACTGGGGCTAGGGTAAACCATAGGCTATTAAAATTTCTTTTTCTTAATACACTAATATATTCTAAATCATAAGACAATAAGCCTAAAATATTTAATTCTAGTACATTCTCATATACATAAATAATAAACTAAAATTTTTATGTTAGAATTAAAATATAAATTCAATTAATAAAAGAATAACTATTTATAATAAATTCTTTTAACTTTAAAATAAACTTTAAGACGATATAAATAAAAACTTATAGCTCCACTCACTACACGTCCTCCGATAAAATCCGAGCCTCCTCCATATGCCTCCGGAAGTCTCCGCTTTTATCCTAAAACATCAAATATCCATTTAGAGTCATTTAACTCATTCAAATAACATTCAAAATCAATAAAAATCTAATTATCTCTATATATATCCTTTAACACCTAAACTTTCGGATCTTAATTTCTATTCAACCGGGGTTTTCGAAATCCGTTTTCTCTACATGAATCCTACTTATTCTTCCCTAAGAATACCTCCGTATACTCAATTTCATCGTCGAAAACTCGGAATGAAAATTGATCGGATTCGCTTACTAACGAAAATCACTTTTCACTCTGGATTTTTCACAACTTCAAAAATCAATCCTCTAGTGTTCTAACACCCAATTATGATTAAATAAACCGTTTCGAACGTTAAACGAACGCGTTTTGAAGAGTTTCAGAAACAGCCCTTCAACTCGTCCGTTTAACTCCGAAATAGATCCTAAACTTTTCATTTTTAAAATCTAACTTCAACAGATTATTTCCTAACCTCTAAAACATCCATCTAATGTCTTCGAATCGAAAACGGAATCAAATTCCATAAAAAAAAAAAAACCCATTTTTTTTCACGACTTTCCTCTCTCGTTTTATCTATTTTTCTTCCATCAAATCACTCTAAAATCATACCAAATCATCCTCATATATCCCTCTTATTATCCCTAATCTCTGATTCGAAAATAAACGAAAGAAAAAAAAATGGGTTTCATACGAAGCATCAAGCTTAAAACTGAGATAACTCACCAAATAGGCAACCCTTTTGCTTTAAATTTGTTGGATTAGGTAGAGAAGATGACGAGGAACAACTTTCGTGGAGAAACCATGATGAAATTCGGACCGGATCGTTTTTCTCTTCTCCCTCTCTCTTGGACGCTCAAAACTTTCCTTTTTTTTTCTCTTTCGACTTTTCTCTCCCTTCAGCTGAACTCTCTCTTTCTCTTATAATTCTCAGCAAAAATTTGTTCAAATGAGACAAATCACATATATATATATTTTATTGCTCAATTACTAAAAGATCCCTCAAGAAAATCTCATTTTATCACCTCAAAATTTCACTAATCTCACTAATGCCCAAAAATAAATCATTTTATATTCTATTGGTCCACTTGGTTTATTCTAATCCACTTATTTTTCCAACCAATCCATGGATGACACGTGGCACATTCATAGCCACTACATTTTAAATCACTAATCTCATTTCTCATTGGCTAAATTCCGTGAGCTCACCTCGCTTGATTAACACGTAAATCTCGCCTAATCACTTTGTAATCGGACCGGGATGAATCAAATGATATCTGACTTGCGATACGAAAATATAATAAACCTCAAATAACACTATTAAAGGCCTACGATTCGACCGTAATTCAATTCGAATATTTCTAGTACCATAAAATAATAAATCTGGGTGAAAATTTAACCTAAACACAATTTAATATACTATTCAATCTGAAAAATATTCTGAAAATATTTCACAGTTATCTAAACTTTAAATTGACCATGAAATACTCTAATTGGGTCCCTTACCTCTTAATCCTATGCTTCGTGAAATTTTTTAATAGAGTTAAGGTCGTGAAAACTTAATATTCGAAAAATAGTGAAATTTGATTGGAAATCTTTCGGATCTCCTGAAATGTAATCAAACAGATTCCGTTTCATTTCGTTTCAATTCCCTCAATGTCCATGACCTATTTCGAATATTTTTGGTTCTTAGGGCTCTTTTCCCAAAAATCACTATTCATCAGAAAATGTTTCCGTCCGAAAATACTATTCACTGAAACTTTTCGTTTTCCACTGAAACAAACTCCAAAATTTTTTATACTCTAATCGGGTCTTAAATCATTCTTTGGCCCTATTTTCGAATCAATATTCCCTATCCTACTCAAGTACAGGGAATATAATAGAAAATCAAGTTCGGGGTCTATCAATTCACCTGTAAACCACCCTCCCTAATAGTAGTAGTATTGTACCTATGTATAGTTAATTAATTAGTAGTGTTGGAGCATGTCGGTTTAAATTCGAATGCTAGAATGTAAAAGCTAGAATTTTAATTAGTGTGAGAGATAGTCTTAGAATTTGGACCAATTAGAGATGAACACATCACTCAATGGCATTTTGAAATATTAAAACGAATGGAGGGCAAAGTAATTGAGGCCAACCTTAGATATATATATGTATAGATATATATATAGAGGTATGTTGGGTTTAATTGAAAAGTTATTAAAAGTTAGCATATTTATACTATTGTTTTATTAAGAGTGGTCACTTTATAATTTTTGAAAGACCAAGGGAACAAGTAGCACTTTCAAATCTCTATATAAAGAAGAGAATATGCTAGAAAACTTGAGAAGCAAAGCAAGTAGAAACTGTGAGACAAGGAAGGCCATTCGGCCAAGTGAGGAAGAAGAAGAGTGAAGGAAAATTAGCCAAGGAGCAAGTGATCTAAGGGTTTTCAAGGTTGAATCCTAAGCTTTTGAGCTCAAAAATCAAGTCTCTAGCCTTCCTAGTTTATTCTCTACGAAAATTGGTAAGTTTTAAGTATTGATTTCATGAAAAATTTAATTGTTGTGGAGGCTTGAGTTGGGCCCATAGTAATCTAATCAATTGGTGGTGTTCTTGGCATGTGAAGGACTAGATTTGTAGCTTGAATTGGTGTGGAGGTTGGCTTTGCAATTGAAAGCACAAAGGGGTAAGAAACTAGTAAAATTTTTATGTTAGTGTAGAGATTATTTTAAGTGCTCTCCATATGTTTGGTTTAATGCCTAAGTGAAGTGAATTAATTTTGTGATGTGTTTTGAGAATTTAATTGAAGCAATATGATGATTAGAGGCCGTGTAAAATTCAGCCCTAGCAAGAATTAGAAGAATTTATATTAGTTTGAGTTGTTTTAATGTTGAAAGGCATGAAAACTAGTAAGGAAATCATGAAAATTTAGTAAAGATTAATTAGGATTCATGAGAATTTTGAGTACTATGTCACTTGATAATTTTAGTATATGATGTATTAGTGCCTTGAGAAGGATTTTGCATAAATTAGAGGCATGTGGGAAGGATCGCTCATGCATGGAAGTTGTTAGAGTTGAAAAAGAATATTAATGAAGCCATGAGGGGGCTGTTCGGCCATGATGAAACCAAGCTGTCCAGAATTTTTATGTTGTGTGTTTAAGTGATTTTAATGCTTATTTAGATTATATATGAAGATAGAAATTGAAAGAAATTGAATTGGTATTGAAATGACACAAAAATCGGCAATTAAACTAGTTTAATGCCTAATTGTGTTAATGTATTTCAATGAACTTTAGGAAGCTTTTAAAGTGTGTTTTGAATATGTTTAATATGAGAATTAATATGGGAATGAAAGCTTGTAATGTAGACAAGCATGAGATGAGTTAATTAGTATGAAGACTTATAGAGAAATAAGTAGAAAAATTGGCATGAAGTTGCCGAAATGAGAACTTATTAATTGGTGGGTAGAATGTGTGAAGTAATTAATTTTAATGAGCTCTATTGAATGATTAGTGTGTAATTAATGTAGGTGAGCCATCGAGTGGTCCATAGACAAATATGATCGGAGGAAATCACTAATTTGTGAGTGTCCTTTTAAAAATAGAATTTATGAAACAAAAATGTGTTTTGAAAATAGATTTAATTTTAGTTAAATTTCCTTTCATTTAGTAAATTCATTATGCTGAAATTTATTTATTTTATGCAAAAGATTTATGTTTTGGTACTTCTTAGGGCATTAGAGATATTACCGATCAGAGTACTCCTATCGTGCATGGCATAGTTAGGGCATGTTACTAACAGCGGGAAAATGGGACTTTAGTAGTCAGTCAGTCCAGAGTCGCCCTCTGCACGTGTGGAGTATATAGAGTTAGAGCGCTATCTATTTTGTGGTGATGTAGAATTCCACCGCATTTACCGGATTTGTGACTTGAGCAATGTAGAATTCCGCCTTGTCACCCTATACGGCATAGTGATGTAGAATTTCACTTTGCCGTAATGCCTAGAGTACCATTAGAGTATGATTGGCTAGTAGAAAAATAGAAAAATGCTATGAATTTGATTATGATTTTAGACAGTAGAAACTGATTTTAGAAATTTATAATTCAGCATTTATCATGAAAGGAATTTTAATTCATAGTTAATGCATTTGAATTCATAGTTATGTATTTTAATAGTTATTGCAATTTAAATGAAATCTTATGACACTCACTGGGCTGGTAGCTCATTCCCCACAATTCCCAAAACATTTCAGGTACAGGTACTGGTGCATCAGAAGCTGGAATCTCGACTCCGGCAGAATAAAAGTGCTGTAGTGTACATAAATAAATAGTAGTAATAATGTATGATTTAGCAAATTGATAGAAGTTAAAGTTTTGTATAAAGCTTGTGACTTTGTACGTTTATAAACCGGTTAATAATTATAGAATGTTATTTTATGAAAATGACTTTAGTTTCAATTGTGAATTGTTGCAATTATATAAACTGTTGTGGCTAATTGTGATTACCAGATTTTAATCCAATGGCAGTAGTTGGCGTGTATGAAAATTTAGAAGTGTTTTAAAAGTTTCCTTACAGGAATATAATTTTTGGGATTTACAGAAAAATAGCCGTTATGCTGCCAAAATTTTTTCAAACTCCAAATGGGTTTTATTACAGTTATATGACTATTTAGTAGTTAAATCGGCTCAAATTTCACGAAAATTCTTCAGTCGACCTAGATATCGGCTGGAGGGTGACCGTGGGGTGCCGGCGGATTCCTTATTCTACAGAAATAGTAGCTTAGAAGGATAGGGACCCGTCATCACCCCTCCTTATAAAAATTTTATCCTTGAAATTTAAATAACATACGTGAATAAAAAAGATGAGGATACTGCCTTCGCATCTGCTCCTCAGGCTCCCATGTTGCCTCTTCCACTGAGTGATTCATCCACAGGACTTTTACCAATGGAACAGTCTTACTGCGAAGAACCTGATCCCTCCTATCTAAAATCTGAACTGGACCCTCTTCATAGGTTAGGTTCTTTCTCAATTCCACTGGCTGCTCTGACAATACATGTGAAGGATCTGACATATATTTGCAAAGCATCGAGACATGGAATACATCATGAATCCTGGTAACTCTGATGGTAACTCCAAACGATAAGCCATGTCTCCAACTCTATCGATCACCTCATACGGACCAATATATCGTGGACTAAACTTCCCACGTCTGCCAAATCTAATGATCACTTTCCACGATGATATCTTCAAAAATAACTTATCCCCTACCTGGAACTCCAAGTCTCTTCATCTATTATCTGTATAACTTTTCTGTCCTTCCTAAGCGATTTTCAATCTGTCCCGAATAATCCTGATCTTATCTGTAGTCATCTAAACAAGCTCGAGCCTTAACAATCTCCTCTCGTCCACTTCATCCCAACTTAATTGCGTCCTGCATCGTCTCCCATATAAAGCCTCATACGGTGCCATACCGATACTGGCCTGATAACTGTTATTGTAGGCAAACTCTATCAGTGGCATATAAGTATCACAACTCCCGCCAAACTCCATCACACATGATCTCAGCATATCCTCTAAAGTCTGGATAGTGCGCTCAGACTGTCCATCTGTCTGTGGATGGAATGCTGTACTGAAATGTAATCGAGTGCCCAAGGCTCTCTGTAAACTAGGCCAAAATCGAGATGTAAATCTAGGATCCCTGTCAGAAACAATAGAAATTGGAGCTCCATGAAGCCTGATAATCTCATCAACATACAATGTGGCTAGTTTGTCTAGGGGATAAGTACTGTGGATGGGTAGAAAATGAGCTGACTTCGTAAGACGGTCAACTATTATACCATTATACCCACTCCGACAATGCAGAAATCCAACCACAAAGTCCATGGTGATATGCTCCCATTTCCACTCTGGAATAGGAAGAGGCTGAGATAATCCTGCTGGTCTCTGGTGCTCTGTTTTAACCTGTTGACATATCAGACACTTAGATACATACTCAACTATCTCTCTCTTTATACCTTTCCACCAGAATTGCTCTTTCAAGGTATGGTACATCCTCGTACTACCAGGATGTATCGCATAAGCTGAAGAATGGGCCTCATCCAGTATCTCTTTCTTAAGATCCGCCAGGTTTGGAACACACAATCTCTGTCCCATCATCAGTGTACCGTCATCTTTCACTGAGAAGTCCTGACCTCTACCCAACTCCACTCCTTGTTTGATCACGACCAATTGAGGATCCTGTCCTTGAAGCTCTCGGACCTGATCTGAAAGTATCGGTCTCGCATGAAATGTGGCTAGCAGTGCACCTGAATCCAAAGTCATCAACTGAACCCCTAAAGATCTCATCTCTCTAAACAACGGATAGTACCCTGCTCTCAAATGTGCCACTGAGCTACTAAGCTATCTACTCAAGGAATCAGCCACTAGATTGGCTTTTCCTGGATGGTACTCTATAGAGCAATCGTAGTCTTTAATCAGTTCCAACCACCTTCTCTGCCTCATATTCAATTCTTTATGCGTCAGTAAATACTGGAGGCTCTTGTGGTCTGTGAAAATCTAGCAAGAAACCCCATACAAATAGTGTCTCCAGATCCTCAGTGCGAACACCACTGCTGCTAATTCCAAATCATGAGTTGGATAATTCTGCTCGTGCTTCTTCAATTGTCGGAATGTGTATGCTATTACTTTTCCATTCTGCATCAAAACACACCCTAAGCCCTGTCTTGATGCATCACTGTATACCACGAATCCTTCTGTCCCAGAAGGAAGTGTAAGAATGGGAGCTGTGGTCAACCAAGCCTTCAATTCATCAAAACTCTGCTGACAGGCCTCTGACCACTTAAATTTAATATCCTTTCTTGTGAGTTTCGTCAAAGGAATGACTATTCTGGAAAATCCCTCTACGAATTTCTTGTAATACCCTGCCAATCCTAAGAAACTCCAGACCTCTATAACTGTAGCTAGCTGTTTCCACTGTAAAATAGCTTCAATTTTCTGGGGGTCAACACTGATCCCATCTGCGGATACCACATGCCCTAGAAAAAAGACCTTGTCCAACCAAAATTGACATTTACTAAACTTAGCGTACAGTTGGTGATCCCTCAGGGTCTGCAGAACTGCTCTCAAGTGCTCAGCATGTGCCACCCTACTGCCCAGGTACACTAGAATGTCATCAATGAACACTATCACAAGCTTATCCAGAAAATCATGAAACACCCTATGTAACATGCTGTTTCGGTGTTTATATAATTTATTAAATATTGATTATACATTAAGGGATGATGTAAATAATTATCCGTTCGGATTCGGATGAGTAATTGAATTTTTATAAATTCTCCAGTTGGGTCCGGGGATAATTATTTAATTCAATCTCATAAAATAAAATAGAGCATTCGGATTTAACCGTATGTGGATTTGGATTTTTATTAGATTTCCAGGCGGACCCGAAGCGAATCCGAGCGAAAAGCGAAATCATAAAGTGAGAGTTGATGGCATGGCAGAAATAAATAGAATAAGTGGGCCATGAGGGACACATGGCATGCATGCAAAAGAAATCAATGACATGTGTCATGAAGGTAATTAAATGAAATGAAATAAAAATTAAAAATAAGAGGCCCAATTGCATTCTTCCAGCAGGTGTTCTTTAAGGGGTAAAAACTAAAGTGAAAAGCAAATGAAGCAACAAGAAAATAGATCTGTTCGTGTAAGTTGAGAGAGAAGTGAGAGAGAGAAGCTGCTGTTCGGTCAAGGACAGTGTAGCAAACCAGAAGAAGTGTGAGCTGAACCGAGAGAGAAAGTGATTGAGAGCAAGAACTGCAGTTCGTGAAAGAGAAGAGAACCGAGTAGAGTGAAATGGAAATGGTGAGTGTGAGCTCGTGCATGCAAGAGCTGAAGTGAAGAGCAAGGAGCAAGCTGCAAGTGAACTATTCAGGTGAGATTGGAAGAGCAACCAGATCTGAACGTGAAGCTGGTGCAGCAAAGAAGAAGTGAAGCACGGACAGCAGTTGGTGATCTCGTGAAACCGTGAAAGGAGGTGGAAGTGCAGCTCGTGTGGTGAGCTAATATGAGTTCTGTCCATGAACTGGTGGACTGATTCAGGTAAGAACAGCCCCTAACTTCCTCTTCTTTTGATCTTTGTCTTGGATGAGAGCCACAAGAGTGTTGCATGTATGTTTTTGTGAATGAAAGTATTGTCGTCGCTGTTGAAGTACTACCGTAAGGAGCTGAGCTGTTGCCTTGCTATCGCCGTGAACTTGCTGGCGTGATAGCTGCTGGTGGTGTGAAGCTGTTGTTGGCGTGAAGCTGCTATTGGTAGCATGGAAGTGTTATTGTCGTCGCTGCTGTGAGCTGTTAAGTTGAAGCTGTGCTGCTGCTGTCGCCGTGTGCTGTCATCGTAAATCAGTTGCTGCCGTTGTGCAAGCTACTGCTGTGCTGCTGTCGTCATCTTCGCAATTGCTCGAGAACTGTTTCGAAATGAAAAACAGCTCAAACGAAGGTAAGCTGCTGCCCCGTTGGTACTGTTATCATGATTTGAATGATGTTTGAATGTTAATGGTGTCCATTTAGGTTGAAGGAAGCTCGTAGATAAAGAAATTTATTTGGACAGCCCTTCATGCTAGTTTTGAAGCTTTCGAAGTGAGTTTCGAAAGGTACGTTGTGATTTTATTGATTTCGTTTCATTGAATAATGATTGAGATTGAGTTGAGGATGAATTTTGATTATGATATGTTTGGGATATAGGATTTATAACCTCGTTAGTGCGGAGGTTCGTTTGATTAAGTTTTGACGTGTTTGAGAATGAATTTGCGATCTTGAATTTTGTGTTGCGAAAGCCGTGTAGGGGCTGTTATGTTTTGCTTTTCGTTTCAGAATTGTCGGCATGAAAAATGGTTCGCAACGATATGCATTAGAGTATTGGAAAGTTATTTGAATATCGCTAGATTGTTTTCAAGTGTTTCGATCGAGTTTTCCGTGATTTCGAAAGGCGTTAGTTCGCAATTTAGTGTCGAATGAGTTGTGATTTAAAATGCTATGTTGTTAAACGATATATGAATGTGAGTCAAATAAATATCTAGGATGAAAATGATTGAGAGATTTCATGATGGTTTATTAGAGTTAATTCGCATATTTGAAAGACGATGCGACAATTTATGGGCTGTTTTGGACATGCAGTTTTTATGGAAATTATGTGCAGTTTTTGACACGTTTAAGGATTGTTTTTAAAGTGTTCCAAAGGCTGTTTTCGTGTTATTCGAATGAGCCGTTAAGGTATTATTATCTGAGCTATAAATATGCTAATTATGGGATATCAAATTGAAGAATCGCATGCTGTTTTTAGAACGTTTTTCGTGTTGTTTTGAGTTCTTGAAATGCTATTTCCGTATTGATTGTTGGGCTGTCATAAGCTATTTTAATAGGTTTTTTTGAGATTATTTTCAATACGATAAAGACAGTCATAAAAGGATATTATGAGCTGTTTCAAGTCATATCCATTGGAAGTAATTAGAATGCATTATAAGAGAGCATATAGTTATAGCGCATTATGTAACGCTAGAAATTTATTAAATAAACTTTTGCTATGTTTGTTTTATTAAAAGGTCAAGGAGAACCCGACGAACCGGATTCTCGATCAGAGAATAAGGGTAAAGCATAAGGGGAGCATTCAATTCAAAAATCGAATCATTTTTGAGGTCGGTATACACATTATCTTTAAAGTTTATTTGAAAGTGTTTTCATTGTGAAATGAATTTCTTAAATGAGATTGTTATATCTTTCAATATGATGCATTTACAAACGTATTTGACTATACTTGAAATGAAACGCGAAATTGATTTGCTATGAAAATCTTGATACTAAAACCAAAGGAAAAATGTGATATAAACGTTATGTTGTGAAAAGCCCTTGTAAACTTAGATATCAATAAATGGAAATTGGTAATTGACATGTCAATAGAGAACTTAGCAGTTGCACCGTTTATTTATATACACTAAATTGATTCGTTATGGATTATGAGCGGCACCACGTGTCCGATCCTGAACGATTATGTGTTATGATATACGACCCGGTGGATAATCACCGAGCGGTCGATGTCGGGGTCGACCGTTATTCCGACGGATAACTACCATTTGTCCGATACCGGAAACCCATATACCAATACATGAGTATCGAATATATGTTTACTAAGGGCACTGAAAAATGTGATAAGCAATGAAATGAAATGTACAATGTTTTGAAATATGTTGAACTCGACAAAATTGTGAATTATGTGTGTAAATATGTTTATACAACATATATATATATATATACTTATGAATGTTAAAGTTAGAATGCTTTTAATTACAAATGAAGTTATATTTGAAATTGAGAAATTTGATTATATGTATACCTATTAAGCAATTATGCTTAGTGCATTGATTTACCGCGCGCAGGTTGAGCCTTTTGATTCCATTTTCAGGCAGAGGAAATAGCTTATACGCGAAGGCTCAGATAGTCACCATCCATCCTACGCTTTTGGTAGTTATATATAAATTGCGTAGGATCATGCATTTTGAAACATGTGTATAATTATGTAAATTACTGTATTTCACTCATGTAGAAAGCTTATGTATATTTATTAAAAGGCTACTTTTGAATGGGTATGCATATAAATGTTTATGATATATCTGAGTAATGTAATGTTTGGAAAACGGACCGGAGGTCCGAATTGGGAATTCTGAAATTTATGTTTTAGAAATGTTAGAATTTTAATTACAGGAAATGGAATTTAGATTTCAGAAAAATAGAGGAAACTCTGCCGAAATTATGTTTTTTTTTAAAAAAAAAAAATATATTTTTTCGTTATTGGTAACGAGTTTAATAAGTTTGATAATAGTTTTTCAAAAGTAACAAAAACGGATTTATTAGGAAAGTAACGTTCTCTGTTCTGGATTTCCGACCGTAATGGAAGTCGGGCGAAGGGCGTTACACCCTATTCATCAAGTCCATAAATACTGTGGGTGCATTGGTTAGCCCAAAAGGCATAACCAAAAACTCATAGTGTCCATATCTTGTCCTAAAGGCAGTCTTGGGAACATCTTCTGCCTTAATCTTCAACTGATGGTATCCGGATCTCAGATCAATCTTCGAAAACACACTAGCCCCCTGAAGCTAATCAATCAGATCATCAATGCGAGAAAGTGGATATTGGTTTCGTACCGTTACTTTATTCAACTCATTGTAATCAATGCACAACCGCATACTGCCATCTTTTTTCTTCATAAATAACACTAGTGCTCCCCAAAGAGAAATACTCAGTCGGATAAAACCCTTATGCACTAACTCCTCTAACTGTACCTTCAGCTCTCTCAACTCAGTAGGTGCCATCCTGTAGGGTGCTCTAGCTATAGGTGCTGTCCCCAGAATCAAATTAATCTCAAACTGAATCTCCCTGTCTGGTGGCAACCTAGGAAGATCATTCGGAAATACATCTGTAAACTCCCAAACCACCGGAATATCTTCTCATCTGGCCTCAGTCTCTATAGTGTCCACCACATAAGCCAAATAACCTATGCACTGCTTTCTCAACATCTTCCTAGCTATCATAGCCGATATCATACACGAAGGAAGCATCCTGCGTTCACTCCTGAACACCACATCTGGTTCCTCTAGAGTATTGAATCTGACTTCCTTTCGGAGGCAATCAACTGTGGCACGATGAGTAACTAACCAATCCATCCCCAGTATCACATCAAAATCACGAATATCCAGCAATATCAAACTAACTGGGAATGATCTGCCCTCAATCACAACCTGACCATCTTTATATACCCTCTCAGCCACTAATGTATCTCCAGTAGGAGTAGCAACTATCATCCTACTCTCTAAGGGCTCTAAAGACAAGTCTACCCTACTAGCGAAGCTCTTAGAGATGAAAGAATGTGTGGCCCCTGGGTTTATCAAAGCATGAGCATCTAATCCGAAAATCGAAACAATACCTATAACCACTTCTGGAGTAGCCTCTGCCTCCTGCTGGGTTACAGCAAACACTCTCGCCTATACTGGAAGTCTCTCTGGCTATCCTGCCAAAGTAACACTCTCCCCGATGCTGTCGACCGCAAGTAGCACATGAAGGAATACTACTCTGGCTACTGCCTCTGCCCTGAGAACTTGATGGCGGCCTCACTGATCCCTGACTGGAGGTGGCTCCCTGACTCTACTGTCTGCCTGAAAACCCTCCTATCTTAGGGGTCTTATTGGGTCCCCCTATTTGCCATCTCTGACTCTGGCCCCTCTTTTGCTGTTGTGCTCTCTCTACCTAAACTGATCTCTCCACTCTCAAAATTGCCTCTACTAATCTCTCATAATCCCTGTAATCTGTAGCAGCTACATATGTCTTGATTCTGGTGTTCAGGCCCTGAAGAAACTTGTGACACTTATTTGCTTCGTTCTCTATCATGAATGGTGCTACTTGGGATAGCTCTGTGAATTTCTTCTCGTATTCCTCTACCGTCATATTACCTTGAATCAAACGGTAGAACTCATCAATCTTTGCATCCCTGTAGGCCCTAGGATAAAACTTCACACTGAAATATTATTTAAACTAGACACATGTCAGCGGCTCTATAACTCTCCTCCTGACTAAATCCCACCAATCTCTCGCGGAGGCTCACAGGAGAAATGAAGCAATCGAAACTCTCTGAGGATCTACGCACTCCATCTGATCAAGGACTCTCTCTACATTCTCTAACCACTCTAATGCTACATCTGGGCCCCCTGATCCGTCAAAACCCTCAGCGCCTGACTTCCTGGCCCTTTCTACAGTGGCGTCCGGTGCGCGAGGTCTCATTCCCTGAATAATCTGGGCCGATCTCTCTATAGGATCAATTGCTGGCTCTGCCACTGCTGGCTCCTGCGATATCTCTGGTTGAGGCTTATTAACTTACTCATGAATGGGCTTCTCAGCCTCCGGTGTAAGAGTAGGAATCTCAACGACGGCTCTACGCGTGCGGGGACGACCAACTCGACGCATAGCCCTACTTATGGTCAAAATAATGGATGTCATGTACTGTTTAAAAATTTTAATATACTAAAATATATAAATAACTTTTGTGGATGCATAACTTTTCAAAAATTTTCTAAATCATTTTAACCAAAAGCTCTGATACCAAATTGATGAGACCATTCCTAAATCCCTCATCTGGACCCGAGAAAGACCCCGTAGCACCTCGAAAGAATTCCTACGAACCTTATACTCAGCCCGAAGGAATCCCATCAAGGCACCAAAAATCATTTAGCTAGATATTTTAATTTCTTTTACAAGGTGACGATGATAAAAACTTTTCGCTTTTTAATAAAAATTTCGGCAGCATGCTGTCTGTTTTCTAAACTATGTCACCCTGCAAGTTTCAAATATAGTTTATAAAAACACTTCTATGAAATCCATTTCTCAACTTGTGGAGCCTCCGGCTCCTTTCTCACAAACAACCACAAACAAGTTAATAAAACTTGAACACTGGATTTCATAAAACGTTTTAACTAATGCATCAATTATTTCTTCAAAATATTTATAACTATGTACATCAACACATATACATGATCAAAATAACAAGATATATACATGTAGTAGGTGTCGTCATATACGTCCACTTGCACGCCTGATTGAATCTCGTCGGCTGGACGACTAGTTCCTACACCTGTGGGAGAATTTTTAAGAAAAACATTTAAAGAAAAATATGAGTTTATACTCAGTGAGTGGTATAATCTTTATAAACTAAATTTCTGATTCTAAAATTTCTAAATTTTCCCAAAAGACATTTCATAAAACTAAAAATATTTTTCTGAAATACTTTATAACTTATAATTTGAAAATTCTTTTGATAACTATTTAAGAAATCTTTTTCTAAAATCTTTTCTGAAATCTTTTCTTAAAAATCTATTCTAGTTCTCGCCTAAATGGTAACTAAGGGAATATCTACTCCTGACGTGGTAGCATATGAAATCTAGCTAACCACTAGGAGTGGGGATCTACTATGTGTAGTCACCGAAAGCGGGCCCACGCTGCGGACCGACTACACTACCCTATACGTGTATACAGATCACTCATACCTCGCTCACACATGAGTCGACTAGACTCAATTCTCACTGACTGACTTCCTCTCATCTACCGTATCACGCATAGGGTATTCGACCGGATACTAAACTCGGGCTAGGGTAAACCGTAGGCTATTAAAATTTCTTTTTCTTAATATACTAATATATTCTAAATCTTAAGGCAATAAGTCTAAAATATTTAATTCTAGCACATTCTCATATACATAAATAATAAACTAAAATCTTTATGCTAGAATTAAAATATAAATTCAATTAATAAAGGAATAACTATTTATAATAAATTCTGTTAAATTTAAAATAAACTTAAAGACGATATAAATAAAAACTTGTAGTTCCACTCACTACACGTCCTCGGATAAAATCCGAGCCTCCTTCGTATGCCTCCGGAAGTCTCCGCTTTTACCCTAAAACATCAAATATCCATTTAGGGTCACTTAACTCATTCAAATAACATTCAAAATCAATAAAAATCTAATTATCTCTATATATATCCTTTAACACCTAACCTTTTTGATCTCAATTTCTATTCAACCGGGGTTTTCGAAATCCATTTTCTGTACATGAATCCTACTTATTCTTCCCTAAGAATACCTCAATATACTCAATTCATCGTCGAAAACTCATAATAAAAATCAACCGGATTCGCTTACTAACGAAAATCACTTTTCGCTCCGGATTTTCAACAACTTCAAAAATCAATCCTCTAGTGTTCTAACACCTAACTATGATTAAATAAACCGTTTCGAACGTTAAACGAACGCATTTTGAAGGGTTTCAGAAATCGCCCTTGAACTCGTCCGTTTAACTCTGAAATAGATCCTAAACTTTTCGTTTTCGAAATCTAACTTCAACAAATTATTTCCTAACCTCTAAAACATCCATCTAATGTCTTAGAATTGAAAACGGAATCAAATTCCATAAACAAACCCCTTTTTTTCCATGACTTTCCTCTCTCATTTTATCTATTTTTCTTCCATCAAATCACTGCAAAATCATACCAAAATCATACTCACATATCCCTCTTATCATCCCTAATCTCGAATTCGAAAATAAACGAAAGAAAAAAAATGGGTTTCATACCAAGCATTAAGCTTAAAACTAAGATAACTCACCAAGTAGGCAATCGTTTTGCTTTAAATTTGTTGGGTTAGCTAGAGGAGATGACGAGGAAAAACTTTCGTGAAGAAACCACGACGAAATTCAGACCGGATCTTTTTCCTCTTCTCCCTCTCTCTCGGATGCACAAAGCTTTCTTTTTTTTTTTCTTTTTTTTTTTTTCTCTCTTGGCTTTTCTTTCCCTTCAGCCGAACTCTCTCTTTCTCTTATAATTCTCAGCAAAAATTTGTTCAAAGGAGACAAATCACATATATATATTTTATTACTCAATTACTAAAAGATGCTCAAGAAAATCTCACTTTATCACCTCAAATTTTCACTAATCTCACTAATGCCCAAAAATAAATCATTTTATATTCTATTGGTTCACTTGGCTTATTCTAATCCACTTATTTTTTTAACCAATCCATGGATGACACGTGGCACATCCATAGACACTACTTTTTAAATCACTCATCTCATTTCTCATTGGTTAAATTCCGTGAGCTCACCTTACTTGATTAACACGTAAATCTCGCCTAATCACTTTGTAATCGGACCGAGATGAATCAAATGATATTCGACTTGCGATACAAAAATATAATAAACCTCAAATAACACTACTGGAGGCCTATGATTCGACCGTAATTCAATTCGAATATTTCTAGTACCATAAAATAATAAATTTGGGTGAAAATTTAACCTAAACACAATTTAATATACTATTTAATCCGAAAAATATTTCACGGTTATCTAAACTTTAAGTTGACCATGAAATACTCTAATTGGGTCCCTTACCTCTCAATCCTATGCTTCGCGAAATTTTTTAATAGAGTTTAGGTCGCGAAAACTTAATATTCGAAAAATAGCGAAATTTGATTAGAAATCTTTCGGATCTCCTCAAACGCAATCAAACGGATTCCGTTTCATTTCGTTTCAGTTCCCTCAATGTCCATGACCTATTTCGAACATTTTTGGTTCTTAGGGCTCTTTTTCCAAAAATACTATTCATCAAAACTTTTCGTTTTCCACCGAAACAACCTCCAAAATTTTCTATACTCTAATCGGGTCTTAAATCATTCTTTGGCCCTATTTTCGAATCAATATTCCCTATCCTACTCAAGTATAGGGAATATAATAAAAAATCAGGTTCAAGGTCTATCATTACACCTGGTCGAAGTATTTCATATGTGACAGGACCCTTCCCAGACCTTATCTAAGCTCTTGTCTGGAGGATCCCGCCGGGCACTTCAACGGACTCCCCGAACCCGACTTGTCGGATTGGAGAAATCCGAGAAGCAAACCCCTTTACTTTACTTAACCGGTTTACTCGTTTTAGGCTTAAAAATTTTTATTTTCTCTTAATATAGTTGAAACGGTGTGAATTTTTCGCGTTTGATTGAAAACTAATTTTATAAAAATCGGACAGCATAACGACTGTAAGTTTAACATTTCCAAAATCAACCTGCATAAGAAATACACTTCGAACTATTTTGATCACCGTCCAACTTCTTTCAATCTCAAACATGCATTTTTTATTCATTTCACAAACATGCAATTCTTTTACAAACATAATTCACATATGTAATTGACATATAACAACTCATACTTATATGAAATATGTGCCTTGTGCAATATGTGCATATCAAGTGTAATGGTTCATTTATATATACATATCAAAATATGATTTATAATCCGTCAAATATCTCATGTCAACATGTAGTTATTTGATTCAATATATACACATGTACACAATGTCAAAATACATTAACATCCATATAGTTCGTCTCATTATTTTCCCCACCTAAAGTTAATCAAAATAATGTCTTTGATGCAAGAGTGTCCGTGCCAACGTCTACTAAAGTATACAAGCTACACAAAATAAAGAGAGGTTAGGCAATATATATATAAAGGTATAACTCCGCATAGACATTACTTAGAAAATAATCGATTTTATTTTTTTTCTTTTGAAAACCATTTCTCATAAGACAACCATGTGCAAAGCCACTACGCACGGAATTTGCTACATCGCGACGTAGGGCGAACTTTCTCAACTCTAAGTAACCACAACGCGGAATTTTTCTACATCGCCGTTGTAGTGCCAATAGCTTATACTTTACGCAACTACATGCGGAATTTTCTACATCGCATATTGTAGTGCAATTTACTCATCACTTGCAATTAGATACGGAATTTTCTACATCGTATCACAACATGCACATGGGTCTAAATTCAACTTTACTTTGCTTTACTTTTAAACCTTTTTGCAACTTACTTTCGCCTTCGAATCTCATTTCTAGATTCTAGGCATAACTCATTACTCAACATAAAACTTATGATTTTGGAAAACCATTTTGCAAAACTCTTTGAAACAATATATTTTATCATTGCCATATAAATGGAAATAAACTAGATGTAAGTGAAGTGAAGGACACTTACCTCGATCCCAACGCTCTCAATACCTCAAAGAGCCTCTCGCGTCTCGTCCGCGTGCTCGTCACCTACACATCATAGTCTCGTTATAACTTACTCACTTTTTTAACTAAAACTAATAAAAATAGAGTTTCCAATACACTGAAAACTCACTACACCACACTTTCCCAACTCGATTTTTGACTCGACCGAGGCTCTCAAAATTTGATTTCTTTGTAAAAGTCTTATTTCTAGACCCCTAGGATCATCCCCCTATGTTTCGTTTGGTCTCTGGAAGCTTAAAACAAAAAGTCAACTTTTTAACTATACGGTTGACCACGAAAAACAGAATTGAAACCAGCCATGGTTTCACCTCCGTTCCTTTTTCTAGCGTCTCCTTAACGCATAACTAAGTCGCCCGTAAAGTTTCGTCGAGAAACTCCATCGTTTGCTATGTCAATCTAGGCAAAACGCCCCATTTTGGGCACTTTTCAAAGCGAGCTTTTACATCGGACAAGCGACGATGATTTTTCTTTCGTATCTAAGGTTCTTTTACCTAATTATGACCTGATACATGTATTTTGGGCATCAACGAATGCATTTGCATCGCTATTACACATCTCGGTTTCCTACGCCCACTATTTTGGCTATAACTTCGTCAATTTTTATCGGATCGATCCCATTCCAATTTCTATGGTTTTATATCATTCCTAGGCGTCATTTGAGGTGTAGAACACCCCCATATATGTCAGACTTGGTCAGGTTTTCTCTAGCTCATGGTTTGAGCTCGGGATTCCACTTTTACTCAATGACACTTTCTACGCGCACTATTTTGGCCATAACTTCGCCAATTTTTATCGGAATGATTCTGTTCCAATTCCTATGGTTTTCTATGTTCCCGAGGCATGTTTTGAGGTGTAGAACAACCCCAAATAAGTTAAAACAAGTCAGGTCTCTACTGACCCTTCATTAAGCTCGGGATTTCTAATATGCTCAAAACCACTTCCATTGAACTTCTATCTTTTCTACTTATCTTCCTAATCTTATTTGTGGTAAAATTTGGGTTCAAAACCATCTAATCTCAGAGGTTTTCCACTGATCTTCACACCCATAACACACCCACACACTCATTCTAGAGTAAAACTTTCAAGTTTTTACAAAACTATCTCTCATAAGTTTTTCATCAAACACTTAATCTACAACTACTTTTGCTTTTCTAACAATTTAAATCACAAGTTAGGGTTTCTCCCATAACCCTAACCTACCATTTTTACATCATTCAAGTTCCCTTTTTAATAACTTATAACTATAACATTGATTTACATCAAAATCTCACCAATAACACATCAAGTAAACAAACTAATCCATCATCATATCATACAAACCCAACATCATGCTTTTACACATTTCCACCACATTAAAGTCTATGGAGAAGATGAGATCTTACCTTATCTATGCTTAGGGTTTGATGTTTTGGCTTGGGATCAACTAGAACAATTGCTTGGAAGCTTGAAAATTGGTTGAAAATATCACTTGTTCTTCTCCCCCTTTAATTTCCTTCCATCTCATGCTCTCCCTCTCAACTCTCTCTTCTATTTTTGTTTCTCACGCCTACTTCTTCATTTTGAATGAAAAAGTGACTAAGTGGTGTATTATATGGCCACCTTTTTGCTAAATGACCACCATATCCTCTATTGACTTGTTGGATTTACAAAATTGCCCTTAGTTATGTTATTTACTAATAAAAATCAATGATCATTTGTCTCAATTTTTTTTTTCATATAATTGAATTATTAACTTACTAAACTAAAGTTTTACAATCTTGCCATCCATTTATCATATATATATATATTTTACTAAATGACCATTTTGTCCTTTTTATTCGATAACTTAGTTTCTAAGGTTAGGAAACATAAAATCGAATATAGGGGTTTACAATATGTGTATGGCAAGTTGGGGTAAGTTACTAACTTTGGGGGGATTGAGTCTGTCAGTCGCCCTCTGCACGTATGAGATAGTGTAGATCTACCTAATGTTAGAGGGAATCGTGATCCCAAAGTTGTTTCCACATTTGCGACTACACATGGTGAGAGTTCCCCTAATCCTAGTGGCGTGTCTTCGTACCGTCAAGAATGATAAGTTTCTCTGGGTTGCCAAATAGGCTAGTAATAAAATGAGACACGTCGAGACGTGAGTTTAAGAAAAAACTGTTAGGGTAATGTGCCCTAAGAGCTTGTAATTTATAAATATTTAAATTAAATGATAAATAAAATATATTTATTTTATTCAATTTATGTGCATTTATGAAATGATTGCTTCATACAAATATCATATAACATCCCCGGTTACTTATTGTTGATGTCCGGATTTGACTCCCTAATCAACGAGGTTGTTTTTGGGCTCAAGCCCCAGTTTCGGGTAGCTAATAAGGACTATGTGAAATAGAAAGGGAATAACAAGAAGAGATCAGAGGTGAGGAACAGAAACACCAGAAGATTTTTAGAGTGGTTCGGCCCAACAAGATGCCTACATCCACTGTTCACTCTCTCACTATTTCAGCAGAGTAACGACACTCAAAAAGTTCTTGTTTTACAATGAAATTCCTCTCCTATTTATAGAGAAAAGAGAGGAACTACAGTAAAATAAAATAAGACAAAAGTATACAGTAGACAGAAAACACAATGATGGGCTGCATTTAATGCGTCGGGATTTCAATTAATACGACTGACAGTGCATTAAATGCGGCGAAAACTATCGCTTCGGAGGTCTGTCCAAGAGAGATTTCAGGTGGCTGATCAGCATGGGTCATGAGTGGCTGCCGAAGCTTTGGCTATAGTCCTTGGCAGAGGTGGCGTGCATGGCACGTTTGGTGTTGTATTCTGCATGGCTCTTTTTGCTTCTGTTGGCTCACGATCCTGGGAGGGGTGGTTGAGATGGACTTTTCAGCGGACAAAGCCTATAGATCCACTATCAGGCAGATGAGCTTTTGAAGAATCATACATCTTGAGAGTTGGGTATGCAGACGATGTGTCAGCACTTCCGCGACTGGTCATAATATTGGGCGAGCACCCTCATAAACGAACAGGCATGCAAGCATGCTCAAAGATAATTGAGCAACACGGAGGACAATCCCGGGTGAATAGATCTGAGCGGAATAGATCCTGTTGATGACCATTTGGCGGGTAGATCAAGCGAACAGATTTAGCGAGTAGAATTGGCGAACAGGCATAGCAGGCAGCTTAGACGGATAGGCATAGCGATCGACCCAAGTGAACAGATACAACGATCAACCTGAGCAAACGGGATTGACGATCGGCTTAGGCGAACAGGACTGGCGATCATCCTAGGCGAACAGATCGGAACAGACAGAGTCAGCGTACAGCCTGGACGATCACCCTGGATGGAAAGATTTTAAGCCCAATACGAGCGATCTTATCAAGCGAACAACCTAAGTGCTCAGATTGAGCGGACAGCCTGAGCGTACCGAAATGGCGATCATGATGTCAATTCCCATACACGAATAGACCGACGATTAGAAGGGAGACTTGAGTCATGTTAAGAATGGATGGTAGGTATGCCGAATCGGGTCCTCCGTTGGGATGGTAGTCCAGAAAAAATGACAGATTGTCGAGCCTTTGGGCCATTGGACCTGCACTACGAATCTTCTTGGGCCTGAATAACCTGATCGCTAAATTTTCCACAACACTTATGTAGTCTCAAACTAAGTATATAAGTATTATATACAAGAAGATTTAGTTTGAGATCAGTAATCTAAAGAGTCCGTAGAAAACAAACAAAGCTGGGTACTTTGCTTGTGATAAATCTACAACTGCGGTTTATTTTGTATTTCATACGATAATTTTATCCTGGATCGTTCATGTGGTGACATAAAAATGGAGGCACCTTATATAATAGAGATTATATAAGACTGGACCATGATAAAATGAATTTTTTATTAATATCCGTTAAATAAAGAAATTCATATTTATTAACTACATGATTATATATGGATTGATCTTAATCCTAAGTGTTTTATGGACTCTTATTTGTTAAGTCATATATTTTGATTTACATAGGTGAGACTGTTATAGATTTACGGTTAATAAGTTTTACACTTTGGAGATGTGATTTAATAAGTGGTCGGGAACATTCTACATAATAGTGGAATCCACTCCTTCTTACGAGAAGTAGATGAGTAGTTCCCTTAAGTGTTGATTCGGGTATTGAACAATAAGAGCGCTTGACTTTCTATTTGTAAATAAATGGAAAGATAAATTCATAAGTTGTTATGAATATATTGTTCATTAGAGAATTAATGGTACTTAACGGAATAAGAAATAATTAGAGAGGTTTAACGGACTTTAATGACCTAGCTCTAATTATGAATTACTCGTGGAGGATCGAACCATATGAAATGATTAAATCAATGGACACTGAAAATTCATATTGTATAAAATATCTACAATTTTGATAGTGCAATATTAAATTTTTAGTGAAGTAACTTTAAGATTAATAATAGTGAATTATTTAATTAAAGAGTTTAATTAATAATTCTGATATTATTGGAGCTCAAATTGTAGGTCCATTTGGTCCCCTCGCTAGCTCACAACCACAAAAAGAAACAAATGGAAGAATATAATTGGATTGTCCAATTATAAGTGTACATATAATTTTATGAACACGTTCACGAATAGTTTAAATAATTTGATTATTTAAATATAAGTAATTATTTAATTAATTATTAATTATTTAATTATTTGTAGAGATTAAGAGTTCAATTTTAAATGATGTCATTAAATTATTTATGATTCAGAATCATTTAATTTAATGAAAAATCTTTTAATTAATGGAAATGGTAATTTAATTAGAATTAGATTCCATATTAAATTAGATTAAAAAATTTTTAATTTAATAAGAATTAGATTTCATATTAAACTAAAAGTAAAGAATTCTAAACCAATAAGAAATTTGATTCCTTATTGGATTTGAAATAAGTTTTCCAATTTAAATAGGAAATTGTATTCATTGTTAAATTAGAAAACTCTAACTTACCATTATAAAAATGGTGTTTTATGTTGGTAACAAGAGAGAAAGAATTTTTGGTTACTTGAATCAAAAACTTCTATTAATTAAAAACATCATATTACCCAATCTCAAAAGAAATCAAGAAAATCGTTTTTTGATTTCTACATAATAATCTTTTATAAAAAGATTTCGTGATATAATTTTTCGAGATTGTGCCCACATACAGTTTCTTGTGAAGAGTCATAGGAAGGAAAATCGGGTGGTGAAGAATCTGCAAAACAAAAGGGATCAATTCAATTTTCATACAAGGTAAGATTCGATTTTATTAATTTAATTATTGAATTGTTATTACTAGCATCGATTGGGCGTGTTTTTATTTGAAATATTTTTTTAAAATTCATGTTTCCGCATTAAATTCAAAAATCAATTTTTTCTCAATTGGTATCAGAACCCGGTTGCGCTAGTTTAATAATTGATTCAATAATTAGTGAATAACCTTTTGATTATGATTCTTTGTATGTCATAAAAGTAGGCACTAATTATTGATGTGCATATTTTATTTTCATGTTTAATGAATTGGTTTTGCATGGATTGATCATGAATTGTATGGTTCTTTGACTAATCTAATTTAATTAAATATGTAAGCCGTTTGTGGCAAATTTTTTTTTCTTTTTGTTGTATTTATAGATTTAGGATTATTCAATTTTCTGAAGATTGGCTATTGAATTTGGGCGAGGAAAAAAAAATCGATTGAAACGAAACCGATTTTGATGTGCAATCGGTGCAAAAGTTGCAACCTGTTTAACACCAAACCATGTTAAGCGCATCAGATGCGTACAAAGCACAAGACAGGTGCTTTAACAGTCCATGTGTTGCATACTTTGTTGATTGCACGGCATATGTTCTTAGTGCATTTATTTGGGTGTTAAAACAAATGGTGCAATTGTTGCACTGACATACAAAAGTCAAATTGCACAGAGTGGCATGTGATGCACAGTTTGGTGTGTCATGCACAAAGACAAAAAGAATGAAATTTGTTTTATTTGTTTGTGCATGAATAATTGTTTCACGCTAGTATGTGTGACATGCAACACATAATTACATATGAAGCATGGATGAATATTGTCTACCTTCGGTTTTAGTTCATTATTTTATTTATTAAAATTATCCACTTGTTTTGGATAATTTTTTCTTGAGTTCAAAAATCAAGAAATAGACTTCTAGCCTAATCCATTTGATGGAAGTTCTTGATGGTTAAATTAGATTTAATTTTGAGCCCAAGTAAGCCCATGGAGATCTTGAAGACTATAAGTGAAGGCCAAGAAATGTCTTGGTTAAGTTTTATAATCTTGAAAAATTAGTTTTAGATTGTTAAAGTCAAAGAATCCGGTCAATCACATGTTGTTTATTTAAATTGTTTATCATGTGATGGTTGAATAATTTGTTGATAACATGTTCATGCATAAAATATGTCATATATGATACGGAGTGCCTACTCATTGTATTATAACATGACATACATACATGTATTATTATTTATTTTTTCTATTAAATAGTTTATTAGTTAAAGTAGAGATAATAATACATTGAATACCAATTACATAATTTGTTAGGATTTTAGTTGAAAATCCTAGATTAACAAATTAGAAATATATTATTAGTTTTAATGTGATTAAAAACATATGTTTCAATAATTGATATTCATAATGTGATTAGATTTTAAGAGTTAAAATTGGGTAATTCACATTGTTTTTAATCTAATTTAATTAAAGCGTTTAATTTATTTAGATTAGTAAACCAATTAGAAATATAACTTTAATGTGATTAAAAGAAATATTTCATATAATTGGCTTATAATGTCGATTAGATCTTAAGAGTTAAAATTGGGTAATCTCACATTAAATCTAATCTTCATAATTAAAGAGTTTAGATTATCTAGATTAGATATTTTATGTAAAACCCGAAACCTCATTCGTTGGAAAACAAATAATTTTTCGATGGATCGCATTTTTGATCGAAAAAATATTTTTCGATTCCGGATCATTCGGAATATATATATTTTTAGAAAAGAAATAATAAAATAATTTCGAGTACGTGAAGACAAATTCGAAATTTCAAATAATTTCGAAGGCGAATTCAAGTCATAAGCAGATTCCCGGATGGATGGGAACGGATTCGAACTCGGAATCGAAATAGGAGAATGCATGAAATGAATGTGACAAATGGCATGGGAAGCAAGACAAGTGGCAAGAAGTTTACATGCATGATTGCCATGTGTCAAAATGTGAGTAATCTTATATATATCAAAATTGAAAATGAAAATAGGAGAGCAAGAACAATTCACGGTCATTCTTTCCAAAACCGTGAGTGATATTTAGAGAGTTTGAGTGAGAGTGAGAGATTTGCAAGAAGAAGGAGAGTGCAGCTCGGTCACTCATTTGTCTTCAAAACCGAGAGGATACTAGAGAAAGAGGGAGAGAATCCAAGAGAGAGCTCGTGAGAGAGAGGAGCAAGATCTAGTATCCAATTGATCCAAGCTTCTTCAATCATTCCATAACCCGAGAGCTTTATTGAAATAGAGGAAGAGTGATGCTCGGCTTTGAGAGAGAGGACGAGAGAGTTTTCTGCCTGGAACCTATTCTGTCGTGAAGATAAGACCGAGACAACTACGACAATGGTGATTTCAGGAAGCTGTTTTGAACAATCTCAATTCATACAATAGCAAGCTAATCGACAAGAAAGTAAGACAACAAATCTGTCAAGGGAAGAAACTTGTTCTGTCCTGAAGGAATAAAGGGGACAACAGCAGGTTTGGACTGTTTTGAAGCTAATTTTGAAGATTTTCACTCATGCATGAAGGATACATGAACCTAGAAGGGAGATTTATCCATTTGAGGTTAGTTTGAAAGATAAACTTTGAGTTTTCCATGAGTTGTTTATGTAATAAACTTTGAGTTTTCCATGAGTTGTTTGTGTAATTTTTGGATTCATGATTTTGTGATGAAATAATCCTTGGGTTTGAGGTGTTGTAACTTTAAGAGAATGAGAATGAATTTGAATGTAGCTTTGGTATGAAGTTTGAAGAGAAATATTGTGTTGGATGCATGTGAACTCAAGCTAAAATGGGGGTAATTAATCCAAATGTAGTTGAGTGTTTTGCTATGAGTTTGGTTGTGACTCGAATGTGTAAAATCTTGTTGGAATGTTGAAAAAGTAAGGGTGTGCAGTTCGGTCAAGTGAGGATGGAAATGGTTCGATTTTAGTTTAATGTATTTGTATGATTTACATGCTTGATAATGTGTTTGAAGGTTGAATAAGGTTTAAAGCTGTCTTGACTGTTCAAATAATGTTTAAAGCTATTTCGAATAATGTTTAAGGCCGTCTTGACTGCTCGAATAATGTTTAAAGCTGGTTTCATTGTTTTGATTAATGTTTGAGGCTGTCTTGAGCTGTTTTGATTTATGTTTAAGCTGTTTTGAGCTGTTTCGAAAAATGTTAAGCTGTCTCGAGCTGTTTTGATTAATGTTTAAGCTGTTTTGAATGATGTTAAGCTGTCATGAACTGTTTTTAGGAACATTTAAGTGCTACACAATTAATGGTGAGGAGTTTGAATGAGTTATAAGATATTTAAATGACAGAAGTAATTTGAAATGGAAAGGAATTTCGTTGGATGTCGAATGGTTGTTTTGCGATCAATTATGTTTCGCAATTGCACCAATGTGATGTTGAGGGATTCAAATTGAATTTATAGCATATCTTATGTGTTTGATTATGTTGTAATAATGAAAATCAAAGAGGATGAATGATTTAGAATTTATGGACATTTGGCTATAATAGTCCAAGTTGATGCTAGAATGTGTTTAATACGTAAAAATGGAATCTAGCTTTGAATCAACATTTCTTGTTCCTGTTTAGAGGTTGGGATTTCGAATGGAAGTTTCATGGGTATGATTGGAGTTATTATTGCTTAGAAAAGGGTATTTCGATACCGTTGAATAATTAGAAGTTATTGTTGTTACGTGTGTAAGTGCTGAGCGAAATCGTGCTCGTTTTAAAGTGTGGGTAAATCTTCGAATGAAAAGGGAGGATGTGGAAGAGTGGATTACTTAGGAAGTAAGTAGTGAGTTGGTTAATTTCAAAGTTTTATGTTTCATTTCCATTGTATACTTTAGTATTTGAATAATTTTAAGCTGTGCTTAATTGATTTTCCAAGTTATCATGTTTAATTCAATTCAAGCATGTTATTATATTTATTTATGCATGTATAATTCTTGAATTATTGTTGTAAATATATTTATTTTAAGTAAAGTACATTAGCAAGTTTTTTGATATATACATATGCATAGAAAAGATACGAATAAAGATGTTTCAAAGGTATTTTCGATCATAAAGTTTATGTTAGAAAAGAAAGTATTCGGTTTCAGCTGCAAGTTAGAACGAGATATTTCTAAAAGTGATTAATATGCTTCCATACAAGTAAATAAAAGTTAAGCATGAGTTTTAAGTGTATTAAGAGATTTTTAGATGTCTTTAGTTTATCTTAACCTTTAGCATAACCCGGCCAAGGTACCCTATGCGTATATGGCAAGAGACGGGGGAATCGTAATCCCAAGTTCTCGTACGCCTAATAGACGGGGAGAATCGTAATCCGAAGTTTTCGTACGGCTTAATATTCAGGGGGAATCATAATCCCAAGTTCCCGCATTTTCTTATTTTAGGGGGAAACATAATCCCATGTTCCCACATTTCCAGATGTTGGGGGGAATCGTAATCCTAAGTTCCTGCATCTGAGCACACGCAAATAGAAAATTCCTTTTATTTCATGTCAAGTAGATATTTAGCTTAAGAGAATAAGTTTTCCCTGAATTGCCTTTTAAGTTAGTTAAAGAAATGAAATACGTCAATGAACGTAAGTTTAGAAAAATAAGAAATTTATTTACTAAAAGTTTACTAAAATAATATTTCGCTTAAATGAGCTTTATTGTTTTCAAAATAACAATGAAAGCATAACTTATTACAAGCACACACTTACCGAGTTATTCTCACCACTATTTTCCATGTTTTATAAAAAATTCTCCCCAGGAGCAGGTACAAGCAAGGTAGCAGAAGCATCTTCATCAGATGTACAGACGAGATAGAGACGTGACACTACTGCACTAGTTTCAATCAAGTTATCATGTATTGCATTTATTATCATTTTCAGACTTATCAAGTATTGTAAATATTGTTTTGGATAATGGATTCTATGGTGAATTTCATGTACGATGTTTTAAGATTTTAATTAAGTCAATCTTCATGTCATTAAATTTTTAAGCATATTGTGACTGGTTGTGTATTTGAAAAAGGGCTTGAGGTCCATTAGTTTAAGAAAATATATTGAATGCAATTATACAGGTTTTGTGAAATTTTTACAGGGTGAAAATCTTAGAAAAACAGTCGTCGTGTTGCCGGATTTCCATAAAAATCTATTTTCATAAAGTTATTTTCAACAAACAAAACTCTTACCCATGTTTAGAACTAAAAGAGTTTCAAGCATTTTCAGATAAGAAAGAGGCTTAGCTCCACAGAAACTTTTCAGCCGGAGCAGATCTCGATTGGAAGGCCACCGTGGGGTACTGAGCAGGTCGTTTAGCTGGTATAGTTAGAGATGTGCCTGTTATTTTTTAATAAATTAGGTTTTTAATAGTTAAAAAACTGGTAACTTATTAGGTGTTAATAGGATGTCGATTCTAGTAACACACTAATTCCTAGTAACTTAGATTATATTTATTAGTCGTTAGTAATCTAAGACAATGACTAGGAATAATATGTAGAAAACTAAAATAATGAGTGGGAGAGGGATATATGACAATATATCTCACGGTCTCCATCATTAGTTCAAGAGAGGTTTGAATGGTATCTCGAGACGCTTTGTTTTTGTCCCCCTAAGGATGGTATCCATTTGGGTCAATATCAAGGTTGACTTCCTAAAGGATAGGATTTCTGGATGTATTTTACGATTGACCTACCCTAAGGCTGGCAATTCTCAAGTTAAGTCCGAGAGATCTGAAATGATGGGTTACACTCATAAAGGAATTAATTAATTAATAATTTAATTCTTTAACCGAAATAAGCGGTAGTAAGATTATATAGGAATAAAAGTTATTCTGTTATATAATTTGATTGAGATTTTCTCAATTTAACATATAAATATTTGACTTACCCTAAGGTGGCATTTATTTGTGGTATGTTAGATTATCGTCGTATAGTAATTCTTTTTAGGGTATTTCTGATTTATTATTCGTCAATCATGTATCACGTTTAATTTTATGCCAAAATCTATTGATATTTGTATGAATGCAATTTTGAAAAAAATATTTTGTTTATTTATTTCAACAATGTCGTCACCTTTAATTACTATACTTGTCAATGATAAATTGAATGGGGATAACTATGTTAAATGAAAAAATAACATGAACACCATTTTGGTCTATGAGGATCTAAAGTTTGTCCTGACGAAGGAGCGTCCTCCTGTGCCACCGACAAATGCTACGCGTAATGTAGGTGAAACCCACCAAAACTGGGTTAAGGCTAATGAAAAGACCTGTTGCTACTTGTTAGCAGAAATGTCCGATGTGCTTGCTAAGAAGCATGAAACAATGGCAACAATATCTGAGATGATGCTGTTATTACAAGGGATGTTTGGGCAACCTTTTGAGCAGCAGCAACACGAAGCTGTTTGTGCTGCTATGACTGCTAAGATGAAGGAAGGGACATCAGTTCGAGAGCATGTCTTGAATATGATGACCTATTTTAACATAGTCGAAACTCATGGTGGGGTGATTGATGAGCCTAGCCAAGTAAGCATGATACTGCAAACTCTTCCAAAGAGTTTTATGCAGTTCAAGAGTAATTATGTTATGAACAAACTGCAATATAATATTACTCAATTGCTTAATGAACTAACAACTTATGAGTCCATGAATAAGGATAAGACTAAGTCTGGTGAAGCAAATGTTGTTGAAACATCCACCTCTAATAAGAGGAAAAGGACCACCAGTAAGGCTAAGGCAAAGCCCAAGAAGCAGGCTACCAAAAAGAAGAAGCAAAAGGGCTCTAAGACTTCCAAATCCAAAGGAAAATGTTTTCATTGTGATGTGGAAGGGCATTGGAAGAGGAACTGTCCAAAGTACCTCGAAGAGCTCAAGAATAAAAAGAAAATGATAGGTAAATATGGTTTACTCGTCATTGAATCTTGTTTAGTGGAGAATGATATATTCACTTGGATAATTGATTTGCCACTAATCATGTTTACTCTTTTTTACAGTTGATTGATTCTTGGAGGGAACTTGATGAGGGCGAGTTCACCATGCGAGTTGGCACTGGGGATGTCGTTTCAGCTAGAGCAGTGGGAGAAGTTAGACTTCAATTTTCAAATAATTGTTTTATTGTTTTGAACAATGTTTATTATATTCCAAATTTTAGAAGAAATTTGATTTCGGTTTCTAGAATGTTGGAATATAATTATTCAATTTCTTTTAGTAATAAAGATGTTATTATTTCTAGAAATGGGTTGAATATTTGTTTTGGAATATTAGAAAACAACATATACATGTTAAGGTCGTTAACACGTAATTCACTACTCAATGCTGAATTGTTTAAAGTTGAAAAACTAAAAGTAAATTGACAAAAGATTTCTCCCAACAATGATACCCATCTTTGGCATCTAAGACTTGGACTCATTAATCTTGACAGAATAGACAGACTAGTAAAGAGCGAAACTTTAAGAGAGTTAAAGATTCGCACTTTACCTGTTTGTGAATCCTATTTAGAATGTAAAATGACTAAGAGACCTTTTAAGACAAAAGGTTAAAGAGCCAAAGAATCACTATAGCTTATACATTCGGACGTTTGTGGTCCAATAAATGTTAAAGCTAGAGGTGGTTATGAATATTTCGTCACTTTTATTGACGACTATTCAAGATATGGGTATGTTTATCTAATGCAACAGAAGTCTGAAACTTTTGAAAAGTTCAAAGAATTTAGAACTGAAGTTGAAAATCAATTAGGTAAAACATTAAAAGCTCTACGATCAAATCGTGGAGGAAAGTACCTTGACACAGAGTTCAAGGATTACTTGATTGAGAATGGGATTATATCCTAACTCACAGCTCCTGGAACACCATAGCAGAATGGTGTTGCAGAAAGGAGAAATCGAACCCTGTAGGATATGATGAGATCTATGATTAGTTTTTCATCTTTACCTAGTTATTTCTGGGATATGCACTGCAAACTACAGTATATATCCTGAATGTAGTTTCTTCTAAGTCTGTTCATAAAACACCTTTAGAGTTGTGGAATGGTCGCAAAGCTAGATTGCAACATTTTCGCATATAGGGGTGTCCAGCACATGTGCTGAAAAATAAGACTGGGAAGCTAGAACCACGTTCACAAGTTTGCTTATTTGTAGGCTACTCCAGAGAAACTAGAGGCGGATTCTTTTATCATCCTCAAGATAACAAAGTAATTGTATCGACAAATGCTACGTTTCTTGAAGATAATTACATAAAAGAACACAAATCTCAAAGTAAGGTTGTACTTGAGGAGTTATTATCTGGTTCAACCAGTAGTCAATCAACAACAGTTGTTGAGAATAACATAGTTAAGACCACATCTAAGCATCAGACAGACTTCCATCAAAATCATCTACCATCTCATCGTTGTGGAAGGGTTATTAGACTACCAGTCCGTTACAGAGAAATCGAAGAAGCACAAATTGCTATCTCCGATGAGTGTATAGATGATCCATTGACATATCATGATGCAATGGAAGATTCTGATAAAGAAGAATGGCTTAAAGCTATGAATCTCGAGATGGAGTCTATGTACTCAAACTCAGTCTGGGAACTTGTGGATCAACCAGATGAGGTAAAACCCATAGGTTGCAAATGGATCTACAAGAGGAAAAGAGGGAGTTGACTATGAAGAAACTTTCTCTCCAGTAGTCATGCTTAAGTCCATTTGCATTCTTTTATCCATAGCTGCATGTCTCGACTATGAGATATGGCAAATGGATGTCAAGACTGCATTCTTGAATGGCAATATTGATGAAAGCATTTATATGATGCAACCAGAGGGATTCGTGATTCAAGATCAAGAGCAAACGATTTACAAGTTGCAAAAGTCGATTAATGGGCTTAAGCAAGCTTCTTGATCTTGGAATATTAGATTTGATACATCGATCAAGTCTTATGGTTTTGAGCAAAATGTTGATAAACCTTATCTATACAAGCGTATCATCGATAAGAAAGTGGTTTTCCTCGTACTTTACATCGACGATATCCTACTCATTGGGAATGATGTTGGAGCATTATCTTATGTAAAGAATTGGCTTGCTAACCAATTCCAAATGAAAAATTTAGGAGAGGCTAGTTATGTTCTTGGGATCCAAATTATACAAGATCGCAAGAACAAACTATTAGCATTGTCTCAAGCATCGTACATTGATAAAATCCTTGTACGCTTTACGATATAGAATTCCAAGAAAGGTTATTTACCTTCTCGACATGGAGTTCACTTGTCTAAGGAACAATGTCCGAAGACACCTCAAGAGATTGAGGATATGAGATAAATTCCTTATGCCGCTGCAGTAGGCAGTCTCATTTATGTTATGTTATGCACGAGACCTGACATATGTTATTCAGTGGGAGTAGTCAGTCATTATCAATTTAACCCGGGATTGGATCATTGGGTGGCAGTAAAATGTATTCTCAAATATCTTCGGAGAACAAGAAATTATATACTTGTGTATTCTTGCGAGAATTTGATTCCAACAGGATATATAGATTCTGATTTTCAATCAGATAATGATTATCAAAAATCCACGTCTGGGTCAGTATTCACCTTAGGTGGTGGAGCTATAGTATGGAGAAGTGTTAAGTAATCTTGCATCGCTGACTCCACCATGGAAGCTGAATATGTAGCAGCTTGTGAAGCGGTTTGGCTTCGTAAGTTCTTGACAGATTTGAAAGTTATTCCGAATATGGATAAGCCAATCACATTTTACTGTGATAATAGTGGTGCAGTGGCTAATTCTAAAGAACCAAGAAGCCACAAGAGAGGAAAGTATATAGAAAGAAAGTATTATCTCATTAGAGAGATAGTAAATAGAGGAGATGTGTCGGTGATGAAGATAGCATCACAAGACAACCATGCTAATCCCTTTATAAAGACCTTAACGGTTAAAGTGTTTAAAAGTCATCTAGAGGGTCTAGGGTTACGAAACATATCTCATCTGCTCTAAGAGCAAATGAGAGATTGTTAGGATAATGTGCCCTAAGAGCTTGTAATTTGTAAATATTTAAATTAAATAATGAATAAAATATATTTATTTTATTCAATTTATATGCATTTATAAAATGATTGCTTCATACAAATATCATGTAACATCCCTGGTTACTTATATAGTCTCAAACTAAGTATATAAGTGTTATATACAAGAGGATTTAGTTTGAGATCAGTAATCTAAAGATTCCATAGAAAGCAAACAAAGCTGGGTACTTTACTTATGGTAAATCTACAACTACGGTCCATTTTGTATTTGATACGATGATTTTATTCGGGATTGTTCATATGGTGACATGAAAATTGAGGCGCCTTATATAATAGAGATTATATAGGACTGGACCATGATAAAATGAATTTTTTATTAATATCCGTTAAATAAAGAAATTCATATTTATCAACTACATGATCATATATGGATTGATATTAATCCTGAGTGTTTTATGGACTCATATTTGTTAAGTCATATCTTTTGATTTACATGAGTGAGACAGTTATAGATTTACGGTCAATAAGTTTCGTACTTTGTAAATGTGATTTAATAAGTGGTTGGAAACATTCTACATAATAGTAAAATCTACTCCTTCTTGTGAGAAATAGATGAGTAGTTTCCTTAAGTGTTGATTCGGGTCTTGAACAATAAGAGCGCTCGACTTTCTATTTGTAAATAAATGGAAAGATAAATTCATAAGTTATTATGAATATATTGTTCATTAGAGAATTAACGGTACTTAACGGAATAAGAAATAATTAGAGAGGTTTAACGGATTTTAATGACCTAGCTCTAATTATGAACTACTCGTGGAGGATCGAACCATATGAAATGATTAAATCGATGGACATTGAAAATTCAGATTGTATAAAACATCTACAATTTTGAGAGTGCAATCTTAAGTTTTTAGTAGAGTAACTTTAAGATTAATAATAGTGAATTATCTAATTAAAGAGTTAAATTAATAATTCCGATATTATTGGAACTCAAATTGTAAGTCCATTTGGTCCCCTCACTAGCTCACAACCACAAAAAGAAATAAAGAGAAGAATATAATTGGATTGTCCAATTATAAATGTACATACAATTTTATGAACATGTTCACGAATAGTTTAAATAATTTGATTATTTAAATATAAGTAATTATTTAATTAATTGTTAATTATTTAATTATTTGTAGAGATTAAGAGTTCAATTTTAAATGATGTCATTAAATTATTTATGATTCAGAATCATTTAATTTAATGAAAAATCTTTTAATTAATGAAAATGATAATTTAATTGGAATTAGATTCCATATTAAATTAGATTAAAAAAGGTTTAATTTAATAAGAATTCGATTTTATATTAAATTAAAAGTAAAGAGTTCTAAACCAATAAGAAATTTGATTATTTATTGGATTTGAATTAAGTTTTTCAATTTAAATAGGAAATTGTATTCCTTGTTAAATTAGAAAACTCTAACTTACCATTATAAAATAGTGTTTTATGTTGGTAACAAGAGAGAAAGAATTTTTGATTACTTGAATCAAAAACGTCTATTAATTAAAAACACCATATTACCAAATCTCAAAAGAAATCAAGAAAATCGTTTTTTGATTTCTACATAATAATCTTTTATAAAAAGATTTTGTGATATGATTCTTCGATATTGTGCCCACACATAGTTTCTTTTGTGAAGAGTCATATCAAAGAAAATCAGGTGGTGAAGAATCTACAAATCAAAAGAGATCAATTCAATTTTCATACAAGGTAAGATTTGATCTTATTAATTTAATTATTGAATTGTTATTACTAGCATCAATTGGGTGTGTTTTTATTTGGAAAAAGTTTTTAAAATTCACGTTTCCGCATTAAATTCAGAAATCAATTTTTCCTTTAAAAACAAGAAAAGCAACTTAAGAAAAGTTTAATAAAGTATCTTTCGCATTTAAAACGAGTTTTACAGCTTTCAAAAAAGTAGAGTAAGTAGTAGTTTTCCAACCTATTTCGAGACAAATATTATTTTGTGTAAAAGAGTAGTTTAAATTAAAAATACCCACTCACTGAGTTATACTCACCACTAGTTTTCCTGTTTTATAAAAATCCTCCCCAGGTACAGGTATGAGCAAGATAGCGGAAGCATCTCCTACGAACGCCCAAAAGAGCTAGAGACTCAACCCCACTGTGCTAGTTTCAATCAAGCTATCATGTATTGCATTGACTATTGTTTTCAGACTTATCAAGTATTGTAAATATTGTTTTGGATAATGGATTTTATGGTGAATTTCATGCACGATGTTTTAAGATTTTAATTAAGTCGATTTTCATATCATTGAATTTTTAAGCATGTTATGAATGTTATGTGTTTGAAAAAGGGCCTGAGGCCCATTAATTTAAGAAAATATATTACATGAAATTATACAGGTTTTGTGAAATTTTTACAGGGTGAATATCTTAGAAAAACAGCAGTCGTGCTGCCAGATTTCCATAAAAATCTATTTTCATAAAGTTATTTTCAACGAACAAAACTCCTACCAATTTTCAGAACTAAAAGAGTTTCAAGCATTTTCAGATAAGAAAGAGGCTTAGCTCCACGAAAACTTTCCAACCGGAGCAGATCTTAACTGGAAAGCCATTATGGGGTGCCGGACAGGTTGCCTAACTAATATAGCTAGAGAGGGGCCTATCATTAGTGCAGTACTTGGGTTGAATTTTTGAAAGTAAACCAATAGGAATTAAACACCAAAAACCAAAGGAGTGTTCTGCCAAAGCAAATCAAAACTGAGAGAGGAACTTGAGGAAGAAGAGAGTTGCTCGATTTTGAGAGAAAGAGAGAAAAATCGCAAAGGAGAGAGAGCAAACCGAGGGGTGAGTGAAGTGAGGAGCTATTCTTAGGCAAGAAGATGCAAGAGAAATCATGGAGTATGGCAGCCATGCATGGTGATTTGGAAAGCATTTTTGGGCAAATTCTCAAACCATAAAGGTAAGCTTGCTGCCTTGTGAAATGTTTGAGTGGATTTTGAACAATTTTTAACTCATTCAAGCTATTTGGATTGAAGGAAACTCAAAGAAACCAAAGAGGAAGTAAGAAGATAGCTTGCATGTTATTTTGATGAGATTTTGGAGTTGACTTTCAAGAGATAATTTCAAGTTTCCTTGATTTTCTTTTTGATAGAAATGTTTGAGTTATGATTTTGAAAGATTAATGTGATAACATGGGTTTTAGAATTTGGAACCTCATTAGTGTGAAGATTCATTTATATGTGATTTTGGTGTGAAAATTGATGAGATTTTGATGTTGGAATATATGCTAAATTCTACCATGTACGGGCTGTTATAGTTCCAATTTTATTTTGGGATGTATTACCATGAAAAATGGTGAATTTTAATGTGTATGGAAGTGTTGAATTACTATCTTGATAATAATAAATGGTTTTTGGGTGGTTCGGATGATTTATGGATTAATTGGATGACGAAATGAGAAGTAAAATTAAATGGTATACAAGTTGCCATAGTTTTAGTTTGAGTGTGTTGAAAAGTTAAATCATGATTTTAAGGTGATTTGAATGGTTTAAATTGAGTCTAAATTATTCGGATAATTTTCATTGCGTGTAACCGTGTTTAATCGTTGAATTTCGAAGTCGAAATAAAAATGGAATGCATGGATACTAAACTGCCATGATTTGATATTGTATATTACAGGACCCAAACTAGATCTTCTCTAGGCTCTTGTCTAGAGGGCCCCGCCGGGCACTTCAACGGACTCCCCGAACTCGACTTGTCGGATTGGAGAAATCCGGGAAGCGAACCCCTTTACTTTACTTAACCGGTTTACTCGTTTTAGGCTTAAAAATTTTATTTTCTTTTAATATAGTTGAAATGGTGTGAATTTTTCGCGTTTGATTGAAAACTAATTTTATAAAAATCGGACAGCATAACAGCTGTAAGTTTAACATTTCCAAAATCAACCTGCATAAGAAATACACTTCGAACTATTTTGATCACCGTCCAACTTCTTTCAATCTCAAACATGCATTTTTTCATTCATTTCACAAACATGCAATTCTTTTACAAACATAATTCACATATGTAATTAACATCTAACAACTCATACTTATATGAAACATGTACCTTGTGCAATATGTGCATATCAAGTGTAATGGTTCATTTATATATACATATCAAAATATGATTTATAATCCATCAAGTATCTCATGTCAACACATAATTATTTGATTCAATATATACACATGTACACAGTGTCAAAATACATTAACATCCATATATTTCGTCTCATTATTTTCCCCACCTAAAGTTAATCAAAATAATATCTTTGATGCAAGAGCGTCCGTGCCAACGTCTACTAAAGTATACAAGCTACACAAAACAAAGAGAGGTTAGGCAATATATATATAAAGGTATAACTCCGCATAGACATTACTTAGAAAATAATCGATTTTATTTTTTTCTTTTGAAAACCATTTCTCATAAGACAACCATGTGCAAAGCCACTACGCACGGAATTTGCTACATCGCGACGTAGGGCGAACTTTCTCAACTCTAGGTAACCACAACACGGAATTTTCTACATCGTTGTTGTAGTGCCAATAGCTTATACTTTACGCAACTACATGCAAAATTTTCTACATCGCATATTGTAGTGCAATTTACTCATCACTTGCAATTAGATACGGAATTTGCTACATCGTATCACATTGCTATCAACCTTGACAACTACGAGCGGAATTTTCTACCTCGCCGCGTAGTGCCAAGATGCTAATATCACAACATGCACACGGGTCTTAATTCAACTTTATTTTGCTTTACTTTTAAACCTTTTTGCAATTTACTTTCGCCTTCGAATCTCATTTCTAGATTCTAGGCATAACTCATTACTCAACATAAAACTTATGATTTTGGAAAACCATTTTGCAAAATTCTTTGAAACAATATATTTTATCATTGCCATATAAATGGAAATCAACTAGATGTAAGTGAAGTGAAGGACACTTACCTCGATCCCAATGCTCTCAATGCCTCAACGAGCCTCTCACGTCTCGTCCGCGTGCTCGTCACCCTTGTTGGATGACCTTCCTAGCTTGTTATTGACCTTTTTCTTGCTTGAAAACTCTTCAAAAATGGGCTGAAATGGTGCAAAACGGGACTGTTCTTTCATCCCTTGTAGTGCTGACAGCTACACTTCTCTTCTCTATTTCTCTTCGTGATTTTGCTGGATGTTGGCTGACCAACATCTTCCCCTCTCAGTAATATATAACACTTCAAAGATTAAATGGTTTAAATTACTTTACTACCCTTAGTTATCTCTTTTACTAACAACTAACATATAGGCTTTATGGGCTTTTATGTCTTTCATTAATATCTTTAATCCTTTATCATTTAATCAATGTCTTTGAGTTTTTAAATTTTACAACTTTATCACTTAATCATTTATCTCTCATTATGGAATAACCATATTGCCCTTCGTGGCATTTATCTCTTTATTATTAATATTTAACACTTTATATTAATTTTATTGTTATTTGTTACAATTCCTATATCTCCCTTGAAAATATCAAATTTCTAGTATTAGTGAGTGATTTATCAAGAATCGAATAAGGGTTTACAGTATATATCGAAGTGTTAAACTCTTATTTTTATATGGTTTGAATGAAATTATAAGTTGTAATGACGTTAGAATTAATTTGAAAGCAAAAGAAAATGCATGAATTGTTAAAAACGATAATTCACGGTGAAACTTTCGTAATTACGAAAGTATTTTGTTTTATGGTTTTGATTGAAATTATAACCATAGTGAATATATTTAAGTGTATTTGCGACAGAAATGATCGAATGCGATGGATGGTGTAAAGGTTGGTATAAATTCGGTCAAAGTGGTTAAAGTGACAATGAAATTTTGTTTGATGCGTTAATAGGAAATTTAGAATTAAATTGAAGTGATTTTGATGCTTGAATATTAAGAAATTCCAACGAAAAGTAAACACGAATTATTGACGTTGTTGCAATTTAAAAATGGTATTTCTAATTGTTAATATATTAATGTGTGCTTATGGAATTAGTGAACGAATTGCAGCGTAACCTAAAAATAGAATATGAAAATGTGTAAGTTATATGAAGGTGAGAAAATCTTTCCATTGAATTTAAGCTTATTATGAACTAGAGAATAAAGTGAGTGTCCTAATAAAAATGTTTCGAAATGTTTATGTTTTTATTCATGTTGGTTTTATATGATGAATTTAAATTCATGCTGTTTATAAATGAAAGTTAAATTTTATGACTAATGAATTATCATACGAGAATCTTTATGCATGAATTATTAAATATTTTGCATGAAATGTGAATGAAATGATGAAAAGCAAAATGAATAGAAATGATTTGTGAGCCTATGGAATGCCTTAAAGGTATCCTGATATTACCAGTTGAGGTTAAGTACCCTAAGCGTGCATTGACGGTGTGTGTCGGGAGTGTCTATCACTAACAGCGGGAGGGAATGTGTCTGTTGGTTTAGTCCCGTGTGTCATGCAATACACGTACATGATATATTATTAGCTAGCTTCCGCCTAAGCGAGGATAAATGCCACTCTGTAGCGAGGTTAAATTTCGCTATGCAATTATCGGATTAATGTCTTAAACGAGAAAGCGAGATTAAATTTTTCTAGTAGATACCCAATCGATGGCTTATGCGAGGACAAATTCCGCACCGAGCAAGGATAAATTTCGCTCCGCCAAATATCAATATACCATGTGGAATGAATTATCAGTGGTTGGTTTGTTTACTTAAAAGCTTTTCGAAAACTAAAATACCACCACTATTTATGATTTATGACTTAAAAATGAAACTATGCAAAAATATTATTTTATGCCTCGTTTTATATCTTAAAAGCATTTTAGAATTATTTTTCGAAGTTAGAAAGTTTTTTTTTCAATCCATTAATAAATTACAGATTTTTGATGCATGGATTATATTGATATAAACGTTTATTCATACTTTTAAATTTGATATGGTTCTCAGTAAATATGTTTAATTACTACAATATGATTATATTTACGAAATTGTATTGAAAAGTTTTTAGGGAGAAATTTTTGAAAGTTAATTTAATAGAATTATATATATATATATATATGACACTCACTGAGCTTCTATATCTCATTTAGTTTTATTGTTTTAAAAAAAATAAAAGCTCGCAGGGACAAGTGCAGGTGCAGATACTACAGTAGGAGGGATGTTAGCCCTAGAATAGTCGTTGTGTTGAGTGCAGTGTTACTGTGAAATTTTGTAAACATATATATGATATTTACGATTTTGACAACTTGTAAAGCGAATTTTTGTATATAGTTGTACATATTTTCTGGAAAATTTGTTTATGCATGTGTCATTATTAATTTTAAGTTATCTTTTACATTAAAGTATGATTGTAATTTTGAAATGAGGGCTAAGGCCGATAGTTGACAAACGCATGGATATAAAACTGTACAGGTTTCTAATGATTTCTCTCCAAGGTGAAATTTTTGGAAAAACAGTGGTTGTGCGGTCAAAATTTTTATAATTTCTGTTTTGTAAACAATTGTTTTTTTTTTTAATGAAAAAATTCTCACCCATTTCGATTAATTGAGAAGATCTTAAAAGTTTTATAAAGGTTTAGCTTTACGGGAACCTTTCAATCGAAGCAGTTCTCAATTGGAAGGCTACCGTAGAGTTGCCGGGCGGGTCGTCTTTAGTATAAAAGTCGGGGCTGTCATATATTCTCCCAAAATAGGTTGAGAAACTAATAATTTCTTACTAATCATTATAAAACTCTAAAAATGTCATAAATCATATAAATATTATTGCTCGAAATCTAGTAATAAATTTCATAAAGCATAAATTTTTTTGTTTTTTAACTTCATGTCTAATGACTTGTTTTTCCTTTTAAAACTTGCTTTACAAAGTAACCCTAAGAAACTCGTTCTTACGTGACGGTACATATACACGTCACTAGAACTAGGGAAAGCTACCATGCATAGTTATAGATGCGGGAATTCTGAGATCACGATTCCCCCCGACATCGGGCAAATCTACACAACCATCTACGTACAGAGGGCGACACACTGACTCAACTCTCCAAGTTAGTTACTCTATAACATACCCTCCCGATTCTAGTACGAGATATGTGCGGAATAATAGTATATGCCCTTATTATTGAGGTAATAAAATAAATTAAAGTGTCTAGAGATGATTAAGAAAATTTCTGGATCGTCTAGGAATGATTAGTAAAATTTTCAGAGCATCCATAAAGGATTTATCGAGGTTCTCGAAGAGCTCGAATGGGTAAATTAAGTCCCGTTAAAATTCCAGGATTTGTCTATGAAGGGTTTAATAAGATTTTTGGATAATCTCGTTTTGTTCTTGATCAAGGAATAATAGAATTAATTATTCGTTCGGATTCGAATGCGTAATTGAATTTTTATGAAATTTTTGGATAGGATCGAGGATAGTTTTTAATTTCGAAATCATAAAATAATTTTGAGAGCGGAAAGACGGATTCGAAATGTAAAAATATTTTCGAGTGTGCGAAGCCGAGATTAAATTAAAGCGGACTCCCAGATGGACGGAAATGGATTCGATTTCAATTTTGGAACCGAAATGAGAATGGACAAGCGGCATGCATGAAAGGGTTGAACAAATGCATGTGTGACACGTGTTTCATGCAAAGAAAATGAGACAAATGTAAGGCAATTGTATTAGATTGATGACAAGTGTTGATTTATTAGAGTATGTATATAAAGTGAAAATAAAGCATCAATGAAGCAATACATTCGGTCACCCATCCAAGAAGCAACCCCGTGAGCCAAAGAGAGAGCTTTTGAGAGACCGAGAGGGAGAGATTGAGAGAGAGAACTGAGAGCCTTCATCTTCTTCCTCTTTCCACTCCAAACTGAGATCTGCATGTGTCCCCTTTCAGTCCCCACTTTTGTTTCGAGTCATTCGGTTTCCCCTTGCTTTCATAGCCGTGAGTGAGTGATTGATGAACTCATCCAATCGTGAATCAAGCTGAATCCGTGAGCTGAGTTTGAGAGGGAAGTGAAGCCGTGAGCTCCATAGAATGCAAGAGGGAGAGATCGATTGTTGCATGTACTGTCCAAGCAATCCAGGTGGAGGATCTACTCTTGCATGCAACCAAGGACTGAAGATCTGCTGCTACCAGACCATGGGTTGCTGCTGTTGAGAAGTGGAGCTGCTGCCGTGTAGCGCTGCTGGCGTGAAGGCGCTGTTGCTGTCGAGCTGGAGCTGTTCTGCTGCTGGCTAGGCGCTGTTGCTACCGAGCGTGGAGCTGTTGCTGCCGTGCTACTGCCATGGAGCGGTTGTTTCTGCCGAGAGCTGGAGTGTTGCTGCCGAGAGCTATAGTGAGCTAACCGAGAGCCATTTGAGGAAGTTTGGGTGCTGTTATTGAAGAAAATCAGCACATGTAAGGTAAATGCATTAACAATCCCTTTTAACTGATGTTGAATAATTTTAAAACCTTGCATGTCTATTTTGGATTAAAGGGAGTTTGGACGAAGTGATTATGTTAGGATAGTTGTGTTGCATGTGAAGTTAGTGTGATGGTTGCTGAAAATGTGATGACGAGTGTTTGTGTTGGCCCGCCGATGGTAGAGATTTGTGGTTGAAATGTTGATGTCATGGAATATAGTGTATTGGTGTGTTATGGAAGAATATGGATGTTGAAAAGTTTGTATATTTTGGCTAATTAGGGATTGTTATAGGTTCTGTTAATTATCGGATAACGGACAGCTCTTCGCGTGTAAGTTTCGAACCGTGTCTATTGTTATCCGTGAGGTAAGTTTGTGTTTTAAGATTTTCATTTTGTTGGAAGTTTGTGTCGATTGTGTTTTAAGATTGTAATATTGAATGAAAATCGTGATGAAATGTTTGGGATTTAGGATTAGAACCTCGTTAGTGCGGAGGTTCGTTCGATTGTGTTTTTGAAATGATATGGTCATTGTTTGTGTTCATTGCGTTTTGTTTATGGGCTGTTATGATGTGATTTAAGGGCTGTTATGTCGTGCTTTTATTTTCAAGATCGTTAACATAAAAAATGATGTATTTTAGTGTGTTTTAAAGTATCGAATAATCGTTAAGATGTTGAGAAATTGTTTTCAAGCGATTTGATTAAGTTTTCCACAAATGCGAATGGTTTTAGTTTGTGATTTTAGTTGTCGATTATGCAAGTATTTATGAAGTTATCTCGTTGCCTTGAGATGTGTTTAAGCCCGTTAAAGTGTTAAAGTTGATGTTAGGATAGTTTGAAATACATTTAAGTTAATCGGATAGTTTTTGTTTCGCGCGAAATTGTTAAATTGTCGAAATTCGAAGTTGAATCGGAAAATGAATATTGTTTAAGCTTGCTGCCATATTTTTCATGTTTGTGCCTTTAAGTGTTTGAATCTTCGTTGCCGTGTTTTAAGTAAAGTCTTGAGTAGAAATTGTTGTTAAGTTTAATTGGTAACGAAGGAATCGTGCGAAACGTTAAAAGCAATAAGTCTCGATAGCTAGTTGAAATCGCCTAAGATTTATGTTATTCGTTTAGCTTCGCTTTTTCTTTTTGTTGAATCCATTAGAATGTGATTTCGATGATGTTGTTTTGGATTCGAATAGCATAGTTGCGTCATGCTTATATTAGAATGTTAACTTATATAGGCATCGATAAGGCGAAGGAAAGCGAAGTTGGAGAAGTCGAGCGAGGTAGAAAATCCGGACGTTTCCGTGAGTTAGGAATCGGTGAGTGTAAATTGTTTTATGAAATGATAAATGCATTAAGATTACTATGCTTGATTTTTATGCTTTCATGAAAGATTGAAACGTTTTTAATATTTAAATCAAGTATACAAATGATGTACGTTTATACATGTTTTTATATATGCATCTGAAGCAATATTGATCGCATAACTCGTTATTGAAATGCACTTTTATGTTTTGTTTTATAATTGAAGGAACATGTTTTACAACTATTATTTTAGCATGTTAATGTATTTTCAAAACCGATGGCTACCCTAATCCCCATTATATGACTGAAATATGACTGTTATGCAGTCGAAGTGCCTTATTGCGCGTATGACATGTCTGTCGGGAAAAGTCCACTAACTATGGGGGGATCGAGTCTGTCATGTCGCCCTCTACGCGTATATAAGATACTATTATGACTGATGCCCTATGTGCAATGAAGTAACATTCCACGACATAGTGGCTTATGATTGAGATTGACCGTCCCCACCACCGGTGACCTAAGATCAGGCGGTGATCATGATTTTCCTGGGTTCCATTGGATACATGTTTTATAACTGAGGATTGATTTATGATTTTATGAGTTTATTTATGAATTTATGATTATGTTATGAATTAATTTTACGATGCATATAATCTTGTATCTTGTTTTCAAGCAAATTATGTATAAAAATGATTTTATACTATTATGAAATGCACGTTTTAATTAATTTATTTTGGAACTTAGCATTCTTCCAAAAGGTTTTAGAAAGAAAACTTATTTAGAACTGCATAACACTCACTAAGCCTTTTTAGTTCATTATTTATTTATTTATTTTTTTTTTGGTTTTTAAAACTCGTCAGGCGCAGATGCGAGTCCTCCAGACGGTAATTCTCCAATTCAAGGGTAGCCGAGCTTCTAAGGCGACCATCACTGTGAAATCAAAGTAACAATTTTGATGTATAATGGATTTAGTGTAATGTAAATATTTAAGTTTCATAACTATGATTACGTTGTCACGCATGTGAAATGTTTTATCTTAAGTTTGAAATGGTTTTGTTTTAAATACTTGAATTGTGTTTAAACGTGGATTTTGAGATGGACCTGAGGTCCCATTTGGAAGTGAAAAAGAATTTATGCATTTTGAAATGTTTATCAATTATTTTACAAGTATTTGAAAATATTGAAAATATCGGAGAAACAGTCATTGTGTTGCCGAAAGTTTTTCACCCTAAATTTTTAAATGATTAAAAAATGAAACTATTTTACGGCTTTGCTTCATGGAGTCCTTTTGAGTCACTTGTTTCAAGACTATAAGGATTCTGTGGGGTGCTGGGAGGGCTCCGCTCGGGTCTCTTCAGGGTTAATCCGGGTTGGGTCCTTTCATACTACCTCTTGTCATATACGTATAGGGTACTTCGGCCGGGTATATTGGGGATTAGGGTAAACCAAAAGCATTTAAAATCTTTTTAATATACTTAAAAATTTTACATACACTAGACATGAAAGTATATTGATTTAACTAAAAAATATTTTTTTCTCTAATATATGGTTTACAACCAAAATATTATTTTTCTAAGGTAAAAGTCTAAAACTATATAAATACTCTTAGCATGTCTCTTTTAGGCCTGTACTTCACTCAACCACACTAAATTGTTTTACTACTAAAATATATATATTTATAACGCAAATTTAAAAACTTACATGCATTATTAGAAAGTGTTAACATGCTAAAAGTTTAATAAATATAACATATTAAATTGAATATTAAAATAAACATTTGCAATTATCAATTTTCAACCAATTAAACTCATAAAAACTTTAAAAATAATCACACTCATCACTTGTTATCCAAACTAGCAGCCCACTCATTCAAGCTCTGTTTTAGCCCTTCACTCCTTCTACACTTCAATACGAGCATAATTTTTACTTAGAACTCATACATACATCAAGCTATTAAAACTTAAATTGTAACATGAACTATAATCATCCACCTTGGCCGAATGAAATGGATGTATATACATATAACTTTCTTTTTCATTATTCTTGATTCCAATAAACTTTAACACATATAAATAAGCATGAAACCCCTATCAAAATCATCAAATATAATTTGTACCAAAGAATATACACATGATTGAAAATTTTACTTGATAAGATACAATCATTTTTCTTTCATTTTCTTAACATATAATGGTCTCAAATCATGTAAGATTTTTCTCTAATACTTAAATATAACTCAAATCCAAGTTTAAGCATGAGATTAATGTGCTCACCTTAATACAAGCTAGTTGAATAATTCTTTTTGTTAAACTTCTTAAATCTCAAGTCCAATTATGATGCAAATAGTCTTACAAACATGCCAAGAGTTTAATTAACTATTTAAACAAAAAAACCAAACAAAAACTTATGTTGTAAAACTCAAAACTTCGTTCGTCAGAAAACGAATTATTTTTCGATGGATCATGTTTTTGAATGAAAAGTATTTGCGAAAATAATAATTTTTTGAAAAAACGAATTTAGTGATTGAAAAGTTTCGAAATTTATTTTCGAGATGAATAAAAGTGGAACAAATTGAAAACAAATCCATTCGGATAGATTTCGAGTGATTCAAAAATTTATCAAACGAAAAAATATTTTTCGATTTCGGATTATACAGAATATTATCTTTTTGGAAAAATAAAATAATTTCGAGTGCTGGAGGTGAACTTAAATTTAAAAATAATTTCAGAGGCGTAATTAAGTTATGAGCGGCTGATTTTCGAATAAGCGGAATCGAATTCGAATTCGAAATCGGAATCGGAGAATGATTAGAACAACAAGTGGCGTGGTTAGTGCATGGAAAATGACACTTATCACGCATGCAAAAAGGAAGGAAAACAAGTGGCATAATGAACTTATGCATGAGGGACAAGTGTTAAGAATTTATGGCACACATATATATATTATTTGAAAGTGAAAAGATGAAGCAAAGCTTTCATCATTCAGTTTTTTCCTTCTAAAACCGAGGGAGAGCATTGAAGAGAGAGAGAACTCATGAGATTTAAGAGAGCAAAGATCGAGAGCTAAAGAGAAATCAGACCGTGAGCAGCTCCATCAACCCGTGAGCTTTACCTAAAGAAAACCAAGAGCACAAAACCAAGAGAGAGCTTAAGCAAGTAAAAGAGAGCTTATGAGGAAGAAAGCTGCTCGGTTTTGAGTGATTGAGAGTAGAACGGAGTGCATGCAAAGGAAGAAGAAGCTTGAGAGAGAAGAGGTCACTGCCAAGGTGAGGTGAGGCGTGAGAACTCAAGTGCAACACCCATTAAGAGGATTTTGAGAGCAAAGTGCAGACCGAGTGTAGCAAGAAGGAAGCAATTCGGTGTTGCAAATCTGATCGTGAGCGTGCTTTAAGCAGACCCGAGCAAAACAACTATCATCATCCTCCCCATTCGGTCTTCAGCAAATCTGAGAGTGGGTTTTCAATTTCAATAGCTTTGTGCGTGAATTAGAGAGCTGTTTTAGTGATTTCATCTCGTGCAACAGCTAGTGAAGGTTATGTGCAGTTTTGAAAGTGGACATCCCCATGCATGATGAAATTAGAGGTCATTTTGGGTGATTTAACTCTAATGCAAGATCATTGAGGTAAGCTATTGTTTTGTCAATATTTCTAATCTGATTTTGAGATTTTTTTTTTTTTTAAGCATGCATGTCTATTTTGGATTGAAGGAAGCTCGGTCAAAAAAGGAATATTTGGGCAGTACCTTCGCAAGTGTATTTCGAAGTTTTCAATTCGATCTTTGAGAGGCAAGTTGAGTTTTTATGATTTTCGTTGTGATGGAAAATGTTTAGGATGGAATATGTTTGGATTATGGTGATAAAATGGTTGAGTTTTAGGAATTAGAACCTCGTTAGTATGGAGGTTCGTTCGCTTGTGTTTTAGATGCGATATTGGTTGAATTTTAATGTTGAAATTGTTGTGAAAAATCTGTCATAAGGGGCTGTTATGATTCGTAAGACATTTTTGATTTCGTTGTCTTGGAAAATTATGCGTAATGGTGTGTTTTAAAGTATCAAATAGTTGTTTGGTTATCCAAAAATTGTTTTCGGGTGATTCGGATGACTTTTCTTTGTGTAGGAAATTATGCAAATTTATGAGATATATATGTATTTATATACATGCAAAGAAATGAATTGATTATGTTGTTTTATAAGTATTTCGAGTATAAAGTTATATTAGAAATGAATGTTTACTAGTAAGGATTTTGATAAATGCGGCATCATGTTGCATTAGAATTTTATGCTTATTAAGTAAGTTCAAGCATGTTATTGTTATATTTCAATGCATGTATTTTTATATTCAAATTATAGTATAAACGTATTTACCATTTAAAGTAAAGTAAAAAGATAAATGAGATACATATAGAGGAAATACAAACTTAAGATATTTAGAAAAAAATTTTAGGCTTTTGCTTGAGAAAGGAAAATATTTCGATTACAAACCGTAAACGACAAAATAAAATGATTACAAGTTAAACTAATATGCTCTCATGCTAAGTTAACGTAAAAGTTTCAAGCACAAGTTTAAACATTGAAAATGATTTTAATTGCCTTTAGTTTACCCTGATATTAGCTACGGCTTAAAATCCCTTGAGGGTGGAGACCCAAGAAAAGGGCTCGTATAAACTATAAAGGCTTACAATCCCTTGAGGGCAGAGAACCAAGAAAGGGGCCTGGATAAATCGTAAGAGCCTAGAATCTCTTGAGGGCGATGACCCAAGAAAGGGGCCTAAAGCAGGTATTATGATCATTAAACTTCGAATTTACCTTATAAGACAATTTAAAGAAAAAGAATGTACGTCATTAGACATGTAATTTAGAAAAAAAGAAAAATTTTATTTTATGGAAGTTTCGAGTAGAACATTTATATGCATTATGCTAGCTTTATAGCTTTAACGGAAAGAATTAACTATTAAGTTTTCTAGCCTTTGTTAGGAAAGATTTATATGTTCAAAAGTAATTATTTTAGTTTATAAAAGTTAATCACTTACTAAGTTATACTCACCGCTTCTTTTCATATTTTATAAAATCCTCCCCAGGTGTAGGTCCGAGCAAAGTAGTGGAAGCATCTCCGTCAGACGCACAGGCGAGTTAGAAACGTGACACTGCTGCACTAGTTTTCAAACTTATCATGTATCGCATTTACTCTTTTCAGACTTATTACATGTTTGTAAATATTGTTTAGGATAATGAATTTAATACAATTTTCAGTAATGATGTTTTAAGATTTTAATTAAGTTCGATTTTCATATAATTGAAATTGAAAGCATGTTTTATGGTTGTTTGTGGAAAAATGAAAAAGGGCCTGAGGCCTAGTAATTGTGAATTTATTGATTTTGTAATGTATAGGTTTTGTGGGACTTTACAGGGTGAAAAGCATCGAAAAACAACTGTTGTGCTACCGGATTTTCGTAAAACCTGTTTTAATAAGTTGATTTCAAAAAGAAAAATTTCCACCCATTTTCATAACTAAAAGATATTTCTGAAAAGATTCTAAAAATTTTTCAACGAAAAAAAAAGGCCTAGCTTCATAAAAACTTTCCAGCTGGAGCATATCCCGACTTGAAGACCATTGTGGGTTATCGGGCAAACTGCCTACCTAGTTAAGATAGAGGGGCCTATCAAGTTTGGTATTAGAGTAGAGATTTTAAATGCATTACATGATTTTCGAGCATTTTTATAATAATTCTCAAACATCATGCATTAAATGACCAATTATCTGATTTGAGTGCAGTGAGCCATGTGTTGCATCAGTCGTCCTCGTAAACGGAAAGTCGCAGATGATGCTCCATCTGTTGCTTCGAAGGTAGAAGAGCAAGTAAATGAATCGGTAAACGATCCACAGCCAACGGTTCCAGTTGAACCATTGGCAGTAAAGCCCGAGCCGGATCCAATTGAGAAACTAGCCTAAGTTATTCAAGGGCTGAGGCCGTTAGCACCGGGCGCCACCATGGTGAGGGCACAAAAATTAGGTGTCGACGCATTTAATGGAACAGGTGGCCCCAACAGAATGGTTGGACAACACCGAGAGGATGCTGGATCAAATAAAGTGTATCGATTTCCAGAAAGTGTCTATTACTTCATTTTTGCTGAAAGCGTCAGCCAGAGATTAGTAGGATTTAGTAAAGCGAAGAGCAGTTGACTAGGTTCCATGGGAGAAATTCAAAGAAGAATTCAATGAGAGGTTCTATCCAAGGGCATACAATGACACCAAGATTGAAGAATTTTACAGTCTAGTTCAGGGCAGCATGTGAGTGGAAGAATATGAGAAAAATTTTATTGAGTTATCTTGAGTGGCCCCATTTATAGTAAGTAATGAAATAAACAAGTGCCACAAGTTTGTTCAGGGCATGAATCCGAAAATCAAGGCTTATATGGTAGCCACTGTGCACAGAGAGTAGTCTAGAGAGTAGAACAGATTGTATTGGGTGATAGAGAGCAAGTACAGAAGCTAAAACACAATCAGAGCTTAGGATTGTGTACAGGGGGTTCCAGTAAGGCCCCCAAGTTTGAAGACCAATTGCAGTGGTCTGGTAATCGTCAATCAGGTTACGGGGCACAATCAAGTCAAGACTCTATAAAACCATCAACTGAATTTAGAGCTACTAAAAGCACAAGGAACATCTGGCCAGAGTGCTTGAAATGTGGAAGAAGTCACTCTAGAGAGTGTAGGTTTGGCACAGATATATGTTACAAGTGTGGGTAAAGAGGGCACTTTGCCATAGAGTATCCGCAGTAAGTCCCAGTAATAGTCCAGTTATGAGGATAACAGGACAAGGGCCAATCAATGCTGGTCGAAGTCATGAGCGAAGAAGTGCTCAAGCTAGAGGCCCCACTACATCCAGTAAGCCTAGTGGATCAGCGGGAAGGGTTCAATCCCCCAAAGGACTAGTAGGCAGATCTCAGATGCAAGCAAGTGTTTTTGCAATAACTTAGCAACAAGCAAAGGCCAACCCAAATATAATGATAGGTACAAAGTCAAGTTTAGTATTGATTATATAATTATATAATATGGTTCATAGTGATTCTTGAAATATGAGAAAAAATATAGTTGTGTTATAGTGTTAAATATCTGAGTCATGAAAATTTATATTTATTAGATTTCTTTTCGAGTGTTGAATAATAGACATGAATTTTGCGATAACTATGTAAAAGTTATGAGTAAGATTAGTAATGGTGGCATAGATTTTGATTTTGGAATGAGAATGATATCCAGTAAAGGTGTTGTGCAAATTTCGAGGATGAAATTTTTTTATAAGGAAGGGTGAAATGTAAAACCCAAAACTTCATTCATTGGAAAATCAATTATTTTTCGATGGATCGTGTTTTCAAACGAAATGTATCTGCGAGAATAATAATTTATTGAAAAGCGGATTTATTGGTTGGAAAGTTTCGAAATTTATTTTCGAGATGAATAAAAGTGCAACAAATGGAAAGCAAATCCATTCGAATAGATTTCGAGTGATTCAAAAATTTATCTAACGAAAAAATATTTTTTTATTTCGGATTGTACAAAATATTTTCTTTTTAGAAAAATAACATGAGGTGAAATCGAATTTAAAAACAATTCCGGAGACGTAATTGAATTATAAGCGGATTTCCGAATGAGCGGAATTGAATTCGAATTCGAAATCGGAATGGGAGAATAATTAGAACAACAAGTGGTGTGGTTAGTGCATGAAAATGGACACTTATCATGCATGTAAAAATAAAGGAAAACAAGTGGCACAATGAACTTATGCATGAGGGACAAGTGTCAAGAATTTATGGCACACATATATATATGTTATTTGAAAGTGAAAAGATGAAGCAAAGCTTTCATCATTCAGTTTTTTCCTTCTAAAAACGAGAGAGAGCATTAGAAAGAGAGAGAACTCATGAGATTTAAGAGAGCAAAGACCGAGAGCCAAAGAGAGATCAACCTGTGAGCTTTACCTAAAGAAAACCAAGAGCATAAAACCGAGAGGGAACTCAAGCAAGTAAGAGAGAGCTCGTGAGGAAGAGAGCTACTCAATTTTGGGTGATTGAGAGCAGAACGGAGTCCATGCAAAGGAAGAAGAAGCTTAAGAGAGAAGAGGTCACTGCCAAGGTGAGGTGAGGCGTGAGAACTCAAGTGTAGCACCCGTTGGGAGGATTTTGAGAGCAAAGTGCAGACCGAGTGCAGCAATAAAAAAGCAGTTTGGCACTGCAAATCTGACCGTGAGCGTGCTCTAAGTAGACCCGAGCAGAACAACCATCATCCTCCTCCTAATTCGGTGTTCAGCAGATATGAGAGTGGGTTTTCAATTTCAGCAGCTTTGTGCATGAATTAAAGAGCTGTTTTAGAGTGATTTCAGCTCATGCAGTAGCTCGTGGAGGTTGTGTGCAGTTTTGAAAGTGGACAGCCCCATGCATGATGAAATTAAAGGTCATTTTGGGTGATTTAACTCTCATGCAAGATCATGGAGGTAAGCTACTATTTTGTCAATATTTCTAAGTTGATTTTGAGAGTTTTTTTTTAAGCATGCATATCTATTTTGGATTGAAGGAAGCTCGGTCAAAAAGGGAATATATGGGCAGTACCTTCGCAAGTGTATTTCGAAGTTTTCAATTCGATTTTTGAGAGGCATGTTGAGTTTTTATGGTTTTCGTTGTGATGGAAAATGTTTAGGATGGAATATGTTTGGATTATGGTGATAAAATGATTGAGTTTTAGGATTTAGAACCTCATTAGTGCGGAGGTTCGTTTGCTTGTGTTTTCGATGCGATATTGGTTGAATTTGGATGTTGAAATTGTTATGAAAAATCTATCATAAGGGGCTGTTATGATTCATAAGACATTTTCGATTTCGTTTTCTTGGAAAATGATGCGTAATTGTGTGTTTTAAATTATCGAATAGTTGTTTGGTTATCGAAAAATTGTTTCCGGGTGATTCAGATGACTTTTCTTTGCATACGAACATGTTTAGTTTGCGAATTTTTTTGTCAAATTGAAAAATGGATATAAGATTAATAAGCTGCCATGATGTTTGTTTGAGATCATTAAAATGATAAATATTGACGTTAGAACGGTTTGAATTATGTTAAAGTTACTCGGATAATTTTTGTTATGTGCGAATATGCTTAATTATTGATTTTCGAAGTCAAAATGAAAAGCGAATAAATGGATAGTAAGTTATCATGATTTGAGTTGATATGTATTGAAGTGTTTAAATCTTAGTTTTACATGGTTTGAACGATATAATAAGTTGTTTTGATGTTAAGTTTGATTTGAAACGAAAATAATCACGCGAATCATTAAAAAGGATAATTCGCGATAAAATTCTCGCAATTGCAAAAGTTTTATGTTTATTCATTTTGAATCGAAACCTCATTTTATTGAATCCGTTTAAGTATGATTTCGATGAAATAATTGATTGAGAATGGATAGCGTTAGTGTTGGCTTGAAAATAGTCGAAGAAACTAGAATAATTGTAAAGTTTTGTTGGTTGCATTTTGTCGAAATGATGTGATTTTGAAATGATTCTCGTGTGTAAATGTTAGGATTTTCGTATTGATATTATGTGAGATTAATCGAAGTTATTACGCCTTGAAAAATGTTGATTCGAAATCTTCATGTGGTTAAAGTTTAAGTATTAATGCGAACATTGATATTAATGAAAATTCGATCATAAATAAATGTAGGTGAACGGGCGAGCAGGCGAGAATCATGACAGTAGTGGGTGATAATTTATTGGAAGCATGTAGTGAGTGTGGCTTACTTTCAAATTTTACAAATTATATATTGATTATCCCTATTGGCAAACATATATGTTAGTATTCAATTTTGTTAATGCAAGGTTTATTTTTACTATTCCGTGTTATTAAGTTTAATTGAAATTCTAACATACCACAAAAATTTTATCATGCATGTATAATTCTTAGAGTTACGTGGGAGTGTATTTATTCAAAGATAACGTAAATTATGAAAATTTGTGATATATATATATGTGTGTGTGTGTGTGTATTTATATACATGCAAAGAAATGAATTGATTACGTTGTTTTATAAGTATTTCGAGTATATGAATGTTTACTAGTAAGGATTTTCATAAATGCGACATCATGTTGCATTAGAATTTTATGCCTATTATTATGTAAGTTCAAGCATGTTATTGTTATATTTCAATGCATGTATTTTTATATTCAAATTATAGTATAAATGTATTTACCACTAGAAGTAAAGTAAAAAGGTAAATGAGATACATGCAGAATAAGTACAATCTTAAGATATTTAGAAAAAAATTAGGCTTTTTGAGAGGACCCGAACCAGACCCTCTTTGGGCTCTAGTCTGAAGAATCCCGTCGGGTACTTCAACGGATTTCCTGAACTCAACTCGTTGGATTGGAGAAATCAGAGAAGCGAACCCCTAAAATACTTTACCGGTTTACTCGTAATAACTTAAAAATGTTGTTTTCTTTTGGAGTAGTTGGGATTAGTGTAAATTTTTCGCATTTCCTTAAAATGAGTTTAGTAAAACTTTTGACAGCATAACGACTGTATTTTGAACATTTCCAAAATCAACCTGTAAAGAAAACACACTTCAAACTATATCAAATCACCTCCCAACTTCTTTTAATCACAATCATGCAATTTCACCTATATACATATTCACAAACATACAATTTTGTAAACGTTTTGAATACTTTGCATGTACCTCAATTGTGAGTGTTGTCACAACTATATATATATATATATACATGTCAAAACAATAATTACAGTTATTATACATCTTCATATTTAAATTAATCAATCTTTGAAGTAACATATTGACAACATTCAAATTTGTTTGATGGTTATATAATGCATCAAGACGATGCCCACCTAAAGTATCCGACGAGGTTTTATGTGTACAAAATCACCTACACAGTACCTAAATGAATATGCAAGCTACAAAAAAAATAAAATAAAGTCGTTAGTTCAAGCACATGGAAATAAAAAGAATATATTCACATAAAAATTATAACTTATCAATTCCATTTTTGAATTTTTTTAAAACTTTTCCTTTTAAAACACACCATGTATATCCCTAAAAATACTCTATCCATCACGAGGTGATTTCGACTAACACCAACCGTGAAGCTAATGAGATATCTCGATCACTACGAGCGGAATTTACTTCGTCGCAAGAGTAGTGTGAAACCATCTCAGTGCTAGACAACTACAATGCGGAATTTCTTCATCGCGATTGTAGTGTTATATATGAGTTGTAACTATGGCGACTACAAACGGAATTTCTTCATCGCCCCATAGTGCCCAAAACTATAAATCTAACTGACTACGTGCGGAATTTCTATCTCGTCACGTAGCGCTAAATCTCATGTAAACAAAGGGTATACATATGGTTATAAAACTCTTCACTCATTTCTTTTCTAAAACTTTTCATTTTTAAATTCTCTTTTCTAGATCCAACGTAAAAGTCATTTTACAAGGCTTTACCTCATAATTTTGAAAATCATTTAACTACAATGATACAATTATGTTTAAAAGAATAATGAAAATAGCGTAAGTGATAGAACACTTACCTAGCTCTGCGCAAGCTCAACTGTCTCAACGAGCCTCTCTTGCCTCGCTTGCTTGCCCGTCACCTACATATCGATTGCTTATCATTACTTGCTTAATTACATAGCTTAAAACTTAAAATAACATTTCCAATACATTTTTCTCTATTAACAACTCTTTACACTATAACTTTCCTAACTTGATTTTAACTCAACCGCGACTCTTTAATTCCGATATCTTTGTAAAAGTCTTACTTTTAGACCCCTAGGATCATCCTCATATGGTTCGTTTGGTCTCCGGAGGTATAAAACAAAAAGTCAACTTTTTAATTAACTCGTTGACCAAAAAAACAGTTTTAGAACTGGCACTCGTTTCGCGTCCGTTTTTTTTCTAGCATCTCCTTATCGTATAACTAAGTCACCCGTAAAGTTTCGTCGAAAAATTCTATCGTTTGCTATATCAAATCTAGGAAAAACGTCCTGTTTTAGGCACTTTTCGATGCACTTTTCGCATCGAACGAGCAACAATAGTTTCTCTTTCGTATTTAAGCTCCTTTTACTTAATTATGATAAACTAAAGTCATTCCATGCAATAAAAATTGCATTTACATAGTTTTTTCACTTATCGACTCTCTAACGGCACTATTTTAGTCATAACTTACGTAATTTTTATCGGAATCAATCCGTTCCAAAATGTAAAACCTCAAATTTTACCCAGGGATGAAATTGAAAATATTATAAAAATTTGTGAAAAAGTGTAAGGGTTAAAAAGTTAGATTTTTAAAGTTTAAGATTAAAATTATAAATTTTAATTAGTTGAGGGCGCCAAATTGTAATTTGGCTAGATTTATACAGTCTTCTTCAACCTTCAGCCGGTCACTTTCTCTTTCTCTCCTCATTTTCTCTCCGGCCGCTCCATTCCCGCGAGCTTGACTTTGAGTCGTCGTTCTGACCTCATCCAACCTCCGTTTTGGTCAAATTTGGTACCATTGGAAAGCTCGTGCGACGTAGATTCTATAAATCCCGACGAAACTAGGCGATTTTGACTCCGACCAACCTCATTTTCGTGACAAGCATATCGAGGGCAACAAAACCCGCCTAGCCGCACGTCACGCCACCGTGGTCACCGGAAAGTCACCGTCAATCGCCGCGTACAGAAAAGATTCGATCCGAAACAGCGATAAATACTTTAGGAATCGAGGTTTTTGGAGTGATTAATAGTTTATATTGAGGTAGGAGTTCTATCCTAATCTTTTAATAATTTTTATGTTAAAACAGAATTTATTTAAAATATATATGTATAAATTTGAAAGTATGTTGATTATATGCGGATATATATTGTGGATTGCTTTTGGAAGTATTTGTGGTTTGTTTGGTGAAAATTTGTGACTTTATAACAGGTTTATAAATTTTGGCTTATTGAATTAGTAGCCGTTACGCTGCCGAAATTTTATAAATAAAAAGAAAAGCTTTCAAAATATTGAATTATATATATATATTGCATTGATTGCATGGTAACTCATCTGAATCTTTTTGTTAACTTAAATAAGGTGAAAATCCACTGTCCTAGTCATTGTGTGATGCTATCAATATCTATTCATATGATACGACTTTATGTCGGGGTTACTGCGCGGGTTCTTGCGCAGGGTATTTTCTGGTATTGCTACCAGGGTCACGGTGTGCCAAATGTTATTTTTCTTACTCAAAATAATTTACTGAAAACTGTAGGCCACCGGGTATATGATTAGGGGACGAGATTTACCTTGTTGTGAAAATGACATGACTTTATATAAACACTTAAATGTTGTATGACAATTCTAGTAGCCTATATATTTTATGAAACGGTTTATTGAAATTATTAAACAGTTAAGCATATAGAGTTTTAATAATGATTTTAGAAAGTGGTTTCCAAAACCTTATCGGGAATGAAATCCTACTGAGCACTAGCTCACCCCTATTTTATTTTTCCCCTTCTAGGAAATGTGCAGGGTGACTTAGGTGGCAATCAGGCGGATTAGGTAGAGGACCAAGGAAATCAGGAATTATGCCCATGATATGGATGTTTAGTTTATTTCATTACAAGTTTGGTATTTGGAATTGAATGTCCTTGCAACTTATTTAAGGGACTTGCTTTCGATGTATTGAAGACATTGTGTTAAGAACACCAGAGTGTTGGAATTTCATTTGAGATTCTAAATGAATTTGAATGCTCAATTATGATAAGTTGATTGCACGACTAAGTGTTTATGATTTTATTATTTACTCTGAATCCATGATTTCTAGCAGGTGTTCATATATCTGTGGGAATGGTCCCCACCGGGATTAATTTAGAGTATTTTTGAATATTTTCATTTTATCGTTCACAATGTTTTATTTTAGGTACTCCGGAGTATCCAAAACAGGAAAATTTTCTTTATATTATTAAAAATTGAAAATTTCTATTTATTAATATTTACGATTCTGCCACAACCCAGGGCTCGGGTCGTGACACTAAACCTATGGTTTTCTATAACTCCTAGGCATCATTTGATGTGTAGCACATCCCCATATAGGTTAGAACAAGTCAGGTCTTACCAGACCCCTTTATCAGCTCGGGATTTGTCAACCTGCTTCTATGCATTATTTTACTGTCTACTAGATTGTAGGTTATTCTTGTACCTATGTGTATCCATGTTCATTTTGTTGATTTCTACTCATTTATGCATGCTTTTAGGACTCTAAATGTAAAACCCAAAACATCGTTTGTCGGTGAGCGAATTATTTTTCCGATGGATCGCGTTCAATCGGAAAAATATAATTATTGAGTCCGGAAATATTCGGAATAATTATTTTAGAATCATAAAAATAAATTCAAGTTTGTGGAGACGGATTCGAAATAAGAAAATAATTCAGAGAATTCGAAGCCGAGATTAAATCACAAGTGGATTCTCGGATGGACGGAAACGGAATCCGAGCTTGGAATTTAAAATGGGAGAATGCATGGAATAATTTAACAAATGGATAATCGACGGACAAGTGTCGCGCATGCAAGGAAATAGCAAGACAAGTGGCATCAATTGTAGATTATATGTATATATATATGTTTAAGTTGGAATAAGCAATTTATATTATAATATATATATATTATAATAGCATGTAAATAAAGAGAAGCAAATCCAAGCAAATGCATTCGTTCAACACTCCTTATCAAGAGACAAATCCGAGAGAGATAGAAAACGAGAGAGTGAGGAGCTGCACTCGGTCAGCTCACCCAAAACCGAGAACTCACCAGTGCAAAACGACATCTGCATGTGTGTCCAAGCAAGCTAGGAAGAGAATCGATCCATGCATGCAAGTAAGAAAGGGCGATCAGTTGTTGCCGAGAGGTGCTGCCGCCGTGGAGAGCTGTTGTCGCTGTTGCCGTGAGTTGAGAAGCTGAAATCGTGATTTGTTGCCTTGATGCTACCATTGCTTCCGGGTCACTGTCGTGATCTGTTAGGTGTGCTTGTGCAGCTCGTGAGCAAACAAGGATAGTGAACCGTGAGGAGCTGCTGTCGCTGTCATTACCGTGCTGCTGATGTTGTTGTTGATGTAGCTGCTACCGAACTGCTGTCAGGTCAAGCCGAGTACATCATTTCAGATCTGAAGCGAAGCAAAAATCAAGAGAAGATAGCACATGCAAATTAGGAAGAGGCAGTTCAGTCTTGAGAAGAGGACATCAACATTTTGAGTGAGTTCGAGTTGAGGTAAGTGCTGTCCCCTTTGGTTGTGTTGTGTGTTTCGAGTAATTTTTAAAGTGTACATGTGAATAAGAATTGAGATATGGATCAAATTTTTATGATTGGATTTAGGATTGAGAACCTCGTTAGTGCGGAGATTCGCTCGATATTGTTGGTTGTGTTTTTGGAATGAAATTGTTTCGATTGTTTTCTTTGCGATTCGAGTGTGGACTGTTATAGGAAAGTTAGGGGCTGTTGAGTTATGTTTTAGTTTCGAGTTTGTTGTTGTGGAAAATGGTTAGTATTGGTATGTTTTAAAGTATCGGATAGTCGTTCGAATATTGAGAAATCGTTTCTGAGCGATTCAGTTGAGTTTTTCGCGAATGCGAATGTTTTTAGTTTGTGATTTTCATTGTCGAATATGAAAGTGTTTATAATGTTATCTCGCTACCTCGAGACGTTATTAAGCCGTTAAAGTGTTAAAGTTTGATGTTAGGATAGTTTGAAATATATTTGAGTAAATCGGATAGATTTTGTTTTGCGCGAAATCATTAAATTATCGAAATTTCGGAGTTGAAACCGGAAATGAATATTCGTTAAGCTTGCTACCATATTTTTCATGTTTGTGCTTTAAAGTGTTTGAATATTCGTTTGCCATGTTTTAAGTAAAATCACAAGTAGAAATTGACGATAAGTTTAATTGAAAAGGAAGGAATCACGCGAAACGCTAAAAACGATAATTCGTGATAAATAGTTGAAATCGCGAAGTGTTATGTTATTCGTTTGGTTTCGAATCTTCTTCTAATTGAATTCTTTAGAATGTGATGTCGATGATGTTACTTTAGTTTCGAATGGCATAGTTGTCGGTTTTGTAACCTTAGAGTTTCGAGTCGTATTTTAACGAAATCTCGATCGAAATTAATTGTAGCTGAACCGGCGAGTGGATGAGACCCGTAACGGGAAGTGGTGATAAGTATTTGGAAGCAAGTTGTGAGTGTTATTAAATTGATTTGAAACTATCGTTTAATTCTAAGTCATATGAATTTTTATATAAACGTTTTGGCATGAATGAATTTATATTAAACTTTATGGTTTCATGCAAGCTTATTTAAGTTAAAGGATATTATAAACTTCTCAGTTATGAAGTTTTACATGACATTTAAATTCTATGATCAAATATGTCATGATATTAATTAAATTATTTATGATATCCTCCCTTACGAATTTTTATATTCAAGAATGAAATGTGGATTTTATATGAAATGCAACTTATGTATAAATGTTTTGTTAAGCCTATGGTATTTCTTAGGGTGATTTTATGATGTTGTCGGTAATGGTAGAATACCCTAAAGCAATGTAGGATTCCGCTTGGGAGTTGCGATGTAGGATTCCACCTCTCCCTAGGGTATATTATGAGCTAGCTTTCTACCTGTGCGATGTAGGATTCCGCCTCTCCCTAGGGTATATTATGAGTTGGCTTACTACCTGTGCGATGTAGGATTCCGCTTCTTAGTTACCGATCATATGGCCTTGCGATGTAGGATTCCGCTTTGCCATATGCCTAGGTATACCATTTGGCGATTTAAGTATTGGTGGTTGATTTACTGTATTGTTATAAAACGAATTCTTATTAATTTGTATACCACCATTTTAATTTACAAGTTTAAGATATATATATATATATATTGAAATGATATAAGCTGCTGAATTTTGTTCCAGAATTATGTTTTATGAATATATTTAAAGTTAAGTGACTACTTTGAGACTGGATTTTATTTAGAATATTATAACTCTCACTGAGGTCATTATCTCACCCTATTATATATTTATAAAATCAAACTCTCCAGGTCAAGGTGCAGCTTTAGGTGCTACAGCTTCAACCGCTGGAACTCCGACTCACGAATAACAAGACTTGGTTGCATTGTAATTGTTGTGCGTGTTTGTCTATGACTTTTGGGTTGTAAATATTAACACTTGAATTATATTAACTATATTTTGAAAGAATTGTAAACCTCTATATATGAATTCTAAACTATTTTAAATGATGTTTTAAATTTCACTTGATGTCTTTTGTTTTAATTACTCGATTTGAATCTTACTTTGAAATCTTGATTGTATGAAAATATATTTAATCTTTCGTTTTTATATTAACCCTAGGTTACCAAAACTATTTGTAGAGTTATCAGGAAAAAGGCTTAGCTTCATGGGAGCCTCCTAGTTGGATCAAGTATCCTCTGGATGTCCTCCGTGGAGTCACAGGGCGGGTCGCCGGTCGTATTAGGATAAAGCAAACGGGGCCTGTCATTGTTGGTATCAGAGCCTTGGTTTTATAAATCGAGTTAGGTGTTTTCTAGTCATGACCATCTGAAGCATTTTCATATTAATATGATAATCGAGTAACCCAGATTGATTTTTCACCACTGTTTTTCATACATTGGTTTTTAGAAATAATCAAGTGTTATATAATTTTGTTCTGTTTAAAATCGCAGTATAATGCAACGACGTGGTCGTAGAGGTTTCTGCAGAGCTATACCGGAAGCTTCAGCTCTTACAGCACCTACCGTCTGGGAGGTTGAAAATGAAACTAGGTTAGAAGAGGCATCCATGAATTAGCCTTGCTCGGAACCAGTGAGATCAACAGAACAGTCGGAAGGGAACTTTAATGCTGATCAAGTGGCTCAAATTTTGTTGGCGGCAATGCGACAGCCACGAGAGACACCGGAATCTTCGAAATGTTCTATTGAGCGCATCTGTAAATTAGGCGCGAAGCCATTCAATGGGAGTGGTGATCCCAAGAGTGCTAGATTATGGTTAGATAGAATCGATAAAATCTATAAAGTCATTGGGTGCTCAGATGATCAGAAAGTCATATTCTCCAGCTTTCTATTAGAAGACAGGGCTAAAGATTGGTGGGAGGAGCTGGAAAGGAGAAATCCAAATGGGATTTCATGGGATCAGTTTCAAAGAGAGTTTACTGACAAATTCTATCCGAAAAGCTATAAAGATGCTAGAACAGAAGAATTTTTCAAGCTAGAGCAGGGCTAGACCTCAGTCACTGATTATGAAAAAAGGTTTTCAGAGCTTGTTCGGATTGTTCCCTTCATCGCTGATAATGAGGAACAGAAGTGTAAGAGGTTTCTTACAGGTATAAATCCTCGTCTCCAAACCCATTTATCCTAGGCTACTCAGAAAAATTTTGGGGAACTGGTTGAAGCTGCTATAAAGGTGGAAAGAAATGCAATCGTTATTGCTTAGGGCGAAAAGTCAGAAAACAAGCGTGGTGGATCCAATATGCCTCAGGAGGGGTCCAGTAAGACTGCTAAGAAAAAGGGCAGATTCGGATGGTCAGGTAGCAAGAGACCAGGCAGAGGTACTTAGTTTAGCCAAGGATCAGTTAAATCGCCTGCAGCGCCCGGAGGCTGCAAAGGTGTGAGTCAGTGGCCAGAATGTAACAACTGTGGAAAGAGGCATGGAGGCTTGTGCAGATCTGGCGGTTATGCATGTTATAGGTGTGGACAGACTGGACACTTTATTAAGGACTGTCCACAGTTACCTAATACCGCTCAGTCAGAGGCCAGACCCGTACCTCAAGCTCAATCAGGATACAGTCGGGGTCAGGGAGGTAGAGGCTCCTAGGCTAGGGGATCAGGTTGCACATCTCCAGGTAGAGGTTCGGGAGGCAGAGGAGTACCTCCTTCAGGTCAGTTAGGGAGGCCCCATGTGAAAGGACCCAACCCAGATTTCCCCCGAAGAGATCTCGGCACCCCATAAAATCCTTGCAGTCTTTAAGCAGATGACTCAAAAGGACTCCGTGGAGCAAAGCCGTAAAACAGTTTCATTTCTTAATCCTTTAAAAATTTAGGGTGAAAAATTTTCGCAGCACAACGGTTGTTTCTCCGATATTTCTAACTTTTTCAAACACCTGTAAAATAATTAATAAACATTTCAAAATGCATACATTCATTTCAACTTTCAAATGGGACCTCAGGTCCATTTCAAAATCCACGTTTAAACACAATTCAGTATTTAAAACAAAACTATTTCAAACTTAAAAGAAAACATTTCACATGCGTGACAGCGTAATCATAGTTATGAAACTTAAATATTTACATCACATTAAATCCGTTATACATCAAAAATTTACTTTTATTTCACAGTGATAGTCGTCTGATAAGCTTGCCTATTCTTGAGCTGGAGATTTGCCGCTTGGAGGACTCGAACCTGCGCCTGAGGAATTTTATAAAATAAACAAGAAGATAATGAGCTAAAAAGGCTCAGTGAGTGTTAAGCAGTTTTAAATAAGTTTCCTATCTAAAACCCTTTAAAAAATTTCAAAGTTCTGAAAGGAATTGTTCAAATACCAATGTCATATTTGAAAACAGGATTACATGCATCAAAATTTAGTTCGTAACATAACTCAATTGAAATTTATTCATAACATAATCATAAATTCATAAATCATATCCTCAGTCATAAAACATATATCCAATGGGACCCAGGGAAAATCATGATCACCGCCCGGTCCTAGGACACCGGTGGTGGGGACGGTCAATCTCAGTCATAACCACTATGCCGCGGAATGTTACCTCGCTGCACATAGGGCATCAGTCATAATAGTACCTTATCTACGCGTAGAGGGCGACATGACAGACTCGATCCCCCCATAGTTAGTGGACTTTCCCCCACAGACATGCCATACGCGCAATAAGGCACTTCGACCGCATAACAGTCATAAATCAGTCATATAATGGGGATTGGGTAGCCATCGGTTTTGAAATACATTGACATGCTAAAATAATTATTGTATAACATATTTCTTTGATTATAAAACAAAACATAAAAGCGCATTTCAACAACAATTTATGCGATCAATATTACTTTAGATGCAAATATGAAAACATGTATAAACGTACATCATTTATATAATTCATTGAAATATTAAAAACATTTCAATCTTTCATGAAAGCATAGTAATCATAGGGCATTTATCATTTCATAAAACAATTTACACTCAACGATTTCTAACTCACGGAAACGTCCGGATTTTCTACTTTGCGTTACTTCTTCAACTTCGTTTTCCTTTGCCTTATCGATGCCTATATAAGTTAATATTCTAATATAAGCATGTCGTAACTACGCTATTCAAATCTAAAGCAACATCATCGAAGTCACATTCTAATGGATTCAACAAAAAGGTTAAGCGAAGCTAAACGAATAACAAAAAACTCACGCGATTTTAACTAGCTATAACGAATTCTCGTTTTTAACGTTTCGCGCGATTCCTTCGTTTCCAATTAAACTTATCGTCAATTTCTACTCGTGACCTTACTTAAAACACGAAAAATGAAGATTCAAACACTTTAAAGCACAAACATGAAAAATATGGCAGCAAGCTTAACGAATATTCATTTCTGGTTTCAACTCCGAAATTCGACAATTTAACAATTTCGCACGAAACAAAATCTATCCGATTAATTTTAATATCATTCGAACTATCCTAACGACAACATTTATCATCTTTAAGAGCTTACTAACATAAATGGCAGCTTGATAATATCATAAACACTTTCATATTCAACAACGAAAATCACAAACTAAAAACATTCACATTTACGGAAAACTCATCCGAATCGCTCGGAAATGATTTCTCAATATCCGAACGACTAATCGATACTTGAAAACAAACTAAAAATGCATCATTTACCACGACAATGAACTCGAAACTAAAAGCACAACATAACAACCCCTAACTTTCCTATAACAGCCCACACTCGAATCGCAACGAAAACAATCGATAACAATTTCATTCCAAAAACACAACCAAACAATTATCGAGCGAACCTCCGCACTAACGAGGTTCTAAATCCTAAACCCAATCATAACATCATCAATTTATTATCCATAACTCAACATCATCATAATCCATCCAAATGAAATTAAGAAAACTCAATATACCTCTCGGAACTTGACTCAAAACTTCGAAACAATCGAGCGAGGGTACTGCCTATATTAACGTTTTTATCCACTAGTTCCCTTCAATCCAAATAACATGCAACCAATAAAACTTCTTCGAACGTCAATAGGAAACCAAACGGGACAGCATTTACCTTTGCGCTAGCTATTATTCGTTTCGAAATGGCTCTCAAAGGTTTGCGACGGCCAAACAAAGCCAAATTCACTCACGGCAGCAGCTTGTATACGATGATTCCCTTCAAAACAGCATCCACACTTTCTTGACAGCACTTTAATGCCAACGAAAACTCACCTACTGCAGTGGCTTACCCACAGCAGCAGCTCCTATGGCAGCAGCTCTCTTCCACGGCAGTAGCAACAGGTCGTGGTCTGGCAGCAGCAGTTCCAGCGTTCAACAGCAGCACCCAACCAAGACAGCAGCTGACAGCTTTACTTCTTCCTTACATGCACATCCTCCGGCTCAGATCTGCTCCATCGAGCTGCCAATCTCACTCTCTCACACTTCTATCTCTCCCTTTCGGTCTCTCAAATCCTCTCTTTGGCTCTCGGTTCACTAACCTTGCTTGACCACTTCATGCTTCACTTCTCTTTTGCTTTTTGAAATCGGTTTTGAAAGAGAGAGCTGGTTACTTGATGATTGCTGACACCGAAAACTTCATGTTTGACCAAGAATGCTTGAAATTGGCTTAAATTTCATTTTTAAAATTTTATTTACTAAAAGCCTCTTGGAATGGAGACACTTGTAATTATGCATGAGCATTTCATGCCATGTGTCTTGATTTCAATTTAACACAACGACACGTGTCAAACTTAGGCACCATTCATGAAACATGCTAATTCATGTGTTCTCCCATTCCGACAAACTTGAATCCTTTTTCATCCATCCATCCGGGAATCCGCTTACGACTTGATTTCGTCTTCGAAATTATTTTTTTACATTTCGAATCCATCTTCACGCTCTCGAAAATATTTTTATTACTCGAAAATAATTAATTCGAATATTTTCAAACTTGAGAATGATATTTTTTCGATCGAAAACGCGATCCATTGGAAAAATAATTCGCTCTCCGATGAACAACGATTTTGGGTTTTACACCATGCTCAGGCCAAGGTATTTGTCGTTACTCAGCAGGAAGCGGAAGTTGCCCCAGAGGTTATCACAGGTATGATTCCTATCCTCGATCTTGATGCATATGTACTGATAGACCCTGGAGCTACGCATTCTTTTATATCTGTGCAATTTTCTGCTAAGGCAAATGTGAAAATTCAGGCATTAAATTATAATATGATAGTTTCTATTCCCGCTGGAGACTCGCTGTTAGCTGATAAGGTGTTTCTTGACTGTAAAATTATGATAGAGAATAGGGAATTTCCAATAGATCTGATTGTGTTAGACATTAGAGACTTTGATGTCATTTTAGGAATGGATTGGCTATCCAAGCACCGAGCCTCGGTTAACTATTATAGAAAGGAGGTCAGATTAGTCGGGTCAGGGGAATCAGAGGTGATGTTCCGAGGGATGCGAAAAGTGCTTGCCACCAGTATTATGACCGCTATATCAACAAGTCGGATGCTCCGTAGAGGGTGTCAGGGATATCTAGCATATGTGTTTGATCAGTCGAGGGATGAGAGCCGATGGAAAACTACCCCAGTGGGCAGTGAGTTTCCAGATGTGTTTCCAAAGGATCTTCCATGTTTACCCCCAGATCGGGAGATAGAGTTTGAGATAAACTTGGCTCCGGGAACTGAACCAATCTCAATTACTCCTTATAGGATGGCACTGGTCGAATTAAGAGAATTAAAAGTTCAGATGGAAGAGTTATTAGACAAGGGCTTTGTGAGACCGAGTACTTCTTTGTGGGGAGCTCCAGTTATGTTTGTCAAAAAGAAAGATGGGAGTTTAAGGTTATGTATTGATTACAGACAACTGAACCGAGCAACGATCCGGAATCAGTATCCCCTCCCTAAAATTGATGGCTTGTTTGATCAGTTGCAGAGATTTAGAGTGTACTCAAAGATTGACCTAAGATCAGGGTATCATCAGCTGAAGGTTCATAATGAAGATGTTCCAAAGACCGCTTTCAGAACTCAGTATGGGCATTATGAATTCTTAGTCATGCCATTTGGGTTGACGAATGCCCCAGCCACCTTTATGGACTTAATGAATAGGGTTTTTCGGGCTTACTTGGATAAGTTCGTAATTGTGTTTATTGATGATATATTAGTTTATTCAGGTAGTCATGAGGAGCATTCAGAGCATCTCAGGATAGTGCTGCAGACCCTGCGTGAGCACAAGTTATATGCTAAATTTCGTAAGTGCCAATTTTGGTTAGACAGAGTTCCTTTCTTGGGCCATGTTATCTCAGCTGAAGGACTTAGCGTGGATCCTCAGAAAATTAAAGTTATCACGAATTGGAGGCCGCCCTCAAATGTTACCGAGGTTAGGAGTTTCCTTAGGTTGGCAGGTTACTACAGAAAATTTGTTGAAGGGTTTTCTAGGATAGCGACCCCATTGACCAGATTAACTAGAAAGGAAGAAAAGTTTGACTGGTCAAATGCCTATCAACACAGTTTTGATGAGTTGAAAAGCAAATTGACTTCGGCTCCGATACTCGCATTACCTACAGGATTAGACGGATTTGTGGTGTACAGTGATGCCTCTTGTCAGGGTTTGGGTTGTGTATTAATGTAGAATGATAAAGTAATAGCTTATGCTTCCAGGCAATTGAAAAAGCTTGAGCAGAACTACCCAACCCATGATCTAGAGCTTGCAGCGGTAGTGTTCGCACTTAGGATATGGAGGCATTATTTATATGGTGTTTCTTGTCGGATTTTTATAGATCATAAGAGTCTACAGTACCTATTTACTCAGAAAGAGCTAAATATGAGGCAGCGGAGATGGTTAGAGCTGATTAAATATTATGACTGCACCATAGAGTACCATCCAGGAAAAACAAATGTCGTAGCCGATGTAAGCCCTCACCCAGATTTATTATTTTACAGTATTAGAAACCTTCGAATTAAGTTACGGTCGAATCATAGGCCTCCTGTAATATTATTTGAGGTTGATTATATTTTGGTATCGCAAGTCGGATATCGTTTGGCTGACCCCGGTACGAATACAAAGTGATTTGAAAATTCAAACCCAATTAACTTATGGATTTGGTGTGAGTGGTGTGAGTATTACATGGAATGAGCTTGAATAAAAGTCAAAGCCATGTCACTAGAATTGCACCAATGAATGGATGACAAATTAAAATTTAAATATGAATTATCATAAATTAGTTGTCATGCAATAATGACTAAATGATTAGTTTTAATTCATGGATTACTAAAATGCCCTTTTATGGAAAATTCCATGAGATGAGTTAGTGAAAATTTTGTGGTAGTATAAAGGGCATTTTTGTCTCATGTAAGTAGCTATAAATGCATATAAGTGATGAGCACTTAGAAGGCATTTCATTGATCGGTCAACAAGCAAGAAAAGCAACAAAATGAGATGAAACAAAAGAAGTGGACGGCAACTACAAGAAAAAAGGGACATCATGGTCATTGTTGCAAAAGTCACCTATATATATAATTGACACTTAGCAAAATTCTTATAAAATAAGACACAAATGCCGTGAGAAAGATTGAGAGAGTGGGAGACATAGTGACGGCAAGGAAGAGTGGAGAAGGAGAAGTGAAACCAAGCTTTCCTAAGGTCATTTTGAAGCTTCCAAATCCAACTTTGAACAAATCCAAGATAGGATAGCAAATCCCTAGCAACAACAAGGTGAGATATTATCACTTTATTTAAGTTAATGATAGTTGGGAATTTTATGGATATGTTGTAGTGATTAGTTTTTGATGTGTTTAGATGAAAGTTGTATTTTAAAGCAAGTGTAGAATCTTAATCAAGGAAAAGGGTAACTTTGATGGTAGGAAATCATGCATGAAATTTGAGTTAGGGTTTATGGAGAAACCCTAGAGATTGCTTGAAGTTTGTTGAGAGTGTGTTAAGTGATGAATAATATGTTTGATAAAATGCTTGAGAGATTTTTTAAACAAAAATCATACAAAATGAAAGTAGTTGACGAATATGTGAATATGTGTGAGTCACAACCTCATGAAGGGGGTATGTGATCTCATTGAATTGGATGCTTATGACCTTGAATTGATATATATATGATGTCCTAAAAATCTCTAGATAAGTTAGAATTGAAAAAGGATAACATAGAGCCAAGTTGGGACTCACGAGCTAGATGAAGGGCTGACATTGACCTGACCTATTCTAGCTTATCTGGGGTTGTTCTACACCTCAAATGATGCCTAGGAGTCATAGGAAACCATAGGTTTTGGAACGGATCGATTCCGATAAAAATTGCACAAGTTATGCGCAAAATAGTGTAAATTTTTGCAATCCCGAGCTCAAACCATGGGCTGGAGATAACCTGGGCAAAACTGACCTATACGAGGATGTTTTACACCTCAAATGATGGTTAGGAGTCATAGAAAACTATAGGTTTTGGAATGGAATCATTCCGATAAAAATTGACGAAGTTATAGCCAAAATAGTGGGCGTAGGAAACCGAGATGTGTAATAGCGATGCAAATGCATTCCTTGATGCCCAAAATAGATGTATTCGGTCATAATTAGGTAAAAGAACCTTAGATACGAAAGAAAAACCATCGTCGCTTGTCCGATGTAAAAACTCGCTTTGAAAAGTGCCCAAAATGGGGCGTTTTGCCTAGATTGACATAGCAAACGATGGAGTTTCTCGACGAAACTTTACGGGCGACTTAGTTATGTGATAAGGAGACGCTAGAAACAGGAACGGAGGTGAAACCATGGCTGGTTTCAATTCTGTTTTTCGTGGTCAACCGTATAGTTAAAAAGTTGACTTTTTATTTTAAGCTTCCGGAGACCAAACGAAACATATGGGGATGATCCTAGGGGTCTAGAAGTAAGACTTTTACAAAGAAACCAAAATTTGAGAGCCTCGGTCGAGTCAAAAAAATCGAGTTGGGAAAGTGTGGTGTAGTGAGTTTTCAATGTATTGGAAACTCTATTTTTATTAGTTTTAGCTATGAAAGTGAGTAAGTTATAACGAGACTATGATGTGTAGGTGACGAGCACGCGGACGAGACGGGAGAGGCTCGTTGAGGCATTGCGAGCGTTGGGATCGAGGTAAGTGTCCTTCACTTCACTTACATCTAGTTGATTTCCATTTATATGGCAATGATAAAATATATTGTTTCAAAGAGTTTTGCAAAATGGTTTTCCAAAATCATAAGTTTTATGTTGAGTAATGAGTTATGCCTAGAACCTAGAAATGAGATTTGAAGGCAAAAGTAAGTTGCAAAAAGGTTTAAAAGTAAAGCAAAGTAAAGTTGAATTAAGACCCATGTGCATGTTGTGATATTAGCATCTTGGCACTACGCGGCGATGTAGAAAATTCCGCTCGTAGTTGTCAAGGTTGATTGCAATGTGATACGATGTAGAAAATTCCGTATCTAATTGCAAGTGATGAGTAAATTGCACTACAATATGCGATGTAGAAAATTCCGCATGTAGTTGCGTAAAGTATAAGCTATTGGCACTACAACGGCGATATAGAAAATTCCGTGTTGTGGTTACCTAGAGTTGAGAAAGTTCGCCCTACGTCGCGATGTAGCAAATTCCGTGCGTAGTGGCTTTGCACATGGTTGTCTTATGAGAAATGGTTTTCAAAAGAAAAAAATTAAAATCGATTATTTTCTAAGTAATGTCTATGCGGAGTTATACCTTTATATATATATTGCCTAACCTCTCTTTGTTTTGTGTAGCTTGTATACTTTAGTAGACGTTGGCACGGACGCTCTTGCATCAAAGACATTATTTTGATTAACTTTACGTGGGGGAAATAATGAGACGAAATATATGGATGTTAATGTATTTTGATATTGTGTACATGTGTATATATTGAATCAAATAATTATGTGTTGACATGAGATACTTGACGGATTATAAATCATATTTTGATATGTACATATAAATGAACCATTACACTTGATATGCACATATTGCACAAGGCACATATTTCATATAAGTATGAGTTGTTATATGTTAATTACATATGTGAATTATGTTTGTAAAAGAATTGCATGTTTGTGAAATGAATGAAAAAATGCATGTTTGAGATTGAAAGAAGTTGGACGGTGATCAAAATAGTTCGAAGTGTATTTCTTATGCAGGTTGATTTTGGAAATGTTAAATTTACAGCCGTTATGCTGTCCAATTTTTATAAAATTAGTTTTCAATCAAACGCGAAAAATTCACACCGTTTCAACTATATTAAAAGAAAATAAAATTTTTAAGCCTAAAACGAGTAAACCGGTTAAGTAAAGTAAAGGGGTTCGCTTCCCGGATTTCTCCAATCCGACAAGTCGGGTTCGGGGAGTTCGTTGAAGTGCCCGACGAGGCCCTCTAGACAAGAGCCTAGAGAAGGTCTGGTTTGGGTCTTGTTAGCCGATGCATTAAGTAGGAGACCCTCCAGCTCGGTAGCTCATTTCAGAGTTGGGTATTTTCTGTTGTTAGTAGAGATGAGATCTTTGGGAGTTAATTTGGAAGTAGTGGATTCGGGTGCATTGTTAGCTACATTTCAGGTTCGACCAGTACTCGTGGATAGAATCCAAGAGTTGCAGATTCAGGATTTTCAGTTAATTCAGATCAGACAGGAAGTAAAGTCAGGCTAGCAGAGAGACTTCTCAATCAAGGATGATGGTACATTGAGGATGAGACAGAGGTTATGTGTTCCAGATGTGGCGGAACTCAAGAAAGAAATCTTAGATGAAGCTCACTCCTCAGCATACGCTATGCATCCAGGAAGTACGAAAATGTATCATACCTTGAAAGAGCATTATTGGTGGAAATGTATGAAGAGGGAGATAGCTGAATTTGTGTCAAGATGCTTGATTTGTCAGTAGGTAAAAACCGAGCATCAGAGGCCATCAGGACTTCTTCAGCCACTCTCCATCCCGGAGCGGAAATGGGAGCGTATTACAATGGACTTTGTGTTAGGATTTCCTTAGAGTCAGAATGGTTATGATAGCATTTGAGTGATAGTTGATCGACTTACGAAGTCAGCTCATTTCCTACCTATCCGAAGCACGTATTCCTTGGATAGATTTGCCAAGTTATATGTTGATGAGATCGTGAGATTGCATGAGGCTCCAGTGTCGATTGTATTCGATAGAGATCCAAGATTTACATCCCGATTTTGGCCTAGTCTACAGAAAGCTTTGGGTACTTGATTACATTTCAGTACAGCATTTCATCCGCAGACAGATGGACAGTCTGAGCATACTATTCAGACCTTAGAGGATATGCTCAAATCTTGTGTGATGGAATTTGGAGGAAGTTAGGATACTCATTTGTCATTAATCGAGTTTGCCTATAATAACAGCTATCAGGCTAGTATCGGCATGGCACCGTATGAAGCACTTTATGAGAGACGGTGTAGGACGCCGATATGTTGGGATAAGATGGGCGAGAGGAAGTTGATTGGGCTCGAGCTTGTTCAGATGACTACAGATAAGATGAAGGTTATTCGGGACAATCTAAAGATAGCCCAGGATCGTCAGAAAAGTTACGCAGATAAGCGTAGAAAGGATTTGAAGTTCCAGGTCGGGGATAAGGTATTTCTTCGGATATCGCCATGGAAAGGAATAATCCGTTTTGGGAAGCGTGGTAAGTTAAGCCCTCGGTATATCGGTCCTTATGAAGTGATTGGCAAGGTAGGTGAGGTAGCATACCGGCTTGAACTACCATCAGAACTTTCCAGGATCCATAATGTATTTCATGTCTCGATGCTCCGCAAGTACATAGCAGATCCTTCGTATGTGTTGTTAGAGTAGCCAATGGAACTCAAGGAAAACCTATCTTATGAGGAGACCCCAGTTCAGATTCTTGACAAGAGAGAGCAGGTTCTTCGCAGCAAGGTTATTCCTTTGGTTAAAGTGTTGTGGACGAATCATGTAGTGGAGGAAGCCACGTGGGAGCACGAGGAGCAGATACGCAGCCAGTATCCACATCTTTTTGAAGCAAGTAAGTATATTTAGTTATTCGAGCTAAGAATTTTATAATTCAATAAAGTATTGAGTATGCTTGATAGATTCCAGTGTTGAATTGCATTGCATAAAAGTTGTGTAAATTTCGAGGACGAAATTTTTATAAGAAGGGGTGAATTTTAAAACCTAAAACCTCGTTTGTCGGTGAGCGAAATATTTTTCCGATGGATCGCATTAGATCGGAAAAATATAATTATCGAGTCCGAAAATATTCAGAATAATTATTTTAGAATCATAAAAATAAATTCAAGTTCGTGGAGACGGATTCGAAATAAGAAAATAATTCAAAGAATTTGAAGTCGAGATTAAATCACAAGCGGATTCTCGGACGGACGGAAACGAAATCCGAGCTTGGAATTTAAAATGGGAGAATGCATGAAATAATTTAACAAATGGATAATCGACGGACACGTGTCGCGCATGCAAGGAAATAGCAAGACAAGTGGCATCAATTGTAGATTATATATATATATATATGTTTAAGTTGGAATAAGCAATTTATATTATAATATATATATTATAATAGCATGTAAATAAAGAGAAGCAAATCCAAGCAAATGCATTCGGTCAACACTCCTTATCAAGAGATAAATCCGAGAGAGATAGAGAACGAGAGAGTGAAGAGCTGCACTCGGTCAGCTCACCCAAAACCGAGAACTCACCAGTGCAAACCGACAGCTGCATATGTGTCCAAGCAAGCTAGGAAGAGAATCGGTCCATGCATGCAAGTAAGAAAGGGCGATCAGTTGCTGCCCAAAGGTGCTGCCGCCTTGGAGAGCTGTTGTCATTGCTGCCGTGAGCTAAGAAGCTGAAATCGTGAGTTGCTGCCATTGCTTCCGTGTCACTATCGTGATCTGTTAGGTGTGCTTGTGCTGCTCGTGAGCAAACAAGGACAGTGAACCGTGAGGAGCTGCTGTCGCTGCCATTGCCGTGCAGCTGCTGTCGCTGCCATTGCCGTGCTGCTGCTGTCGCCGCTGTTGAACTGCTGCCGTGCTGCTGATGTTGCCGTTGATATAGTTGCTGTCGAACTGCTGTCAGGTCAGGCCGAGTACATCATTTCAGATCTGAAGCGAAGCAAAAATCAAGAGAAGACAGCATATGGAAATTAGGAAGAGGCAGTTCAGTCTTGAGAAGAGGACAGCAGCATTTTGAGCGAGTTCAAGTTGAGGTAAGTGCTGTCCCCTTTGGTTGTGTTGTGTGTTTCGAGTAATTTTTAAAGTGTACATGTGAATACGAATTGAGATATGGATCAAATTGCTATGATTGGGTTTAGGATTGAGAACCTCATTAGTGCGGAGGTTCGCTCGATATTGTTGGTTGTGTTTTTGGAATGAAATTGTTTCGATTGTTTTCGTTGCAATTCGAGTGTGGACTGTTATAGGAAAGTTAGGGGCTGTTGAGTTATGTTTTTAGTTTCGAGTTCGTTGTCGTGGAAAATGGTTAGTATTGGTATGTTTTAAAGTATCGGATAGTAGTTCGGATATTGAAAAATCATTTCCGAGCGATTCGGTTGAGTTTTCCGAGAATGAGAATGTTTTTAGTTTGTGATTTTCATTATCGAATATGGAAGTGTTTATAATGTTATCTCGCTGCCTTGAGACGTTATTAAGTCGTTAAAGTGTTAAAGTTTGATGTTAGGATAGTTTGAAATATATTTGAGTTAATCATAGTTTTTGTTTCATGCGAAATCATTAAATTGTCGAAATTTCGGAGTTGAAACCGGAAATGGATATTCGTTAAACTTGCTACCATATTTTTCATGTTTGTGCTTTAAAGTGTTTGAATATTCGTTTGTCGTGTTTTAAGTAAAGTCACGAGTAGAAATTGACGATAAGTTTAATTGGAAACAAAGGAATCGCGTGAAACGCTAAAAACGATAATTCGTGATAAATAATTGAAATCGCGTAAGTGTTATGTTATTCGTTTGGTTTCGAATCTTCTTCTTATTGAATTCTTTAGAATGTGATGTCGATGATGTTACTTTAGTTTCGAATGGCATAGTTGTCAGTTTTGTAACCTTAGAGTTTCGAGTCGTATTTTAATGAAATCTCAATCGAAACCAATTGTAGGTGAACCGGCGAGTGGACGAGACTCGTAACGGGAAGTAGTGATAAGTATTTGGAAGCAAGTTGTGAGTGTTATTAAATTGATTTGAAACTATCGTTTAATTCTAAGTCATATGAATTTTTATATAAACATTTTGGCATGAATGAATTTATATTAAGCTTTATGGTTACATGCAAGCTTATTTAAGTTAAAGGATATTATAAACTTTTCTTCCTCAAAAAAAAAATAAACTTTTCAGTTATGAAGTTTTACATGACATTTAAATTCTATGATCAAATATGTCATGATATTAATTAAATTATTTATGATATCCTCCCTTACGAATTTTTATATTCAAGAATGAAATGTGGATTTTATATGAAATGCAGCTTATGTATAAATGTTTTGTTAAGCCTATGGTATTTCTTGGGGTGATTTTATGATGTTGTCGGTAATGGTAGTGTAACATTCCGTTATTATGCCTCATAATTTATTAAATAGTGATTTTATATTATAGGATGATGTGAATAATTACCCATTCGGATTCGGAGGAGTAACGGAATTTTTATAAAATTTTCCAGACGGATCCGGAGATAATTATTTAATCGAATCTCGTAAAATAAATTAGTGTGTCCGGATTTAAATAATTGTTCGGAACCTAATGAAGTTTCCGTTTGTGAAATTGGATTTTATTTAAATTTCCAGGATTGTCTCGAATCGAATCCGAGCGGAAAGCGGAATCCTAAAGCGAGAATTGTCGGAATGGGAGAATTATATAAAGTGAGTGGGGCCATGTGGTACACATGGCATGCATGCAAAGGAAAACAATGACAAGTGGCATGAAATAACATGTGATGGGTGATGATTGTAGGACATGTGTCCAAGCAACAAATGAAATATAATAAACAAAATAAAATAATAAACAAATGAAAGAAAAGAAATGGTAAATTGAAGAAGGAGTTTTCCTTCGGTCAAACAAAATGTTAAATGGGCAAATCCATTTTCAGCCTCTCTCTCTCTCACCAAAAGACAAAAACCGAAGTGAAGAGTAAATGAAAAGCAAAAAAAAATCTATTCGTGCAAGCCGTGAGAGCAAAAGTGGAAAGCAAGTGAGCTGTTCGTGTGAGATACAGAACGAGAGAAGAAGAGCTGAGCCGTGAGAGAAGAGGGAGAAGTTCAGCTCGTGAGAAGAGCTGTTCAGATCTGGCCGTGCAAGTTGAGTGAGAGATCGAAGAGAGCCGCTGTTCGTGCATGCAAGAGCTGCCCGTGAAGAAAGAAACTGGTGCAGCAAGGAAGAAGGAAGCTGCTGTCGTGAAGTGAAGCTGCTGCCCGTGACTTGCTGCTGTCGTCGAAGTGATGTCCAAGCATCCCTGAGAGTGAATCTGACCTTGCATGCTGTAACATTCCGTTATTATGCCTCATAATTTATTAAATAGTAAATATATATTAAAGGACGATGTAAATAATTACCCGTTCGGGTCCGGAGGAGTAGCGGAATTTTTATAAAACTCTTCAAACGAATCCGGGGTTGATTATTTAATCGAATCTCGTAAAATAAATTAGCGTATTCGAATTTAAATATTTATTCGGAACCTAATGAAGTTTCCGTTTGTGAAATTGGATTATATTAAATTTTCAGGATTGATCCAAAGCGAATCCGAGCGAAAAGCGAAAACGTAAAAATGGAAATTGATGGCATGGAAGAATTAAATAAAGAGTGGGGCCATGTAGGACACATGGCATGCATGCAAAGGAAAACAATGACAAGTGTCACAAAAGCATTGGATGTGGATTGCATGCATGACATGTGTACAAGCATTAAATGAAATAAAAAAAAAATTAATTAAAAACTGAAAATGGGAAATCAAGTGCATTCGGCCACCACACATCATCAGCTCAAAACTAAAAACAAAACAAAAGGAGAGAGTGGGCTTGTGAGTTCGTGGAACCGAGAGAGATAGAGAGAACTGAGAGTTTCTACTCGTGGAAGAAGAGAGAGAGCTGTGAGCGACCCAAAATCTGTAAGTGTTTGTGAGAGCCGTGAGAGCAAAAGTGAAGGAAGCTGCTGGAAGCGACCAGATCTGAAACGAGAAGCAAGATGCAGCAGCTGCTCGTGTAGCCGTGAAGAAGAGTGAGTGGATGTTGCTGCCAAGAGCTTGTTTGTGCAGACCGATTGCTGCATGTGCCATCCAATCAACTCAGGAGCAGATCTGGACCAAGAAATCTTGCATGCAAGCAAGAGGAGGTCGTGGTGAGCTGCTGTCACGCCGTTGTTGAAGTGCTGCAGTGTGCTGTCGTCATCGTTGCTGTGAACTGAGCTTGCTGTCACCATGAAGCTGGTGGCGTGAACTGTTGGAGATCCGTGAGCTTGCTGTCGCCGTGAAGCTGATGGCATGAACTGCTGGAGGAACGTGAACTGCTATCAGGTTTGGGGTTGGTGTTGCTGTTGTTGTTGCTGAAATTTCTGTTGATATTGTGCTGTCATTGTTGCGATTGTCATTGTGCTGTTGTTACTAAGTTGCTGTTATCGTTGTGCTGTCGTGGCTGTCGATATCGTGCTGTCGCAAAGCTGCTGGTGTTGCGAAGCTGCTGGTGGCTGTTGTGCTGTTTTTGCTGTCATTGCTGTTGCGCTGTTGTGCTGTTGCGCTGTTGTGCTGATGTGCTGCCGTGTTGCTGTCATTGCTGTCTTTGCTGCCTTGCTGGTGGCGTGAGCTGCTGGTGCTGTTATCGTCGACGCTGCTGCGAGCTGTTGAGCTGAAGCCGTGTCGATGCTGTCTTCGTGTGCTGTCATCGTAAATAAGTTGCTGTCATTGTGCGAACTGCTGCCAAGTTGCTGTCTTTGTTATCGAAATTGTTCTCGAGCTGTTTTGAAGCGAAAAACAGCTCAAGTGAAGGTAAGTCGCTGCCCCCTTAGTATTGTAATCATGATTTAAATAATATTTGGACGTTAATGATGTCCGTTTGGATGGAAGGAAGCTCGTTAATAAAAGGAGTTAATTGGGACAGCTTTTTCGCGCTAGTTTCGAAACTTTCAAAGTAAGCCTCGAAAGGTACGTTATGAGTTATTTGATTCCGTCTCGATTAAATAATGATTGAGCTTGAGTTGAGGATAAATTGTGATGATAATATGTTTGGGAAATAGGATTTTTAGAACCTCGTTAGTGTGGAGGTTCGTTTGATTAAGCTTTGAAGTGTTTTCGAATGATTCTTTGATGTTGAAATTTACATTGCGAAGCCGTATAGGGGCTGTTATGTTAGGAAGGATAAGTTGTGATGTTTTGCTTTTCATTTTGAAACGGTTGGCATGAAAAAAAAAAATGGTTCGAAATGATATGCATTAGAATATTGGAAAATTATTGGAATATCGTTACAATGTTTTCAAGTGTTTCGATCTAGTTTTCTGTGTTTTTAAAAGGCGTTAGATTGCGAGTTAATGTCGAATGACTTATGATTACGATGCCATGTTGTCAAACGATATTTAAAGGAGATTCAAATAAATATTTATGACGGAACCAATTGAGAAATTTCATGAAAATTGGTTAGAGATGATCGCGTAAAGGAAAGGCGATGTGACTAAGTTTATAAGCTATTTAAGTGTGATTATGCGCGTTGTTTCGAGGTGATAACCATTGGAAGTTTTTAGGATGCATAATAGGAGAGCATATAGTTATAGAGCATTTTTGTAACGCTAGAAACTTACTAAATAGATTTTGCTATGTTTGTTTAATGAAAGGTCAAGGAGAACCCGGCGAACCGGATTCTCGACCCGAAAGTAAGAGTAAGGCTTAGGAGGAGCATTCGATTCAAGGATTGAATCATTTTTGAGGTCGGTATACACATTATCTTTAATTTTACTTGAAAGTGTTTTCATTGTGAAATGATTTTCATTAAATGGGATTGATATATCGTTTTAATACAATGCATTACAAACCTATTTGTCTATACTTGAATGAAAAATTGGAATTGATTTGTTATGAAAACCTTGGTACTAAAAATATATCGTTTTAATACAAAGCATTTACAAACGTATTTGACTATACTTGAAATGAAACGCGAAATTGATTTGTTATGAAATGAATTTCTTAAATGAGATTGTTAAGTGAATATTTTTAAATGATATTGTTATATCTTTTGAATATGATACATTTACAAATGTATTTTACTACACTTGAAATGAGATACGAAATTGATTCGTTAAGAAAATCTTGTTACAAAAATCAAAGTGAAAAATATGTGATACAAACGTTGTGATATAAATAGCCCTTGTAAACATAGATATCGATAAATGGAAATTGGTAATTGACATGTCAATAGGGAACTTAGCAGCTGCACCGTTTATTTACATTGATTCGTTATGGATTATGAGAGGCACTACGTGTCCGATCCTGAACAATTATGTGTTATGATATACGACCCGGTGGATAATCACCGAGCGGCCGTTGCCGGGGTCGACCGTTATTTCGGCGGATACTACCACGTGTCCGATGCCGGAAACCTATATACCAATACATGAGTATCGAATATATGTTTACTAAGGGGCACTGAGAAAAATGTGATAAGCGATGAAATGAAATTGTTACATGATATGAAATGTTCAATGTTTTGAAATATGTTGAACTCAAAAAAAATTGTGAATTCATATGTTTAAGTATTTTTATGCAGCTTACATATATTTATGTTTATGAATGATAAAGTTATAATGTTTTTTAATTATGAATGAAATTATATTTGAAATTTGAGAAATTAGATTATGTGTATACCACTAAGCGAATATGCTTAGCGCGTTAATTTACCGCGCGCAGGTTGAACATTTTGATTTCATTCCTAGACAGGGAAGTAGCTGATACGCGGAAGTTCAGATAGTCACCATCCACTCCATGCCTTTGGTAGATATAGATATATTGCATATGATCATGCATTTTTGGGATACATGTATATTTGTGTAAATTATTGTTTTCCACTTAATTATAACAAAGTTCTGTATAAAAGCATATCTATATTTCTTAAAAGCTTACTTTGGTTATGTATGCATATAAATATTTATGATATATTTGAGTAATGTAATGTTTGGAAAACGGACCGGAGGTCCGAAATGGAAATTCTGAAATTTATGTTTTAGAAATGTTAGAGTTTTATTTACAGGGAATGAATTTTGGATTTCAGAAAAACAGAGGAAACTCTGCCGAAATTATTTCAAAAAAAAAAAAAAAAAAAATTCCGCTATCTTGGTAATGAGTTTTATAATTGTGATAATAAGTTTTTAAAAAGGTAACAGAAACAGATTTATAAAGGAAAGTAACGTTCTCCGTTCTGGATTTTCGACCGTAACGGAAGTTGGGCGAAGGGCGTTACAGTTATACTAGCTCAATTGGTACCCACTTCTCTAAGAATTTGGTATTAAGCCCTAGGTGCCAGGTTCGAGAGGTGGGGGAGGCGAGAAAAATCCCCAGGGGAGGGAACAGTACCGATTGAGTGGCGATCTTGGGAGCCGGGATGCCACACATGCAACCAAAAGCTGAAGATCTATTGCTGCCAGACCATGGAGTGTTGCTGCCGTGTGGAGCTGAAGTGCTGAGTTGTTGGAGGCGTCAGCTTGCTGTCGCCGTGAACCTGCTGGTGTGAGTTTGCTGTCGCCGTGAAGCTGGTGGCATGAAGTTGCTACTGGTAAGGTGAGCTTGCTGTTGTTGTTGCTGAAATTTCTGTTGGCATTGTGCTGTCATTGTTGCGATTGTCGTTGTGCTGCTGCCGAGTTGCTGTCATTGTCATCGAAATTGTTCGCGAGCTGTTTTGAAGCAAAAAAACAGCTCAAACGAAGGTAAGTCGCTGCCCCGTTGGTATTGTAATCATAATTCGAATGATATTTGAACATTAATGATATTCATTTGGATTGAAGGAAGCTCGTAAATAAAAGGAGATAATTGGGACAGTTTTTCGCGCTAGTTTCGAATCTTTCAAAAGTAAGCTTCGAAAGGTACGTTATGAGTTATTTGATTTCGTTTCGTTGGATAATGAATAAGCTTGAATTGAGAATGAATTGTGATGATAATATGTTTGGAAAATAGGATTTTTAGAACCTCGTTAGTATGGAGGTTCGTTTGATTGAGCTTTGACGTGTTTGCGAATGATTTTTCGATGTTGAAATTTACGTTGCGAAGCTGTATAAGGGCTGTTGTGTTAGGAAGGATGAGCTATGATGTTTTGCTTTTCGTTTCGTAATGGTTGGCATGAAAAATGGTTCGCAATGATATACGTTAGAATATTGAAAAATTATTTGAATTTCACTAGATTGCTTTCAAACGTTCCGATAGAGTTTTTCCGTGATTTCCAAAGGTGTTAGTTCGCGATATAGTGTTGAATGGGTTGTGATTTGAGATGTCATGTTGTCAAATGATAATGGAATGTGATTCAAATAAATACCTATGACGGAAACAATTGAGAAATTTCATGATAATTTGTTAGAGATTAATCGCGTAAAGGAAAGACGATGTGACTAAGTTTATAAGCTATTTAAGTGTGATTATACGCGTTGTTTCGAGGTGATAACCACTGGAAGTTTTTAGGATGCATAATAGGAGAGCATATAGTTATAGAGCATTTTGTAATGCTAGAAACTTACTAAATAGATTTTGCTATGTTTGTTTAATGAAAGGTCAAGGAGAACCCGGCGAACCGGATTCTCGACCCGAAAGTAAGAGTAAGGCTTAGGAGGAGCATTCGATTCAAGGATTGAATCATTTTGAGGTCGGTATACACATTATCTTTAATTTTACTAGAAAGTGTTTTCATTGTGAAATGATTTTCATTAAATGAGATTGATATATCGTTTTAATACAATGCATTTACAAACCTATTTGTCTATACTTGAATGAAAAATTGGAATTGATTTGTTATGAAAACCTTGGTACTAAAAATATATCGTTTTAATACAAAGCATTTACAAACGTATTTGACTATACTTGAAATGAAACGCGAAATTGATTTGTTATGAAAATCTTGATACTAAAATCAAAGTGAAAAATATGTGATACAAACGTTGTAATATAAATAGCCCTTGTAAACATAGATATCGATAAATGGAAATTGGTAATTGACATGTCAATAGGGAACTTAGCAGCTGCACCGTTTATTTACATTGATTCGTTATGGATTATGAGAGGCACTACGTGTCCGATCTTGAACGATTATGTGTTATGATATACGACCCGGTGGATAATCACCGAGCAGCCGTTGCCGGGGTCGACCGTTATTTCGGCGGATACTACCACGTGTCCGATGCCGGAAACCCATATGCCAATACATGAGTATCGAATATATGTTTACTAAGGGGTACTGAGAAAAATGTGATAAGCGATGAAATGAAATTGTTACATGATATGAAATGTTTAATGTTTTGAAATATGTTGAACTCGAAAAAGTGTGAATCATATGTTTAAATATTTTTATGTAGCATATATATATCTATGTTTATGAATGGTAAAGTTATAATGCTTTTAATTACGAATGAAATTATATTTGAAATTTGAGAAATTAGATTATGTGTATACCACTAAGTGAATATGCTTAGCGCGTTAATTTACCGCGCGCAGGTTGAACATTTTGATTCCATTCCCAGACAGGGAAGTAGCTGTTACGCGGAAGTTCAGACAGTCACCATCCATCCTACACTTTTGGTAGTTATATATATTGATAACTTTATATTTATAGAGTTATTTTATCTTTTTAAATTTGAATTCTTGCTTAGTTCTTAATATTTTTATTATTATTAAGTAAATTATTTCATATTTCTTTTATTTTTATTTTCAGAATAAAATTGGTTAAAAATGCACATATGGACCCCACCAAGTAATATTGTTCAAGACAAGATCATCGCTACAAAATGAATATCATTCGCAGCAAGTTCATCGCCTCAAGAATTACTCGAGTCGGAGATCGCATAAAGAAATTATCGCGGTTTAAAGATAGGGTATTCTAGAAATAAATATTATGTCATGCTGATGTAAGAAATGATGTAATCAAAATTATGATGTAAGCAATGATGTAATAGAAGTTGACTTGACTGGGGTAGGTGAACGATGATGTAAGCAATGATGCAATTTGAAAGTTGACTTTGAATGGGGTAGGTGAAAGATGATGCAAGCGATGATGCAAAATGGTGGAAAATCAGGAAACTATGATGCAATCGATGATGCAATTGGAGGTGAATTTGGCCTATAAATAGGCCTTAGAATCACCATTCTAAGCATTCCATCACAAACCAAAACAATAAGTAGTTTAGAGAAAGAGAGAGAGAGCTTGGAGAGGAGGAGCAAAGCAGAGGAAGAAATTCTACGGTGAAGCTTCAATCCACTAAGTTTTCCTATCTCTTGTTATGTTTAATTTTCTAGTTTTTGTAAATTCTATTATGGAGTAGATTTGTTTTCTAAGGTTATGATGTAGCCTAACTTTGATGTTCCAACCCTTTGTTCAATTCAATTAATGATTTTATATCTTAGTTGGTGCATTTAATACTGTTCTTAATGCTTCTAAATAATTAGCCACTATTTAGTTGAATTGTTAATCATAATGATAGCGGAAGCTGATTTATGTGTCTAGTTCATTGTATTTAATGTCATAAATTGCATGTAGGATAGGAATATACCTGCATGGTTTGTGTAGTCTATAAAAGAGATCCATAAATCTTAATGAATCCTTTAATGTTTTGACTTGCATGGGAACATAGCAGTTAATCTTTATAGGGTATTTTCCTTAGACCTCGGGAGAGGCTATGTGAATAATTCAGGGAATCTCGACTAACAACTGGATAGTTAATTTTGGTTAAAAAGAACAAAGGGGAGGAATAGATTAGTTATGGTGAAATCATAATCTTAGAGTTTTTATTCATTGAATCAATTTTCATTTATTTTCAATTGCAATTAAATTTAATCATAGTTATCAACTCATTCACTCAAATTTCATCTACCAAATAAAAGTTGAGTTATTTTAATTTTGGGCATTAATTAACAACAATCCTCGTGGGACGATACTTTTCTCATTACTTTATTACTTGTTCGGCTCGTTCACTTGCGATTTTGCACAACATATATATATATATATTGCGTAGGATCATACATTTTGAAACATATGTATAATTATGTAAATTATCGTATTTCACTTATGTAAAAAGCTTATGTATATTTCTTTAAGCTTACTTTTGAATATATATGCATATAAATGTTTATGATATAATTGAGTAATGTAATGTTTGGAAAACGGACGGGAGGTCCGAATTGAAAATTCTGAAATTTATGTTTTAGAAATGTTAGAGTTTTATTTACAGGGAATGAATTTTGGATTTCAGAAAAACAGAGGAAACTCTGCCGAAATTATTTTAAAAAATATATATATATTTCCGCTATCTTGATAATAAGTTTTTAAAAAGGTAATAGAAACGGATTTATAACGAAAGTAACGTTCTCCGTTCTGGATTTTCGACCGTAACGGAAGTCGGGCGAAAGGCGTTACAGGTAGAATACCCTAAAGCGATGTAAGATTCCGCTTGGGAGTTGCGATGTAGGATTCCTTCTCTCCCTAAGGTATATTATGAGCTAGCTTACTACCTGTGCGATGTAGGATTCCGCTACTTAGTTACCGATCATATGGCCTTGCGATGTAGGATTCCGCTTTACCATATGTCTGGGTATACCATTTGGCGATTTAAGTATTGGTGGTTGATTTACTGTATTGTTATAAAGCGAATTCTTATTAATTTGTATACCACCATTTTAATTTACAAGTTTACGATATATATATATATTTTGAAATGATATAAGCTGTTGAATTTTGTTCCAGAATTATGTTTTATGAATATATTTAAAGTTAAGTGACTACTTTGAGACTGGATTTTATTTAGAATATTATAACTCTCACTGAGGTCATTATCTCACCCTATTATATATTTATAAAATCAAACTCTCCAGGTCAAGGTGCAGCTTTAGGTGCTACAGCTTCAGCCGCTGGAACTCCGACTCACGAATAACAAGACTTGGTTGCATTGTAATTGTTGTGCGTGTTTGTCTATGACTTTTGGGTTGTAAATATTAACACTTGAATTATATTAACTATATTTTGAAAGAATTGTAAACCTCTATATATGAATTCTAAACTATTTTAAATGATGTTTTAAATTCCACTTGATGCCTTTTTGTTTTAATTATTCGATTTGAATCTTACTTTGAAATCTTGATTGTATGAAAATATATTTAATCTTCCGTTTTTATATTAACCCTGGGTTACAAAAACTATTTGTATAGTTATCGGTCAAGTTATCAGGAAAAAGGCTTAGCTTCACGGGAGCCTCTTAGTTGGATCAAGTATCCTCTGGAGGTCCTCCGTGGAGTCGCCGGTCGTATTAGGATAAGGCGAACGGGGCCTGTCACTAAATACATCATAACACCAATAAAACACATGCATAAGCTAATGCCCTTTAACTAGACTCATAATTCCTCTACTTACTTCTACACTTTTTATTTTTCGATTCTAACCTTTTGGATGCTTTTCTAATATCAAATATGCTTGAATTATAATTCAAAAGAATAAAAATACAATGGGGTCACATGTCTCTTTATGGGCCATGACATGCACACACACCACACATTGGTTACATTTCATTTCTCTTTTGCAAAACTAGTAATTTCATATGATTTCCTAAACTATAATGGGCATGGTATCAAGCTCATATGGATCAATATTCAAATCAACATCAAATGCATCCAACCTCCTTCTAAAATCTTAATATACAATAAAATCAAATTTCATCATACAAACACACAAAACCACCAAAAATCATCACCAAACACACTAGTTTTAAAGTCAATTTTATTCCTCTTAATTTCCTTTCTATTTCTAAGCAAAAACTCATGGATTAAACATGATTTGGACTCAAAAATAACACCCAAACACCAGCATGTATGCAGGTCACGAAATCACCACAAAATCTCATCAAACAACCTCAAACTTTAAACAAAATAGAAAGGATAATATCACAAACCTAAAGGTACTGGTCATGGATTGCTTTCTCTCTACAGAAAAATCTTCTCAAGGATCCAACCGTTCAAATTCGTAGAATACTTCTGACGAATCTCCAGACCAAATTTGAGGTCGATCCAACAGTTAACGAAGGAGATGTGGCTCAATAAGCAAGACTGTCCTGGTTGTGCCCTGTTATCCAGCCAGCCCTGTTTCGAAAGCCATAACTCACCCTAGACACCTCTAATTGAAAATCAAACCGTTCAGAATTAAGAACCATGTGTGTTTAACAAACCCGACAAATTTTAGCTCAATAAAGGGTGGATGAAGGAGATATGGCGATTCTCTTAAAACTGTGCAAATAGCTCTCTACTTCAACACTTCACGGTTTCAGCCTGCTTTGACCGATCAAACACACCTCTCATCCTCTCTTGCACTTGACTTATATATTAACACTTCCAAATGTCTAAATTGGCCTTCAACTAACTTAAAAATCACTAAAATGCTATTAGTTGCAAATTTAAAACATTTAATTGGTCCATCTATCAACTAATTATTCCACTAACCAATCACTCCACTTTTAATTTAATTTTAACTTATCATCTTACTTTTTGACTTTAAATGTGCCACAATACCATTGGTCCTCACATGAGCACATGGATTGTGCTTCTTGGATAGTTATCTTCTAGTATATCCTTCAATAATTTATTAACTTAAATTTTTTATCCTCATTCAACACAAAAATATTTCAAAAATATTTCATGATTATCCTATCGCCAGATTGATTATACAATACTCAAATGGAATATCTTAACCTTTAATCCCATGTTTCGAAAAAACTTTTAATTGGGTTTAAACTCATTAAAACCTATTAATCTCTCAAAAGGGTAATATTATAACTGTCTTCGGATCGCTTAAAAGTTACTTAAATGATCTTCTTTTTGATCCATTTCTATTTCTCTATAATCTTCTGCTATTTTCGGACATTTTCGACCCTTAAGGTCTATTTTCAAAAATTCTACTATTCATCCAGAAATTTTCGTCCAAAAACATACTATTTCCCGAAAGTTTTCGTTTTGCACCGAATCTCAATTCATGACCTTGGACAATATAACCGAGTCCAAATTCAATCTTAAACACTAATTTCGGTTGTTTTTTTTTTTTGAAAAAAATACTATTCATTTCAGATCCGGATACTATTCACTAAGAATTCTCATTTCTTCCTGAAATGATACTGAGAACTTCATAAACATAATTGAATCATGGACAGGCCTTTAGTACTCTTTCTGGACTGTTTATCCACTGTCCTAATCACGGAATGGAATTTCGATGACATTAGGATCAGGGTCTATCACTTTTGCTTGAAAAGAGAAAATATTTCGATTACAAACCGTAAACGACAAGACAAAATGATTACAAGTTAAACCAATATGCTCTCATGCTAAATTAACGTAAAAGTTTCAAGCATAAGTTTAAACATTGGAAATAATTTTAATTATTTTTGGTTTACCCTGATATTAGCTACGTCTTAAAATCCCTTGAGAACGGAGACCCAAGATAAGGGCCCGTATAAACTATAAGGGCTTATAATCCCATGAGGGTAGAGATCCAAGAAGGGGCTCATATAAACTATAAAGGCTTACAATCCCTTGAGGGCGACGACCTAGGAAAGGGGCCCGCATACATTGTAAGGGCGTACAATCCCTTGAGGGCAGAAACCCAACAAAGGGGCCCGAATAAATCGTAAGAGCCTAAAATCCCTTGAGGGCGACGACCTAAGAAAGGAGCTTAAAACAGGTATTATGATCATTAAACTTTGGATTTACCTCGTAAGGCAATTTAAAGAAAAAGAATGTACGTCATTAGATATGTAATTTAGAAAAGAAGAAAAATTCCATTTTATGGAAGTTTCGAGTATAACATTTATATGCATTATGCTAGCTTTATAGCTTTAATGGAAAGAATTAATTATTAAGTTTTCTAACCTCTGTTAGAAAATATTTATATGTTTAAAAGTAATTATTTCAGTTTATAAAAGTTAATCACTGAGTTATACTCACCGCTTCTTTTCATGTTTTATAAAATCCTCTCCAGGTGTAGGTCCGAGCAAAGTAGCAGAAGAATCTTCGTCGGACGTGCAGGCGAGTTAGAAACGTGACACTGCTGCACTAGTTTTCAAACTTATCATGTATCGCATTTACTCCTTTCAAACTTATCACATGTTTGTAAATATTATTTTGGATAACAAATTTAATACAACTTTTAGTAATGATGTTTTAAGATTTTAATTAAGTTCGATTTTTATATAATTGAAATTGAAAGCATGTTTGTGGTTGTTTGTGGAAAAATGAAAAAAAGCCTGAGGCCCAATAGTTGTGAATTTATTGATTTTGTAATGTACGGATTTTGTGAGATTTTACAAAGTGAAAATCATCAAAAAATAGTTGTTGTACTGCCGGATTTTCGTAAAACCTATTTTCATAAATTGATTTCAAAAAGAAAAATTTTCACCTATTTTCATAACTGAAAGATATTTCTAAAAAGATCATAAAAGTTTTTCAACGAAGAAAAAAGGCTTAGCTTTGTAGAAACTTTCCAGTCGGAGCAGATTCCGACTGGAAGACCACTGTGGGGTGCCGGGCAAGTTGCCTAACTAGTTAAGATAAAGGGGCCTATCACATGTAAACCTATAAAAGCCTAACCTAAAAACTTACTTATTTCTTCACTTTTCTTGCTCAAATTCATCATTTCACACTCCTGAATACTTTTAATAAAGGCAAGAGGAAGAGATGATGAAGTATCACACCTAGATCACTTTGAATGACTCATGGCAGCTCAATTTCTTCTTCTTCCTTTCGGTCGACCGAACAGCATAAAGATAGGGCTGAAATCTGGTTTCATTTCAGCTATGGCAGCATACTTATGTCTCATTTAATAGTGTTAAAAGACTTAAATGCCCATTGACCCTCCTTTAATTACAAAACTCAATTATTACATGTGTCACAAATTGATTTGCTCTCTTTAATGACTCACAAATCCATTTACCATTAATATAATCAAACTTAACCCTGAAAAAGCATATGAGTGATCTTTTATATGAGTCACACTACCGCTAATTGATATTTTTATACCAAAATTTTCATTTTGTCTTTTATTGCATTAAATTCACATTTTTGCGTAAATAAATTTAAAAATATTCTATGGTCATTAAATCAATGAATGGACCAATGTATACCCTAATTAGATATAAAATCTCTCAATTGCATACTTGAAAAAATTTAAATAGATGTAAAATCATTAATACCCATTATTTTTCAAAAAGGATATTTTTACCCAATAAACTTTGAATTACTTAAAAGTTATTCAAATGAACTCATTTTCGATCTAATTTTGTTTCTTTTAACTCTAATATTTATTCTGAAACTTTTGATTTGTGGAGTCTGCTTTCCAAATGACAAGCTCCGTTTCTACACATTCTTTTTCGTACAGATAGCAACCCGCTGACAACCCCACGGTGGCCCTCCAGCCGATATCTGATTCTACTAATGTAAAACCCAAAATCCTCATCGTTGATGAGCGAATTATTTTTCTGATTTGATCGTATTTCAATCGGAAAAATATAATTTTCAAGTCCGAAATTGTTGGGAATAAGTATTTTCGAGTAATAAAATTAATTTCGAGAGCATGAGGACGGATTCGAAATAATAAATAACTAAGTAATCCAGGAAACGAAATCAAGTCATAAGCGGATTCCCGGACGGACGGACGAAATCGGATTCGAACTTGAAAATGGAATGGGAGAATGCATTGGAAAAGATAAGTGAGACAATTGCATGTGTGCCACGTGTAAGGCATGCAATATATGTTTGAGACAAATGGCAAAGTGGAAAGGAAAGGTGTGACAAGTGGCAGCTTTGAATTATTTAATTAAAATGAAAGCAAACAAAAGGCATTCATGTTTCTTTCGGTCACCATTTGAAGTTTTAATCAAAAGATAGAGAGATAGAGAGAAGTGAGAGCAAATATTTCAGACCGTGAGGGGAAAGAGAAACCAGAACGAGAAGCAAGGGTCGGTCTCCATCTCTCAAGCTCAGCCGAAAGCCAATGTTAGATTAAAAGAATGTGAGCCGAGAGTGAGTGATTTAGAGTAAGAGAGTGATCGAGAGAGTTCAGTCAGCATCCAAATGCCGAGAGCTGTCTGGTTGCATGTGAGTGTTTCGACCAGATCTGAGAGCTTATGTGCATGTGCTGTCCAAGCCATCAGTCCAAGTGAGTAGATCAGAGCTAAGAAAAGGGGAGTTGCGACCTCCCATAACAGTACTGTTGAGTGGGACCGAGACCCGAGGTTGATACGACGGTGAGGGACCCCACAATAAAAGGCGCCTTTTATTGTGGGGTCTGGGATTTGCCTATACTGGGTCCCTCGGGCTACCCCAGGTTTGCCCCTCTCACCCACTCACTAGGTACTGTTCCCTCCCCTAGGGACTTTCTTTCGCCTCCCCCACCTCTCGAACCTGGCACCAGGGGCTTAATACCAAATTCTTAGAGAAGTGGGTACCAATTGAGCTCAATTGGTACCCACTTCTCTAAGAATTTGGTATTAAGCCCCTGGTGCCAGGTTCGAGAGGTGGGGGAGGCGAAAGAAAGTCCCTAGGGGAGGGAACAGTACCTAGTGAGTGGGTGAGAGGGGCAAACCTGGGGTAGCCCGAGGGACCCAGTATAGGCAAATCCCAGACCCCACAATAAAATAAGGAAAGGTGGATCTAGGCCGTGAAGTGAAGAGCAGCAAGGAGAGTGAGCTGCTGGCGTGAAGTGAAGCTGTCGTTGCTGTGCGTGGGCTGTTGCTGCCGAGCTGGAAGTGTTTTGCTGCTGGCGTTTGGGGGTTGCTGTTACCTGGTGGGTGCTGCCATGAGCTGAAGCTGCTGGTGGCGTGAGGCTGCTGACGAGAGGTTACTGCTGCCGGCGCGAGGATGCTGGTGCTGCTGTGACCGCGTGAGCTGCTGTAAACGCTATCCTTGCTGCTGCCTTGAGAGGAGTTGCTGCCAGATCGTGGAAGCTGCTGCCGTGTCCAGTTGTTACTGTCGAGAGGTGGAGTGTTGCTGCCGAGAGCCATTTGAGGAAGACATCAAAGCATGGAAGCTTGAGAGTGGTGTGTGAGAGTGCAGCCCAAAGACTGAGAGTTTAAGTGAAGGAGAAGCAAGGGGAGAAGGCTGCTGTGGTGCCGTGTGACAAGCTTCAAAGTGCAGTTTTTGCTAGTGCATGCAAGGAGGAAGAAGGTTGCTTGCTGCTGTGAGTTCTGCTGGACGTCAATCTACTGTCAAGGAAGTTTGGGTGCTGTTTTTGAAGAAAATCAGCACATGCAAGGGGCTGTTATAGGTTCCATTAATTATCGGATAACGGACAGCTCTTTGCGTGTAAGTTTCGATGCGTGTCGATGGTTATTTGTGAGGTAAGTTTGTGTTTTAAGATTTTCATTTTTGTTAGAAGTGTTTAGGTGGTCATATTGAATGAAAATAGTGATGATATTATGTTTGGGCTTAGGATTGAGAACCTCGTTAGTGCGGAGGTTCGTTTGATTTGTTTCGTTATGTTGGCGATTGATTGTCGATGTTGAAAGTTCGTGAATTATTCGTTGTATGGGCTGTTATGTTATGATAAAAGGGCTGTCATGTAGTGCTTTTATTTCCAAGTTTGTTATCATGAAAGAGGATGCTTTTTAGTGTATTTTAAAGTGTCGAAATATCGTTCGGGTGTTGATAAATTGTTCTCAAGCGATTCGGTTAAGTTTTCCTCGATTGCAAATGGTTTTAGTTTATGATTTTTAGTTGTCGATTAGGCAAGTATGTTTGATGTCAACTTGATTCCTTGAGATGTGTTTAAGCCCATTATAGTGTTAAGTCAATGTTAGGAAAGTTTGAGATACGTTTATGTTAGTCGGATAGTTTTAGTTTCGCGCGAAATCGTTAAATTGTCAAATTTGGAGTTGAATCGGAAAAATGTATATTTGTTAAGCTTGCTGCCATATTTTTCTCGTTTACGCTTTATGATGTTTAAATCTTTATTTGCCTTGATCTAAGTTAAGTCGTGAGTAATATGGTCGGTAAGTTTATTTGGAAATGAAGGAATCGCGCGAAACGTTAAAGGTGATTAGTCGCGATAGTTAGTTAAAATCGCGTAAATTTTATGTTGTTCGTTTAGGTTCGCTTATTCTCTTCGTTGAATTCATTAGATTATGGCTTCGATGATGTTGCTTTAGATTCGATTAGCGTAGTTCCAGCATGCTTATGTTAGAATGTTATCATATTTAGGCAGCGATAAGGCGAAGGGAAAGCGAAATTGAAGAAGTTGCGCGAGGTAGAAAATCCGGTCTTTTCCGTGAGTTAGGAATCGGTGAGTGTAAATTGTTTTATGAAATGATTATTGCACTATGATTTCTATATGATTTTTATGCTTTCATGAAAGATTTAAACGTTTTAATATTTAAATGAATTTATATGAATGCTATATGCTTTACAGGAATGTTATACGTTTCGAAATGTTTTTATATCTGTATTTAAAGTAATATTGATCGTATAATTTATTATTGAAATGTGCTTTTATGTTTCGTTTTATAAGCGAAGGAATATGTTTTACAAGTATTATTTTAGCATGATAATGTATTTCAAAACCAATGGCCACCCATCCCCATTATGAATGAATTATGACTGTTATGCGGCCGAAGTGCCTTATTGCGCGTATGGCATGTCTGTCAGGGAAAGTCCACTAACTATGGGGGGGATCGAGTCTGTCATGTCGCCCTCTACGCGTATATAAGGTACTATCATGAATGATGCCCTATGTGCAGCGAGGTAACATACCGCGGCATAGTGGTTATGAATGAGATTGCACGTCCCCACCACCGGTGACTCAAGACCGGGCGGTGATCATGATTTTCTCGGGTCCCATTGGATATATGTTTTATGACTGAGGATTGATTTATGATTTTATGAGTTTATTTATGAACTTATGATTATGTTATGAATAAATTTTATGATGCTTATAATCTTGTATATTGTTTTCAAGCAATTGTTTATAAAATGATTTTGTAACATCATGAAATTCATGTTTACATAAATTGTTTCGGAACTCGAATTCTTTCAAAAGATTTTTGAAAGGGTATTAAAGAAAACCTATTTAGAACTGCATAACACTCACTGAGCCTTTTTAGCTCATTATTTTCTTGTTTATTTGTTTTAAAAAAAAAACTCCCCAGGCGCAGGTTCGAGTCCTCCAGGCGGCAGATCTCCAGCTCAAGAGTAGGCAAGTTTATCAGGCGACCGAAACTGTGAAATCAAAGTAAATTTTTGATGTATAATGGATTTTAATGTGATGTAAATATTTAAGTTTTATAACTTTAATTACGTTATCATGCATGTGGAATGTTTTCTTTTAAGTTGAAATGGTTTTAGTTTTTAAAGACTCGAATTGCATTGAAATGTGGATTTTACGATGGACCTGAGGTCCTATTTGGAAGTGGAAATGAATGTATGCATTTTGAAATATTATTAATTGTTTTACAGGTGTTTTGAAAAAGTTGAAAATGTCGGAAAATCAGCCGTTGTGCTGTCGAAAAATTTTCACCCTAAATTTTTACATATTAAGAAATGAAACTGTTTTACGGCTTAACTTCACGGAGTCCTTTTAAGTCACCTGCATGAAGACTGTAAGGATTTTGTGGGGTGCCGGGAGGGCTCCGCTCGGATCTCTTCAAGGGATATCCGGGTCGGGTCCTTTCAGGTGGTATCAGAGCTGAGGTTTTGAAAGGTTGTTTGAAAAATTCAAAAGGTTGTTTTAGAAACGAAAAGAAAACTTACTTCCAAAAATGATTTGATATTTTTCTAAAATTTCTTAAATTCTTTCGATATTTTTCTAGAATCAAATGTATTACATGAAAATACAAGTTTAAATTTCACAGAAGATGTGTCATCGAAGCCTGCCTACTGGGAAAGCTGCCGCAGAGACTCCTGCACCATTTAGCGGAGTAAATGGGTGATAATCGATATCCTGATTATAGATAACTTGGAGTTCTTGAGTGATATGAATATTGTAAGCTTATTGATTTCATGTAAGTTGATTTAAGTTCAATCCTATGATTTCATGGAATGTGTTTGAGGTTATATAATGGTTTTATAGTATTTGATATTTTAGATATATAAGAATTTTAGGTTCGCCAGATTTGCAACTGAATTTCGAGTTAGTAAATGGAATTCTGACATAATTAAATGAGAATCAAAGTGAATGTGTTACAGTATTGGTGAAATAGGACATGATTTTGGATAGTACATGAGCTCTAATGAGATATATGAATAGTCATTATAGATATCCTGAATTTAAAGTTGGCAATAGAGTATTTCCTAGGATCATATGCGCTAAAGTATATCCTCTTTTTTTTGAATAAGCTGATCTTTTGAAATTTCGAGGACGAAATTTTTATAAGGAGGGGTGATTTGTAAAACCCAAAATCCTCATCGTTGATGAGCGAATTATTTTTCTGATTTGATCGTATTTCAATCGGAAAAATATAATTTTCAAGTCCGAAATTATTGGGAATAAGTATTTTCGAGTAATAAAATTAATTTCGAGAGCATGAGGACGGATTCGAAATAATAAATAACTAAGTAATCCAGGAAACGAAATCAAGTCATAAGCGGATTCCCGGACGGACGGACGAAATCGGATTCGAACTTGAAAATGGAATGGGAGAATGCATTGGAAAAGATAAGTGAGACAATTGCATGTGTGCCACGTGTAAGGCATGCAATATATGTTTGAGACAAATGGCAAAGTGGAAAGGAAAGGTGTGACAAGTGGCAGCTTTGAATTATTTAATTAAAATGAAAGCAAACAAAAGGCATTCATGTTTCTTTCGGTCACCATTTGATGTTTTAATCAAAAGATAGAGAGATAGAGAGAAGTGAGAGCAAATATTTCAGACCGTGAGGGGAAAGAGAAACCAGAACGAGAAGCAAGGGTCGGTCTCCATCTCTCAAGCTCAGCCGAAAGCCAATGTTAGATTAAAAGAATGTGAGCCGAGAGTGAGTGATTTAGAGTAAGAGAGTGATCGAGAGAGTTCAGTCAGCATCCAAATGCCGAGAGCTGTCTGGTTGCATGTGAGTGTTTCGACCAGATCTGAGAGCTTATGTGCATGTGCTGTCCAAGCCATCAGTCCAAGTGAGTAGATCAGAGCTAAGAAAAGGGGAGTTGCGACCTCCCATAACAGTACCGTTGAGTGGGACCGAGACCCGAGGTTGATACGACGGTGAGGGACCCCACAATAAAAGGCGCCTTTTATTGTGGGGTCTGGGATTTGCCTATACTGGGTCCCTCGGGCTACCCCAGGTTTGCCCCTCTCACCCACTCACTAGGTACTGTTCCCTCCCCTAGGGACTTTCTTTCGCCTCCCCCACCTCTCGAACCTGGCACCAGGGGCTTAATACCAAATTCTTAGAGAAGTGGGTACCAATTGAGCTCAATTGGTACCCACTTCTCTAAGAATTTGGTATTAAGCCCCTGGTGCCAGGTTCGAGAGGTGGGGGAGGCGAAAGAAAGTCCCTAGGGGAGGGAACAGTACCTAGTGAGTGGGTGAGAGGGGCAAACCTGGGGTAGCCCGAGGGACCCAGTATAGGCAAATCCCAGACCCCACAACTAAAAGGTTCCTGTAAAGCTAAGTCGTTTTCCTTTATTTAAAAACTTTACTTTTTCTTTTAGAAATCTCTTTTCTAACGGAAATGGGAGGAATTTTTTTGTTTTAATCATATGATTACAAAATAGTTTTATAAGATTTTAGATAGCATAATGGTTGTTTTTCTGAAATTGTGACCTCGCAAATTTTGTATGAAATTTATACACTTCTAATATCGAACAATTTCTCCAAACTTCGAGGCCTCAAGCCCTCATTTTCTCAATCCACATGTAGCCACAAACATATTATCAATTTCAAAGATAAATTAAAATATATTTACATATAATGAATATATTCATTTATATATTTTTCGAGATCATAAGAAAGTTATACAATCATTTGTATACAAATTTTTTAAAAATGTCCAAAATATGTTTATACAATCACAGCAGGACACACAACTCGATGGGTCTAATTTTAGGCTGGAGTCCCTATTACCGATGTACCTGTCCTTGAATCTACCCCCGGGGAGGTTTTGTTTATAAAACAATAAAATAACATGTAAGTTACACGAGCCCAGTAAGTGTCATAAGTTTTAATTTCAAATTTAACTTTATAAATTGAACCGCCCCTAAGTTTTAAAACATTTTATAACCTTTAATCCTTGTAATACCAAAAATTGATTTTTCTCGAAAAACCATATTTCAAACAATTGCATGAATAAACAATTTTCATAATATAATTTAATTACATTTAAAACTGAATAATAAAACCATATGCTATATGCTTTCAGTTTTCCGCTATAACATATAAACAGTGGTGACGATACAGTTTTTCAAAAAATATCTGAGTAAAGTAAGCCAACCACTGTCGGTCCGTATCATATGGTATCCTAGGTATGAAGCGGAAGTTTATCTCGCTCGGCCACCCTAAAATTATTCCCTCATTCAGACCATTTATTCGATTTTACGTAGCGAAATTTTTTTCTCGCTACGAAGCAGTATTTTTCCTTGCTTAGATGGAAGCTAGCTAATAATATATCATATACGTGCTTTGGGCAACACACTAAACTGGACTAACTGATACAGTCTCTCCCTGTTGGTTTTCTCTCGCTGTTAGTGACAGACACTCCCGACACTACCAATGCACGCTTAAGGTACTCAACCTCAACTTGAGATATCTTTGTAATATATCTAAGTCATACTGTAGGTTCATAAATATTTTTTTTAACAACTATTTTTCATCATAAAATAAATCTTTCATATAAACTTTTCAATTTTATGAAATCCATGCAAAACTTTTTCATATGAGATTCATTTAGTTTAAAATCAATTTTTTTCACATGTCATAGCATAAATTGTGATCATATCATATAAAAATATTTCCAAAGACATTCACGGTAATACACGCTTTGGGGTTTCTTTGATTTCGAGTTACCTATATATTTGCACATTTCACATTTAGGTGATGTTATAACCGGATTCAATCATAGACATATATATATATTTGCGCATTTCACATTTAGGTGATGTTATAACCGAATTCAATCATAGACATTTATATATATATATATATATATATATTCATTGATGTAAACAAGCATTTAACTATAAAGAGATTTCAGACACTCTTAATTCAAGTTGTAATGACTTCATTCATTTACATATGCTTTCCTTTTGAATATCTCAACATCCATGCATGCTAGACATTATAATTGGAGTTTAATTTCTACATCAACACATTAAACAACTTTTTGCACTATTTTAGCCCATCTTGGCCGAATATGCACCACCTTTCAAACCATTAATCTTCTTATCAGAACCACATTCCAATACATGCAATATGGTGTAGAATTAATTTAAACTCATACAACATCACACTTAAACAAAGTTTCTGGTTTTGGCCGTAACATACACCCTTTAATATCCAATTGAATTCTTTTCAATTCCATGTCAAATTCATCACTAAAGCAGCCCATAAATCCATCCAAAGCAATCAAAACAATTATCCATCACACCAAATCTCTCTTGGTCGAGTACATATGATGCGAACCCCGTATATAAAGAAACGACACCCACAACCATATTGAAACACAACCCCAAGAAAGATTAAAACAGATTTATAAAAATAAGAAATTTTGACCCATTGATTATTTGTCAATCAAGAACCAAAGTTATAAAGAACTTTGACCCAATGATTAGAACTCAATCAAGAACCAAAATTATAAAAGAAGGATATTGACGCCACTCCCAAGACATAGATGAGAAGGTTGGAGATAAGTCATGGTTTGATCGCCACAAGCAAAGCTTGATAAGATCACATGTTCACAAAGAACAAGAGAGAAAATTCACTCTCTCAATAAAACATAAGCAGCTGCCTCTTCATTCATCTTGTTATTTTAGGGTTATAAGGCTTTTTATAAGCAAATAAACATAGCATAACAAGAAACCCTAGCCCCCTAACAATTGGGCTAACTAAATATATTCATGGGCTTAAATTAAATATCTCAGCCCAAATAACATTAATTAAAATAAAATAAACTAACTTAATTTAAAACCCATTACAATTAAAAATAAACTCAGCCCAATCTATTTAAAGCCCAATTAACTCAAGTTTGCCTCCAATTAGCTCTCAAAGCCTCCAAGATTAAGCCCAATAACCTTCAAGATCAGTGATTTTAAACTTGAACAATGTTTTGAAGCCTTGGTGACTCCTCCAAATCGTCCAAATTTGTTTGCTTGCTTGGATCCCGTCATTCCCTCTTTCCTCAAGACGATTTGTCCTCAAATCGTGACTCATCTTCATTGTTGTTCGATGATTTGATTGACACCTGAAAAGAATGTTAGGGAAATAACCTCATAAAACTCTTTGTGTTTCACTCCAGTCACTCCTCATGTGTTTATCACTCGGCACTCTTGATTTAACTCAATACTCTCTTATGTGTCTCACTACCTTTTTTTTTTTTTAAAAAAAAAAATACATTCAGAATGCTCACTACCCTATTTGAAACCAACACTCTTTTTCACAACCTCAGTTAGTGATGCCGCTATAGTGCTAAAATCCTTAACAAATCTCCTATAAAAACTAGTCAACCTGTAACGCCCTTCATCCAACTTCCGTTACGGTCGAAAATGATGAACGGAGAACGTTACTTTCTTAATAAATTCGTTTTTGTTACTTTTGAAAAACTATTATCATTCTAAGGGTCGTTACCAATAGAGGAAATTTTTTTTTTTTCTAACATAAATCCGACAGAGTTTCCTCTGTTTTTCTGAAATCCAAAATCTGTTTCCTGTAATTAAAGCTTTAACATTTCTAAAACATAAATTTCAGGATTCCCAATTCGGACCTCCCGTCCGTTTCCAAACATTTCATTACTCAATATATCATAAACATTTATATGCATACATATTCAAAAGTAAGCTTTTAATAAATATACATAACCTTTTTACATAAGTGAAATACAATAATTTACATAAATATACATATGTTTCAAAATGCATGATCATATGCAATATATCTATATATCTATCAAAAGTGTAGAATGGATGGCGACTATCTGAGCTTCCGCGTACAAGCTATTTCCCCTGCTTGGGAATGGAGTCAAAAGGTTCAACCTGCGCGGTAAATTAATGCGTTAAGCATAATTGCTTAATAGGTATACACATAATCAAATTTCTCAATTTCAAAAGTAATTTCATTCGTAACTAAAAGCATTCTAACTTTAATATTCATAAATATATATATACATTGCATAAAAATACTTAAACATATAGTTCACAATTTTTTTCAAGTTCAACATATTTCAAAGCATTGAACATTTCATTTCATATCCCATTTTCATTTCATTGCTTATAACATTTTTCAGTGCCCTTAGTAAACATATATTTGATACTCATGTATTGGTATATGGGTTTCCGGCATCGGACAAACGGTAGTTATCCACTGGAATAACGGTCGACCCCGGCATCGGCCGCTCGGTGATTATCCACTGGGTCGTATATCATAACACATAATCGTTCAGGATCGGACACGTGGTGCCGCTCATAATCCATAACGAATCAATTTAGTGTATGTAAATAAACGGTGCAGCTGCTAAGTTCCCTATTGACATGTCAATTACCAATTTTCATTTATCGATATCTAAGTTTACAAGGGCTTTTCACAACATAACGTTTATATCACATTTTTCCTTTGATTTTAGTATCAAGATTTTCATAGCAAATCAATTTCGCGTTTCATTTCAAGTATAATCAAATACGTTTGTAAATGCATTATATTGAAATATATAACAATCTCATTTAAGAAATTCACATAACAATCTCATTTAAGAAATTCATTTCACAACGAAAACACTTTCAAATAAACTTTAAAGATAATGTGTATACCGACCTCAAAAAAATGATTCAATCTTTGAATCGAATGCTCCCCTTTATTCTCTAATCGAGAATCCGGTTCGCCGGGTTCTCCTTGACCTTTCATTAAAATAAACATAGAAAAAGTTTATTTAACAAATTTCTAGCGTTACATAAAGCGCTATAACTATATGCTCTCCTATAATGCATCCTAAAAACTTCAAATGGATATCACTTCAAAATAGCTCATAATATCCTTTTATGACTGTCTTTATCGTATTGAAAATAATCTCAAAACAACCCATTAAAATAGCTTATGACAGCCCAACAATCAATACGAAAAATAGCATTCCAAGAACTCAAAACAGCACGAAAAACGTTCTAAAAACAGCATGCTACTCCTCAATTTGATACCCCATAACTAGCATATTTATAGCTCATATAATAATACCTTAACGGCTCATTCGAATAACACGAAAACAACCTTTGAACACTTCAATAACAGTCCTTAAACATGTCAAAAACTGCACACAATTTCCATAAAAACTGCATGTCCAAAACAGCCCATAAATTGTCGCATCGACTTTCAGTTACGCGAATTAACTCTAATAAACCATCATGAAATCTTTCAATCATTTTCATCCTAGATATTTATTTGACTCACATTCATATATCGTTTAACAATATGGCATTTTAATCACAACTCATTCGACACTAAATTGCAAACTAACGCCTTTCGAAATCACAGAAAACTTGATCGAAACACTTGAAAACAATCTAGCGATATTCAAATAACTTTTCAATACTCTAAAGCATATCGATGCGAATCATTTTTCATGCCGGCAATTTTAAAACGAAAAGCGAAACATAACAGCCCATACTTTCCAAACATAACAGCCCATACTTTCCAAACATAACGGCCCATACTTTCCAAACATAACAGCCCCTATACAGATTTCGCAACGTAAATTTCAATGTCAAAATTCATCTGCAAACATATCGAACCAATATCAAACGAACCCCCGCACTAACAAGGTTCTAAATCCTATATCCCAATCATGACAACATCCATTTATTCCATAACTCAATCCTAAATATTTTCCAACAAAAATGAAATCAATAAAAACTCAACATACCGCTTGAAAGTCACTTCGAAACTTCGAAAACTTCTCGCGAAGGTACTGCCCTTAAACCTCTCCTTTAATTCCTTCAATCCAAAATTGACATGCAAGCTTTAAAATTCACTCAAAACATCTCAACAAAGCTAATGGGACAGCGCTTACCCCGTCAAATGGGCTGAATCTATTCAGAAACAGTTTCGAGACGTCCAAAACAGCAAGTTATTTTTTGTTTTCAGCTCCTAACAGCTTGCTCTTCTCCCTCTCTTTCCAATGACTTGCTGCATGCATTACCTTTCCTCAAAACTACACTTAAAACCTTCAATTAAACTATTATTTGACATCCCAAAACTGCATTCAAACAAAACCCAACAGCCACTTACTTTAAGTGCAGGTCACAGCAGTTTGGATGTCACATTCGGCAGCGACAACAACCCATGGCAGCGACAGCAACTCAAGGCAGCATCTCCTCCAGGCCTGGCAGCAGCACCACGGCAGCAACAACACCAACCCTCGACAGCAACAGCACCTTCATCACGCCAGCAACAGCAGCAGACCACGGCAGCAGCAGATTTACGCCAACAGCAGCGGCTTCAGCTCTCTGCAGCAACACTCCACGGTCTGGCAGCAGCTACAGCAACAGCTCCTACGGCAGCAGCTCTCGTCCACGGCAGCAGCAGTAGGTTGCGGTCTGGCGCAGTAATTCCAGCGTTCGGCAGCGACAGCACCTGGCAGCAGCTCTCACAGTCTAGCAGCAGCAACAGGTCACGGCAACAGCTCCCCCATGGCTTGACAGCAGTTGATTGCCCTTCCTAGCTTGCATGCAAGATCAGATTGTCCATCTGGATGCTTGGACAGCACATGCATGTGCTGGATCTCCTTCACCAGCTCACACTCAACATCCAACAGCTCACAGTTCAGCTTGCATTTCCTCCATCACTCTCCAGCTCTCTCTTACGTCTCTCTCAACATGCACGAGGATGAGCTCTCGGTTTGGGTAGCTGGAAAAAGAACAGGATGGAGGTTCTCAGCTTTCATGAGAGAGGACCGAATGGGATGAGTTTTCTCTCTTAAGATTTTGCTTAACCGAATGTCAATTTATCTCTTTTTGGCTCTCGGTTCAGTTAAAAGACAATTGGGTGACCAAATATGGGCTTTACTTGAGCTGTTCTCCCTTAAAAAATCTCTCTTTCCTTGCTACCTCTTGTTTGCTTCACTTTTGCTTTCACTTCGGTTTTGCTTGCTAAACACAATGGTGGCCAAGTGACTTATATTGGACCGAGAATGCTTGAATTTTTTTTTTCAAGTCTTGCTTTTCACTTTTAATATACATTTATTTTGTCTCCAATTGGACACTTGTCATGCAAGTATTAAATCTCAAGCCACTTGTCTTTCCATGCACGATCTCCCATGCATCAACTTTAATGCATTCATTTCACGTTTTACTGATTTCGCTTTTCGCTCGGATTCGCTTCTAGTTCGCCTGAAAATTTATATAAAAAAAAAATCAAATTTCATAAACGGAAACTTCATTAGATTCAGAATAAATATTTGAATCCGGACGCTCTAATTTATTTTATGAGATTGGATTAAATAATTATCCCCGGACCCGTCTGGAGAATTTTATAAAAATTCAATTACTCATCCGAATCCGAACGGATAATTATTTACATCATCCCTTAATATATAATCAATATTTAATAAATTATATAGACACCGAAACAGCATGTTACACAACCCATGAAAGCTACGGACTTCACTAACATTCCTAGGTCTAGGCCACTCTCTAATAGCCTTAACTTTCTCCTCATCTACTTCTATCCCTTTTGACGTAACGACATAACCCAAAAACACAATCTTATCCGTGCAAAAGGAACACTTTTTCAAATTAGCATACAACTTTTCTTTCCTTAACACATCAAGCACATAATGTAAATGCCTAACATGTTCATCTATGCTCTTGCTATACACTAATATGTCATCAAAGTAGACCATAACAAATTTTCCAATGAAAGAACGCAAAACATGATTCATTAATCTCATGAAAGTACTAGGTGCATTAGTTAAACCAAAAGGCATGACCAATCACTTATACAAACCATGTTTCGTTTTAAATGCAATTTTCCATTCATCTCCTTCTCTCATTCTAATTTGATGATATCCACTTTTAAGATCAATCTTAGAAAACATAAAAGATCCATGCAACTCATCTAACATGTCATCTAATCTAGGTATGGGATGTCGATACTTAACTGTAATTTTGTTGACAGCTCTACAATCGACGCACATACGCCAAGTTCCATCCTTTTTAGGCACAAGTAAAATCGGTACGACACATGAACTTAAGCTCTCCCTCACATACCCCTTTTTCATCAGCTTCTCAACCTGCCTTTGAAGCTCCTTTGCCTCCTCGGGATTACTTCTATATGCGGGTCGGTTTGAAATTGCAGCTCCGGGTATGAAATCAATTTGATGCTATATTCCCCTCTTCGGTGGTAATCCATCGGGCATCTCCTCGGGGAATACATCCTTAAAATCCTACAAAAGAGTTGTAACAACACTAGGCAAAGAAACATTAAGGTCAGAGTTAGAAAAATAAGCATCTTTGTACAAAAGTACAAACATTTGCTGCTTGGCAAGAAAAGCAGCTCTCACATCACTCTCTTTTGCATAAATACTCATTTTCTTTTTCTCACTTTGAAGCTAATTATGGGGTGTTCTATGGAGAAGATTTGGAAGAAGATGACAATGACATTAATGTTAATAGGGGCCGAATTAGAGGTGGTAGAGGTGGTCGTAGAGGAAGAGGTAATGGCAATGGAGATCGAAGGTACTATGGGGATGGAAATGAGAGAGGAAGATAGGATGATAGACCGGATAGGGATCTTGGTAGCATTAAGATGAAGATACCCTCTTTCCAAGGGAAGGCTGATCCTAATATGTATTTAGAGTGGGAAAAGCGAGTAGAGTTAGTCTTTGAGTGTCATAACTTTACTGAGGAGAAGAAGGTGAAGTTAGCCGCAGCTGAGTTTGTGGATTATGTTGTGGTTTGGTGGGGGCAAGTAGTGCTCGATAGAAGGAGAAATGAGGAACGTCCTATAAACACTTGGGGTGAGATGAAAACTGTTATGAGGAAACGGTTTATTCCTAAATCATACTATAGGGAGCTATACCGACGATTGCAGAGCCTAACACAAGGTTCTAAGAGTGTAGAGGACTATTATAAGGAGATGGAGATAGCCATGGTCAGAGCTAATATAGAGGGGGATAGAGAGGCTACTATGGCAAGATTTCTGCAAGGATTGAATGAAAATATTACCAATATTGTTGAGTTGCAGCATTATATGGAGCTTGAGGACTTGGTCCATATGGCTATGAAAGTGGAGAGGCAACTCAAAAGAAGGGGTTCGATGTCACGATATGGTAGCAATTCGGGTTCCACATCCACTTGGAAGTCGAATTGGAGTAGAAAGGAAGATAATCATCTCAAAAGCCTAAGGTTGAAACTACTAAGCCTAAGGAGGGTAGAGATAGAAGCCATGATAAGGGCAAGGCTGAGGCAACCCAAGGAATAAATAGGGATATCAAATGTTTTAGGTGTTTGGGAAGAGGTCACATAGCTTCTCAATGTCCTAACAAACGAATTATGATCTTGAGGGAGGATGGAGATATAGAGACCGAAGGGGAAAGTGATGACGATGAGATGCCACCTTTGGAAGATACTAGTGATGTTGAAATTGAGTATCCCGCAGATGGAAAGTTGTTAGTGGCAAGGCGTGCTTTAAGCGTGCAAGTGAAGGAAGAAGATGATGAGGTGCAACGTGATAATATTTTTCATACGAGATGTCATATCAAGGATAGGGTGTGTAGTGTGATTATTGATGGAGGTAGTTGCACCAATGGTGCTAGCACCAAGTTAGTGGAGAAACTGAGTTTACCTACTTCAAAATATCCTAGACCATACAAATTGCAATGGTTAAACGATTGTGGAGAGGTGAAGGTAACAAAACAAGTGCTAGTTCCTTTCACTATTGGTAGGTACAAAGTGAGGTGTTGTGTGATGTTGTACCTATGCATGCTAGTCACTTGCTTTTGGGTCATCCATGGCAATATAATAGGAGAGTAATGCATGATGGGTTTAAGAATAGCATGAATGGACGAATGATCATTTTGGTACCTTTAACACCTAGACAGGTGTATGAAGATCAAGTGAGGATAAAAGAGAGTGAGAGAAAAAGAGAGGTCGAGAGTTCAAACACTAGTGAGGCCGAGAGAAAGAGAGCTGAGTGTGAGAAAAAGAGTGACAAAACACTAGAGCGTGTGCAAAAGAAAATTGGGAAGGTCGAGTGTAGAGGAGAGAATGAAGAGGCAACCGCTTATGTTTTATTGAGAGAGTGAATTTTCTCTCTTGTTCTTTATGAACATGTGATCTTATCAAGCTTTGCTTGTGGCGATCAAACCATGACTTATCTCCTACCTTCTCATCTATGTCTTTGGAGTGGCGTCAATATCCTTCTTTTATAATTTTGGTTCTTGATTGAGTTCTAATAATTGAGTCAAAGTTCTTTATAACTTTAGTTCTTGATTGACAAATAATCAATGGGTCAAAATTTCTTATTTTTATAAACCTGTTTTAATCTTTCTTGAGGTTGTGTTTCAATATGGTTGTAGGTGTCGTATCTTTATACGGGGTTCGCATCAACATATCATACTAATCTACCATGTTTTTTATTTTCATTTCAACAATCTAAGATTATATTTTAGCATAGTTTCATGCATGAAATCACTTCAAATAAATCAAACACAATAAAAATCACATCACTCATTCTTGGTTGTGTAACATACCCTAGCCTAAACCAAAACCTCTTCAAGTTTTCCACTTGAAATCTATGCAAAAATCATATCAAATTCCATGGCAAGAAATTCAACATCTTAAACATCATCAATCCAAGCTTAAATCAAATATCATCTTGGTTAGTATGCTTACCAATTTGTCCTTGATCACTTGTTTTGCATTCCCTCAAGTTTAATGTTTCAAAACTCTAAATCTATAACATAAAAATTTCATCAACATCATATGCAGTCCATTGACAGCTTTGATCAAACTTTTTTGCATAGTAACTTAATGAAAACTTAAACTTTTTCACTTGAAAATCACTTATCCTTGTTGGATATCACTCATATACTTATTCTCTACCTTTTAATGGCTTGAATACCCCTTAAAAATGGCTTGAATCACTTGAAAAATAGCTGCTATCTCTGGTTTCTCAACTTTTGTCAAACTGCTCTCCCCCTCTCTCTCTAATTTTCTCACTTCTTCTAGTGACTTCTCCACTTATATATATATATAATCTTAACAAATTGTCTCTCAAGTTTATCTTGTAATTACAATCAATGCCATTCACTTAAATTTACAAATTTGCCATCCTTTTCTCTACATATTGATGGAACCCAAGGAAGCAAACAAGATTTGGATCTAAACTATAATGGACCACTTTGATGTTATTAAAAATATCTAACAAACTTTAAAGATTTTGAGAATTTATTGCATATCGTGCAAATATTGGGGATTCGGAAGATCTTAAGAATTTAATGTATATCTTACAAATCTTGGAGATTTAGAAGATCTTGTAAATTTAATGTCATACAATCTCTTATTTAGTAGATTATTTTGTTATGATTATTTACTTTCCATATTAGTTTTATTTTCCTAGATTTTAAGTCATACAATTTAAACCTTTTTGTTTAAGAATTAATTATATTCCAAAGCTAGTTTATTTCTTTACTTATAAAAAGCTTGTAATGCTAAGCAAAAAGGAAGAAGATGAATGAAAATACAGCTAATTATGTTTACATGAGAGAGTAAATTTTCTCTTTTGTTAATTGTTGAACATGTAATCTTATCAAACTTTGCTTGTGGCGATCAAACCATGACTTATCTCTCACCTTCTCATCTATGTCTTGGGAGTGGCGTCAATATCTTTCTTTTACAATTTTGGTTCTTGATTAAGTTCTAATAATTGGGTCAAAGTTCTTTATAATTTTGGTTCTTAATTGACATATAATCAATGGGTCAAAATTTCTTATTTTATAAACCTATTTAATCTTTCTTGGGATTGTGTTTTAATTTGGTCGTGGGTGTCGTATCGTTATATACAGGGTTCGTATCAGTAAGTATCAGAGCTTTGGAAATTAATTCAGGTTTGGTTATCCAATTTATCAAGTTATTTTCTTGTTTTCTGATTTTTTTTTTCTGCACATCACCATCTATCATCAAAAATCTATTTTTGTGGCTGAGTTCATATTGGTGCTTCTTAAATATGTTAAGTCACATCATCTGCCAATTTTTATTAGTTTTTTTTTTTTTTTTGTTCTTTAATCTCATTTTTGTTGGTCTACGTAACACACTTATCGCTTACCCCCACTATAATATTTTAACCTTCATAAAAAAAAAAAAAAAGAAGAAAAAAAAAATTTGAGTGTGGCGAGGGAGTGCTGAATTAAACCAAGAGTGTCGAGTCAAAAACATGAGAGTGATTGGAGTGAAACACGTGAGGATTTTCTAACATTATTTTTAGGTTTCAATCACCTCTTCGAACAATAAGAAAGATGAGTCACGATTTGAGGACAAATCGTTTTGAGGAAAAGGGGAATGATGTGTTAAGGTAATGTGCCCTAAGAGCTTGTAATTTGTAAATATTTAAATTAAATAATAAATAAAATATATTTATTTTATTCAATTAGATGTGCATTTATGAAATGATTGCTTCATACAAATATCATGTAACATCCATGGTTACTTATGTAGTCTCAAACTAAGTATATAAGTGTTATATACAAGAGGATTTAGTTTGAGATCAGTAATCTAAAGAGTTCGAAGAAAGCAAAGAAAACTGGGTACTTTTCTTGTGGTATATCTACAGCTGCGGTCCATTTTGTATTTGATACCATGATCCTATTCGAGATCGTTCATGTGGTGACATGAAAATGGAGACACCTTATATAATAGAGATTATATAGGACTGGACCATGATAAAATGAATTTCTTATTAAATCCGTTAAACAAAGAAATTTATATTTATCAACTAGATGATCATATATGGATTGATCTTAATCCTGAGTGTTTTATGGACTCCTATTTGTTGAGTCATATCTTTTGATTTACATAGGTGAGACTATTATAGATTTACGGTAAATAAGCTTCGTACTTTGGAGATGTGATTTAATAAGTGGCTGGGAACATTCTACACAATAGTGGAATCCACTCCTTCTTGCGAGAAGTAGATGAGTAGTTCTCTTAAGTGTTGATTCGGGTCTTGAACAATAAAAGCGCTCGACTTTCTATTTGTAAATAAATGGAAAGATAAATTCATAAGTTGTTATGAATATATTGTTCATTAGAGAATTAATGGTACTTAACGGAATAAGAAATAATTAGAGAGGTATAACGGATTTTAATGATCTAGCTCTAATTATGAACTACTCGTGGAGGATCGAACCATATGAAATGATTAAATCAATGGACACTGAAAATTCAGATTGTATAAAACATCTATAATTTTGAGAGTGCAATCTTAAGTTTTTAGTGGAGTAACTTTAAGGTTAATAATAGTGAATTATTTAATTAAAAAGTTTAATTAATAATTTCGATATTATTAGAGCTCAAATTATAGGTCTATTTGGTCCTCTTGCTAGCTCACAACCACATAAAGAAACAAAGGGAAGAATATAATTGGATTGTCCAATTATAAGTGTACATATAATTTTATGAACACGTTCACGAATAATTTAAATAATTTGATTATTTAAATATAAGTAATTATTTAATTATTTGTAGAGGTTAAAAGTTTAACTTTAAATAATGTCATTAAATTATAAATGATTTAGAATCATTTAATTTAATGAAAAATCTTTTAATTAATGGAAATGATAATTTAATTTAATTGGAATTAGATTCCATATTAAATTAGATTAAAGAAATTTTAATTTAATAGGAATTAGATTCCATATTAAATTAAAAGTAAAGAGTTTTAAACCAATAAGAAATTCGATTCCATATTGGATTTGAATTAAGTTTTTCAATTTAATTAGGAATTGTATTCCTTATTAAATTAGAAAACTCTAACTTACCATGATAAAAATGTGTTTTTATTGGTAACAACATAGAAAAAAAAAATAGAGATAATTTTTGGTTACTTGAATCAAAAACTTCCATTAATTAAAAAGATTTCGTGATATAATTCTTTGAGATTGTGCCCACACACAGTTTCTTTTGTGAAGAGTCATAGCAAGGAAGATCGGGTGGTGAAGAACTTACGAATCATAAGAGATCAATTCAATTTTCATGCAAGGTAAGATTCGATCTTATTAATTTAATTATTGAATTGTTATTACTAGTATCGATCAGACGTGTTTTTATTTGGAAAATTTTTTGAAATCCACGTTTCCGCATTAAATTCAAAATTCAATTTTTCCTTCAATTGGTATCAGAGCCCGATTGCGCTAGTTTAATAATTGATTCAATAATTAGTGAATGTCCCTTTGATTATGATTCTTTGTATGTCATAGAGTAGGCACTAATTGTTAATGGGCATATTTTTTTATTCCTGTTGATGCATGAGATTTGTATGGATTGGTCGTTAATTATATGGTTCTTTGGCTAATTTAATTTGATTAATTTTGTAAGTCAATAGTGGCAATTTTTTTTTCTTTGTTGTAAATTATAGATTTAGGATTTAATTATTCGCGAAGATTGTTGTCAACAGTGTTGATTTTCTGGGCATGAATTATGATTTGAAACGGACTATCTTGTCGGTGCGTCTGGTGCGGTCTGCTGCATCTAGTGACCGTGCAAAGGGCTGTGCGACAGCTTGAGGCACAGTCCAGATCAAGCAATGCGAAAACAGCAGGCAGATGGGTTGTTGCACGTGATGCAAAACTTGGAGGCATGCACATTGTGTGCATGTGGGCTACACCAAGCAGCAGCTGGCATGCATGTGATGCACAAAGCTACTGCCACTTGGCAGCCCAAATAGCTGGGCTGATTTAAGCCAGCCCAACAGCTGCTCAGCAGCTGGGCTGTTTTCTGGCAGCCCAAAAGCTGCTGCCATGTGGCAGCAGTTGGGCCTTTTTAATTAGGCAGCCCAAAAGCTGTTATGACAACAGTTGGGCTATTTCCAAGTAGTCCACATTCGGTCCAATTTCGTATTTTCTCGAATTTTTGGATCTACATTTTGAATTGTAAAAATTATCTAATAATTAAGGATAATTTTTATTGGGTTTGAGAATCAGGAAATGGGCTTCCAACCTAATCCATTTGATGGATGTTCTTGATTGTTAAATTGGATTTAATTTTGAGCCCAAGAGAGCCCTTGAAGACCATGAAAACTATAAGTGAAGGCCAAGGAATGTCTTGGTTAATTTTTGTAATCTTGAAAATTAGTTTTTGGTTGTTAAAGCCAAAGAACCCGGTCAATCACATATTGTTTATTTAAATTATTTATCATATGATGATTGAATAACTTGTTGTTAACATGATCATGCATAAAATATGTCATAAAGAATAGAGAGTGCCTACTCATTGCATTATAACATGACATACATACATATATTATTTTTATTTTTTCTATTAAATAGTATTATTAGTTTAAGTAAAGATAATAATACATAGAATACCAATTTTATAATTTGTTAGAATTTTAGTTGAAAATCCTAAGTTCACAAATTAAATATATGATTAGTTTTAATGTGATTAAAAACATATATCTCAATAATTGGTATTCATAATGTGATTAGATTTTAATAGTTAAAATTGGGTAACTCACATTAGTTCTAATCTAAATCTTTTAAAGAGTTTAATTTATTTAGAATAGTAAACCAATTAGAAATATAGTTTTAATGTGATTAAAAGATATATATTTCATATAATTGGCTTATCATGTGGATTAGATTTTAAAAGTTAAAATTGGGTAATCTCATATTAAATCTAATCTTTATAATTAAAGAGTTTAGATTATCTAGATTGGATCTTTCAAAATAAATTAGATTTTTTAAGAGTTAAAAAATCCGGTAATTTATTAGGTGTTAATATGATGTTGATTATAGTAACGTACTAATTTCTAGTAACTTAGATTATATTTTCTAGCTGTTAATAATCTAAGACTAAGACTAGAAATAACAATTAGAAAACCCTAATCCTAAAATAATGAGTGGGAGAATGATATATGACAATATATCCTACGGTCTCCATCATTAGTTCAACACCGTGAGATTCGAATAGCGCCTCGAGACGGTTTTGTTTTCGTCCCCCTAAGGGTGGTGTCCATTTGGATCAATATCAAGGTTGACTTCCTAAAGGATAGGATTTCTGGATGTATTTTGGGATTGACCTACCCTAAGGTTGGCAATTCTCAAGTTAAGTCCGAGAGATCTGAAATGATGGGTTACACTCATAAAGGAATTAATTAATTGATAATTTAATTCTTTGACCGAAATAAGCGGTAGTCAGATATATAGGAATAAGAGTTATTCTGTTATATTATTTGACTGAGATTTACTCAATTTAACATACAAATATTTGACCTACCCTAAAGTGGCATTTATTTGTGGTATGTTAGATTATCGTGGTATAGTAATTCTTTTTAGGGTATTTCTGATTCATTATTCATCAATCATGCATCACGTTTAATTTTATGCCAAAATCTATTGATATTCGTATGAATGCAATTTTGAATAAAATATTTTGTTTATTTATTTCAGCAATGCCGTCACCTTTAATTACTATACTTGCCAATGATAAATTGAATGGGGATAACTATGTTAAATGGAAAAATAACATGAACGCCATTTTGGTCTGTGAGGACCTAAAGTTTGTCCTGACATAGGAGCGTTCTCCTGTGCCACCGGCAAATGCTGCGCATAATATACGCGAAACCCACCAAAATTGGGTTAAGGCTAATGAAAAGGCCCGTTGCTACCTATTAGCATGAATGTCTGATGTACTTGCTAAGAAGCATGAAACAATGGCAATAGCATCTGAGATGATGCTGTCATTACAAGGGATGTTTGGGCAACCTTCTGAGCAGCAGCAACACGAAGCTGTTTGTGCTGCTATGACTGCTAAAATGAAGGAAGGGACATCAGTTCGAGAGCATGTCTTGAATATGATGACCTATTTTAACACAGCCGAAACTCATGGTGGGGTGATTGATGAGCCTAGCCAAGTAAACATGATATTGCAAACTCTTCCAAAGAGTTTTATGCAGTTCAAGAGTAATTATGTTATTAACAAACTGCAATATAATATTACTCAATTGCTTAATGAACTAACAACTTATGAGTCCATGAATAAGGACAACACTAAGTCTGGTGAAGCAAATGTTGCTGAAATATCCACCTCTAATAAAAATAAGAGGAAAAGGATCCCCAGTAAGGCTAAGGCAAAATCTAACAAGCAAGCTACCAAAAAGAAGAAGCAGAAGGGCTCTAAGACTTCCAAACCCAAAGGAAAATGTTTTCATTGTGATGTGGAAGGGCATTGGAAGAGGAACTGTCCAAAGTATCTCAAAGAGCTCAAGAACAAAAAGAAAATGAAAGTTGATTGATTCTTGGAAGGAGCTTGATGAGGGCGAGTTCACCATGCGAGTTGGCACTGGGGATGTTGTTTCAGCTAGAGCAGTGGGAGAAGTTAGACTTCAATTTTCAAATAGTTATTTTATTGTTTTGAACAATGTTTATTATATTCCGAATTTTAGAAGAAATTTGATTTCAATTTCTAGATTGTTGGAACATAATTATTCAATTTCTTTCAGTAATAAAGATGTTATTATTTCTAGAAATGGGTTGAATATTTGTTCTGGAATATTAGAAAACAACATATACATGTTAAGGTCGTTAACACGTAATTCACTGCTCAATGCTGAATTGTTTAAAGTTGAAAAACCAAAAACAAAACGACAAAAGATTTCTCCCAATAATGATACCCATCTTTGGCATCTAAGACTTGGACACATTAATCTTGACAGAATAGACAGACTAATAAAGAGCGAAACTTCAAGAGAGTTAAAGATTGGCACTTTACCTGTTTACGAATCCTGTTTAAAAGGTAAAATGACCAAGAGACTTTTTAAGACAAAAGGTTGTAGAGCCAAAGAATCACTAGAGCTTATACATTCGGACGTTTGTGGTCCAATAAATGTTAAAGCTAGAGGTGGTTATGAATATTTCGTCACTTTTATTGATGATTATTCAAGATATGGGTATGTTTATCTAATGCAATGGAAGTCTGAAGCTAGTTTGCAACATTTTCGCATATGGGGGTGTCCAGCACATATGTTGAAAAATAAGACTGGGAAGTTAGAACCACGTTCACAAGTTTGCGTATTTGTAGGCTACTCCAGAGAAACTAGAGATAGATTCTTTTATGATCCTCAAGATAATAAAGTGATTGTATCGACAAATGTTACATTTCTTGAAGATAATTACATAAAAGAACATAAACCTTGAAGTAAAGTTGTACTTGAGGAGTTATTACCTAGTTCAACTAGTATTCAATCAACAACAGTTGTTGAGAATAACATAGTTAAGACCACATCTGAGCATCAAATAGACTTCCATCAGAATCATCTACCATCTCGTCGTAGTGGAAGGGTTATTAGACTACCAGTTCGTTACAGAGAAATCGGAGAAGCACAAATTGCTATCTCTGATGAGTGTATAGATGATCCATTGACATATCATGATGCAATGGAAGATTCTGGTAAGGAAGAATGGCTTAAAGCTATGAATCTTGAGATAGAGTCTATGTACTCAAATTCAGTCTGGGAACTTATGGATCAACCAGATGGGATAAAACCCATAGGTTGTAAATGGATCTACAAGAGGAAGAGAGGAGTGGATGGGAAGGTAGAGACCTTCAAAGCTAGGCTAGTGGCAAAGGGGTATACTCAGAAAGAGGGAGTTGAATATGAAGAAACTTTCTCGCCAGTAGCCATGCTTAAGTCCATTCGCATTCTTCTATCCATAGCTGCATGTCTCGACTATGAGATATGGCAAATGGATGTCAAGACTGCATTCTTGAATGACAATCTTGATGAAAGCATTTATATGATACAACCAGAGGGAATCGTAATTCAAGGTCAAGAGCAAAAGGTTTGCAAGTTGCAAAGGTCCATTTATGGGCTTAAGCAAGCTTCTCGATCTTGGAATATTAGATTTGATACATTGATCAAGTCTTATGGTTTTGAGCAAAATGTTGATGAACCTTGTGTATACAAGCGTATCATCGAAAAGAAAGTGGTTTTCCTCGTACTTTATGTCAACGATATCTTACTCATTAGGAATGATGTCGGAGCACTATCTGATGTAAAGAACTGGCTTGCTAACCAATTCCAAATGAAAGATTTGAGAGAGGCTAGTTATGTTCTTGGGATCCAAATTATACGAGATCGCAAGAACAAACTGTTAGCATTGTCTCAAGCATCGTACATTGATAAAATCCTTGTACGCTTTGCGATGCAGAATTCCAAGAAAGGTTATTTACCTTCTCGGTATGGAGTTCACTTGTCTAAAGGAACAATGTCCTAAGACACCTCAAGAGATTGAGGATATGAGACGAATTCCCTATGCCTCTACAGTAGGCAGTCTCATGTATGCTATATTATGCACGAGACCTGATATATGTTATTCAGTGGGAGTAGTCAGTCGTTATCAATCTAACCCAGGATTGGATTATTGGGTGGCAGTAAAATGTATTCTCAAGTATCTTCGGAGAACAAGAAATTATATGTTTGTGTATTCTGGCGAGAATTTGATTTCAACAGGATATACAGATTCTGATTTTCAATCAGATAAGGATTCTCGAAAATCCACATCTGGGTCGGTATTCACCCTAGGTGGTGGAGCTATAGTATGGAGAAATGTTAAGCAATCTTGCATCATTGACTCCACCATGGAAGCTGAATATATAGCAGCTTGTGAAGCAGCTAAGGAAGCAGTTTGGCTCCGTAAGTTCTTGATAAATTTGGAAGTTATTCCGAATATGGATAGGTCAATCACACTTTACTGTCATAATAGTGGTGCAGTGGCTAATTCTAAAGAACCAAGAAGTCACAAAAGAGGAAAGCATATAGAAAGAAAGTATCATCTCATTAGAGAGATAGTACATAGAGGAGATGTGTCGGTGATGAAAATAGCATCATAAGATAACTATGCTGATCCGTTTACAAAGACCTTAACGGCTAAAGTATTTGAAGGTCATCTAGCGGGTCGAGGATTACGAGACATGTCTCATCTGCTCTAAGAGCAAGTGAGAGATTATTAGGGTAATGTGCCCTAAGAGCTTGTAATTTGTAAATATTTAAATTAAATAATAAATAAAATAATTTATTTTATTCAATTAGATGTGCATTTATGAAATGATTGTTTCATACAAATATCATGTAACATCCATGGTTACTTATGTAGTCTCAAACTAAGTATATAAGTGTTATATACAAGAGGATTTAGTTTGAGATCAGTAATATAAAGAGTACGTAGAAAGCAAACAAAGCTGGGTACTTTGCTTGTGGTAAATCTACAGCTGCGGTCCATTTTGTATTTGATACGATGATCCTATCCGAGATCGTTCATGTGGTGACATGAAAATGGAGGCACCTTATATAATAGAGATTATATAGGACTGGACCATGATAAAATGAATTTCTTATCAAATTCGTTAAACAAAGAAATTTATATTTATCAACTAGATGATCATAAATGGATTGATCTTAATCCTGAGTGTTTTATGGACTCCTATTTGTTGAGTCATATCTTTTGATTTACATGAGTAAGACTGTTATAGATTTACGGTCAATAAGTTTCGTACTTTGGAGATGTGATTTAATAAGTGGCTGGGAACATTCTACACAATAGTGGAATCCACTCCTTCTTGCGAGAAATAGATGCGTAGTTCTCTTAAGTTTTGATTCGGGTCTTGAACAATAAGAGCGCTCGACTTTCTATTTGTAAATAAATGAAAAAATAAATTCATAAGTTGTTATGAATATATTGTTCATTAGAGAATTAATGGTACTTAACGGAATAAGAAATAATTAGAGAGGTATAACGGATTTTAATGACCTAACTCTAATTATGAACTACTCATGGAGGATCGAATCATATGAAATGATTAAATCAATGGACACTGAAAATTCAGATTGTATAAAACATCTATAATTTTGAGAGTGCAATCTTAAGTTTTTAGTGGAGTAACTTTAAGGTTAATAATAGTGAATTATTTAATTAAAGAGTTTAATTAATAATTCCGATATTATTGGAGCTCAAATTATAGGTCCATTTGGTCCCCTTGCTAGCTCACAACCACATAAAGAAACAAAGGGAAGAATATAATTGGATTGTCCAATTATAAGTGTACATACAATTTTATAAACACGTTCACGAATAATTTAAATAATTTGATTAATTAAATATAAGTAATTATTTAATTATTTGTAGAGGTTAAAAGTTTAACTTTAAATAATGTCATTAAATTATAAATGATTTAGAATCATTTAATTTAATGAAAAATCTTTTAATTAATGGAAATGATAATTTAATTTAATTGGAATCAGATTCCATATTAAATTAGATTAAAGAAGTTTTAATTTAATAGGAATTAGATTCCATATTAAATTAAAAGTAAAGAGTTTTAAACCAATAAGAAATTCGATTCCATATTGGATTTGAATTAAGTTTTTCAATTTAATTAGGAAATTATATTCCTTATTAAATTAGAAAATTCTAACTTACCATGATAAAAAGGTGTTTTTATTGGTAACAACGTAGAAAAAAAAAATAGAGATAATTTTTGGTTACTTGAATAAAAAACTTCCATTAATTAAAAAGATTTCGTGATATAATTCTTTGAGATTGTGCCCACACACAGTTTCTTTTGTGAAAAGTCATAGCAAGGAAGATCGGGTGGTGAAGAACTTACGAATCAAAAGGGATCAATTCAATCTTCATGCAAGGTAAGATTCGATCTTATTAATTTAATTATTGAATTGTTATTACTAGTATCGGTCGGGCGTGTTTTTATTTGAAAATTTTTTTGAAATCCACGTTTCCGCATTAAATTCAAAATTCAATTTTTCCTTCATGATGGAACCCAATGAAGCAAACAAGATTTGGATCTAAACTACAATAGACCACTTTGATGTTATTAAAACTATCTAGCAAACTTTAAAGATTCAGAAGATCTTGAGAATTTATTGCATATCTTGCAAATATTGGGGATTCAGAAGATCTTAAGAATTTAATGTATATCTTACAAATATTGGAGATTTAGAAGATCTTATAAATTTAATGTCATACAATCTCTTATTTAGTAGATTATTTTGTTACGATTATTTACTTTGCATATTGATTTTATTTCCCTAGATTTTAAGTCATACAATTTAGACCTTTTTGTTTAGGAATTAATTATGTTCCAAAACTAGTTTATTTCTTTACTTATAAAAGGCTTGTAATGTTAAGCAAAAGGGAAGAAGATGAATGAAAATACAGCTAATTATGTTTACATGAGAGAGTAAATTTTCTCTTTTGTTCATTGTTGAACATGTGATCTTATCAAGCTTTGCTTGTGGCGATCAAACCATGACTTATCTCTCACCTTCTCATCTATGTCTTGGGAGTGGCATCAATATCTTTCTTTTATAATTTTGGTTCTTGATTGAGTTCTAATAATTGGGTTAAAGTTCTTTATAATTTTGGTTCTTGATTGACATATAGTCAATGGGTCAAAATTTCTTATTTTATAAACCTATTGTAATCTTTCTTGGGGTTGCGTTTCAATTTAGTCATGGGTGTCGTATCGTTATATACGGGGTTCGCATCACATGTTTCTATACTTTCAAAGTTCTAAAAATGTCTTTACATGTATTTTAAACTAGTTTTGTTCATCATGTCCTTTCTTGAAAATTTTACTTAACACTAATTGCAGCATCCACTTCAATAAATCACCATAAAATTTTTCGAATTCGAAATCGTTTCCGGTTTAGTAGGAAATTTTATCGAAATTCCATTTCATATCTGGAAATTCTACCAAAATCTGATTACACCTCTAGACACTTTAAGTTATTTCTTTATTTCATAAATGAGAGCTTACTTGTACAATACATTTAAAATACTAAAATTTGGAGGGTGTATTATAATTTCTTACCCCCGTATAAAAATTTTGTCCCCAAAATTTACAAGATTCATCTACTGAAACAAATGGGGATATTTACGATGTATTCGATCTTCATGCTCCCATGTGGCTTTTTTTACATCATGATTCCTCCATATAACTTTCACTAAGGGAATAACTTTATTACGCAGGACTTACTCTCTGCGATCTAAAATCTGTATTAGTTCTTCTTCATAAGTCAAGTTCTTCCTTAGTTCCACAGGTTGATCTTTAAGTATATATGAGGGATCAGGAATATACTTTCGTAGCATGGATATATGAAATACGTCATGAATCTTGTCCAATTATGGTGGCAGCTTTAATCTATATGTCACTGATTTCACTCTATCCGTGATCTCGTATGACCCAATGTACTATGGACTCAACTTACTACGTTTTCCAAATCTAAGCACACCTTTCCAAGGGGATATCTTGAGAAATACTTTGTCTCTAACTTCAAATTCGAGGTCCCACTGCGATTAGATGCATAACTTTTCTATCTATCGCTCACAATTTTGAACCTGTCCCTAATAACTTTAATCTTTTCTAAAGTAATCTGGACAAGCTCAAGACCTATCAATTTCCTCTCGTGTACCTCATCCTAGCATACTGGAGTCCTGTCCTTCCTTCCATAGAACGCTTCGTATAGAGCCATACCTATACTAGCTTGATAGTTGTAATTATATGCGAACTCTATGAATGGTAAGTATGTATCCCAACTTCCCTTAAAATCCAGGATACAAACTCTGATCATATCTTCAAATGTCTAGATTGTTTTCTCTAACCGACCATATGTCTGAGGATGAAAGGCTATTATGAAATTTAGCCGAGTACCTAACGCTTTTTGTAAACTGGGCCAAAACCTTGATGTGAACCTGGGATCACAGTCTGAAACAATAGAAACTGATATATCATGGAGTCTGACTATCTCATCAATGTAGAGCTACGCTAATTTGCTAAAAAGGTAATCATTTCTTATTGGCAAAAAATGGGCAGACTTCGTTAATCTATCAATTATCACCCATATCGCATCATGTTCCCTCTGATTGCGCGGAAACCCTACTACAAAATCCATGATAATCTTCTCCCATTTCCATTCGGGGATAGGAAGAGGTTGCAATAATCCAACTGGTTTTTGATGTTCTATCTTCACTTGCTGACAGGTGAAGCATTGGGAGATAAAATCTACGATCTCTTTCTTTATCCCTTTTCACCAATAGTGTTCCTTCAAGTTATGGTACATTTTCGTGCTGCTTGGATGCATAACATATGCTGAAAAGTGAGCTTCCTCTATAATTTCTCTTTTTAGATCCTTCACATCCGGTACATATAGCCACTGACCCATCATTACAATACCATCTTCCCTGACTTTAAAATCTGTTCTCTAACCATCTTCAACTTCCTTTTTTAGCTTCATCAACTGAGGATCTTGTTTCTGCTATTCCCTTATCTGATCCACCAAAATAGGGCAGACATGAAAAGTAGTTAACAATGCCCCTGAGTCTGCCACGTCTAACCTTACTCCTAAAGACCTTAGTTCTATCAAAAGTGGAAGATATATGGTTTTCAACTGCGTTAGGGAACTCAGGGTCTTCTGTTTAAGGCATCAGCCACTATATTAGCCCTTCCAGGGTGATATTCTATAGTATAGTCATAGTCCTTTGTCAACTCTAACCACCTCTACTGTCTCATATTTAGTTTCTTCTGAGTGAGTGAGTAAGTATTGCTTCTCTTATAACCTATGAAGATCCGACAACACCATACAAGTAATGCCTCCAAATCCTCAATACAAATACAACTGCTACCAACTTCAGATTGTAGGTAGGATAGTTCTACTTATGTTTCTTTAATTGTCTAGAAGCATATGCTATGACCTTATTGTTCTACATCAAAACACAACCCAAACCCTGTCTCGAGGCATCACTGTATATGGTGAAACCATCTTTCCCTATTGGTAATATCAATACCAGAGCTGATGTCAATCTTCTCTTTAACTAATAAAAACTTTGTAGATAGGATTCTGGCTATTTGAACTTTTCTTCTTTCCTCATCAGTCTAGTCAATGGGGCTGCTGTTCTGAAAAACCTCTCAACGAACTTTCTATAGTAACTTGCTAACCCAAGTAAGCTCTTGACTTCGGTCACATTTATGGGTGTTCTCCAGTTTGTGATAGCTTCTATCTTCTAGGGATCCATACTAAGCCCTTCAGTTAAAATAACATACCCTAAGAAAGCAACTCGGTCTAACAAGAATTGGCACTTGCTGAACTTAGCGTATAACTGATAATCTCTCAAGGTCTGTAACACTATCATGCGATGTTCCGCATGCTCTTTGTGTAACATTCCGTTATTGTGCCTCATAAATTTTTAAATATTGATTATATATTAACGGACGATGTAAGTAATTATCCGATCGGATCCGAAGGGGTAGCGGAATTTTTATAAAATTTTCCAGACGGATCCGGGGATAATTGTTTAATCCAATCTCGTAAAATAAATTAGTGTGTCCGAATTTAAATATTTATTCGGAACCTAATAAAGTTTACGTCTATGAAATTGGATTTTGTTAAATTTCCAGGATGGACCCGAAGCGAATCCGAGCGGAAAGCGGAATCCTAAAGCCAAAATTGGTGGCATGGAAGGATTTAATAAAATGAGTGGGCCATTGGGACACATGGCATGCATGCAAAGTAAAGCAATGCCATGTGCCAATAGAGGAAATAATAAACAAATGAAAAGAAATGAGATAAATGAAATAAAAAAAGAAATGATAAATTGAAAATGAAGGAAAGCAAATATTTTGCATTCTCGGTCAACACTCAATAGCAAAAGGCAAAAACTGAAATGAAAAGCAAATAAAACAACAAAAAAAAACAGATCAGTTCGTGTGAGGAAACAGAGACCAAAAGAAGTGAGAGCAAAAGTGGAAAGCTGACCGTGAGAAGAGAGAAGAGAAGAGAAGCTGCTCGCGTGACCGTGAAGAAGAGTGAGACAGTGCTGTTCGGTCGCTGGAAGCAACAGATCTGGACGTGACCAGAACTGGAAGTGAAGCAAGGGCAGCATCTGTTCGTGGAAGAAGAAACCAGCAAGAAGGAAACTGCTGGAAGCGACCAGATCTGAGTGCATGCAAGGGTCGAGGCCGAGAGGTGTAAGCTGACCATGAGCTGCACTCGACCGTGAAGCAAGCTGGAAGGAGGAGAGGAGAAGCTGCTGTTCGGTCACTGGAAGCAACCAGATCTGAACGTGATCTGGTGCATGCAATGAAGGAGAAGAAGCAACTGTTCGTGCATGCAAGGGCTGCTGGCGACGAGAGGAGCTGCTGGCGTGAGGAGGCTGTGCTGCTGCCGTCGTCGTCCTCAGCTGCTGCCGTGATCTGCAAGGAGAGGCCAGACCTTGGAGTGTTGCTGCCGTGCGCTGTCGCCGTCGCTGCCATTACCGTGAGCTTGCTGTCACCGTGAGGTTGTTGCTGGAGGAACGTGAGCTTGCTGTCAGTTTTGAGGTTGGTGTGCTGTTGTTGTTACTAAGTTGCTGAAATTGTGTTGTTGTTATCCTTGCTGTCATTGCTGTAGTTGTTGTTATTGCTGCCATTGTTGAGTAGTTGTAGTTGTTGTTGTGTTGAGTTGCTGGTGTGAGCTTGTTATTGCGAAGCTGCTGTCGCGAAGCTGTTGGCGTTGCGAAGCTGCTGTCGCGAAGCTGCTGGTGGCTGTTATGCTGTTTTTGCTGAGTGCTGTTGTGCTGTTTTTGCTGAGCGCTGTTGTGCTGTTGTGCTGCCGCTGTTGTGCGCTGCCGTGTGCTGTCTTCACTGCCTTGCTGCTGGCGTGAGCTGCTGGTGGCTGTTATCGTCGACGCTGCTGCGAGCTGTCAAGCTGAAGTCGTGCCGCTGCTGTGTCGTGTGCTGTCATCGAAAACAAGTTGCTGTTTTTGTGCAAACTGCTGCCAAGTTGCTGTCATTGTTATCAAACTTGTTCGCAAGCTGTTTCGAAGCGAAAAACAGCTCAAGTGAAGGTAAGTCGCTGCCCCGCTAATATTGTAATCATGATTTGAACGACATTTGGACGTTAATGATGCCCGTTTGGATTGAAGGAAACTCGTTAATAAAAGGAGTTATTTGGGACAGATTTTCGTGCTAGTTTCGGAACTTTCAAAGTAAGCTTCGAAAGGTACTTTACGAGTTATTTGATTTCCGTTTCAATTAAATAATGATTGAGCTTGAGTTGAGGATAAAAGTGTGATGATAATATATTTGGGAAATAGGATTTTAGAACCTCGTTAGTGCGGAGGTTCATTTGATTGAGCTTTGACGTGTTTGCGAATGATCTTGCAATGTTGAAAATTGTGTTGTGAAGCCGTATAGGGGCTGTTATATTAGGAAGGATAAGTTGTGATGTTTTGCTTTTCGTTTTGAAATGGTTGACATGAAAAAGTTGGTTGGAAATAATTCGCGTAAAGGAAAGACGATACGGTTAAGTTTATAAGCAATCAAAGTGTGATATTACGTGTTGTTTCGAGGTGATATTCATTGGTTGTTGGTAGGTTGCATAATAGGGAAGCATTATGCATTACGTAACGTTAGAAACTTACTAAATAGATTTTGTTCTGTTTGTTTAATGAAAGGTCAAGGAGAACCCGGCGAACCGGATTCTCGACCCGAAAGTAAGAGTAAGGCTTAGGAGAAGCGTTCGATTCAAGAGTTGAATCATCCTTGAGGTCGGTATACACATTATCTTTAATTTTACTTGAAAGTGTTTTCATTGTGAAATGATTTTCATTAAATGGGATTGATATGTCGTTTTAATACAATGCATTACAAACCTATTTGTCTATACTTGAATGAAAAATTGGAATTGATTTGTTATGAAAACCTTGGTACTAAAAATATATCATTTTAATACAAAGCATTTACAAACGTATTTGACTATACTTGAAATGAAACGCGAAATTGATTTGTTATGAAATGAATTTCTTAAATGAGATTGTTAAGTGAATATTTTTAAATGATATTGTTATATCTTTTCAATATGATACATTTACAAACGTATTTTACTATATTTGAAATGAGATACGAAATTGATTCGTTAAGAAAATCTTGTTACAAAAATCAAAGTGAAAAATATGTGATACAAACGTTGTGATATAAATAGCCCTTGTAAACATAGATATCGATAAATGGAAATTGGTAATTGACATGTCAATTGGGAAACTTAGCAGCTGCACCGTTTATTTACATTGATTCGTTATGGATTATGAGAGGCACTACGTGTCCGATCCTAAACGATTATGTGTTATGATATACGACCCGGTGGATAATCACCGAGCGGCCGTTGCCGGGGTCGACCGTTATTTCGGCGGATACTACCACGTGTTCGATGCCGGAAACCCATATGCCAATACATGAGTATCGAATATATGTTTACTAAGGGGCACTGAGAAAAATGTGATAAGCGATGAAATGAAATTGTTACATGATATGAAATGTTAAATGTTTTGAAATATGTTGAACTCGAAAAAGTGCGAATCATATGTTTAAATATTTTATGCAGTATACATATATATCTACGTTTATGAACGGTAAAGTTATAATGCTTTTAGTTACGAATGAAATAATATTTGAAATTTGAGAAATTAGATTATGTGTATACCACTAAGCAAATATGCTTAGCGCGTTGTTTTACCGCGCGCAGGTTGAACCTTGTGATTCCTTTCCCAAACAGGGAAGTAGCTGATACGCAGAAGTTCAGATAGTCACCATCCACTCCATGCCTTTGGTAGATATATAGATATATTGCATATGATCATACATTTTTGGGATACATGTATATTTGTGTAAATTATTGTTTTCCACTTAATTATAACAAAGTTTTGTATAAAAGCATATCTATATTTCTTAAAAGCTTACTTTGGTTATGTATGCATATAAATATTTATGATATATTTGAGTAATGTAATGTTTGGAAAACAGACCGGAGGTCCGAAATGGAAATTCTGAAATTTATGTTTTAGAAATGTTAGAGTTTTATTTACAGGGAATGAATTTTGGATTTCAGAAAAACAGAGGAAACTCTGCCGAAATTATTTAAAAAAAAAAAAAAATTCCGCTATCTTGGTAATGAGTTTTATAATTTTGATAATAAGTTTTTAAAAAGGTAACAGAACGGATTTATAAAGGAAAGTAATGTTCTCCGTTCTGGATTTCCGACCGTAACGGAAGTCGGGCGAAGGGCGTTACACTTTGTGATTGCCTAAACACACTAAAATGTCATCAATGAACATAATCACGAACTTGTCCAAGTAAGCTCGGAAGACCCTATTCATTAGGTCTATGAACGCGATTAGGGCATTTGTCAACACAAAGGCATGACTAAGAACTCATAATGCCTATACCAATTTCTGAAGGCAGTTTTTGGAATATCTCCCTCACGAACTTTCAGGTGATGATACCCTGATCTTAAATCAATCTTTGAATACACTTTGGATCCCTATAACTGATAGAACAAATCATCAATCCTCGGGAGCGGGTACTGATTCCGTATTGTCACCCTGTTTAACTACTTGTAATCAATATACAACTATAAGCTCTCATCCTTCTTTTTAAAAAATAAAACTGGAGCCCCCATGGTGAAGTACTAGGTCTCACAAAACCCTTATCCAATAGTTCTTCCATCTATACCTTCAACTCTTTCAACTCTGCTGGCACGATTTTGTATAGAGTGATTAAGATTGGCTCAGTTTCTGAAACCAAATCTACTCGAACACTATCTCTCTATCTGGTGGTAAACCTGGGAGATCCTTCGAGATTATATCTAGGAATTCTTTGACTATTGGAATATCTCCTTAACAGAGCGTCCTACTGGCTTTCATGGCGGTCATAATACTGGTGGTAAGAACTTTTCATATTTCGCGGACTACCACTTATGGTTTCCCCTAGTCTGGCCAATCTGAACTCCTTCGTATAACAATCGACTGTGGCTCGATGTTTGGATAACCAGTCCATCCTTAATACTATCACATCAAAATCTCAAATATCTAATACAATCAGATCCGCTGAAAACTTTTTACCTTCTATCACACTTTTACTATCCACTATCACATTCTCAGCCAAGAATAAGTTTTTAGTAGGGATGAAAACTACCACATCGCCCTTCAAGGACTGTAATTCTGCTTTGACCTTTGCTGAAAATGGTATGGACATGAAAGAATGTATGACTCTGGGATCTATTAGTTCATATGCATTGTGATCAAAGATAGAAACCATACCGATGATGACCTTCAGAGCGGCGTTTGCCTCCTATTGAATGACGGAGAATACTTGAACTTGGGCACAGGGTTTACCTGGCTGACCAACGGAAGGCACTCCTCTGCCTACTGCACTTCTGACTAAAATTGAAGTACCCTATCCTCTGGTCTGAGAGCCTCTGCCTCCTTGTCTTTGGCCCATACTAGCCTATATAGGTACTGTTGAGGATTCGGCCTCTAAACTTGTTGTGGCTAACTGCGGGCACTCTCTCATAAAATGGCCTTCCTACCTATAATAAAACCAAGCAGTGTTTGTGCCCCTTATTCGACTCTCGCTTGGATGTCTTCTCCTATATGTACTGCAGTCTGTCACTAAACTCCTGATGTCATGGGAGCCTCCGGGGGCTGCAGTTGGTCTAGTTGACCCCTGCTTAGATGATGATTCTCGGCTCATCCTCCTACCACCAACCAATTTGGATATGCTCTTTTTTCTGGCAAACTTGTTGGGCCCTTCTTGAGACAAACTAGATCTGCTATGCTTGCCTTCCGATTTTCCATGCTGAGTAGCTGCTATCATATTTCTTTCTACCTTCAGCACAGTTTTAACTAACTCCCTACAATGCAACTGAAGGGCCCACGACAGATGAAATCTAAGGCCAGGATTTAGACCTGTCATGAATCTTTTGCACCTCTACTCCTCATCCTCAAAGATGAATGGGACAATCGGGACTAGTTTAAAGAACTTCTTTTTGTACTCGATCACAGATGTCAAGCCCTGCTCCAGTCAGAAAAATTTTTCAATTCAAGTGTCCTTATAGCTCTTTAGATAAAGCCTGTCTATAAACTCCCTTTGAAATAATGCCCATGACACTCCTTCAAGATGCCGCCTCTCCAAGGCTTTCTACTAGTCATTCGCTTTGTCTTCTAGGAGGAAGGAGAAGAATAGAACTCTCTACTCATCGGAGCACCTCATCACTTTGTAAATCTCGTTAACCCTATCCAATCATGCTAGGGCACCCTCTGGGTCGCCACCCCATCAAATAGCTTCACCCCCAATTTACAAGCACGTTCAATTTAGCGTGTTGGTTCTTCGGGGACCTCCCGTGGCTGATGTATTGCCACCATCAATTTCTGAGTGACCTACTTCGCATTAAAGTTTTTGTCGGTTGGTTCTGCTGGTGCTGAACGGTCCCGGGTGAGTTTGATCTCCAGGGGTATTCACTGACCCTGAACGAATAGTATCTCAGGTGCAGGAGCCTCTAAAGTGGCTCGCGGGGACCCTTATGATCTTGTCGATGCATAGTGCTGTGATTTCAATAAAAGCAAGATCATGAATCACTTAAAATTTTTGAAATCATCGGTATGACAAATAAAATAATGGAAACACATCTGGGTTGCTTTATTCATATAACAAGGTAAAACAAAATGATTTAAGAAATCAAAACATGTAATCTTATTTCAAAACCACGCTCTGATACCAATATAATAGGCCTCGTTTCTGCACATTCATTTTCGTACAAACGACGGCACACTGGTTACCTCTTCAGTCGATATTTGATCCGACTGGAAAGTTCATGTGAACCTAAGTCATTTGCTTTTTTTAAAAAACTTTACTTTCGCTTTTAGAAATCTCTTTTCTAACGGAAACTGACAAAATTTGTTTTGTTTTGTTTTGTTTTTTTTTTTAAATCATATGATTACTAAATAGTTTTATAAAATTTTGAGTAGTACAACGACTTTTTTTCTGAAATTACGACCCTACAAATTTTGTATAAAATTTATACACTTCTAAAATCAGACAACTTTCCCAAACTTCTGGGCCTCAGTCCCTCATTTTCTCAATTTATAAGCAACCATAAACATATTATCAGTTTTAAAGATAAATTAAAATATATTTACATGTCATGCATATATTCATTTATACATTTTTCGAGACCATAAAAATGTTATACAATCATTTATGTACAAATTTTTTAAAAATGTCCAAATACATTTATACAATCATAGCTGCACATACAACTCGATCTGTCTAATCCTGGGCTGGAATCGTTACTATCGATGTATCTATCCCTACATATGCCATTGTGAAGATTTTATTTATGAAACAATAAAATAACATGTGAGCTACACGAGCCCAATTAGCGTCACAAGTTTTCATTTTAAATTTAGCTTTATAAAATGAACCTCCCCTAAGTTTTAAAACATTTTATAACCTTTAATCCTTGTAATACAAAAATCGATTTTTCTCAGCAAACTATATTTCAAACAGTTGCATGGATAAACAATTGTCATAATATAATTCGATTACATTCTAAAACTGAATAATAAAACTATATGTTGTATGCTTTCAGTTTTCCGCTATAAAATATAAATAGTGGTGGCGATGCAGTTTTTCAAAAAATCTCTGAGTAAAGTAAGGCAACCACTGTTGGTCCATACCATATGGTATCCTAGGCATGAAGCGGAATTTTATCTCACTTGGTCATCCCGAAATTTTTTCCTTGTTCAGGTCATCTATCTGGTTTTACGTAGTAGAATTTTTTCCTCACTACAGAGCAGCATTTTTTCTCACTCAGGTGGAAATTAGCTAATAATATACTCTATACGTGTGTTGGGCGACATACTAAACTAGACTAACTGACACAGTCTCTCCCTGTGGGTTTCATCTCACTGTTAATAACAGACACCCCAACACTGTCAATGCTCACTTAGGGTAGTCAACCTTAACTGGAGATATCTATGTAATATCTCCAAGACATACCATAGATTCATAAATATTTTTCCAACAACTGTTTTTCATCATGAAATACATATTTCATATAAATTTTTCAATTTCATGAAATCCATGCAAAACATTTTTGTATAAGATTCATTTAATTTAAAATCAATTTTTTTCACATGTCATGGCATAAATTGTGATCATATCCATATAAAAATATTTCCAAATACACTCATCTAGTGTTAACTCACGGCAATACAACCTTTGGGGTTCCCTCGATTTCGAGTTACTTATATATTTTCGCATTTCACATTTAGGCGACGTTATAACCAGATTCAATCATGCATATATATATATATATATATATTCATTGATGCATTAACATACAAACAAATATTTAACTATATAGAGATTCCGAACCCTCATAATTCAAGTTGTAATGACTTCATTCATTTACATATGTTTTCCTTTTGAATTTCTCAACATCAATGTATGCTAGACATCACAATTGGAGTTTAATTTCTATATCAATACATTAAACAACTTTTTGCACTATTTTGGCCCATCTTTGGCCGAATATGAACCATCCTTCAAACCATCAATCTTACTCAATTGTTCTTATCATAATCACATTCCAATACATGCAATATAGTGGAGAATTAATTCAAACTCATAAAACATCACATCTAAACAAAGTTTCTAGTTTTGGCCGTGACATAGACCCTCTAGTATCCAATTGAATTCTTTTCAATTCCATGCCAAATTCATCACTAAAACAGCTTATAAATCCATCTAAAGCAATCAAAACAATCATCCATCACACCAAATCTCTCTTGACTGAATACATAGCATACTAATCTATCATATTTTTTATTTTAATTTCAATAATCTAACTTAATATTTTAACATATAGTTTTATGCATGAAATCACTTCAAATAAATCTAACACAATAAGAATCACATCACTTATTCTTGGCTTTGTAACATACCCTAACCTATACTAAAACCTCTTCAAGTTTTCCACTTGAAATCCATGCAAAAATCACATCAAATTTCATGGTAAGAAATTCAACATCTTAAACATCATCAATCCAAGTTTAAATTAAAGATCATCTTGGCTAGTATGCTTACCAATTTGTCATTGATCACTTGCTTTGCTTTCTCACAAGTTTAAGGCTTCAAAACTCTAAATCTATAACATAAAAATTTCATCAACATCACATGCAGTTTATTGCTTTGATCAACCTTTTTCACATAATAACTTCATGAAAACTTAAACCTTTTTCACTTGAAAATCACTTATCCTTGTTGGATATCACTCCTAGACTTGTTCTCCACCTTTTAATGGTTTGAAAATCACTTTAAAATGACTTGAATCACTTGAAGAACAACTGCTGTCTCTGGTTTTTTCTACTTCTACTGAACTGCTCTCCTCATCTCTCTTTAATTTTCTCACTTCTTCTAGTCACTTCTCCACTTATATATGTATATATATATAATCTTAACAAATTGCCCCCCCAGTTTGTCATGTAATTACAATCAATACTATGCACTTAAATTTATAAATTTGCCATTCTTTTCTCTACATGTTTCTATACTTCTAAAGTTCCAAAAATGCCCTTATATGTATGTTAAACTAGTTTAGTCAATCATGTATTTTCTGGGAAATTTTACTTAACACTTGTTATGGATAATTTAATGATCAAGCCGATTGGGCGGGGAAAGATCTACAGTACGGGCCCAATGATCCAAAGGCTCAGCAATCTATCATTCTTTCTGATCGCCTTTTTGACCACAGATCTATTCGCTATATTGACTCGCCATTTTGCTCGTATCCCAAGTCTCCTCACTGATCGTGAATCTACTCGCGAATAGACTTAGTAGCCTGCTCAATGATGAATTCGTTGTCCTGCATGTGATTGCAATTAATACCGGTCCTTAATTCAGATCGCTATGCCTGCTCCCCTAAGCTGATTGCTAGGCTTGTTCACTAGCTCTGATCGCTTAAGCTGTTTGTCGAAAGGTCATCAACAGATCTATTTCGCTCAGGTTTGTTCGTTCAGATTTGTTCACTTGTTTGCTCGGCGATTTCTGAGCACACTCGCACGCCTACTCGTTTGTGAAACTGTTCGCTTAATATTATGCTTAGTCGCGGAAGAACTTATTCATGATCTGTCTCATTAACTCTCAAGGTGCCCGATCCGTCAGAAAATCATCTGATTCGCTAGCCCAACTGGATATTCTGTTTGTTGAGGATTCTGTCTCCGCCATACCTCCCAAACCGCGAGTCAACAGAAGTCAAAGATGTCATGCAAGATGCAGCTCACAGCGTGCCATGCACGCCATCTCTGCTTGATACTACAGCTAAGATGACGATGATCTCACCTAACCCGTATAGATTAGTCGCCTGAAATCACACTCGGGCAGAGCTCAGGGGTGACAGTTTCAGCCGCATTTAATGTAATTTCAGCAGCATTAAATGAGATCCCGGCGCATTAAATGTAGTTCATCATTGTAATTTCAGTTTATTGTATACTTTTGTCTTATTCTGTTTTACTGTAGCACCTCCCCTTTCTCTATAAATAAGGGAAGATTTTCATTGTAAAAAAGGTATAATCTTTTGAGGACCAATACTCTGCCAGAATAGTGAGAGAGTAAATAGTGGACGTAGGCATCTAATTGGGCCGAACCACTCTAAAATCTCCTGGTGTCTTTCTCCTTACCTCTGATCTCTTGTCCTTTACTTCTTTACCTCGCATATTCAATATCCACGATCCGAAATTGTAGTTTGGGCAGAGAAACGAACCTCGTTGACTAGGATCAAAATCCAAACGTCAACATTTTTTGTGCTAGAAAAAGGGGCCCATCTTCAGGTTCGCCACCTTTTCCTTCTCAGCTTATAGAGCTCGTTTATTATTCACTATAGTTAAAGGAAGGACTCTAGGAACTTTAACGCGATGGATGACTGCCCAGAAGCTTCAGACCAACAGCAGAATACTGTATCTACTGTAAGGCTGGCCAATGTCGGTGTAGGGACATCCCATGTGCCTATAGCGAAAGATACTCAAGGTATACCTCATCTCCTTACTCGCCAATCTGTGCCTAGGAGGAGATGCTATACAGGTGTTGCTGCGGTGACAGGAGATGTTAGAAACTATAATGGCACAGCTAGCCAACGAAGTCAGGACGCTGATTCGGACTCAAGTCTAGGCCCCTCAGGAAACCCTCCCCCCCTCTAGGCCACTCAAATGAGGGATGCTCCCCGAGGACAACACGCTGAAGATCCTGATGCGAATAATAGAGCCGTCAGGGAGTCAATACGAGAGGGGTCAGTTCATTCTTCTAGCATGCACTCTGGCACTCGGTTTCTTCGAGCTTGCGATGAACATCGACTGGAACAAGCTGGCCGCGGCCATGACCAAATCCCAGCCCGCAGAGATAAGACAGGGCCGAGGCCTAATTATGGGGGACTGGGGGCTCGAGACCATCGATCCCCGAGCAGGCAGGACAAACAATCCACAGTCAGGAGAACCGAAATACAAGGTCCAAGGTCCGCTAGTTAAAGAGCTCCTTCAGAGGGTCCGGCAACTTGAAGCGCGACCTGGAGTGTAGGAACAAAGAGGTCAGAGTAGGGAGAGGACCATATTTACTTCAGAAGTTGAGCTGGAGCCGCTTCCTCCAAGATTCAAGGTTCCCAATATCCCTCAGTACAAGGGGAACTCCGACCCTTATGACCACCTGGACGCTTTCAACATTCAGATAGATCTCTAAACAACTAGTTCGTTCGTAAAATGTCGCATGTTCTCGGCTACACTCGGGGATATTCTGCGAATATGGTTCAAGAACCTCACCCCCCACCAACCCCCCCACCCCCGGAGCATCAATAACTGGGAAGAATGTCAACAGAAATTCCTAAACCAATATAAGGCATTGAAGAGGCAACTCGTGCCACCCTGCCATTTTGCTACCATTTACCAACGTCCCAATGAGTTGTTAAAGGACTATATTAGCAGGTTTAGGCACGAGGTGATAAATGTAGAGAACCTAACAGATGAGGGGGTACTAACAGCTATTTCGGCGAGTTTGAGGAAAGACGAGAAGCTGTATAAGAGCATCAACAAATCCCCAGTAAAGGATTTAAAAGAGTTTTACGAGCAAGCAGAAAAGGAAATTAGGTGGGAAGAAGTGGTCAACCCTAAAAAAGCCAATTCTCAGAAGGATGAAGCTGGTAGTTCCAATCAGGGAAGGAAGAAGAACAATTGGGGAAACAGCCTTGGGGGCAGGAGAGACAGTAACTAGATTGCGAATAAGGCTAGGAATTGGCCCAGACCGGAGGATAACTGGAGGCGAGAGCGACCTCAGTATCAAGGTCGTTACAATACGTACAACGCCTTGTCTAATACCTAAGATAGAATCTTCGCGATCGAAAGGAACAGGGAGAACTTCGGGCGACCAGCCCCCATTCAAACTCTTGAGGGACGAAAAGACAAGAGCAAGTTCTGTGCCTATCACAATGAAGTAGGGCACAATACCTCAGACTATTGGGCGCTCAAGGACACTACTGAAGAGATAATCAGAAATGGTCGTTTGAGGGATTATGTTGTGACACCCTCAGGGCGACCGCCCCAACAGTAGCGTCCTCACCAACGCCAGCAGGAGCCATCGATCCAAACTCAACAAGAGCTTGACCCTACCCAAGGACCTTCTGTCAGGATAATTCGTACCATTAATGGGGGTCCCTTTAGGTGGGGGAGTCTAATAGATCGTAAGAATGGTTTGTGCGTGAGGCCAGAAGTATCCAACTTGTGGGTTAAAGAAAGTTAGGGGGGCCTACGAAGAAAGCCAGAAAGGCATCTTAGGACATTGTGTTCACAGAGGAAGATGTCCGGGATGTCCGCCTTCCCCATAACGATGCATTTGTGATCCAAGTGCGTATTAGTAACTCAGTGGTCAAGAGAATAATGATTGACACAGGGAGTTCGGTAAATGTGATGTATAAAGAATGCTATGACCAGATGGGGATTGGTGACGAGCAGCTCAGGCCGTCCACCGAGCCTCTGTATAGGTTCACCGAAAACTCGATCATTCCCACCGGACAGATAGATAAGATTACCCCTTACCATCAGAGACGCAGCTCATCAGTCAACAGTGCTCACAGATTTCCTTATCATTAATTCCCCCTTAGCATACAATGTAGTATTAGGAAGGCCAATAATTAATGACCTCGACATGGTCACCTCTACTAAGGCTCTCACAATAAAATTCCCAACTCCCAATGGGGTCGGATGTATGCGAGGTGAGCAGTCTCTGGCTCGTTGCTGCTATATGGATGAGATAAGCAGAGGAGTTCGAGGGAAGAAGGTGGATGCGGTTCCAGGGTGTGAGCTACAGGCTATCACCGCATCAGGGATCAGCCACGATCTAAACCCTAGAGAATTCGATGCATATCAGAGTACAGGTCCAGTAGAAGAGCTTGAAGACATCCGGGTTAGTGAGGTAGATGCTACAAGATGTCTCAAACTAGGCAAAAGCCTGATCCCGAAGATAAAGGCCCAGCTGGCCGATTGCCTTAAAGCAAATCTAGATGTATTCGCCTGGAACCATGAGGACATGGTGGGGATCGATCCGAGTGTAATGACTCATAAGTTGAACGTTAATCCTCGCCACAAGTCAGTCTGCCAGAAAAGGAGACAGATGAACCGAGAGCAATGTAAAGCCCTGAAGGAAGAGGTAGACAAGCTTCTGGCAAATAAATTCATTCGAGAAGTCCAATACCCAATCTGGGTAGCTAATCCCATACTGGTGAAAAAGAAGAACAGGAAATGGAGAACCTATATAGACTTCACGGATTTAAACAAGGCTTGTCCGAAAGATAGCTTCCCACTGCCTAGAATCAATCAGTTGGTAGATATGACGACTGGGCATGAACTCCTTAGCTTCATGGACGCTTACTCGACCTACAATCAAATCCTTATGAACCCTGAAGATGAGGAACATACCTCATTCATCACAGACCGTGGATTATATTGCTACAAGGTAATGCCCTTCAAACTAAAAAATGCAAGGGCAACTTACCAAAGGTTGGTGAACATGATGTTCGAAGATCAGATTGGGAAAACAATTGAGGTATATGTGGATGACATGCTCGTAAAATCCAGGCAGGCTACCGACCATGTCCTGAACCTCGAAAGAATGTTTCAGATCTTGAGGAGATACCAGATGAAACTCAACCCTCTCAAATGCGCTTTTGGAGTCTTATCGGACAAATTTCTAGGCTTCATAGTGAATGACCGGGGGATTGAAGCCAACCTAGAGAAGATCCAGGCCCTACTGGACATGAGATCACCGACCAACATGAAGAAGATATAGAGTTTGAACGGTCAAATAGCTGCCTTGAGCAGATTTGTATTCAAAGCCTCTGATAAATGTGCTCCATTATTTGAGGTGCTGAAAAATGCCAAGAACTTCAGATGGATGGAAGAATGGGAGGCTGCGTTCCTACAACTAAAAGAATATATAGGGCGAGCCCCGCTGCTGACTGAGCCAAATGAAAGAGAAGCTCTAACAGTCTACCTAGAGGTATCCCAACATGCCCTAAGTGCGGCTCTGATAAGGGAAGAAGGAAATGGAGCTCAGATCTCTATCTACTATGTTAGCAAGAAGTTAGTAGAGGCCGAAACAAGGTACACTCCAATGGAGTTGCTTACATACTGCCTTGTGATGGCGTCTAGGAAGTTGCGCCCTTACTTCCAAAAGCACAAAATCGAAGTCCTGACAAAATATCTATTAAAGCAAATCCTCCAGAAACCAGATACTTCAGGCCGACTCATCAAATGGGCCATCGAGCTCGCCTAATTCGACATTGAATTCAAATCAAGGTCAGCGATCAAAGGGTAGGCACTTGCAGACTTTATTGCTGAGTTTACCGGACCTATGGACGATAAGGCCGAACCTTCTGAAGGTCCATATTAGGAGCTGTTTGTGGATGGGTCCTCCTATGAAAAGAGTGCAGGGGCTGGAATTCTACTAATCAGCCCGGACGGGAGTAAGTTCCTTTGCGCAGTTAAATTTGGTTTCAGAACAACTAATAATAAGGTAGAATACAAAGCATTGTTGGCAAGGTTTTGCTTGGCCCAGAGAATGCAGGTCGAGCGACTTAGAATATTCAGTGACTCTCAACTGGTGGTCTGTCAAATAAGGGACGAGTATCAAGCCAGAGGGTTAAAAATGACAGTCTATCTACAGAAGGTCCAAGAGTTGTTGGGAACTTTCAAAAAATTTGAGTTGAATTAGATTCCGCGCGCCCAGAACTCCTACGCAGATGCGTTGACTTGCTTAGCAACAACTCAGGACAAAGACTTTGCTGGAAGTGTACCCGTGGAATTCCTGCCTGATGAGAATAAAAAAACATCACCAAAGGATCCATTGCATATTCCAATTGGGCCAATAACAAGAGTAAGAGCTAAGAGGTTCAAAGAAGCACTTAATAGATTGGTTCAAGAGATTTGGGCTGATGTTAAAATGGCGAATTCCAAGATGGACCTAAAAGAAGATCAATGCTTAATTAATTTAATTAAAGCAATTGATGGGCCTAATTCTAGATAATTTCTTGCCCATGAAGTTGATTTCTTGGTCATAAAGACTTCTAATTTGGGATTGATTTCTTGCCTATTATTTTCAAGATAATTGGTTGTCAATTTTTATTCTTCTTTCCTTATTATTTATTTTTCCTATTTGTAAGGGGTTGACTTTCCCTTTCTTTTATAGGCTTAAATGGGCTTAATTGCCTGATTAATTTTTTTCTTTTTGCTATTTATTGTTTTCAGCTATATAAATCAATGTAACTATGAAGGGAATTCAATTCATGATTAATAATATTTGTGAGAGTATTCTCTTTGGTTCTTCATAGAACTTTTTAAACTTATCAGGATTTTCCTGTGGCGTACTTCCTAGACTTATCAATCAATTCTTCCATTATTGATTGTGGCGTCATCACCATACCAAGGTTCTTGCTTCCATATAAGCAACGGGTCGAGGTTTCCATACAAATCTGATTCTAGGCGATCTTGGAACCCTACTTGATTCACGGGTTTCATCAATTCTTAGCGTGGTTCGTATCAGTGCACGGTTTAGTCTCAAGTTTGCCTATCTTCTTTATTTTATGCAAAAAAAAAACAGAAACGAAAAAAAAAATCAGAAATTAAAAAAAATTAAAAAAAATCCAAAAAAAAGGTGTAATATTGGGAATTAATTCTTACAATTTTGTTTCAATTTTACAATTTTGTTTTCCTTTTTGAATCCCAATCCAAATTTCTTGTTACCATCAAACCTATAAAATTCCATCACACATAACATTGTATTCTTTTCTCTTTCCCTAACCATTGAATCCAAATTTTTCTTGGTGAGTTTGGGGTGAATTGTTGCTGGAAATTTTGATATTTTTTTGATTAGTTTGATAAGAACCTATAGAGGATACTACGAGTGGGAAAAGGCAAGAGAGTGTGAGTGTATCAAAGAGTAAAAGCCAGATTTAATTGAGTGAAACACGAGTGGAATTGAGCGAATCATATTCTTGAGTGAAACACGTGAGGGAGTGTAGTGAGGTCCTTTATTTTTATTTTTTTATTTTTGTCTCTTTTTCTAACTTGATTTTGCAGGGTCAAATATGTCACATAATCAAGAAGAAAATTCAAGCGAAAACAATCAACAAACAACCATCCCGAAAATACAAATGCAGGCGTTGTTGGGAGAGATGAGGCGGATGATGAGGGTAGAATTAGAGCACATACACGAGAGGTTGGATAGGGTAGAAGAGGGAACACAGCGGGGGCAGCCACAAAACATTCCTAATATGCATAGGAGGGATGGAATTCAGCCTAGGGGAGTGAGAGATGAAAATGAGGAGTACGTTGGGAATGAGTTTGAGGAAGAAGATGATAGGGATTCGATTGCTAGCAATAGGAGGTATGGTGGTCGGAATAGAGGAGTTAGGCATCGGGAAGACAACAATTTGGGTAATATTAAGATGAAGATTCCGTCTTTTCAAGGCAGGTCAGATCCGAAAGCTTACCTTGAGTGGGAAAAAAAGATGGACTTCATTTTTGATTGCCATAACTATTCCGAAGCAAAGAAGGTAAAACTTGTTGTAATTGAATTTTCTGATTATGTTGTTACGTGGTAGGATCAGCTTGTTATAAATAGGAGGCGGAATAGGGAACGTGCAATAGAAACATGGGGGGAGATGAAAGCGGTGATGAGGAAGCGGTTCGTTCCAAGCCACTACTACCGGGAGTTGTACAAGAAATTGTAGGGACTTAGACAAGGGAGTCTAAGTGCGGAAGACTACTACAAGGAGATGGAGATTGCAATGATTCGGGCTAATGTAGAGGAGGATCGAGAAGCTACCATGTCCAGATTTTTGATGGGGTTAAATAAGAAGATCCATGATAGGGTGGAGTTGCAACATTATGTGAAGTTAGAGGATATGGTACACATGGCCATCAAAGTTGAACAGCAACTCAAGAGGGGAAGTAGTACCTGGCCTAAATCAGCCCCACAAAACCCAAGTGCCACACCTTGGCGATCGGGTTACCCAAAGAAAGAAGAAAACTCTTCCACTTCCAAGGCCAAATTCGAGCCAAAAATAGCCATCACTAACATGGCCTCTCAAGGTAAAACAGCTCCTATATCGACTCGTTCTAGTGAAATTAAATGTTTTAAATGTCAAGGAAGAGGACACATAGCTGGCCAATGTCCAAACAAGCGAGTTATAATGATCTTGGAGAGTGGTGAGATTCAATCCGAAGATGAGGATGATTTAGAGGATATGCCACCATTGGAGGATGTTTCCATGGGAGACGAGGAGTTTGGAGCTGAGCATGGAGAGATGCTTGGACTAGTTACACGACGAGCCTTGAGTTTGCAAGCTAAAGAAGAAGAAGAAGAGGAAGCATAGCGGGAAAACATCTTTCACACTCGTTGCGATGTGAAGGGCAAGGTATGTAGTATTATTATTGATGGCGGTAGTTGCACTAATATGGCTAGCACTTCCATGGTTGAAAAGCTTGGGCTCGTGACGCTTAAACACCCTCATCCATACAAGCTGCAATTGTTGAATGATAGTGGTGAGGTAAGGGTTACAAAATAGGTTATGGTGCCGTTTCGCATTGGAAAATATGAAGATGAAGTGTTATGTGATGTAGTACCGATGCAAGCAGGACACATTCTACTAGGAAGACCATGGCAATTTGATCGACGTGTGCAACATGATGGCTTCACCAAAAGTACTCATTTGAGCTAAATCAACGAACAATCACTCTTGTTCCAATGACACCCAAGCAAGTTTATGAGCACCAAGTGAGGTTACAAAAATTGAGCGATAAAAACAATTTGAGTGAACAAAGGAAAATGAGTGATCACAAGAAAATGGGTGAGCAAAAGAAAGAGAGTGAGGGTGAGAGCAAGGCCGAATTTGGTGAGGAGAAAAAAAGAGAGAAAGATTCGACTAAGGACGTAAAATCAAAGAGAAAACAAAGAAATTTCTATGCAAGAACAAGTGAGGTTAAGCGAGCTTTGATTTCAAAACGGCCAATGATTGTACTCATGTACAAGGAAGCCCTCTTCAACACTAACCAACTTGATTCTTCTTTGCCTAGTGTTGTGGTTTCTCTCTTGTAGGAGTTCGAGGATGTGTTTCCCGATGAAGTACCGCATGGATTACCATCAGTCCGAGGGATTGAACACCAAATCGATTTTGTTCCCGGAGCATCAATTCCAAACTGGCCAGCATATCGAAGTAATCCGGAGGAAACAAATGAGCTGCAAAGACAAGTTGAGGAGTTGATGGAAAAAGGATACATAAGGGAAAGCATAAGTCCTTACGCAATTCCGATGATTTTAGTGCCTAAGAAGGATGGGACATGGAGAATGTATGTGGATTGCAGAGCCATCAACAATATAACGGTAAAGTATCTCGGTAGTTTCTGGAATTTTGCTGCAGCCTTAGCATTACGAAGAGTTTCTTGGCAGTAGACCACCGGCAAGCTAACGGTCAGGTGGAAGCAGTCAACAAGATCATTAAGCAAACTCTGAAGACTAAGCTTGAAACTAGAAAATGAGCGTGGGTAGATGAATTGCAGAAGGTGTTGTGGGGCTACAGAACAACTGCTCGCAGCACCACAAGAGAAACCCCTTTCTCAATGGTTTACGGGTCCGAGGCTATGATTCCTGCAAAGTTTGAGGTTTTTAGTCAGCGAAAAGCGAGCTTCAATCCCATAGAAAACGACTAGCTCCTGGCCGCTAGTTCAAACCTGCTAGAAGAGTCTAGGGAAACAGCTCGTCTCAGACTAGCCGTCTATCAGCAGAGGATGGCGAGGCACTACAACAAGAGGGTCCGAGTACGTCAGTTCAAACTAGGTGACCTTATATTGCGAGAAATTCTACCCGGTGCTCTCAAAACCAGTGAAGGTGTGCTTGGACCTAATTGGGAAGGACCCTACATGATCCACGAGGATTTGAAGAACGGAGCTTACCACCTAGCGAACATGAGCGAAGCGATGCTTTCGAGGGCTTGGAATACTCACTTGAAGCCCTATTACACATAACCATTGTAGTTTTATCGCTATTCTGCTATCTCTGTAGAGCTAATCATGTACAGACGCAATAAAAGCTCCTTATTTATTATTATGAATGATCAGTAACGCAAAATGCTCATGTGTGTTCTTATATGTAAGGTACATGGCCGTGAAAGGCGAGAAGCCGGCTTAAAGCTTAAACACTTGTTTGCCTTGTAAGGATAAGGGGTTGAATATCGATGGATACCGACCTCACACCTACCCTACGGGGATAAAGGGCTGAATATCGGTAGATACTGACCCCACACCTGCCCTACGAGGTAAGAGGGGTCGAAACGGCCACGAGCTTGCGCACCTAATCGCCGCTCGTAGATTGGCCTCCCCATTTATAAGCTGTTCTACACACCTCACAACCTGAGTCGTAGTACGCAAACAGAACATAACAGAGGCTCAATCACTGAGCGCATATGCTGTAAACGCTCGGGTTATGGCCCTGTGAGCGTAGCTAAGGTTCCAACCTCCACAACTCTAGCTATAGATGCTTAGGTTCCAACATTTTAAGCGCAGCTTGAGAGGTTCAACAAGCTATATAGCTTAGGTATCGACCTTATGAGCGCAACCCGCTGTAGATGCTCAGGTTTGACCTTGTGAGCGCAGCCGGCTGTAGATGCTCTAGTCCCTACCTTTCGAGCATAGCCTTTACCAGTTTTAGTAATGATCGAAATGATTGTGAACAAGCGTCACATATTTATCACCTAGTTTCTTCTCGACTCATATTACTTCGTCAATATTATCTAATGTTATATACGTTACAGCTGCACAGCTACACAAGCTAATTTACTTGATGTTAGTCAATGCTTACAATCGAGCCAACAGATCCATTGTTTGTAATAAGATGTTGTTTGTTTAATAAGAGAAATTGAGTTACTGATTCTCCCGCTGGAGTTGCTTTCTGCTCTCTAAGCTACGAGTTATACTAAGGGCTATCTATTGAGGAACTTGAGGGTGCATTCGTATCCTAGGAAATTATTTTCTTTACTTTGTGCCCTATGAGGCATTTATGCAAGCTATCAGGCTCATTGTTTACTCGATTTATTGCCCATCCTATTATGTGTCCTGGCTCGCAATTTATTTTGACAAGGCACATGAGGCTCAGAAAATAACAAAACAAATCAGTAGGAATCCTATGCCGTTGAAAACAAAAGTAAGACATCATGAAATTAAATGAAAATAGTATCAACAGTATCTATGTTCAAAGATAAGCCCCATCATAAGGGGGACAAATGTTGTATATAACTACTCTAAGAGGCTTTGGAGGAACCAGCAAAGGTCTTCTTCAGATCTTGTTCACTGGGGGCTCCTTGTGAAGATGATCCTTGTTCTCTACTTGGCACCAACTCCTAAGGACGTGAAGAGGAATTGCCCTAGGCCTGAGGAACGCTGGTTTGAGCTGTTGAAGACGTAGAGCTCTTCTTAGGGGCTACAGGAATAATCCCCTTCTGGACAGGCTTCGTAGTCTTCTACTAGGCTTCTTTGGCAGCAAGAGCCACGTACCTCTTCACCTCCTTCACTGTCTCTTCCTCATAAAAGGAGACGTCCAGCTTAGGATGGTTTTTCCATAGTGTATACAGGAACTCGTTACTCGTCTTCTCAATTGCCTCATTTCAAGCATGCACGACCCGGGCCTCCATCTAACTGAGCAATTCTCGGGTACGAGCAAGATTACCCTTTACCGTGTTCAAGTCCTGCATCACCGTATCGACCTTCTTCTTGGCATCTACGACCCGTCTTTTTTGCAAAATGGCCTCCTATGTAACTTATCTACGTCCTCAGTGGCCTATTTAAGCGAGGAGGCGGTGATGTCCCGAAGCTTCCTCTCGCGAGCCAAAGACTCTTCAACGTTTTCGAGTTTCTGTTCGAGCTCTCGAACAACTTTCTTGGCAGCTTCAGATTCCTCCCTGATCTTCTTGTTCTCTGCTTCAAGCCTTTTGTTCGTCCCCTCAAGCAAAGCTTCCCCCCCCCCCGCCAGGTCGGGAAAGTCTCTACGCATCTTCATCAATGCCAGTGAAGTCTGAAGTAAAATGGTGTCAGTGGCGGGTATGGTGATAATATGAGTTATAGAGTTAAGTTTAGAGTTTACTAGCACATTATAGCACGCAACATAAGTGATCAATTGGCAACCGTGTGACAGGCCCTGTTCGCTTTATCCTAGTACATTCGATGACCCGCCCGGCGACCCCACGGAGGACCTCTAGAGGATACCTGATCCAACTAGAAGGTTCCCGTGAAGCTAAGCCTTTTTCCTGATAACTTGAAATATAACTATACAAATAGTTTTGGTAACCTAGGATTTATAGAAAAGCGGAAGTTTAAATATATTTTCATACATTCAAAACTTCATAGTAAAATTCAAATCGAGTAATTAAAACAAAAGGCATCGAAGTGGAATTCGCAACATCATTTAAAATAGTTCAGAGTTCATATTTGGATAGGTTTACAACTCTTTCAAAATATAGTCAACATAATTCAAGTGTTAATATTTACAACTCAAAATATTTATAACAAAAGTTATGGATAAACACGCACATCAATTACAATGCAACCAAGTTCTGCTATTCGTGGGTCGGAGTTTTAGCGGCTGAAGTTGTAGCACCTAAAGCTGCACCTTGACCTGAGGAGTTTGGTTTTATAAACATATAATACAGTGAGATAATATCATCAGTGAGTGTTATATTATTCTAAATAAAATCAAGTTCAAAATAGTCACTTTCCTATTATTTATGAATTTATTCATAAAACATAATTGAATCATTTCACTTAACTTTAAACATATTCATAAAACATAATTTATGAATTCTGGAACAAAATTCAGCAGCTTATATCATTTCAATATATATATCGTAAACTTGTAAATTAAAGTGGTAGTATACAAATTAATAAGAATTCATTTGATAACAATACAGTAAATCAACCACCAATACTTAAATCGCCAAATGGTATACCCAGGCATATGGCAAAGCGGAATCCTACATTGCAAGGTCATATGATCTGTAACTAAGTAGCGAAATCCTACATCGCTCAGGTAGTAAGCTAGTTCATAATATATCCTAGGGAGAGACGGAATCCTACATCGCAACTCTCAAGCGGAATCCTACATCGCTTTAGGGTATTCTACCATTACTGACAACATCATAAAATCATCCTAAAGAATACCATAGACTGGATAAAAGATTTATAAATAAGCTGCACTTCATATAAAATCCACATTTCATTCTTGAACATAAAAATTCGTAAAGGAGGATATCATAATTAACATAATTCATATCATGACATATTTGATCATAGAATATAATGTCATGTAAAACTTCGCAACTTTAAAATCTTATAACGTCATTTAACTTAAATAAGCTCGCATGAAATCATAAGACTTAAAATAAATTCATTCATGCCAAAACATTTTTAAAATTCAAATGATTTAAAATTAAACAATAGTTTCGAAATAATTTAATAACACTCACAACTTGCTTCTAAATACTTTATCACCACTTCCCGTTACGGGTCTCGTCCACTCACCGATTCACCTACAATTGGTTTCGATCGAGATGTTGTTAAAACACGGCTTGTGAACAAACTAATCTTAATCCACACGAGGATTTTCCAATCACAACAATTCAAGCGATTATCCCCACATGAAACAATATGGAAAACTAATATTCGCATGCGGAGACTATCTCGAACCAATTCATTATCGCAACATAAACTACTCGAAACTCTACGGTTACAAAACCGACAACTATGCCATTTGAAACTAAAGTAACATCATCGATATCACATTCTAATGGATTCAATAAAAAAAAGATTCGAAGCTAAACGAATAACATAAAACTTACGCGATTTCAACTAATTATCGCGAATTATTGTTTTTAGCGTTTCGCGCGATTTCTTTGTTTCCAATTAACTTATCGCCAATTACTACTCGTGACTTTACTTAAAACATGGCAAATGAATATTCAAACACTTTAAAGCACAAACATGAAAAATATGGTAGCAAGCTTAACGAATATTCATTTCCGGTTTCAACTTCGCAATTCGACAATTTAATGATTTCGCGTGAAACAAAACTATCCGATTAACTTAAATGTATTTCAAACTATCCTAACATCAAACTTTAACACTTTAACGAGCTTAATAACGTCTCGAGGCAACGAGATAACATCATAAACACTTTCATATTCGACAGCAAAAATCACAAACTAAAAATATTCGCATTCGCGAAAAACTCAACCGAATCGCTTGGAAACAATTTCTCAATATTCGAACAACTATCTGATACTTTAAAACATACCAATACTAACCATTTTCCACGACAACGAACTTGAATTTAAAAACATGACTTAACAGCCCTTAATCATCTTATAACAGTCCATACTCGAATCGCAACGAACAATCGATGACAATTTCATTCAAAAAACACAACCGGACAATAACGAGCGAACCTCCGCACTAACGAGGTTCTCAATCCTAAAACCCAATCATATATCATTAATTATCAACCATATCTCAATTCTAAATATTGTCCATCCAAACTAAAACCACAAAATCAACTTACCTCACTAAAATCGCTCGAAAGTTTTGAAAATCGTTCGCGAACAATTGCGACGGCGAGACGACGCTCACGTAAGCTCACGGCAGCAAGCAATCTCCTTCCACCAACAAGCTGTCTTCTCTTGATGCTATTCCACTTTAGGTCTGAATGGTGTTCTCGGCCTGACCTGACAGCTGCTCGGCAGCAGCTCGCACAACGACAGCTCACGACGACAGCACACGGTAGCACCTGGTTCATGGTAACACCTAGTTCACAGTCCTTGAGTGTCCACGAACTATACCAGCACATCTAACAGATCACAGCATTACTTCAAAACGTCGATAGCAGCTGCACCTCTCACCAGCAACTCCTCAAGGCAGCAGCAGGAGCTTCACGGCAGCAAGACTCGGCAACAACGGCAGCAACTCCTCAGGTCTAACAGCAGCTCACGGTCCTCCTCTTGATTGCATGCACGGCTGGAGTTCTCAGATTTGGCATTGCATGTACTCCTTTGCTTCAGATCTGATCTTTCCTTCCTCTCAATCACTCTCTCGTTCACTCTCTCGAGTTATCTCCGTGAAGGCTCTCGGTTCTCTCTCAAGATGGTTTTCGGTCTTGCTTGAAATGGGAGATCGAGATTTGAAAACTTGGTTTTAAAGAATGGTGACCGAATGCTTGAAAGCAATGGAGACCAAATGAAGGCTTTTGTTGATTTACTTTACTTCACTCTCTCATTTCCATCTCTCTCTCGGCAACAACAATGGTGACTGAATGAGGTTATTTTGCTTTCTTCACTTTTTATTTCATTTGCTATTATAATATGGTTGCTTGACAAGTGGCATTCATGTACACTCTTACTATGCCACTTGTCCTTGCTATCCATGCCATTTGTCACCATCATTTCATGCATTCTTTTATTTCAATTTTCAAGCTCGAATTCCGTTTTCGTCCGTTCATTCGAAAATCCGCTTTTAATCACTTTCGCCTTCGGAATTATTTTAAAATTTCGAATCCTTCTTCACGAACTCGAATTTATTTTGATGATTCTAAAATAATTATTCTGAATATTTTCAGACTCGGTAATTATATTTTTCCGATCGAACGCTATCCATCGAAAAAATATTTCGCTTTCCGACGAACGAGGATTTGGGTTTTACACCATGAACATGTTTTTGATAAACTTCTGGTCTATCAGGTCCCAACAGTCCTGGCAATTGATCCAATACGTCATCAAAGTATTCCCCCGTATCGGCCTCATGGGCCTGCTCCTCATTAACCTCTCCTATAATAGGCGTATTGCCCTTAGACTTCTGACGTTTCGCAGGAGGCTCCATAACCTCCTTTCCTTTGTCCTCAGCCCCTGAGGGCCTCGTTAGCTTATCTCCAGGGATTCGGATTTTCTGGCCAGCGAAATCCTTTGGTGGGGCTATATACCTCGCGGGCTTCTTCCACACAGTCTTGTATTTTACCCCCTGCTTTTTAGCAGATGTTATAGCTCCTGTGTGTGATGGCTCTGTTGTTTTAGTTGGAGGTCCCTTAGAACCTGTTATTTCTATTTCGGGCTCTTTCATTTCGGTTGCTGACGGGGGTGGAAGGGAATCCATCTGAAGATGCACCATGGTTTTGGGATTTTTTGAAATCGGGGCAGAAGCACCTTTGTCGGGTCCTACAAAAATATAGGGTACTTATTGTCTCTTTCACACTCCGATGTCCTATGCTGAATTGAGAAGCTTGGTTCTAGCCCCAAGTACGAGCCTGTAATCCCTCAAGAAGTAGTCCGTTAGAAAGTAATCGTCTGAAGGATCCTTGACCTCAGAGAATTTCTGGAGCGCCCCTAACTCCTCGTTCGAAAGGTCGATTGAGCCCTTATTAACAGCTGCACATAAAGGAAGAAAAATTAGTAACAATCGAAAAAATGATACATGCATGCATGCAGGAGTAGCGAGTATAAATTTGTTCATCGGGACTGAGGGTGAAGTCAAAATTGATGAGTTTTAGTAGGGATAGACAAACACACGTAGAACCAACGGGACTTGTAATCCCCTACATTTGACTTGCCAACCTTCTTTGGCAAGATCACCTTGTAGGGCGAGTTGCGAGCGGCCATGTAATAGATGTCGTCCCGTTTCTTGGCCTTAGGGCTGGTAGTGGATTTAAAGAAGAAGAGGCATTGGATTATGTTTGGTGTCGGTGGTGGAAGGCCATTCTTGAGCAAGATACAAGCTAAGGTGGTCAGTTGGGTATAGGAATTTGGTGTGAGTTGGAATGGAGCTATTTCTTGATCATTCAATAGGTCAATCAGGTATGGGGGGATCGAAAACCTAAATCCTAGTTCTACATGTTGATGACTGATCGCTGTAAACCCCTTAGGAGGGTGCGCCGCATGATCATAATGAGTAGGAACTATGATACGACATCTGAAAGGAAAACCATATGTCCTAGCTATTGTCTTAAGTTCCTCACGAGTGACAAAAGAGTCATGTTGATAGAAAGACTCATGAGCGGAAGCTTCTTCTCGCCCTGAGAAACTTGGTGCGTTCCCGCCGTTCTGGGCAGTTACGTTTGGAGAATCTCTACCCTGTTGGGAAGAATCCCCCTTAGAGCCCTCTTCACTGGACACGACTCGTTGGTATCGGCGTCTACGACTTGACATCTACAAAAGAAGTAGCTAATGAGGCCGCTGATAGCTAACCAGACCTGGGAGACAGGGGGAACCTAAAACGAGGTTGGAAACCACTCGTCCAGGCTCTTGGGATGAAAAAATTGAGCCCAGATTTTTGAAGAAGGAATACTATATATACAAGAAGAAAAGTAAAAAGATCGCAAAAAAAAAAAAAAAAAACTACCTTGAATATGACGGATGCCGATGGCCTCGACTGAAGATCGACGAACGGCGATGGGGAATGGGGAAGAAAACAAGTAAACGAGGGAGTTTTTTTATTCTTGAAAATGTCAGAAGAGGAGAAAATGAAATGTCCTTTTCCTTAAAAAGTAGCTAAGCCCCAACCATTAGATCGAGACAGCTGTGTAACCGCCCCTAAATTTGATAGTGTGGCGCGACTCTCGGGATTTTGTCATCATGCAACATGTCAGTTGAGAGACGTGCATTAAATGCATATGACACGTGGTGTGACTCGTAACCGCTGTGTTGTGCAAAATTTTAAATACTCGCAAGCGCACGAATCTATTGTAAGGTAGATTATGCAAGTACGAGGTCGATCCCACAGAGATTGAGAAAATATTAATCTAAATCTAAATTAAATTTAATTCTAATCTAGTTAACAATGTTTGAAAATTGAGAATTAATTAAAACTAAAGCAAATAGAATTCTAAATTAACAAAACAATATTAAATTGCAAAATTCAACCAATAGACGAGAAATCTGATGTTCAGAATCCACCATTATCAATTTATAATATTTTACTATTCAAAATATTATTCTCAATTATTAAAGAAACAACTTAGAAATCAATCTATTGTTTTCTCAAGATTTATCGATTAAGCTTCAAAAATAAATCTTCTGTAATTCTTACTTCAAGACTTGAAATTAATAAGATCTAAGTATTACATGTATCCGATATATGAAAAACATATAATCAAAAATCTTATGTATAAACCTTTTCAATCCAAAGTCAAATTACTAAAATAATTTCGTAACTACCTGAAATACATTATATTAAAGGTGAAACAATTTTACTCTATCAATTAATGAAACAAAGAATTATGTAAACATTAAAGATCAAAACAATTGAGAATAATACTTGAATAGCAAAAATATTACAAAGTTAATAAGGTTTCATCTTACACCTCAGAAAAGAAAATTAAGCAATCATTGAAAATTCAAGAACAAAGAATAAATTGAAACCCAACATGACGTATATGAACTTTGGCTGCTGCTTTTGTCTTGTTCTATTGCACTCTTGTTCTTCGTTTTCTCCACCAAAACTGCTATCTTCTTTCTCCTCAGTCGTCTCAAAGCTCTCTTTTTTTTCCTATTTTCTGTCTCCAAGCTTTCTTTTATACTATACCACTAGTTTCAATTTGTAAATTGAAAATTGCCTTAATAGTAAGATACCGTTTTTGGTCTTTCCATAAACTACATAGTGAGCTTTGATTTTTTTCTCAAAATCTACTACCTTTTTCTTCTTTTCTTGATTTGCTTCCAAATTTGATTTTTCCTTCATTGATCAATTTCCTTGTCTCAATTAATTTTCTAATTGTTTGACAAATAATTTCCTAATTGGAGGAAAGAAGCAGAAAACATGATATTTAACATATTAGATGGCAAATTACCATTTCATAGCTGCTGCGCTGCAAAATTACAATTTTGCTAATACTTTGAAAATGTATCATTTACACCCTTGATAGATCTGCACATTGAACATTGTAAAATTACATTTTGCTACTAATAGTTTAATAAATTTTCATTTACAGCCCTAATAGATGCACACCATATGAATATGCGATCTAGTGACCTTTGTGAGAATGAGAGCAACTAACCATAAGATTGTTTGGCTTGTGCTTCTTTAGTACGCAGCTTTCAGAACAAATTACACACAAAGAGTGTTTAATATGGAATTCAACCAACCTAGGTTGTAACACCCTCCACCCGATTCTTATTAAGATAGACACTGAGTCGAAGAATGTTACCTGACTCGATTTATTCATTTATTAAAATTCATTTTAAAACATTTATTCTTTTCCAAAATTTCCGTTATAAAAAAAATTTCGTTAAAACGTTCAGTTTAATTTAATAAAAATTCAACAGAGTTTCGTCTGTTTTTCGAAAACCCAAATGATATATCCTATAGGGAAATCAAATACACTTCAAAAATTACATTCATTATCTCAACTTCCATTCCAGACCTTTCATCCATCTCTATTTGCACTTCACCATGCAATATTTAATAACCATCATATTAATAAATGTATTTACAAAATCACTTTACAATACATGCACACAATTAACTGTCTAAAAGTTTGAGAGATGTGACTCGTAGGAAGCGCGATAACTGTCTTCTCGTCTGTGAGATCTACACTGCCCAATTTTCAACTTACGCGTGGGAAATCCAATACGCTAAGTATTTCTACTTAGTGGGTGTCTACTTAATTTAACAGTCATAAAAATTTATTTCGTAATAATATAAATTTTATATCAAAATTTACTGATTACTTAATTTACTATCAATTTCATATACAAAATACGTAAAAGCATTTCTTTCCATTTATCTTTACACGATTTTCACCATATGTTAACATTTCTCACTTTTACTAAAATTCAAAATTAAGTCTGTTTACTTATACAGGCACATTCAAAATACATATAATTATTATTTTATCATATCAGTTCGATTTGTAAAAATTTTATTTCAAATCCCTATGAAAACACATTACTAATAATTACATATATCAACTACGTAACGATCATTTTTCATAGATATATAATTTTCCAAAATTCTTAAACTTTTATTAGAATTTACAAATAAAATTAATTTATTAATAATTGCACATATAAAACACATAAAACTTGTTGTTAAGCATATCAATCCAATCTTTTATAAAAAATTTTAAAGCAATCCTAACAAAGACACTTTATTCAGAATTGCACCTATCAATTTCATAAAAAAATCATTTAATAATACGATTTTATTTAATAATTTTCAAAACATAATTACACGATTTCGTTTAATAACTTTTTAGTACCCTTCGTAAACTCTGACACGATACCATAAACCGGATTTGGGTCTCTTAGCATTGGCCACTCGTTAGCTACCCACCAAAATAAACGGCGTTCTCGGCATCGACCACTCGGTGGCTACCCGTCAGGTAATATATCACAATCTGTTTCGACTTCAGAATTGGACACTCAATGCCTTTCATAATCCATCCGTCAAAAACTGTGTATTGGTGTAATGGCGCAGTACTGCTTTTGTCACCTTATTACTAGCCAACTACCAGTCCCTACCTACCAATATTCAAGTTTACTCGGGCTCTTCTAAATTTTACTATTTACCAAAAATTTTATATTTTCGACAACTTTTATCTTCCATAAAAGTTTCGTTCAGAAATTTATAAACACAATATCAATCACAATTTTTCCCATATATTTAAATTATTAATATAAACTTCATAAAACTCTATTTTGCATTACCATAATCTCATCAAATCTTTTCCAGAATGTTCGTGTCTTTTTTTTCGATATACGCTTGGTCAAGGCATTGAACTTGTCAATTTTTTTTTTCGTTTCCTTTTGACATTCATTAAAATCGTATTTAAACATCTTTTATTACAATTTATCTGAATAATCTCACGTATTTCAAAATCAAACATAAATTTAACTCGCGTAAATATTTAATCGTATATTTGTAACAATTTTTCAAAATCTTTGAAAACATCAATCTTGGTCATTTCAAATTATCATTTTACCCTTAGTTTAGACATCCAAATTTAGCAAAAATCTATTCTTTTCTTTTTAAATTTTATTTCCCCCTTAAATTTTTTATTCCAACATTATTCAAAACATATCCACTTTAAATAAAATCAATATATTTAAACATAATTACTATGTCAATTAAATCGAATTCATATTATTTTAAAAACTCTAAAATACTAAACATTACCAAAAAAAATTAAAATTTTCAAATGAAGTGTACACCAACCTTTTTGTTTCTTTTCCTTTCTATCACATTCTAATTAACTCATTCACTTACCAAACCTTCCATAAAATTTTATCCATAAATCTTAAACATATAATTCACTCCAAATGAAAATTAAATTCCATATTATTCAAGTTCATTTGAGTGCGCGCGCGCGCACACACACACACACACATATATATATTGACTATCTCATCTCAAACTAATTACAACTACTTTTCAAGTATCCTACTAGTTCCAATTTCCATCCAATTAATTTTATTTTCATTCTCCACAAACTCCACCTCAATTATATCTCATTTAAATATTTGAAAACTTCCAAAATTTTCCAAAAAAAAAAAAAATTTATGGGGCAATAGCCACACACAAACTATCCTACATAGCCAATGAACGGAAAAACAATAATTGTTTTTATTAAAAATATGAATTTTGCAGAATACCGAGTTTTAAAAATTTTTAGAAAACTCAAGAAACTCTAGATCTATAAAATAATGAAATAAAATAATACAAGAAAAATAAAAATTAGATTTTTACCTTATGTATTGATTTCTGTGGATTGTTCACCACCTAACCTTCCTCGATATGACTCTACACGAAGAATCTAGTGAGTGAGCACAATTATATAGAATTGTGCTCACTTTCTATTGATTTCTTTTTTAAAAAGAATCAATAATATATTTTTAAGAGGTGAGTATATGTTTTTAGTTATACAGAGAAGAAAAATACAAATTCTTCTTCTCTGTATTATATTGTAGAAAAACTTTTTTCTTTCTGTTTCAAAGAACATACAGCAAAACCAAAAATAACTTCTATTAGAAAAAGAAAACTATTTCTTTTCTATTTATAGACAATTACTTAAGGTTTTAATTAATCAAAATTAACATTAAACCTCAAGTTTATTAAAATTAAATTTTTGTCTCATATAACATAATTAATTCAAAATTAATTCATGTTATATTTTAAAATCGCACTTGTGACCTCTAATTAATTCATAATTAATTTATGCCCAGTCACAGCTGAGAATCAAATTCAAGACCTCTTATAAAATTAATTAAATAATTATTAATTCAATTAATGATTTAAATATTAAGTGAATACAAATTTTGCTACTTGTTTAACAATTATAATTAGACGGTCTAATTACAATATTCTATATACAAATTTTTTACAGTGAAATGAGCTATCAAGGGGACTCGATGGACCTATAGTTTTGAGTTCCAATAAAATCATAATTATTAATTAAACTCTTTAATTAAATAATTCACTATTATTAATGTGGGGTCTGGGATTTGCCTATACTGGGTCCCTCGGGCTACCCCAGGTTTGCCCCTCTCACCCACTCACTAGGTACTGTTCCCTCCCCTAGGGACTTTCTTTCGCCTCCCCCACCTCTCGAACCTGGCACCAGGGGCTTAATACCAAATTCTTAGAGAAGTGGGTACCAATTGAGCTATTGTAAAACCCAAAATCGCGTTCGTCGGAGAGCGAAACATTTTTCCGATGGATCTCGTCCGATCGGATATATATAAATATCGAGTCCGGAAATAATTGGAATAATTATTTTCGTTTTAGAGAAATAAATTCGAGTTCTTGAGACGGATTCGAGATTTATTAAATAATTTCGAGAGTGCGAACTCGAGGTTTAATCAAAAGCGAATTCCAGGACGGACGAACGAAATTCGAGCTTGGAAGAATGTATGGAAGGTTTTTAGTATGTAATATTATATTGTTAATATAATATTATTAACAAAAGAAGAGTTATTATGGCCATTGATGGCTCTCGGTCAAACAAGAAATTTTTAATGAATAAAACAAACAAAGCTTGCAACGGTCTCATTCCATAACAGCATCCAAAGTGAGAAAAAGAGAGGAAGATGCTAAGCTCGGTCACCACTATTGCATGCAAGACAAAACCAAAAACAAAAGAGTTACTGCTCATGAGTGAAAGAGAGAATACGAGAGTGAAAAATAGACAAACGGGGACCGAGAGCATCATTTGCATCTAGTGAAAGAAGCAAAGAAACCGAGGAGCAGATCGGAACCAAGAGGAAGATCGTGAGCTGAAAGTTAAAGCCGTGAGCTGCAAGGGATGAGAGGAGCGACAACACCTTCAATCCAGCAGCTGCATGCAACATCTGGGTGAGTTAGGATCCAGCTGGATCAAGCAAATCGTGCATGCAAGCAAGAGAAGGTGAGCTGCTGCTCATGGAAGAAGAAGGAATCGAGAACAGATCTGAAACAAGAAGCACTGCATGCAAGCAAGAGATTGTGAGCTAAAAGGAGAGAGAGCGAGAATGAGAGCTGCATGTGGGAGATAATACCAGATCTGTGAGCCATTCTTCCAGGTTAGCAGCTGCTTATGTTCTTCAATCAAGCTAAGAAGGCGATCAGCTGCTGAGAAGTGGTGAGCTTGCTGCCGTGAGCTGACCGACTGCCATTGCTGCCTTTGCTGTGTGCTATCAGCGTGAGCTGCTGTCGGCGAAGGGAAGGTGCTGCCGTCCTTGCTGCTGGCGTGAAGAGCTGATGGCGTGAGTTGTCCAATTGCTGCTGTGTTGTCACCGTGAATCACATGCTGAAGCTGTGTTCGAGCTGCTGTCGTCGTGGCTGTTGACGTTGCTGCCGTCACCAGCTGCTGTCACCGTCCCCAAGTGCTGTCTTGCTGCCTGGTGCTGCACGTGCTGATCAGCTGTTATAAGTTTGCTGCCGAGCTGAGTTGCTGCCATTGTCCAAGCTGCTACCATCGTAAACTTGCTGCCGTTGCTGTCGCCGTTGAGCCGTGTGTTGTCAATGTTGATGTAGCTGCTGCCAAGCAGCTGCTGTCAAGCTAAAATCAACATCCAGACTTGAAGTGGAACAGCAACAAGAGAGGATAGCTGGCGGGTGGAGCGAGACAGCTTGCTGCCGCTAGAGATTCATCGTCGTCGCACTTGCTCAAAAGTTGTTTCGAAGCGAATCTGGTAAAGTAAGTGCTGCCCCTATTCTTTGTTGAGAAGTTTTGAGTAATTAGTGAGCATCCATGTGATTAGAGTTGAGATAAATTGATAATATTATGTTTGGGACTAGGATTGGAAACCTCGTTAGTGCGGAGGTTCGCTCGTTGATGTTGCGATTGTGTTTTTATCATCGATCGTATTCGTTGAATGTTGTTATGAGCTATTATGAGATATTTAGGGGCTGTTGAGATATGTTTTTACTTTCACGTTCGTTGTCGTGGAAAATAGATAATATTAGAGTGTTTTAAAGGATCGGATATTCGTTCGGTTATTTAGAAATCGTTTCCGAGCGTTTCGGTTGAATTTTTCCACGAATGCGAGCGTTGTTAGTTTATGATTTTCGTTGTCGATTATAAAAAGATTGTGAATGTTATCTCGCTGCCCCAAGATTGATATTAAGCCCGTTAAAGTGTTTAAGTAAAGTCACGAGCTGTTATTAACGATAAATTTAAGCGGAAACAAAGAAATCGCGCGAAACGCGTAAAATCGATAAATTGCGATGATTAGTGAAATCGCGTAAGCTTTAAGTTTGTCGTTTAATTTCGAATCTTTTGTTTAGTGAATTCATTAAAATCTGATTTTGATGATGTTACATTAGATTCGAATGGCATAGTTGTTGGTTCTATAACCGCAAAGTTTCGAATATTTTTAAGTCACGATATCGAATCGGTTTGAAATAGTTTTTGCGTGCGAATATGAATTATCCGTTTTGTTATCGTGCGAGGATAGTCACTTGAATTATTGTGTTTATAAATCCTCGTATGGCTTAAAGTTTAGTTGCGCACGAATTATGTTTTAACGACATCTCGATTGAAATCAATTATAGGTGAATCGGGAATAATCGAACGAGAGCCGTAACGGGAAACGGTGATAAATATTTTGGAAGCAAGTTGTGAGTGTGGATTTTTAAAATTTTTTATACATTCTATTTTATTGAATGCAATTAGTTTTAGCAAGTAAAAGGTTTTGAGATTCTAGTAAAAGTTTATAGTTTTCAGTTTATCATCTATAAATGCATGTATAGCTTTAAAGTTTATGCTATGAATATGTTTATATTCTTCAGTAAAGTAATTGAGTAAGTTGAAATTATATACATGCATAGAGATAGTATTTGTGAAAGTTATTTTGCGATATTACAGCATATTGCCGAGATTTCATTTTATATATGCCTATGGTTTACCCTAGCCCCTAAGATTACACCCGGCCGAAAGTATTCTATACGTGTACGGTAGTTGGGGGGAGTTACTAACCTTGGGGGGATCGAGTCTGTCAGTCACCCTCTGCACGTATGGGATAGTGTAGATCTGCCTGATGTTGGAGGGATTCGCGATCCCAGAGTTGTATCCACATCTACGACTACACATGGTGAGAGTTCCCCTATCCTAGTGGCGTGTTTTCGCACCGTCACGAAGGACAAGATTTCCCTGGGTTGCCAGATAAGGCTAGTAAGAAAATAAGAAAAGTTTTAAGAAAAGTTTGATAAGTAACTTTCACATGTTTTTAAAAGAGAATCCAGTTTTCAGAAAAAGTAAGTAAGTAATAGTTTTCCAATCTATTTTTGGGAGGAATAGTATTTTTTAAGCAAAAGTACAGTTTATGTAAACTTACCCACTCACTGAGTTATTCTCACCACTGTTCTCCTGTTTTCTTAAAAACCTCCCTCAGGTGCAGGTGCGAGTAGCGCGGTTGACGTATCTCCTTCGGACGGACAGGCCACGGATAGGCCAGCTAGACACGCGTGACCAGATTGCACTATTTTCTAGCATAACATCATGTATTGTATTTACTATCATTTTCCAGATTCTCTAGTTTTGAAAAATATTATTTTGAGTTAAGGATTTTATGTAAATATCATGCATGTCGTTTTTAAGATTTATTCAAGTTACTTCCGCTTAATTGCATGATTATGAGTTTGAAAATGGCCGGAGGCCTATTGATTATAGAAATTGTTTGTGAATACAATTATACAGGTTTTATGAGATATTTTACAGGGTGGAATTTTAGAAAAACAGCCGTTGTGCTGCCAGTTTTCTGTGAAAATCCTATTTTCATAAAGTTATTTTCAACGAACAAAATTCCCACTCTTTTTCAGAATCAAAAGGATTTCAAGTATTTTAGCAAAGAAAAGAGGCTTAGCTTCACGGGAACTTTCCAGTCAGAGCAGATCTCGACTGGGGAGCCACCGTGGGGTTGCCGGGCAGGTCGCCTAGCTAGTAGTTAGAAAAGGGCCTGTCAATGTTGGTATCAGAGCAAAGGTTTTAAATGCATTACATGATTTTCAAACATTTTCATAGTATTTCTCAAACATTATACGAAGTGCAGTGAGTCATGCGTCGTGTCGGTCGTCCGCGTACAAGGAGAGCCGCGGAAAATGCTCCACCTCTTGCTCCAGAAATAAGGGAGCAAGTAAATGAGTCCGTCAATGATCCTCAGCCAAGGGTTCCAGTTGAGCCACCGGCAGTAGAGCCTGAGCAGGATCCGATCGAGAGATTAGCCCAGGTTATCCAAGGGCTAAGGCCTCGAGCACCAAACGCCACCGTTGAGAGGGCAAGGAAACTTGGTGCCGATGCTTTTGACGGAACAGGTGGTCCAGAAATTTCAACAGAGTGGTTGGATAATACTGAAAGAGTGTTGGAACAGATGGAATGTACCGATCTCCAAAAGGTGTCAATTGCTTCATTCTTACTTCGAGCGTCAGCTAGAGATTGGTGGGATTCCGTCAAGCGAAGAGCAATCGAACAAGTCACATGGGAAAAGTTCAAAGAAGAGTTTAATGAGAAATTCTACCCCAGGGCATACAAAGACGCAAAGATTGAGGAGTTTTACAGTCTTGTACAGGGTAACATGACAGTGGAAGAGTATGAGAGGAAGTTTACTGAATTGTCTCGAGTGGCACCATTTATAGTTAATGATGAGTTAAACAAGTGCCATAAGTTTGTTCAGGGCTTGAATCCGAAAATCAAGGCATATGTGGTAGCTGCAGAGCATAGAGAGTATGGACGATTAATTGAAGCAGCTTTGAGGGTAGAAAGGACAACAAAAGGTGACAAAGAGCAGGCACAGAAATCAAAGCGCAGTCAGGGGTCAGGTTGGTATTCAGGAGGCTTCAACAAGGCACCGAAAACTGGAGACAAGTCTAGATGGTTAGGTAGCAAACAGCGAAGTCAGGGAGCCGCGTCTAGTCAGAGTTCAGTCAAACCTCCATCAGGACCCCAAAGCAGAGGTAATACTCAAAGCATAGAGCCGTGTAGGAAATGCAACAGGACACACCGAGGAGAGTGTCATATGGGTATCACTGGATGTTATCGTTGTGGTAAAGAGGGACATTTTATGTCTGAGTGTCCGCAGAGAACAAGAGGAGCCAGTGGGTCGAGACCGTATACTCAAGGGCAGTCTAGCGGGGGTCAGTCGCAGGATCAGAGAGGTCCACAGATGAGAGGACCAGGGACTACAGTTCAATCCGGAAGAGGTGCTGGGAGAGGTTTGCCACCCAGAGGACAATCAGGGAGACCTCGTACTCAAGCCAGGGTGTTCGCAGTAACGCAGCAAGATGCTGAAGCTACACCAGAGGTGGTGACAGGTACTGTAATAGTTTTCAACTTTAATGCTCATGTTTTAATAGACCCTGGTGCTACGCATTCTTTTGTTTCTAAAAGCTTTGCAAGACATGTTAATATGAAGTTAGAACCCTGATTAGAGCATAAAAATACAATTTTAATTGATTGCATTTGTCAAAATATGTTATTTAATTGAATATTTTTATTTTATTATTTTTACGAATGCATTTGATTTGATCATTTGATTTAATGTATTTTTATGCTCATAAAATTAATAATTTTGACATAATTTTTGGGAACTTATTTTGGATTTGTGGTGTTTTTCAGAAATAAAATCAAGAAGCCCAATTCAAAGAACTTCAGCTCAAATGCACAAAGCCCAAATATTACCAAGATTCAGCAGTTAAACATAAGCATGATCAGACCCCAAATTTCTCTATTCCCAAGCTTCATGGCCCATACATTCTCACTAGATTTGATTTTCAAATTCAAAATTATCAAGCAATTTGTGGAGATGATGGAGGATGAAATTTGACTTTCAAAATTTGAAATAAAAGTTGGATGAAATATGATTGATGGAGTGATTTGTGGAGATAAATTGAAATTTGATTTGTCTCTCAAATTTTGGAAGTAGTAGTGATTTATGGTGATGGATTGAGACAAATTGGTGAACAAGATGAGAAGATTTTGAGCAAATTGTGTTTCTTTGAATTTGAATTTTGAAAGCCTTCCTTTTTGAGGGAAGTGAAGATTGTATGGAGAGACTTTTTGCTTCTATAAATAAGGTGCTTGGCAACACAACAAAGGCATCCAATTGAGAGAAAGAAATATCAAAGTCTTTGAGAGAAAAATATCTTGCTATTTTATTTTCACATTTTCTCTGTAGAATCTGTGAAATAATGAGCAAGTTAGGCTAAAATTAGAGTGAGGCTGAGGGGTGATCTTAATTGTAAGATTATTGTTATTCAAGTTTGTTTCTATTCAAGTTCTTCAATGTCTATGTTAAACTCATCTTTGAAGTTTTGATTCATAAATTATATTTTGCAGTTTCATATAAATTTAGTCAAGCTTTCTTTTTCCCATGTGGTTTATATTAAAAAAATATTTTCTGAATTGATAAATTTATAAGTTAATTTTCGACTACAGTATTGTCAATTTGATATATTGTCGTTCTTAGATAACTTATAAGTTATATCTGAGATTGTTATTAAATTGAAAGAGTTTTGCAAAATTTTATTGGTGTTTTTATTTGATCTTCAAATCCTTATTTTCCAATTGTCTGTTTGGGATGTGAAACATGCAATTGAGTAATAATTTGAAATCAAACTTGATAACAGAAAATTAAACAATTAAGTGATCCTCAAAGCCTTACCATTTTCTCTATTGGTTATTATCAATTAGTTTTCTTTTTAGTTTGTTTATTTCATTCTCGAATTGAACACTCTCAAATAATTCTCCTTTCAATTGTTCTCTATTATTTATTGTTCATTATTTTATTTTATTTCTTCTACTGTTTTGAATTCTTCTTGTTATTCACTTCTCTGTGGGATCGATACCTTAAAGCTATACTACAACAACTGTTTAGCCGAAGGTGATATTTTGGACAAAACCAAAATTTGGCGCCGTTGCTGGGGAAGGTAAATCAACAAAAGGGTTCAAAAAACGGTACGTTTTTATTTTTGTTTATTTTAATTTTGTGAATATTTATTTTATTTTATTTTTTATTGTTGTCATTAGTATTTCTATTTATTTCTTTTTACAATTTAATTTTGGGATTGTATTTTCTATTTTTTTTTCTTTTTCTTTTTCCTTGTCTTTTTCTTTTAAGACATCAAAAAAAAAAAATGAAAAAATGAAAAGTGCATAAAGTGAATGAATCGAACTAGAGAGGAACGAGAAAGATTTTTGAGAAGAATTGAATTAGAACTTCCATCTGATTTAGCTAGCGAAACTGCTTCTGAATTTGATACATCCTCTAGTTCTTCTTTTAGTCCCACAAATATGAGTCAAAACGAGGACGTCCCTGTTAGGTCCTTAAAAGACTACTTGCACCCTACTCGCATTGCCACACCATCATGCATAATGTTCCCCCCAAATATGCCACGAATAGATTTCAAACCTGGAATGATTCAACTATTGCCTACCTTTCATGGTTTAGATAGTGAAAATCCATATGTGCATATTAGGGAATTTGAAGAGGTAGTGGCCACTTTCCATTACGAACCTAATGCAACAGAATCGGTTAGGTTGAAATTTTTCCCTTTCTCCCTAAAAGACAAAGCAAAGAGTTGGCTATACTCTTTGAGATCGAAATCCATAGGTACATGGGCGGAAATGACCCAAGCATTCTTTAACAAATATTTTCCGAACCATAAGACCAATAACCTTAAGCGACAGATCTCCACCTTTTCTCAGAAAGATAGTGAAACTTTATATCAAGCCTGGGAGAGGTTTAAAGAGTTACAAAACTTATGCCCGCACCATGGGTACGAGAGTTGGCGCATAGTTAGCTACTTTTATGATGGACTTACTAGTAGAGAGCGCAAATTTGTTGAGACAATGTGTAATGGGGATTTTCTCCTCAAAGAACCTGATGAAGCAATCGAGTTTCTAAATGAACTTGCTGAGAAATCTCACACCTGGACCGGACCTAGTGCTACTGATAATACTAATAGGTCAAAAACTAGTGGAATTTACCATTTGAGAGAAGAGGACAACCTTAAGGCTCAATTAGAAATTGTCACTAAAAAACTTGATGCTTTAACAGTTGCTAAGGTAGATTCTCAAAATGCTTGTTTTGTTTGTGGAGGAATGGACCATTTTGCACAGGATTGTCCTACCTATGGAGAAATGCGAGGGGTATATGAGGAACAGTGCAATGCTCTCGGGATGTTTCAAAAGCCGTACTCACCTTACTCCAATACATACAATCCTGGTTGGCGAAACCACCCAAATTTCAGTTGGAAATCTGAAAGCAACCAGCCCACATCATCTACTAACCAATGGAAACCGGAAGCCACACCCCAAAGGTCGTATCCACCTCAATACAATGCTATACCACAGAGATCCTCATTGGAAGGAACCTTGCAAGCATTTATGGAGGCACAAAATAAGACAAACCAAAAGTTTGAAGCTGTTCTTACACAAGTGGTAGAAGAGAACAAGGAAATTAAAAGTCAAATCACAAAACTCACCAGTTCTCTAACAAAACATGAGCAGGGAAAGCTTCCATCTCAACCTCAGTCCAATCCAAAGGGGCAACATATGGCACAAACTTCAAATGCACAAAACATCAAAGAAGTGAATGCTATTGTCACTCGCAGTGGTAAGATACTGGGTGAACCAACTGTGCTAAATCCATCGAGCGACAAAAGCCTTACCACCACTCCAAGTAGTTCTGAAGATGCCTCTCCACAAGAGCCTGAAAAGAAATTTCCAATGCAAGTGCCATTTCCCCAAGCTCTCCGAACGAGAAAAATACCAGAAAATCGAGGTGAGATTCTTGAACATCTTAAACAAGTTAAAGTTAACCTGCCTTTGTTACATGTGATCAAGCAGGTACCAGCTTATGCTAAGGTGATCAAAGATCTATGTACTGTGAAAAAGAAGCACCATGTTAAGAAGACTGCATTCTTGACGGAACAGGTAAGTGCGGTGATTGATCAGAAGACACCGCCCAAATATAAAGATCCTGGATGTCCCACAATCACTTGTCAAATTGGGACACATGAGTTCGGCCAGGCTTTACTTGACTTGGGAGCTAGTGTCAATCTAATGCCATATTCCATCTACTTGCGTTTAGGGCTGGGGGAGATGAAGCCCACATCTATTGTACTACAGCTAGCCGATAGATCTGTGCGAAAGCCAAGGGGAATGATAGAAGATGTTTTGCTTCAAATCGATAAATTCTACTACCCTGTAGACTTTCTGGTCTTGGACACTCAATCCGTGGTTGACATGAAATCTCAAATCCCATTGATTTTAGGAAGACCTTTCCTTGCAACAGCTAACGCCCTCATCAATTGTAGGAATGGTCTTATGAAACTCTCATTTGGGAACATGACTTTAGAGGTAAACATTTTTCATGTTGGAAAACAACCACGAGATGATGACGAATGCTATCATACCTATATGATAGACTCACTCATATCAGAGGAAGCACACATAAGGGAAGACTCTAATTCTTTAGAATATCTCTTCCATGACTCTGATTTTGAATCTTTGCAATATCCTGATAAGGTTTGTAACGTTTCTGCTATTTTTGATGACACACAGGATAAGCAAAAGAGATTTTGGCAACCACGCTTCGAGGAACTACCAAGTGAGAGAGAAAAATCGAAGCCATCTGCTTTGGAGACACCAAAAGTTGAGTTGTCCCCACTACCTGAAGGATTGAAACATGCATTCTTGGGTCCAGGTGATACCTTTCCTGTTATTCTTTCTTCCAAACTTAGTGTTGAACAAGAAGAAAAATTGATCAATTTATTGAGAAAACATAAATCTGCACTAGGTTGGACCATAGCTGACATAAAAGGTATTAGCCCACTTATTTGTTCTCATAGGATCTATCTAGAGGAAAATAGTAACCCACGTAGAGACCCTCAAAGAAGATTGAACCCCACAATGAAAGAAATTGTTAAAAAAGAGGTCTTAAAATTGTTAGATGCAGGAATCATATATCCTATATCTGACAGTCAATGGGTTAGTCCTACACAGGTAGTGCCAAAAAAATCTGGGATAACAGTAATGAAAAATGATGAGGGAGTTCTTGTCCCCACAAAGGTAGTAACTGGGTGGCGTATGTGTATAGACTATAGAAAACTAAATTCTGCCACCCGAAAAGATCATTTTCCACTTCCATTTATCGACCAAATTTTAGAACGTGTAGCTGGTCATCCTTTCTATTGCTTTCTTGATGGTTATTCTGGATATTATCAAATAGAGATAGCTATAGAAGATCAGGATAAAACAACATTTACATGTCCTTTTGGCACTTTTGCTTTTCGTAGAATGCCTTTTGGTTTATGTAATGCACCAGCTACTTTTCAGCGTTGCATGATGAGCATATTTTCTGATATGGTTGAAAGATGCATGGAAGTTTTTATGGATGATTTGACTGTTTTTGGTAATTCTTTTGATTCATGTCTACTTAACTTGGAAGCTGTTTTGAGTAGGTGTGAAGAAAAAGGCCTCGTGCTCAACTGGGAGAAATGTCATTTCATGGTGTCTTCTGGGATCGTTTTGGGGCACATCGTGTCTGAAAGAGGGATAGAGGTTGACAAGTCCAAAATAGAGGTGATCTCTAAATTACCCACCCCTAAAACGGTAAAAGAGGTTCGATCATTTCTTGGACATGCTGGATTTTACAGGAGGTTTATACAGAACTTTTCTGCCATATCTCGGCCATTGTGTAATCTCTTGGTCAAAGAAACTGAGTTCAACTGGACTCCTGAGTGTGATGAAGCATTCAAAACACTCGTTACCAAGCTCACTACTGCTCCTATCATACAACCACCTGATTGGAACCTACCGTTTGAAATTATGTGTGATGCTAGTGATTATGCTGTAGGAGCTGTCTTGGGTCAGCGAAGGGAGGGGAAGCCTTTTGTTGTTTATTATGCTAGTAGGACTTTAAACAGTGCTCAAAGGAATTATTCTACAACTGAAAAAGAACTACTAGCTGTTGTTTTTGCATTAGACAAATTTCGTGCTTATTTGATTGGTTCACCTATTACTGTTTTTACTGACCATGCAGCCCTTAAGTATCTTCTTTCTAAGAAAGATGCTAAAGCACGTTTGATTAGGTGGATTCTTCTTTTGCAGGAATTTGATCTGATAATCAAGGATAAAAAGGGTGTTGAAAATGTTGTGGCTGATCATTTGTCTCGTTTGGAGTTCAATGATGCTATCGATGCTCTACCCATTCGAGATGACTTCCCTGATGAACAACTATTCGCTGTACACCAGGTGCCTTGGTATGCACACATTGTCAATTACTTGGTTACTGGTGAGGTTCCGACATTTTGGAGTGCACAAGACAAACGCAAGTTTTTGGTTGAGGTGAGAAATTTCTATTGGGATGATCCTTATTTGTATAAGTATTGCCCTGAACAAATCATGAGAAGATGCATTCCAGAAACTGAGGTAAATAGTGTTTTGAACTTTTGTCATTCTGAGGCTTGTGGAGGTCATTTTTCCATAAAAAAGACTGCTGCAAAGATTTTACAGTGTGGTCTTTATTGGCCCACTTTGTTTAAAGACACTAACAATTTTTGTCGTTCTTGTGAAAGATGCCAAAAGCTAGGTGCATTAACCCGTCGGCATATGATGCCTCTTAACCCTATACTTGTTATTGAGATATTTGATTGCTGGGGTATTGATTTTATGGGTCCCTTTCCATCTTCATTTGGTTATCTTTATATTCTTCTTGCTGTTGATTATGTGTCCAAATGGGTCGAGGCCATACCTTGTCGTACTAACGATAACACTGTTGTGGTCAAATTTTTAAAAGAAAATGTGTTATCTAGGTATGGTACACCACGTGTCATCATTAGTGACCAAGGAACACATTTCTGTAATCGATCTTTTGAGGCTTTGATGCGCAGGTATGGTGTTCTTCACAAAGTTTCAACTGCTTACCATCCGCAAACTAATGGACAAGCCGAGTTAGCAAATCGAGAGGTCAAGCAAATTCTAGAAAAAACGGTCAACCCCAACCACAAAGATTGGTCTCTACGTCTTTCTGATGCACTTTGGGCATACCGTACTGCTTACAAGACAACCCTTGGAATGTCTCCGTACCGACTAGTCTTTGGAAAACCGTGTCATCTACCTGTGGAGCTAGAGCATAAAGCTTACTGGGCTGTTAAAGCTCTTAACTTTGATTTGAATGCTGCAGGTCTTCAAAGAAAGTTACAACTGACAGAGATAGAAGAGTTGAGAAATGATGCATATGATAATTCCAGGATTTACAAAGCCAAACTGAAAGCAGCTCATGACAAGCAAATTCTGAGAAAGAATTTTGAACCAAACCAACGGGTGCATCTTTATGACTCTCGATTGCATCTTCACCCGGGAAAGCTAAGATCCAGATGGACTGGTCCATATATAGTGAAAAATGTTTTTCCCAATGGTGTTGTTGAGGTTCAAGACCCAACTGATGGGAGAATTCTTCGAGTAAATGGACAGCGGTTGAAACATTTTGTAGAGAGAATAGCCCAACCTAAGGAGCTCACATTGGTGGCCCCTGTTTACCACAACTGATCAGGTTGCATCTTTCTATACTATATTTTCTTGCTTTTTATTTATTTTTGGTTTGCTTTATTTTCCTTTGGTTTAGTTTGTTTTATTTATTATTGTTATTTTTATCACTATCTTCTCCTTAGCCTTTCATTAATTTAGTTGTCTCTCATTAAGGTGTCATTCAGTGTCCTTTGTTCTTTCATTGTCTTTATCTTTTTGTGACAGTGAGGACACTGTCAGATTTAGATTGGGGGTGATGGTTTGTGTGCATATTCATGTTGCCTGCGGTTTTTGAAAAAAAAAAAAAAAAAATCACAAAACAAAACTAGTTGATTGCCTGTTTTACTGTAATTCTTGTTTAAACTGGTTTACATTTCATGTGCGAAGCCTTGTGGTAAGATGGATGTTCAATGCATATAGCCAAGAAAAATCACATGTTTAAGTGCATATTTTTCTAATCTCACACATCTTTTGTGAGTGAGTGGAGAGATTGAGAAAACAACTTATAAACTTTCATTGATCTTTTGAATTGATTAAGTTGCTGTTTAGATTGTCATTCTTGATTTATCAAATATGCTTTAAGAGATAGTGGTAAAAAAAAAAATAAATAAATAAATAAATAAATAAATAAATTACTGTTGAGCCTTTAGAAGCCGTGTCTGTTGTGAGAAAACTTTGTATTACGTGAGAAGTTTTGTACTTTTGTGTTTATTCAACAACCAAAAAAAAAAAAAAAAGCAAAAGCAAAAAAAAAAAAAAAAAAAAAAAAATGATGAAAAAATGGAAAAAAAAAAAAAAAGTTGTTAACTCGATTCAAATAAAGTTTTCCATCAGTTTAGAAGACAATTCTTCCTTTTAGGATTATTTTTAGGCTCTATTTAGGATGACCATTGAAATCTTGAAGCAAAACTTTTTGGAAAGAATGAGTAATTCTGAATAGTTAATTTTTCTATCAATTGATCAATGTTTGTTCATTTGTTTGTCCTAAAAAAAAATTGTCCATCCATTTGAGTGTTTCTCTGTTTTTTTTCCAACTCCATAAGTGAAATCCCATCCATTTAAATTGATATTTTTCACCTGTGAGGATATGGAGTTGAGGCTTTCACATGTCGTATTTTTCAAACGCTATATGTATTGGGGATTGTGGTAAGAAGGTTACGGCCTAGTTCATGTTTTGTTTCTTGTTTACGCTTGAATTGCTAAGAGACTAGCAATAAGCTGATTGGGGGTTGTGATTAGAGCATAAAAATACAATTTTAATTGATTGCATTTGTCAAAATATGTTATTTAATTGAATATTTTTATTTTATTATTTTTACGAATGCATTTGATTTGATCATTTGATTTAATGTATTTTTATGCTCATAAAATTAATAATTTTGACATAATTTTTGGGAACTTATTTTGGATTTGTGGTGTTTTTCAGAAATAAAATCAAGAAGCCCAATTCAAAGAACTTCAGCTCAAATGCACAAAGCCCAAATATTACCAAGATTCAGCAGTTAAACATAAGCATGATCAGACCCCAAATTTCTCTATTCCCAAGCTTCATGGCCCATACATTCTCACTAGATTTGATTTTCAAATTCAAAATTATCAAGCAATTTGTGGAGATGATGGAGGATGAAATTTGACTTTCAAAATTTGAAATAAAAGTTGGATGAAATATGATTGATGGAGTGATTTGTGGAGATAAATTGAAATTTGATTTGTCTCTCAAATTTTGGAAGTAGTAGTGATTTATGGTGATGGATTGAGACAAATTGGTGAACAAGATGAGAAGATTTTGAGCAAATTGTGTTTCTTTGAATTTGAATTTTGAAAGCCTTCCTTTTTGAGGGAAGTGAAGATTGTATGGAGAGACTTTTTGCTTCTATAAATAAGGTGCTTGGCAACACAACAAAGGCATCCAATTGAGAGAAAGAAATATCAAAGTCTTTGAGAGAAAAATATCTTGCTATTTTATTTTCACATTTTCTCTGTAGAATCTGTGAAATAATGAGCAAGTTAGGCTAAAATTAGAGTGAGGCTGAGGGGTGATCTTAATTGTAAGATTATTGTTATTCAAGTTTGTTTCTATTCAAGTTCTTCAATGTCTATGTTAAACTCATCTTTGAAGTTTTGATTCATAAATTATATTTTGCAGTTTCATATAAATTTAGTCAAGCTTTCTTTTTCCCATGTGGTTTATATTAAAAAAATATTTTCTGAATTGATAAATTTATAAGTTAATTTTCGACTACAGTATTGTCAATTTGATATATTGTCGTTCTTAGATAACTTATAAGTTATATCTGAGATTGTTATTAAATTGAAAGAGTTTTGCAAAATTTTATTGGTGTTTTTATTTGATCTTCAAATCCTTATTTTCCAATTGTCTGTTTGGGATGTGAAACATGCAATTGAGTAATAATTTGAAATCAAACTTGATAACAGAAAATTAAACAATTAAGTGATCCTCAAAGCCTTACCATTTTCTCTATTGGTTATTATCAATTAGTTTTCTTTTTAGTTTGTTTATTTCATTCTCGAATTGAACACTCTCAAATAATTCTCCTTTCAATTGTTCTCTATTATTTATTGTTCATTATTTTATTTTATTTCTTCTACTGTTTTGAATTCTTCTTGTTATTCACTTCTCTGTGGGATCGATACCTTAAAGCTATACTACAACAACTGTTTAGCCGAAGGTGATATTTTGGACAAAACCAAACCCTTAGAGTGCGATATGATAGTAGCTACTCCTACCGGAGATTCCTTAGTAGCAGAGAGTGTTTGTAGAGATTGTGATATTGTACTTGGAGGTAGATCCTTTCCAGTTAGTTTGATGTTGTTGGATCTATGTGATTTCGACATTATACTGGGTATGGACTGGTTAGCTATGCATCATGCCGTAGTGGATTGTTTTCAGAAAGAAGTCAAGTTTAGTTCAGTTGGAGAGTCAGATGTAGTATTCCGAGGAGAGCGTAAAATGCTTCCATCCCGTATCATATCAGCCATGACCGCCAGAAGAATGTTAAAGAAGCAATGTGCAGGTTATTTGGCTTATGTGATAGATTCGTCCGAGCGGGAGACTCAGCTAGAAGATATTCCTATGGTTGCAGAGTTTTCTGATGTGTTCCCAGAAGATCTTCCAGGTTTACCTCCAGATAGAGATATTGAATTTGAGATTAATCTGATGCCGGGAACAGCACCAATTTCCAGAGCACCGTACAGAATGGCACCTCCAGAGTTGAAGGAATTGAAGGTTCAGTTGGAAGAATTGGTAGACAAGGGTTTTGTTAGATCCAGTGTATCTCCTTGGGGAGCACCAGTGCTCTTTGTTAAAAAGAAAGATGGAAGTATGAGATTGTGCATTGATTACCGGGAATTGAATAAGGTGACTATTCGGAATCAATATCCTTTACCGAGGATTGATGATCTGTTCGATCAGTTGCAAGGTGCAAGGTTGTTTTCTAAGATAGATCTGAGATCAGGGTACCATCAATTGAAGATCAAGGGAGATGATATTCCTAAGACTGCTTTCAGGACGCGTTATGGACATTATGAATTCTTGGTTATGCCTTTCGGGCTAACCAATGCCCCAGCGGCATTCATGGCATTGATGAATCGGGTGTTCCATGAATTTTTGGATAAGTTTGTCATAGTGTTCATTGACGATATATTGGTGTATTCGGGCAGTAGGGAAGAACATGCTGAACATCTGAGATTAGTTTTACAGACATTAAGAGAGCAGCAATTGTATGCAAAGTTCAGCAAGTGTCAGTTCTGGTTGAATGAAGTTTCATTTTTAGGCCATGTGGTTTCAGTTGATGGGATTAGTGTTGATCCTCAAAAGATTGAAGCGATTGTGAACTGGAAATCGCCTACAACCGTAACTGAGGTTCGGAGTTTCTTAGGTTTGGCAGGTTATTATAGGAAATTTGTCGAAGGATTTTCTAAGATTGCCATTCCTTTGACGAAGCTCACCAGAAAGGAAGCAAAGTTTGAGTGGTCAGAAGCCTGTCAGAAGAATTTCGACGAATTGAAGACAAAATTGACCACAGCTCCAGTGCTTACTCTTCCTTCAGGAAATGAAGGCTTTGTGGTGTACAGTGATGCTTCGAGGCAAGGTTTGGGTTGTGTTCTGATGCAAAATGGAAAAGTGATAGCTTATGCTTCCAGGCAGTTAAAGAAGCACGAGCAGAATTACCCAACCCATGATCTAGAGTTGGCCACAGTAATTTTTGCACTCAGGATCTGGAGGCATTACTTGTATGGAGTTCAATGTCAGATATTTACAGATCACAAGAGCCTTCAGTATTTGTTCTCCCAGAAAGAGTTGAATATGAGACAAAGGAGATGGTTAGAGCTGCTCAAGGATTATGATTGCACCATAGAGTACCATCCCGGAAAAGCAAATGTAGTAGCCGATGCATTGAGTAGGAGACCCTCCAGCTCGGTAGCTCATTTAAGAGCTGGGTATCTTCCATTGTTAGTAGAGATGAGATCTTTGGGAGTTAAATTGGAAGTAGGGAATTCAGGTGCATTGTTAGCTACTTTTCAGGTTCGACCGGTACTCGTGGATCGAATCCGAGAGTTACAGATTCAGGATCCTCAGTTAATTAAGATCAGACAGGAAGTAGAGTCAGGCCAGCAAGGAGACTTCTCAGTCAGGGATGATGGTACGTTGAGGATGAGACAGAGACTATATGTTCCAAATGTGACGGAACTCAAGAAAGAAATTTTAGATGAAGCTCACTCCTCAGCATACGCTATGCATCCGGGAAGTACGAAAATGTATCATACCTTGAAAGAGCATTACTGGTGGAAAGGTATGAAGAGAGAGATAGCTGAATTTGTGTCAAGATGTTTGATTTGTCAGCAGGTGAAAGCCGAGCACCAGAGGCCATCAGGACTTCTTCAGCCACTTCCCATTCCAGAGTGGAAATGGGAGCGTATTACTATGGATTTTGTGGTAGGATTTCCTCGGAGTCGAAATGGTTATGACAGTATTTGGGTAATAGTAGATCGACTTACGAAGTCAGCTCATTTCCTACCTATCAGAAGTACTTATTCCCTAGACAGATTGGCTAAGTTGTATGTTGATGAGATCGTGAGATTACATGGGGCTCCAGTGTCAATCGTATCAGATAGAGATCCGAGATTTACATCCCGATTTTGGCCTAGTCTCCAGAAAGCATTAGGTACTCGATTACATTTCAGTACAGCATTTCATCCGCAGACAGATGGTCAGTCTGAGCGTACTATTCAGACTTTAGAGGATATGCTCAGATCTTGTGTGATAGAGTTCGAAGGAAGTTGGGATTCTTATCTGTCCTTAATCGAGTTTGCCTATAATAACAGCTATCAGGCTAGTATCGGTATGGCACCGTATGAAGCACTTTATGGAAGACGGTGTAGGACACCGATATGTTGGGATGAGATGGGGAGAGAAAGTTGATTGGACTCGAGCTTGTTCAGATGACTACAGATAAAATCAAAGTTATTCGGGACAATCTGAAGATAGCCTAGGATCGTCAGAAAAGTTACGCAGATAAGCGTAGGAAGGATTTGGAGTTCCAGGTCGGGGATAAGGTGTTCCTACGGATATCTCCATGGAAAGGAATAATTCGTTTCGGAAAACGAGGTAAGTTAAGCCCTCGGTACATCGGTCCCTACGAAGTGATTGGCAGAGTAGGTGAGGTAGCCTATCGACTTGATCTACCAGCAGAACTTTCCAGGATCCATAATGTGTTTCATGTCTCGATGCTCCGTAAGTACATTGCAGATCCTTCGCACGTGTTGTTAGAGCAGCCAATGGAACTCAAGGAGAACCTATCTTATGAGGAGACCCCAGTTCAGATTCTTGACAGGAGAGATCAGGTTCTTCGCAGCAAAGTTATTCCATTGGTTAAAGTGTTGTGGAGGAATCATGCAGTGGAAGAGGCCACGTGGGAGCACGAGGAGCAGATGCGCAATCAGTACCCGCATCTTTTTGAGACAAGTAAGTATATTTAGGTAGTCAAGTTTTGAATTTTCTAACTTAAGAAAGTATCAAGTATGTTTGATAGATTCTAGTGTGGAAATGCATTTCATGAAAGTTGTGTAAATTTCGAGGACGAAATTTTTATAACTTAAGAAAGTATCAAGTATGTTTGATAGATTCTAGTGTGGAAATGCATTTCATGAAAGTTGTGTAAATTTCGAGGACGAAATTTTTATAAGGAGGGGTGAATTGTAAAACCCAAAACCGCGTTCGTCGGAGAGCGAAACATTTTTCCGATGGATCTCGTCCGATCGGATATATATAAATATCGAGTCCGGAAATAATTGGAATAATTATTTTCGTTTTAGAGAAATAAATTCGAGTTCGTGAGACGGATTCGAGATTTATTAAATAATTTCGAGAGTGCGAACTCGAGGTTTAATCAAAAGCGAATTCCAGGACGGACGAACGAAATTCGAGCTTGGAAGAATGTATGGAAGGTTTTTAGTATGTAATATTATATTGTTAATATAATATTATTAACAAAAGAAGAGTTATTATGGCCATTGATGGCTCTCGGTCAAACAAGAAATTTTTTTTTATTGTGGGGTCTGGGATTTGCCTATACTGGGTCCCTCGGGCTACCCCAGGTTTGCCCCTCTCACCCACTCACTAGGTACTGTTCCCTCCCCTAGGGACTTTCTTTCGCCTCCCCCACCTCTCGAACCTGGCACCAGGGGCTTAATACCAAATTCTTAGAGAAGTGGGTACCAATTGAGCTAGCTCAATTGGTACCCACTTCTCTAAGAATTTGGTATTAAGCCCCTGGTGCCAGGTTCGAGAGGTGGGGGAGGCGAAAGAAAGTCCCTAGGGGAGGGAACAGTACCTAGTGAGTGGGTGAGAGGGGCAAACCTGGGGTAGCCCGAGGGACCCAGTATAGGCAAATCCCAGACCCCACATTAGGCTAGGATGCATATTTGGCCTATAAGGGTTCAAACCCCAAATTTTTGTTTCAAATATATATTATTATTATTATTATTATTATTATTATTATTATTATTATTATTTCTCCTCAAACTCAATCCAACAACATTCAAATGACATATAACTATTTTTTTTTTTTTTACACATATTTATATCACATAATCAATATTACTAAGAATTCAATTAATTTGTAGAGTTTTACACACTAACAAAATAATTTCCACACTATATTTATTTCAACCAACATCAATTTAATTTTTCATCATTCTAACACATAAAAATCCATTCAAAACACATCAAAACCACATCATTTCATCATCTAAAAATCTCATTTAATTTATTTCTACCAACATTAACACCATACCAACTCTATTCAAACCAAAAATTCAATCCATTAACTATTATATCAGCAATCTTCAAAAACCCAAAAAACTAGTATCAACTAACATCAAATTAGATTTATTTTACTCACCAATACTCATATAAAATGGAACCTTCACACTAATAATGTTCCAAGTCCTAAAATCCAAACATTTGATCATAAAACCTCATCCAATATCACAACCTAAACATTGTCAACAAAAGGAGAAACATGGAAACACACTTACCTCTTGGTTTCTTCCTTTTTTTTTTTTCCTTTCATTTTCGGTTTTGCTTCTTCCTCTCACGTTTTTTTTTCTTCCTCTGATTCTAGATCTGATCTCTCTCTTCTGGTGGCGTCTGTTCCTTTCTTTTTATCTTATTCAGTCATTTTTCTTTATATATTATTACCCAAATGACAAATTTATCCTTAAAACTTATTAAAACCACCAAAATGCCATCCACCAAGAGCTTGACAAGTGTCCCCATCCTTTATCTACTTGCCACATGTCACATTTTCATCGGTTACTTTTTTAATGATTATCTCTTACTTTATCTTTTTGATTTTCGACTCTTTCGGAACGCTTGATTTTGGCTTTTCCGGGACTTACTCAAAATCCTCTCAAAATTTACCGGGGCCTATATTCAAACTCCCCATATATTTTTAGTAACTTTCGTGACCCTTAAAAGTCATTCCAAATCCCTTTTCGGCTCTTCGCTTTTCACTAAATCGGTCTTGATAAATTTTCGATTTGACTCCGATTCGATCCGAATCTCCTCCGGAAGTGTCGTTTGAGTCTCTAAAATACTTCTTAAGCATCTTTCTCCTTATTTGACATATTATTGAAAATTTGAAATTTTTCAAAAATCCATCCGAATTTTTGATCACATCCAAAAATTGCTCTATTTTTACCCCAAACTGATTCATTTCTGATTCGATTCAATTTCTGTTAATTCTAATATAATTTTTAGGATTTTTCATATATGAAACTCATTTTTTCAAAAATTACTATTCACACAGATACTATTTCGTCCGAAACTACTATTCATTCGAAATCACTATTCATAAAAAATTTTACTTTCGCTATTTTCGGGATCCACTTCTCAAAAATCATTAGTCACTCATCACTATTCATCCAAAAATCACTATTCCATCTGAAATTACTATTCATTCGGACAGAGAGAATTTGGGGTGTTACACCTGCACCCTTCGAGCTTATTTGGGGTTGTTCTAGACCTCAAAACATGTCTCGCGAACATAGCAAACCATAGAAATTGGAAGGGAGAGATTTCGATAAAAATTGAGGAAGTTATGACTAAAATAGTGCATGTATGAAGTCGTAATGTGAAATAAGAATATAAATGCATTTTTCAATACATGAAATAAATGTAATTGATCATAATTAGGTAAAAGAATGACGAGACCCAAACCAGATTCCCTCTAGACTAGTACCTGGTAGGCCTCGCCTGACACTCTAACGAACCCCTCTTAAGCCCGACTGGTCAGCTACTTAGAATTTATGGAGCGAACCTTAAAAATCTTACTCGATTACTTTTAATTTGAACTAGTTTGGTATTGTTGATTTGAAAATAATTAGGTTGGTTCATTTAAAAATCAAATTTTTCATTTGGAATGAAATTATGAAAGTAATCATTTCATTTTCGAAATTAAAAATCTTTCTAACAAAATTTCAGCAGCATAACGACTATATTTATAAGGTTTCCAAATTCCTACAAATGAAATATGCATTCCCAAAATATATCAATCACAACCCAACTTCTTTCTTTTCCACAATCATGCATTTCTATAAACATTCACATGTTCGAATAAAAACCTCAACAAGAATCAAATATTTTCATGTCATAAAAAAATTTATGATCTATTTACATCACAATATATACAACTCACATCCATAAAGTAATGATATGAAAGATACAAAACAAGGCATGCAACAGCTTCACTTTTAATTACAACACAAAATGTAATTTAATTCATATGATATAACCATCAACATGCCCACCTAATTTGTTGCCGAAGTTTTCGTTTTTGTTTTTGTGTTAAGATCGTCCATGCAAGTACCTGTGGAGGTTTATAAAATATAACAAAATAACAATAATAACTTAAAATAATTTCAACAATTTCATAATTCACAACTAAACCATTATACACTTATTGATAATGATAAAATTATCAAAATTTTCATAAAATTCTTTAGCTTCTAAAAGCACCGTTCGTACCCCCTAACTTCTATGTCACATGACGATTTTTATCTAACGTCAACCGTGATGCTACTGATACTTTTTAAAAACCACATGTGAAATTTTCTACATTGCTAACCATGGTGTGAGCTACTACCCAATATAGGCTTAGTGACTACATGCAGAATTTACTGCATCTCAATTGTAGCACAAGACACTATATCGAAATGTGGGCAACTATATTGTGAAATTTTCTGCGTCGCAATATGTAGTGCCATGCTAAACTGAACATTTGAGCAACTACGAGCAGAATTTTCTATATCGCTCATCGTAGCGCTAACTCATGCATAACTTTGAGAAGGTTTATGAAAGGCCTTTGAAAACTCTTTTTCTTTACTAAGTGCAATAAGCATCAAAACAACTTTTCTTTCGAAACTTCAAACTGAAACTCATAGCTTAGTTCGTTATTTTGAAACTCATAGGTGATAATAACTTCAAACTAAAATGCTACTTTATTTTGAAACTTCTTTAAAACTCACATCTTGCTTTTCTTGATCAAATAAAGAATTTATTTGAAAACAATTTATTCATAAGCCTTTATCAAGCAAATAGTTTACAATCTATTACATAACTGTACATAGTGAGAGTTAGTATACTCACCTCAATCCAAGCTTACCAACGACTCTAATGGATCTCCCTCGCTCTGCTAGCTTGCTTCGCATTACACATCATATTCTTATTCAAACTTTGTCAGAATGAACTTCATTGAACTACAATCGAAACTTTTAATGCAATAAACTCTATTAAAATCTCTTTCGACTACAACCTTCTCATCTAGTTTCTAACTCAACTGAGACTTTCAAATTCTGATTGCTTTCGACGAACCTCAGTTATTATCACCTAGGAACACCTTTGAACACTCGCCATAATTTTCTGGAGCTTGGAATGAAAAATCCTCGTTTTAGACGCCCCAAACCCAAATGCACCACACAGCCCAATCCATGGGCTTTTTCATTTCCATTTTCACTCTATTCATCTCCCTATCTCCCATTTAGTCGCCCGTAAAACTGTTTTGAAAAATTCTAAGTATTGGGGGGTGAAACCTATGAAAAATATCTATTTTTTAATGCTTTTTTATGCACATTTTTACCCTAAACATGAAATGAACTCAATTCCTTCATATCTAGTGTTCTTTCACTCAATTATGATCGAACATACTCAATTCATGCATCAAAGAATGCATTTGGTATGAAATTTTGAAATGCTCTTTAATAGGTCTTAAATTATCAACTTATCTCTATACTTTTCCTTTTTTAATTCTAACACTTCTAATGGCTTTTCTAACACCAAATATGCATGAACTAAAGCTCAAATGCATCAAAGCATATAAGTGTCACACAAGTCCCCTTTTGGTTGTGAGTCACACATGCACACACAACCATTGTTTCTTTCCATTTTTCAAGATTTTCATTTAAAACTTCATTAGGCAATTCATCAAACATGTAACCTACAACTCAATGTACTTTAGACATGCCTAAATCAAACCCTAGGGCTTCATTCCCACAAACCCTAACTTTCACTTCTAGCATAATTCCTTTCAAATCAAGCTTCCTTTCTATTTGGTTTAGATTCTAAACTAGATTAGGATTAAAACCCACATCAATTTCATCTCAAAACTAACTCAAACATCAACTTCACATACAATTCAACTAGCTTCAAATTTGAGAGAAATGATGATAACTTACCAAATTTTTGCTTAGGTTTTGTTTCTCTTGCTTGAATCTACTCAATTTCTTGTTTGCAACAACAACTTGTATTCATATTTACAATGTACATCATATTTTACTACAAAATATGCATATGATCAAATATTGAGCTATATAATGATATCCAAGTCGTCCGTTAGTCTCTCCGCACGTCTGTCTGTCCCTTGTCCGCTGACCGACTCACTCATGCACCTAAGGGAACATTTTAGAATACAAGGAAAACAAACTGTGAGTATAACTCAATAAGATTAACAACTTAATAAAACTAAAGTATTTTCTGACATAATTTGAAAATCGTTTCTGAAATTCATTTTGAATTTCTTTCTAAAACTTTCTCATTTCTCGCTTTGATGGTAACCCAGGGAAACTACTCATATCGTGGCAGCTTAAATCTCTAGCTAGCCACTAGGAATTAGGGAATTTACCCTGTGTAGTCATTGGTTTGAACTACACTACCCTATTCATGCTAAGGGTCGCTCAATTGACTCTCTCTCTCAGTTAGTAACTCCTTACATCTACCATGCACGCATAGAGCATTCTACTAGATACTCAACTAGAGCTAGGGTAAACCATCAGCGTAATGAAATACTTTTCTTGATATTCTCAATTTATCTCGTTTTAAGGCAAAAAGCCTAAACACTTTAAGTTCTCATAAATTCTTTACTTGAATACATATTCAGCTTACAATTTATATAATAAATCTAAATATACTACACTACACAAACTAATCACATAACAAAATAAGTGTAGGTAACCATAAAATAAACGTTAATTAAACTACACTTGAGAAAAGTGACTTTCTACTCACAAAACGCCTTCTGATCTAAAGCGAACCTCCTTCGAAATCCTTTGAAACCTATCGCTTTCAACTAAAACATTGAATACTCATTTACAATCACTTGAATCATCAACACAAAGCTAGAAATCACTAAAAACTCAACTAACTCTATTAACTCCACTTTACACCTACATAGGTGCACTTTTGAGGCCATATCTTATTCAATTTTTTGTTGGAATCGCTCCCTTTCAATTTCTATGGTTTTCTATGACATTTAGGCATGATTTGAGGTCTGAAATAACCCCATTTAATGACACACATTCCAGCCCTCTATAACAGCCCCTATCCTCCCAATTTTTGCTCACAATTTATATGTTATTACATTAGCATGCATGCATTAATTACTTCCATGCATGTCCATTTTATTTTCTTTGAATTTCATTCATCCAAACACATATTTAGGGCCATTATTACACCTTAAACTTAAACGAAATACATGAATAATAATCAGCCCTTAATCTTGGCCAAACATACATAAATACACAACTATTCTCTTTTTCAATTTCCATCATCATTTATCAACTTAACACACTTCATTTTCATTTCTCATGCATTTTGAAAAACTCCTCCCACACAAGAATCACAAGTAGGCTGAAATCATCTTTCACCAATCTTTTCATTTTTTGATCAATTTCTACCACCACATACACATAAAAGTGCAGAATTTTTTTACACATGACAGCTCACCCCTATTTGTATCTTAAAATCACATAACCCTATCTTATCTCCTTGGTTCCATGCTTAATCTTCTAAGTTCTATCTTGCCAACTCAATTTGATCAAGAAATCTACTCTAAAGTAAGCAAACTAACTCTATAAAATCATCATCCAAACACATAAAGCTATTTACAAGAATTTTCAATATAAATATCATGAAAACTTACTTGATTTTATACTTAGTTTGCTTGAACTTATAGTAGATACTCTACCTAACTTTTTCCCATCTTGATTTGGCCTTGAAAATAGATGAAACACACTTGAAATGGGAAACTCCAAGCTGCTGTGAACAGCTCCTTGTTTGACCGAGCACCTCTCCTATTTTTTCTTCTTATTTTGCCATCTAAATGATGGGTTCAAAAGATCATCTCCCTTTATATATATTTTGCTAACTTACTAGGACTAAAATGTTTTCCATTCAATCTCAAAATGTCTATTAAATCATCATTTTCATTTACCTTAATGCCTTTTGAATATATCTCATGGAAACTCATCCATTAAAGGATAAAGTTGGCAACTCATAAATTTAAAATACTAATTAACAAGGAAACCTCTAGGACCAGAGTTAGTTCAGATGACTACAGATAAGATCAAGATTATTCGGGACAGATTGAAGATCGCCCAGGATTATAAAAAAAGTTTTGCAAATAATTGAAGGCGAGATTTGGAGTTTCAGTTAGGGGATAAAGTATTTCTGAAGATATCACCGTGGAAAGGGATCATTAGATTTTGTAGACGTGGAAAACTTAGTCCGCGATATATTGGTCCTTATGAGGTGATCAGTAGAGTTGGACATGTGGCTTATCGTCTGGAGCTTCCCTAGAGTTGTCTAGGATTCATAATGTATTCCATGTCTCGATGCTCCGCAAGCACATGCCAGATCATTCACATGTATTGATCGAGTAGCCAGTGGAATTAAGAGAGAACTTGACCTATGATGAAAGTCCAATCCAGATTTTAGACAGGAGGGAGCAGGTTCTACGTAACAAGACAATTTTGTTGGTAAAGGTTTTGTGGAGGACTCATTCAGTTGAGGAAGCTACGTGGGAGCCTGAGGAGCAAAAGTGGAGGCAGTATCCACACCTTTTTGATTCAGGTAAGTGAATTAAATTGGAGGTCAAAATTTTTATAAGAGGGGGAGAAATTGTAAACCCTAAATTCTAGTTATGGTTAATTAGTATTCCTCTAGTAGTAGCTTATAATGTTGAATTTATGTTCGCATCACGAATAGGATGTTGATTAGAGGACCCAGGAGTATTAGGAAAATTTTTAGTGAGAATGTCAATTAAATGCATTAAGGGCAAAATAGGAAATTCAAACTCAATTAATACTTGGATTTGGTGTGAGTATTGCATGGAATGGACTTGAATAAAATCATAATTCATGTCATTAGATTTGAACCAATGAATGAATGATAAATTAAAAGTCAAATATGAATTATTATATATTAGTTGTTATGCATTACTTGTTAATTAGTATTTTAAATTTATGAGTTGCCAACTTTGTCCTTTAATGGATGAGTTTCCATGAGATGTATTCAAAGGGCATTAAGGTAAATGAAAGGGATGATTTAATAGACATTTTGAGATTGAATGAAGGGCATTTTAGTCTAAGTAAGTTAGCAAAATATATATAAAGGGAGATGATCTTTTGAAGCCATCATTTGGTGATAGGCCCATTTCTAACTATACTAGCTAGGCGACCTGCCCGGCACCCCACGGTGGCTTTCCAGTCGAGATTTGCTCTGACTGGAAAGTTCCCGTGGAGCTAAGCCTCTTTCTTATCTGAAAATGCTTGAAATCTCCTTTAAGTTCTGAAAATGGGTAGGAATTTTGTTCGTTGAAAATAACTTATGAAAATAGAGTTTTACGGAAATTCGGCAGCGCATCGGCCGTTTTTCTAAAATTTCCACCCTGTAAAAACTTCACAAAACCTATATAATTTCATTCAATATCTTTTATCAAACTAATGGGCCTCAGGCCCTTTTTCAGATACACAACCAGCCACAACATGCTTAAAAATTCAATGATATGAAAATCAACTTAATTAAAATCTTGAAACATCATACATGAAATCCATTATCCAAAACAATATTTACAATACTGGATAAGTATGAAAACGATAGTAAATGTAGTACATGATAACTTGTCTAAACTAGTGCAGTGTGGTCACGTCTCTAGCTTGTCTATACGTCGGATGGAGATACTTTCGCCACGCTGCTCATACCTGCACCTGGGGAGGATTTTAATAAAACAGGAAAATAATGGTGAGAATAACTCAGTGAGTGGGTAAAATTAATATAAACTATACTTTTACTCAAGATAATATTCCTCCCAAAATAAGTTGGAAAACTACTATTTACTTTACTTTTCTGAAAACTGTAAAACTCATTTTAAAAATGCGAAAGATACTTATCAAACTTTTCTTAAATACTTTTCTCATTTTCTTACTAGCCTATTTGGCAACCTAAGGAAACTTATCATTCATGATGGTGCGAAGACATGCCATTAGGATTAGGGAAACTCTCACCATGTGTAGTCGCAGATGTGGACACAACTCTGGGATCGCGATTCTCTCCAATATCAGGCAGATCTACACTATCCCATACGTGCAGAGGGCGACTGACAAACTCGATGCCCCCTAAAGTTAGTAACTCCCTCCAACTTGCCATACATGTATGGAATACTTTGGCCGGGTGTAACTAGGGGCTAGGGTAAACCAAAGACATATAGATATATAAAATCTCGGTAATATGCTATAACATTGCAATATAGCTTTCGTAAATAATATTTCTATGCATGTATATGATTTCAACTTCCTCATTTACTTTACTTGAAGAATATATATATACATTTATAACGGGATATATATAAAACTATACATGCATTGTATGAAAGATAATGATAATTATAAAATCTTACTCGAATATTGAAATAAAGCACTTGCTAAAAATGAATCGCATTCATATAATAAAATGTATAAAAACTTTATAAAATCCACACTCACTATGTAAACCCTCGTTTCTAACTACAATTGAATAACAATATTTCAGTAATAGTTTTTAAAGTCGAATTTAATTTCACATTAAGAATAGGGTGTCGACTAGAGAATCCAAGAGAATTAGGAATTGAGATGGGAAATTATTGGATGAAATAAGTTTGGAATCCTAAAGTCAAAATTGTAAGCCCTCACTCGAATTTATTATTTTATGGTATTAGAAATCTTCGAATTGAGTTACAGTCGAATGGTAAGCCTCCAATAGTGTTATCTGAGGGTTATTAGATTTTCGTATCGTAAGTCGAATATCGTTTGGCTGACCCCGGTACAAATACAAAGTGATTAGGAGTGATTTATGTGTTAATCAAGCGAGGTGAGCTCACGGAATAAAGTAAAAGAAACTTTAATTCAACTAATAAGAAATGAGATAAATGACTTTTAAAAGTAGTGGCTAGAGTTGTGCCACTTATCTCATTTATTGATTGGTTGATAAAATAAGTGGTGTAAAGTGATAACATGTGGACCAATTAAAAGATAGTTTATCTAGAGTGGGGTCATAGCATAATTAGAAAAGTTTAAAGGTTTCTTTGATGATTTTCAAGAGGGACTAACTTGTAATTGTGGCACCATGATATAATATTAAAAGCAAGTCACTTTCTCTTGCATTTTGAGCGTGAAAAACCGAGAGCAAAAAGGGAGAGAGGTGTCGGCCATTGAAGAGAGAAAAGCAAGGGTATTTCATGCCATTCTTCATATAATTCTTCACCAAATCTCATTTTGTCACCAACCAAGGCTACTAGATCAAGTTAGGCTCAAGATCAAAGCTTAATCATGCGACTTTCTTGATGTTGATTTATTTTAGAGTTCATGAATACCCATTTTTAAATTATATTAAAAGCTAAATTTGATGTTAGAGATTAGAATTTCATGGTTTAGTGATAAGTTTAGTGTGATTTATGTGTTGGAAATTGAAAGATTGATGATGGTCCTTTGTAATGTAAATTTCAGCCATGTTAGGGTTTGTATAGCCCAAGTTTATTTCATCTAATTGAGGCTTAATCCATGCATTTAGAAGTTAAGAAACCTTGTAGAAGTCATAGAGTTGTAAAAAGAGAAGTATAGAGTGAAGTTGAAAAATCCCGAATTGGATGAAGGGTCTGATAAGACCTGACTAGTTTTAACTTATTTGGGGTTGTTCTACACCTCAAATGATGCCTAGGAGTCATAGAAAACCATAGGTGTCCTAGAAAATCATAGGTTTTGGAATGGATCGATTCCGATAAAAATTGTGCAAGTTATGCTCAAAATAGTGTCATTAGAGAGTCGATAAGTGAAATAACTATGTAAATGCAATTTTATTGCATGAAATGAATTTAGTTTATCATAATTGGGTAAAATGAGCTTAGATACAAAAGAAAAATCATCGTCGCTCGTTCGATGCGAAAAAAGTGCATCAAAAAGTGCCCAAAATATGGCGTTTTTCCTAGATTTGACATAGCAAACGATAGAATTTTTCGATGAAACTTTACGGGTGACTTAGTTATGTGATAAGGAGATGCTAGAAGAAAGAATAGACGCGAAATGAGGGCTGGTGTTTAAAATTTTTTTCTTGGTCAACGGATTAATTAAAAAGTTGACTTTTTGTTTTAAGCCTTCAAAGACCAAACGAACCATATAGGGATGATCCTAGGGGTCTAAAAGTAAGACTTTTGCAAAGAAATCAGAATTTGAAAGCCTCTGATAAGTTAAAACTTAGTTGCGAAGGTTTAGGCGTAAAGTGGAGTTAATAGAGTTATTTGCGTTGTAAGCCCTCACCTAGATTTATTATTTTACAGTATTAGAAACCTTCGAATTGAGTTACGGTCGAATCATAGGCCTCCTGTAATATTATTTGAGGTTGATTATATTTTCATATCGTAAGTCGGATATCGTTTGGCTGACCCGGTACGAATACAAAATGATTAGGAAATTCAAACCCAATTAACTTATGGATTTGGTGTGAGTGGTGTGAGTATTACATGGAATGAGCTTGAATAAAAGTTAAACTCCATGTCACTAGAATTGCACCAATGAATGGATGACAAATTAAAAATTAAATATGAATTATCAAATTAGTTGTCATGCAATAATGATTAAATGATTAGTGTTTTTCCATAAGTTACCAAAGTGCCCTTTTTGATAAATTCCATGAGATGAATTATTTTGGTTATTATGTGATAGAATGAAGGGCATTTTAGTCTCACTAATGTTAACAATAAATATAATGGGAGATGATGAGATGATCACTAAAAGCAATCAAAAGTTCACGGCAATTACAAGAAAAAGGGACACCATGGTCATTTTTGCAGAAGTCACATATATATATAATTGACACTTAGCAAAATTCTTATAAAAACAAGAAGTGATTGCCATGAGAGTTAGAGAGGGAGAGGGTGTGTTGGACACCAATTGAAGGGAGGAAGAAGGTGCTTTGCACATCAAATTTTCAAGCCTCAAATTGTAATCTTAGGATGTTTTCAAGCTAAACCATCAATCCTAAGCAAGAACTAAGGTAAGATACCATCATTTCTACAAGTTTTGATGTCAATTGAAATTCTAGGGATGTGTAAATGGTTGGTTTGTTTGGATAAGTTGTGATAGGAATTTGAAACCTAAAACAAGTGTAGAACTCTAAGTTAGTGACTAGGAAGCTTAAGTGGTATGAGAGGAGGCATGAGTGATGTGTTAGGGTTTATGGGAGAAACCCTAAGTAGAGATTTAAGTATGATTTAAACAAAATGAGTTGTAGAAAAATTGTTTGATGAAATGATTACAAGAAATATAGCATAGAGTTGAAAAAGGAAGACATAGAAGTAATTTGAAAAATCCCGACCTGATAAAGGGGTCTGATAAGACCTGACTTGTTCTGACCTATATGAGGATGTTCTACACCTTAAATGATGTCTAGGAGTTGGAACGGATCGATTCCGATAAAAATTGCGCAAGTTATGCGCAAAATAGTGACGTTAGAGAATCCCGAGCACAAACTATGGGCTGGAGACAACCTGGGCAAAACTGACTTATATGAGAATGTTCTACACCTCAAATGATGCCTAAGAGTCATAGAAAACCATAGGTTTTGGAACGGATCGATTCCGATAAAAATTGCGCAAGTTATACACAAAATAGTGACGTTAGAGAATCCCGAGCACAAACTATGGGCTGGAGACAACCTGGGCAAAACTGACTTATATGAGGATGTTCTACACCTCCAATGGTGCATAGGAGTCATAGAAAACTATAGGTTTTGGAACGAATCGATTCCGATAAAAATTGCACAAGAAATGTGTAAAATAGTGCCGTTAGAGAGTCGATAGGTGAAATAGCTATGCGAATGAAATTTTTATTACATGGAATGAGTTTAGATGATCATAATGAGGTAAATGAAGCTTAGATATGAAAGAAAAACTAGCATCGCTAATTCGAAACGAAAAAGTGCATAAAACGCACACTAAAAGTGCCCAAAAATGGGCGTTTTTCTTAGATTTGATATAGCAAACAATAGAATTTTTCAACGAAATTTAACGTGTGACTAGAATGTGAGATAAATGAACCGTAGGAAAAATAATGAAAGGAAACGGAGCTCTGAGCAGGGCTGTGCGTAATATTCTGTTATAGGGTGTCAAAGTTGCTTAAATTTTTGAATTTTCGTTCCGGGCCTTCAAAAATTATACGAACCATATGGGGATGATCCTAGGGGTCTAAAAGTAAGACTTTTGTAAAGAAATTAGAATTTGAGAGTCTCGGTTGAGCTAAAATCGAGTCGGAAAAGTTATAGCGTAACGAGTTTTCAATAGGTTGATTTATATTGAAAACTCTAATGTTACATTTTATTTGAGTAAATTATAATGGGAAATTAATGTGTAGGTGATGAGCACGCAAGCGAGGCACGAGAGGCTCATTGAGATCGTTGCATTTACGCAGATTGAGGTAAGTATTACATCACTTACACTAGTTCAATTGTAATTTCAATTATTATAATTGTTGCTAAAGAGTTTTATAAGATAACTTTCTGATCGTAAGTTTGGTTTAAGTAAAAACCTTGGAAGAAAGGAAATTTTGTGCTTTTGCACATAAGAGAAAAAGAGTTGTAAAAACCATGTGTAATCCCTTGATTTTTAGAGTATATATCGATACGTTGCGACGTAGTAAATGCTGCACGTAGTCAAGTATATTGAGAGCTATTGGCATTACGTTGCGATGTAGGAAATTCCGCTCGTAGTCGCCTAGATAATAGTTACTTACAATATGCTGCGATGTAGGAAATTCCGCACACATTTGTGAGAGCTATCGAGTAGTTTGCACTACGATATGCGATGTAGAAAATTTCCCCATGTAGTCGTAAAGAATTACAGTTCATTAGCACTACAGTTGCGATGTAAAGAATTCTGAGTTGTAGTTGCTCAGAGTTTGAGATTATTTCACCCTACGTCGCGATGTAGTAAATTCCACACGTAGTGGTCGAAATACTATAGTAGCTTCACGTTGGCGTCAGTCGAGAAATCGTCACGTGATGGTTGGAGTACATTTTTGATGCACATGGTTGTTTTATAAGAAATAGTTTGCAAAGATTAACCTTTCAATATTTCCTTAAGTTATGCTTCACTATGAACTTGAAATGGTTGTATTATTATGTAACGAACTAACGATTGATTTTTTCATGTAGCTTGCTTGTTTTATCCAGTGTAACTATAGGTGATTTTGTGGCCGAGGAAGCGACGTTCCACTTATAGGTGGGGAACAAATGGATGGACTATGTGAATATTAAATATATTTTGAGATTGTTGTACATGCTATGATCTAAATGATCGCATGTTTGATATATGAATGTTTGATAGATTGTAAACTTATATTTAAATATGTATATATAAACTTGTACATTCATACTTATTGCACAATACACATGATATATCTACATAGGTTGTGATACCTATGGAATATATATACAGGTTGTAAATGATTGGATATGAATGTCATATGACATGTATGGATGTGAAATTTGATGTGAATTGCATGTTTGTGGAAAAATCGAAGTTGGGTGGTGATTTCTATAGTTCGAAGTGTGTTTATTTTACAGGTAAAATTTTGGAAAATGTTCAAATTTCAGCCGTTATACTGCTGAAATTTTTATAAAAGTAATTAAAACAAAATTGTGAAAATTTTTTTTATCACTCCTAACTAGTTTAAAGAAAACTGAGTTACTAAGTTCTAAACAAGTAAAACAGCTAAGAAAGTTAGGGTTCGCTTCTCGGATTAATTCGATCCGACGAGTCGGGTTCGATGAGTCCGTTGAAGTGCCCGGCAGGATCCTCCAGACAAGAGCCTAGATAAGGTTTGGGAAGGGTCCTGTCATGCGTTTTAGTAATTTCTAGTTTTGTGTTAATGATTCAAGTAATTCTAAATGAGTAGTAAATGTTTTAGGGTGAAAGCGGAGTGTATCAGAGGAGTTCGAAGAAGGTTCGCTTGTGATCGGGAAGCGCTTTGTGAGTAGAAATCTCACCTTATCAAGTATGGTGTAATTCAAAGTTCATTTAATGGTTAATTGCATTTCTTACATTGTTGTAATTGAATTGTGTATTATTGTTATATTTAGATTCTATTACATGAGCTATAAATTGAGTATATGCTTATATAAAAACCATTGAGAATTAATGTTTTAGGTCTTTTGCCTTAAAAGCGAGTTTACTGGAGAATACCAAGAAAAAGAATTTTAATACACCGATGGTTTACCCTAGCCCCAGTTGAGTACCCAGTAGAATGCTCTATGCGTGTATGGTAGATGTGAGAGAGTTACTAACTGAGAGAGAGAGTCAGTCGAGCGACCCTCTGCACGTATAGGGTAGTGTAGTTTAAACTGATTGTGTAGGGGTAACGCGTACCCAGAGTCGCACATCGGTAACTACACAGGGTAGATTCCATAATTCCTAGTGGCTTAGCTAGAGATTTATGCGGCCACGACATGAGTAGTTTCTCTAGGTTACCATCAAAGCGAGAAATGAGAAAGTTTTAGAAAGAAATTCAAAACGAATTTTAGAAATAGTTGTAATTCAAAGAAATAAAAAGTATTTCAGAAAAATACTTTAGTTTATAAAACTATTTATTATTTATCTCACTGAGTTATACTCACCGTTTATTTGCTATATATTTCTTAAAATGTTCCTTCAGGTGCAGGAGTGAGTCGTCCAGCAGACAAGGCTTAGACCGACGTGCGAATCGAGTGACGGACGACTATTTCTTATTGTATAGCTCACAATTCTAATCATGCATGTATTGCATATGAGTATGGTGTAAATGATGTACATTTAAAATAAGTTTAAATAGAGTTTACATATTATTTGTTGGATACACGTTTTATGAAAATGTTTTAATTCTTTAAATTGAGTTTCCATAAAAGTTTGAAATTTTATATATATTCATGTTGTGGCTGATTGTGGATGAGGGCTAGAGGCCCCTGGTAGTTGAGAGTTGTTTGCCATAGAAGTGTTTTTAAATTGCTTTGAACTTACATGGTGGTATATCTTAATAAACAGCCCGCATGCTGCCGGATTTTTATTAGGAAAACGAGAAATTTTTACCCTTGCCCCCTAATAAATGTTTTGTAAAAAGAAGTCTAAAGTGAGTCCCGGTGCTCGGATAGAATTTCTATGGGCCAAGCTAGGGTTCGTTGGAGCTCTGTCAGAGTGCTACAGGGTATTTCACGGATCCAGAATAGGGATTCGGGAAGGGTCCCGTCACATTACTTGCTTCCAAATAATTTATCACCACTTCTCGTTACGGATCTTGTCCGCTCGCCGGTTTACCTACAATTAGTTTCGATCGAGATTTCGTTAAAACATGACTCGCATGAAAACTAAACTTAAATCACACGGGGATTTCTAATCATGACATTTCAAGCGATTAACAATAACAACACAGAAACACTAATATTCGCACGTGGAAACTATCTCGAAACCAATTCATTATTGCAACATAATCTAATCGAAACTTTACGATTACGAAACTGACAACAATGCCATTCGAATCTAAATCAATATCATCGAAATCACATTCTAATGGATTCAACAAAAATAATATTCGAATCTAAATGAATAATGAATAATGTAAAACTTATGCGATTTCGATAATTTATCGCGAACTATCATTTTTAACGTTTTACGCGATTATTTCGTTTCCAATCAAACTTATCATCAATAATACTCGTAACTTACTCAAATCATGGAAAACGAAGATTCAAACATTTTAAAACAAAATCATGAAAATTATGGCAGCATACTACTCATTGTCTCATTTTCCGATTCGATTCTGAAAATCAATAATTTCATATAATCGCGCGCAACGAAACTATCCGATTAACTTTAATATATTTCAAACTATCCTAACATCAACATTTTCTACTTTAATGAGCTTAATTACACAACATGGCAGCTTGTTAACATTAATTACATTTCCACATTCGACAACGAAAATCGCACACTAAATACATTCGCATTCGCGGAAAACTTATCTGAATCGCTCGAAAACGATTTCTCAATGTCCGAACAACCTTTCGATACTCTAAAACACACCAACAATAATCATTTTTCACAACAACGGACTTGAATTTAACAACACAACATAACAACCCCTATAATTCATTATAACAGCCTATAAGTCAATTTCGCAACATAACAACCATCGACAATTTCATTCGAATTTACAACCAAACAATATCGAGCGAACCTTCGCACTAACGAGGTTCTAAATCCTAAAACTCAATCATAACGTTATCAAATATCATCCATAACTCAACATAATATTTACCAATGAAACAACGCTCATAAAAATACAACTTACCTCACGAAAATCAATCGAAACTTTTCGAAAATTACACGCGAAAAGCTGTCCGATATCCTTTACTTGACCGAACCTATACCAACCCTTAACATCAATTTCTTTTCATCAACTCAAGCATTTAAGCTACACAAAACATCACATAGATAGCAACTTACCTTAAGGACCATGCATGAGAGTTAAATCACTCAAAACAACTTCTAAAATCATAATGCATGGGCTGTCCACTATCCGATCTGCACTAACACTAATTCAAGCTGTTGTATGAGCTTAAAATACTTCAAATTAGCTCTCAATTTACTCACAAGCTGCTGGAATTATAAATCTCAGTCACAGACCTACTGAAAATCGAATGGAGACGGAAAATTATGGTTATTCTGCTCGGGTCTGCACTCACATTCTCACGAGCTCACTTTCTTCTTGCTGCAGGTCACGGACAGCTTGGATCTCACTCTCGACAGCAGCTCACTCACGACAGCAACAGCTCACGGTAGCAGCAGCTCACTCACGGCAGCAACAGCTCACTCACGGCCTGACAGCGGCTGATCATCCCTCCGTACTTGCATGCATGAACAGATTTGCTTGATCTAAGCTTGGTGATGTCTCGGTTTTGCTTCCTGATCTCACAAGCTCTCTCTCTTTCTCACGATCTCTCACTCTCGATTTCTCTCTATGACTGCCTTGCTTCTTCCTTTCACGAGCAGATCTCTCTCTCCCTTTAACTCACACTCTTGGTTTTGCTTGCAATGGTCGAGCTCTTCACTTTCTCACTCAACTCTCTCTCGGTTGAAAACAATTGGGTGACCGAATGTAAACATTGGTTTTTAATTTTTGTTTGTTTCAAACTTCACTTTCAATTTCTTTATATATATATCACTCACAATTTTATGCTATGTCATCAAATAATCATGCATGATCTCCACTTGTCCTCCATTCACCAAGCTAGCTCAACACTTGTTTTCATTCTTTTATACATGCGCGACACGTGTCTGTCATTCATCAATTTATTTTATTTATTTCTTCCATGCATTATCCCATTTCGATTCCAAGTTCGAATCTATTTTCGTCCGTCCGGAAATCCACTTATAATTGCTTTCGCCTTCGGAATTATTTTAAATTTTTTTTATAAAAATATTTCGAATGACCCAGAATCGAAAACAAATATTTTTCTGATCGAAAACGCGATCCATTGGAAAATAATTCACTTTCCGATGACGAACAAGGTTTTGGGTTTTACATTTGGACGACAAAATAAGAAGAAAAAAGAGGAGAGGTGCTCGGTCAAACAAGGAGCTGTTCATGGCAGCTTAGAGTTTCTCATTTCAAGTGTGTTTCATCTATTTTCAAGGCCAAATCAAGATGGGAAAAAGTTAGGGAGAGTCTCTACTATAAGTTCAAGCAAACTAAGTATAAAATCAAGTTTTCATGATATTTATATTGAAAATTCTTGTAAATAGCTTTATGTGTTTGGATGATGATTTTATGGAGTTAGTTTGCTTATTTTAGAGTAGATTTCTTGATCAAATTGAGTTGGCAAAAAAGAACTTAGAAGATTAAGCATGGAACGAAGGAGATAAGTTAGGGTTATGTGATTTTAAGATCCAAATAGGGGTGAGCTATCATGTATAAAAAAATTCTGCACTTTTATGTGTATGTGCTGGTAGAAATTAATCAAAAAATGAAAAGATTGGTGAAAGATGATTTCAGCCTGCTTGTGATTCTTGTGTGGGAAGAGTTTTTCAAATGATTAAATGCATGAGAAATGAAAATAAAGTGTGTTAAGTTGATAGATGATGATGGAAATTGAAAAAGAGAATAGTTGTGTATTTATGTATGTTTGGCCAAGATCAAGGGCTGATTATTATTCATGTATTTTGTTTGAGTTTAAGGTGTAATAATGGCCCTAAATATGTGTTTGGATGAATGAAATTCAAAGATAATAAAATGGACATGCATGGAAGTAATTAATGCATGCACGCTAGTGTAATAATATATAATTTGTGAGCAAAAATTGGGAGGATAGGGGCTGTTATAGAGGGCTGGAATGTGTGCCATTAAATGGGGTTATTTTAGACCTCAAATCATGCCTAAATGTCATAGCAAACCATAGAAATTGAAAGGGAGCAATTCCGATAAAAATTATATAAGATATGGCCTAAAAAGTGCACCTATGTAGGCGTAAAATGGAGTTAATAGAGTTAGTTGAGTTTTTAGTGATTTCTAGCTTTGTGTTCATGATTCAAGTGATTGTAAATGAGTATTCAATGTTTTAGGTTGAAAGCGGAAGGTTTCGAAGGATTTCGAATGAGGTTCTGACAGGCCCCTTTCTAACTACTAGCTAGGCGACCTGCCCGGCAACCCCACGGTGACTCCCCAGTCGAGATCTGCTCCGGCTGGAAAGTTCCCGAGGAGCTAAGCCTCATTTCTGTTCTAAAATACTTGAAATCCTTTTATTTTTGAAAATGGGTGGGAATTTTGTTCGTTGAAAATAACTTTATAAAAACAGGATTTTTATGAAAATCCGGCAGCACGACGGCTATTTTTCTAAAATTCCACCCTGTGAAATGCTTTACAAAACCTGTATAATTGTATTCACAAACATTTCAATAATCAATAGGCCTCAGGCCCTTTTCAAACTCATAATCATGCAATAATACGGAAGCAACTTGAGTAAAATCTTAAAACGACATGCATGATATTTACAATGAAATTCTAAATTCAAAGTAATATTTACAAAACTAGAAAATCTGGAAAATGATAATAAATACAATACATGATGCTATGACTAGAAAATAGTGCAGTCTGGTCGCGTGTCTAACTGGCCTGTACGTCCGAAGGAGATACGCCTGCCGTGCTACTCGTACCTGCACCTGAGGGAGGATTTTTAAGAAAGACAGGAAAAACAGTGGTGAGAATAACTCAGTGAGTGGGTAAGTTTACATAAACTATGCTTTTGCTTAAAATACTATTTCTCCCGAAAATAGATTGGAAAACTATTACTAACTTATTATTTCTGAAAACTGTAAACTTGATTTAAAATGTGCGAAAGTTATTTATCAAACTTTTCTTAAAACTTTTCTTATTTTCTTACTAGCCTATCTGGCAACCCAGGGAAATCTTGTCCTTCGTGACGGTGCGAAGACACGCCACTAGGATAGGGGAACTCTCACCATGTGTAGTCGCAGATGTGGATACAACTCTGGGATCGCGAATCCCTCCAACATCAGGCAGATCTACACTATCCCATACGTGCAGAGGGTGACTGACAGACTCGATCCCCCCATAGTTAGTAACTCCCCCCAACTACCGTACACGTATGGAATACTTTCGGCCGGGTGTAATCTTAGGGGCTAGGGTAAACCATAGGCATATATAAAATGAAATCTCGGCAATAAGCTATAATATTGCAAAATAACTTTCACAAACAATATCTTGATGCATGTATATGATCTCAACTCATTCATTTACTTTACTAAAAAAAAATATATATATATGCATATACTCATAGCATAACTCATTTAAAAATATACATGCATTCATAGGAAATGTAATGATATCATAAAAGCTTACTTGAATATCAAAACAATTCACTTGCTAAATGATTCACGTTTATATAATAAATGTATGAAAACTTTTAAAAATCCACACTCACAACTTGCTTCCAAAATACTTATCACCGCTTCCCGATACGGCTCTCGTTCGGTTTTCGATTCACCTACAATTGATTTCGATCGAGATGTCGTTAAAACATAACTCGAGCGTAACTAAACTTTAAGCCATACTAGGATTTATAAACACAATAATTCAAGCGACCATCCTCACACGATAACATAACGGAAAACTCATATTTGCACGCGAAAACTATTTCAAACCGATTCGTTATCGCGACTTAAACTACTCAAAACTCTACGGTTACAAAACCGACAACTATGTCATTCGAATCTAATGTAACATTATCAGAATCAGATTCCAATGAATTCACTAAACCAATTATTCGAAACCAAACGACAAACTTAAAGCTTACGCGATTTCAACTAATTATCGCGTTATCTCGTTTTAAGCGTTTCGCGCGATTCCTTTGTTTCCGCTTTAACTTATTGTCAATTTCAACTCGAGACTTTACTTAAAACACGGAAAATGAATATTCAAACATGATTAAATACAAAGAAGAAAATATGGCAGCAAGCTTAACATATTCATTTCCAATTTCAACTTCCGAAATTTCGACAATTAACGATTTCGCGCGAACCAAAAACTATCCGATTAACTTTATTGAAACTCGAACTATTATAACTTCAACTTAAACACTTAAACGGCTTAAAAACAATCTCAGGGCAGCGAGATAATATTCACATTCCTTTTTATATTCGACAACGAAAATCACAAACTAACAATGCTCGCATTCGCGGAAAAATCAACCGAATCGCTCGGAAACGATTTCTAAATATCCGAACGACTATCCAATACTTTAAAACACTTTAATACAATCCATTTTCCACGACCACAAACGCGAAACCAAAAACATACTTTAACAGCCCCTAAACATCTCATAACAGCCCATAAACAACATTCAACGAATACGATCGATGATAAAAACACAATCGCAACATCAACGAGCGAACCTCCGCACTAACGAGGTTTGCAATCCTAGTCCCAAACATAATATCATCAATTTATCTCAACTCTAATCACATGGATGCTCACTAATTACTCAAAACTTCTCAACAAAAACAAAGGGGACAGCACCTTACCCCAGAAGCGAGCTATTTTCGACTTCGAAACAGCTTCCGATCGGCGATGATCTCTCGTGCGCAGCAAGCTGTCTCCCTTTGATAATGGCCTGACAGCATCAACACAACTCACGGCTTCAGCTCTGAAATGATGCACTCGGACAGCCTTGACAGTAGCTCGCACAACCTCAACACTTGATTCACGATGACAGCACAGCAGCAACTACATCAACAGCAAGCTCACAACGGCGACAGCAACATGACAATGGCAGCAACGTGAGCACGGCAGGAAGGCAGCATCGTCGACAGAACAGCAGCACCTCAACATGCAGCTCTTCAGTTTATGGCAGCCAGACAGCACCGGCTTCAGTTCACGGTCAGCACTAGGCAGCGACGGCAGCTTCAACTTCTCACTCGGCGACAACTCACGACAGCTCACTCTCTCTTTCTTGCATGCACGGTCTGCTTGCAGATCTGTCCTTTCATGTCTTCTTTGGCTTCAGATCTGATCATTTTGAGGCTTGGAAAGCACATGCATCCATGGGAGCTCCATCTTCTTCACCAGCTCGCGACTACCTCTTCTTACTCTTCACGGCCAGCAGCTTGCTCCATCAAGCTCTCTCTCTCGGTCTGTTGACTTCCTTCCACGAGCTCTCTTCCTTCTCTTGTTTTCGTTATCACTCTCGGTCTCTCTCTTCACTCACGAGCAACACATCTTGCTTTTGGTTTCTGTTTTGAAATGAAAGAGAAGATAAAATGAAAGGTGCTGTTGATGACCGAGCTTGGTTTTCTTCATCATCTTTTGTTTTTCAACTTTTATAATTGCATTTTCTTTCAATTGGACACTTGTCACATTCCACCATTGCATGTGTGACAAGTGTCACAACCATGCATTATCTTATTTCATTTAAAAATCTTCCATGCTTTTCTTGCTTTTTAATCCAATCCCGGATTCCGCTTCCTACCGTCCGTCCTGGAATTTGCCTTTAATCACTTTCACCTTCGGAATAATTTTAATAAATTTCGAATCCGTATTTGCAAACTCGAATTTATTTTTCTTAATCGAAATTAATTATTCCGAATAATTCCGGACTTGGTAATTATATTTTTTTTTCGATCTGACGCGATCCATCGGAAAAATATTTTGCTCTCCGACGAACGCGGTTTTGGGTTTTACAGGTTCGCTTTCGATCGGAAGACGTTTTGTGAGTAGAAAGTCATTTTTCTTAAGCGTAGTTTAATTAACGTTTATTTTATGGTTACCTGCACTTATTTCATTATGTGATTAGTTTGTGTAGTGTAGTATATTTAGATTTTATTATATGAATTATAAGCTGAATATGTATTTAAGTAAAGAATTTGTGAGAACTTCAAGTTTTTAGGCTTTTTACCTTAAAACAAGATAAATTGAGAATATCAAGAAAAGTATTTCATTACGTTGATGGTTTACCCTAGCCCCAGTTGAGTACCCAGTAGAATGCTCTATGCGTGCATGCTAGATGTAAGGAGTTACTAACTGAGAGAGAGAGTCAATTGAGCAACCCTCTGCATGAATAGGGTAATGTAGTTCAAACCGATCGCATAGGGGTAACGCGTGCCCAGAGTCGCGCATCGATGACTACACAGGGTAAATTCCCTAATTCCTAGCGGCTAGCTAGAGATTTAAGCTGCCACGATAGCATTAGTTTCCCTGGGTTACCATCAAAGCGAGAAATGAGAAAGTTTTAGAAAGAAATTCAAAATGAATTTCAGAAACGATTTTCAAATGAGATTATATAAAATATATCAAAAAATACTTTAGTTTTATTAAGTTGTTGATCTCACTGAGTTATACTCACAGTTTGTTTACTTTATATTCTACAATGTTCCCTTAGGTGCAAGAGCGAGTCAGTCAGCAGATCAGGCACAGACAGACGTGCGGAGAGACTGATGGACGACTTGGATATCATTGTATAACTTAATTTTTGGTCATATACATATCTTGTAGTAAAATATGATGTACGTTGTAAATATAAATACAAGTTGTTGGATGCATGTTTAGAAAACTGTTTTGATAAGAAAATTATAGTTTTTCCACCAGTTTTTGCGATTGTTGTTTTTTGTGTTGAAATTGAATTTGGGATGCGGGCCAGAGGCCCTTGGTAGTTGAGATTTGTGTGTTAGTTTTTGAATTGTTTTTAAATCTGCAGGGTGGCATAGTCTAATAAGTAGCCCGCATGCTGCTGGATTTTTATCAGAAAAATGAAAAATTTTTACCTCTGCCACTTAGTAAATAATTAAATAAATAAGTTTTAAGTAAGTCACGGTGCTCCAATAGGGTTTCTTCTGGCCAAAGTTAGTGTTCGTTGGAGTTTTGTTGGAGTGCTACGAGGTCCTTCTCGAGTTCAGAGAATGGATTCGGGAAGGGTTCTATCAGCAGCTGACCAATCAAAAGGCCATTTGGAGCAGTAAAATACCCTACCGGTTGGGGGTACCGTGGTAGGAACCAGCTGCTGTTCTGCCTTCGCTTCCCCCACGTCAACCACCTACTGTCACCGTTGGAGGAGACACTATGCAAATATGGCAGCAACGCTAGGAAGCTCTTGAGAATATTATGATGTAATTAGCGGATGCGATTAGCGCATTTATCAGGCCCCAAACTTGCTAAAGCTATTACCGTACAATTGGCAGCCTACCGGTAACTTCACAGTAGCTCTACAATTGATATCTGGACCCAACTGGAAAGTTCCTATAAAGTTAAACCATTTTCTTTTCTAAAAACCTCTTTATGAAATCTCTTTTCTAGTGGAGGCGGTGGAATTTTTTTTTTTTTTTTTTCACTTTTTAACCTTTCTCTCACAAAACTATTAGTTCAAATGACTCTATGAAATTTTCAATAAGTTCTAATCGAATGCAAATATGCTTTCAATTTTTAAAGTGCAACCTAGAAAATTCATTTATAATTCACGTAATTAAATTTAATTTAAAATAATTTGAAATCATTCATATGTCTTGTATATAATTTATACAATCACAGCAGTGCACCGCTCAATCTACTTACCTTAGTACTGGAATCCCATGCCACTTGTGATCTTGATGTTGCATTGGTACCTATCCTTGGGGAGGTTTTAGGACAACAACATAAAATAATAGTATGAGCTAGAGAGCTCAGTAAGTACTTTAAGCTCATGATTTTAAGGTTATATTTTTCAATCATAAAGGAATTACATAAAATATTCAAGATAAGAATTTACACACATAAATCTCAAACACATGAAACAATTTAACCATTATAAGTTAAAATGATCATAAACTCATTTCAAAATGTATAAATCTTGAACGGAAGTATAATTACTAAAACAATTCTTTTCTGGATCTTTCAGAGTCTTATACCTAAAAATATTCTTTCTTTTTAAAACTGGATATAAACTGCTAAATTATCTTATTTTTAAATCCTTTCAAAATCTCATTTCTTAAAATGCTATTTTCTTTCTAAAACTGAAGTATAAAATGTTAAAATATTTTATTTCAATATGCATAAAATCTAAATATAAATATTTTTCTTTCTAAAAGCACCATTTGTACCCCTAAATATTCTGATCCACACGACGACTGAACTATTACCACTCAATATGGTTCACGTGGCAATTTTTAACTGACACTAACCGTGACGTTGCTGAGTCATCTCGGTAACCACGTGTGGAATTTTTTGCATCGCAAATCATAGCACGAGATAATCTATAAATCTTGATAACCATGTGCGGAATTATCTGCATCGCAAATCGTAGCGTTGGATAATATATAAATCTGAGGGTGTAGGCATGACCTTTGAAAATATTTTCTATTAAGTGCAATAAGCATAAAATAGTTTGTCTTTTCAAAACTTTAAGCTATAAATTTTAAGCTCAATTCTCATAAAACCTACTTGTTTCTAAATTGCATTGAATAAATATGATGATTTTCTTCAACGAAGGATTATTAATCTAACTCATATAAACAAGAAAACAATTATCATGGTTTATGTCATAGTTAAAGAACTTCATAAATAACATAAAGAGAAGTGCCTATGAAAGTATCCAATAAATCGAAAGTCCTACATAATTAACAAGTATGCCATCTCCAAGCCCAATATCGATTGGCCTCCACATAAAACAATACCTGCTACATGGTTACCATCATCCACTTAAATTTTCAGATCCTCGCAATACTTGTAGAAATAGAAGTAACTTATATAATAGATTCTCTATGTAAAACAAGGTAAATTACTTTTCACAACAATGTCAGAAATATACTTTTCTATTTGAAGAAGAAGTTGTAACGTGTGATAATAGGGCAATTGCTCTTAACTCATAATTCAAAAGCTCGTCAATTGTTATTCAATAAATCTTAAAACAGTTCACTTCACACAGTAGTTCCACCTTAAACACGAACAAATAATAAATAAGTGAATATTAAAGTTGATCATAGATTCACACTCTAACATTGCATATAAGAGAGAATATAACTCACTTTCGAACAACCAACATACAACTTATTTGAAAAGACCCAACTCGGATTTTCTCTATCTGAATCCGAACCCTCCCGGCACCTCCCAAAATCATTGCAGTCTTCGTATAGGTGACTCAAAGGACTCTGTGAAGCGAAACCGTAAAACAATTTCATTTCTTATTCATTTAAAAAAAAAAAATAGGGTGGAAAAATTTTCGGCAACACAACAGCCGTTTCTCCAATATTTCCAAACTTTTCAAAACACGTGTGAATCAATTTATAAACATTTCCAAATGCATACATTCGTTTCCACTACCGGATGAGACCTCAGGTCCATCTCAAAATCTACATTCAATGTAATTCCAAGCATTTAAATTGAAACTATTTTGAGCTTAAAATTATTTTAATATGCATAAAATCGTAAGTATCAATATAAAATCAAAAATATTTATATAATGTAAATTCATTATATAGCAAGATACTTGTTTTAAATTTTCACAGTAGAAATCGCCAGATGTGCTCGCCTATCTTTGCATTGGAGATCACCCGCCTTGAGTATTTGCTTTTACACCTGGGAATGTTTCCATAACAATAGACAAGAAATAGTGAGCGAAAGAAAAAGCTCAGTAATAGATATGCATTTCTATTTAAACTTTCATAATGTTATAAAGCTATAAAAAAAATTTACTCATGCCTAAACATCTATAAACTCATATTACTTAGCATGCATTTATATTTTGTATATAATACTTAACGTAACTTATATCTTTTCCCATAATAGTTAAACATAAACATATATCCTCTCTAATGTTTCATAAACATAATCAAATCCAGCAGCTCGAATCATTTTAGTATGACATAAATTTGTACAATAAAAATGGTGGTATACAATTATTTATTCACCTATGGCAGCCTAGGTATATGGCAAAGCGGAATCCTACATCGCAAGGCCATATGGTCGGTAATTAAGTAGCGGAATCCGAAATCGCTACGTGCAGAATCCTACATCGCACAGGTAGTAAGCTAGCATCATAATATACCTTAGGGAGAGGCGGAATCCCACATCGCAACTCCCAAGCGGAATCCTACATCACTTTTCAGGTATTCTACCATTACCGATAACATCAGGAGATCACTCTAAGAAATACCATAGGCTGGACAAAACATTTATAAATAAGCTGCATTTCATATAAAATCTACATTTCATTTTTGAACATAATGATTCGTAAGTTTCAAATAAGATCTAGCAGCTTATATCATTTCAACATAGTATAAACCTGTAAATAAAATGGTGGCATGCATGTTGATAAAAATTCATTAAATAATGATAAAGTAAATCATCCACCATATATTTAATCACCTAATGGTACCTTAGGCATATGGCAAAGCGGAATCCTACATCGCAGGGCCATATGATCGATAACTAAGTAGCGGAATCCTACATCGCTCAGGTAGAAGCTAGCATCATAATATACCCTAGGGAGAGGTGAAATCCCACATCGCAACTCCCATGCAGAATCCTACATCGCTTTTCGGGTACTCTACCATTACCGACAATATCATAAACACATCCTAAGGAATACCATAGGTTATTAAAGCATGTAAATCAGCTACTTTGCTTATAAAATTTACATGTTATTCTTAAATATAAAATTTCGAAAGGGAGGATATTATAATGCATTTGAATTTACTCCATAACATACTTCGTAGAATTTAAATACTACATAAGATTTCATGAAATCACATAATTTGATTTAAATCAACTTATTGTTAAACATAATTTGCAAGCATGCCATAAATGCTTTCATTAAAACATACTAGCTTGACATGCTATTGCGAAGCTCACAAGCTATTCGATTTTGCCTTCGCGTTGCCTATACGTTTAACGTTAATTCTTTAGGTAACGACGTAAGCGAATTCAATCGCATAATTAATCATATAAATGCATTCGTGTAATGTAATCGCATTCGCATTTCAATCTACTACATAAAACACTTTATAACGGTTGCGAACTATCCTTAAGTGATACTCAAAACAGTCCGCAATAACAAGACAGCATGTAATGCTTAGTCGACCCGATATTTAACACTAAAACAACATATGTTATCCATACAACCAGCTTCCTCATTAAAACAGCACATACAATCTCTTCGAACAGTTTATAATCACCTAAGCGGTTTGCAAAATCATTCGAGACAGTTCAACGCAATACAACTCATGATTTAAATCAAAATAGCATGTTATAGTACAATAACAGCTCATAGAACAGCACCTTAACAGCCTCCAAAAACAGCACATACTAGCCCACGAAATAACACGATAACAGCCCAATAATTAGCACGTTAACAGCCCATAAATCAGCATACTAACAGCCCACAAAAACTGCATGTTAACAGATCACAAAACAGCATGACAGCAGCACCATAAAACAGCACAAGGACAGCATCATAATTGCACAATGACACAACCATAAAACAGCATGACGACAGCACTATAACAGCACGTCGACAGCACGATAACAGCACGTTGACAGCATCATAATACAGCACGATGACAACATCGTAACAGCATCAAAACAGCTCCAAAACAGCATGTTATAGCACTTTGACAGCTCATAAAACAATCCATAACAAGCATTGCAACAGTTTTCTATTTTTGGTTTAAACTCTAAAAACTCATCAATTCAACAATTAATCATGTTCGTGTGCAACGAAATTAACCGAATAACTTTAACTTAACTTAAAGCATCGTAATATCATAATTTAACATTTTAACGCTCCTAAACGAAAACCATGGCAGCCTAGTAACTATATATTCACTTTTCGATTCGACTTCGAATTTCGTCAATCAATTAACCCATAACACATCTGAACTACTTAAAAACAATTTTCGATAACCAATACAACACTTCAACATTCTCCGACACATCAAAAATCATCATTTTTCATGGCAACACGTTCGAAAACAAAAATGAAATCATAACAGCCCCTATGACGACAGATTTTTTTTTTTTCGCAACACAATCAACATCAAGATTTCATCCGTTATCACGTCAAGATTATTAGCAATTGAACCTCCGCACTAATGAGGTTCTAAATACTAAACCCAATCATTTCATCATGAACATTCATCCAATATCACAACCTAACATTTCCAATAAAATGATAAGCATAAAAACATATCTTACATTTTGATTTCAACTTAAAATCAACTTCAGAAACAGCTCACACCCCACAAGCTGTCTACTCAAATCAACATCAAAATCATGCTCTAGCTGCTGGGTCTTCAAGGCTTACCTTTCCAACTTGATGAAGATCCAATGGAGGATGGGTTGATGGTCCAAAGCTGCTCGGTCTGCATTTGGTGAGCTCTCGGCCTGACAGCAACTGCTCGGCAGCAGCTCACACCACGGCAGCTCACGGCAACAGGACACGGCAACAACTCACGGCTTCAGCTCCTCACTCGGTTCACGGTCCTTGATTGCTCATGAGCTGCACCAGCACACCTAACAGATCACGACAGCACTTCACGCCAGTAGCTCCTCTTTCCAGCAGCAGTAGCTTCACGGCTGTAACTGCAGCTCACGATCCCTCCTCTTGCTTGCATGCACGGGCTGAAATTCTTGGATGAAGATGCATGCAATTTCTGGCATCAGATCTCACCCTTACTTTGCTGAAATCATGAGCTGAGACCGTCCAAGGAGGCGCAATTGCAGCTGCTGGTGTGACACGCCCAACAGCTCCTTCCTCTCTCGGCTTGCTTCTTGACCGAGTGGATCTCCCTCTTTCTCAATCTTTCTCTCGTTCTCTCTATCATTCTCGGATTGAGTTTAAGGAATGATGACCGAATGAAGAAGAAGACTTGAAGCTCTCTCTCAACTCTCAATTAAGCTCTCGGTCAAGACTTTCTCTCTCCACTTATGCTCTCTCGGATTTGAATGAAGAAGTGACCGAATGGTATCTTGAATTTTTGCTTCCATTGTCTTCATTCAATGTTATATATATATATACTTAATAATTTTGAGACACTTGGCATCCATGCATAGTGGTTTTGTGACACTTGTTTCACTCTCTTTTTGTATGCATGACACGTGTCATTTTCATGCATTAGCCATGACACGTGTTACTCCATCCATTCTCCCATTCCGATTTCTAAATCGAATACGATTCCATCCATTCGAAAATTCACTTATAACTCAATTACAGCTTCGGAATTATTTTTAAATTCGATATTCACCTTCGAATACTTGGAATTATTCTATTTCTCTAAAAATATTCCATACAATCCGAAATTGAAATGTATATTTTCGTCCGATAAATTTTCGAATCACTCGAAATCTATCTAAATGGATTCGTTTTTGATCTTATTCACATTTATTCAATTCAAAAATAAATTTTAAAACTTTCCATTCTCTAAAATCCGTTTTTTTTTTAATAAATTATTATTCCTACGGATACTTTTTGTTCGAAAACACAATCTATTGAAAAATAATTCGTTTTTCAACAAACGATGTAAAACCCAAAATCGCGTTCGTCTGAGAGTGAAACATTTTTCCGATGGATCGCATCCGATCGAAAAAATTTAAATTATCGAGTCCGAAAATAATCAGAATATTAATTTAGAATAAATTCGAGTTCGTGAGATGGATTCGAGATTTATTAAATATTCCGAGAGTGCGAACTCGAGATTAAATCAAAAGCGAATTCCAGGACGGACGGTCTGAAACGGAATCCGGGCTTGGATTAAAAAGCGAGAATGTGTGAGTAATAAAATAAAGAGAATGCATGTTGGTGACACTTGTCACACATGCAATGGTGGATTGTGACTAGTGTCCAAGAGAAACAAAAGTAAAGATATTTTATAAATAAAATAAAATAAAAAAATCAAGAAATGAAGTTAAAGGAATAAAGAAGAAAGCAATATATATAGCATTCGGTCAACAGATTGGAAAAGCAATGTATTCAGTCACTATTCTTCCACCAAAGCAAATGAGAAAGTGAAGCTAAGACAAAGAGAAACGGAGTGCATTCTTAGAGAGATTGAGAACTAGAGAGTGAGGAGCTGTAGTCTGTCAGCTCTCAAACCCGAGTCCTACTAGTGAGAAGATATTTCAGCAGCTGCAATCACTCTCCTTGGTCGGTCCCAGCTCACCATTTCAGCAAGGTAAGGGTCAGATCTGATGCCAGAAACTACATGCACCTTCCTCCAAAAATGTCAGCCCGTGCATGCAAGCACGAGGAGGTCGTGAGCTGTTGCCATTACTGCTGTGGGCTGTCGCCGCCGTGAGTTGTGTGAGCTGTTATCGAACAATTGCTGTGGGCATGTCAGATCTGAGGTGAAGACAATGCAAGAGAGGATAGCTGTTGGTTGATCTAGAGAGGAACAACTGCTGCCCGTGAGTGAAAAGAGAGCTGATCGGGAACAAGAGAAGAAAGCAAGCTCGTGGAAGAAGCCATCAGGCCGAGATGGTGCAAGGAGAAGGCGAGAGCAGATCTGAAACATCTAGCCACATGCAAGATCAGATTTGAAACATTTAGACCGTGCATGCAAGCTAGGAGGAGTTGCTGCCAAGTTGAAGTTGTTGCCATGGTCGCCGGTGAGAGAAGTTACTGGCGTGAAGAATTGAGCTTGCTGCCGTTGCTGTCGCCGGTGAAGGGAGCTGCTGGCGTGAGTTAGACCGTGGTGAGCTACTATCTTCGTACTCTGGTACTGTCTTGTGCAAGCTGAAGAGCTGAGCTGTCGCGAGGTCATGCTGGTGTTGCCGTTGCTGCCTAGTGCTGACCGTGAGCTGAAGCAGCTGCTGTCGCCGTTGCTGTTCTGCTGCTGGCTGTTGCCGTTGTAGCTGCTGCCAGGCGCTGTCCTTGCTGCTGCAAGTTGCTGTCTAGTTGCCATAAACTGAAGAGCTGCATGTTGAGGTGCTGTTGTGCCGTCATGTTGCTGCCTTTGCTGTGTGCTGTCACCGTGACAAAGTGCTGCCATTGAGTGCTGTCACGTTGCTGCCGTATCGTCGTCGCAAGCCGTTGTCCAAGCTGCTGTCGAATAGTTGTCAGGTCAGGCTAAGAACCCATTTCAGAACTGAAGCGAAACAACATCAAAGGATTCAGCTTGTTGCCGAGATCGTGCGAGAGATTCGTCGCCGTTTGGAACCTATTTCGAAGCCGAAAACAACTCGCTTCTTGGGTAAGGTGCTGTCCCCATTTCTTTTGTTGAGTTGTTTCGAGAATTTATAAACGTGCTTGTGAATTAGAAATCAGATTTGGTCGACAATTGTTAATTGCTATGATTGGGCTTAGGATTGAGAACCTCGTTAGTGCGGAGGTTCGTTCATTTTGTTGTTTTGGTTGGTTTTGAATGATTTGGTAAACAATCGTATTTGTTGCGAGTTTTGAATACGGGCTGTTACGATAAGTTAGGGGTTGTTAACACATGTTTTTAGTTTCTTGTTCGTCGTCGTGGAAATTAATTCATTTAAGTGTGTTTTAAAGTATCAAAAATTCATCGAATTTTTAGAAATCGTTTCCGAGCGATTCGGTTGAATTTTCCCCGAATACGAGCATTGTTAATTTGGGATTTTAGTTGACGAATATGAAAGTAAATGTGAGGTTAGCTCGCTGCCCCAAGATTGTTTTTAAGCCCGTTAAAGTGTTTAAGTTGAAGTTAGAATAATTTGAGTTTTAACAAAGATAATCCAGATAGTTTTTGGTTTCGCGCGAAATCGTTAACTGTCGAAATTTCGGAGTTGAAAACGGATATGAATATACATTAAGCTTGCTGCCATATTTTCTTCTTTAGGCTTAATCATATTTGAATATTCGTTTGCCGTGTTTTAAGTAAAGTCTCGAGTTGAATTTGACAATAAGTTTAAGCGGAAGCAAAGGAATTGCGCGAAACGCTAAAATCGATAAATCGCGATATTAGTTGAAATCGCGTAAGCTTTAAGTTCGTCGTTTGGTTTCGAATCTTCTGTTTAGTGAATTCATTAGAATCTGATTTCGATGATGTTATATTAGATTCGAATGGCATAGTTGTTGGTTTTGTAACCATAGAGTTTCGAGTAGTTTAAGTCGCGATATCGAATCGGTTTGAAATAGTTTTCGCATGCGAATATGAGTTTTCCGTTTTGTTATCATGTGAGGATAGTCACTTGAGTTATTGTGAGTAGAAATCCTCGTATGACTTAAAGTTTAGTTGCGTGCGAGTTGTGTTTTAATGACATCCCGATCGAAATCAAATGTAGGTGAATCGGATACCGGGCGAGAGCTATATCAGGAGTGGTTGATCAGTTATTGGAAGCAAGTTGTGAGTGTACATTTTTATTAAGCTTTCGTGAATTCTGTTATATGAAATTATTAATGCGATGTAGTTTATGATTATGTTATTCAAGTAACATTTAAATATTATCGCTTTCCCTATAATGCATATATAGTTGTATATATGTAATTAGTCATAAAGATACTTGAGAACGTTATTTCAATAATTGAGTTTTCGCTCTAGAAAGCAAGTTTTTCGGTTTTAAACCGTAAGTAGAAACAAAGCACTTATGAGATAAATTTTAAAGGTAAATTATATCTCTTTAGTTTATCTTAACTCTTAACAGAACCCGGCCGAGGTACTCTATGCGTGTATGTTACTAAACGGGGGGGAATCGTAATCCCAAGTTCCCGTTCGCCTATTAGACGGGGGGAACTGTAATCCCAAGTTCCCGTACGACTTAATCTGCGGGGGGAATCGTAATCCCAAGTTCCCGTATGCCTATCAGATGGGGGGAATCGTAATCCCAAGTTCCCGTACGGCTTAACATTCGGGGGGAATCGTAATCCCAAGTTCCCGTATATTTCCAGATGTTAGGGGGGAATCGTAATCCCAAGTTCCCGCATCTGAGTACACGCAAGCAGAAAAGTTCTAGTATTTCATGTCATATAGATATTTAGTTTAAGAGCTTAAGAGAAGAAGTTGTTTTAGAGTTACCATTCTAAGTTGAAATACGTCAATAGACGTTAGTTTAGAGTAAAAGAATCTTTTGCTTTTATAAGCCGTATCATTTTCAAAATACTAATGAAAGTAGAATTTATTATTTATGTGCACTCACTGAGTTATTCTCACCATCATTTTCTGTTTTATTTAAATTCCTCCCCAGGTGTAGGAGCGAGCATCGCGGCGGAGGTATCTCCATCGGATGTACAGGCGAGCTGCAGACGCGACCACGCTGCACTAGTTTTAAACACGCCATCATGTATTGCATTTATTATCATCTTTCAGATTTCTCAAGTTTTGTAAATATTGTTTTGGGATAAAGTATTTCATGTGAATATCATGCATGATGTTTAAGATTTTATTCAAGTTGCTTCCGTATTATTGCATGATTGTGAGTTTGAAAAAGGGCCTGAGGCCCACTGATTATGAAATATTTGTGAATACAATTATACAGGTTTTGTCAAGTATTTTACAGGGTGAAATTTTAGAAAAACAGCCGTTGTGCTGCCGGATTTTCGTGAAAATCCTATTTCCATAAAGTTATTTTCAACAAACAAAATTCCCACCCAGTTTCAAAACAAAAAGGATTTCAAGTATTTTAGAATAGAAAAGAGGCTTAGCTCCATAGGAACTTTCCAGTCGGAGCAGATCTCGATTGGGAAGCCACCGTGGGGTGCCGGGCAGGTCGCCTAGCTAGCAGTTAGAAAAGGGGCCTGTCAAACGAAGTTTTGGGTTTTACATATTCTATTTCATACATATACCGTACTAGGATCAGGAAGGTATATTACAATGTTTCCAAATTTAATAAGGAATGTGTTGGGCAGGATAGTACTTCAGGAGGGCAACATCCTAAGAGAGTATATTACAATGTTTCCAAATTTAATAAGGAATGTGTTGGGCAGGATAGTACTTCAGGAGTGAATGTTGCCCAAGATCTAAAAACTTTGCCAAAGCTTGAAATATTTATAAATATAATCTTTTAATAATTATTAATGCACAATCTTACTTTCATGCATAATTCAATAAAACTAGAATATGCTATTATAAAGCTCTATGACGCATTAAAGCATTCAACTTTCTTTATTCTCGAAACTTGCACAACTAATAAGGAAAATAAATTCATAACTATTTCAATAAATTTTAAAATATACTAATCATACATTTCTCTTACAACTCCAAGGCATATAACCTACTAATAAGTACCATACTTTCCATAACCTGTTAAAACGAATTTAAGTATACTAAAAGTAACATTAAATAAAAATAAGCTTTTACTCACCATTCTTGCTTCCAAATGCTCAATTCTTTTTCTATGAACTCTCTTCTCTTCCCACACTTAGTTCCCTTCACCTACAAGCCACAATTCATGTCAAGATCAATCACCCAACTCAATTTAAAATTACAATCCATTTATCAAAATTTTAATGCCATAAACACCTAAACTAGTAGGTGTATTTTATTCCAACTCTTGGCATTTCTTGACATATTTCCATTCTTTGCCTTCACATTTAAGGCATAATCTCACTTCACATATGGATTTAATATCACAAAAACTCATCCATCAAACATAAAGAACAACTTATACACAATTACCTCACATAGGCCACTTTCATGCCTATAATGCGTCCTTCCAAATCCTTTTATTTTCTTGGAATTTTAATCATTCAAGCATGTATTTAGAGCCATGAAAACATGTTGAATTCACTCAAAATAAAGACATACATACCAGCCCTTCACTTAATAAAAAAAAAGATCACAAAAGCACATTCCATAACACACCAATTTCTATTCTAATGCCTTACATGCTTCCAATGCAAATTTCAAGCAAATACCCAATTTCTAACCCTAACTCACCTTACTAAATTGTTAGGGATGACACATCCACTTGCTCTTTAACTTGGTTTCAAGCTCAAGTCAACTTAATCCAAGCTAGAAACACAAAAGAAAATGTTACTAGAAGGAGACAGCTCATGTATCCATAAAATCTCACCAAACTAGCATGAACTTACCTATTTTTTTCTTGATCCTTTTCTTGCTTGATCATGTGCCCAACTAATTACCCTTGTTCTAAGCTTGAAATCAGCTTAATCACTTCTCTTTTTCAGCCTCAAATCTGGTTTGAACAACAGCTACACTCTCCTCTCTATTTCCTCTCTTCGACGGCGGCTTGTGTGATTTTTTTTTTTTTATGCTTCTTGATTCTGTTGTGTTTGGTTTGATTTTTGGTGTGTTTTTGAGCTCCAATTCAGGTGATTACACATGTAGTTATAGGCCTCTCAAATTGCCCAAAACAGCCCCTCAACTTGCCCCTAATTACAAGCTACCATTAGATACAAATTCTACCATTTTATTGGTCCATGGTTTGATAATTTCCTAACTAAATCAAACTAATCCAAATCCAATTACAAATCCATTACTTTTTGACTCACAAATGCTCCATTTCAATTAGCTGATCAAGCTTCACATGGAATGTGCTTTCCTAACTCCAATTGACTTAAATGCTATTTTTATTTTTTATTTTTTATAACACTTTCACACCAATAAAAATCTCGAAAATATTTCCTGATTTTCCAATCCTCAAATTGATCATGAACTATTCTAATTAGGTCCAAGACCTCTTGAATGCTTATTTTAGAAAAAATTCCAAAGGTGTGAAAATATTTATACATAATATTTTTCAAAAAGGGTATTTTCATCATTAAACTTCGGACCTTTAAAAATCTACTAAAACGAACTCATTTTTTGTCCGTTTAAGTTTCTTTAGACTCTAATTTTAATTCTAAACATTTTCGATTTTCGGGGCCTGTTTCAAAAAATTTACTAATTATCTAACGTTTTTCGTTCGAAAAGCACGACCTATTGAAAAAGCGATTTCGGGGTTTACAGATAATCCCTGGAATTTAGCTCACAATCAGTTAAAATCTCTCAACAGTCCATAAAACAATTGCAGCGAGTTAAACTCTATTGCCATAAGCTGAATTGTACTGTAGTGAGCTAAACTCCCCTTCAACGAGCTAAATCTCATTACTGCTAATCAGGCTCCTCTATAGCAGTCTAAACCTTGTTATCACAAGCTAATTTCCTTTGCAGCGAGCTAACTTTTATTGCTGTAATCAAATTCTCATGCAGGAAGCTAAATCCTTCTGCTACGGGCTGACGTCTAATGTAGCGAGCTGAACTTCCTTACAATGAGTTGTACTCTAATGCAGTAACTCATCTTTATTGCTGCGAGCTGGAATTACTGAAGTGAGCTGAACCTATGTTTAAGCTCTCAGCAGCTCACTCTCCTTTTATGATTGAACATTATATTCTCCCATGATCCTCTATTGGAACTCTGAAGCTTACACTATCCTACTAACTTATAGCTTGCATAATTAACTTTCGAATTGCCAATGTCCGACTCCCAAATCGCTAAGATCCACTTGCCAAACAACCTAGAAATTTGCTAGTTATTTAGCTCGTTGAATGAGCTATCATTTCGATACATTTCAATGCTCAACATGTGTTTTGATTTTTCACCATTAACAACTCGTAGGACGAGTTCTTATTTTACTAATTTATAGCTCGCTTACTAAGCTTCTTACTTTATCTTACTAACTAGAGCTCGCAGCTCAATTTCTCATTTGATGAACTTATAACCCACAGATTGAGCTCTTTGTTTGCTTACATTAAATGCTCAGGTCTATTGTATTTGGTTCTTGTTTGATACATGTCCAGCTCTCCATTGAATAATACACAAAATCTCTAATTTGTAGGTCGCTTATCCTCTGTCTTCAAGTCTTACTTATAGCTTTAGATTTCTTGGCGGGAGGTCCAGCTTGCAGCTCCCAGAGTGACCTCAAACCCATGGCTAGTGATCTCACAATCTAACTCAATTGGTACACACCTAACTCTAAGAATCCATTTAACTACAGAGGCTCAGGTTGTGGGTTCGAGTGGTGTGGGAGATGAAGCAAAACCTCAAGGGCTCAGGGGTAGTACCTAGTGAGTGGGGTTGGCCGAGGTCACTAGATAGCGCCTTAACCCGTAGAGAGAAGTCCCATAATAAAAAGGTGCCTTTTTTATTATAGGATCCCCTCTCAAGGCAGGGTGCTACCTATCAGCCTCGATCGACCCCATTCATTAGGTGTTAGCCCCTGACCCCTGGGTTTTGTTTCGCTTCCCACACCACTCAAACCTACATGTAAACCCCTAACAGTGTTGATGCTTATTGATGATTTATTTATGCTTTACCTAGTATATATATGACTAGGTCATAATGTTAAGTAGGAATTATTTGAGTATGATGTTATAAAGATGTTAGAGGTTAATAGAAAAATTTTTAGTTTTAAAGAGTCAAAGTTAGAGTTAATAATCAAGTGAAGGGTAATATAGTCATTTTGCTATGTTATTAGTGTTTGGTGTAAATGATAACATACCAAGAAACCATGGAAGAAGCATAATCCAAGTGATGGAGGATGAACCAATGAAAAGAGAGCTTAGTGGAAGATGTAGTGATGAACCATTAAATAAGTTGACTTGTTAAAGTTACTTCAATAACCTTGAAGTGATTAATTGATTCTAGTTATGCAATATGGGTATAATGGTCATTTGGGCTTTCAATAAGTGACTTTTATAGATGGGTTGATGTCACTCACGCCACACTTAGAGAATTGAGAGGAGAGTCGTGACTTTTGAAGAGAAAAGAGAGGGTGAAGACCAAAAGAGAGAAAGAGGCGTGAGAGTGATTCCAACATGAAGACTAAGTGGTTTTGACAAGCCCCGTTTCTGCACTTCTATTTTCATACAGATGGCAGCCTGCCTGCAACCCCACGGTAACCTTCCAGTCTATATGTAATCCGGTTGAAAGATTCCCGTGAAGCTAAGCTGTTTTTCCCTATTGAAAACCTTTTCAAAAGTTTCTTTTACAATAAAGACTGGTGAAAAAGTTTCTTTTTATTACACATCTATATAATAGACTTAGTAAAAATTTGGGCAGCATAACAGCTATTTTTCTGAGATTGTTACCTTACGAATTTGGTAAAAACTTTAAACACTTCTAAAATCAATTGGTTTCCCCCAAACTTCTGGGTCTCAAGCCCTCAATTCATCAATTCACAAACAACCACAAACATGTCGTCAAATTTCAAAATAATTTAAAACATAAAACAGTACGTCATGCATCTATGTTTATTTATACATGTTCCAAAATAAGAAAAACTTATATATTATGTCATATACAATTAATTAAGTATTTCCCAAAATAAGCTACATTTATACAATCACAGCAGTATAAAGCACTCCCGACTTAATCTGTCTAGTCCTGGGCTGGAGTCTCTGATCCTGATGTACCTATACCTGTACCTGCATCTGCTCCTGGGGAGGTTTTGTTTGTAAAACATAAAACAGTATAAGCTACACGAGCTCAGTGAGTGTTGTAAGTTCTTATTTTCATTTTATCTTTATAAAAATTCCTCCCTTAATTTTAAAATATTTTATAAACTTTTCATTACTGTAACATGAAAAGTCAATTTATCTCTTAAAACCATTTTTCAGATAAATGCATGGATAAATTATTTATATAAATATCATTCAATTCCATTATAAAACTAAATAACACGATAAATTATCGTATATTTTCAGTTCTCTGCATAAAATGTAAATAGTGATGGCACTATTTTTTTTGAAAAATCTCTGAATAAAACAAGCCAACCACTAATGGTCCGTACCACATGGTATCCTAGGTATGGAGCGAAATTTTGCCTCGCTCCGACCTTCTCAAAATTTTTCCTCGTTCAGGCCATCTATCCGGTATTACGTAGCGGAATTTTTCCTTCGCTACGGAGCGACATTTTTCCTCGCTCAGGTGGAAGCTAGCTAATAATATACCCTATACGTGCATTATGCGACACATTAAACTAAACCAATGACTCGACACAATTTCCCCTGTGGGTTTTCGCCCGCTGTTAGTGACAGACACTCCCAACACTGCCAATGCACGTTTCGGGTACTCAACCTTAACTGGAAATAACTGTAGCATCTACCAAGCATACCATATGTTCAATATATATATTTCCATCAAATAATTTTTTCACTACAAATACTTATCTCGTATAAATTTTTCAAATTTAGAAAAGTCCACATCTCATATAATCGTTTATAGTCCATGCAAAATATTTTTCATACAATTTCATTTATTTCAAAATCAAACTATAACATATCATAACACAAATTTTAAAACATCACATTCAAAATATTTTGAATAACACTCACCAATTATTGATTCACGAAATCACATGCTTTCGAGTTCCCTCGATTCCCAATGTAGTTATCGCCGCTCTAAATTAAATCTACAAAGTAATATAATATATAAAATTTTTTAATACGGTTGCCTTATAAACAAAATAGCCCTAAAAATGAATTTTACACTTAAAAACGAATCTGTAGACATGTCGAGAGCTAAATTTCGAGTTCGGGAGGTCGGAGAACTTACTTTCGACGTACATGGTGGCCGACAGTGACTTTTCGGTGTCGGATTCTGGTGACCTCGGTGGTGGGAGGTGCGGCTAGATGGGTTTTGTTGTCCTCCACACACTTGTCACGAAAATGAGGTCGATCGATGTCGAAATAGCTTTGTTTCGTCAGAATCTAGAAAAATAAAAGTTGGTTAATTGCCTAACTTCCTCTACTGAAATGAAGACCCAAACGGTGATAAAAATTGATAAAATTGATACCTATAGAATCTACGTCACTCGAGCTTTCCAACGGTACCAAGATTGGCCAAAACGGAGGTCGGATGTGGTCGAAACGAGAGGTCGAAGTTGGGCTCGCGGGAATGAAGTCGGCTGGAAATCTGAGGAGAGAGAGAGGAAATGAGTCGGCTAGAGGAAGAAGATGATGATATAATCTAGCCGAATTGTAATTTGTCCCCTCAACGTTTTAAAAATTACGATTTTAATCTAAACTTTTAAAAATATAACTTTTTAGTCCTTGCACTTTTACCCAATTTTCATAAAAATTTTTAATTTCACCCTTTCTTGAATATTTCTTTTAATTTTATTTTCATACCTCCAAATCAATTATTTTACCACTTCCTGAGCTCGAAATCACATCCGTAAATTTCATCATAATCCAATTTTGCATTTGGACACTCTAAATTATTTCTTTATTCCATAAATGAAACATACGTGTACAATACGTATATAATACTAAAATGGGGAGAGCATATTATAGGTTTCTTGCAAGGTTAAGCTCCCATATTCAAGGTACAAGCTCCCTAAGGCTTCAAGACCAATCTTAGAAGAAGAAACAAGCCCAAAAGAGGTTAGTTTTCTTAGTTTAAACTTGATGAATTCATGAGAAACTTGATGCTTTAGTTGATGGTCAATGCTCAAATTGATTAGGCTTTATTCTTTTATGCTTTGTGAGTAATTTGATGACTATATTGAGCTTAGTTGATGCATGATCATTGACATTTGTGAATTGAGTCATGAATGAAAACCCTAAGATGTTAATAAATATTGGATTGATGTTAGTTGATATTATAAGTCGAGTTGATGTTAGAATTGATGTTAAGGATCATAAAAATAGCTAGAAAACCAATTGAACATAACTTGATGTATGTGATGGTGATGGACGAAAATGAGGGGCCATTGTAATCCCATTGCATTTTTGATGTTTTGAGCTTCATTTGATAATAATTAGAGGTTAGAGAAGCCATAGGAAGTGGTAGAATTGCAAAGAAACTAGTTTAGAGTCAATGTACCCTTTAAGCTCTTAGTTGAAGGGCACTTGAGAATTTATTGCATGAACCCTTTCTGTATGCATTCCTATGCATTAGATGAGTATAATTATGCATGTATAAAGTAAAGAATACAAGAATTGAAGTCAGTCACCCATAGGCACCCAAAACGCACTTAAAAGATGCCCAAAAAAGGGCGTTTTTCTTAAATTTGATATAGCAAACGATGAAATTTTTTGATGAAATTTTTTGATGAAATTTTATGGGTGACCAGAATGTGAGAGGACTTTTGGAAAAAGAATGAAAGAAAATGGAGCCCCTGAGTAGGGCCATGTGTTACATTTTGTTTTGGGGTGTCAAAAGAGACGTAAATTTTTTATTTTTCGTTACGGGCCTTCAAAAATTATATGAACTATATGGGGATGATCCTAGGGGTCTAAAAGTAAAAATTTTACAAATAAATTGGAATTTTAAAGATCCAATCAAAGATAAATCTGTATGACTAGTTTAAGTGTAAAAAAAAAAAAATGTGAAAAAGATTGTGTGAGACCAAAATTAAGTATGATATAAACTATAAAGGGCTAGAGGAAGCGCCCTTAAATTGGGTTAATATAGGCCCTAAAATGTGTTTGAATATCATATTAAAGTGTAGGAATTGAAATGGGAAGGATTCGATAAAAAATTACAAAGTTATGGCAAAAATATGTAACTATGTACATTGTCAACTTGTCAAGTGTTAAACTTGCTTCTTATGAATATGAATATTATGTAAGTGATGAGTAAGGTACAAAAGGCTCGTTGAGACGTTGGAGCATATTTGGATCAAGGTAAGTGTCTTCCACTTGCATCTATTTCGATTTCTATTTTAAATGTTGCTTAATGTTGTTAAATGAAAACGAAAATGATTTCAAAAGCCTAAATCCAAGTTTTGAACATGTAAGTTTTTTATGGAATTCACAAAATGAAGGAATCAAAACGAAGTCGATTTCAAAATATCTGAATCAAGAAAAATTTTTAAAAGTCAAAAAAGTAAGAGGTTTTGTGCATTTGCGCTTAGCGAAAACAATTTCGAAAACCATGTATATACCCTTAGTTTATATGAGATTTAGCGCTATGCGGCGATATAGAAAATTCCGTCCGTAGTCGCTCAGTTTTCAGAATATCTAGAGTGATATGTACGATATAGAAAATTTTGTACATAATCGTTGAGATGTAGAGAGATTTCTAGCACTACATTACGATGCAGAAATTCCGCATGTAGTCATTTAGGTTTGCAATTTTGGCACTCTATTGTGATGTAGTAAATTCCGCTCGTAGTCACCTAGAGTTACAGTTTATACATAGCACCACAATCGCGATGTAGAAAATTTCGTATTGTAGTCGTTCAGATTTGAGATGGTTTCACACTACGTTTGGGATGTAGAAAATTCCACATCGTAGTGGTCGAGATATCTCATTAGCTTCACGTTTGGCATCAGTCGAAAACCACCATGTGATGGATTGAGTATATTAGGGGTATACATGGAGTTTTCAGAACGAAAGGTTTTAAAAAAATCAAAAAAGAAATTTTGATACAATTTTAGCTTGATATTATTATTATTCGTTGAACTAACCTCTTCACCTTTGTACAACTTATTTATCATTGTAGATGCTTATTTAGGTGACTCTGCATTCAGAAAAACCTCGTTGATTTCTTTAGTTGGACGTCAAGTTGATGAATTGCACAAACATTAAATACAATTGGCATTGTAAATAATATTGATGAAAATATTGTATAATGGGGGAAATTGTAGTACACATTCTGATATGTATATATGTAAAATTGAACACTTGCACATGATGCACAATATCCACTTGATATATTTATGTATATTTGATATATGCATTATTGAGAATTTCTCAAAGCATTTATAACATGTATGTTATGGAAATTATTTATGTGTGAAAAATGTATGATGTGAATTGAATTAAGAAAGTGTATGTTTGTGGCCAAAAGAATTTGGGAGGTGATTTGATATAGTTCTAAGTGTTTTTCTTTACAGGTAAATTTTGGAAATATTCAAATTACAGCCGTTATGCGGTCAAAATTTTTATAAAAAAAAAAAAAAAAAATTGTTTTGAGAAAATGTAAAAAATTTACACCAATCCCAAGTATTTTAAAGAAAACCAAAATTTTAAGTTAAAATGAGTAAACCGACTTAGAAAGTTAGCTTCTCAGATTTCTTCAATCCGACAAGTCGGGTTCAGGAAGTCTGTTGAAGTGCTCAGCTGGATCTTCTAGACAAAAGCCTAGAGAAGGATTGGTTCGGGTCCTGTCAAGTTGGTATCAGAGCTCGGTTTTCGTAAAGTTTGAGATAAAGTTTTAAAGAAAAGTTTGAGTTATTTCATGCATAAGTTAAATTAGATATGCATGAGTTTTATATGAGTTTTACATGAGGCTATTATATGCATAAAGCATGAGTTAATTTAATGCATAGTTATGTATGAGATTGCAGAAAACATAGAGATTAAAGCTTGAGTATTGCATGAGTACATAGTTATTTTATGCATTGTTAGTGGTCTAACTTGAGTTTTATGATTATTGAAAAAAAATTAGAGATATGCAGCGTAGAAGTCATCCGAGGACGAGGTGAGCAGCCGTAGAGATGCCCCCATCATAGGAGGAGCATGTTGATGAGTCCATTAATATGCCGGCTAGTTCCTCAAACCCAGAGCCATCCAGATCAGAGCCTGCCCCAGATGCTAGTAACGGCACTCCAGCAACCTCGAAGACAAGCATATCTATAGAGTGCACCCGCAAGTTAGGTGCTAAGCCATATGACAGTACTAGTGAGCCCGAGAGAGCACTATTCTGGTTAGAAATTAATGAGGAGATATACCGAGTTATGGGTTACAGTGAGTTGATGATGGTGACATTTTCAGCATTCCTCCTTAAGGATCGAGCAAAAGATTGGTGGAAAGCCCACTAAAGAGCGCATCCAACTAGGGTGTCATGGATGGATTTCAAAAAGGAATTCACCGACAAGTTCTTTCCTAAGAGTTACAAGGATGCAAAAATAAAAGAATTATTTCGGCTCGAGCAAGGGAACTCGACAGTGACCGAGTACGAGAAGAGGTTCTCCGAGCTAGTCTGCCTAATTCCATTTATATCAGAGAATGAAGAACAGAAGATAAATAGGTTTATAACAAGGTTAAATCAGAGGATCAAAGCATATGTGACATCAGCGATACACACCAAATACGAACAGTTAATGGAGGCCGCTATCAAAGTTGAAAAAAGTGTGGAATCCACTCCTTCACCAAAGAAATTCAAACAAAAACGTAGCTGGACGGGTGGCCAAAAGCAGTCAAAGGCCAACATGGTTTGAGAGTAGACGACCGAGTCAGAGACCCCAGGCTAGCCAGAGTCCAGTCCAGTCATCAGGCGGGTCTAAATGCAGACCGAGTTGGGAGAGCAGACCTGTTTGTAACAGATGTGGTTGATCACACCCCGGTGAGTGCCTTCAGGGCAATACTGGATTTTTAGATGCTGGCAGGAGGGTCATTTCATGAGGGATTACCCCATTGTGGTTGCCTCTAGCCCAGTAGAGGCCAAATTCACAGTGGAGAGACAGACCAGCGAAGGTCGTGGACCAGAGAGAGGAGGTGTAAAACCTAAAACCTCGTTCGTCGAAAAAACGAATTATTTTTCGATGAATTGCGTTACCGAACGGAAAGTGTTCGAGGGAGTAATAATTGTTCGAAAAGCGGATTAAGTGATTGAAAAGTTTCAAAAATCATTTTCGAGTTGAATAAAAGTGAAACATATCAAAAACGAATCCATTTGAATAGATTCTAAGTGATTCGAAAATTTATCGAACGAAATTATATTTTTCGATTTTGGATCATACAGAATATTTTTAGAAAAATTAAATAACTCTGAGTGCTTGAAGATGAAATTGAAATTTTTAAAAAAAATAATTCTAGAGACGCAATTGAGCTATAAGCGGATTTCTGAATGGACGGAAACGAAATCAAATTCGAAATTGAAATGAGAGAGAGCATGGAAAACAAGTGGCATGGTAATAGTGTGCATGAGGGACACGTGTCAAGCATGCGAAAAGGAAGCAAAACAAGTGTCATGCATGCATATAGGAATGATGACAAGTGTCCAAAAAGTATGAATTATATATATAATTAAAATAAACAAGTCAATTAACCTCACGGTCACCAAAATTCAAAAGAAAAGCAATTCGGTCTCCATTATTCTCTCAAAATCGAGAGTGAGAGTGAAAGTGGAGTGAGAGAGAGCCATGAGAGAGAGGCATTTGAAAGAGCTAGAAAAGGAGCAACAGCTTTATCCATTTTGCACCCAAGAACTGAGATCGTGAAAGGCAGTTGAGAGAGCAAGCTCAGTTATAGTGATTAAGAGCAGAACCTCGTGCATGCAAAGAGAGATCTGAAATCATAAGCTTATGTGTGTGAGTGCAGCACGTGAAGATGGCAGCCAAGAGAGAAGGAAAACCTCAAGGTAAGTTCGACTTTTCACCATCCAAATCGAGACCATCATCCATTCCTTTTTTTCCCATTAGCAAGCCGAAAAGAGCAAGTGCAGACCTGTCCCTCCTCTTTCTCCATTCGATCATCTTCATCCTCAAACTCGTGAGGAAGATGAGCTGTTTTGGGTCATTAACCAGTAGCTGTAACATTCATTTGGAGGAGTTTAAAAGCCGTTTTTGAGTGGTTTTAACCGTGCATGCAAGCAAGGAAAAGACAGTTCGGTCTTGAGAAGAGGACAACAACTTTTTGAGTGATTTCAAGGCTGTTAGAAGTGAAAAACAGCTTATTCAATTGGTAAGTGCTATCCCATTAGCTTTGTTAAGATGTTTTGAGTGTTTTTAAAGCTTGCATGTCAATTTTGGATTGAAGGAAGCTCATGGATAAGAGAAATGATATAGGCAACACCTTCGCAAGTGGTTTTCGAAGTTTTGAATGATTTTCGAGAGGTACGTTGAGTGTTTATGGATTTCGTTTTGATGGAAAATGTTTGGGTTGATATATGGATGAAATTCAATGATGATATGATCAGATTTTAGGATATATGACCTCGTTAGTGCGGAGGTTCATTTGTTTGTAATTTTGATGTGATTGTGGATGATTTTGGATGTTGAATTTGTTGTCAAAAATCCATCTTAAGAGGCTGTTATGATGCGATGTAGGGGCTATTATGTTGTGCATTTATTTTCGAGTTTTTCGTCTTGAAAAATGATGCATATTGGTATGTTTTAAAGTATCGAATAGTCGGTTGATTATCGAAAAATCATTTCCGGCTGATTCGGATAAGTTTTTCATGAATACGAATGTGTTTAGTTGTAATTTTCGTTGTCGAAGTTGAAAATCCATATGAGGTTAACAAACTGCCATGATATGTATTTGAGCTCATTAAAATGATAAAAGAATTGACATTAGAATGGTTTAAGTTACGTTAAAGTTACTCGGATAAATTCGTTTCACGCGAATAAGTTAATTGTTCAGATTGGCAAATTCGAATCATGTAGCGATTATTTTAATCGAATGCTTTTAAGTGATTAAATGTGCTATTGAAATCGCTTGCAGCTTTACCTAAAGAATTAATATTAAATGTATAGGTAACGCAGAGGTAAAATCGAATAGGTTGTGAGTTTCGCAATAAGGTATGCGGTGAGTGTTATTAAATTGTTTCGAAATTATTGTTTGATTATAAGTCATTTGAATTTTATAAATGTTTTGACATGAATGAATTTCTTTTAAGCTTTATAATTTCATGTAAGCTTATTTAAGTTAAATGACGTTATAAAGTTTTAAAGTTATGAAGTTTTACATGACATTATATTCTATCATCAATATGTCATGGTATGAATTAAATTAATTGTTATATCCTGCCTTATGAATTTTTATGTTCAAGAATCAAATGTGATTTTATGAAATACAGCTTATTTATAAATGTTTTATCAAGCCTTTGGTATTCCTTAGGGTGATTTTATGATGTTGTTAGTAATGGTAGAATACCCTAAAGCGATGTAGGATTCAGCCTCTCCCTAGGGTATATTATGAGCTAGCTTACTACTTGAGCGATGTAGGATTCTGCTCGTAGCGATGTACGATTCCATTACTTAGTTACCGATCATATAGCCTTGCAATGTAGGATTCTGGTTTGCCATATACCTAGGTATACTATTTTGTGATTAAAGTATTGGTGGTTGATTTACTATATTTTTATGAAATGAATTCTTATTAATTTGTATACCACCACTTTAATTTATAAGTTTATGATATATATTGAAATGATATAAGCTGCTGAATTTTGTTTCGGAATTCATAAATTATGTTTTATGAATGTGTTTAAAGTTAAGTGAAATGATTCAATCATGTTTTATGAATAAATTCGTAAATGATAGGGAGGTGACTATTTTGAAACTGGATTTTATTTAGAATAATATAACACTCACTGATATTATTATCTCACTCTATTATATGTTTATAAAACCAAACTCCCCAGGTCAAGGTGCAGGTTTAGGTGTTACAGCTTCAACAGCTGGAACTCCGACTCACGAATAGTGAGACTTGGTTGCATTCTAATTGCTGTGCGTGTTTATCTACGACTTTTGTTATAAATATTTTTTAGTTGTAATATTAACACTTAAATTATATTAATTATATTTTGAAAAAGTTGTAAATATATCTATATGTGAATTCTAAACTATTTTAAATTCCATTTTGATGCCTTTGATTTTAATTACTTGATTTGAATTTTACTCTGAAGTTTTGAATGTATGAAAATATATTTAAACTTCCGCTCTTATATTAAATCTGGATTATCAAAACTATTTGCATAATTATCTTTCAAGTTATCAGGAAAGAGGCTTAGCTTCACAGGAATTTTTCAGTTGGATTAGGTATCCTCTAAAGGGCCTCCGTGGAGTCGTCGGGCGGGTCGACAGGTCGTATTAGGATAAGACGAATGGGGCCTATCAGTGTTGGTATCAGAGCCTGGTTTTACAAATCGGGTTATGTGTTTTCAAGTCATGACTATTTGAAACGTTTTCATATTAATATAATAATAGAATAACCCAGATTGATTTTCATCACTGTTTTTCATACATGAGTTTTCAGAAAATATTCAAGTGTTATATAATTTTGTTTTGTTTAAAATCACAGCATAATGCAACAACATGGTCGTAGAGGTTTCTGCAGAGCTATACCGAAAGTTTCAACTCCTGCAGCACCCTCGGTCCGGGAGGTTGACAATGAAACTAGATCAGAGAGGCATCTATGAATCAACCTCATTCGGAACCACAGAGATCGACGGAACAGCCGGAAGGAAATTTTAATGCCTTAAAGTGGCTCAGATTTTGATGTTGGCAATGCGGCAGCTACAAGAAACCCCGAAATCTTTGAAATGTTCTATTGAGCGTGTTTGTAAGTTGAGCACGAAATCGTTCAACGGGAGTGGTGATCCAGAGAGTGCCCTATTATGGTTAGATAGGATCGATAAAATTTATGAAGTCATGGGGTGCTCAGATGATCAGAAAGTCATATTCTCCAGTTTCCTATTAGAAGACAGGGCTAAAGATTGGTGGAAGGCACTGGAAAAGAGAAATCCAGGTGGGATTTCATGGGAGTAGTTTCAGAAAGAGTTTACTAACAAGTTCTATCCCAAAAGCTATAAAGATACCAGAACAGAAGAGTTCTTCAAGCTGGAGTAGGGCTCGACCTCAGTCACTGATTATGAAAAGAGGTTCTCAGAGCTTGTTCGGATTGTTCCCTTCATCGCTGATAATGAGGAATAGAAATGTAAAAGGTTCCTTGTAGGTATAAGTCCTCATCTCCGAATCCATTTATCATGGCCTTCATAGAAAAATTATGGGGAACTAGTTGAAGCTGCTATGAAAGTGGAATGAAATGCGACCATCATTGTTCAGGGCAAAAAATCAGAAAATAAGCATGGCGGATCCAGTAAGACTGCTACGAAAAAAGGCAGATTCGAATGGTTAGGTAGCAAGAGACTAAGCAGAGGTAGTCTAGCCAGGGATCAGTTAAACCGTCTGCAGTGTCCGGAGGCTCTAGAGGTACGAGTCAGTGGCTAGAATGTAGCAAATGTGGAAAGTGACATGTGGGCGTGTGTAGATCTAGCAGCTATGCATGTTACAGATATGGACAGACTAGACTCTTTGTTAAGGATTGCCCACAGTTACCAGATACCGCTCAGTCAGAGGCCAGACCGTACCACAAGCACAGTCAGGATATGGTCGAGGACAAGGAGAGAGAGGCTCCTAGACTAAGGGATTAGAGCCAAAAGGAGTACCTCTTTCAGGTCAATCCGGGAGGCCTCATGCTCAGGCTAGGGTGTTCGTCGTTACACAACAAGAGGCGGATGCTGCCCCAGAGGTTATCACGGGTATAATTTCTATCATTAATCTTGATGCATATGTATTGATAGACCCTGGAGCTACGCATTCTTTTATATCTGTGCATTTTTCTGCTAAGGCAAATGTGAAGGTTCAGGCGTTAGATTGTAATATGATAGTTTTCATACCCGTTGGAGACTCGCTATTAGTTTTCCCGACAGTAAAATTATGATAGAGGATAGGGAGTTCCCAGCAGATCTGGTTGTGTTAGACATTAAAGACTTTGATGTAATTTTAGGGATGGATTGGCTGTCTAGACACCGAGCCACGCTTGACTGTTATAAAAATGAGGTCAGATTGGTCGGGTCAAGGGAATCAGAAGTGGTGTTTCGAGGCATACGGAAAGTGCTTGCCACCAATATTGTGACTGCTATATCAGCACTACAAGACCCTAACTAGACATTTTCTAAGCTCTTGTCTGGAGGATCCCGCCTGGCACTTCAACGGACTTCCCGAACCTGACTCGTCGGATTAAGGAAATCCGAGAAGCGAACCCTTAGAATACTTAGTCGGTTTACTCGTTTTAACTTAAAACTTTCTTTACTTTTAAAAATAAATGGGATTGGCGGAAATTTTTCTCATTTCTTTAAAAGAGATTTTATAAAAATTTTGACAGCATAACGGGTGTAATTTGAACATTTCCAAAATTTGACCTGCATAAAATACACTTCGAACTATCCTTGATCACCTCTCAACTACTTTTATTCTACAAACATGTAATTTCACATGTATCCATATTCACAAACATACAATTCACATTATGTTTCATAATCATGCATTGACATTGCCGTCATAATCTCCATATGCAATTCATATGCATCACAACCAATAATTTCATCAAGTGCAGCAGGTGATATGTGTCTCTAGTCTGAATGTACAAAAATATATATACACGTATCAAAACATGAGTTTACCATCCGTTGAATATTCATATGTCAAACCCACGATCATTTAAATTACAATATATACAATCACATCAAAAAGTATTGGATATTCATATGGTTCATTTATTCATCCCCTACCTATAAGTAAGGCGTCAACCTTTCCACAACAAAATCACCTACAATTACACCTGATGAAATAAGCAAGCTACACAATAAAGGAAAAAGTTTAGTTCGTCACATATTAATAATGCAAAATAACATTTCATATGAATGCTTTACTTATACAAATATTGGAGGTTTTAAATTTTCAAAACCATTTCTTATGAAAAGACCATGTGTATACCTAACGCACTCAAACCATCACGTGACGTTTTTTTTTCTACTGACGTCGACATGAAGCTACTATAGTATCTCAACCACTACGTGCGGAATCTACTTCGTCACTCGAGTAGTGTGAAATCATCTCAGTTTTAAACAACTATAATGGAGAATTTCTTCATCGCAATTGTATTACTCAATTCTATAATTCTGGCAACTACGTGTGGAATTTCTTCATTGCAACCGTAGTGCCCATAAATCAAACCTTGGCGACTACGTGCAAAATTTCTTCATCGCCCTATAGTGCCCAAAAGCATAAATCTAACCGACTACGCGGGAAATTTCTACCTCGTCATGTAGCGCTAAATCTTATGTAAACTAAGGGTATACACATGGTTACAAAACTCCTCACTTCTTTCTTTTCGAAAACTTTTCACTTTTAAATTATCTTTTCTAGATCCAACGTAAAAATCATTTTACAAAGCTTAACTCATAATGTTGAAAATCATTTTTGAACTTATTTAACTACAATGATACAATTACGTTTAAAGGAAAAATGGAAATAGCGTAAGTGGTAAAACACTTACCTGTATATTTATATAGCTCTTATTTCGAAAAGACCATTTTTCCCTTCATGGCATTTATCTCTTTATTAATATTTAACACTTTATATCAATTTTATTGTTATTTAACGTTATTTACAATGTCATTATTTATAACTCCTACATTTCCTTTGCCAAATTCCAACTTCTAGTACTAGCGAGTGACTTATTAAGAATAGGGGTTTATAATTTCTCCCCTCCTTCGTTCTCGAAATTTTAAACCACATACCTGTCTAGCTGTGGGTACTGGAAGCGCATCTGTTCTTTAGGCTCCCATGTAGCTTCCTCTGATCTGTGATTTCGCCATAACACCTTCACTAGCGGAATCACCTTGTGGCATAATACTTGATCTCTGCGATCTAAAATTTCTACTAGTTGCTCTTCGTAGGTCAAGTTATCTTTTAACTACACTGGTTGCTCTCTTAAAACGTGTGATGGATCAGCTATATACTTACGAAGCATGGAGACATGAAACACATCATGAATGTTCAAGAGCTCTGGTGGCAACTTCAATCGGTAGGCTACTTCACCCACTCTTGCTATAATCTCGTACGATCCAATGTATCGTGGACTTAACTTTTCACGCTTCCCGAATCTCAAAACACCCTTCCATGGTGAGATTAGTAGGAATACTTTGTCACCCACTTTAAACGCGAGGTCTCATCTTCGATTGTCCGTATAGCTCTTCTGTCTATCTCTAACTCTTTTCAACCGCTCTCTTACCACATTAACTTTCTCGGTTGTGGTTTGGACAATCTCTGGGCCAATTAATCTTCTTTCACCTACTTCGTCCCAACAAACAGGGGTTCTACACTTTCTGCCATACAATGCTTCGTAAGGGGCCATACCAATACTAGATTGGTAGCTATTGTTGTAGGCGAATTCTATTAAAGGTAGGTAACCATCCTAGCTTCCTCTGAACTCCATTACACAAGCTCTTAACATGTTTTCGAGAGTCTGGATAGTTCTTTCTGATTAGCCATCCGTCTGAGGGTGAAAGGCCGTACTGAAATGTAATTTAGTACCCATGGCTTCTTGTAGCTTCGGCCAGAATCTAGAAGTAAATCGAGGATTTCGGTCCGACACAATAGATACTGGTGCGCCATGTAATCTCACTATCTCATCCATATAAAATTGAGCTAACTTCTCCAAGGAATAAGTATTCTTGATGGCTAGGAAGTGAGTGAACTTTGTCAACCTATCGACTACATTCCAAATAGTATCGTGTTCGCTCTGAGTCCGGGGAAGTTCAACCACGAAATCCATCGTGATTCTCTCCCACTTCCACTCCGAAATAGATAGAGGCTGCAATAACCTTGTCGGTTTCTGATGCTCTGCCTTGATCTGCTAACAGGTTAAACACTTTGATACAAACTCTACTATCTCTTTTTTCATTCCTCTCCACCAACAGTGGTCTCTTAGAGTCCAATACATTTTCGTACTCCCTGGATGGATGGCATAGGCAGATGAATGGGCTTCTTCTAGAATCTCTCTCTTTAACTTTGCTACTTTTGGCACACATAATCGTTATCCCAAGACTAGTGTCCCATCATTCCTGACAGTGAAATTGCTCTATTGCCCTATCTCTAGTTCACCCTTTAACTTCGTCAAATAGGGATCTTGGGCTTGCAACTCTCTGACTTGATCCACCAATACCGGACAGACATGAAAAGCTGCTAATAAAGAGCCTGAATCCATCGCGTCCAATTTGACACCCCATAGATCTCAACTCTACTAACATGGGCAAGTACTTGATTTTCAACTGGGTTAAGGAACTGGTAGGCTTCCTACTTAGCGCATCTGCTACTACATTAGCTTTACCCGGGTGATACTCAATAGTATAATCATAGTCTTTTATGAGTTCAACCCAACATCTCTGCCTCATATTCAACTCCTTCTGGGAAAACAGATACTGCAAACTCTTGTGATCAGTGAAAATTCTACAAGGTACTCCATATAAGTAGTGTCTCCATATTCGTAAAGCAAACACTACTACGGTTAACTCTAGATCATATGTTGGATAATTGACTTCATGCTTCTTTAACTATCTCGAGGCATAAGCTATCACTTGATCATGTTGCATCAACATACAATCCAAACCCTGCCTAGAGGCATCGTAGTATACTGTAAACCCATTACTCCCCGATGGTAGTGTAAGTACTGGAGCCGAAGTCAGTCTTTTCTTCAATTCATCAAAGCTACTCTGGCACGCGTCTGACCGGACGAACTTCTCTTCTTTTTCGGTTAACCTGGTCAACGGAGTAGCTATCTTCAAAAATCCCTCCACGAACTTTCTATAGTATCCTACTAAACCCAAGAAGCTTCTAACTTCTGTTACATTCGTGGGCGGCTTCCAGTTCACTACGACTTCTATCTTTTGAGGATCTACGAGTATTCCATCTGCTGATACCATGTGTCCCAGAAATGCCACTAGATCTAGCCAAAACTGGCCCTTGCTGAACTTTGCGTAAAGCTGATGCTCTCTCAACATCTGTAGTACAATCCTTAAGTGCTCAGTATGCTCTTCTCGACTACCTGAATATACTAAGATGTCATTAATGAAGACTATCACAAACTTGTCCAGGTAGGGTCTGAAAACTCAATTCATTAAATCTATAAAAGCTGTCGAGGCATTTGTCAACCCAAATGACATCACTAGAAATTCGTAATACCCATAACGAGTCCTGAAGGTCATCTTGGGAACATATTCCCTACGTTCCTTCAGCTGATGGTATCCTGATCTCAAGTCAATCTTTGAGAACACCTTAGCCCCTTGTAGCTGATCAAACAGATCATCTATCCGTAGCAGTGGGTACTGATTTCTGATCGTCACCCTATTCAGTTGCTTGTAATCAATACATAGTCGTAGGCTTCCATCCTTCTTCTTTACAAATAATACCGGAGCTCCCCACGATGATGTACTGGACTTTACAATCCCCTTACTCAATAGTTCTTCCATCTCAACTTTCAATTCTTTTAACTCCATCGGTGCCATTCGATAAGGCGTTATGGGGATAGGTTCTATACTCGATGCCAGCTCAATCTCAAACTCTATCTCTCTATCCGGTGGCAAACCTAGAAGATCTTTAGGAAATACATCGGGGAACTCACAAACCACCAGTAGGTCAGCTAGTTGTAACTTGCATTCACCCAGCTCTATGATATAGGCCAAATACCCTTGACATGATTTTCTAAGCATCTTAGTTGCCCTTAGGGTACTTATCAAACTAACTAGGAGTACCTTCCTCACTCCATAAATATCACGTCAGGCTCCCCAGGTCGACAAAACTTAACTTCTTTTCTATAGCAATCAATGGTGGCATGATGTGTCGACAACCAGTCCATGCCCAGTATGACATCAAAATCGTGAATATCGAGTATCATCAAGTCAGCCTCGAAATCATGACCTGCTATCTTTACTCTACTTCCCATATAAAATCTATCTATAATAAGCGAATCTCCAGTGGGAAGTGAAACTACCATACTACACTCACTCGGTCTCAGCTCTACCCCAGCTCGATCAATAAAATCTCTAGAAACAAAAAAATGGGTAGCCCTTGGGTCCACCAGTATATGTGCATCTGAGTCAAATAAAGTAAGGGTACCTGTAACCACATCTGGTACCATATCAACCTGTTGTTGGGTCACGGTGTAAACTCTGGCGGCCTGGCTACGAGGTTTACTAGGCTGTGCTCGAGGTGGTAGGCTCCTGCTGGGACCACCACTGGGAGGCTCTGGGCTTGTGGCTCCTCTGGTCTGGGGCCTCCTCTCTCTGGTCCATGACCCCCACTAGTCTATCCCTGTGTTGTGGATCTGGCCCTGGTTGGGCTCAATGCGACTACTCTGCGATAGTCCCTCATGAAGTGACCCTCCTGTCCGTACTTGAAACATCTGGTCCTGCCTTGAAGGCACTCGCCAGGGTGTGATGGACCACATCTGCCACAAGACTGAAGACTGAACTAAACTCTGACTAGTCTAAGGCCTCTGACTCTGACTCTGTTGCCAACTCTCAGACCATAAGGACTTCTGATTGCTCTTAGTCACTTTACTGGATCTCCCTTGGTAGCTACTCATCCAGCTTCACTTCCGTTCGAATTTCTTTGACTTAGGGGTAGGCTCCATACTCCTTTCTACTCTGATAGTGGCCTCTACAAATTGTCCATACTGAGTATGTACCGCTGATGTCACGTAGGCTCTGATCCTCGGATGCAATCCTGCTATGAATCTGTTGACCTTTTGCTCTTCATTCTCTGAAATGAATGGAATCAAGCGGACGAGCTCGGAGAACCCCCTCTCATACTCGCTCACAGTCGAAGTCCCTTGCTCGAGGTGGAATAACTCTTCTATCTTTGCATCCTTGTAACTTTTAGGGAAAAACTTGTCGGTAAATTCCTTCTTAAAATCCTCCCATGATACCCCAGTCGGATGATCTCTCTGGTGGGCTTTCCACGAATCCTTAACTCGATCCTTGAGGAGAAATGCTGAAAATGTCACCATCTGATCCTCACTGCATCCCATGACGCGGTATATCTCCCCATTGGTCTCTAGCCATGATAATGCTCTCTCAGGATCACTAGTACCGTCATATGGTTTGGCGCCTAACTTACGAGCGCGCTCAATCGATATCCCAGACTCCCGCGGCTGCTGAATTGCAGCTGTTAGCATCTGGGCCATCTGCTCCATATTGCCTGGGGCAGGCTCGAATCAGGTTGGCTGCGATGGATCTGGATGGGATGAGCTCGTCGGCACATTGACGGACTCATCAACATGCTCCTCCTGTGATGGGGTTGCCTTTGCGGCTGCCCGCCTCGTCCTTGGACGGTCCCTACACTGCATAACTATATATGTACTAAATAGGCACAATAATCAAAAGAATACAAGTATTAGAATGATAACTTAGCATGAATTAATTCTATAATTTCATGCGATACACATCTCATTTCTCGTAGGAACATGCTCATCTTATGCAATTCTGAAAAACATAGCTCATATAATCTTATACAAACTCAATGTGCAATTTAATCTCATGTATAAATTCATGCATAATAAATTTAACTTAATGCATAAAATTGCATCAAATTTTCTTTAAAACTCAGTGCATAAGATAGCTCAATTCTTTTCTTTAAAACTTTTTCTCAACTTTACGAAAATCGGGCTTTGATACCAACTTGATAGGACCCTGACCAGACCTTTTCTAAGCTCTTGTCTGGAGGATCTCGTCGGGCACTTCAACGGACTTCCCGAACCTGACTCGTCGGATTAAGAAAATCCGAGAAGCGAACCCTTAGAATACTTAACCGGTTTACTCGTTTTAACTTAAAACTTTCTTTATTTTTAAAAATAAATAGGATTGATGGAAATTTTTCTCATTTCTTTAAAAGAGATTTTATAAAAATTTTGACAACATAACGACTGTAATTTGAACATTTCCAAAATTTGACTTGCATAAAATACACTTCGAACTATCCTTGATCACCTCCCAACTACTTTTATTCCACAAACATGTAATTTCACATGTATCCATATTCACAAACATACAATTCACATTATGTTTCACAATCATGCATTGACATTGCTGTTATAATCTCCATATGCAATTCATATGCATCATAACCAATAATTTCATCAAGTGTAGCAGGTGATATGTGTCTCTAGTCTGAATGTATAATAATATATATACACATATCAAAACATGAGTTTACAATCCGTTGAATAGTCATATGTCAAACCCACGATCATTTAAATTACAATATATACAATCACATAAAAAAGTATTGGATATTCATATGGTTCGTTTATTCATCCCCCACCTATAAGTAAGACATCAACCTTTCCGTAACAAAATCAACTAGAATTACACCTGATGAAATAAGCAAGCTACATAATAAAGGAAAAAGTTTAGTTCATCACATATTAATAATGCAAAATAACATTTCATATTAATGCTTTACTTATACAAATATTGGAGGTTTTAAATTTTCAAAACTATTTCTTATGAAAAGACCATATGTATACCTAACGCACTCGTTTACATGACGCTTTTTTTTTTTTTTGACTGACATTGACGTGAAGCTGCTATAATATCTCAACCACTACGTGCGAAATCTACTTTGTCGCCCGAGTAGTGTGAAATCATCTCAGTTTTAAACAACTATAATGCGGAATTTCTTCATCGTAATTGTATTACTCAATTCTATAATTCTGACAACTACGTGCAGAATTTTTTCATCGTAACTATAATGCCCAAAAATCAAACCTTGGCGACTATGTGCGGAATTTCTTCATCGCCCCATAGTGCCTAAAAGTATAAATCTAACCGACTACGCGGAGAATTTCTACCTCATCACGTAGCACTAAGTCTTATGTAAACTAAGGGTATACACATGGTTACAAAAATCCTCACTTCTTTCTTTTCGAAAACTTTTTACTTTTAAATTCTCTTTTCTAGATCCAACGTAAAAGTCGTTTTACAAAACTTAACTCATAATGTTGAAATCATTTTTGAACTTATTTAACTACAATGATACAATTACGTTTAAAGGAAAAATAGTAATAGCGTAAGTGGTAAAACACTTACCTGTATATTTATATAGCTCTTATTTCAGAAAGATCATTTTGCCCTTCATGACATTTATCTCTTTATTAATATTTAACACTTTATATCAATTTTATTGTTATTTAACATTATTTACAATGTCATTATTTATAACTCCTACATTTCCTTTGCCAAATTTCAACTTCTAGTACTAGCGAGTAACTTATCAAGAATAGGGGTTTACAAGTAGGATGCTCTGTAGTGGGTGTCAGGGCTATCTAGCATATATGATTGATCAGTCGGGGGATGAGAGCCGAATGGAAGTTACCCCAGTGGTCAGTGAGTTCTGAGATATGTTTCCGGAGGATCTTCCAAGTTTACCCCCAGATCGGGAGATAGAGTTTGAGATAGTTTTGGCTCTGGGAACTGACCCAATCTCAATCACTCCTTACAGGATGGCTCCGGTTGAGTTAAGAGAATTAAAAGTTCAGATGGAAGAGTTATTAGACAAGGGTGGGCTTTGTGAGACCGAGTACTTCTCCATAAGGAGCTCTAGTTTTGTTTGTTAAAAAGAAATATGGGAGCTTAAAGTTATGTATTGATTATTGGCAGCTGAATCGAGAAACGATCCGAAAATAGTATCCCCTCCCCAGAATTGATGACTTGTTTTATTAGTTGTAGGGATCTAGAATGTACTCAAAGATTGACCTAAGATTAGGGTATCACCAGCTGAAGGTCCGCAATGAAGATGTTTCAAAGGCTGTTTTTAGAACTCGGTATGGGCATTATAAATTTTTAGGTATGCCATTTGGATCGACGAATGCCCCAACCGCCTTTATGGACCTGATGAACAAGGTTTTTCGAGCTTACTTGGATAAGTTCGTAATTGTATTTATTGATGATATACTAGTGTATTCAGACAGTCATGAGGAGCATACAGAGCATCTCAAGATAGTGTTATAGACCCTATGGGAGCACACATTATATGCTAAGTTCAGTAAGTGCCAGTTTTGGTTGGACAGGGTTGCTTTCTTGGGCTATGTTATCTCAACTGAAGGACTTAGCGTGGATCCCCAGAAAATCGAAGCTATCATGAATTGGAGGCCGCCCTCGAATGTTACTGAGGTTAGGAGTTTCCTTGGGTTGGCATGTTACTACAGAAAATTTATTGAGGGGGTTTTCCAGGATAGCGACCCTATTGACCAGATTGACCAAAAAGGAAGAAAAGTTTGAATGGTCAGATGCCTATCAGTGCAGTTTTGATGAGTTGAAAAGCAAATTGACATCGACTCCAATACTCACATTACCTACAGGGTTAGACGGTTTTGTAGTATACAATGATGCCTTGCGTTAGGGTTTGGGTTGTGTATTAATGTAGAATGATAAAGTTATAGCTTGTGCTTCTAGGCAGTTGAAAAAGAATGAGCAAAACTACCCATGACAGGCCCCTTTATACCTATACTAGCTAGGCGACTTGCCCGGCACCCCATGGTGACTTCCCAGTCGAGATCTGCTCCGGCTGGAAAGTTCCTATGGAGCTAAGCCTCTTTTCTTCTCAAAATTACTTGAAAACCTTTTTAATTCTGAAAACGGGTAGGAATTTTGTTCGTTGGAAATAACTTTATGAAATTAGAATTTTTCGAAAATTTGGCAGCACGACTGTTTTTCTAAAATTTTCACCTTGTAAAAACTTCACAGAACATGTATAAATTCATTCAATATCTTTATCAAACTAATAGGCCTCAGGCCCTTTTTCAGATACGCAATCATTCGCAACATGCTTAAAATAATCAATGATATGGAAAACAACTTAATTAAAATTTTAAACATCATGCATGATATTCACATAAAATCCTTTATCCAAACAATATTTACAAAACTTGAGAAATTTGAAAACGATAGTAAATGCAGTACATGATAACTTGTCTAAAACTAGTGCAGTGTGGTCGTGTCTGAGCTCGCCTGTACGTCCGATGAAGATACTTCCGCCGTGCTGCTCGTTCCTGCACCTGGGAAGGATTTTAAATAAAACAGAAAATGATGGTGAGAATAACTCAGTGAGTGTACATAATAATAAATTCTACTTTCATTATTATTTTGAAAACGATACGACTTATTTAAGCAAAAGATTCTAAACTAATGTCTATTGATGTATTTCATTTCTTTACTAACTTAAAAGGGTAACTCTAGAAAAACTCATTCTCTTAAGCTCTTAAGTTAAAAATCTATATGACATGAAATACTAGAAATTTTCTATTTGCGTGTGCTCAGATGCAGGAACTTGGGATTACGATTCCCCCTAACATCTGAAAATGCGGGAACTTGGGATTACGATTCCCCCCGAATATTAAACCGTACGGGAACTTGAGATTACGATTTTCCCCATCTATTAGGCGTACGGGAACTTGGGATTACGATTCCCCCTTAATATTAAGCCGTACGGGAACTTGGGATTACGATTCCCCTCGTCTATTAAGCGTACGAGAACTTGGGATTACGATTCCCCCCATCTAGTACTATACACGCTTAGGGTATCTCGGCCGGGTTATGCTAGGGGTCAAGATAAACTAAAGGCATTTAAAAATCTTTTAATACACTTAAAACTTACGCTTAACTTATATTTACTTAGCATTCAAGCATATTAATCACTTTTAGAATTATCTCATAAGTGCTTCGTTTCTAGTTACGGTTTAAAACCGAAAAACTTGCTTTCTAGAGCAAAAACTTCATTATTTGAAATAACGTTCTCATGTATCTTCAAGACTAAATACATATATACAACTATACATGCATTATAAGGAAAGCGATAATATTTTAAAATATTACTTGAATAACATAATAATCATAAACTAAAATAGTATCGCATTAATAATTTCATATAACAGAATTCGCGAAAGCTTTATAAAAATGCACACTCACAACTTGCTTCCAAAACTGATCAACCACTCCTGATATAGCTCTCGTTCGCTAGTCAGTTCACCTACAATTGATTTCGATCAAGATTTCGTTAAAACACAACTCGTGCGCAAACTTAACTTAAGCCACACGAGGATTTCTAATCATAACAATTCAAGTGACTATCCTCACACGATAACAATACGGAAAACTATCGTACGCACACAGAGACTATCTCAAACCGATTTGTTATCGCGATATAAACTACTCGAAACTCTACGGTTACAAAACCGACAACTATGCCATTTGAATCTAAAGTAACATCATCAAAATCAGATTCAATTCAATGAAAAGAAGGTTCGAAATCAAATGACTAACATAAAGCTTACGCGATTTCAACTAGTTATCGCGACTTATCGTTTTTAGCGTTTCGCGCGATTCCTTCGTTTCCAATTAAACTTATCGTCAATTACTACTCGCGACTTTACTTAAAACACGGCAAACGCATATTCAAATACTTTAAAGCACAAACATGAAAAATATGGCAGCAAGCTTAACGAATATCCATTTTCGGTTTCAACTCTGAAATTTCGACACTTTAACGATTTCGCACGAAACAAAAGCTATCCGATTAATTTAAATGTATTTCAACTATCCTAACATCAACTTTAACACTTTAACGGGCTTAATAACGTCTCAAGGCAGCGAGATAACATCACAAACACTTTCATCATCGACAACGAAAGTCACAAACTAAAAACACTCGCATTCGCGAAAAACTCAATCGAATCGCTCGGAAACAATTTCTCAAGATCCGAACGACTCTCCGATACTTTAAAACATACCAATACTAACCATTTTCCACGACAACAAACACAAAAATAAAGGCATACTATAACAGCCCCTAACTCATCTTCTAACAGTCCGAAATAGATTTCACAACTGAAACAACCATTTACAATATCATTCAAAACACAACTAAAACAGCAACAAGCGAACCTCCGCACTAACGAGGTTCTCAATCCTAAACCCAATCACAATATCATCAATTATCATCCATAATTCATTTCTAAATATTTTCCATCCAAACTAAAAGCATTAAAATCAACTTACCTCACTAACTTCGTTCGAAGACTTCGAAAAACACTGGCGAACAATCGCGACGATGTCGACGCTCACACAAGCTCACGGCAACAAGCTTCTTCTTCCACCAGCAAGTTGTCTTCTCTTGCTTCTGCTTCCCTTTAGGTCTGGTGTTCGGTCTGACTTGACAACTGCTCGACAGCAGCTACAATAACGACAACAACCACTCTCGACAATGACAGCGACTCATGGTAGCGATGATGACAGCACCTGAGGACGACGACAGTAGCTCACGGTCTTTCTCACGCTAGTAGCTCCTCTCGCCAGTAGCAGTAGTTTCACGACAACAAGACACGGCAGCAATGGCAGCAGCTCAGCTCCTCACGGCCAGACAGCAGCCCACCACCCCTCCTTGCTTGCATGCACGATCTCTTGGTTCAGATCTGCTCCTGGATGGCTTAGATGCTACATGCAGCTGCTGCACCTAAAGATTTACTTCCAGATTTAGTTGAAGATCGAGTGGGAGAGAAGAATGGTGGTGGTGCTTACTCGGATCAGCTCTCGGTCTGACTTCTTCCAGCTTGCATGCACGGCTTCTTGGCTCTGAATCGGCCCTTGCATGTATTCCTTTGCTTCAGATCTGAACTCTCGGTTCTCCCTTCTTCCACGAGCAGCACGCACAGATCTCACTTCCTTCTCAATCTCTCCCTCGTTCTCGGTTTGCTTGATATCAAGGCCGAATGAAGTTCTCTCCCTCTCTCTTTCTTGCTCACGGGTAAGGATGTTGAATGACGAAATATGGAATTATGAGAGCTCACTTCACCTTTAATTCTCTTTCTCACACTCTCGGTTTTTATTGATGAATGATAGGTGTTGACCGAATATGTTTAGTGCTTTCTTTCTTCACTTTTCATATTTTGCTTTCGTCATCTTTTGTTTTATTTCAATATTTTAATCCTTGCTTTTAATACTTGCATCACATATCTTAGCCACTTGTTTTGCTATCACCTTGCATGTGTGACACGTGTCACTTTCATGCAATAACTTTATTTTATTTTATTTTATTTCACATGCATTCTCGCTTTCTAATTCCAAGCTCGGACTGTTTCCGTCCGTCCGTCCGAGAATTCACTTTTAATCGCTTTCACCTTCGGAATTATTTATAAATATCGAATCCGTCTTCACGAACTCGAATTTATTTTTCTTATTCTAAAATAATTATTTCGAATATTTTCGGACTCGATAATTATATTTTTCCGATCGAACTCGATCCATCGAAAAAATATTTCGCTCTTCGACGAACGCGGTTTTGGGTTTTACAACCCAACCCATGATCTGGAGCTTGCAACAGTAGTGTTCGCACTCAGGATATGGAGGCATTACTTATATGGTGTTCCCTGTCGGATTTTTATAGATCATCAGAGTCTGCAGTACCTATTTACCAGAAAGAGTTAAACATGAGGCAGAGGATGTGGTTGAGCTGATCAAGGATTATGATTGCATAATAGAGTACCATCCAAGAAAAGCAAATGTATTAGCCGATGCATTGAGTAAGAGACCCCACCAGCTCGGTAGCACATTTGAGAGCTGGGCATATTCCATTGTTAGTAGAAATGAGATCTTTGGGAGTTACTTTGGAAGCAGCGGATTAAGGTGCATTGCTAGCTACATTTCAGATTCGATCGGTACTCGTGGATAGGGTTCGAGAGTTGCAGATTTAGGATCCTCAATTGAATAAGATTAGATAGGAAGTGGAGTCAGGCCAACAGGGGGACTTCTCAGTAAAGGATGATGGTACTCTGATGATGAGACAAAGGTTGTGTATACTAGATGTGGTAGAACTCAAGAAAGAAATTTTAGAGGAAGCCCACTCCTCAGCTTATGTTATGCATCCGGGAAGCACGAAGATGTATCATACCTTGAAAGAGCATTATTGGTGGAAAGGTATAAAGAGGGAAATAGCTGAATATGTGTCAAAGTGCTTGATTTGTCAGTGGGTCAAGGCTGAGCATCAGAGGCTAGCAGGACTTCTTCAGCCACTCCCCATCCCGGAGTGGAAATGGGAGCGTATTACAATGGATTTTGTGGTAGGATTTCCTCAGAGCTGAAATGGTTATGATAACATTTGGGTTATAGTTGATCGACTTATGAAGTCAGCTCATTTCCTACCTATCTGAAGTACATATTCGCTGGACAGATTGGCCAAGTTATATGTTAATGAGATTGTTAGGTTGCATGGAGCTCTAATGTCAATTGTATCAGATAGAAATCCAAGATTTTCATCCTAATTTTGACCTAGGCTACAGAAGGCATAGGGCACTCGATTACATTTCAGTACAACATTTCATCCGAAAATGGTTGAACAGTCTGAGCATACTATTTAGGCTTTTGAGGATATGCTCAGGTCTTACGTGATGGATTTTGGAGGTAGTTGGGATACTCATCTACCATTAATCAAGTTTGCCTATAATAATAGTTACCAGACTAGTATCGGCATGGTATCGTACGAAACACTTTATGGGAGGCGGTGTAGGACGTCGATATGTTGGGATGAGATGGGCGAAAGAAAGTTGATTGGGCCCGAGCTTATGCAAATGACTACAGATAAGATCAAGATTATTCGACATAATTTGAAGATAGCCCAGGATCGACAGAAAAGTTATATAGATAAGCGTAAGAAAGATTTAGAGTTCCAGGTCGGGGACAAAGTATTTTTGCAGATATCACCTTGGAAAGGGATAATTTGTTTCGGGAAGCATGGTAAATTAAGTCCTCGATATATCAGTCCTTATGAGGTGATTGGCAGAGTAGGTGAGGTGGCATATAGCTGCTAGTAGAACTTTCCAAAATTCACAATGTATTTCATGTCTCAATGCTCCCCAAGTATATAGCAGATCCTTCGCATGTGTTGTCAGAACAACCAATGGAGCTAAAAGAGAACCTGTCATATGAGGAGACCCCAGTTCAAATTCTTGATAGAAGAGAAGAGCACGAGGAGCAGATGCGCAGCCAACATTCGCATCTTTTTGAAGCAAGTAACTATATTTAGTTATCCGAATTAAGAATATTATAATTCGAGATTTTTATTGAGTATGTATGATGGATTCAAATTTTTGACGGATTCAGGTGCCTTGTTAATAGCCTTTCATGTCCGTCCTGTGCTGGTAGACCTAGTTCATGCCTTACAACTCCAAGATCCTTATTTAATTAAGCTCAGAAGCGAATTAGAAGCTGGGCAACCAAGTAGCTTCGGGATAAGAAGTGATGGTACACTAGTTTTAGGGCAGCGATTATGTGTGCCAGATATAGTGGAATTGAAGAAAGAAATCGTGGACGAAGCCCACTCATCACATATGCCATGCATCCAAGGAGTACTAAGTATTAGACTCTGAGAGACCACTACTGGTGGAGAGGAATGAAGAAAGAGATAGCAGAGTTCGTATCAAAATATTTAACCTGCCAGCAGATCAAAGCTGACTATAAACCCGCAAGTTTATTACAACCACTATCCATCCCTGAATGGAAATGGGAGAGGATTACGATAGACTTCGTGATTGGATTGCCACGGACTCAGAGTGGACATGATGCCATTTAGGTCATAGTTGACATATTGATGAAGTCCGCTCATTTCCTTGCTATTAAGAACACTTACTCCTTGGAAAAACTAGCATAATTATATGTATATGAGATCGTGAGGTTGCATGGTGCACCAGTGTCCATTATATCAGATAGAGATCCTAGATTCACTTCGAGATTTTGGCCGAAGCTACAAGAAGCCATGAGCACTAGATTGAATTTCAGTATGGCCTTTCACCCACAGATAGATGGCTAATCAAAAATAACCATCCAGACTCTCGAAGATATGTTGAAAGCTTGTATGATGGAGTTCAGAGGGAGCTGAGATAGTTACCTAGCTTTAATAGAGTTCGCCTACAACAATAGTTACTAGTCTAGTATCGGTATGGCACCATATGAAGCGTTGTATGATAAAAAGTGTAGAACTCCAGTTTGCTGGGATGAAGTAGATGAAAGAAAGTTGATTGGCCTAGAGATTGTGTAAGCTACAATCGAGAAGATTAATGTCATTAGAGCACGGTTGAAGATAGCAAGTGATAGACAGAAAAGTTATACGGACAATCGGAGAAGAGATTTGGAGTTTGATGTGGGAGATAGGGTATTTCTGCGGATCTTGTCATGGAAAGGTATTCTGAGATTCGGGAAACGTGGAAAGGTAAGCGCATGATATATCGAGCCATATGAGATAGTGCAAAGAGTGGTAAAGTGGCATATCAGTTGAAGTTACCACCAGAGCTTGTGAACATTCATGATGTGTTTCATGTTTCCATGCTTCGCAAGTATGTAGCTGAGCCTTCGCACATGCGGTACAGTTGAAGGAAAAATTGACATATGAAGAGAAACCAGTGGAGATCTTAGATCGTAGGGATCAAGTATTGTGTAACAAAGTGACTCTACTTGTAAAGGTATTATAGTGAAATCACGGATCGGAAGAAGCTATATGGGAGCCTGAAGAACAGATTTGTTTTCAGTACCTGTAGTTATTTGAGACAGGTATGTGATTTTGTTGTATGTATTTTTGGGTTATCCTAAATGGGCTGATAAAAGCCCAATAGTCTAATAAAATAGTCCCAATAGATAAGGGCTCAAGTTACTGGTCCAAAAAAATGGGCATAACTTTGTGCTCGGTTATCAGATTGCCTATTATAATATATTTTCGGAATGAGATTTTTGTGCTCTATAACATGGCAGCAATGTTCTCGGTTGATGTCGTTGACACCCTATGAATTGTTGTTTTAGTGGATATGTTCTTGACGTTTACGTTTGCAATCCTCTTATTCTTCCATTCTGCATCAAAAAACACTGAATGAACAGTCCATGAATAAGCATACAGATAGGCTGATGAGCGAGCAGTCGCATAAGCAGCTCGCGTGACTGTACACAACATCTTGTTCACGTCAACGAGTGGGGTCGACAAGATGATGAATGAGTATATGGGAGCAAGAATCCCAACCAAGACCAAGCTCAGACAATCAGCTTGTGTAAGAGCAATCATGAAAACTAAAAGAAGCAAAGTGTGATGTGTGTGCATGAGGGGTGACGGCCATATGAGGGATGTGTAATATCATGATATTTTGATCCAAATAAGTTTAGATTCTTGCATAATAAAGGTTAGAAAAGCATATAGAAGTGATGGAATTGTCAAAGGAGAAACATAGAGTGAAGTTGAAAATCCCGAGCTTGATGAAGGGGCTATAGTGACCTGCACCCTTCAAGCTTATTTGGGGTTGTTCTAGACCTCAAAAGATGCCTTGGGGACATAGCAAACCATAGCAACTGGAATGGAACGATTTCGATAAAAATTGAGGAAGTTATAGCTAAAATAGTACACATGTGTAGTTGTAATGTGAAATGTGAGTCTAAATGCATTTTTGGATGCATGAAATAAATGTATTTGATTATAATTAAGTAAAAGAATCTTAGATATGAAAGAAATAAAGTCGTCGCATGTAGGATGCCATAAATGTGCATCAAAAAGTGTTGAAAAATAGGCGTTTTTCTTATGTTTCAACCCTCGATACTTAGAATTTTTCGAAACCGTTTTACAGGCAACTTAAGTGCGAGTTAGGAAAATGATTTGAGTAAAACGGAGTGAAGAAAATCACTCGAAATGGGCTGAAATTAGTCTCGATTTTAGGGGGGTCAAAAACAGTGATTTTGCATTCCGAGCTTCCAGTGACCATTTTAAGCATTCCGGAGAGTCCCTAAGTGATAATAAATAAGGTCCGTGCAAAGAAATCAGAATTAAAGAGTCTCGATTGAGCTAAAATCGATTCGAGAATGTTATAGTTTAAAGAGGTTTTAATATAATTCATTTCATTGAAAGTTTCAATTATAGTTCAATGAAATTCATTCTAGCAAAATTTGAATGAGAATATGATGTTTAGGTGCAGATCAAGCTAACGGAGCGAGGGAGGCCATTAGAGCTCGTTGGCAAACGCGAATTTGAGATGAGTATACTAACTCACTCTATATTTGATTATATAATAAATTATAATTTATTTGCTTGAATAAAAGTTTATGAATAAATTGTTTTTAAACAAATGACTATTTTGATCATGAAAAGCAATGTATGAGCTTCAAAGAGGTTTTGAAATAAAGTAATATTTAAATGAACTAAACGTATGAGTTTCAGTTCGAAGTTTTTGAAAGAAAAGATGTTTTGGTGCTTATAGCACTTAGCAAAGGAAAAGAGTTTCAAAGGCCTTTCGTATAACCCCTCAAAGTTTTGTATGAGTTAAGCACTACGGTAAGTGATGTAGAAAATTCTGCCCGTAGTCACTCAGATGTTCAGTATAGTGTGGCACTATATATTGTGATGCAGAAAATTTCGTAATGTAGTTGCCTAGACTTTGATATAGTGCTTTGCGCTAAGATTACGATGCAGTAAATTTCGCACCCAGTCACCAAGCCTATATAGTAGCTCGCACCACAGTTGGCGATGTAGAAAATTTCGCTACGTGGTTGCTGAGAACTATCAGTAGTGTCACAGTTGACATTAGATTAAAGTCACCATGTGACATGTGAAGTTAGGGGGTACAAACGATGCTTTTAAGAAGCAAAAGAATTTTATGAAAAATCTCTACAATTTCAATAAGTTATAATTGTTATTAGGTGAATAATTGTAAGGTTGTGACTTATTTAGTGTTGAAATTGTTTAACTTCATAATGGTTTTTTTGTTATATTTTATAAAAATTCCCACAGGTACTCACAAGGAAAAATCAAACGACAATATATGAGAAGAATCAATTCATTTATATAGGTGGACACTTTTGATGTACATATTATGTAAATCATATTTTGTGTTTTGCTAACCTCAAAAACTAAGTACATGCATGAACTCGTAAGGCATTTTGTGATGTAAATTGGTTTGCAAATATTTTGTATAACTTCTTTTATGATATGAAATATTTTGATTTTAAATTGTGAATGTGATGAAAATGAATGAACAATTGAGTACTGAGATATATGTTTGTGGATAAATGAAGTTAGGTTGAGGTGAAAATTTTTGGAAGTGTATTTTATTTACAGGTAAATTTGGAAACCTTATAAATGCAGTCGTTATGCTGTCGGATTTTCGTTAAAAATAGTTTTGACATTTGAAAATAAAATGATCATTTTCATAACTTTAAATTGAATGAAATTGAAATGCATTGAATCAACCCAACTAGTTTTAAAATAAAGTGTCTAATAAGTGTCAAAGTAAAAGTGCAAAACAAACAAATTTTAGGATTCGCTCCATGAATTCCAGTTAGCCGACTAGTCGAGCTTAAGAGGGGGTTCGTTAGAGTGCCAGGCGAAGCCTATCATATACTAGCCTAGAGGGAATCTGGTTTGGGTCTTGTCATAAAGTATAGGACCATTCATTTTGAATTGGATTGAACGCATTAGACACTTTGACCCAATTCAACTTTTGTTTAATTAATAAACAACAAGACGTCCTCTTCCACTTCAATTTACCATAATGTTCTTCTTACAAGCTGACAACAAGGCTTTGACATTTGAACAAAAAGCCAACTCGACCCATCTTTCAATGGGTTGGTTAAGTTGGTTGCCTATCGAACCAATGTACACTAGTTCATTTTTGTAATTAATATTTTTTTTTTAACCAAAACAAAAAAAAATGTGTCTTTTGTCTAAACAAAACTTTTATTTTGGGTTGTCAAATGTGATATGATGTAAAGAACTTTCATTCAATTTGATAATCATTTTAAAATTTTTTTGGTTTTGACATTTTTTAGTTTTTTTCTTTGTTTATAACCAAAACAATATAACCTTGTGTTTTCTGTGCAATCAATCAAAAATTATACTTTGTAACCCATCCGTAGCTTAAGACTCGAACCAAGGTTATGGTCAGCAAGGCAGTTTCAATTAGTTGGATTATCAAACTAAACAATGCTATTTGACATAATTTATGTAAACTAGTACTCTATATGTGATATACAAAACATGTTCATGGTAGCCAAAAATACATGCTAGAGGATTGATCAAAGTAAAACTTAGGTTGTGACAAACGGACAAGGTGATCGTGCTTGAATTTGGCACTAATTCATGCCTCTAATCCTCTCTTTTATGATGATAACTTAGGTAAATTCCAAATGTTTTAATGTTTTTAGAGTGATTTTATATAGATAAATAAGTCCTAGGAACTTAGATTTATTAGAAATATTTCGGGTAAATTTAGAGGATTTTAAAAGCTTAAAGGAGTCATAGTTGGAGAGGAACGTGGGATACATCGTGAGATGCACCTAGCATTCCAAGGAGCATGTTTCAAGCCAAAAGTATTGTTTGATGCAATACGAATGCATCCAATGATCCATCAAGCAATTTGTAACTCGAGTCCATTGCAAGATGCAACTCAACGATTGTAAACTAAGGGCTGATGCGATATACGTCATGAGGTACATCTAGCGATATATGTCAAGGCAGAAGGTCAGCTTCAAATTTTTTAGTGAGAATCTCAAACCTCATTGAGAGAGCACGACATATGTAGCTGCTACTAAGTACAAAGAGTACGAAAGATTAGTAGAGGCAGCTTTGATGTAATGCCCTTCGCCTAACTTCCATTACGGTCGAAAATCCGAAACGGAGAACGTTACTTTCCTAATAAATCCGTTTCTGTTACTTTTGAAAAACTATTATCATTCTAAAGCTCGTTACCAATAGAAGATTTTTTTTTTTTTTTTAAAAAAAAAAACATAAATCCAGCAGAGTTTCCTCTGTTTTTCTAAAATTCCAAAATCTGTTTCCTGTAATTGAAACTCTAACATTTCTAAACATCAATTTCTAAACTCCCATTCGGACCTCCCGTCCGTTTCCAAAACATTTCATTACTCAAATATATCATAAACATTTATATGCATACATAACCAAAAGTAAGCTTTTAAGAAATATTCATAAGCTTTTATATAGAACTTTGTTATAATTAAGTGAAATACAATAATTTACACAAATATACATGTATCCCAAAAATGCATGATCATATGCAATATATCTATATATCTACCAAAAGCGTAGAGGGGATGGTGACTATTTGAGCCTTCGCGTACAAGCTATTTCCCCTGTCTGTAGATGGAGTCAAAAGATTCAACCTATACGCGGTAAATCAACGCGCTAAGCATAATTGCTTAATAGGTATACACATAATTTAATTTCTCAATTTCAAATATAATTTCATTCGTAACTAAAAGCATTCTAACTTTAACATTCATATATATATATATATATATACGTTGCATAAAAATACTTAAACATATAGTTCACAATTTTTCGAGTTCAACATTTTTCAAGCATTGAACATTTCATTTCACATAATATTTTCATTTCATTACTTATAATATTTTTCAGTGCCCTTAGTAAACATATATTCGATACTCATGTATTGGTATATGGGTTTCCGGCATCGGACACGCGGTGATCACCCGTCGGAATAACGATCGACCCCAGCATCGGCCGCTCGATGATTATCCACCGGGTCGTATATCATATCACATAACCGTTCGGAATCGGACACATGGTTCCTCTCATAGTCCATAATGAATCAATTTAGTGTATGCAAATAAACGGTGCAGCTACTAAGTTCCCTATTGACATGTCAATTACCAATTTCCATTTATCGATATCTAAGTTTACAAGGGCTATTTACAACATAACGTTTGTATCACATTTTACACTTTGGTATTAGTATCAAGATTTTCATAACAAATCAATTCCACTTTTCCTTTCAAGTATAGGCAAATAAGTTTGTAAATGCATTGTATTAAAACGATATAGCAATCTCATTTAATAAAATCGCTTCACAATGAAAACACTTTCAAGTAAAATTAAAGATAATGTGTATACCGACCTCAAAAGGATTTGATCTTTGAATCGAATGCTCCCTTATGCTTTACCCTTATTCTCTGATCGAGAATCCGGTTCGCCGGGTTCTCCTTGACCTTTCATTAAAACAATCATAGCAAAAGTTTACTTACATATGCTACTAATATTACTTAATACACTATAACTATATGCTCTCCTATAACGTATCCTAAACACTTCCGTTTGATATCAATTTAAAACAGCTTATAATATCCTTTTTATGACTGTCTTTCCCGTATTGAAAATAACCTCAAAACAGCACATTAATATAGCTTATGACAGCCCAAAAATCAATACGAAAACAGCATTTAATGAACTCAAAAACAACACATATGATAGTTCCAAAATCAGCATGTAACAGCCCTTAAAAACAGCTTGTTATACCGCACTTTGATAGCTCATGTCTAGCACGTTTATAGCTCATATAATCACACCTTAACACTTATTTAACTGCACGAAAACAGCCTTTAAACAATTCAAGACCCTTAATCTTGCCTAAAAACTACACATAAAACTGCACTTAATTTTCATAAAAACTGCATGTAAAAACAGCCCCTAAAATTTATTCGTAACGGCTTTCATTTGCACGAATTAACTCTAACAATCCATCAACTTTACATACTCATGAACATGAAACTCATTTGCGTTTCTTAGTTTAAATTACATGATAGAACAACTCATACTTTATACCATAACAGATTTCGCAACACAAATTCAACATCGAAATTCAATCGCAAACACGTCAAAACTTAATCAAACGAACCTCCGCACTAACGAGGTTCTAAATCCTATATCCCAAACATATCATCATCAAAATTCATCCTCAACTCAATCTTAATCATTATTCAACGAAACGAAATCAATAAAATCACAACGTACCTTTTGAAACTCACTTCGAAAGTTTCGAAACTTCGAAAAACACTCGCGAACAATCGCGACGGCGATGACGCTCTCACAGCAGCAAGCTGTCTTCCCTTGATGCTGTTTCACTTCAGGTCTGAATAGGTGAGCTCGGCCTGACTTAACAACAGCTGCTTGGCAGCAGCTCGTACAACGACGACAGCACCAAATCACGGCTTCAACTCAATAGCTCGCAGCAGCGACGACGACAGCACCAGAGGATGACGACAGCAGCTCACGATCTTCCTTACGCAAGCAGCTCTTGTAAAATCCCAAATCCTCATCGTCGTTAAGCGAATTATGTTTCTGATTGGATCGTGTTTCGATCGGAAAAATATGATTCTTAAGTCCGAAATTATTCGGAATAAGTATTTTCGAGTAATAAAATTTATTTTATAGTGTAAGGCGGCTGCGAAATTAGAATATTAATAATATGAATAAATGAATAAATAATCCAGGAAGCGAAATCAAGTCATAAGCGGATTCCCGGACGGTCGGACGGAATCAGAATCCAGGCTTGGATTTAAAAGCAAGAAATGCATGAAAGATTTTTTTTTAATGAAATATTTAGTGCATGCAAGTGACACTTGTCACTCATGCAAGCAATGAGTAATACAAGTGTCATTCGGTCAAGCAAGATATTAAAATGAGAAGCAAAGTTTGTAAGTTATCATCACTCGGTCAACCTTTCCTCCATATCAAAAACTGAAACCAAAGGAGAGGGAGAAGCTATCAAATCCAAGAGAGAAATGGAAAGTTAAGAAAGAGAGAACAGCCACCATTTGTTATATCCAGTTCGGTCATCATCCAAAGAGCTAGCCGAGAGTGAAGGTTTGAAATAGTGTGAGGATAGAAGCTTCTGCATGCGACCACTTCCTTCATCTTTCCTTTTTCTTGACCGAGAGAGAGTAGCCATGCCCGTGAGCCAAAGAGAGAACTTTTGAGAGATCGAGAGAGTGAGGAGCTGCACTCGGTCAGCTCAAGGGGAAGAGTGTGAAGTTGATAGCTCTTTAGAGTGCGAGAGAGTGAGAGAGTTCGGTCAGCCTCCAAAGCATCGAGCTGTCTGGTTGCATGTGAATGTTTCAGCCAGATCTGGGCTTGCATGCAAAATCTGATTCGAGGAGTAGATGACCCAGGCCGTGAATGAAAGTGTAGCAAGGTGGATGAGTTGCTGCCAGACCGTGGAGTGTTGCTGCTGGCGTAGAGCTGTGGTCGCTGCTGCTAGCGTGAGGCTGGAGCTGTTGCTGTGTAAAGCTGCTGTCTAGGTTGGGTGCTGTTGCTGAATGCTGGTGCTGCTGCTGCCAGACGACTTGCTGCTGCTGCCGTGGACGAGAGGTGCTGCCAGTTGCTGTCAGCGTGAGCTGGTGGCCGTGAGCTGCTGTCAACGTGAGCTGGTGACCGTGAGCTGCTATCAACGTGAGCTTGTGATTGTGAGCTGCTGTCAAGCTGAAATCAACATCCAGTTTTGGAGTGGAACAACGATAAGAGAAAACATCTTGCTGGTGGAAGAAGAAGCTTGCTACCGCGAGAGTTTCGTCGCCGTTTGAAAGCCGTTTCGAAGCGAATCTAGTGAGTAAGTGCTGCCCCATGTTGCTTTGTTGAGTTGTTTTGGTAATTTAGTAAGCAACCATGTGATTAAGTTGAGATAAAGTGGTGATATTATGTTTGGGTTTAGGATTGAGAACCTCGTTAGTGCGAAGGTTCGTTTGAATTGTTTCGTTATGTTGACGATTGATTGTCGATGTTGAAAGTTCGTGAATTATTCGTTGTATGGGCTGTTATGTTATGATAAAGGGGCTGTCATGTAGTGCTTTTATTTCCAAGTTGTTAACATGAAAAAAAAGGATGCATTTTAGTGTATTTGAAGTATCGAATTATCGTTCGGGCGTTGATTAATCGTTTCCGAGCATTTTGGTTGAGTTTTCCGCAAGTGCAAATGTTTTTAGTTTGTGATTTTTCGTTGTCGATTGTGAAAATGTTTATGAAGTCAAATTGCTGTCTTGAGTTGTGTTTAAGCCCATCATAGTGTTAAGTCGATGTTAGGATAGTTTAAGATACGTTTAAGTTAATCGGATAGTTTTAGTTTCACGCGAAATCGTTAAATTGTCGAATTTGGAGTTGAATAAGAAAAATGTATAATTGTTAAGCTTGCTGCCATATTTTTCTCGGTTATGTTTTATCATGTTTGAATCTTTGTTTGCCTTGATTTAAGTTAAGTCACGAGTAATATGGACGATAAGTTTATTTGGAAATGAAGGAAACACGCGAAACGTTAAGATCGATAAGTTGCGATAGTTAGTTAAATCGCGTAAATTTTATGTTGTTCGTTTAGGTCCGCTTATTCTCTTCGTTGAATTCTTTAGATTGTGGTTTCGATGAGGTTGCTTTAGATTCGATTGGTGTAGTTCCGGCATGCTTATATTAGATTGTTAATTTATTTAGGCAGCGATAAGGCGAAGGAAAGCGAAGTTGAAAAGGTAGCGCAAAGTAGAAAGTTTGATCGTTTCCGTGAGTTAGAAATCGGTGAGTGTAACTTGTTTTATAAATGATAAATGCAATATGATTTCTATATGATTTTTATGCTTTCATGTAAAATTTAAATGTTTTAATACTTAAATGAATTTATATGAATGATATACGCTTTACAGGAATGTTATACGCTTCGAATTGTTTATATTTGTATTTAAAGTAATATTGATCGTAAACTTGTTATTGAAATGTACTTTTATGTTTTGTTTTATAAGCGAAGGAACATGCTTTACAAATACTATTTTAGCATGATAATGTATTTCAAAACCAATGGCCACCCATCCCCATTATGACTGAATTATGATTGTTATGCGGCCGAAGTGCCTTATATCGCGTATGGCATGTCTGTCGGGGGAAAGTCCACTAACTATAGGGGGGGATCGAGTCTGTCATGTTGCCCTCTACGCGTATATAAGGTACTATCATGAATGATGCCCTATGTGCAGCGAGGTAACATACCGCGGCATAGTGGTTATGAATGAGATTGCACGTCCCCACCACCGGTGACTCAAGACCGGGCGGTGATCATGATTTTCCCGGGTCCCATTGGATATATGTTTTATGACTGAGGATTGATTTATGATTTTATGAGTTTATTTATGAATTTATGATTATGTTATGAACGAATTTTACGATGCTTATAATTTTGTATCTTGTTTTCAAGTGAATTATGTATAAAAATGATGGTATACTATTATGAAATGCACGTTTTAATTAAGATATTTCAAAACTTCGCATTTTGTCGAAAGATTTTAGAAAGGAAACGTATTTAGAACTGCATAACACTCACTGAGCCTTTTTAGCTCATTATTTTTCTTGTTTATTTTGTTTTAAAACTCCCCAGGCGCAGGATCGAGTCCTTCAGGCGGCAGATCTCCAGCTCAAGAGTAGGCGAGTTTATCAGGCGACCGAAACTGTGAAAACAAAGTAAATTTTTGTTGTATAACGGATTTTAATGTAATGTAAATATTTTAGTTTTATAACTTTAATTACGTTAGCATGCATATGGAATGTTTTCTTTAAGTTGAAGTGGTTTTAGTTGTAAAGACTAGAATTGCATTGAAATGTGGATTTTGCGATGGACCTGAGGTCCCTTTTGGAAGTGGAAATGAATGTATGCATTTTGAAATTATTATTAATTGTTTTACAGGTGTTTTGAAAAAGTTGGAGATGTCGGAGAAACAGCCGTTGTGCTGCCGAAAATTTTTCACCCTAAATTTTTACGTAATAAGAAATGAAATTGTTTTACGGCTTAGCTTCACGGAGTCCTTTTAAGTCACCTGCATGAAGACTGTAAGGATTCTGTGGGGTGCCGGGAGGGCTCTGCTCGGATCTCTTTAGGGGATATCCGGGTTGGGTCCTTTCAGGTGGTATCAGAGCCTGGTTATTTAAAATATTTATCGATTATGAAAACCCACTTCCGAAAATGATTTTATGTTTTTCAAAAATTGCATGATTTCTTGCATGATTTTGTTTTCAACATTCTTTTAGAATCAATTATATTTCATGATGATATAAGTTTAAAATTTCACAGAAATGCGTCGTCGAGGTCGCCCGCCTATTAGAAGAGCTGCCGCAGAGACTCATTTGCCTGCAGAGGAACAAATGAATGAGTCTGTGAATGTTCCTCAGGATGCTATTCCATCCGAATCATCCCAATCAAGATCATCTCAACCCCCAGAATTTGAAGGCGGAAATGCGCAAATGGAACAGATGGCTCAATTGTTGGCCGCGGCACTTCGTCAGCCGCGAGAAGCAGGAGGTTCCATTGAAAGGGCTAAGAAATTAGGAGCCAGGAATTTTGACGGAACTAGTGAACCGGAAGAAGCTTTATCTTGGTTAGAAAATAATGAGGGGATCTTTGAGGTTATGGAATGTTCAGAAAAGCAGATGGTGACGTTTTCAGCCTTTCTATTGAAAGATAGGGCCAATGATTGGTGGAAGGCGTTGCAGAGACGAAATCCAGAAGGGGTATCCTGGACTCAATTCAAAAGCGAGTTCATGGATAAGTTCATTCCTAAAAGCTATAAAGATGCCAAGGTTGAGGAGTTCTTCAAGTTGGAACAGGGTGCTCTTTCGGTATCAGAATATGAGAGAAAATTTTCAGCATTGGTGAGGCATGTCCCGTTTATTCAAGATAATGAGGAACAGAAGAGCAAAAGATTTACAGTAGGACTAAATCCAAAAATCAGGACCTTCGTAGCATCGACTGCACATTCTCAGTATGGTCAATTGGTAGAGGCTGCAGTCAGAGTCGAAAGGAGCATGGGAGAGAAATCTCAGAGTGGCACCCAGAATTTGAAGCGTGGCAGATCAACTTGGACTCAAGGAGGAGCTAGTAAGCAATCCAAGAGTGGAGGAAAGACAAAGTGGTTTGATGGTCATCAGTCTGGATATGGGGCACAATCCAGCCAAGGTTCCGTAAAAGCACCAACTAGATTTAAAAATACTGGAAGCTCGCAAGGAACCTGGCCAGAATGTGTAAAATGTGGTAAAAGTCATCCTGGCGAGTGCAGATTAGGCTTAGACGTATGTTATAAATGTGGTCAGAAAGGTCATTTTATGCGAAATTGTCCGCAGTTAGTTTTTGGTGGTAGATCAGATATGGGACCAGCAGGACAAGACCAGGAGCAGAGTGGTGCTCAGGCTAAAGGCCCCTCTTCATCCAGTAAACCGAGTGGACCAGCAAATAAGAATAAATCATCTAGAGGACCGATAGGCAAACCCCAAGCTCAAGCTAGAATTTTTATGATGAATCAGCAAGATGCCGACGATACTCCAAAGTTCATATCAGGTATAATCTGTGTATTAAGTGTTTATATATTTGACTTGATAGTGAATGACGATTGTTATGAATGATAGATGACTGAGTTTTGATTGGTTCATGTGCCTAAGTGTACCTGCTTTGCGAGGTAGAGATCTTGAAATTTCGAGGACGAAATTTTTGTAAGGAGGGGTGAATTGTAAAATCCCAAATCCTCATCGTCGTTAAGCGAATTATGTTTCTGATTGGATCGTGTTTCGATCGGAAAAATATGATTCTTAAGTCCGAAATTATTCGGAATAAGTATTTTCGAGTAATAAAATTTATTTTATAGTGTAAGGCGGCTGCGAAATTAGAATATTAATAATATGAATAAATGAATAAATAATCCAGGAAGCGAAATCAAGTCATAAGCGGATTCCCGGACGGTCGGACGGAATCAGAATCCAGGCTTGGATTTAAAAGCAAGAAATGCATGAAAGATTTTTTTTTAATGAAATATTTAGTGCATGCAAGTGACACTTGTCACTCATGCAAGCAATGAGTAATACAAGTGTCATTCGGTCAAGCAAGATATTAAAATGAGAAGCAAAGTTTGTAAGTTATCATCACTCGGTCAACCTTTCCTCCATATCAAAAACTGAAACCAAAGGAGAGGGAGAAGCTATCAAATCCAAGAGAGAAATGGAAAGTTAAGAAAGAGAGAACAGCCACCATTTGTTATATCCAGTTCGGTCATCATCCAAAGAGCTAGCCGAGAGTGAAGGTTTGAAATAGTGTGAGGATAGAAGCTTCTGCATGCGACCACTTCCTTCATCTTTCCTTTTTCTTGACCGAGAGAGAGTAGCCATGCCCGTGAGCCAAAGAGAGAACTTTTGAGAGATCGAGAGAGTGAGGAGCTGCACTCGGTCAGCTCAAGGGGAAGAGTGTGAAGTTGATAGCTCTTTAGAGTGCGAGAGAGTGAGAGAGTTCGGTCAGCCTCCAAAGCATCGAGCTGTCTGGTTGCATGTGAATGTTTCAGCCAGATCTGGGCTTGCATGCAAAATCTGATTCGAGGAGTAGATGACCCAGGCCGTGAATGAAAGTGTAGCAAGGTGGATGAGTTGCTGCCAGACCGTGGAGTGTTGCTGCTGGCGTAGAGCTGTGGTCGCTGCTGCTAGCGTGAGGCTGGAGCTGTTGCTGTGTAAAGCTGCTGTCTAGGTTGGGTGCTGTTGCTGAATGCTGGTGCTGCTGCTGCCAGACGACTTGCTGCTGCTGCCGTGGACGAGAGGTGCTGCCAGTTGCTGTCAGCGTGAGCTGGTGGCCGTGAGCTGCTGTCAACGTGAGCTGGTGACCGTGAGCTGCTATCAACGTGAGCTTGTGATTGTGAGCTGCTGTCAAGCTGAAATCAACATCCAGTTTTGGAGTGGAACAACGATAAGAGAAAACATCTTGCTGGTGGAAGAAGAAGCTTGCTACCGCGAGAGTTTCGTCGCCGTTTGAAAGCCGTTTCGAAGCGAATCTAGTGAGTAAGTGCTGCCCCATGTTGCTTTGTTGAGTTGTTTTGGTAATTTAGTAAGCAACCATGTGATTAAGTTGAGATAAAGTGGTGATATTATGTTTGGGTTTAGGATTGAGAACCTCGTTAGTGCGAAGGTTCGTTTGAATTGTTTCGTTATGTTGACGATTGATTGTCGATGTTGAAAGTTCGTGAATTATTCGTTGTATGGGCTGTTATGTTATGATAAAGGGGCTGTCATGTAGTGCTTTTATTTCCAAGTTGTTAACATGAAAAAAAAGGATGCATTTTAGTGTATTTGAAGTATCGAATTATCGTTCGGGCGTTGATTAATCGTTTCCGAGCATTTTGGTTGAGTTTTCCGCAAGTGCAAATGTTTTTAGTTTGTGATTTTTCGTTGTCGATTGTGAAAATGTTTATGAAGTCAAATTGCTGTCTTGAGTTGTGTTTAAGCCCATCATAGTGTTAAGTCGATGTTAGGATAGTTTAAGATACGTTTAAGTTAATCGGATAGTTTTAGTTTCACGCGAAATCGTTAAATTGTCGAATTTGGAGTTGAATAAGAAAAATGTATAATTGTTAAGCTTGCTGCCATATTTTTCTCGGTTATGTTTTATCATGTTTGAATCTTTGTTTGCCTTGATTTAAGTTAAGTCACGAGTAATATGGACGATAAGTTTATTTGGAAATGAAGGAAACACGCGAAACGTTAAGATCGATAAGTTGCGATAGTTAGTTAAATCGCGTAAATTTTATGTTGTTCGTTTAGGTCCGCTTATTCTCTTCGTTGAATTCTTTAGATTGTGGTTTCGATGAGGTTGCTTTAGATTCGATTGGTGTAGTTCCGGCATGCTTATATTAGATTGTTAATTTATTTAGGCAGCGATAAGGCGAAGGAAAGCGAAGTTGAAAAGGTAGCGCAAAGTAGAAAGTTTGATCGTTTCCGTGAGTTAGAAATCGGTGAGTGTAACTTGTTTTATAAATGATAAATGCAATATGATTTCTATATGATTTTTATGCTTTCATGTAAAATTTAAATGTTTTAATACTTAAATGAATTTATATGAATGATATACGCTTTACAGGAATGTTATACGCTTCGAATTGTTTATATTTGTATTTAAAGTAATATTGATCGTAAACTTGTTATTGAAATGTACTTTTATGTTTTGTTTTATAAGCGAAGGAACATGCTTTACAAATACTATTTTAGCATGATAATGTATTTCAAAACCAATGGCCACCCATCCCCATTATGACTGAATTATGATTGTTATGCGGCCGAAGTGCCTTATATCGCGTATGGCATGTCTGTCGGGGGAAAGTCCACTAACTATAGGGGGGGATCGAGTCTGTCATGTTGCCCTCTACGCGTATATAAGGTACTATCATGAATGATGCCCTATGTGCAGCGAGGTAACATACCGCGGCATAGTGGTTATGAATGAGATTGCACGTCCCCACCACCGGTGACTCAAGACCGGGCGGTGATCATGATTTTCCCGGGTCCCATTGGATATATGTTTTATGACTGAGGATTGATTTATGATTTTATGAGTTTATTTATGAATTTATGATTATGTTATGAACGAATTTTACGATGCTTATAATTTTGTATCTTGTTTTCAAGTGAATTATGTATAAAAATGATGGTATACTATTATGAAATGCACGTTTTAATTAAGATATTTCAAAACTTCGCATTTTGTCGAAAGATTTTAGAAAGGAAACGTATTTAGAACTGCATAACACTCACTGAGCCTTTTTAGCTCATTATTTTTCTTGTTTATTTTGTTTTAAAACTCCCCAGGCGCAGGATCGAGTCCTTCAGGCGGCAGATCTCCAGCTCAAGAGTAGGCGAGTTTATCAGGCGACCGAAACTGTGAAAACAAAGTAAATTTTTGTTGTATAACGGATTTTAATGTAATGTAAATATTTTAGTTTTATAACTTTAATTACGTTAGCATGCATATGGAATGTTTTCTTTAAGTTGAAGTGGTTTTAGTTGTAAAGACTAGAATTGCATTGAAATGTGGATTTTGCGATGGACCTGAGGTCCCTTTTGGAAGTGGAAATGAATGTATGCATTTTGAAATTATTATTAATTGTTTTACAGGTGTTTTGAAAAAGTTGGAGATGTCGGAGAAACAGCCGTTGTGCTGCCGAAAATTTTTCACCCTAAATTTTTACGTAATAAGAAATGAAATTGTTTTACGGCTTAGCTTCACGGAGTCCTTTTAAGTCACCTGCATGAAGACTGTAAGGATTCTGTGGGGTGCCGGGAGGGCTCTGCTCGGATCTCTTTAGGGGATATCCGGGTTGGGTCCTTTCAGCTCTTCTCGTCCGCAGCAGTAGCTTCACGGCAGCAGGACTCGGAGATAGTAAGGCAGCAGCTCAACTCCTCACGGCAGCACTTCTTCTAGCTTACATGCACGAGCTGGAGGTCTCATATATGTCCTTGCATGTCCTCCTTTGCTTCAGATCTGCTCTCGATTCTCTCTTCTTCCACTAGCAGCACGCACAGATTCAGCTTGCTTCTTGACCGAGGATCTCCTTCCTCTCAATCTCTCTCTCGCTCACTATCTCTCACTCTCGGTTCTCTCTCACGAGCTTGCCTTTCTCTCTCAAAACACTCTCTCGGTCTTAAGACAAATGAGAGGTCGAATGCTCTCTTCAAAGCTTTACTTCTCTCTCTCAAAAATGGGTTTCAGTTTTGATTTAGATCTGAAAGTGATTACCGAACTTCACTTGGGTGATTTGCAACTCATTTAAATATGATTCTCTCTTGCATGACACATGTCCTTGATTTCTCTTGTATGCTTGCCATGTGTCCCTCATGGACCCACTTATTCAATTTATTTCTCCCATGCCAACACTTCTCGCTTTATGATTTCGCTTTCGCTCGGATTCGCTTCGGGACCACCTGGAAATTTAATTAAAATCCAATTTCACACATGAAAACTTCATTAGATTTCGAATAATTTTTTTCGAATCCAGACGCTCTAAATTATTTCCTGAGATTGAATTAAATAATTATCCCCGGACCCGTCTAGAGAATTTTATAAAAGTTCAATTACTCCTCCAGATCTGGACGGATAATTAATTACATCATCCCTTAATTAATAATCAACATTTAATAAATTATTTGGACACCGAAACAGCATGTTACATTTGAAGGTTGGGAGGATTGTTCAGGCTAAGAGGGGACCGCAGCAGCAGAAGAGAGGACCAAGCCAAGTATGGTAGACAGTGGGATCCAATAAAACCCCCAAGATCAAAAGCAAGTCTGGAGGACCTTCAGTGAGACCGTAGAGTCAAGGAGCCACTTCCGGCCAACGTTCAGTGAGGTAGCTATCAAGTTCTCAGGACCGAGGTAGTAACCAAAGTAGGGTACCCTACCCTAGTGTGCGACTTATGAAAGATGGCATATGGGAGAGTGTCACTTTAGCCGTACTGGGTGTTACTATTATGGTCTAGAGGGACATCTGAAAAGAGATTGCCTGTAGAGGACTACTACAGAGAGTAGTGAGTGGAGACCAGCGACTTCGATTCAGCCTAGTGGAGGCAGTCGAGAAGTAAGAGAGGTCCACAAGGGAGAGGACCAGGGACCCCTAGTCAGCTAAGCAGAGGTATGGGTCGAGGTACCCCATTTAGAGGCCAGCTATAGAGACCTCCAATACAGGCGAGGGTGTTTGTTGTTACTCAGTAAAATGCAAAGGTGACGTCCGAACTCGTTACAGGTGCAATTTCACTCTCTGTTTTTGATATTCATGCATTAGTAGATCCGAGAGCTACTCACTCCTTCATTTTTGAGAGTTTTGTTAGCCTAACTGGATTACCATTAGAGCCATTAGGGTGTGAGATGGTGGTGACTACTCCTACTGGAGACGCCTTAGTGGCAAAGAGAGTGTACAGTGGTGGTAAGGTTAGGGTTGAGGCAGAGCATTCCAGTTAGTTTAGTAGTGATGGACATTCATGATTTTGATGTGATACTAGGGATGGACTGGTTAGCTACTCACCGTGCCACAGTTGATTATTACCGTAAGGAAGTCAGATTTAGTATTCTAGGGAAGCCAGATGTGGTATCCAGGGGTGAGCGTCTGATGCTTTCTTCTTATGTAATCTCAATTATTATAGCTAGGAAAATGTTAAAAAAGCAGTGTAAGGGTTGTTTGGCTTATATGATAAATACTGCAGAAAGGAAAATCAGATTAGAGGATATCCCCGTGGTTAGGGAGTTTCCAAACGTGCTTCCAAAGGATCTTTCTGAATTACCTTCAAATAGAAAGATAGAGTTTGAGATTAAACTGACTCCGAGGACAACGCCTATAGCCAGATCACCCTATAAGATGGCAGCTACTAAGTTGAAAGAGCTAAAGGTGTAGTTAGAGGAGTTAGTAGATAAAGGTTTTATCCAACAAAGTGTTTCTCCCTGGGGAGCGCTAGTGTTATTTGTGAAGAAAAAAAAATGGCAATATACGGTTGTGCATCGATTACAGAGAGTTGAATAAAGTAACAGTATGAAACCAGTATCCACTTCCTCGTATTGATGATTTGTTTGATCAGCTTCAAGGAGCCTGTGTGTTTTCAAAGATTGATCTGAGGTCCGGATACCATCGATTGAAGATTAAGGAAGATGATGTTCCTAAGACTGTTTTAGTATGCGTTATGGACACTATGAGTTTCTGCTGATGCCTTTTGGGCTAACCAATACACCCACAGTATTTATGGACTTGATGAATAGGGTGTTCTATGACTTCATTGACAAGTTTGTAATAGTAGTCATTGAAGACATTCTAGTGTATTCAAGCAGTAGGGAGGCCCATGCCTAGCATTTGAGGTTGGTTATGCAGACTCTAAGGGATCGCCGACTGTATGCTAAGTTTAGTAAGTGTCAATTTTGGTTGGACAGGGTCTCTTTTCTCGGGCACGTATTATCTACAGATGGGATCAATGTTGATCTCCAGAAAGTTGAAGCTATTTTACAGTGGAAGGAGCCAACCAATGTTATAGAGGTCAGTAGTTTCTTAGGATTGGCAGATTATTATAGGAAATTCATAGAGGGATTCTTCAAAATAGTCATTCCTATGACGAAACTAACAAGAAAAAATGTTAAGTTCGAGTGGTCAAGAGCCTGTCTGAAGAGCATTGAGGAATTGAAGGCTAGATTGACCACAACTCCCATTCTTACGCTCCCTTTCGGAGCAAAGGGCTTCATGGTGTTCAGTGATGCATCTAGACAGGGATTAAGGTGTGTTTTAATGCATAATGGAAAAGTGATAGCTTATGAATCCAAACAGTTAAAGAAGCATGAACAGAATTACCTGACTCATGATCTAGAATTAGCTGCAGTGGTATTTGCATTGAGGATATGGAGCCATTATTTTATGGAACACCCTATCACGTATTTACAGATCACAAGAGCCTCTAATATTTATTCTCTCATAAAGAATTAAACATGAGGCAGAGAAGGTGGGTAGACTTACTCAAGGACTATGATTGCACTATTCAGTACCATCCAGGGAAAGTTAACATGGTGGCTGATGCTTTGAGTAGATAGCCCTCTAGTTTAGTGGCTCATTTAAGGGCAGGGTACCTTCCTTTGTTTAGAGATCTGAGGTCCTTAGAAGTTCATTTAGGGATTACAAAGTCAGGTGCATTACTAGCCACATTTCAAGTTCGACCAGTACTTGCAAATTGGGTTCAAGAGTTACAGAGTCAGGATCCTCAGTTGATCAAGATCTGACAGGAGGTTGAGTTAGGTAGAGGCCAGGACTTCTATATGAGAGAGAATTGTACATTAATGATAGGTCAGAGATTATATGTTCCAGACCTGGTAGACCTTAAGAAAGAGATTTTAAATGAAGCTCATTCTTCTACTTATGCGATGCATCCGAGGAGTACAAAGATGTATCGTACCTTGAGAGAGCACTACTGGTGGAAAGGTATGAAGAGGGAGATGGCTAAGTATTTAGCTAGATGTTTAATATGCCAATAGGTTAAAGTAGAACATCAGACACCAGCAGGTTTATCTCAGCCTCTCCCTATCCCAGAGTGAAAGTGGGAGCATATCATCATGGATTTCATGGTTGGTTTCCCCCTCAGTCAGAGTGGGCATGATAGTTTATGGGTGATTGTCGATTGACTCACGAAGTCAGCTCATTTTCTACCTGTTCACAATACTTATTCCCTAGACTGGTTAGCCAGTCTATATGTTGATGAGATCATCAAGTTGCATGGAGCTCTTATTTTGATTGTATCTAACAAAGATCTTAGATTTACATTCAGGTTTTGGTCGAGTCTGCAGAGAGCTTTAGGCAATTTGTTACACTTTAGCACAGCATTTCATCCTCAGATGGATGGATAGTCTAAGCGTACTATTTAGACTTTAAAGGATATGCTGAGATCCTGTGTGATGGAGTTTGGAGGTAGTTGAGATTCCTATTTGCCTCTGATCGAGTTTTTCTATAATACTAGCTATCAAGCCAGTATCGGTATGGCACCTTAAGAGGCTCTTTATGGGATTCAGTGCAGGACGCCGATATGTTGGGATGAAGTGGGCGAAAGGAAACTTCTGGGACCCGAACTAGTGCAAATGACTACAGATAAGATCAAGATTATTCGGGACAGATTAAAGATCGCCTAGGATTGTCAGAAAAGTTACACAGATAATAGAAGATGAGATCTGGAGTTTCAATTAGGGGATAAAGTATTTTTGAAAATATCATCGTGGAAAGGCATTATCAGATTTGGTAGACGTGGAAAGCTTAGTTCGTGATATATACCCTATGAGGTGATCGGTAGAGTTAGAGATGTGGCTTATTGTCTGGAGCTTCCGTTAGAGTTGTCCAGGATTCATAATGTATTCCATGTCTCGATGTTTCGCAAGTGCATACTAAATCCTTCACATGTATTGACTGAGCAGCTAGTGGAATTGAGAGAGAACCTGACCTACGAGGAAAGTCCAGTCCAGATTCTAGATTTGAGGAAGCAGGTTCTATGCAATAAGATAATTCCATTGGTAAAAGTTCTATGGAGGAATCATTCAGTTGAGGAGGCTACATGGCAGCCTGAAGAGCAGATGCGGAGACAGTACCCTCATCTTTTTTATTTAGGTATGTTATTTAAATTTTGAGGACGAAATTTATTTTAGGATGGGAGGAATTGTAAGCCCTCACCCCGATTTATTATTTTATGGTATTATAAATTTTCGAATTGAGTTATAGTCGAATTGTAGGACTCTAGTAGTATTATTTGAGATTTATTATATTTTCGTATTGCAAGTCAGATGTCGTTTGGTGGACCCCAGTACAAATACAAAGTGATTAAGAGTGATTTATGTGTTAATCAAGCGAGGTGAGCTCACAGAATGAAGTAAAAGATATTTTATTTCAACCAATAAGAAATGAGATAAGTGACTTTGAAACGTAGTGGTTGTGGTTGTGCCACGTGTCATCTATTGATTGGTTAAAGAAATAAGTGGACTAAAGTGTGCCAAGTGGACCAAAAGAATTTATAACTATTTATTTTTGGGCATTAGTACAATTATTGAAAGTTTGAGGTGATAAAGTGAGATTTTTTTTAGGGATTTTTTAGCAATTGAGCATTAGTATATATTAGTGGATTTTTGTCTTATTTGATTCATTTTGACCATGAAAAGCAAGAGAAAAAGAGAGATGAGAGAGTCAGCCGAGAGAGAGGGAAGAAGAGAAGGTGATCCGGTCCGTATCTCGCCGCGATTTCTTCACCAAAGTAGATCCTTGTTGTCTCCTCTAGCTAGCCAAGTGAATTTGAAGCAAAGATATCACCTATTAGGTGATTTATTTCAGTTCAAAGTGTGATGATTTCTATGAAACCCATTTTCCCTTTTGCTTCTTTTTCGAATCCAAGTTTAGGGATGATGAGAGGAAGCTGTGAGGATGATTTTGGTGTGGTTTGTGAGTGATTTAATGAAAGAAAAATAGATGAAAAAGAGAGAGCGAAGTTCAGCCAAAATGGGGATTTTTAAGAATTCGAGTTCGTTTTCGATTTTAAGGCATTATATAGAGGTTTCAAAGGTTAAGAACTAATCCTATGAAGTTAGATTTCGAAAACAAAAAATTTAGGATTGATTTTGGAGCTAAACGGATGAGTTGAAGGATGTTTTTCGAAACCCTTCAAAACGCGTTCGTTTAATGTTCGAAACTGTTTATTTAATCATGAGTGGTGTTAGAACAGTAGATGATTGATTTTTGAAGTTATGGAATATTCGAAACAACAAGTGATGTTTATTAATAAGCGAAATCGAATGAATTTCGTTCCAAGCTTCCCACGATGAAAACGAGTATACTGAGGAGTTCCTAGATGATAATAAATAGGTTTCATAAAAAGAAATCGGAATTCGAAAGCCTCTAATGAATTAAAACCTAGTTGAGAAGGTTTAGGCTTAAAAAGACTTTTATAGATTTATTTGTGTTAGAAGCTATTTATAGCTTTGGTTTAATGAATTTATCGATTCTAAATAGTATTGAGTGTCTTAGGGTGAAAATAGAAAGTGTCGAAGACTTCCGGAGCAAGTTCACAGTTGATCGAAGGGCATTTAGTGAGTAGAAATCCCACCTTACCAAGTGTAGCTTGAATTAAAGATTATTTCATGGTTATTTGCATTTATTATATTTTTGTAATTCAATTGTATATTATTGTTATATTAAGATTCTATTACATGAGTTTCAAATTGAGTATGTGTTTATATAAAAAACATATTGAGAATTAACGTTTTTAGATTTTTTACCTTAAAAACAAGTTTACTTGAAAATACCAAGAAAAAGTATTTTAATATGCCGATGGTTTATCCTAGCCCCAATTGAGTATCCAGTAGAATGCTCTATGCATGTATGGTAGATGTAAGAGAATTACAAACTGAGACAGAGAGAGTTAATTGAGCAATCCTCTGCACGTATAGGGTAGTGTAGTTCAAATCGATTGCGTAGGGGTAACCATGCCCAGTATCGCGCATCGGTGACTACACAGGGTAAATTCCTTAATTCCTAATGGTTACCTAGAGATTTATGCTGCCACGACAAAAGTAGTTTCCCTGGGTTACCATCAAGGCGAGAAATAAGAAATATTTCGAAAGAAATTTGAAGCGAGTTTCAGAAACAATTTTATTTGAAAGATTAAAAAGTTTTTAAAGCTAAAGGTGCAGTTAAAGGAGTTAGTGGTAAGGGTTTTATCCGACTGAGTGTTTCATCCTGGGGAGCGCCAGTGTTATTTGTGAAGAAAAAAGATGGCAATATGCGATTGTGCATCGATTACAGAGAGTAGAATAAAGTAACAGTACGGAACCAGTATCCACTTCCTCTTATTGATGATTTGTTTGATCAACTTGAAAGGGCCTATGTGTTTTCAAAGATTGATCTGAGGTCCGGATACCATCAGTTGAAGATTAAGGAAGGTGATGCTCCTAAAACTACTTTTAGGATACGTTATGGACACTATGAGTTTCCATTTATGCCTTTCGAGCTAACCAATGCACCCGTAGTATTTATGGACTAAATGAATAGGGTGTTCCATGACTTTCTTGACAAGTTTGTAATGGTGTTCATTGATGAGATTCTAGTGTATTCGGGCAGTAGGGAGGCCTATGCCAGGCATTTAATGTTAGTTTTGAAAACTCTAGAGGATCGCCGATTGTATGCAAAGTTTAGTAAGTGTCAATTTTGGTTGGACAGGGTCTCTTTTCTTGGGTACGTAGTATCCACAGATGGGATTAGTGCCCCCAGAAAGTTGAAGCTATTTTACAATGGAAGTAGCCAGCCATGGTTACAGAGGTCAGGAGTTTCTTAGGATTGGCATGGTATTACAGGAAATTCGTAGAGCGATTCTCCATAATAGTCATTCCTTTAATGAAACTCACAAGAAAAGATGTTAAGTTCGAGTGGTCAGAAGCCTTTCAGAAGAGCTTTGAGGAATTGAAGGCTAGATTGACCATAACTCCTGTTCTTATGCTCCCTTCCGGAGCAGAGGGCTTCGTGGTACACAATGATGCATCCAGACAGGGATTAGGGTGTGTTTTGGTGCAGAATGGGAAAGTGATAGCTTATGAATCCATGCGGTTAAAGAAGCATGAACAGAATTACCTGACTCACGATCTTGGATTAGCTGCAGTGGTATTTACACTGAGGATCTGGAGACATTATCTTTATGGAGTTCCTTGTCAGATATTTACAAATCACAAGAGCCTCTAGTATTTATTCTCTTAAAAAGAATTAAACATGAGGCAGAGAAGATGGGTAGAGTTACTCAAGGACTATGACTGCACTATTCAGTACCATCTAGGGAAAGCCAACGTGGTGGCTAATGCTTTGAGTAGACAACCCTCTAGTTCAGTGGCTTGTTTGAGGGCAGCGTACCTTCCTTTGTTGAGAGATTTGAGGTCTCCAGAAGTTCATTTAGGGACTACAGATTTAGGTGCATTGCTAGCCATATTTCAAGTTCGACCGACACTTATAGATGAGGTTCGAGAGTTACAGAATCAGGATCCTCAATTGGTCAAGATCCGTTAGGAGGTTGAGTTGGGTAGAGGCTAGTACTTCTATGTGAGAGAGGATGGTACATAAATGATGGGTCAGAGATTATGTGTTCCAGACCTGGCGGACCTTAACAAAGAGATTTTAGATAAAGCTCATTCTTCTGCTTATGCGATGCATCCGGGGAGTACAAAAATATACCATACCTTGAGATAGCACTACTGGTGGAAAGGTATAAAGAGGGAGATAGCTAAGTATGTAGCTAGATGTTTGATATGCCAGCAAGTTAAAGCAGAACATCAAAGACCAACAAGTTTATCTCAGCCTCTCCCTATTCGAGAGTGGAAATGGGAGCATATCACCATGGATTTCAGGGTTGGTTTCCCCCGCAATCGGAATGGGCATGATAGTATATGGGTGATTGTCGATCGGCTCACGAAGTCAGCTCATTTTCTACCTATTCGCAGTACTTATTCCCTAGACCGGTTAGCCAGTCTATATGTTGACGAGATCGTCAAGTTGCATAGAGCTCCTGTTTCGATTATATGTAACAAAGATCCTAGATTTACCTCCAGGTTTTAGCCTAGTCTGTAAGAAGCTTTAGGCACTTGGTTAAACTTCAACACAGCATTTCATCCTCAGACGGACGAAAAGTCTGAGCATACTATTCAAACTTTAAAGGATATGCTGAGATCCTGTATGATAGAGTTTGGAGGTAGTTGGGATTCCTATTTGCCTCTGATCGAGTTTTCCTATACTAATAGCTATCAAGCCAGTATCGATATGGCACCTTATGAGGCTCCTTTTGGGAGGTGGTGTAGGATGTTGATATGCTAGGATGGAGTGGGCGAAAGGAAATTTCTAGGATCCAAACTGGTATAGATGACTACAGATAAGATCAAGATTATTCGAGACAAATTTTGAAAATATCGCCGTGGAAAGGGATCATTAGATTTGGTAGATGTGGAAAGTTTAGTCTACGATATATTGGTCCTTCTAAGGTGATCGAAAGAGTAGGAGACATGGCTTATTGTTTGGAGGTTCCGTCTGTGTTGTCCAGGATTCATAATGTATTCCATGTCTCGATGATTCGCAAGTACATGTCAGATCCTTCACATGTATTGATTGAGTAGCCAGTGGAATTGAGAGAGAACTTGGCCTACGAGGAGAGTCCAGTCCAGATTATAGATATGAAGGAGCAGATTCTACGCAGTAAAATAATTCCATTGGTAAAAGTTCTATGGATGAATCATTCAGTTGAGAAGGCTATGTGGGAGCCTAAATAGCAGATGCGGAGACAGTAGCCTCATCTTTTTTATTTACGTATGTTATTTAAATTTCGAGGACAAAATTTATTTTGAAGGGAGGAATTGTAAGCCCTTACCCTGATTTATTATTTTATGGTACTATAAATCTTCGAATTGAGTTACAGTCAAATTGTAGGCCTCTAGTAGTGTTATTTGAGATTTATTATATTTTTGTATAGCAAGTTAGATGTCAATTGGTAGACCCCAGCACGAATACAAAGTGATTAGGAGTTATTTATGTGTTAATCAAGCGAGGTGAGCTCACGGAATAAAGTAAAAGATATTTTATTTCAAACAATAAGAAATGAGATAAGTGACTTTGAAAAGTAGTGGCTATGGTTGTGCCACATGTCATCTATTAATTGGTTGAAGAAATAAGTGGACTAAAGTATGCCAAGTGGATCAAAAGAATTTATAATTATTTATTTTTGGGTGCTAGTATAATTATTGAAAGTTTGAGGTGATAAAGTAAGATTTTCTTGAGGGATTTTTTAGTAATTGAGCATTAGTATCGATGTTAGTGGATTTTGTCTTATTTGATTCATTTTGGCTGTGAAAAGCAAGAGCAAAAGAGAGATGAGAGAGTCGGTCGAGAGAGAGGAAAAAAAGGAAAGCTGCGCGTGCGGTTGAAAGAGAAGGAGGAAGACAAGGTGATTCGGTCCGTATCTTGCCACGGGGTCTTCACCAAAGTCGATCCGTGTCATCTCCTATAGCTAGCGAAGCAAATTTGAAGCAAAGATTTTGCCTATTAAGTGAGTTATTTTAATTCAAAATGCAATGATTTCTATGAAACCCATTTTCTCTTTTGCTTCTTTCGCGAATCCTAGTTTAGGGATGATGGGAGGGAGATGTGAGGATGGTTTTGGTGTGGTTTGTGAGTGATTTAATGAAAGAAAAATAGATGAAAAAGATATAGGGAAGTTCAGCCAAAAAGGGGGTTTTTTAGAATCCGAGTTCGTTTCTATTTTAAAGCATTAGATGGAGGTTTCAGGGATTAGGAAATAATCTTATGAAGTTAGATTTCGAAAACGAAAAATTTATGATTGATTTCGGAGCTAAACGGACAAGTTGAAGGGCGTTTTTCGAAATGCATTCGTTTAACATTCGAAACCGTTTATTTAATCATGATTTGGTGTTAGAACATTAGAGGATTGATTTTTGAAATTATCAAATGTTCGAAATGAAAAGTGATTTTTATTAGTAAGTAAAATCATACGAATTTCGTTCCGAGCTGCCGACGATGAAAGTGAGTATACTGAGGTGTTCCTAGATGATAATAAATCGGTTTCATAAAAAACAAAATTGGAATTCGAAAGCCTCTGATGAATTAAAACCCAGTTGCGAAGGTTTAGGCTTAAAAAAGTTTTTATAGAGTTATTTATGTTAGAAGCTATTTATAGCTTTGTTTTAGTAAATTTATCAATTCTAAATGAGTATTGAATGTTTTAAGGTGAAAGCGAAAAATGTCGGACACTTCCGGAGCAGATTCACAGTTGATCGGAGGGCGTTTCATGAGTAGAAATCCCGCCTTACCAAGTGTCGTTTGAATTAAAGTTTATTTAATGGTTATTTGCATTTATTACATTTTTAAAATTGAATTGTGTATTATTGTTATATTAAGATTCTATTATATGAGTTTTAATTTGAGTATGTGTTTATATAAAGAACCATTGAGAATTAACGTTTTTAGGCTTTTTGCTTTACAAACGAGTTTACTTGATAATACCAAGAAAATGTATTTTAATGCGTCGATGGGTTACCCTAGTCTCAATTGAATACCCAGTAGAATACTCTATGTGTGTATGATAGATGTGAGAAAGTTACAAACTGAGCGAGAGAGAGAGTCAGTTGAGCGACCCTCCACACGTATAGGGTAATGTAATTCAAACCGATTGCATAGGGGTAACGCATGCCCAGAGTCGCACATCGATGACTACACAGGGTAAATTCCTTAAATCCTAATGGCTAACTAGAGATTTATGCTGCCACGACAGGAGTAGTTTCCCTGGATTACCATCAAAGCGATAAATAAGAATTTTTTCAAAAGAAATTCGAAGCGAGTTTCAGAAACACTTTTATTTGAAAGATTAAAAAGTATTTCAGAATAATACTTTAGTTTATGAAACTGGTTAATGTTTATCTCACTGAATAATACTCACCGTTTATTTTCTATGTGTTTCTTAAAATGTTTCCTCAAGTGTAGGAGCGAGTCGCTAGCAGACGAGATTCAGACCGATGCGTGAATTGATTGTCGGACTACTACTTTTCATTGTATAGCTCATATTTTACCATATATGTGTTGCATATAAATCATGGTGTAAATGATGAAAATTTATAACCATAAATATTAGTTGTTGGATACACATTTTATGAAAATGTTTTGAAAAGAAAGTTATACATTTTTACCGATTTCATAAATGTGATGATTTATATTGTGATTAAATTTGGATGAGGGCCTGAGGCCCTCGATAGTGGAGATTATGTGTATAGAAGTGTCTTTAAACTGCTTTTGAATTAGCAGGGTAGCAAAGTCTAATAAACAGTCGGTATGCTACCGAATTTTCATTAGAATAAATCAAACAATTTTATCATTACCACCAAGTGAATGATTTTGAAAATAAGTTAAACTGAGTTTTGGTGCTCCAACCGGATTTCTTCGAACCAAAGTTAAGGTTTGTTGGAGTTCTGTTTGTAACACCCCAATATTTATTTCCGTTTGATTATTATTCGTTGATTTAATAATTAAATCAAAATGTGGGATTAAATTCGAAATTGAGTAAATTGGTACGAAATTATATATATTTCGATCGTTAATAGATAAAATTTAATATTTTTGGAATGTTTTCTCACATAACGAATTATTTTCAAATTTTAATGAAATAAGTTGTAGAATAGTAAGGTTAAGATTAGAAAATAAAAAGAATTTATAATTATTATCATTATTTTTAAATAAATTGTTAATGGAAATTAAAATAAATTAATTATTTTTGATAAAGATAAAGTTTTGGATAAGTTTGAATGGGTTAGTTGAATGAACTGTTGGCAAGAGTATCCAATGGGATGTTAACATGTGTGTAGGGGCGTAAATGCAAATAATAAAAATTTTTGGGGCTAATTTGTAAATAACATAAAGTTTAGGCAATTGTGTAAATAGCATAAGTTGGTGACTATAAAAAAGGGGATTTTTTGTTGAAAATTTTCCAATTCTTTTTCTTGTTGCTACCTACAGTTCTTCTCTTTCTTGTTGCGTGTTTCTTCTTCTTTTCTTCATTTTCTTTGTCATTTTTATCAATTATTTTATCAAATCATCAAATCTTTCCATCATCTACTTATCTTTGGTTTCTAAAGCAACCAAATCCATCCATTTAGTAAGAGGATTTTCGGATTTTTAAAGGGGTCAAAAGAGCGAGGGTTTGAATCCAGAGGGCTGAGGGCTTAGGGGAGGCTAGAGGGAAGTTATTAGCTCTCCTTGAAGGTGTAGGAAGCGAAAGAACAAGCCCATAAGGTAGGTGTACATATATTTGAGAAGTTTGATGTTTATTAGTTTGAAAATAATGTGAAATTTCTTTTGTAAATTGTTTATTTTAATTTTTGAGGTGTTAAATGACTATGAATGTTATTTGGGTATTAATTGCATGTCATTGTATGAGTTTATTTGATGAAAAATGGTTTCGAAAATAATTTCGTAAATAAACCCCCTTTATGACCGAATTTGTTATATATCATACACTAGGGGTATTTTGGTTATTTCGCTTGTATTTATGCGTTAATTATATGACATTTTGATAATACGTGTGATGGATTGAAGTTTCAAAATAAATACTTTGAAAAATTTATTCTATAAAACCGAACGAAAACTAAAAGAAAATATATGTGATTTGGATATAATGTGAAATGAAAACTAGGGGCAAAATAGTCATTTGAAATGACCATGAGTGGTGCTTTGAAGAAATTCGAACAATTGATTTAAATATGTATTAAAAAGTTTACGTAATTAAAGTTTTGTTGAAATTTTGTATATTTTGTAATTTTTAAAAGTTAAATGGCTTGCGTAAATCTATTTATTGGTAGGTAGTAAGAGTTTATAGTTGGCTAGCCAATAGGGTGTATATTAGCAGTACTGCGTCGTTATGCCTAAAACCGATATTGAAAAATGGACTCTGAGAGGCATCGAGTGCCTGGTCCAGAATATGTGATAGTATGTGAAAAATGCTCCAGTGGGGAGGCACAGCGTGTCAGATGCTGGGGAAACCCGTTATCAATCCATGATATCGTGATAGAATTTACAAAATGCTCTAATTAAAGAAAAATGGCAATATTGTAATTAGGTGTGACAAATGAAATTTGAAATAATTAATGTTGAAATTTTTATTTATTAATTGATATTATGTTATGAACTCTTCGATTGGTTATAATTTTTAAATGATTAGTTTATATATTATGAAAATATTGTTAAAATTCGTATAGTGTGTTTTGATTTTTATTTAACGATAACGTATTGATTTAGAAAATATAATTAGGAATATAATAGGAAATTGAGTTGAAAGAATAACAATGTAAATGTGTTTAATAACGGATTTCAGAAAAGTTTATGTGATTAAAGTTTATATTGAATCATGTTTGATAGAGGTGTCTTTAAAAAAAATACTAATCGTTTACGTATTTCGTTTGATTTGATTATTGTAAAATTTAAATTTAGTTACTGAGTTAAGAAAATTGAAATGAAACTTATTATATTCTATTATAAATGTTTGAAAAATTATGAAATGTGGATTTATGAATTGAGTTTTGAGAAAATGAAAAAGAATTGGTAAAAATAAGTTGATTAAAAGTTGGAAAGAAATTACTTATTTATTTTATCTGTGTAATTATGATAAAGTGTAACTTTTAGATGAAAATTTAAAAAGGACGTTAAAAATAGTAATTGAAAAAATATGTGAATTGTAAATAGATATAACTAATTTTATATGTTTTGCATTTGAAATTTTTAGTAAATTGAATTATTAACAAAACTGATAATAGTTTGAAAATTTGTGAAATATTAATTGGCAACCGGTATTTCGAGAAATGAAAATTATTAAACGAAATCATATTATATTAATTAAAGAAAAATATATTAGAGATATACATGTATGAAAAATGATTATTATGTATTTGATAAGTATAATTATTAGTAATATATTTTCATCGAGATTTATAATAAAATTCTTATAAATCAAATTGATAGAATTAATAAGAAATAGTCTGTATATTAAGTATATAATTTAGATATTTGAAACGTTTAATAAAGTGTCTTAGTTAGGATTAGTTATGAAAAATTTAAAAGAATATATATATGTATATATATAATCTGATTGCTACGTTTAATAACAAATTTTACGTGTTGGATATGTGAAGTTATTTGTAAATAAATTGAAAATTATTATTATGTAGTTGATATATATAATTAATAGTAAAGTGTTTTTATGGTGATGTGTAATAGAATTTTTACAAATATAATTGATATGCCTAATAATATATTGTATGTATTTTGTATGTGTATTTATTAGTAAATTAATTCAATTGTGACTTTTTGCAATGAAAAATATTTGGTAAAAATAGCTTCAAAAGAAATTTTATATTTATATTTATTTATCAGTTAATAAATAGTAATGTGTTATGTAATGTTTATTTGAGACTGGAAAAAATTGAATTTTATAAAGTCATACTTGAAACAAGATTTTTATGCACTTAATGACTTATGTTTTGAGAAAAAAATTAAAATATGGTAAAAGTTTTATTTTATTATTATTTTTTTGAACTCTCAAATATTGTTGAAAAGTTTTATGAAATTATATTATGAAGAAATAAAGTTTTATAACTTTTAAATTAAGTGTACACCCACTAAGTAGAAATACTTAACGCGTTGGATTTACCACACGCAGATAGGTAAGTTGGGCTTGTAGATAAAGACGACGCACCTACAGTTCTTTACGAGTCACATCCGACATAAATTTTTGAATAATAATCATTACGTATCATGTGTATGTATATGCATGAGTACCATCATATACGTGTGAATTTTCCCAAAATGTAAAATTTTGTAAGTTATATCTTGTATTATGTTTTGTAAATTATAACTTTTGTAAAATTTTGTATAGTATTTGGTACACATTTTGTGTAATGTGTTTTGTTATGAAATGTTGAAATTTTAAAGAATTATGATAATTGTGTGTTGAAGTGGTTTGAGAATCGGATGAGAGGTCCGAATTGGAGTTGAGTAATAAATTTTATAAAAGTGTTATCATCTTCTCTACAGGTTTTGAAATTTTAGATTTTCAGAAAAACAGAAGAAACTCTGCCGAATTTTCTAAAATTATAATGAGAAAATGATATTAAAGTTTTTCAATATTGTAAGAATTTAAAATAAAACTTTTAGTGGTGATTTCATTTTCTACTAAGTAAGTTTTTGAAATAAATGAATAAATGAATTTTCAATTCAGAACCGTAATGCCTTGCGCCTCGAATCTCGATTCGACTGGAAGTCAGGGTAAGGGGTGTTACAATTTAGTGGTACCAAAGCTATAGTTTAGGCGTTCCTAGACCTAGTTGTTTTCGAAAATGATTTTGTTGCATCTATGTGAGTTTGCATTGCATATAGAGATTAAAAGGAGTACGTGACTCTAATCTGCAGATCGTTCTTCTGTCTGGAATAGGTTAAAGAATGGAACCCTCGATGCGCAGAGACTTGAGGGTGGTGATAAATGTCGGTAGGGTAGTCCTGCCAGTGTAGCCGGAGGAGTATCTAGTAGGTATTCGAGCCGTCCTAGATTAGAGAGTCAAGATCAGCCACCCAGTAGGAAATTCAAGGGTACATCATTGGGCAGCCAATCCCAACAACAACATCAGAGGTAGGGACAATGGTCCTCTATTAGACTCGCTCAGTCTATAGCATCAGGTGCCAGTACCTTGAAGAGTTCAGCCAGTACCTTAGATAGTACAGCTAGGATACTAGCCTCAGAGCGATGTCAGCATTGTAAGAAACAACATTTGGGACAGTGCTGGAAAGTTATCGGAGCGTGTCTCAAATGTGGGTCTTGTACCATTTTTGGAAAGACTATCGGCTGTGAAGGACCACGTCCACTCCGCAGCCCGAGAGATCAGCTCCTGTAGTTCCAAGAGGCAGTAGGCCCAGTCAGACGAGAGTTGAAGAGGAACTTGTAAGAATTTTGGATTATGAAATTAGAGAACTGCGAAACAAGAGGATTCTATTGGTAAAGGTTCTTTGGCGAAATCATAAGGTCTAAGAAGGGACCCAGGAAAGTGAAGAATCGATGCGACAGTTGTATCCCCAGTTCTTCAAATAAGATAACTTTTGCGGACAAAATTTCTTAAGCGGAGAAGAGTTGTAACGCCCTGATATTTATTTTCATCCGATTATTATTCATTGATTTAATAATTAAATCAAAATGTGGGATTAAATTCGAAATTGAGTAAATTGGTATGAAATTATATATATCTCGATCATTAATAAACAAAATTTAATATTTTCGAAAACGTTTTCTCGCATAATGAATTATTTTCGAATTTAAATAAAATAAGTTGTAGAATGGTAAGGTTAAGATTAGAAAATAAAAAGAATTTATAATTATTATTATTATTTTAAATAAATTGTTAATGAAAATTAAAATAAATTAATTATTTTTTATAAAGATAAAGTTTTAGATAAGTTTGAATAGATTAGTGGAATGATGTGTTGGCAAGAGTCTAACTCTGACCTTGGTGTTTCTTTGCCCAGTGTTGTTACAACTCTTTTGCAGGAATTCAATGATGTATTTCCTGAGGAGATTCCGAATGGATTGCCACTAAAGAGAAGAATAGAGCATCAAATTAACTTCATACCTGGGGCTTCAATTCCAAACCGTCCAGCTTATAGGAGCAATCTTGAGGAGACAAAGGAGCTTCAGAGGCAAGTTGAGGAATTGATGGAAAATGGGTACGTGAGGGAAAGCATGAGTCCTTGTGCAGTTCCGATTTTGTTAGTTCCTAAGAAGGATGGGACATGGAAGATGTGTGTTGATTGCCAAGTCATCAACAACATAACGATAAAGTATCGACATTCCATTCCTAGATTAGATGATATGCTTTATGAATTGCATGCATCTTGTGTTTTTATAAAGATTGATCTTAAAAGTGGATATCATTATATTAGAGTAAGAGAAGGAGATGAATGAAAAACTGCATTTGAAACAAAATATGGTTTATATGAATGGTTAGTTATGCCTTTTGGATTAACTAATGCACCAAGTACTTTCATGAGATTAATGAAACATGTTTTGCATGCTTTCATAGGCAGATTTGTTGTTGTTTGTTTTGATGATATTCTGATTTATAGCAAAAACTTTGATGATCATGTTGAACATTTAAAACTTATTTTAGATGTTTTAAGAAAAGAAAAGTTATTTGCTAACCTTAAGAAGTGTACCTTTTGCACGGATAAGCTTGTATTTCTTGGATTTGTTATTAATGCACAAGGTATACAGGTTGATGAGGAGAAGGTACGTGCAATCCAAGAATGGCCGAGTCCTACAAGTGTAGATAGTGTTCGTAGTTTTCATGGACTTGCTAGTTTTTACAGAAGGTTCATGAAAAACTTTAGTAGCATCACTGCACCACTTACCGAAGTCATCAAGAAGAACGTTGGATTCAAATAGGGAGATGAGCAAGAGAAGGCGTTCTAATTGATCAAGGACAAATTAACTCATGCTCATTTACTTGTTTTGCCTGATTTTACTAAAACGTTTGAAATTGAATGTGATGCTTCAGGTATTGGTATAGGCGCAGTCCTTATGCAAGGAGGAAGCCCAATTGCATACTTTAATGAGAAACTAAGCGGGGCAACCCTAAATTACCCTACTTATGACAAGGAATTATATGCATTGGTTCGAGCTTTAGAGACATGGCAACACTACCTATGGCCTAAAGAATTCGTGATTCACATTGATCATGAGTCTTAAAACATTTGAAAGGACAACACAAGCTGAACAAAAGACATGCACGTTGGGTGGAATTCATCGAGACATTTCCATACGTGATTCGATACAAACAAGGTAAGGAAAACGTTGTGGTGGATGCACTCTCCCGTAGGTATGTATTACTTTCCACTCTTGATGCTAAGTTGCTTGGTTTTGAACACCTCAAAGAACTATATCCATTAGACCATGATTTTAGTGATGTGTATCAATCTTGTGAGAAATCTGCATTTGGGAAATTCTTTAGGCATGATGATTATTTGTTTAGGGAATATAAGTTGTGTGTGCCTAATTGTTCTTTACGATATTTGTTAGTGAGGGAATCCTATGGTAAAGGTTTAATGGAACACTTTGGAGTTGCTAAAACCTTAGCCGTTTTACAAGAACACTTCTATTAGCCACGCATGAAAAGGGATGTTGAGAGGATTTGTGGTAAATGTGTTACATGTAGACAGGCAAAATCCCGAGTGCAACCTCATGGTTTATGCACACCACTACCCATTCCTAGTGAACCTTAGATTGATATTTCTATAGAATTTGTATTAGGCTTACCAAGGTCCAAAAAGGGGCCGAGATTCGGTATTTGTTATGGTTGACAGGTTTTCGAAGATGACTCACTTCATACCATGTCACAAGACCGACGATGCAACACACGTTGCTGATTTATTCTTTAAAGAGATTGTTCAACTTCATGGAGTGCCCAAAAGTATTGTTTCAGACCAAGATGCAAAGTTCATAAGTCATTTTTGGAGGACTTTATAGGGAAAGTTAGGAACAAAGCTGTTATTTTCTACTATTTTCCATCCATAAACGGATGGACAGACAGAGGTGGTTAACAGGACTTTGGTACTTTATTGTGTTCCATCATCCAAAAGAAGGATCGTCGATTGTATGCTAAGTTTAGTAAGTGTCATTTTTCGTTGGACAAGGTCTCTTTTCTCAGACATGTAGTATCCGCAGATGGAATCAGTGTCGACCCTCAGAAAGTTGAAGCTATTTTACAGTGGAAGCAGTCAGCCACGGTTACAGAGATCAAGAGTTTCTTGGGATTAGTAGGGTATTACAGGAAATTTATAGAGGGATTCTCTAGAATAACCATTCCTTTGACGAAGCTCACAAGAAAAGATGTTAAGTTCGAGTGGTCAGAAGCCTGTCAGAAGAGCTTTGAGGAATTGAAGGCTAGATTGACCACAACTCCCTTTCTTATGCTCCCTTCCGGAGCAGAAGGCTTCGTAGTGTATAGTGATGCATCCAAAAAGGGATTAGGGTGTGTTTTGATGTAGAATGGGAAAGTGATAGCTTTTGAATCCAGGCAATTAAAGAAGCATGAACAGAATTACCTGACTCATGATCTGGAATTGGCTGCAGTGGTATTTGCATTGAGGATTTGAAGACATTATCTTTATAGACTTCTCTGTTAGATATTTACAGATCACAAGAGCCTCCAGTATTTATTCTCTCAGAAAGAATTAAACATGATGTAGAGAATGTGGATAGAGTTACTCAAGTAGGACTACACTATTCAGTACCATCCAGAGAAAGCCAATGCTTTGAGTAGACAGCCTGGCTCATTTGAGAGTAGGGTACCTTTCTTTATTGAGAGATCTAAGGCCCTTAGGAGTTCATTTAGGGACTATGGAGTCAGGTACATTGCTAGCCACATTTCAAGTTCGACCGATACTTGCAAATCGGGTTCGAGAGTTACAGAGTCAAGATCCTCAGTTAGTCAAGATCCATCAGGAGGTTGAGTTGGATAGAGGCCAGGACTTCCATGTGAGAGAGGATGGTACATTAATGATAGGTCAGAGATTATGTGTTCCAGACCTAGCAGACCTTAAGACAGAGATTTTAAATGAAGCTCATTCTTCTACTTGTGCGATGCATCCAGGGAGTACAAAGATGTACTATACCTTCAGAGAGCACTACCGGTGCAATGGTATAAAGAGGGAGATAGCTGAGTATGTAGCTAGATGTCTGATATGCCAGCAAGTTAAAGCAGAACATCAAAGACCAGCAAATTTATCTCCACCTCTCCCTATTCGAGAGTGGAAATGGGAGTATATCACTATAGATTTCGTGGTTGGTTTCCCCCGCAGTGGGAGTAGGCATGATAGTATATGGGTGATTGTCGATCGGCTCATGAAGTCAGCTCATTTTCTACCTATTCACAGTACTTATTCCCTAGACCGGTTAGCCAGTCTATATGTTGACGAGATCGTCAAGTTGCATGGAGCTCCTGTTTCGATTGTATCTGACAGAGATTCTAGATTTACATCCAGGTTTTGGTCTAGTCTGCAGAGAGCTTTAGGCACTTGGTTACACTTCAGCACAACATTTCATCCTCAGACAGATGAACAGTCTGAGCGTACCATTTAGACTTTAAAAGATATGCTACAATCCTGTGTGATAGAGTTTGGAGGTAGTTGAGATTCCTATTTGCCTCTAATCGAGTTTGCCTATAATAACAACTATCAAGCTAGTATCGGTATAGCATCTTATGAGGCTCTTTATGGGAGGCGGTGCAGGACGCCGATATTCTAGGATGAAGTGGGCGAAAGGAAACTTCTGGGACCTAAACTGGTACAGATGACTACGATAAGATCAAGATTATTTGGGACAGATTAAAGATCACCCAGGATCGTCAGAAAAGTTACGTAGATAATAGAAGACGAGATCTAGAGTTTCAGTTAAGGGATAAAGTATTTTTGAAAATATCACCATGGAAGGGGATCATCAGATTTGGTAGATGTGGAAAGCTTAATCCGCGATATATTGGTCCTTATGAGGTGATCAGTAGAGTTGAAGATGTGGCTTATCGTATGGAGCTTCCGTCAAAGTTGTCTAGGATTCATAATGTATTCCATATCTCAATACTCCGCAAGTACATGTCAGATCCTTCACATGTATTGACTGAGCAGCCAGTGGAATTAAGAGAGAACCTGACGTACGAGGAGAGTCCAGTCCAGATTCTAGATATGAAGGAGCAGGTTCTACATAGCAAGATAATTCCATTGGTAAAAGTTCTATGGAGGAATCATTCAGTTGAGGAGGCTACGAGGGAGCCTGAGGATCAAATGCGGAGACAATACCCTCATCTTTTTTATTCAGGTATGTTATTTAAATTTCAAGAACGAAATTTATTTTATGGAAGACAGGAATTGTAAGCCCTCACCTCGATTTATTATTTTATGGTATTATAAATCTTCGAATTGAGTTACGGTCGAATCGTAGGCCTTTAATAGTGTTATTTGAGGTTTATTATATTTTCGTACCGTAAGTCAGATGTCGTTTGGTGAACCCCGATAGGAATACAAAGTAATTGGGAGTAATTTATATGTTACTCAAGCGAGGTGAGCTCACGAAATAAAGTAAAAGCTATTTTATTTCAACAAATAAGAAATGAGATAAGTGACTTTGAAAAGTAGTGGTCACGGTTGTGCCACGTGTCATCTATTGATTGGTTGAAGAAATAAATGGACTAACGTGTGCCAAGTGGATCAATAGAATTTATAATTATTTATTTTTGGGCACTAGTACAATTATTGAAAGTTTGAGGTGATAAAGTGAGATTTTCTTAAGGGACTTTTTAGCAATTGAGCATTAGTATATATATTAGTGGATTTTGTTTTATTTGATTCATTTTGGTCGTGAAAAGCAAGAGAAAAGGAGAGATGAGAGAGTCGGCTGAGAGAGGAAAAAAAGGAAAGCTACACGCATGGCCGAGAGAAAGGGAGGAAGAGAAGGTGATCCAGTCAGTATCTCGCCGCGGTTTCTTCACCAAAGTCGATCCTTGTCATCTCCTCTAACTAGCCAAGCAAATTTAAAGCAAAGATATCACCTATTGGGTGAGTTATTTCAGTTCAAAGTGTGATAATTTCTATGTAACCCATTTTCTCTTTTACTTCTTTTTTCGAATCCGAGTTTAGGGATGATGAGAGAGAGATGTGAGAATGATTTTGGTGTGGTTTGTGAGTGATTTAATGAAAGAAAAATAGATGAAAAAGAGAGAGGGAAGTTCGACCAAAAAGGCGGTTTTTTAAATTCCGAGTTCGTTTTCAATTTTTAAAGCATTAGATGGAGGTTTCAGAGGTTAGGAAATAATTCTATGAAGTTGGATTTCGAAAACGAAAAGTTTAGGATTGATTTCGAAGCTAAACGAACTAGTTGAAGGGCGTTTTTCGAAACCTTTCGAAACGCGTTCGTTTAACATTCAAAACTTATTTAATCATGATTGGGTATTAGAACAGTACAAGGTTGATTTTTGAAGTTATCGAATGTTCAAAACAAAAAATGATTTTATTAGTAAGCGATATCGGACGAATTTTGTTCCAAACTTCCAACGATCAAAGTGAGTATACTGAGGTGTTCCTAAATGATAATAAATAGGTTTCGTAAAAAGAAATTGGAATTTGAAAGCCTATGATGAATTAAAACCTAAGTGCGAAGGTTTAGGCTTAAAAAGGCTTTTATAAAGTTATTTGTGTTAGAAGCTATTTATAGTTTTGTTTTAGTGAATTTATCGATTCTAAATGAGTATTGAATTTTTTAGGGTGAAAGCAAAAAGTGTCAGAGACTTCCGAAGGAGGTCCACAGTTGATCGGAGGGCATTTCGTGAGTAGAAATCCCATCTTACTAAGTGTAGTTTGAATTAAAGTTTATTTAATAGTTATTTGCATTTATTACATTTTTGTAATTGAATTGTGTATTATTGTTAAATTAAGATTCTATTACATGAGTTTTAAATTAAGTATGTGTTTATATAAAGAACCATTGAGAATTAACGTTTTTATGCTTTTTACCTTAAAAACGAGTTTACTTGAGAATATGCCGATGGTTTATCCTAGCCCCAGTTAAGTACCCAGTCGAATGCTCTATGCGTGTATGGTAGATGTGAGAGAGTTACTAACTGAGAGAGAGAGAGTCAGTTGGGCGACCCTCTGACGTATCGGGTAGTGTAGTTCAAACTGATTGCGTAGGGGTAACGCATACTAAAAGTTGCACATCGGTGACTACACAAGGTAAATTCCTTAATTCCTAGTGACTAGCTAGAGATTTATGCTGCCACGATTGTATTAGTTTCCTTGGGTTACCATCAATGTGAGAAATAAGAAAGTTTTAGAAAGAAATTCCAAGCGAATTTTAGAAACAGTTTTATTTGAAAGATTAAAAAGTATTTCAGAATAATACTTTAGTTTATGAAACTGGTTAATGTTTATCTCACTGAGTTATACTCACCGTTTATTTTCTATGTATTTCTTAAAATATTCTCTCAGGTGTAGGAGTGAGTGGCCCAGACAAGGCTTAGACCGACGCGCGAACTAATTAACGGACTATTACTTTTCATTGTATAGCTCATATTTTACCATGTGTTGTATATAAATCATGATGTAAATGATAAAAATTTATAACCATAAATATTAGTTGTTGGATACATGTTTTATGAAAATGTTTTGAAAAGAAAATTCTACATTTTTACCGATTTTATAAATGTGATTATTTATATTGTGATTGAATTTGGATGAGGGCCTGAAGCCCCCGGTAGTGAAGATTGTGTGTCATAGAAGTGTCTTTAAACTACTTTTGAATTTGTAGGGTGACAAAGTCCAATAAACTGCTGGCATGCTGCTGGATTTTCATTAGAATAAATCAAACATTTTTATCATTGCCACCAAGTGAATGATTTTGAAAATAAGTTAAATTGAGTTTCGGTGCTTCGACTTGATTTCTTCGAACCAAAGTTAAGGTTCGTTGGAGTTCTGTCGGGGTATTACAGGGTTTTTCTCGAGTCTAGAGGAGGGATTCAAGAAGGGTCCCGTCACCTACACATTCACACACATCACTTTGTTTCATTCATTTTTCAAGATTTCTACTTGTTTACTCTCTTAGGCATTTTATCAAACACTTCAACTACCATTAAATCACTTAGTTCATGCTTAATTACATACTTAGGGTTTCATCCACCTACGCTTAAATTCTTATTTTTTGCATGGTTCTCATCAAAACAACTTCTCTTTTTAGTTATTCATGAATATAATCTTGATTTATATCAAAATCCCATCAACAACACAACAAGAAACAAACCAATCATCATCACTTCATATGTTCTCAACTAATATTAAACTTAAACAAGATGATGATATCTCACCTTATTTTTTCTTAGGGTTTGATATTCTAGTCTTGGATCAACTAGAAGATTGATTTGAAGCTTGAAATTATATTGCAAATGGCTTGATCTCTCTTCTCCCTAGTTTCCGTCCCACACTTTCCTTTTTCTTTATGTTTTGTTTTGAAATTTTGGCTAAGTGTGGTATGACTAACACACCCACACACATATATGTAGGCAATTAAAAGGGTAACAATGACTATAATGCCCTTTGTAATATCTATTTCACTAATTGCTTCTATTTTAATTAAATGCTAGATGAAAATCACTTATATAGCTAAGTATAATTCTTATCTTAAGAAAAAACCATCTTGCCACTTTTTTATATATCTTATTTGTCAAAAGACTATTTACCTTTATTCTCACTATTAGTGTTAATTTGTTTCTAAAAGTTTTACTAACATTCTAATATCACCCATAAGGATGATATTGATGAAATTTAACGTTTTCATCCTTTAGTCTAGCTTCTAACACTAGAGAATCTAAAATCGAGAATAAGAGCTTACATATGTCACCATATTCACATACCCAAAGCAACCATATACACTACCTACCCATAGTGAAGCAGAACGGCAGCTGTGGGCAATTCTTCGATAGTCCAAAAATTCATGCTCCTTCATTTCTTAAGCAAGGGAAGATAGAAGAAAGGATGGTCGTGGAAAGTGAGAAGAGAGGTTGGTTGTGGGAGGTGAGAAGAGATGTTGGCCATCGAAACTGCAAAAACATGTAAAGCCAGTTGGCGAAGACTGTTGTACAGCTGCGAAGAGATAAGGTTAGGAACTGACCAGAGGGGTTAGCCGTCCAAAACGTGAAGACATGTTAGCAGTCGTAACTATGACAACATAAAAGGCCGATCGACGAGAAAAGACTACTGCATAGCTGGTTGGCGAGAGAGGTTGCTTGGCGGAAGAGGTGACAAACGGGTGAGAAGATAGGTTTGTTTTCAGCTTCTGTCAGTTTGAGTCATTGTTCATTAAGGACATTTTTGTCCACTTATGGTCATTTTTGTATGAACAAAAACAAAAAGGTCAGTTTTAGAGTAGAGTTAGTGAAATGAGTCATTTTATGCATTTTCTCATAAAAGAAACCCAGAAGCCCAAAGATAAGAAAACATCATGAAGATCGTAAGACAATGCCATATCAGCACACATCAGCAAGAAATACATGAACCCCATTGTACTAAAGAATGAAGTAGCAGAGAAGCTTGCAGTAGGTAGTCATAAATGAAGCAGTTCGAATTCCCTCTAAATGGTAGCTCAAAGTATAGCGGTTTGCAATATTCCTTATTGTAATAGGATTTTGGAAACGGAAAAATTTCTATATTTGGCAGAGAATCACTTCAAATGGGAAACATCCATAGATTCACTTTGATTTGAATATAATGTACTTAATGTAGTTTGATATAAAATAAAGTTTGATGTAAAATAAGAAAGAAATCCTAATCTTTCCTATAAATCTAGTGCACTAATTGTACATAACAAAAAAACCTAACACTATAAATAGATTCATTCACACAAACAAAGGGACTATTTTTTCAACCCTTTGAAGCCTCTTCCAAATTATAATTTTCTACCATCTCCCTTAAGCAATACCATAACTATGGATGTAGGCTTCATTTAATATAGCCAAACCATGTTAAAAATTTCTTCAACCCATTTATTTACCGTTATTGCATCTTTATTGCTTTGTTATTACACCATTATTGCATTCATTCAATCATTTCTCACATTCAAAACACATTAATTAGGTGTTTGCTAGTTTTTTACATCAACAAAATAATATACACTTGAAGCTTGAAGAAAACTATACTAGTTTCAGTTTTATATTGTTGTAACTAGTTACTGTTTGCAGATGTTACTATACTTCGGTTAAAATGACTTAGGTTGGACCTTAGATTATATTTATCATAATATCGTAAGTGTTCTCGGACTCTATTCAAATTAAGTATTACCACATCTCATCTTATATCCTAACTCATAATGTGTTAATAGATGAGTAAACATTCATTAATGATTATTTATTTTACTTAAAATGTATTCATTCATCAATTGACACATCATAAATTAAGATCAAAGTGAATACAAAAAGTAGGATGTTCAATATTTTTCATTTATTTATGAAAACCAACCTAGAATGCATAATAGTCCACTAGAAATATATTTGAAACATTTTGGACATATAGGCACTAAATCGTGATTCTTTCAAAGATATGAATGCACTGTTTTAAGAGTTTCAAGACCTCAATATAGTTATCATTTTGACGGTCATAAAATGACAAGTTGATGGTTTTCCCTAAAAATTCATCTCTTCACCCCATTTGTTATTGTTCTATTTCCACATGTCTATGTGATTTTTGAACATTTTTAAATCATTCATACACATTAAAAAGTCATTAATGTTTTTATTATTATTATTTACTCTTTGAGAGAGAGGTTTCCTTATATTTCATCTTTCGTTCTCACTTTTGAGTGTGACAAACACTTCCTAATTATATTAAACAATTGTAAGTATTGAAAGCCAAGTTCGAGGAATGACTAGATACAAATTGGTATGAGGCATCACCAATGTTATATGGGTTTTATTAGAAAATGACCCATCACAAAACTATCCTTTTTTTTTTAATCTAGGGAGGTTGTCCTTTTTTGGACAAAAATACCCCTGCCTAACCATTTTTTGTGTGTGACGGTGACTCTCTCTCCCTATCTGTAAAACCCAAAACCGCGTTCGTCGGAGAGCGAAATATTTTCCGATGGATCGCGTCCGATCGGAAATATATAAATATCGAGTCCGAAAATAATTGGAATAATTATTTTCGTTTTAGAGAAATAAATTCGGGTTCGTGAGACGGACTCGAGATTTATTAAATAATTCCGAGAATGCAAACCCGAGGTTTAATCAAAAGCGAATTCCAGGACGAACGGACGGAATTCGGGCTTGGAAGCTAAATCAAGAATGCATGGTAGAGACTTAATGAAGTAAAATTTGTGCATGGGAGTGACACATGTCACACATGCATTGGATGAGCAAAACAATTATTATTAATATAGGTAGTGATGTTGAAAAAGAAGAGAGCAATATTGATAGCATGCTCGGTCACAAAGAGACAGCCATCATTCGGTCAACAATTTTTTTTTATCAAAACCGAATCCAAAGCAATCTGTCAACTTCTCTTCATTTCAAAACAGAAACTGAAGACGAGTTGCTGCTCTTGAAGTTTAGAGAGAGGCCGAGAGCATTCAACTTCTTCTTCTACCTCATTCTTCCTTGCTCGTGAGAGATAGAGAGATCAAGAGAGGGCCAGCATCTGCATGCAACATCTGATTCATCCTTGAGCAGATCTGAGCAAGCTGGAGCAAGTAAGGTAAGCTGCTGTCACCAGGTAAGAAGCTGCTGTCAGCGAGAGAGCTGCCATGCTGCCTTTGCTGTGTGCTGTCGCCGCTGTTGAACAAGGTGCTGTTAGCGTGAGCTGCTGCCGACGAAGGGAAGCTGCTGTCACGTTGCTGTCGCCATGTTGTCTTGCTGCCTGGTGCTGCACGTGCTGACCAGCTGCTGTCAGCTTGCTGCCGTGAGCTGAGTTGCTGCCGAGCTGAGTTGCTGCCAGTTGTTGCCGAGTTGCTGCTGTCGCCGCTGCTGTTAAGTTGCTGTTGTGCTGTCACGCTGCTGCCGATTACTGCTGTGTACTGTCATTGTAAGTTGCTGCTGTCAAGTTTATTTAAGTGCATCATTTCAGAGCTGAAAGGAAGCAGAAGGAAGCGAAGTCAGTGGCTGGTAGAAGAAGAAGCTTGCTGCCGCGAGAAATGAGTCATTGTCGCAAGCTGTCGTTGTTCAAGTTGCTGCCGAACAGTCGTTAGGCCAAGAAGCCATTTCAGAACTGAAACGAAACATCATTTAAGGGGACAGCTTGCTGCCGAGAACGGGCGAGAGATTCGTCACCGTTCGGAAGCCGTTTCGAAGCGAAACTATTAAGTAAGTGCTGCCCCTTTGTTTTTGTTGAGAAGTTTTGAGTAGTTAGTGAGCACCCATGTGATTAGAGTTGAGATAAATTGATAAATTGATTAGAGTCACGAGCTGTTATTAACGATAAGTTTAAGTGGAAACAAAGAAATCGCGCGAAACGCGTAAAATTGATAAATCGCGATGATTAGTGAAATCGCGTAAGCTTTAAGTTCGTTGTTTAATTTCGAATCTTTTGTTTAGTGAATTCATTAGAATCTGATTTTGATGATGTTACATTAGATTCGAATGGCATAGTTGTCGGTTTTATGACCGTAGAGTTTTGAATATTTTAAGTCGTGATAACGAATCGGTTTGAAATCGTTTTCGCGTGCGAATATGAGGTTTCCGTTATGTTATCGTGTGAGGATAATCGCTTGAATTATTGTGTTTATAAATCATCGTATGGCTTAAAGTTTAGTTGCGCACAAGTTATGTTTTAATGACATCTCGATCGAAATCAATTGTAGGTGAATCGGGAATCGAATGAGAGCCGTAGCGGGAAACGGTGATAAGTATTTTGGAAGCAAGTTGTGAGTGTGGATTTTTAAAAGTTTTCATACATTCTATTTTATTGAATGCAATCAGTTTTAGCAAGTAAAAGGTTTTGAGATTCTAGTAAAAGTTTATAGTTTTCAGTTTATCATCTATAAATGCATGTATAGCTTTAAAGTTTATGCTTTGAATATGTTTATATTCTTCAGTAAAGTAATTGAGCAAGTTGAAATTATATACATGCATAGAGATAGTATTTGTGAAAGTTAATTTGCAATATTACAGCATATTGCCGAGATTTCATTTTATATATGCCTATGGTTTACCCTAGCCCCTAAGATTACACCCGGCCGAAAGTATTCCATACGTGTACGGTAGATGGGGGGAGTTACTAACTTTGGGGGGATCGAGTCTGTCAGTCACCCTCTGCACGTATGGGATAGTGTAGATCTGCCTGATGTTGGAGGGATTCGCGATCCCAGAGTTGTATCCACATCTGCGACTACACATGGTGAGAGTTCCCCTATCCTAGTGGCGTGTTTTCGCACCGTCACGAAGGACAAGATTTCCCTGGGTTGCCAGATAAGGCTAGTAAGAAAATAAGAAAAGTTTAAGAAAAGTTTGATAAATAACTTTCGCAGCTTTTAAACGAGTTTACAGTTTTCAGGAAAAGTAAGTAAGTAATAGTTTTCCAATCTATTTTTGGGAGGAATAGTATTTTTAAGTAAAAGTACAGTTTATGTAAACTTACCCACTCACTGAGTTATTCTCACCACTGTTTTCTTAAAAACCTCCCTCAGGTGCAGGTGCGAGTAGCGCGGTTGACGTATCTCCTTCGGACGGACAGGCCACGGACAGAACAGCTAGACACGCGTGACCAGACTGCACTATTTTCTAGCATAGCATCATGTATTGTGTTTAATATCATTTTTCAGATTCTCTAGTTTTTTTTTAAAATATTATTTTGAGTTAAGGATTTTATGTAAATATCATGCATGTCGTTTTTAAGATGTATTCAAGTTACTTCCGCTTAATTGCATGATTATGAGTTTGAAAATGGCCGGAGGCCTATTGATTATAGAAATTGTTTGTGAATACAATTATACAGGTTTTATGAGATATTTTACAGGGTGGAATTTTAGAAAAACAGCCGTTGTGCTGCCGGTTTTCTGTGAAAATCCTATTTTCATAAAGTTATTTTCAACGAACAAAATTCCCACTCTTTTTCAGAATCAAAAGGATTTCAAGTATTTTAGCAAAGAAAAGAGGCTTAGCTTCACGGGAACTTTCCAGTCAGAGCAGATCTCGACTGGGGAGCCACCGTGGGGTTGCCGGGCAGGTCGCTTAGCTAGTAGTTAGAAAGGGGCCTGTCACTATCAAACTTGAAAATCTCTCCATTCCCAACTTTTTACTCTCATTCTCTCTCTAAGAATCTCACTGAACTCGTCACCGAACTCGAACCTCACCGTCGGACCTCCAACCACCGGCGTTTACTATCTAACTAACCAACCTTTTTGTTTGACAGTCACACCTCCTAACCGTTGCATCTCACCGATCGTCGGAGTTGCTTGGTCTACTTGACTCTCAACTCCAGCAAAGAACAGGTACCTTTTTTTTTTTTTTTATTGTCTCTCACAAACCCTAGCATCACTTTTTCTTCTCTTTTGGTGACGAGTTGTTGTTGTTGTCTGTAACTCTATGTGTTGAGTTTTTGATTTTGTGTTGTAGGGAAGTAGTACTTCTTCTTTTTGTTGCTCTTCCTCTTCTTTGGAGCTAGTTATGTTTGTGTTGTGTTGTGGTGTTGATGTGTTTGCTTTGCTTTTGTGGGGAGTTGTTGCTGAAATAATGAAACATTAAGGCTGGCCCTTGTGAGAAGTTGTGAAGTGTATGTTATATACAATGTTGAAAATATCGATATCGACGGAAATATCGGTACTATGATTCGGCGAAAATGTCGACGGAAATATCGATATCGATGAAAATTTACGTAAAATTTACGGAAAGTACGAAAATTTAGTTAAAAACATAATATTTTTTAATGAAACTTTTGGTAATGTTAAAATAATCATTTCTATAACAAAAAATCATATTATATTTAAAAAAAAAAAAACATATTCTATCTAAAAAGTATCAACTAAAAGATATAAATATAGATATAATATATAGAGGAGATATATGAAAATTTAAAAAGTTTCCATTAAAACTTTTCAATTAATTTGCATCACATAAATCATGTAAATTTTAAAACCAAAATGAAGTCCTAGGTGGTTCACAGATTGTATGGCTAGCATCTAGATTTATACAATACTGACACCATGACATATAATTTGAATGATTTTGAATATAATCACGAACATGCCATAAATAAGCTTCTTGATTTCTTCTCACCATCTGTCCATAGATAGGAAATTGTGTGTAAGGATCATTGGAGATCCCAAAACTTATATGGCCATCATCACTAGACCTTAAACTCATAGATTCAAAAGTAATTGAAATGTTATCTTCATTGGATAATGATATCCCTAACTGTATTTGATGGATTCTGCTTGTATAATCCTTACTAATAGCCCCTATGTCTAGACCCGCAGCTCTACACCCATGGTCTTCATCTTGTGTGCAATGAGTGTATTGTTCTTCACGGGTTTAATGACAAACCTGTATCAATATCATTTCTTTGAGTAAAAGCATAATTATTTCCTCCATTGTTATCATCATCATCATTATTGTCGTCGTCATCATTGTCATCATCATCATCATCATCACCATCATCAGCACTATTATCTTCATTATGAATTTCATCACTAGTAAGGGCTTAGGAGTTTTTGTTTTTAAAATAGAATAGCAATTATGAGATGTTTGAGCTCGACTACAAAATGGAATATAATAATGAGATTCCTGATGAAAATGAGATTATTCACTTGGGTTGAAAACTTATTTTATTTAAGGTTTTGTTAAAAACTAACCCATTTTTGATAACTCATTTGAAAAATAATCTTTATTGTTTTAATCTTCGCACAATGTCTTTTTTTGGACGAAAATGCCCTTGACCCATCATTTTTTGTCGATCACTCTTTCTACCAAACGATCTGGTTGAGAATCCCAACCTCGAAGTTGAGATCCCAATCTACATCCTAACTTCGAAGTTGAAAATCTCAACCTCGAGGTAGAGAATCTCAACCTTGATAAAACATCCAAGTTCACATTCTCAACCTTCAGGTGGGGAATCCCAACTTCTAGGTTAGGAGTCCTAATCTTGATTCAAATCCACATTCGGAATCTCAACCTTAGGCTTGAGATTCCCAACCTGGATGTTAAATCAAGATTGAGAATCCCAACTTAAACGTTGGGGGGCTCCCAATATAGAGATTGAGATGCCTAACTTTAAGGTTGGGAATCCCAACTGTGATTCAAATTACTATAATTTTATTAAGGGTATTTTTGTCCACCCAATGTATTTTTTATAACAACAAAATAAGAAATGTTATTTTAGAGATTGTTCTTACCAAATGAGTCTTTTTTGTAATTATTCCTTTTATTTATTTAATAAAAACTTAACAAATTCTTATTTGAAAAACTTAAATTTCACTTTTATTTTATGAAAATTTAACCGATATTTTCAGGATATTTCATGGATATTCTACGGATATTTCCGGAAATTTCCTCGATATTTTGTAAAATTTGTACCACAAGTTCACGGAAATGATATTTTATGGAAATATCGCGGCTATTTCCAGGATATTTTGACGGATAGGAGATTACACCCCCTATCAATATCGGTACCCTTGATTTGCGGAAATATCGACGGAAATATCGGAAATATCGCGGATATTTTAAACTATGGTTATATATATATAGGCTGTTGACTATTAGGAGAAAGAGAGAAAGAGAAGTGACCCTAATTGCTTCTAGATGTGAATTGGTGAGAGAGGTTAGAGAGGAAAAGAGAGAGTTGTTACTCAGGGCAAGAGATGATTTTAATCCCTCTATGCCTATTGATGAGACATCTTGGAGCTCTGCGAGAAACTCCAAGTAACATGCATCAATTAGACATGTGAATGTCAGTTTTTATTGCTTTTAATGAAATGATGCAGCTAACAATTTATATTTTTTCTACATCCTGCTGTTGCTACACGACTTCCACCTAAAAAGATAACAATTTTTTTATTGTTAACATTTATTGGTTACTTGTTTGCCTACATTGCAGATTCTTGCGAGTGGACACATTGTCTCTTCTGCTTTCAATGGCTAACATAACTGGCAATTCTAATGTCCTAGTAAGGGATATGGTTGGTAGCCTTTTTACCGGTGCTGTGGTCACGCATAGGAGGTTTGTGATGAATTTAATTTTCTTAGAACTAAGCATATTATGATTAGTGTTTTGGGACTTGACATGACAGGTGATTTGCTTTCTTTTTGTGGTATTGTGGGAGCTTTGTGTTTGCTTTTTTTTTTCCCTAGTATTTCTTTCTTGCTATGTTTGTTCATATTATGTTTTGTGGGCTTGGTTTATATGAAGGTCACCTTGTTCTGATTAGGAAAAGTATTTATCTGAAATGGATTATATGTATATTTTGTTACCTGTATATGGGTTTATCAGTTCCAATATGTTTGTCCAAATTTTGGTAGCATACCAATGAAGTTGAAATTGAAACTGTTATTGTTGAAGCCAAACCTGAGTAGAAGGCAGAAAAAGTGAAGGAATTACAGGTATACATGCAAAAAATGTTACTCTAAATCGACCACTTTTGAGTTTTTTATCCTGATTCATACTCACTTTTCATTTTTTACAGGCCTCAAGATACATTGTTGCAATGGTGGGAGATGGTGTTAATGACTCACCAGCCCTTGTAGCAGCGGATGTTGGAATGGCAATAGGTGCTGGTACGGTCATTGCAATAGAGGCAGCTGATATTGTTCTGATGAAGAGTAACTTAGAGGATGTGATAACTGCCATAGACCTATCAAGAAAAACCTTTACACGTATTCATTTAAACTACATTTGGGCATTGGGTTATAACCTTCTTGGCATACCAATTGCTGCAGGAGCTTTATTCCCATCTACCAGGTTCCGATTATAGCCATGGATTGCTAGAGTTACAATGGCTGCCTCTTCAGTCAGTGTTGTTTGCTGTTTACTTCTGTTGAAGTACTATAAGAGACCAAAGAAACTGAATAGTCTTGAGATACGTGGAATAGTGATTGAGTGATATATGGTAATGTATTGATCTATGCTGTGTAATGTGATAATATGTATATATATGTATAACATATCTGTGAGAAATTTTCCTAGAACAAAACAGGCCAGCTTTTCAGTAATGGAAAAATGTTGATATAGGTTCTGCTTGAAGTTTATGTGCATAGGCATACTAGTGGACTGGTCCTTTGATGATATGTAAACATGCTTATGTTGATGGAAAAAATTTGGCAAGGTTATGCAACTGTACAGTATACGAGTTATTCAAGTTCATTAAATTTCAATCTAATGATTCAAAATAAATAGGTGGTTTTTCTTGTAATCACCCTTTTATTGTTATTGAAATTGTGAATTTCATTCTAGTAGTTCAAAATAAATAAGAAGTTATAATAAAAATTAAGAAAATTGAAAATGGATAATATTTTTCTTGTAATTACCTTTATATTGTATGATAGACTGCTGTAATTACAACTATTAATCAACAACTAGATGAAAGTGTAAAAATATACCAAAAAATTATCACATTAAACACATTCATAAATAGCATAACAAACACATCCTAACTTGTTGGGATGTTAAATCAAGGTTAGGAAATGGAACCTCCAGGTTGGCATTCTCAAATTAAATGTTACAATTTTCGATCTAGTTGAGAATCCCAACCTAAAGGTTGGGAATCTCAATCTCGAGTTAGAGAATCTCAATCTTGATAGAACATCTAAGTTAACATTCTTAATATCTAGGTTGTGAATCGCAACCTTAATTCAACACCTATTATTAGAATCTCAACCTTAAGATTGAGATTTTCAACCTGGATGTTGAATCAAGATTAGGAATCTCAACTTTGAGGTTGAGATTCCCAATTTTCAGGTTGTAATTCTCAAACTAAAGTTAACATCTACGTTAGAAATCCTAATAGGAAGGTTTGGATTCCCAACCTAAAGGTTGGGAATCACAACCTGCAGGTTAGGAATTCCAACCTTAGTTGAATATTTACGTTAGCATTCTCAACCTGGAGGTTGAGATTCCCAACCTATAAGTTGGGATTGTCAACTTAATGGTTCTCATATCCAACCTAAAAAATGGGAATCCCAACCTTCTGGTTGGGATTTTCAACTCAAAGTTCTAAGATTTTCAACCTCAACATTGGATTCTCAAAATAAAGGTTAAGATTCTCACCTACAAGTTGGGAATCCCAACCTAATGGTTGAGATTCTTAACCGAAAAGTTTGGATTTCCACCTTTGACATGAAGACTTCATCTCTAAACTTATCTTAGCCTCCGTTACAGATCCCAATCTCAAAGTATAGATTCATATTACAACTACCAGTACAATCTAACTTTCACATTCTAATCATACCTACAAAACCACACACAAATTACACAAAACAGTGGGAACACGTTTTCAATACCCCATCATTGGTTCATATCACTATATTCACATACCTAAAGCAACCATAACTACTCAAATATACTACCCACTCGCAAAGAAGCAAAGTGGTGTAGTTCTTTGACGGTCCAAAAACCAAAAATCACGCTCCTTCATTTCTTAGGCAAGGGAAGGCAGAAGAAAGGGTGATGGTGAGAAATGAGAAGAGAGGTTGGTCGTGGGAAATGGAAGAGATGTTGGTCGTCGAAACAGAGAAGAGATGTAAGATAGATTGGCGGAGACTATTGTATAACTGCTTAGTGTCAGAGGTTAGAAAGTGGGAAGAGAGGTTGGCCATGGGAAGTGAGAAGACATTTTCGCCGTCGAAAGTGACATAACGGAAGGTTGGTTGGCTGAAGGAGACTACTACACAGTTGATTGGTGGGAGAGGCTGCTCAGTGGAAGAGACGAACGAGTGAGAAGAGAGGTTTGTTCACCAAAGCATTTTCATCTTCTGTCAATTTTAGTGTTTGTTCATTTAGGGAATTTTTATACATTCATTTTTGTACCAACAAAAACAAAAAGGTTAGTTTTGGAGTGGAGCTACTGAAATAGGTCATTTTATGCATTTTCTCATGTTATTATATGTAGGTATTGAAGACCTTGAATAGTGGAGGATCTTAAAACTTAGTGGGCTTGGATGGGAGGTAGAGGCGGGTGGGCCTTCAAATCATAGTTCTCTATCCCTTATCTCTTTAATTTGTGCAATTTGTTTTAATTGTTTATGTTAACATTTGAACAAACAATTTAGTATTACATATTGTAGCCAGGAATTTGCTATAAGTGTTTATTTTTAAAGCCACAATCCATCCCCCTCTTAAGTTGCCTTCTATCCATCAATATAGTTTTAGCTATAGTATGAGTAAAAGCAACATTTGTTTACACACATACACACAAACACACAGTCCATTCTCGCTGCAGCCACCATCCGCTTCTGGTCCTCCACTAGCTCAACATCGGCCGTCGGTTGCAACTCTAGCGTCGGTTGTTGCATTAGTTGGTTCATCTTCCAAAGGAAGTTGTTCTGTTCTAAACTATTCTAGATCTTTTTTTAAAAAAAAAATTGTTTAATTTAATTAGTTTAATTAATATATTTAATTATCTTTTATTTTCCTTTATTTTTTTTTCCAAATTATCAAGTTTGTACGATGTCAAGATCTTTGTTTACGATTTAAAATGACAAAATTACCCTTGCCCACCATATTATCCTTTTTGTTTAACCATCAATTGACCGACGGGAAAAACTAATTTGATGCGTTTTAAAAACTTTAGGGACAATTTTATGTATTTTCAAAACATAGTTAAAAATTTAATAATTTCTCAAAATATATGAAAGCACATGAAATTTACCCATTTTTAAAATAACTTTTAATAAACCTTACAAAAGATACAACAATTGCAAAATAGGTTTTTACAACAAACCATTGTTTTTCCATCTAAATGATTATTTTACTAATTTTCAAAACAATACCAAATAGTAATTTAAAAAAACAAATACAATTATATCGTTGCCAGTGCTTTAAAATAACTTTTAATAAACCCTACATACGAACTAAATTTTAAAAAGTACCATTTTAAAAGATGATTTTCAATTTTAATAACACCATTTTGAAATCGATACCAAACACACTCAATTCTTGATCTTTCTACTAATTGATGGTAAGTTCAATTATTGAGATTGGCTTGCAAACATACTTCCACACAATCACACATTTTTTTATATGCTTCAACCTTTGTTATTAATTCCACCGTTTTATTTTATTTAGTTACTTTATGGAGTTTCATAAGAATAACTGGCCTAGTATCCCTCACTCTTACACTCTAAGATCTCGTTTGGTTATATTGGTTTGAATAGAATGAGATTGGATTGAATTAATTTAAGTCTTATCTCATATTTAATGAAACATAAGATATAATTAAAAATAGTGAACATAGACTTGGATTTTTAAGAAATTTCCCAAGATCTTTTTAGAAATTTTACACAATTTCTAGGCATTTCTCAGAGCTGGATAAGTTGCAAACCCATCAAACACCACCACCCCCTCGTGCCCGCCCGTGCCACCCCACCCCCATCGTGAGATCATAACTCTCATCTCCACTATCATCTTTGCTTTGTCTCTAACATCAATGCCAAGCAATGCTATTTCCAACGCTATCTCATCGAACTTGGTGACGACGCGATTGCTTGATGTATTGGCATGATCTTGTCAAAGAGCACATTAAGATCAATGAGAAAGGACAGGTTCGACGAGAGAAAGTTAATCCACTATTTTAATTGGTTGGAATTATCCTACTCAAGTGGAATAAAATAGTGATGAGTTAAATCTATCTAGCCTCATTTATCTACACCAAACGTGGGTCTATATTAAAATGTAATTCAAACAAGTCCAATCCATGCAAACAAACGAGGCCTTAAGGTTGTTACTAGCCATCCCTTCCTCAAATCTTGAATGTAACATAATTTTAAAGAAAAAAGAGATTATTGGAGGTTGAGATTAATTAGACTATTGCTCCAACATTTCATTCTACTATATAAATGCACTTGATAGACCTTTGAAAGGCCATGCATGCGCGTAATGAATCAGACAGCCATAAAACAATGACAAAAGCTCCGATATTATATGGTACACCACAAGAAGATGCAAAAATAAAACTTCATGATTTTTCGCTCATAACGTGCATAAAACTATAACATTATACATGAGGTAACAAAAAATTCAAATTCTTTTACCACAAGGCTTAACCACAGACTCATCAAGCCGACGCAACACACAAAGACCGACCAGAAAATTTTAGGACAGGATCAACCTAACAAAAGATTGCAAGTATGAGGGAAATAGATACCAGATAATGAGACAACAAACAATTCTTAGTAATGTGAACAAATAACCAAAAACTTGCAAAAGAAAACCTCGAACCCAATACATCAAAACCATTGACCATTGATGAAGTAAAACCGTTTCAACATTGAAAAAAAAGCCCTCCATAAAACATGTAATAATGGAGTTAATACTTGAAAATAAAAATTGCTCATTGATTTTATACCCTATTCATCGGCATTCAATGGCAACCACCTTTTGATAATCCAGGCTAAACCTACCAAAATAAGAAATGCCAACATAGCATTAACGCTCGCTATTACTAAATAACATCATATCTGTAAAGAGAAACATAGTCATTCTATATATATATAGTTATCCTGCTTCATAAAACTAACTAAAGAATCATTGAAATGCAAATGAATCAAATATTTATTATGAGCTCTGCAAAAGAACATAAACTACTTGCAGTCAATTACCAACCGAAAACACACAAAGGCACACGTGCTGTAATTCTTTAATAAAGCATGTAAAATAGAACTCCACTTATCCTAAAGGCAGCCACAAGCGACAATTATAACATAGTGACTCTGTGTGTATGAGAATGAGAGAAAGAGAGAAAAAGAACTCTACAAAATAAATTATACCCAATGAATTCTACAAAGAGGACAGACTACTACAATTTATAACCTACAAAAAACACACAAAGGTACACATACTGTGATTCTGTAAGAAAGCAAGTAACATTCCAGAAGGCCTCCTGATACAAGAGACAACTATAACATGATGCCTGTGTGTGAGATAGGGCGAGAGTGAGAGCAGGATAGAAGGAAAAACTGCGAAACTCAAGTTAACAGATCAAAGACGAAAGACCAATATTTGAAATTTGAAATCTTTTTTATAAATAAACAATACCCAATGAGCCTACAAAAGAACATAAACTACTTATTATCAATTACCTACAAAAAACACACACTGTCATTCTTTGTGAAAGCATGTAATACAATAGCTCTACTTTTCCTAGAGGCCAGCCAAAAGAGACAATTATAAAATGGTGATTGTGTGTGTAGGAGCGAATGAAAGAGAGTGAAAAAGAAAAACCTACAAAAGTTGGGTTAACAGATCATCAAAGACCATTATTTGAAATTTTTCTAAATAAACTATAACATGTATGATATTTATCTCCCATTAATTTAATCTCCAACTAAAATCCAATTAATACCTAAAATGAATGTTATAGGTGTAACTGAACAAACTAATGAGAACAAGGTAATATTGCTCTATCTGAGTTCTAATGGCAAAATGAAACTAAGGTCCAGGCAACTGCCCGATTGACTACTCATTCTTTTTTAGCACAGTGGTTTTTTCCGAAGCATTATCTTTCTGGTTCTGAGATGAAACCAATCCTCTCATGTTCACATCAGCAGCTTGTTGCTGTTCCTGCTGCAGTTGCTGCTGATGCTGATGCAACTGATGCTGCTGGAACTGATGCTGCTGCTGCTTCTGATTGTGAATCTGAAGCTGCTGGAGCTGCTGGGCAGTCATAAGAGTATGCATAGCATGATTGTTCGGATAAAATTGCTGGCCACCTCCAAAAGAAGAAAAGTTCATCAATGGTCCACCATTTGGCATAGCTTGGCCAGTCAATACCTTCAGATGCTGAATTTCCTCTTTCAGTGCATCATTCAGGGCTGCCACCAAAATAGCCAGGAAAAGAAAATTAATAACACTATTCTGAAATATAATAATTAATTGAAGTCAGTATTTGAATATAATTGCAGTTTGCATAAAAGAAAGAAATGCTGTTACAGTCCTATCTGGTGCTGATAATTCAAGACTGATACCAATTTAGACTTCTGGAGTAAGCTAATTCCCCATGAAAAATTTACTACACGTCTTTAACGATATTAAATGACTACTACATACACAAAACTCAAAATTAGCTAGTTGCACACACTGAATACTTAAAGAGAGACAAGACATGCATCATTCACAAGAAGCGATTCTGATGCCCAAATGCATGATCCAAGCAACTCAAGCTCCAGCCCAAATCTAAATGAAGAATCAAACCCAATGATTGTTGGTAATGTGTCAACCCAAACCTAAGCCCACATGGCTGTCCCAACTTGTTTCAACATGTCCATTAGCAATTAATTATCTAGACAACTAATTTTAATTAGTAAGTAGTAGTTTATGATGTATTTGATATTTGTTGTTTTTTAGCTTTTGAATATATTTTTGTTGGCTTGTAATCAATTGGGTCCGGGGCGATGGTGAGGAAGTTTTTTCAATAAGGGTAGATAGGTAAATGGCTGCCAATATTAATTTTCTTTGAAAATATATATTTTTGGAGCCTTTAAATATGACCTATCATAGTTGTACCAAAACATGATGAGTTTTGAGTGAAAATTAGCCTTTATACTCTCCAAAATGCTGTATCTCTTGGTAGATTCTTTGAGTGGTAAATTTTAAACTTAGGGTGGTGATATCTATATCCCTAAGCTATTTATCCTACTTTGTTTATCAATTCTTAGGGTGATGAAATCTGTATCCTTAAGTTTTGTTGAACCTACATCAATTACCTATTCTCTTGCTCTTCAATCCATTTTTCCCTTCCCTAAACACCATAATTCCTTTCTAGGTGAGGTTAGAATCCTTTAGCCATTTCCATTCATTTGGAACGGCATTAGATTCCAACAAACTGAATGCATCTATTAAACAAAATGACTTCTTCAATTAACATGCCTAAACCAAACACCATGAATGCTTGAGAAATTAGCAAGTAAACGACAAAACATAAGTTAATGTTTCTTCTTGTCATATATGGACAGATATATCAATAATAATTGTCACTTAACAAGCTGCAAATTTATTAAACCACCATTTTAAACTGCTAGAGGCTAATGCCCAGTGAATATTTTGCTACATGTCTTTTAAGGACATTCACTACTACATACACAACTCAAAAACTCAGCTTCAGCTAATTGGCAGCTAGTTGCACAAAGTTAATATTGAAGAGAGAAGAGGCATGCATCTATTTAAAAGGAGCAATTCCAACAAACTGAATGCATCTACAGAACAAAATAACTTCTTTAATTAACATGCTAAACAACCAGCACGAATGCTTGAGAAAGTACCAGGTAAGCCACAAAACACAAGAAACATGTCTCTTCTTGTCATAGAAGTATGCAAAACATGACAGAAATATCAATGACTGCCACTAAACAAGCTGCAAATTTACTGGATTATTAACTGCTTGATAAGTTATTTCTCCATCTAATTGTAACTAGTTAATTGCTAAGCAAGCAAGTATAACCCAACATATCAATACAAACAACTGCACAGATTTCTAAAATCCTAGAACCAAAACATGTTAAAAAAACAAAGGCTACAAAATTATACATGCATGTGACTTACAAATCTCCTAAAACACATCACCAGCAGTCACATCACAACCTAGTAAAAATATGAGGAAAGATTTAATAAGATTAGAACAATATTACAAGTCAACTGAGACAACAGAAAATTTACAAAATACTAAGCAATGTGATTAATCAGTTCACTTTTAGAGATTCTGTCTATTGGCTTTTTATCATCCAAAAAATAAGGAACAATTAACACTAATTAATGAAGTGATTAAGAAAGCCAGACTTAATAAAACTTAATATCCTATAATAGACGTGGAAACTTCTTCTGGATGAATAAATGATATAAAAACACATTTAACGACTTTAAATTTATATTTATTATTATAGCAGTAAAATATCTGGAATGGGGACTCACGGAATTTCTATATAACCTATTACAACCACAAATAATTCTTCATATACCAAATAAAACTAGCTCTCTAAAGATCTCCATCTTAGAGTTTACAAGAAAGAAAATATTAATTGCTTCTGGAATTGAGATGAGTGACATATATATCAAAATAGCAAAGAAAAATGAATATTTATATACGAATATCCAATTTGGTAATACTAAATATGTAAAATAAAAAGTTTATCCCCAAACCACCCCCCCCACCAAAAGACAAGATAAATTAAGTGTATAAAAAAAGGGTGCATTTTCAATAATTTTTGTATTTTTCATTGTTAATGGGACTCATTAAATAACCCAAGTGTCAAGCCAAGAAAACATAATACAAATCCAAACCCGTAGAGTCAGAGGAAACAAAATTGTAAACATTGAAAACATCAACAAGCATCAACTTTCAGACTTCATCTTAATTTTATATTTCTGCACACTTTTATTTTCAGATATTTCAGATCCATAATTAACCAGAACAGGATAAGAGGTGCATATAGGAAATTTTCTCTTAAAACTATTAAATCAAATTTTATAAAATATAATTGTTAAGACAAGCACAAAATACAAACGTGACACGTTATACGGATATAGCTGTCTGAGTTGTCATGAAAAAGTTTAATTAAACATGTCATAGGTAGATTTATCAATATATATTCACCTTAATATTATCTTGAGCACTAAATTTTTAAACTTAACATTAAAATTTAAGTCACAAAATTTATATTGTGTACTAGGCATGGCATTATAATTATATTCATACATACTACAAAAAAGGTTGAGACATCCTAATGTTTAAAATGCATCAAGTACAGACCGGCAGTGTTCATGAAGAATTTGCAATATGTTTTTGACATCTAAATCTAATGTCTCAGCCCTTAGGAACTTTTGGGTATATTTTAAAAGTTTTAAATATGTATTACAAAAGCATCTGATGATATTTGCATCCAACCTAAAATAACTGATAAGATTATCAAATTAATAAATATGCACCAGTGAGGTTAATAATCATCTCAATGGTTGATTGTCATTATCATTTTTTTTTTAATCATAGATTGTTATAATCATATTAATAATAAACATATTGCCAACAGCCAACAAATCAAAAACTAATCCCAAATTAACACGGATAAAGGGGAATAAAGTCTCTCAAACACAAGACATGACAAGGCCACAGGTCAAATATGCATCACTTAAAAGGGAAAAATCTCAGGTGGAGCAGAAATAGTTTTCAGAGCAATAAACAGATCCCTAGCAATAAGATCATCCTATTAAGTAAAATAATAGGCATACTAGCATTGAAAATTAAAAAAAAAAAAAATTACAGCATTAATGGAGTATATCACACCTTAGAGAACAAAACTAAATTATATGAGGATATAAATCCTCAAGGAATTGCTCTCTCATCTCTCACACAGATATCCGAATCATATTTCATATATATAAAAAAACATAGTTGACTTACCACAACATCAATCTCCAGGGCATATTTGTATAACAAAATACAAACTATTAAATCAAAAGCAAGTTTCCATTATGCCTATCCAATGAAACTGTAAAGAAGATAATAAGAAAAAGCAATTGAAATGGGATGTTTTTCTTACGGGAAAAAAGGTCCCAAGTAACACTCACCATCTTGCAAGTGGACCTGTTGCTCCATTGTTTGCAACCGCAGTTTCAATTCACTATTTTCAGCAGTCAGCCCATTTGTGTCTCTCTGCTCAAAAAGAGAGAAGGAAAAAAAACCACAATATAAGCATACATATTCAATATTTTCATTTATAGGTTACGTAGATTCAAATTCTCATTAAAATCACAAAGAAAAAAGACAAGTCATAGCACCTAAACAACATATTGTCAATTCATTGAGACTGAATGACTTTTCCCTGACAATAACAAAGATGATTTTTTTTTTCTTTTACTTGATCATCTTCTTTTCTATTTACACTTCAAATATTGTCTTGTTTCATTTATTTATTAAAAGAATGGCCATCTGCTGAGTTGATGTAACTTACCTGCAATAAAGTCAATTGCGCAGACAATGAGGTAGCTTCAGTTTGAAGTGTCTGCACTTTCCTTTCAAGCTCAGCTATATACCGCATCTTCCTTTCCTTTGACCTAGCAGCTGATTGCCTATTTGCCCAGATCCTATCACATTGCAGAGAAGAGAGGTTGTGGTTTCAACATGACAATATATAAAATAAGATGGCAATATATTAGTCTCTCCTATTACCCAAAAAAAGGAAAAAACTGAAACTGAGTAGGGAAAAACAACTGCAATGGCAGAGAGGTATGAAATCACACATTAATAGCACATCCTAGAGGTCATGTTAACGCATACAGTTAAGGAAGATATACATGCCAACTGTAGATCTATATTTCATTATGAAGCATAGAAGACTTGACCAATGCAATGGATTCATTAAGTAAAATAGCAAACACTGATATAAGATTAGAGTAAGAGTAAATGAAGAAAGGTTGATGACCCACTTCCCAATTAGCATCTACCAGAACTGAAAATACTGGGCAGCAATTGCGGTCAAAACCTTTGCAACAGGAGTAATAAAACCATTTCTATATGGAAGACTGGTATCGGGCATTTGGTTCAGCCAAATATCTCCTAAAATAGACTAGATCAATGATGAGCACAGTGTTAGTCAGTCATATAATCTTTAAATCTACTCGAAGTCAGATGCAACGGATTAATCGTTATGTTTGAAAATTGAGTACTGTAAGAATTCACAGTTATCAATTAATTAGGATTTTCTCATGCTAAAAAGCATTCACTGAATTCATTTACCAAAGGTACACTTAAAGATAATGCAACGATCTAAACAGAAGATATAACAATACATATATATCATTGCTACAGGAAAATTGCAGTTCACACATAATGAATTACCAGTAACATTGAAGAGAATGGTTCATAACAAGAGAGTATAAAACTAAACCAGAACTTGATAAATATACAATAAAACCAAAATCACATCCTAATCTGGGAAATATATAATAAAAAAATAAATAAATCAAATTTTAATCTGATAAAATTATTAAATTAAACCAACACTTCAAATGTCTATAAACCTACAGTTATGCATGAATTCAGAGTTAATGGCAGCACAAAAGATCATTCAATTCATTGCCAATATCAGCTCAGGGGAAGCATACCTCTTTGCACGCTTTGGATCAATGAGAGCGAGCTCAGCAAGCTTCGCAGCAGACATAGCTTTCTTAGTATCAGCCGAAGGCACCTCTTCCGAACTACCAATGAGCATCTCTGGCTTAATGCTAGTTGAACCATCCATCGACTGGCTGTGCTGATGCCTAATCCTAGGCCTCTCACTGGACCCACCACCAACATTCTCTACAGGAGAACCCCCACCACCTGCAGCTGCTGCAACAGCTGGTGCTGGAACCACAGCTGCTGATGGCTCGCCCACTTGAAAGCCCGATGTCGCTGTAGACGAATTGAAGTTATCCAGATCAAAATACTTCGAAAACAGGTCCTCATCAGTCTCATCCGAGTAAGATGGCCCATCCCCACCGCCTACCACCCCAAGATCACTATCAAAGCTGATGTCATCAGGAAGAGTAAGAATCTCAGAGTGAGCACGACGGTGGCCCACGTTCTTCGGCGGGTTATCAGGCATTCTGCTGATATCATTGCTAAACCGGCTAGAATCTGACTGATGACCAAAATGCACCCCATTCGTGCTAGAACCACCAGGAGCCAACGGAGGAAACACAGACGAAGATGGCTCTGTTTTCACACTGAAACTAGGGTTCCCCGCAGGCGGTGGAAACCCTGAGAAACGACCAGATGGAGGCAGGAAACCACCACCACCAACATGGCTTGATGCCTTATCCTTATCCATCTAAACACAAATTTCCTCCAAACCAAACCTCCCTAATAACAAAACTACCAATCAACTTCCCAAATCCCTACAATATCCAATATCCTAGTCAGCAATCCTCATCCCTACATAAACAACCACACAACAATTAATCCCAACAACAATTCAACACACAAAATCAAACCCTACACACACACACACCAATCCCAATCAAAAACCCTAAACAAACAAAACTGACAAAATTGAAGCTACCTTCAACAAATACACTCAAAAAGTCAATTCAACTGCAACCACCACAGATCATCAGCCAACAAATTCAACACAGTCGAACAAGATCTAATCACTCAACAACATCAATTCCAAACTAGATCTTCCTCACAATTATCAAACAAAATCAACAATACACAGTAAAAGAATCCACACACTTCTTTTTTTTTTTAACAAAATGCGAATAATCGAATAAGTTAAAAATTTCAAAGAAAGAAATCAGTATATTTGCAGAGCTTGTAATTTACAAACAAATACATGTGTCTGTATAAAAGAGAGACCTGATGAGAGAGAGAGAGAGAGACTCACAGAGAGAGAGAAAGAAGAAGCTTCTTTGTTTACACTGGAACATCACTGCACCCTCACAGTCATTGTCTTCATTTTTCCACATTTTTTTCTTCGCTTTTACATAATAAAATATTGTCTAAAATTGTTAACTGATGGGGGCCACTTCATGGAATCACGCTATTCCGGTGTTGTACTCTTCGGTTTTCAAATGCCCCTCGCCCATGGGATTTAGTGGCTGACGTGTTTTAGGTACAAGTATCGTGTAGCACACCACAGCCCAAGGTGCCCTAAGCTGGTGTGAATTACAGTAACAGCCCTCAAATTTGACTTAATAGCAGGTTTAGATTCACTTAATTATGCATGGATCTCATTCACCCAACGGTTGGGAACTAATGATTGGATATATCTGATCAATTGATACTTGAGCTTGTTTCCGCGTTTTCAATCATTCTAGATACAATTTTTATTATAACTTTTTTTAAAATTTTGTACTACATAATTAATCTCTATTAATTTAAATTCATTTTTTTCTATATGTATTCTTTTGTTTAGTGTAATGAAATAAATAGACATGGAATAATAATTTTATATAAATAAAGTAGTAAATGTATTCTTGATTGTCGATAGTATTGTAATCAAATTTTCACAATTTGTAATTACATTAAACATTAGAGGCTAGGAATTTTCTGATACTCTTAAGGATTGTTTATTTTTTACACTTAATACTTAATGGTATTGAATTAGACTAATTAAAATATTTTTTATTTATTTTTTTAAGTAGTCAAACTATTAAAACCACCCAAAAATCACTAAAAAAATAATATTTTCTGATTTTTCATTAAATATAAAATCACTGGATGATTTTATAAACATATTATTCCAAGTTTATCTTTCCTAAAATAATATATTTCCAAGTTTGTCTTAGTTTTACATTATACAAATTTCTTTTAATACTTTAATAAACAATATTGAAAAAATAAAAACTCTAAACATCTCAACATCAAATTTTCTTATAATTGGATTACTATATTTTTTTGATCAAATTTCGATAAGAATTTTTATTGATCAAGTGTTTATGCAACAACTCAAAGACCAAATTGCAAATCAATTTGTTTAAGTATTTGATTATTCTTGTTTACTTACAGTAGAAAATATATATTACTTTACAATTTTAACTTTTGTTATAATAGTAATTCAATTTAAAATTATTTTATTTATTTTTATTTGAATATATAAATTTTATTGATTCTATTATTATAATTAATCTTATTTTAATTATGAATAAAAATATTATATATATATGTTACATGTAATGCACATATTTACTCTATATTCGGATGAATAGTATTTCAAATAAATAGTGATTTCGGTTGAATAGTGATGAGTGAATGGTGATTTTTGATAATTGGATCCTAAAAACCATTAAAAATGAAATTTTTGATGAATAGTATTTTCGGATGAAAAGTATTTTCGGACGAAAAGTGTCCGTATGAATAGTAATTTTTGAAAAATAGGTCTCGTATATTAAAAGTCCTGAAAATTATATTAGAATTTACGAAAACCGAAACGAATCATAATAGTAATTTTTAGAAAATGGGCAAAACGAAGTAGTTTCTGGATCCGACAGGAAAATTCGAAAGGATTTTTGAAAATTTTGAAAATTTAGAGAAATGTTAAAATGAATATGAAAATACTCAATAAGTGTTTTTGAGACTCAAACGGCATTTCCGAAAGAGATTCGGATTAAAGTGGAATCAATTCGGAAATAGCTAAAGACAATTTAGTAAATTTTGGAGAGCCGAAAAGGGCATGAAATGACTTTTAAGAGTTACGAAGGTTACTAGGAGTATGTAGGAAGTTCAAATATAGCCCTGGTAAATTTTAAAAGGATTTTGAAAAAATCCCGAAAAAGTCAAATTAAAAAGAAATAATAAGAGATAAGCATGAGGAAAAAGCAATCAATGAAAATGTGACACGTGTCGTTAAAGATAAGGATGAGGATACTTAGCATAATTTTTGTGGATAGCATTTTTGTGATTTGAGTGAATTATAAGGGCAAAATAGTTAATTAGTGGTTAGTATATAAAGGAGAAGCATGAAATGAAAATTAAATGTGTGTGTGGTCAGCCAAAGAGAGCAGAAACCATGACCAAGAGAAAAAAAGAGAGTGAGGCCGATAGAGGAAAGAAAATTCGAGAGAAGAGGAGGAAGAAGAAGAAAAAGAAAAGAAGAGGAAGAAGAAAAGGAAGTTTCAAAGGTGTGTCATCCATCCTTCTCTCTAAAACATATCCAAGAGTTCTAAAGAAAGCAGTAAGAAAAAAATTTAAATTGATGTTAGTTGATGTGGGTTTTTAAAGGTATTTTTTTTAGAATAGATTTAAATGAGTTTTGATGGATTTTATGGTATGAAAGGAGTTAGATCATTATCAAATTGAGCTTGGAAGTGAAGGAAATCATCAAAAAGCTTTGGGTTAAGAAATTAGTAAGGTAAGTTAGGGTTTGATATATTAAAGTTGATGGAAATTTAATTTATTTTGAGTTTAATGTTTTATTTGATGTTTAGATGATTAATGGATATGTTTGGATGTGATTTTGAATTAGAAATGAAGAGGATGAATTGATTTGGTTATTATATTATTAGTATGTGTGTGACTTAGAAAAATTTGTGTATTTGGATGAATTTTAGTACTTAAATTGATTTTTGTTGACGTTCGATATCCGTCAACCAAGGTTCATCTGAGTCCAATACTGCAGCCTGTAAAAATATAAAGGAAACGGAGGAGGATGGTAAGAGAAAGAAAAGTAAACACAGGAGTTTTAGAGTGGTTTGGCCCAAGATGATGCTTACGTTCACTGCTTTTCTCACTATATTTTGGTAGAGTAATGATACTCTTAGTAAAGTGTTTTCTCTCTCTTCTCCTTACAATGAAAATTCTCCCCTATTTATAGAAAAAATGAGGTGCTACAATAACACATAATAAGACAAAATGCAAGAAGTTAAACTATAATGATGAATTACATTTAATGATACTGATATTTGTCAGACTTAATTCTGCCAAAGCATAAGTTTAGACGGTAAACCCATGCCGATTAGGTGAGATTTCCTTAATCTATACTGTAATTTCTGATGGGATTGGCATGTACGATGCGCCTTGAGCTATAATCGATTTAACAGCTCTGACTGTAGTTGACTTGCACTCTAAAAGGTGTGACAGAAGTGAGCTCTTTAGCAAAAACGATAACCTGTCAATCTAACAAGCGAATAAAGCTCTCTTCCGAGCAAATCCCATTCTGGGCTATTGGCCGAGATGATTGACGGGCTAGATGGCGACCTGATAAATCAGCAGACAATCGATCTCATAGACGGGCTTATAAACAAGCTGATAAACGAGCACATGCAAAGACGAGCAGATGGGCAAGCAAGTAGACGAACTAGTAAGCGAGCTGATAAACGAGCAGATTGTTAGGCCTTTTGGGCCTTCGTTCCTTAAGCTCATCCTTTAGGCTTTTAATAGCCCATTTAACTTGATCATGAAAATAACTATAACATAAGCCCCCTAGCTCTTGGTGCATTTTATGGACCAAGAGTTATGAGCTTATACACGAGCTACTTTGGCGGAAGCAGTTACTCCACCTTTTCAAAACTTGCTTTATCTCCTGGATACGTGGCGTCGTCCCAGGCAATGGTTATAGGGTATGCTTTACGCCGCACACATCTAATGCACGTCTTTCAACTGACTGCTGCATGATGACAAAATCCTGAGAATCGCGCAGAGTCTTATATCAAGGGTAGTTACACAGCTGTTTGATCTAATGGCTAGGGCTCAGCAATTATATAAGGACAAAGACGTTTCATTTTTTTCTTGCATGTCGTTTTAAAAAAATCAGACGCCTTTCAATCTTCCAATTTATTTGTACCTTTTATCGTCGTTGTTCATCGTTCTCTTTTCAGAACCACTAGACTCCGCTGCACACAAGGTGCGCTTTCCATTTACTCATGATTTTTCTACTTTCGTTTTTGCATGCATGGCATTGGTCGCCTTTTTCAAGTCTAGTTTTTGTTCTTGCTTGACTGCTCTGCGACTTTTCACATTTCTTGGTCTGAGAGAGTCTGATAAATCTAAGTAAGAGAGCACGTATGAGTGTTGCTTCTCGTCTAGTTGAATCTGGGATACCTGCAGAGAGAGAGATTTTTTTTTTTTTTTTTTGCTGGGTCTCAATAAGCTCGTACCCAGAAACTCTTTTGTTTATAGCAACTCCCCTAGGCGCACAACTTGACGCTTAAGAAAAATGGATTTAGGAAGATTCTATCTTTTATATCTAGTATGCTATTAGTGACCTAATTCTCTTGCTTCTTTTGTAGATGTCAAGTCGTGAACGCTGCAAGCACCGAGTAAGGTCTAGCGATGAGGACTCTATGGGGGAGACTGCTCAACAAGTCAGGGATACCCCCGGTGTAACTTCCCAAAGCGGTGAAAATGCACCGAAGTCGTTAGGACAAGACGACTCCCCTACTCGCAAGCCTTTCTTTCAACATGACTCCAATATTCCCCATAGCGAGCTTGTTACGATAGCCTAAAGGTTTGATTTCGCTTTAAGATGTCGTGCAATGGTGCCGGCTCTTCGTGACTATGCTATTTACCCTCCCCCGGGGTTCATAACAATCAGTCGCCAACACTTAGAGTCTGGGTTTAGGTTTCTTGTCCCTCACTACCTTATTGACCTTCTAAATGACCTGGCCTTAGACCCATTTCAACTTACACCAAATTCTTATACCCACCTGACTACTTTGGCCTCCGTTTTCATAAAAAACGGACTTCCACCTCCGACCCCCAATATGATCCAACACATTTTCCACTTCAAGTCCACTACAAGTACTAAGGTGGAAAAGTGGGATAGGTTCTATTACACCGCTGCTCGTAGTTCGCCTTACAAGTTGTATTTGCCCAAAAGGGCCCTTCAGTCGATCATGGGTGATTACAAAACCCGCTGGTTTTACGCGTCCTGCCCATCTCTTTTCGACCTTGAAGTTTTTTTTTCTCTTTATCCCGGTGAGCATGTTTTCTTGCTCGTTGCCTTTACACATGCACATTACTTTTACTGCATTCACTGATCTTTATTCTCTGTGCAAATGTATCCAAGAGCTCGATCGAGCTCACAGACGAGGAGGTAGGAGCTCTTCAAAGGTTCTCAGAGGTCAAGAGTCCGTTGGATGATCAGTTTCTAAGCGACTACTTCTTACGAGAATACGGGCTCACACCGAAGGTTGAGACCAAATGCCTCAGCATTCACAAGAACATCAAAGTTCGTAGAAAAAATGAGGTTCCCTTAGTCTAGTCTTCGAAATTTTTGAGGAGGGAACACCAGACCCAACCTCTAGAAACCTTGTCACGATGGTGGAACTAGACTTAGAGACGCTGCCATTTTTTCTAGCGGTCAAAGATGCATATCCTGATGTATAGATAATGGAGTTTACAAAACCTTTATCTTCTCAGTCTATAGGATTAAGCCAGACCATGGAAGGTCCTAGCTCGAAGGCTGCCCCAGAAGCTGCTAAGAGGTCGTCTTCTTAGTCAGGAACTGCAGCGACCTCCTAGAAATAGGGAGTGAGGTACAAATCTGTGGGTAGAAAAGCTTTAAGCAAATATACTACCCCACCAAGACAGCCCTCTAGCCAAATAATCTCAACCCCAGGGCGATCCGAGGGTGCAAACAAAGGAAAATGGATCTCAGAGCCCCCTTCTCAATCTAAAAAACCAAGGGCAAAGAGCCTACTGCTGAGGGGGGCCATAAAGAGCAAGTCCAGAAGTTCGATGCTGAGGAATACTTCAGCAACCTCCTTGATCGGATGCCACAACTCTTGGGTCCTAATAAGCAGGCCGTCTATTAAAGCCACATATGTGGTGATCAGCTGGTCAGATATTCTGCTCGTCATATGATACTGGTAAGCTTCTACCTTAATCATTAATCCTTTGCTCTTTTCACACCCGTTACTAAAATATTTTCATTTCAGGTTACCTTGGGCTTGATGAAGATGTTTAAAGATTTTTCCGATCTAACACAGGAGAAGGCTTTATTGGAGGAAGAGAACAGAAAGCTCGAAAGCAACAAGAAAAAGATCAAAGGCGAGTCGGAATTCTTTCGCAAGGAATCTGAGAAAGCCAAGAAGGTTACGCACAAGCTTGAATAGACACTTAAAGGTACTAGCGAGCAGAGAGATGGGGCAAAGGAGTCTTTAGCTCGGGAAATCAAGCTCTGAGATATCACCGCCTCCTCGGTTGATAAGGCCACTGAGGAAAATAAAGAAGATGAACTAGAAAGTGAGCTTGAGCAATAAGTGAGCTGAGACTACCGAAAAGAATGTCGAGCTGGTGATGCGAGACTTGGATGCAATAAGAAGCAACCTTGCTCGTGCACAAGAATCACTCAACTAGGCTGAAGCTCGTATCAAGCAAGCCAGCTATGATGCCACTTCGAGTGACAAGACCCGAACCAGACTCTCTCTTTACTCTTGTCTGGAGGGTCTCGCTGGGCACTCCAACGAACCTCTTATAACCCTACTAGCTGACTAGAAGAGATCCGTGGAGCAAACCTCTTAATCTTGCCCGTTTACTTTACTTTTCTTAAATTGAAATTCGTTTATTCGAAAAAAGTTAGGTTGATGTAAATTTTTTGGATTCATATTAAAACAATTTTAAGAGAAATTTGACAGTATAACAACTGTATTTTTAACATTTTCAAAATTTACCTGACCATCACGTGGTGATTTTAACTGACGCCAAACGTGAAGCTATTGAGATATCTCGATCACTACGAGCGAAATTTACTGCTTCACAAACATAGTGTGAAAGCATCTCAAATCTGACAACTACAATGCGGAATTTTCTGCATCGCAATTGTAGTACTATATATGAATTGTAACTCTGGGCAACTATTAGCGGAATTTACTACATCACAACATAGTGTCAAAACTGTAAATCTAAACAACTACGTGCAGAATTTTCTGCATCGCAATGTAATGCTAGTTACTCTTGGAAGCTGAGCAACTACGGACGGAATTTTCTACATCGTCACGTAGCGCTAAATCTCATATAAACTGAGGGTATATACATGATTTTCAAAACTCTTTTCTATTAAGTATACTGAGCACAAAAATTGATTTTTCTTTCAAAACCTTTAACTACAATTCTTTATGTCAAATCTTTTCAAAACAACTTCATCTCGAACGCTCTTTTCTAGATCCAATGTAAAGATCATTTTGTGAAACTTTGACTAATCATTTACAAATCATTTTAGAAGTAATTAAATTACATGACTCATAATTTAAAATAGATATTTGAATAGTTACAAGTGATAGGACACTTACCTCAAACTAAGCGAGCTAGTCACGTCAACGAGCCTCAGGTGCTCCGCTAGGCTATTCCTTACCTACACAACACAATCTTATTCAAAACTTTACTAAATCAAGCTATTCTATTTTGCCTTCGCGTTACCTATACATTTGACATTAATTCTTTAGATAAAGTCGTAAGCGAATTCAATCGCATAATCAATTATATCAACACATTCGCACAATGCATTCACTTTTGAATTACATGAATTACAAAGACTATATAAAACACTACATAATGGTTTCGAAACACCTCCAAATGACACTCAAAACAGCACACACATTCAGACAACGTGTCATGCTCAGTCGAAACCATGATTAACACTAAAACAGCACATGTCATTCATATCAACAATTTTGACGCAAAAACAGCACGTAATATCTCTTCGAAACAACTTATAATCGCTGAAACAACTTGTGAAATCATTCGAAATAGCTCAATGCAAAACAGCACATGATTTTTAAATCAAAACAACATGTTACAACACCTTAACAGCTCTTAGAACAGCATCATAACAGCCCCAAAAACAGCATACATAACAGCTCATGATAGCCAAAAATAAAAAATAACCCGTAACGGCCTATAAATAGCCCATAAATCAACGTACTAACAACCCATAAAAAATGCATGATAATAGCCCATAATAGCCCTTAAAATATCCATAAAACTGCATGTTACAACTCACAAAATATCATGTAAAAACAGTCCATAACACACATTGCAATGGCTTTCAACTTTTCGTTTAGACTCTAAAAAAAACTCATTAATTCAACAATTAATCGCGTTCGCGCACAACGAAATTCACCAAGTAACTTTAACTTAACTTAAACCATCTTAATATCATAATTAACATTTTAATGCTCCTAAATGAGAACCATGGCAGCCTATACATCTCATATACATTGTAAGCCCTCACTTAGATTTATTATTTTACAGTATTAGAAACCTTCGAATTGGGTTACGGTCGAATCATAAGCCTCCAGTAGTATTATTTGAGGTTGATTATATTTTCGTATCACAAGTCGGATATCGTTTGGTTGACCCTGTTACGAATACAAAGTGATTAGGAAATTCAAACCCAATTGACTTATGATTTTGGTGTGAGTGGTGTGAGTATTACATGGAATGGGCTTGAATAAAAGTCAAAGCCCATGTTACTATAATTGCACCAATGAATGGATGACAAATTAAAAATTAAATATGAATTATCATAAATTAGTTGTCATGCAATAATGACTAAATGATTAGTTTTAATTCATGGATTACCAAAGTGCTCTTTTATGGATAAATTCCATGAGTTGAGTTAGTGGAAATTTTGTGGTAGTATAAAAGGCATTTTAGTCTCATGTAAGTAGCAATAAATGAATATAAGGGATGACCACGTGAAAACCCATCACTTGATCGGCAAGCAAAGAAGATAAAAATCAATAAAGCAAGATGAAACAAAGACAAGTGTTCGGCAATCACAAAAAAAAGGGACATGATGGTGATTTTATAAAAGTTGACCATCTATATATCTATTCAACACTTAGTCATTTTTCAAGAAAACAAAACCGAGAGAGTGAGGGAGGGTGAAGTCACGGTCAAAGAAGGAAGAAGAAGAAGCAAGTTGATTTCATCCAAGTTCAAGTCCCTAATCAAGAAATCAAGTAGATTCAAACTAGAATAGCTAACATTAAACAAAACCAAGGTAAAATCTCATCATTTTCTTCAATTTTGATGTTAGTAGGAATTATATGGATGTGTAGATAGTTGATTTGTTTTGATGAGTTTGTGATGAGAATTTTACAATTAAATCAAGTATAGAACTCAAGTTATGTGTAGGGAAAGCTTAGGTTGCTAATAAAGCAAGAATGATAGGTTAGGGTTTATGGGAAAAACCCTAACTTGTGAATCAAGCACGCTTAAAGTGAATTTAAGGGTAGGATCAAATGTTTGAGGGATTTCCTAAGAGAATTTTTAAGTTAAAATATAGATAAAATTTAAAAGAATGGTATGTTGTGTGTGTCATGGCTGTGAAGACCAGTAGAAAAGCTATGAGATTAGAGGGTTTTGAACTCAAATTTAGACATATTTGAGGTTGGAAAAGCATAGAAAAGCATGTAGAAGTGGTAGAAGTTCAAAAGAGCTAGTTTAGATAATTTTTTTTAATCCCGAGCTCAAACTATGGGTTGGAGATAACCTAGGCAAAACTGACCCATATGAGGATGTTCTACACCTTAAATGATGCCTATAAGTCATAGAAAATCATAGGTTTTGGAACGGATTGATTCCGATAAAAATTGCGTAAGTTATGCGCAAAATAGTGCCGTTAAAGAGTCGATAGGTGAAATAGCTATGCAAATGCAATTTTTATTGCATGGAATGAATTTAGTTGATCATAACTAGGTAAAAGGAGCTTAGATACGAAAAAAAAAACCATCGTCGCTCGTTCGGTGCGAAAAGTGCATCAAAAAGTGTCCAAAATAGAGCGTTTTTCCTAGATTTGACATAGTAAACGATAGAATTTTTCGACGAAACTTTACGGGTGACTTAGATATGTGATAAGGAAATGCTAGAAAAAGAAATGGACATGAAATGAGCGCCGGTTCTAAATCTGTTTTTCTTGGTCAAACGAGTCATTAAAAAGTTGACGTTTTGTTTTAAACCTCCGGAGACCAAACGAACCATATAAGGATGATCCTAGGGGTCTAAAAGTAAGACTTTTACAAAGAAATAGGAAGTAGAGAGCCTCGGTTGAGTTAAATCGAGTTAGGAAAGTTATAGTGTAAAGAGTTGTTAATAGAAAAAAGTGTATTGAAAATGTTATTTTAAGTTTTGAATTATGTGATTAAGCAAGTAAAGATGAGAAATTAACATGTAAGAGACGAGCAGGCGAGCGAGACACGAGAGGCTCATTGAGACGATCGAGTTGCTATTACTCGGATTGAGGTAAGTATACTTCACTTACTTTAATTCAACTTCCATTTATATTGTAATGTATTTTGTTTAAAGATAGTACAAATTGATTTTCCAAATTATAAGTTGTATACGTTTGATATTGAGTAAAAAGTTAGGTCTCGAATCAAGAGATGAGATTCGAAGACAAAAGTATTTTCAAAACGTTTAAAGTAAAGTTTGAGTTAAAACTCATATGTATACTGTAGCATTAGAGTTTTGGCACTACGCGGCGATGTAGAAAATTTCGCTCGTAGTTGTCGAGATTTATAGTTACTTGCAATAGGATACGATGTAGAAAATTCCATACCTAGTTGTGAGTGATAGTGAGAAGTTGCACTATAATACACGATGTAGAAAATTCCATACCTAGTTGTGAGTGATAGTGAGAAGTTGCACTATAATACACGATGTAGAAAATTCCGTGTTGTAGATGCCCATAGTTGAGATCATTTTACCCTACGTTGCGATGTAGTAAATCCCACACGTAGTGGTCGAGATACTATAGTAACTTCACGTTGACGTTAGTAGAAAAATCGTTACGTGATGCTTAGAGTACCCTAAGTATACACATGGTCTTTTTATAAGAAATAGTTTTAAAATTGAAACTTTCAACATTTATATAAGTAGAGCACCACTATATAGTATTATTATTATATGACGAACTAACTTTTCATTTTTATTGTGTAGCCCGCTTATCTCATCAGGTGTGGTTATAAATAACTTCGTGGCCTAAAGATCGTCATTTCAATTATAAGTGGGCATTGCATAAATATATCATCGAAAAGACTAAATAATTATGTAAATGAATCATGAACATAAAAGCAATTGTATATGTATGTTTTGGGATATGTATATAATGGAAACACTCACACACGATATATATATATCTGTCATATATATGTGAACACCTATGTGTTTTATAGAATTCATTTTGAAAATACATGTTGTTGAACGTGTATTGTGAAATTGAAAAGAAACAGATTGTGGAAATTACATGTTTGTGGAATATAAGAAGTTGGGAGGTAACCAAAGATAGTTGAAGTGTTTTTATGAAGGTTAAATTTTGAAAATGTTCAAATTACAACCATTATGCTGTTAAAATTTTTATAAAAAATCTGTTTTAAAGAAATGCAAAAAATTTCCACCAATCCCAACTATTTCTAAAAAGTAAAGAAGTTTTAAGTTAAAACGAGTAAACACGCAAAGTATTCTAAGGGTTCGCTTCTCGGATTTCCTTAATCCGACGAGTCAGGTTCGGGAAGTCCGTTGAAGTGCCCGGCAGGATCCTCCAGACAAGAGCTTAGAAAAGGTTTGGTTCGGGTCCTGTTATACATTTTCCAATTCAACAATGAAAATCGCAAACTAACGCGTTCGTATTCACAGAAAACTTATCCATATCACCCGGAAACTATTTTTCGATAATCAAACAACTATCCGATAATTTAAAACACATCAATACGAATCATTTTCTATGACGACGAACTCGAAATTAAAAGCATAACATAACAGCCCCTACAACATATTTTTCAAATAATTTCAACATCGAAAATCATCCGTTAACACAATGAAATACAAACGAACGAACCTCCTCACTAACGTAGTTCTAAATCCTAAAACTCAATCATTTTGTCATCAAATTTCATCTAATTACTATTTAAAGTTTACGAAAATCAAACTCACCTCTTGGAATAACAACTTAAGAGCACATCCAACACCACATGCAAGTTATTAGTCTTACTCCTTACCTTTGACCGAATCCATTAAAGCTTCTAACAACAAGGTTTCCATCAACTTTTTGAATTAAACAACACAAAAACATCAACTATATCAACAACTTACCATTCAAAACCGAATAGGGGCTTGCTCTCAGTTTCAACTTCTTCTTCTTGCTTGAATCTTGCTTGGTCTCCCACTCTCTAGCTTTGGGTTGATACTTGCTAGAGAAATGATGGAGGCTCTTGATTTTTGCTTGACCAAGAGGAAGAATGGTGCCTTGATTTCGATTTTTGCTCTCAAACCCAAAGTGATGACCGAATAAGTGTTTGTTTTCTTTGAATTTGAAACTCTGAAAGAGTGCTTTGAAAGAGAGAGAGTGACTTTTTGATTTTATTTGATGATGGTCTTGGTTTTGGTCGCTTTAAAGTGATTGTGACTTGTGTTTTGCTTTCAAAAACAAAATGATGACCGAGCTTTCTTGTTTGACTTCATTTGCATTTCATTTTCAACTTATATTTGTTTAATACTTATTTGCCAAGTGTCAAGTCATGCATGACTTCTTTGTGACACTTGTCTACACATTATTCATCAAATGAGACACTTGTCTCTCATGCAATCACTCATTCTCTCATTCCTTGACACGTGTCCTATTATGCACAATCTCTCATGGACAATTTTTCATGCTTTCAATTTCCGTTTTTCGCTTCGAATTTGATTCGGTCCACCTGAAAATTTTATTATAATTCATTTTCACATTCAGAAACTTTATTAGAATTCGAATAATTATTCAGATCCAATCGTTCTAATTTATTATGATTTCAAAATTAAAAGTTATCCTCAGACCCATTCGGGAATTTCATAAAAATTCAATTACGCATCCAGATCCGAATGGCTAAATAATTCTATTATTCCTTGATCAATAACCACATTTATTAAATTTCCTGGATATCGGGATAGCATGTTACAGCTTTCCCTAAATGAATCCCCTACTCAAGCTCTCATGCACTTCCCTTTTATATACTAACCCTTGCCAAAGTCTAAATTGCCCTTTAACTAACTTAGAATTACCAAGATGCCATTAGTAAAAAAATTGCAATTGGATTGACTTAAAACTAACCATGGTTAGATATAACCACTTGAGTTAAATCTCATGCCACTTTTTCATCATTTCTTACTTTATGCTTGTCATGATTTTATTGGCTCATTTTAAGTGGCATGGATTGTGCTTTCTAATGGGATTTCATTTCATACAAATCTCCTACTAAATCCATGTATTAGTGAATTGGAATTTACTAATTCACTCCTTTTTAAAAATTTAATTCCAATTCCAAGCCAATAAAATTCTAAAAATATTCTTCACTTGTCTAACTCCCTAATTGACCTTATAATCATTCAATTTAGGTGTAATATCTCTCACATGCATAAAAAAAAATTATTTCTAGTAACGATGAGATCGATTAACTCTACGTTTCTTTAATGTTGTAAACCGAAATATATGCATCTCTAATGATAATAAAATTCGGTTTCATAGAAATATTTTTCGAAAATATTTCATGGTTGTCCAATCCTCAAATTGACCAAGAAATACTCTTAATTGGACATCTTAACGTTCAATCCCATAATTTGAAAAAAATTCAATTGAGTTTAAACTCATTAAAACTCATTAATCTCTTAAAAGGGCAATATCACAACTTTCTTCATATCGCTTAAAACTGACTTAAATGATCTTTTTTTTTTTATCCGTTTCTGTTTCTTTATACTCTTCTACTATTTATGGACATTTTCGACCCTTAAGGTTTATTTTTGAAAATTTTACTATTCATTCAAAAATTTTCGTCCGAAAAATACTATTTATCAAAAATTTTCGTTTCCCACCGAATCTCAATTCATGACCCTGGACAATATAACCAGGTTCAAATTCGATCTTAAACACTAATTTCAAATCTTTTTCGAAAAAATCACTGTTTATTTTGGATCCGAATACTATTCACTGAAAATTTTTATTTTTTCCCGAAATGATACTTAGGACCTCATAAACATAATTGAATCCTGAACTGGCCCTTAGTACTCTTTCTGGACCACTTATTCGCTATCCTAATGATGGAATGGATTTTTTCGAGGACACTAGGAATAGGATCTATCATCGAGGACGTCTAGTTCATTCTTATACACTTTATGGAAACTTTACCCAGAGCTGGATGTCTCATTCTTTGAAAAAAACGCGGTTGAGGAGGTGAAGAAGTACGTGACTCATGCTGCTAAAGCCACTCAGGCTGGAACCGCGAAGGCTATTCAGACTGGAGCACTTCCCCTAACCCCTAAGAAGTCGGTACCTCCATTTGCCTATGCTGGTGCTCTTTTAGCTCCTCCCAATGACCCAGCTCCAATGCTTGCTCAAGATGTAACTTCTTTGGATCTTCCACTGAGCTCTTCTTCGTCGGCTTAAGAAGGACCTTCCTCCAACTCTTCGCAACTAACAACTCATAGGACATAAGATGCACCTTCAAAGGAGGCCCTTTAGATATCATCTTTTTTATTTTTCTTCTTTTTGTATTGTGGTTATCTTTGAACATTGATGATGATAATTTTATTTAGTTCTATAATATATTGTTTTACTCTTCACGAGATAAGGTCTGGATTGATGTGCCTTATTTTTTCCAAGTCTCGTATGCATTATAGGACCATAATCCTCATCATATAATTTGAATAAGCCGCGACCACGTATAAGTAGTAGAACAGATAATTAAATAATAAATTTGAATAAGAGAGCTTACCGAACAGGCTCAGTTATAATAATAAGTACCATCAGGTTGCAGAGATGTCTTCCCAAGCATGAATATCTATATAAATATCTTCCAAAGCATAAAAACAAGTTCATAGGTCGTGAATATGCCTTCTTGAACTTAAGGTATGATGGCTTTGGAGGAACACATAACTCAGGAAGAAAAAAGATTCTCAGCTTGTTAAGTTAATAAATTAACTCGCAATTACAGCAAATATCATTTGATAATACAAAGCAAGTCAGCTTGTATGATAATATTGAGAACTTCTTATAGAATAGAGCAGATCGGCTCACCTACTATCAAAACAACAAGATAATAACGAGAATTGCAACTTAAATAAAAGCTTGCAAAATAGTATGAGGGTCATGACAAAACTGACTAATTAGGTGAAGTACTGCTTGCAAACTATCATGGTCGTTCTTCAATCGGTTATGAGCTGTGCTCAAAAGGTAAGGGCCCGAGCTTCACAAGGTTAGGGCCTGAGCATCTACAGCAGGCTACGCTCACAAAGTCGAAACCTAAGCATCTATAACATGTTGAGCTCATAAGGTCAAAACCTGAGCATCTACAACGGGCTGCGTTCACAGGGTCGAAACCCGAGCTATACAGCATAACATCCTCTCTCGCGCTACACTCACAAGGTCAGAGCCCGATCATTTATAGCAAGAGTTACGGAAGTTATGGGACCTCGACTACGCTCACAGGGTTCTAACCCGAGCATTTACAATATAATTATAAGGTGACACAGATAGCATATGAGCGAATTTAAGACCCGCGTGCTTGATTTATAATGATTTAAGGCACCCATAAGCCAAGCTCGTTGGGAGGGTACGTTCCATATCCCATAGGCCCCCAACGTTCGTTTAACCTTTTGGCCCTATAAGGTCGCATCCGGAGTAGAATCCTCAACCTTATAGGTATATTGGGTGCATAACTCTTAGCCATCAGGTTGATCTTTGTGTTGCGAGGTATGCCGAATCATGAAGTGTCTGGAACTATTTAAGGGGAAGGCTTGTCAACGAGCTGCGATTGGGTGTACGAGCTTGCTGCCATATAAACCCTTGACCTTGTAGGGCAGGTGTGGGGTCGGCTGTTGAGCCGATATTAAGCCCTTTATCCTTATAGGGTAGCTAAGTGCTTTGAATCTTCAATTAGTTCCCTGTTTCTCACAGTTACACACTTCACACAAGAACACATAATCAATTTGTGTCAATAATAATAATATAAGGGAAATATGGAGCCCTTATCATATTTACACGATCAATAGTATAGAAGCAGTTCAATTAATACAACAATCATTGGTAATATCGCCGCAGATGTATAACGTTCCAGGCTCGTGGAATTACTGTCCCATTCATGTCTGCTAAGTGATACGTTCTACTCCCGAGGTTTTCGTAAATTATGTAAGGTCATTCCCAGTTTGGCCGTAGAATGCCATCACTGGCTTTCCGAGCTCTGAGAAGAATCTGCCTCAACATAAGGTCACTTGGCTTGAACTTCCGAACTTGGACCTTTTTGTTGTAGTATTTAGCCATCCTTTGTTGATAAACGACCACTATTAAGGGAACTGCTTCTCTGGCTTCTTCAAAGAGATCAAGATTTACAGCCAGGAGTTGATCATTCTCAAAAGGATTGAAGCTTGCTCTCCGCTGGCTAGTTATCTCGAACTCAGTAGGGATCATGGCCTCGGATCCATAGACCATTGAGAAAGGGTTTCTTCAATAGTGCTGTGAGTTGTTGTTCTGTAAGCCCATAGCACCTTTTGAAGTTCGTCTACCCACGCCTATTTATTGGCTTTAAGTTTGGTCTTTAGGATCTGTTTTATGATCTTGTTGATTCCCTCCACTTGGCTATATTGGCTTGGGAGTAATCCACAGCTGAGAAGCTTTTCATGATACCGAGGTTGTTGCAAAACTCAATGAACTACTCATGGTAATTGGGTTCCATTGTCTGTTACAAGCTGTTGAGAAACATCAAACCTGCAAATAATGTTATCCCACACCAACCTTTCTATTTTCGTCATGGAGATCTTAGCAAGTTCTTTCACTTCTGCCTACTTGGTGAAATAGTCAACTGCAACGACAACATATTTACACCTACCCCGACTATTGGAAGAGGTCCTATTAGGTCCATGCCTCAAATCGTGAAGGGCCATGGACTAATCATATGTTGTAGGTAGGCCAGTAGAGCTCTCAGAATCTTAGCGAACCTTTGGCATTTATCACACCTCTTCACCATATTGATGGCATCTTACTTCATCGTTGGCCAGTAAAACCTTTGCCGAAGCGTCTTTTGAGCTAGAGACAGCCTCCCAGCATGATTGCCACAATGACCTTCATGGATGTCTTTCCGGATCGTGGTATAGTCTAGCTCATCAACACATCGCAACAATGGAGCCGAGAAGCCCTTCTTGTAAAACATGTCACTATAAATGCAATATCTTGCAGCTCTCATCCACAGACGACATGCCTCTAGCTTGTCCTCCGACAGCTTACCCACTGTAAATAATCAATCAAATGACTCATCCAAGAGTCTATTGCCACGGTTAGAACCATCACTTTGTCATTGGGCTCTATACTTAGTTTTGGCAGGAATTCTACTGGTACATCCCCGAAAAGTCTGTGTCCTTAGCTGTTGCCAAGCGAGCTAAAGCATCTGCATAGGAATTCTGAGCTTATAGGATCTGGTTCATCTCATACTTTTTAAATGTTCCTAATAGCTCTCGGACCTTCTACAGATAAATAGTCATACTTGACCCCCTAGCCTGGTATTCACCTCTTATCTAACAAACCACGAGCTGGGAGTCGCTAAACATTCTGAGCCGTTCAGCCTGCATCTCCTTGACTAAGCGAAGCCCTGCTAACAAAGCCTCATATTCGGCTTCATTATTCGTAGTTTGAAACCCGAACTTGAGCGCATAGAGGATTTTGTGTCCTTTCGGGCTAATCAATAATACCCCAGCTCCAACTTTTTGCTTGCTGGAGGAATCGTCTACAAATAGTTCCTAAAATGGACCTTCGGAGGATTCAGCTCTTTCGTCCATAGGTCTTGCAAATTTGGTAATAAAATTAGCCAGCTCTTGCTCCTTAATTGTTGATCTCGGTTTAAACTCGATGTCGAATTGAGCGAGCTCGATTGACCATTTGAAAAGGTGGCTTGAAGTGTCAGGTTTCTATAAGATCTGCCTGAGGGGATATCTGGTAAGTACTTCAATTTTATGCGCCTGAAAATAAGGATGCAGCTTTCTGAATGCCACTACAAGACAGTAGGCGAGCTTTTCCATTGGGTTGTACCTTATTTCAACATCAACCAGCTTTTTACTAAAATAATAGGCAGGCAACTACGTCCTGTCTTCCTCCCAAACTAAGGCTGCACTTAGAGCATGCTGGGATACCCCTAGGTAAATTGTTAGAGTTTCCCCTTCTTTTTTTTTTTTTTGATAAAAGTGGAGCCCGTCCTATGTATTCCTTGAGCTGCTGGAACATGATCTCGCATTCCTCTGTCCATTCAAAGCTTTTGGCTTTCTTAAGGACTTCAAATAATGGAACACATTTGTCTATGGCTTTGGAGACAAATCTGCTGAAGGCAGCAACCTGACTATTCAAGCTTTGAACATTCTTCATCTTTACTGGCAACGTCATATCAAGCAGAGCTTTTATTTTCTCTAGGTTGGCTTCAATTCCCCTATTATTCACTATGAAACCCAGAAATTTACCCGATGCTACTCCAAATGCACATTTGAGGGGGTTGAGCTTCATCTGATACTTCCTCACAATCTGGAACATTCCCTCGAGGTCGCGCACATGGTCAACAGCTCACTTAGACTTCACCAGCTTATCGTCGACATACACTTCCATAATCCTCCTAATAAGATCCTCGAACATCAAATTCACTAGTCTATGATAGGTCATCCCGGCATTCTTCAGTCCGAATGACATGACCTTATAACAATATAGACCACGGTCTGTGACGAATGAGGTATGCTCCTTATCTTCAGGATTCATTAGGATCTGTTTGTATCTTGAGTAAGCATCTATGAAACTGAGGAGTTCATGCCTAGCTGTTACATCTACAAGTTAATCGATTCGGGGCAGTGGGAAGCTATCTTTTAGGCAGGTCTTGTTCAAGTCTGTGAAGTCTATACAAGTTCTCCATTTTTCGTTCTTCTTTTTCACCAAAACAAGATTGACTACCCAGATTCGGTAACAAGCTTCATCTAAGAGCTTGTCTACTTCCTCTTTCAGGGCTTCATACGGCTCGCGGGTCATAGGTCTCCTCTTTTGACAAACTAGCTTATGATGGGGGTCTATATTTAGTTTATGCATTATCATCTCTGGATCAATTCCCACCATATCTTCATGGTTATAAGTGAACACATCCAAATTCGCCTTAAAAAAATCAGCTAGTCAAGCTTTTGCTTCGGGGGCTAGATTCTTGCCCAGCTTGAGGCATTTCTCAGCATCTGCCTCGCTGACTTAGATATTTTTCAGTTCTTCTATTGGACCTGTGGCCTAATACGCATCAATCTCCCTAGGGTCCAGATCATTATTAACCTCTGAAGTACTAATAGCCTGAAGCTCACATCTTGAAACTACATTCACCTTTTTCCCTCGAGCTCCCATCTTTATTGCATCCATATAGTAACGACTAGCTAGCTGCTGCTCGCCTTATATATATCCTATCCCATTAGGAGTTAGGAACTTCATTGTGAGCGTGCTGGTAGAGGTGACCATGTCCAGATCATTCATTGCGGGTCTTCCCAATATTACATTATAGGCTGAGGGAGAGTTAATAATCAGGAAGTCCACGAGCATAATTGACTGGCGAGCTTCATCTCCGAGAGTAAAAGGTAGTCTGATTTGCCCGATAGAAGTGACTGCATCTCCGGTAAAACCATAAAAAGGTTCGGGGGAAGGCTTCAATTGTTCATCGCCAATCCCCATCTGGTCGTAACACTCATTGCACATCACATTCACCGAGCTTCCAATGTTAATCATTATTCTTCTAACCTTTGAGTTCTCGATACGGGCTCGGATCACCAAGGCATCATTGTGGGACCAATGAACACCCCGAGCATCTTCTTCTGTGAAGATAATCTCTTCGAATGCCTTTCTTGCCTTCTTTGCCGATCCTTCTCATTCTCTTCATCCTGCAAGCTGGATGTGATTAGCCTCATGCATATACTGCTCCAACAATTTGTTTTATGTTCCTGCTTCATGAGGACCCCCATGGATAGTATGGATAGTCCTCACAACGGATGCGTGCTCGTGGTCAGGAGTTAATTGAGCTAGCTACTGCTTTTATTGCCATTGGTGAGGGAGCTGCTACTGGGACGGTCGCCTCGTAAGTAGCATAACATACTCTCTTAAATGACATTTTCTTATCAGATTCTCTATGGCATCCTTTAGTGCCTAACATTCGAAGGTAGTGTGCCCTATTTTGTTGTGATAGGCATAGAATTTGCTCTTCTCCTTGCGTCCTTCAAGAGTTTGAATAGGAATGGGCCTTCCAAAGTTCTCCCTATTCCTTTCAGTTGCAAAGATCCTCTCCCGAGTATCAGACAAGGCGCTGTATCTACTATAACGACCTTAACACTAAGATTGCCTGCGCCTCTGGTTATTCCTCGGTCTAGGCCCATTTCTGGCCTTCTTTGCAATCTGATTGTTACTCCTATAACCCGCATGGCTATTTCCTTCATTGCTTATTTTCTTCATTTGGTTAGAGTTGCCAGCTTCATCTTTCTGATTGTTTGCCTTCTTAGGGCCAAATGCTTCCTCTCACCTTATTTCTTTTACGGCTCGCTCATAAAATTTCTCTAAGTCCTTCATTAAGGATTTATAAATGCTCTCGTATAGCTTTTCGTCTTTCCTTAGTCCTATCGAGATAGTTGTCAAGATCCCCTCATCCGTAGGGCTTCCACATTATTCACCTCTCGTCTGAATCTGCTGATATAGTTCTTTAATAGTTCACAAGGACATTGAAAAATGGTGGCAAGGTTGCAGGGTGGTGTGATCTGTCTCTTAAGCGCCTTATACTGGTTTAGAAATCATTGCTAAAACTGTTCCCAATTATTGATGCTATAAGGTGGGAGGTTTCTGAACCATGTCTGCGGAATATCCCGAAGTATTGTTGGGAAAACGCGGCACTGGATGAGTGAGCTGGTAGTCTACAGGTCCATTTGGATGTCGAATGTGTCGAGTTTGTCATAAGGATCAGCGTCCTCATTATATTATGAAATGTTGGGAACTTTGAACCTAAGGGGAAGCGGCTCCATCTTAATCTCCAAGGTGAATGAGAGTCCTTTCTCCACTCTAACTCCCCTGTTCATGGGCTCTGGGTTGTGCTTCAAGTTGCTGGACCCTCTGAATGAGCTCATCGACAAGTGGATCTTACCCTTCAAATCGTCTGGCAATGGTTTGTCTATCCTATCTGTTCTGCTTGTTCGGGGACTGATGACCTATTGCCCCCTATCTCCTTCTATCTACAAACTCGAGGGCATAGTGATCAAGTTCATATTTTTAGTCAAGCCTGTCTGATACAGCTTTTCTACGCTAACCTTTACAATAGTGCCTCTGCTCAGCTTCATTTTCGCGGGCTGAGACTTGCACATACCCCACAGTCCACCTCTACCAATCTGTATTCGTCCTAGCTCACCCTCATCCTGAATCTTAAAGGATGAGAAGCACATTCTTCATTACGAGTTCATTGAAACCGAGCATTGGACTGCACATTGGAAGAATATGTTGACCCCTTATGAACTGATTCATTGATAACTCTCTCATTCGAGGCAAGGGCCTCAACATGCTGTAGCTACAGGATATCCCTCCTTGCAGCAGCCTGAGATGGTCTCTGAGCAGCCTGACCTTGGGCATGAATTAGCGCCCTAACTTTATTCGCTAATTGCTTCATGGTATTCTCTAACACTTCTTGGCGCTGTTGTAATACCTGCATGGCATCTCCTTTAACAACATTAGGTATAGGTTGGCAAGACGGAAGAGGAGGTATACCTTGAGCATTTCCAGCTATAGGTGCGTTAGACGTTCCTGCACCCATGTTAGATGGTCCTCCGATAGGCTAGATTTCTGTTGCTGATTTAAGTTCTCGAGTCAATCAGCAGTTGCTTTAGAACTCCTAGTAATTCTTCCTCTGACCATGGCGACTAATGAATGAGCATCGAAAGTCAAGAGTAAAAGTGGTGAAGCTACAGATGGGCTCTTCTTCTAGTGCCAAAGATATTGACATTCGATATCAGTCAACTAAGGTTCGTTTGAGCCCAGTACTATAGCATGTAAAAATACAAAGGAAGTAGAGAAGGATGGTAAGAGGAAGAAAAGTAGACATAGAAGTTTTAGAGTGGTTTGGCCTAAGATGATGCCTACGTCCACTGTTTTTCTCATTATATTTTGGCAGAGTAACAGCACTCTTAGTAAAGTGTTTTCTCTCTTTTGTCTTTACAATGAAAATCCTCCCCTATTTATAGAGAAAGGGAGGTGTTACAGGATTACATAATAAGACAATGCAATAAATCAAACTATAATGATAAATTACATTTAATGATACTGACATTTGTCAGGCCTAATTCTGTCAAAGCATGGGTTTAGACGGTAAACCCATGTCGGTTAGGTGAGATTTTCTTAATTCATACTGTAATTTCTAACGGGATTGACGTGTATGATACGCCTTGAGCTGTAATCGGTTTGACAGCTCTAGCTATAGTTGACTTGTACTTTGAGAGATGTGATAAAAGCGAGCTTTTTAGCGAGAAAGATATCATGTCATTCTAACAAGCGAATAAAGCTCTCTTCCGAGCAAATCCCATTACGGGCTATTGGCCGAGATGATTGATGGGCTAGATGGCGACCTGATAAATCAGCAGACAATTGACCTCATAGACGGGCTCATGAACGAGCAAGTGGACGGGCTAGTAAACGAGATGATAGATGAGTAGATTGCTGGGCTTTTGTTCCTTAGGCTCATCCTTTGGGCTGTTAATAGCCCATTAACTTGATTGTGAAAATACTCATAATAAGTTTTGGGTATTGAATGAGTTTTAAAGCATTTTGAGTGTAATTGAAGTTGTTGGAAATGAAAAAAATGGTGGATGGGTGTGTGTTTTAAGTTCGGCCAAGGGGTTTTGGTGGTGATGATTTTGTAGTTTTTTATGTTTGATGAATTAAGGTGAAAATTTAAGTGAATTTGAGTTGGTTTGTGCGAAGAAAATGAAAAATAATTGATTGGAAAGCTTGGTGATTAATTGGGTTAGTATAGGAGTTTTTTTATATGTTGAGTTGAATTTGGAGGATTTAAATTGTTTTGGTAATAATTTATATTGAATTGAGATAATATTTAGAATAAAAATACAAGTGGATAAATAGATGCATAGCTATACTAGTATGTAAACAATTTGTATTTTTATATGTATTGAAGTGATTTTAGTGTTTGAATGAGTTGTAGGAGTTTTGAGATGAATTTGGGTTGATTTGGAATTAAAATAATCAAAAGAAAATTGAAAATGGAAAATTTGGGTGTAATTGTGTATTGAGTGATTTGTTGATGTTTGATGTGGGTATAACATGTTTTTGAATGAATATAAGTCAAAGAAATGAAGAAAACTGAAGTTGATTAGTTAGAGGGGGTGGACGGCCAAAGATGAAGATAATGGAATGTTGTTGATTTTTTTTAGTTTGATGTAATTGATTTTTTTTAGTTTGATGTAATGACATGTGAATTAATTGAAATTTGGTTAGTTGATGGAAAAAGAATTAAAGAAATGGATGAATTTTGTATTCTTGAACCTAGGTGTGAATCTAGCTCGAGGAAGGTTCGTGGAGAAGCAAGAGAAAGTTATAAGCTCGAATTGAAAATGAGGAGGAGTCTTAAAATCGTGCCTAAAAAAGTTGGTGTACACTTCCTTTGAAACTTCCATTTTATTAGTAAAGTTTAATATTTATGATATTTTAAAATATTATGAATTTGATTAAATTGGTGTAGTAAGTATATTTGGATATTGATTTTATATTATTTAGATATGTTTTGAATGATATTGGAGTAAAATTTAAGTTGGAAATAAAATTTTAAAAGAAAAATGGATGTTCGACCGAATATGTGTATAAAAATAAAAGAATGGATTTTGTAAAATTTTGATACTAAAACTAAGGGTAAAATGATCATTTAGAAATAACCAAAATTGATGTTTTGAAAGATTTCGAAAAATTGTTACAAAAATGTGATTAAATATTTACGCAAGTTAAAATTTGGTTTGATTTTAAAATACATGAAATTTTTCCGATAAATTGTACTAAAGGGTGTTTAAATATTATTTGAATGAATTTCTAACGAAAACGAAAAAGATATGAAAAGAAACTGACACGTTCAGTACCTTGATCGAGCGTATATCGGAAGAAGGGCATGAACATTTTGGAAAAGATTTGTTGAGATTGATAAGATTATTAAAATGCAAAATAGAGTTTTATGAAGTCTATATTGATAATTTAAATATATGAAAAAAATTGTGATTGAAATTGTGTTTATTGTTTTCTGAATAATACTTTTATTTAAAGATAAAAGTGGTTAAAAATTTGAAATTTTTTGGTAATTAATAAAATTAAGAAGGGTTTGAGTAAACCTGAACTTTGATAGGTGGAGATTAGAAATTGGCTAGCTAATAGGGTGATATTAGCTTTACTACGTCGTTACACTGACACACAGTTTTCGACGGATGGATTATGAGAGGCATCGGGTGTTCGGTGCTAAAGTCGAAACCGAATGTAATATACGATTGTGATATGCGATCCGACGAGTAACCACCGAGTGATAGATGTCGAGAACGCCGTTGATTCTGACGGGTAACAACCGAGTGGCCGATGCTACGAGACCCGAATTCGGTCCATGGTATCGTGTCAAATTTTACGAAGAGCATTGAAAAATATAAAAGAAAACCATATTAAAACGATTGAAAATTAAAATTATTGTGTTTTATGTATGCATCAATTTGTAATTTGAGTCTTTTGTAATTTATTTGTAAAAGTTTAAAAACTTGTGATATCTTGATTTCCGAATTCAAATTTTGAGAAATGAAAAATATTTGGTGAAAATCGCATAATTATAACATAATAATCATAAACTAAAATAGTATTGCATTAATAATTTCATATAACATAATTCGTGAAAACTTTATAAAAATGCACACTCACTACTTGCTTCCAATAACTGATCCACCACTGCTGATATAGCTCTCGTCCACTCGTCGGTTCACCTACAATTGGTTTCGATCGAGTTTTCATTAAAACACGGCTCTCGCATAACTAAACTTAAACCACACGAGTATTTCTAATCATGACAATTCAAACGATTATCATCACACGATAACAATACGAAGAATTAATATTCGCACGCGGAAACTATCTCGAAACAAATTCATTATCGCAATATAAACTACTCGAAACTCTACGGTTACAAAACCAACAACTATGCCATTTGAGACCAAGGCAACATCCTTGACATCAAATTCTAATGGATTCAATAAAAAGAAGATTCGAAACCAAACGACTAACATAAAGCTTACGTGATTTTAACTAGTTATCGCGAATTATTGTTTTTAGCGTTTCACACGATTCCTTCGTTTCCAATTAAAATTATCATCAATTTCTACTCGTGACTTTACTTAAAACATAGCAAACGAATATTCAAACACTTTAATGCACAAACATGAAAATATGGCAGCAAGCTTAACGAATATCCATTTCCGGTTTCAACTCTGAAATTTTGATAATTTAACGATTTCGCGCGAAACAAAAACTATCCGATTAACTCAAATATATTTCAAACTATCCTAACATCAACTTTAACACTTTAACGGGCTTAATAATGTCTCGAGGCAGCAAGATAACATCATAAACATAATTATATTCGACAACGAAAATCACAAACTAAAAACATTCGCATTCGTGGAAAACTCAACCAAATCGCTCGGAAACAATTTCTTAATATCTGAACGACTATCCGATACTTTAAAACATACCAATACTAACCATTTTCCACGACAACGAACTCGAAACTCAAAACATAACTCAACAGCCCCTAACTTCTCCTATAACAGCCCGTAAACAAAACGCAACGAACACGATCGATGACAATATTGTTCCAAAAACACAAACGAACAATAACGAGAGAACCTCCGCACTAACGAGGTTCTAAATCCTAAAATCCAATCATAACAATATCAATTTAATCCATATCTCAACTCTTATTCATATGCACGCTTTAAAAATTACTCGAAAAACACAATACAATCAAGCTGAAATTATTTCGATGGCATTCAAAACCTCACCTGACAGCATTCAACTCACTCACCAACTCACTTTCTTCTTGCTGCAGGTCACGGGCAGCTGGACATCACCTTCGGCAGCAGCAGCAAGTCACGGGCAGTAACTTCAGTTCATGACAGCAGCTCTCCACGGCAGCTGCGACAACAGCACGGCAGCGACGGCAGCAGCTCCTCACGATGACGACAGCAGCTCACGGTCTTCTTCACGCCAACAGCTCCTCAAGGCCGCAGCAGTAGCTTCACGGCAACAACTGCAGCTTCAAGGCAGTAACTCATGACTTCAGCTCTTCAGTTCACGGTAGCTCTCCTTCTAGCTTGCATACACGGGCTGGAGTTCTCAAATCTGTCCTTGCATGCATCCAGTTTGCTTCAGATCTGAATTTCTCCTTCGGTTTGCTTTATCTCGGTCTGACAACAACTCTCACAACTTCTCTTCTTCTCTCGTTCTCTATCTCTCTTGATCACTCTCTTGGTCTGCACAACTTTTGGTTTCAGCCTGGAAACCGAGTTGACAAGTGAGCTTGGCTCTCGGTTTTTGGTTGAAGAATGGAGGCCGAATGGGATTCGTCTTGAGCTTCACTTACTTCACTTTTTCATCAAGGTTTTACACACACACACACAAATTTTCTCTCCAAAATGTCTCTCGACTTTTTATTGTTTGAAGTCTTTCTCTCTTTTGATTTGCTTTACTCGACCGAGAATGAATCTCCCTCTTTCTCTTGTTTTTGCTTTTTATCCCCAAATGAAAGTGCTCTCCCTCTCACTCTCATTTTAGTTGTTTGATCGAGTCAATAACTATTGCTTTTCTCGGTTTTTGCTTCAAATTACCGAGTACTTGAGTTGCTTTTCTTGTTCTCATCATTTTTTTTTTCATTTAATAGCAATATATATACATATATTATGTTCTCACGCCACTTGTCATTAAGTTATCATACTTGCCACACACTTGTCATCAATCTACCATATTTACTTTACACTTGTCTCAATCCTCTTCATGCATGAAACATGTGTCACGCATGCATTCGTTCTTTCATTCCATGCATTCTCCCATTTTGATTCCGAAATCGAATCCATTTCAGTCCATCCATCCGGGAATCCGTTTACGACTTGATTTCGTCTTCGAAATTTTAAAATTTCGAATCAGTCTCACTAACTCAAATTTATTATACTATTCTAAAATAATTATTCTGAATATTTTCGGACTCGATAATTATATTTTTTCGATCGAACGCGATCCATTGGAAAAATATTTCGCTCTTCGACGAACGAGGTTTTGGGTTTTACAGATCTGGTAAGACCTAACTTGTTCTAACCCATATGGGGATGTTCTACACCTCAAATGATGACTAGGAGTCATAGAAAACCATAGGTTTTGAAACGGATTGATTCCGATAAAAATTACACAAGTTATGAACAAAATAGTACCGTTAGAGAGTTGATAAGTGAAATAACTATGTAAATGTAATTTTTATTGCTTTGAATGAATTTAATTGATCATAATTAGGTAAAAGAAACTTAGATACAAAATAAAAACTATTGTCGCTCGTTCGATGCGAAAAGTGCATCGAAAAGTGCCTAAAACAGGGTGTTTTTGCTAGATTTGACATAGCAAACGATAGAATTTTTTGACGAAACTTTACGGGTGACTTAGTTAGGCGATAAGGAGATGGAAGAAAAAGAAAGGGCCATGAAATGAGCCGGTTCTAAATCTGTTTTTGTTGGTCAAATGGGTTATTAAAAAGTTGATTTTTTGTTTTAAGCCTCCGGAGACAAAACGAATCATACGGGGATGATCCTAGGGTCTGCAAGTAAGAATTTTACAAAGAAATCAGAATTAGAGAGTTTCGGTTGAGTTAAAATCGAGTTAGAAAAGTTATAGTGTAAAGGGTTGTTAATAGAGAAAAGTATATTCGAAATGTTATTTTAAGCCTAGAGCTATGTGATTAAGCAAGTAATGATAAGAAATCGATATGTAGGTGACGCGCAAGCAAGCAAGGCTGAAGAGGTTCGTTGAGGCAGTTGAGCTTGCATGGAGTGAGGTAAGTGTTTTATCACTTGCGCTATTTTCATTCTTTCTTTAAACATATTTGTGTTGTTGTAGAAAAATGATTTCCAAGATTATGAGTTAAAGCTTTGTAAAATGACCTCTACATTGGGTCTAGAAAGGAGAATTTGAAAATGAAAAGTTTTTGAAAAGAAATGAGTTAAGAGTTTTGTAACCATGTGTATACCTTTAGTTTCCATAAGATTTAGCGCTATATGACGAAATAGAAATTTCGCGCGTAGTCGGTTAGATTTATAATTTTGGGCACTATAGGGCGATGAAGAAATTTCGCACGTAGTCGCCAAGGTTTGAATTGTGGGCACTATGGTTGTGATGAAGAAATTTCGCATGTAGTTGCCAGAATTATAGAATTGAGTAATACAATTGCGATGAAGAAATTCCGCATTGTAGTTGTTTAAAACTGAGCTGATTTTACACCACTCGGGCGACGAAGTAAATTCAGCACGTAGTGGTCAAAATACTATAGTAGCTTCACGTCGACGTCAGTTGAAAAAGCGTCACGTGATGGTTTGAGTGCATTAGGTATACACATGGTCTTTTTATAAGAAATGGTTTTGAAAATTTAAAACCTCCAATATTTATATAATTAAAACATTACTATGGAATGTTGTCTTGTATTATTAATGTGTGACGAACTAACCTTTTTCCTTTATTGTGTAGCTTGCTTATTTCATCAAGTGTAATTATTGGTGATTTTGTTGCGGAAAAGTTGACGCCTTACTTATAGGTGGGGAATGAATAAATGAACCCTGTGAATATCCAATACTTTTTGATGTGATTGTATATATTATAATTTAAATGATCGTGTGTTTAACATATGAATATTCAATGGATTGTAAACTCATGTTTTGATACGTGTATATATATTGTTGTTGACTAGAGACACATATCACCTTCTGCACTTAATGAAATTATTTATTGTGATGCATATGAAATGCATATGGAGATTATAATGGCAATGTCAATGCATGATTGTGAAATATAATGTGAATTGTATGTTTGTGAATATGGATAAATGTGAAATTACATGTTTGTGGAATAAAAGTAGTTGGGAGGTGATCAAGGATAGTTTGAAGTGTATTTTATGTAGGTTAAATTTTGGAAATGTTCAAATTACAGCTGTTATGCTGTCAAAAGTTTTATAAAATCTGTTTTAAAGAAATGCGAAAAATTTCCACTAATCCCAATTATTTTTAAAAGTAAAGAAAGTTTTAAGTTAAAATGAGTAAACCGGCTAAGTATTCTAAGGGTTCTTTTCTCGGATTTTCTTAATCCGACGAGTCAGGTTCGGGAAGTCTGTTGAAGTGCTCGACGGGATCCTCCATACAAGAGCTTAGAAAAGGTCTGGTTGAGGTCCTGTCAAGTTGGTATCAGAGTCTGATTTTTTGAAGATTTGAGATTAAGTTTGAAAATAAAAGGTTTGAGCTATTTCATGTATAGAGTTTCAAAGAGAGTTTAGTGCCATTTTTTGCATTAAGTTAAAATTTTTACACATAAAGTTATGCATGAGATAAGTTATGTATTGAATTAGCATGAGAATTACATAAGCTATGTTTGCATAAGATGAGCATGTTGCTACGAGAAATGAGATGTGTATCGCATGAAATTATAGAATTAATTCATGCTAAGTTATCATTCTAATACTTGTATTCTTTTGATTATCGTGCCTATATAGTTATGTAGCGTAAGGACCTTCCAAGGACGAGGAAGGCAGCCGCAGAGGCAACCCCATCACAGGAGGAGCATGTTGACGAGTCAGTCAATCTACTGGTGAGCTCATCCCATCCTGAGCCATCTAGATCAGAGCCTGCACCAAGACCCGCTCTGGGACATATGGAGCAGATGGCTCAAATGTTAGCGACGGCACTCCAGCAGCCGCAGGAAACAAGCATATCTATAGAGCATGTCTGCAAGTTAGGCACCAAGCCATATGACGGTACTAGTGAGCCCGAGAGAGCATTATCATGGCTAGTTACCAATGAGGAGATATTCCGCGTCATGGGTTGCAGTGAGGACCAAATGGTGACATTTTCAGCGTTTCTCCTCAAGGACTGAGCGAAGGATTAGTGGAAAGCCCACCAAAGAGTGCATCCAACTGGAGTATCCTAGGTAGATTTCAAAAAGGAATTCACCAAAAAATTCTTTCCCAAGAACTATAAGGATGCGAAGATAGAAGAGTTTTTCAAGTTAGAGTAGGAGGCTTCTAAAGTGACAGAGTAGGAAAAGAAGTTCTCCGAGCTAGTTCGTCTAGTTCTTTTCATTGTTGAGAATTAAGAACAGAAGATAAATAGGTTCACGGCAGGGCTAAGTCCGAGGATCAAGGCATATGTGACCTCAGCGGTACACACTCAGTATGGACAGTTAGTGGAGGCTGCAGTCAGAGTTAAAAGAAGTGTGGAACCCGCTCCTCAGCCAAAGAAATTCAAGCAAAAGCGTAGCTAGACAGGTAGCCAGCAAGGGGGATCCAGTAAAGTGACTAAAAGCAATCAGAAGTCCTCATGGTCTAAGAGTCGGCGACAGAGTCAGAGTCAAAGGCCTCAGACTAGTCAGAGTTCAGTTCAATCTTCTGAGGGATCTAGGAGAGGTCAGAGTTGGAAGAGCAGACCCAGTTGTGGAAAATGTGGTCGATCACACCCCGGCGAGTGCCTTCAGGGCAAGACCAGATGTTTTAGGTACGGACAGGAGGGTCACTTCATGAGGGACTATCCCAGCGGAGTCGCATCGAGCCTAGTTGAGGCCAGATCCACAGCACAGGGACAGACTAACGGGGGTCATGGACCAGAGAGAGGAGGCCCCAGACCAAAGAAGCCACAGGCCTAGAGCAGCCCAGTGGTGGTCCCAGCAGGAGCCTACCACCTTGAGCACAGCCTAGTAGACCTCGTAGTCAGACCGCCAGAGTTTACATCGTGACCCAGTAACAGACTGATACAGCACCAGATATGGTTACAGGTACCCTTACTTTATTTGACTCAGATGCACATGTATTGGTGGACCCAGGGGCCACCCATTCTTTTGTTTCTAGAGATTTTATTGGTCGAGCTAGGGTAGAGCTGAGACCGAGTAAGTGTAGTGTGGTAGTTTCACTTCCCACTGGAGATTCACTTATTGTAGATAGAGTCTATATGGGAAGTAGAGTAAAAATAGCAGGTCATGATTTTGAGGTTGACTTGATGATATCGATATTCATGATTTTGATGTCATATTAGGTATGGACCGATTGTCGACACATCATGCCACCGTTGATTGCTACAGAAAAGAAGTTAAGTTCTGTCGACCTGGGGAGCCTGAGGTGATATTTTGTGGAGTAAGGAAGGTACTCCCAGCTAGTCTGATAAGTACCCTAAGGGCAAATAAGATGCTTAGAAAAGCATGTCAGGGGTACTTGGCCTATATCATAGAGCCGGGTGAATACAAGTTACAACTAGCTGACCTGCCAGTGGTTTGTGAGTTCCCCGATGTATTTCCCGAAGATCTTCCAGGATTGCCACCGGATAGAGAGATAGAGTTCCAGATTGAGCTGGCACCGGGTACAGAGCCTATCTCCATAGTGCCTTATCGAATAGCCCCGACGAAGTTAAAAGAATTGAAAGTTCAGATGGAAGAACTATTGAGTAAGGGGTTTGTGAAATCCAGCACATCACCGTGGGGAGCTCCGGTATTGTTTGTAAAGAAAAAGGATGGGAGCCTACGACTATGTATTGACTACAGGCAGCTAAATAGGGTGACGATCAGAAATCAGTACCCACTGCCGCGGATAGATGATCCGTTTGATTAGCTACAAGGGGCTGAAGTGTTCTCGAAGATTGACTTGAGATCAGCAAGTGCCAGTTCTGGCTAGATCACATGGCATTTCTAGGACACGTAGTATCAACAGATGGGATATCTATAGATCCTCAAAAGATAGAAGCCGTAGTAAACTGGAAGCCACCCACTAATGTAGTCGAAGTGAGGAGTTTCCCGGGTTTAGCTGGGTATTACAGGAAGTTCATGGAAGGGTTTTCGAAGATTGCTACTCCGTTGACTAGATTGACAAGGAAAGAAGAAAAGTTTGTCTGGTTAGACGCGTGCCAGAGTAGCTTTGATGAATTGAATGAGAGACTGACTTCGACTCCAGTACTTACACTACCATCAGGGAATGATGGGTTTACGGTGTACTGTGATGCCTGTAGGCAGGATTTGGGTTATGTGTTGATGCAACATGACCGAGTGATAGCATATGCTTTGAGGCAACTGAAAAACATGAGATAAACTATCCAACCCATGATCTAGAGTTAGCCGCAGTAGTGTTTGCTTTACGAATATGGAGACACTACTTATATGGAGTACCCTGCAGAATCTTCACTAATCACAAGAGCTTGCAGTACTTGTTTTCCCAAAAAGAGTTAAACATGAGGTAGCGAAGATGGGTAGAACTCATAAAAGACTATGATTATACCATTGAATATCACCCGAGTAAAGCTAATGTGGTAGCAGATGCGTTAAGTAAGAAGCCTACCGGTTCCTTATCCCAGTTGAGAGCCGAGTACTTGCCCATGTTAGTAGAGTTGAGATCTATGGGCGTCAGATTAGAGGTAGCGAATTCAAGCTCTTTATTGGCAGCATTTTATGTCCGTTCGGTATTGGTGGATTTAAAGAGTTGCAAGCTCAAGATCCCTACTTGATAAAGCTTAGAAGCGAGTTAGAAGCTGGTCAGCAAAGCAGCTTCACATTGAGAGATTATGGGGCACTAATTCTGAGGCAATGATTATGTGTGCCAGAGGTAGCAAGATTGAAGAAAGAAATCATGGATGAAGCTCATTCATCCGCCTATGCCATGCATCCAGGGAGTACCAAAATGTATCGGACTCTGAAAGACCACTACTGGTGGAGAGGAATGAAGAAAGAGATAGTAGAGTTCATATCAAAGTGTTTAACCTGCCAGCAGATTAAAGCAAAGCACTAGAAACCTGCAGGTTTATTGCAGCCTTTGTCAATTCCATAATGGAAATGGGAAAGGATTATGATGGACTTCGTGATTGGACTGCCACAGACTCAAAGCAGACATGATGCCATATGGGTGATAGTTGACAGATTGACAAAGTCCGTTCACTTTCTAGCCATCAAGAACACTTATTCCCTGGAAAGATTAGCACAGTTATATGTGGATGAGATAGTGAGATTGCATGGCATACCAGTGTCCATTGTATCAGATAGGGATCCTCGATTCACTTTGAGGTTTTGGCCGAAACTCCAAGAAGCCATGGGCACCAGATTAAATTTCAGTACGACCTTTCACCCGCAGACAGATGGTTAATCGAAGAGAACCATCCAGACTCTTGAAGATATGTTGAGGGCTTGTGTAATGGAATTTAAAGGAAGTTGGGATAATCACTTACCCTTGATAGAATTTGCCTATAATAATAGCTACCAGTCTAGTTTCGGCATGGCAACGTACGAGGCTTTGTATGGTAGAAAATATAGAACCCCAGTTTGTTGGGACGAAGTAGGTGAAAGAAAATTGATTGGCCTAGAGATTGTCCAAGTTACAGTCTAGAAAATTAATGTGATAAAGGAGCGGCTGAAGATAGCTAGAGATCGACAGAAAAGCTATGCGAACAATAGAAGAAGAAACTTAGAATTCGAAGTGGGTGATAGAGTATTCCTATGCATCTCACCCTGGAAGGGCATTGTGAGGTTCGAAAAACGTGGAAAGTTAAGTCCTCAATATATAAGGCCATATGAGATTGTTGCAAGAGTGGGTGAAGTAGCCTATCGACTGAAGTTACCACCAAAGCTTGCTAACATTTATGATGTATTTCACATCTTTATGCTTCGCAAGTATGTAGCTGATCCATCACATGTTCTGAAAAAGCAATCGGTGCAAGTAAAGGAGAACTTAACCTACGAAGAGTAGCCAATGGAGATCTTAGATTGTAGGGATCAAGTATTACGTAGCAAGGTAATTCCACTAGTGAAGGTGTTATGGCGAAATCACGGATCAAAAGAGGCTACGTGGGAGCCTGAGGAATAGATGCGGAGACAGTACCCTCATCTTTTTAATTCAAGTATGTTATTTAAATTTCGATGACGAAATTTATTTTAAGGAGGGAAGGAATTGTAAGCCTTCACCCAGATTTATTATTTTACAGTATTAGAAATCTTCGAATTGAGTTACGGTCGAATCATAGGCCTCCGGCAGTATTATTTAAGGTTGATTATATTTTCGTATTGCAAGTCGGATGTCATTTGGCTGACCCCGGTACAAATACAAAGTGAATAGGAAATTCAAACCAAATCAATTTATGGTTTTGGTGTGAGTATTACATGGAATGAACTTGAATAAACAAAAGAAAAATCATAATCAATGTCATTAGATTTGCACCAATGAATGAATGACAAATTAAAAGTTAAATATGAAATTTTAGAAATTAGTTGTCATGCACTAATTATTAAATGATTAGTGTTTTTCCATAAGTTACAAAAGTGTCATTTTTGATAAAATTCCATGAGATGATTTATTAAGGTTATTATATGATAAAATGAAGGGCATTTTAGTCTCACTAAAGTTAACAATATATATATATAAAGGGAGATGATGAGATGATCAATTAAAGAAAACAAAAAGTGATCGACAAAAGTGGAAGTAAAGCAAAAAGGGAACGACAAAATAGAAGCAAAAAGAAATAGTGGTGTCGGTTAACATTGGAGAAAGTCACGGCAGCCTAGGTGCATCCCTTCCGAGTATTTTCCATCCATTTTCAAGGCCAAACCAAGATGGATTTAAGTTATGGAGGTTCTCTAGTATTGATTCAAGCAAATCAAACCTATAAATCAAGTAAGTTTTATGATCTTTACATGGAAAATTATGTATGTGGATTTATATGTTTGGATGATGAATTTATGGAGTTAGTTTGTTTGTTTTAGAGTAGGTTTCATCATCTAATTGTGTTGGCAAACAAGAACTTGAAAGATTAAGCAAGAAACCAAGGTAATAAGCTAGGGTTTATGTGATTTTAAGAATCAAATGGATGTGAGCTACTATGCATGAAAAATCTACACTTTTATGTGTATTTGATAGTAGAAATTGAAACAGTAGTGTTGTGTTGTGTCAGAAGGGTCATGGTCAATGAAGGGGTATGTAACCCCATGGTGTTTTGACCCCTTTAAGTTTAAAATCATGTACAAATATGATTAGAAAAGCTCATAGTAGAGTTAGATTTGGAAAAAATAGAAACTAGAAATGTGAAGGGCAATTCGGCTAAGGTGAAGGGCAGTAACTATGCATGTATTTTGTTGATGTTTGTAACATAATTGGGGTCCTAAAAGCATATATAAATGAGTAGGAATCAAGAAAATTGACATGGATCCATATAGGTACAAGAATAACCTACAATCTAGTAGAGAGTAAAATAGTGCATAGAAACAAATTGTCAATCTCGAGCTCAAAAAGGGGTCTGGTAAGACCTGACGTGTTTTAACCCATATGGGGATGTTCTACACCTCAAATGATGCCTAAGAGTCATAGAAAACTATAGGTTTTGAAACGGATTGATTCCGATAAAAATTGCACAAGTTATGACCAAAATAGTGCCGTTAGAGAGTCGAAGTAAAATAACTATGTAAATGCAATTTTTATTGCTTCGAATGAATTTAATTGATCATAATTAGGTAAAAAAAAATAGATACAAAAGAAAAACCATCATCGCTCGTTCGATGCAAATAGTGCACCGAAAAGTGCCAAAAACAAGGCTTTTTTCCTAGATTTGACATAGCAAGCGATAGAATTTTTCGACAAAACTTTACAGGTGACTTAGTTAGGCGATAAAGAGATGGAAGAAAAAGAAATGGACATGAAACGAGTGCCAGTTCTAAATCTGTTTTTGTTGGTCAAATGGGTTATTAAAAAGTTTACTTTTTGTTTTAAGCCTCTGAAGACTAAACGAATCATACGGGGATGATTCTAGGGGTCTAAAAGTAAGAATTTTACAAAGAAATCGGAATTAGAAAGTCTCGGTTAAATTAAAATCGAGTTAGAAAAGTTATAGTGTAAAAAGTTGTTAATAGAGAAAAGTATATTGGAAATGTTATTTTAAGCCTAGAGCTATGTGATTAAGCAAGTAATGATAAGAAATCGATATGTAGGTGACGCGCAAGCAAGCGAGGCAGGAGAGGTTCGTTGAGGCAATTGAGCTTGCGTGGAGCGAGGTAAGTGTTTTATCACTTGCGCTATTTCCATTCTTTCTTTAAACATATTTGTGTTATTGTAGAAAAATGATTTCGAAGATTATGAGTTAAAACTTTGTAAAATGACCTTTACATTGGGTCTAGAAAGGAGAATTTGAAAATGAAAAGTTTTCGAAAAGAAATGAGTTAAAAGTTTTGTAACCATGTGTATACATTTAGTTTTCATAAGATTTAGCATTACGTGACGAGGTAGAAATTCCGCGCGTAGTCGGTTAGATTTATAATTTTGGACACTATGGGGCGATGAATAAATTCCGCACGTAGTCGCTAAGGTTTGAATTGTGGGCACTATGGTTGCGATGAAGAAATTCCGCATGTAGTTACCAGAATTATAGAATTGAGTAATACAATTGCGATGAAGAAATTCCGCATTGTAGTTGTTTAAAACTGAGTTGATTTTACACCACTCGGGCGACGAAGTAAATTCCTCACGTAGTGGTCAAGATACTATAGTAGCTTCACGTCGACGTCAGTCGAAAAAGCGTCACGTGATGGTTTGAGTGCGTTAGGTATACACAAAATCTTTTTATAAGAAATGGTTTTGAAAATTTAAAACCTCCAATATTTATACAAGTAAAACATTACTATGGAATGTTGTCTTGTATTATTAATATGTGACGAACTAACCTTTTTCCTTTATTGTGTAGCTTGCTTATTTCATCAGGTGTAATTATTGATGATTTTGTTGCGAAAAAGTTGACGCCTTACTTATAGGTGAGGGATGAATAAACGAACCCTGTGAATATCCAATACTTTTTGATGTGATTGTATATATTATAATTTAAATGATCGTGTGTTTAACATATGAATATTCAACGGATTGTAAACTCATGTTTTGATATGTGTATATAAATTGTTGTTGACTACAGACACAGATCACCTTCTACACTTGATGAAATTATTTATTGTGATGCATATGAAATGCATATAGAGATTATAATGGCAATGTCAATGCATGATTGTGAAACATAATGTGAATTGTATGTTTGTGAATATGGATACATGTGAAATTACATGTTTGTGGAATAAAAGTAGTTGGGAGGTGATCATGGATAGTTCGAAGTGTATTTTATGCAGGTTAAATTTTGGAAATGTTCAAATTACAGCCGTTATGCTGTCAAAATTTTTATAAAATCTGTTTTAAAAAAATGCGAAAAATTTCCACCAATCCCAATTATTTTCAAAAGTAAAGAACGTTTTAAGTTAAAACGAGTAAACCGGCTAAGTATTCTAAGGGTTCGCTTCTTGGATTTCCTTAATCCGACGAGTAAGGTTCGGGAAGTCCGTTGAAGTGCCCGACGGGATCCTCCAGACAATAGCATAGGAAATGTCTGGTTTGGGTTCTGTCAACTGGTGCTGACCGCAATTGTTTGCAGGACAACAAACAGATCACTAATCAGGCTACCAAGTCTATTCGCGAGTAGATTGACAATCAGCGGGGGGGCTTGGGATACGAACGAAATGGAAAGTTAGTCTAACGAACAGATCTGTTGTCAGGAAGGCGATCAGAAAGAAGGACAGATTGCTGAACCTTTGGACCATTGGGCCTGTACTGTAGATCTTCCCTGGCCCAATCGACTTGATCGCTAAATTAACCATAACATTACAAAAGTTAAAAGATGACCGTTAAAAGTGATTTTTATATATTTATCAGTTAATAAATTTTAGTGTGTTTTATTATGAATATTTGGAAATGGTGAAATTGGAGTTTATAAAGTCACACTTGAAAAATGACTTTCATGCAGTTCATAGGTGTGTTTACTAGTAAATTGATATCTTTATGAATAATTATAAAAATTTGAGAACTGTAAAATCTTTCTTTACAATCTTGTATTTTGGAAAATGGTGAATTTAAATTTAAGTGTACATCTATTAAGTAGAAATATTTAGTGTGTTGGATTTTCCATACGTAGGTTAAAAAAATTGAGCACTGTAGATAGAGATAGACGAGAAGATAGTTGTCACACTTCCTGCGAGTCATAATCCCTTCACATTTGATAGCTTCATTTTTTGTATATTCATGGGCTCATGTATGTTTTGTATGTTTTGTACATATGTATAACGAAATTGTAATCTGTAATGCTCACTACAGTGCATGTGATGAAATTCTGTTTTTTAAATTAATTTTTGTGGTTTGAAATGCGTTTTGAGAATCATTATAATGCTGCTTTTGATTAATTGATAAATTTTAGTGATAATATTATTTTAAAAAATATTTGTGTGTTGAAGTGATTTTGGAGTTAGACGAAGGGTCTGAAATTGTTATGGGTATTTTTGGGTCACCCTTGAAAGACTAATAAAAGATCAAGTTTCTCATAGAAGGCCCAAAATAGCATATAGCCCAAGGCCGTCTAAGAGGAAAGGACCACTTATTTTGGCTAAGGTACAGCTCGCTGAGGATTCAATGTATCAATTAGTGGTTTATCCAATATCCAGCTTGCAGCGATACCCGGTCCACCAGACAACATATTGGAAAGCCCACTCAGAGGATAAACATATAGTTCGTCAAAGGAACCAGCCCAGTACACGCATAAATCATAGCTTGCCAACTCTACAAACAAACAAAATACAGGAGAACCCAGCTCGTCATCAGTAACGTGGCAGACTAAGTACACTGTTCATCCATCACACCGCTCATCAGACAAAAAGTCGCCAGGTCGTAGAGCCACGATGCAGGACCAGTATACAGAGACAGAATCATGGATTCCAGCTCGCTCAGACGAACTATTGACTAATCCAGCTCGCCCGGAGCAGATAAGATATTGTCAGAATAAAAGTCAGCAAATCACGTTTCCGCGCCGTTCTATGCCGTCCACACCATTTCCGTCAACACTTACAGCCTGTATTACGGTCATCTTACCCAATTCGAGTTGATTAACTGCCTAATGCAGACTTTAACCCACTTGGTCTGACACATGTCAGGCACATTAAAGACACGTATTAAATGTAAATCATCATTACAAAGTAAATAATTGCACATTACTGTAGCATCTCTCCACCCTATAAATATGAGAGGATTCTCATTGTATAGAGAACACAATATCTTCTGAAGAGTGCACTTACTCTGCAGACATAGTAACATCACAGTAGACGTAGGCAAAAAATACTTTGGGCCGAACCACTCTAAAAACCCCTTGTCTAGTGTTCTTCCTCTCTCTCTCTCTATTGCTTCCTTTATGTCTATTACACCATTCTCAACATAAACTGTAGTTTGGGTCGAAAGAATCTCGTCAGCTAATTCCTAACGTCGACAGAAATTAAATTGAAAAAGTGAAAGAAAATTTTAGAAGTATCATTGTTTTCTTTGCAGGTTTTTAAATTTTGTGTTTTCAGAAAAACAGAGAAAACTCTGTCGAATTTTCCGTAAAATAAAATGATGAATTAAAATAAAATAAACATTTTAAAAGAATTTTAATAAATAAATAAATCGATTCAGGAAGCATCTTTTGACTCGGTTTGTATTTAATTAGAATCGGGTGAAGGGTGTTACATTACAATTTCAACTTTTGATATAATAGTAATTTAATTTAAGACCATTTGATTTATTTTTATTTGAATATATAAATTTAATTGACTCTACTATAATAATTAATCTTATTTTAATTATGAATAAAAATATTGTATATATAAGTGTTTTAATATTTGTTAAATAAGTTATTGCAATTGTTTGTATTATATTAAAAAAAGTTACATAACAACTAATAGTAAAAGGATATAAGTGTCAAATTACTAGTAATAAGATAATTTTAACTTTAAAAAATAAATAAGATTATGTTTATCAAATTTCATATTTTAGTCACTATTCGATTTTTAATAGCACTATTCAGTTTTTAGACAAAAAAATAAACAATCCCTTACTTTGGTTAACTTTGTTTCAATGGTGAAATGTGTTAATTTGGAGGATTTGGTGTGGAACCTGGAGATATAAAAGGGAAGTTTATTATTAGTTTATTTTCTTAAAATGACAGCAAAAATGCAATATCAATGTTACAATATCCAAGTATTTTACCACAATAGGCAAATTACAATGAAAACATAACCATATATATTGTTAAGATATTTTCCATAATTGCAAACCACTATTAATCACATCACCAAATATGTAATTATTGAGGTGGTTTACCGTAAGATGCAATCTACAAATAGATATATAACCATATATGTAATTATACAGATATTTTTCTATAACAAGGAAGCCACAAATTAAAACATAACCATATATGTTGTTATTTAATTAATATGTAAATCTATAATTAGTAGCCACAACCCACACAAAGATAAAGATGGTAACATGTATAATAACAAAGATAATGTTTTGACAAAGAATAACATCATTCACACCTACCTTGCGGGTTCGAGTCATGTTCCACTACCAAAATCGTGAATGAATTATGATATTTTTTTTTTAAAAAAAAAAAAAAGGAAAAAGAAAATTGGGTGTTATGCTTTGGATGGAAATCATATAATGATCTATCTATAATTATCCTATTACATATCAAAAAATAAAAATAAAAATAAATCTTATCACATTAGTTCAAAAATAAAATAAAATAATCTTATCACAAGTTTAAAAAGAAATTCTATAATTAACAAGTTAATATTTCTAAACAGGAAAAGGAAAAATTCTCTAGTAATCATTCATTTTTGTCAAAGGAAATAGATTTTTTTTTTTTTAAGCTAACACCAAATTGGGTCAGAGATTTACTAAGATCTACTAAGATTAAATACTATTTACGGGATCTGGATATTTGCCATGACCTATTGAGATTATAAATTATTTGCAAGATTTGGTTATCAACTCTCATAGATGAGAGAAAACTATTCAACATTGAAGGATAAAAACTACCCACACAAATTGTAGTATGCATTCGGTGGGAATTGAACTCATAATCTCTTGGAGGATAGGAGATACACAATCACATGTGCTAAAAGGTAGTGATAGAAATAAACAAGATTTAGATATTATATTTACAAATCTCTCATTCGTGTAATGAAACTAATAAAAGATTTAATTAGTAAGAATTATGTAAGTATGGATTTCAAAATTTTGTTGCGATATGAATAGGAGTGGCAAATCTCGATTTGGTTTGGTTTTGACCAACATAGAACTAAACCAAGCAGTGTTCAATTTCAAAAAATTTAAATTAAAGTGGATAACTGAACCAAACTAAATTGAAACAATTAATTTGATTGATCAATTCAATTCGGTTTAGTCATTAATGAGATCTTAGAAAGAAGAGTTCATATAATAATTATGCAAATTACTTAGATGATAATTCTCTAGTCAAGATTGATCGATTTTCACTAATGCAAATTGATTTGCACAAATGGAAATTGATTGATCTTGAAAAATAATTTCACAATCAATCATAAAGAATAAACGACCATACCTTTCATCACAAAACGTACACAAAATCCATCCATTTGAATGGTGTCAATGAAGTCTGATGACATAGCCCTAAAATCATAGAAGGTTAATCGCTAGTTGGCAACAAATGAAAATGAAGAAGGACGAAGTGTTTTAAAGAATTTCCAGTGGAAAAAATAATGATAAAAAATAGGTGATTTATAGTTGCATGTGGCTAAAGTTTGAGTATTGAGTGAGAGATATGATGGAGAAAACCATTAGAAAGAAGAGAGAAAAGAGGGAAAGAGAAAGTGAGGAACATAAAAACGATGATAAGGTTTGAAGATTACGTTATATATATATGTTGTTCTCGTCTCTCTTTTTCACTATATATCTGTATATAGCTATATATATACATGTATGTGTGTGCATGTATATATATATATGTAAAGTTATATATCGTTCTTATGTTTCTCTTTTTCACTATACATCTATATATAATAGATATATATATGTATACGTGTGCGTGTGCATATATATAAGGTTCTAAATATAAATAGATATATATATGTATTTGTGTGCGTCTATATATATATATATAAAGTTATATATCGTTCTTATCTTTCTCTTTTTCACTTATACATATTGACAAGATCTGCCCTAGATTCCTGCTATGAATCCGACGGCTCTACCGGGCACCCCATGAGACCCTTCTGGAGCCCATCTACTAAGGTCTTAAAAGGACATCATGGAGCTAACCTTTAACTGCTAACTATCCCTGCTCATAAGCCTAAAATGTTTTCGATTTTAAAACCTAAATTTACAAATTTTCTGAAAATATGCAAATATCCTTAAAAATGTTGTTGCATAGGTTTATAAATCTGAAATTTATAGAAATTTAATGGTAAAAACTATTATTACTAACTTTATACAAAAGAAATATACTGCGTCAATGGTCAGAACTCACATAGTCTGCACGGCGCACACGGGTACCTGAATCTCCTGAACTTGCACCTGGGGAGGATTTTATAAAACAATAGAAAAGAAAGTTGAGTATAAACTCAGTTAACAATTTAATACACTATAGAAAATAGTTTTATACTTTTCTAAAATTACTTTCCCAACACTCTTTCAAAAACTATTTTTCAAGCTCGTTCTAAATCTTTTCATTTTTCTTCTTTAACTTTCTCATCTTCTCGCCTTAATGGTAACCCAAGAAAACTACTTCTGTCGTGGTAGCATAGAATCTCTTACTAACCACTAGGAATGAGGGAATTTACCATGTGTAGTCGCCGATGGGTAAACTCTAGACGTGCGTTACCCTCTCGCAACCGGTCTAAACTACACTACCCTTATACGTGCAGAGGTTGACTCAACTGACTATTTCTCCCAGAAGTCAACTAGACTCCACTATCAATTAGTGACCCTCTCACATCTACCATACATGCATAGGATATTCAACTGGAGCTAGGGTAAATCATAGGCGTAATAAAATACTTTTTATAAAACCTAAAACTTTCTTTTTTCTTTTATCTCAAAAAGTATTCTCTAGCATGTATTTTACTGGCATGTAAATAAATATAAATAATTTGTTTTACTTCTAAAGTATATAACATTTATATATATATATATATATATATATACTTTCATAACTCACATGCATTGTATAAAATAAAGACATGCTAAAATAATTAATTTACTTTAATTAGGCTTGAGTTTGAGATATTTGAGATATTATCTCAGACGCCTATATACCCATTCCATCATTGGGATCAAAGTCTTCGTAATTCCACAACTTTTATTTTATTTTTGTAGCTATACATGCACTTTATAACAATAAGTACAAGCTAATCAACTTGCTCAAATAGTTATTAGATCGTCATAATATAATATTACAATTAGAGCAAATTACAATTTAGCTACCCAGTTAAAACGTTTTCACAGGTGGAGCAATTGTTTTTGACAGGACCCGAGCCAGACCTTCTCTAAGCTTTTGTCTGGAGGATCCTGCGGGGCACTTCAACGGACTCCCCGAACCCGACTTATCGGATTGGAGAAATCCGGGAAGCGAACCCCTTTACTTGTCTTAACCGGTTTACTCGTTTTAGGCTTAAAAATTTTATTTTCTTTTAATATAGTTGAAACGGTGTGAATTTTTCGCGTTTGATTGAAAACTAATTTTATAAAAATCGGACAGCATAACGACTGTAAATTTAACATTTCCAAAATCAACCTGCATAAGAAATACACTTCGAACTATTTTGATCACCGTCCAACTTCTTTCAATCTCAAACATGCATTTTTCATTCATTTCACAAACATGCAATTCTTTTACAAGCATAATTCTCATATGTAATTAACATATAACAACTCATACTTATATGAAATATGTGTCTTGTGCAATATGTGCATATCAAGTGTAATGGTTCATTTATACATACATATCAAAATATGATTCATAATCCGTCAAGTATCTCATGTCAACACATAATTATTTGATTCAATATATACACATGTACACAATGTCAAAATACATTAACATCCATATATTTCGTCTCATAATTTTCCCCACCTAAAGTGAATCAAAATAATGTCTTTGATGCAAGAGCGTCCGTACCAACGTCTACTAAAGTATACAAGCTACACAAAACAAAAGAGGTTAGGCAATACATAAATAAAGGTATAACTTCACATAGACATTACTTAGAAAATAATCAATTATTATTTTCTTTTTTTTTTTTCTTTTGAAAACCATTTCTCATAAGACAACCATGTGCAAAGCCACTACGCACGGAATTTGCTACATCGCGACGTAGGCGAAATTTCTCAACTCTAGGTAACCACAACGCGGAATTTTGTACATCGCCGTTGTAGTGCCAATAGCTTATACTTTACGCAACTACATGCGGAATCTTCTACATCGCATATTGTAGTGCAATTTACTCATCACTTGCAATTAGATACGGAATTTTCTACATCGTTTCACATTGCTATTAACCTTGACAACTACGAGCGGAATTTTCTACATCGCCATGTAGTGCCAAGATGCTAATATCACAACATGCACATGGGTCTTAATTCAACTTTACTTTGCTTTACTATTAATCCTTTTTGCAACTTACTCTCGCCTTCGAATCTCATTTATAGATTCTAGGCATAACTCATTACTCAACATAAAACCTATGATTTTGGAAAACCATTTTGCAAAACTCTTTGAAACAATAAATTTTATCATTGTCATAAAAATGGAAATCAACTAGATGTAAGTGAAGTGAAGGACACTTACCTTGATCCCAACGCTCTCAATGCCTCAAAGAGCCTCTCGCGTCTCGTCCGCGTGCTCGTCACCTACACATCATAGTCTTGTTATAACTTACTCACTTTCTTAGCTAAAACTAATAAAAATAGAGTTTTCAATACATTGAAAACTCACTATACCACACTTTCCCAACTCGATTTTTGACTCGACCGAGGCTCTCAAAATTTGGTTTCTTTGTAAAAGTCTTACTTCTAGACCCCTAGGATCATCCCCCTATGTTCCGTTTGGTCTCCGGAAGCTTAAAACAAAAAGTCAACTTTTTAACTATACGGTTGACCACGAAAAACAGAATTGAAACCAGCCATGGTTTCACCTCCGTTCCTTTTTCTAGCGTCTCCTTATCACATAACTAAGTCGCCCATAAAGTTTCGTCGAGAAACTCCATCGTTTGCTATGTCAATCTAGGCAAAACGCCCCATTTTGGGTACTTTTCAAAGCGAGTTTTTACATCGGACAAGCGACGATGGTTTTTCTTTTGTATCTAAGGTTCTTTTACCTAATTATGACCGAATACATCTATTTTGGGCATCAACGAATGCATTTGCATCGCTATTACACATCTCGGTTTCCTACGCCCACTATTTTGGCTATAACTTCGTCAATTTTTATCGGATCAATCCCATTCCAATTTCTATGGTTTTATATCATTCCTAGGCATCATTTGAGGTGTAGAACACCCCCATACATGTCAGATTTGGTCAGGTTTTCTCTAGCTCATGGTTTGAGCTCGGGATTCCACTTTTACTCTATGACACTTTCTACGCGCACTATTTTGGCCATAACTTCGCCAATTTTTATCGGAATGATTCCGTTCCAATTCCTATGGTTTTCTATGTTCCCGAGGCATGTTTTGAGGTGTAGAACAACCCCAAATAAGCCAAAACAAGTCAGGTCTCTACTGACTCTTCATTAAGCTCGGGATTTCTAATATGCTCAAAACCACTTCCATTGAACTTCTATCTTTTCTACTTATCTTTCTAATCTTATTTATGGTAAAATTTGGGTTCAAAACCATCTAATCTCAGAGGTTTTCCACTGATCTTCACAGCCATAACACACCCACACACTCATTCTAGAGTAAAACTTTCAAGTTTTTACAAAACTATCTCTCATAAGTTTTTCATCAAACACTTAATCTACAACTACTTTTGCTTTTCCAACAATTTAAATCACAAGTTAGGGTTTCTCCCATAACTCTAACCTACCATTTTACATCATTCAAGTTCCCTTTTTTAACAACTTATAACTATAACATTGATTTACATCAAAATCTCACCAATAACACATCAAGTAAACAAACTAATCCATCATTATATCATACAAACCCAACATCATGCTTTTACACATTTCCACCATATTAAAGTCTATGGAGAAGATGATATCTTACCTTATCTATGCTTAGGGTTTGATATTTTGGCTTGGGATCAACTAGAACAATTGCTTGGAAGCTTGAAAATTGGTTGAAAATATCACTTGTTCTTCTCCCCCTCTAATTTCCTTCCATCTCATGCTCTCCCTCTCAACTTTCTCTTCTATTTTTGTTTCTCACGCCTACTTCTTCATTTTCAATGAAAAAGTGACTAAGTGGTGTATTTTATGGCCACCTTTTTGCTAAATGACCACCATATCCTCTATTGACTTGTTGGATTTACAAAATTGCCCTTAGTTATGTTATTTACTAATAAAAATCGATGATCATTTGTCTCATTTTTTTTTTTTTCATATAATTGAATTATTAACTTACTAAACTAAAGTTTTACAATCTTGCCATCCATTTATATTATATATATATTTTTATTCACTAAATGACCATTTTGTCCTTTTTATTCGATAACTTAGTTTCTAAGGCTAGGAAACATAAAATCGAATATAGGGGTTTACAATTTCTCCCCTCCTTATAGAAATTTCGTCCTCGAAATTTTAAACTACTAACCCGATTCGAATAGGCGCGGATATTGGGTGCGTATTTTCTCTTCAGGCTCCCATGTAGCCTCTTCTGATCCGTGGTTTCTCCATAACACTTTTACTAGCGGAATCACCTTATGGCGCAAAACTTGATCTCTACGATCTAAAATCTCCACCGGTTGCTCTTCGTAGGTCAAGTTATCTTTTAACTGCACTGGTTGCTCTCCTAAAACGTGTGATGGATCAGCTATATACTTGCGAAGCATGGAGACATGGAATACGTCATGAATATTTGCTAACTCTGGTGGCAGTTTCAAACGGTAAGCTACTTCGCCCACTCTTGCTACTATCTCGTATGGCCCTATGTATCGAGGGCTCAACTTTCCACGTTTCCCAAACCTCAGAACACCCTTCCAAGGTGAGATTCGCAGGAACACTCTGTCACCCACTTCGAACTCTAGATCTCTTCTACGATTATCCGCGTAGCTTTTCTGTCGGTCTCTAGCTACCTTCAACCGTTCTTTTATTACGTTGATCTTCTCAGTGGTAACTTGGACAATCTCTGGGCCAATTAACTTTCTTTCACCTACTTCATCCCAACAGACTGGGGTTTTACACTTTCTGCCATACAACGCCTCGTATGGGGCCATACCAATGCTGGACTGATAACTGTTGTTGTAGGCGAACTCTATTAACGGTAGGTGACTATCCCAACTTCCTTTGAACTCCATCACACAGGCTCTTAACATATCTTCAAGAGTCTGGATGGTTCTCTCTGATTGGCCATCTGTTTGTGGGTGAAATGCCGTACTGAAATGCAGTCTGGTACCCATAGCTTCTTATAGCTTCGGCCAGAATCTAGAAGTGAACCGCGGATCTCGGTCAGACACAATAGATACTGGTGCGCCATGCAACCTCACTATCTCATCCACATATAGTTGAGCTAACTTCTCCAGGGAATAGGTATTCTTGATGGCTAGGAAGTGAGCAGACTTTGTCAATCTGTCGACTACCACCCAAATGGCATCATATCCACTCGATGTCCGTGGAAGTCCTACTACAAAATCCATGGTAATCCGCTCCCATTTCCACTCAGGAATTGATAGAGGTTGTAATAAACCTGCTGGCTTCTGATGTTCTGCTTTAATCTGTTGGCAAGTTAAACACTTTGAAACGAACTCTGCTATCTCTTTCTTCATTCCTTTCCACCAGTAGTGCTCTCTTAGAGTCCGATACATCTTGGTACTCCCTGGATGCATGGCATATGCCGATGAGTGTGCTTCTTCCATGATCTCTTTCTTCAATTCATTCACATTGGGCACACACAATCTTTGATCTAGCATCAAGGTGCCGTCCTCCTTCAATGCCAAACTACAAGACTTCCCTGCTTCTATTTCACTTCTGAGCTTCACCAAATAGGGATCTTGCTTTTGCAATTCCCTAACTCGATCTACTAATATCGGACGGACATGAAAAGCTGCTAGTAAGGCACCTGAATCCGTCGCCTCTAATTCAACTCCCATAGATTTCAGCTCTAACAGCATGGGTAAGCATTCTGTTTCAATTCGGGTTAGGGAGCTGGTAGGTTTTCTGCTCAGGGCATCTGCCACCACATTAGCTTTACCTGGATGATACTCAATAGTGCAGTCATAGTCTTTGATGAGCTCCACCCATCTTCGTTGCCTCATGTTCAGATCCTTCTGCGAAAACAAATACTGCAGACTTTTATGATCTGTAAAGATTCTACAGGGTACTCCATAAAGGTAGTGTCGCCATATCCGTAAAGCAAACACCACTGCAGCTAGCTCTAAGTCATGTGTCGGATAATTGACCTCATGCTTCTTCAACTGTCGCTAGGCATAAGCTATCACTCTGTCATGCTGCATCAACACACAACCTAAACCCTGTTTGGATGCGTCGCAGTATACTATGAACCCATCACTTCCCGATGGTAGTGTAAGCACAGGGGCTGAGGTTAGTCTCTTTTTCAACTCATTGAAACTATTCTGGCATGCCTCTGACCACACAAACTTCTCTTCTTTCCTTGTTAACTTGGTCAACGGTGTAGCAATCTTTGAAAATCCTTCCACGAATTTTCTATAATAACCTGCTAAGCCTAAGAAGCTTCTGACTTCTGTCACATTCGTGGGTGGTTTCCAATTGACCACAGCTTCTATTTTCTGAGGATCTACTGATATCCCATCTGCTGAGACCACATGTCCCAGAAATGCCACGCTATCTAGCCAAAACTGGCACTTGCTGAACTTGGCGTATAATTGATGTTCCCGCAGGGTTTGCAATACTATCCTCAGGTGCTCAGTATGTTCTTTTCGACTACCCGAATACACTAATATATCATCTATGAAGACTATCACAAACTTGTCCAGGTAGGGTTTAAAGACTCGATTCATCAAATCCATAAAAGCTGCGGGGGCGTTGGTTAAGCCAAATGGCATCACCAAAAACTCATAATGCCCATATCTAGTCCTGAAGGCCATCTTGGGAATATCTTCCCTACGCACCTTCAATTGATGATACCCTGATCGTAGATCGATCTTCGAAAATATTTTCGCCCCTTGAAGCTGGTCAAACAGATCATCTATTCTGGGCAGCGGGTACTGATTTCTGATGGTGACTTTATTGAGCTGTATGTAGTCAATACATAGTCGAAGACTCCCATCTTTCTTCTTTACAAATAGCACTGGAGCTCCCCACGGCGATGTGCTGGACTTAACGAAGCCCTTATTCACTAACTCCTCTAATTGCACCTTTAACTCCTTTAGTTCTGCTGGTGCCATCCGATATGGAGCTATAGAGATAGGTTCAGTACCAGGAGCTAGCTCAATCTCAAACTCTACCTCTCTATCTGGAGGTAGTCCGGGTAGATCTTCTGGAAAGACATCTATGAACTCATTAACCACTGAAACCTCTGCAATCTGTAACTTGCTATCCTCCGGTCTCACGATATAAGCCAAGTATCCTTGGCAATCTCCGCGAAGCATTCTATTTGCCTTCACCATACTGATCAAACTCGCAGAGAGTATCTTCCTTTCTCCACAGAAAGTCACCTCTGGCATTCCCGGTCTACTCAGCTTAACTTCTTTTCTGTAGCAGTCAACTGTGACTCGATGCTTCGATAGCCAGTCCATACCAAGAATGACATCGAAGTCATGAATGGGGAGGACCATCAAGTCGGCTTCAAATTTCTGACCCGCTATAATCACCTCACTTCCCACATATACCCGATCTACTATAAGTGAATCACCCGTGGGAAGTGACACTCTCATACTACACTCGGTCGGTCTCAAATCTATCCCGACTCTATCAATAAAATCCCTAGATACAAAAGAATGGGTGGCACCAGGGTCCACCAAAACATGAGCATCAATATCGAATAGAGAAATGATACCTGTGACCACATCTGGTGTCGCATCTGCCGCCTGCTGGGTCACTGTGTATACTCTGGCGGCCTGACTGCGAGGTCGGCCAGGCTGTCCTTTGGGTGGCACGTCTCTACCTAATCCGCCACTGGGCTGTCTTGCACTAGTAGCTCCTTCGGTTTGGGGGCCTCTCCGATCGGGTCCACGACTCCCACTAGGTTGTCCCTGTGCCATTGATCTGGCCTTTGCTGGGCTCGAGGCAACTACACTGGGACAGTCTCTCATCAAATGACCCTCCTGGCCGCATCTGAAACATCCCGTACGACCCATAAGGCACTCGCCCGGATGCATTCGGCCGCACTTGTTGTAGGTAGGTCTGTCTATCCAGCTCGATCTCCTCTTGGATCCCCCTGATGATTGAACTGAACTTTGGTTGGTCTGGGACTTCTGGCTCTGCTTAGGGCACTCAGACCATGTGGACTTCTAATCTTGTTTGCCCACCTTACTCGGTCCCCCTTGTTGACTACCGCTCCAACTACGTTTCTGATTGAATGGTGGCTTCGGCTTGGGAACGGTTCCTGCACTTTGTTCCACTCGGGTGGCTGCCTCCACCAGCTGTCCATACCGTGTATGTACTGAAGATGATACAATGGTCCTAACTGCAGGGTTAAGGCCTGCTAGGAACCTGTTGATCTTTTGTTCTTCATTTTCTGCAATAAAAGGGACCAAACGGATCAGCTCGGAAAATTTCTTCTCATACTCTGGCACTGAGGAGTTCCCTTGCTTCAAACTGAAAAATTCTTCTATTTTTGTATTCTTGTAGCTCTTGGGAAAGAATTGATCTGTGAATTCCGTCTTAAAGTTTGCCCAAGAAACTCCCTCCGGATGTGCTCTCTGATGCGCCCTCCACCAGTCCTTGGCGCGATCTTTAAGTAGAAAGGCTGAGTAAGAGACCATCTGTTCCTCGGTGCATCCCATAATCTGGAATATTTCTTCATTAGTGTCTAGCCAAGATATTGCACGCTCTGGATCACCTGTGGCATCATAATGCTTTGCACCTAATTTTCGAGCCTGCTCAATAGATACCCCTGTTTCATAGGGCTGCTGCGGTGGTGGCGGATGGAGTGCTGCAGCAAAAGCCTGTGCCATCCTCTCTGCCATCTGCTCTATATTCACATGTGCTTGTGCTTGCTCTGGCCTCTCAGGCTGGGAAGGCTCGGAATGTGAAGAACTAGCTGACACATTGATTGACTCGTCAACGTGTTCCTCTTCAGGGGTGGGTACCTGTGCAGCTGCCCTTCTTGTTCTGGGGCGACCTCTACGCTGCATCTCTATAATTGAAATGATCATAAAGTCAAATTAGAACTTTTATAATGCATGAATTAACTCTATACTCATGCAATTGTCTTCTTCAATCTTTCTATCTCATATATAACTGCATAAGCTAACTCATGTCTCATGCATATAATGACTTATACATATTGATGTACATCAATAACAGCATAACTCATAAAATCTTGAAAAACATGAATGCATCATCACTAATGCACGTTTGATGCGAAAATTGTTAAAACTTCTCTTAAAACTTTATTTCAACTTAACGAGAACCGGGCTCTGATACCAACTTGACAGGACCCGAGCCAGACCTTCTCTAAGCTTTTGTCTGGAGGATCCTGCGGGGCACTTCAACGGACTCCCCGAACCCGACTTGTCGGATTGGAGAAATCCGGGAAGCGAACCCCTTTACTTGTCTTAATCGGTTTACTCGTTTTAGGCTTAAAAATTTTATTTTCTTTTAATATAGTTGAAACGGTGTGAATTTTTCGCGTTTGATTGAAAACTAATTTTATAAAAATCGGACAGCATAACGACTGTAAATTTAACATTTCCAAAATCAACCTGCATAAGAAATACACTTCGAACTATTTTGATCACCGTCCAACTTCTTTCAATCTCAAACATGCATTTTTCATTCATTTCACAAACATTCAATTCTTTTACAAGCATAATTCTCATATGTAATTAACATATAACAACTCATACTTATATGAAATATGTGTCTTGTGCAATATGTGCATATCAAGTGTAATGGTTCATTTATACATACATATCAAAATATGATTCATAATCCGTCAAGTATCTCATGTCAACACATAATTATTTGATTCAATATATACACATGTACACAATGTCAAAATACATTAACATCCATATATTTCGTCTCATAATTTTCCCCACCTAAAGTTAATCAAAATAATGTCTTTGATGCAAGAGCGTCCGTGCCAACGTCTACTAAAGTATACAAGCTACACAAAACAAAAGAGGTTAGGCAATACATAAATAAAGGTATAACTTCACATAGACATTACTTAGAAAATAATCAATTATTATTTTCTTTTTTTTTTTTCTTTTGAAAACCATTTCTCATAAGACAACCATGTGCAAAGCCACTACGCACGGAATTTGCTACATCGCGACGTAGGCGAAATTTCTCAACTCTAGGTAACCACAACACGGAATTTTGTACATCGCCGTTGTAGTGCCAATAGCTTATACTTTACGCAACTACATGCGGAATCTTCTACATCGCATATTGTAGTGCAATTTACTCATCACTTGCAATTAGATACGGAATTTTCTACATCGTTTCACATTGCTATTAACCTTGACAACTACGAGCGGAATTTTCTACATCGCCATGTAGTGCCAAGATGCTAATATCACAACATGCACATGGGTCTTAATTCAACTTTACTTTGCTTTACTATTAATCCTTTTTGCAACTTACTCTTGCCTTCGAATCTCATTTATAGATTCTAGGCATAACTCATTACTCAACATAAAACCTATGATTTTGGAAAACCATTTTGCAAAACTCTTTGAAACAATAAATTTTATCATTGTCATATAAATGGAAATCAACTAGATGTAAGTGAAGTGAAGGACACTTACCTTGATCCCAACGCTCTCAATGCCTCAAAGAGCCTCTCGCGTCTCGTCCGCGTGCTCGTCACCTACACATCATAGTCTTGTTATAACTTACTCACTTTCTTAGCTAAAACTAATAAAAATAGAGTTTTCAATACATTGAAAACTCACTATACCACACTTTCCCAACTCGATTTTTGACTCGACCGAGGCTCTCAAAATTTGGTTTCTTTGTAAAAGTCTTACTTCTAGACCCCTAGGATCATCCCCCTATGTTCCGTTTGGTCTCCGGAAGCTTAAAACAAAAAGTCAACTTTTTAACTATACGGTTGACCACGAAAAACAGAATTGAAACCAGCCATGGTTTCACCTCCGTTCCTTTTTCTAGCGTCTCCTTATCACATAACTAAGTCGCCCATAAAGTTTCGTCGAGAAACTCCATCGTTTGCTATGTCAATCTAGGCAAAACGCCCCATTTTGGGTACTTTTCAAAGCGAGTTTTTACATCGGACAAGCGACGATGGTTTTTCTTTTGTATCTAAGGTTCTTTTACCTAATTATGACCGAATACATCTATTTTGGGCATCAACGAATGCATTTGCATCGCTATTACACATCTCGGTTTCCTACGCCCACTATTTTGGCTATAACTTCGTCAATTTTTATCGGATCAATCCCATTCCAATTTCTATGGTTTTATATCATTCCTAGGCATCATTTGAGGTGTAGAACACCCCCATACATGTCAGATTTGGTCAGGTTTTCTCTAGCTCATGGTTTGAGCTCGGGATTCCACTTTTACTCTATGACACTTTCTACGCGCACTATTTTGGCCATAACTTCGCCAATTTTTATCGGAATGATTCCGTTCCAATTCCTATGGTTTTCTATGTTCCCGAGGCATGTTTTGAGGTGTAGAACAACCCCAAATAAGCCAAAACAAGTCAGGTCTCTACTGACTCTTCATTAAGCTCGGGATTTCTAATATGCTCAAAACCACTTCCATTGAACTTCTATCTTTTCTACTTATCTTTCTAATCTTATTTATGGTAAAATTTGGGTTCAAAACCATCTAATCTCAGAGGTTTTCCACTGATCTTCACAGCCATAACACACCCACACACTCATTCTAGAGTAAAACTTTCAAGTTTTTACAAAACTATCTCTCATAAGTTTTTCATCAAACACTTAATCTACAACTACTTTTGCTTTTCCAACAATTTAAATCACAAGTTAGGGTTTCTCCCATAACTCTAACCTACCATTTTACATCATTCAAGTTCCCTTTTTTAACAACTTATAACTATAACATTGATTTACATCAAAATCTCACCAATAACACATCAAGTAAACAAACTAATCCATCATTATATCATACAAACCCAACATCATGCTTTTACACATTTCCACCATATTAAAGTCTATGGAGAAGATGATATCTTACCTTATCTATGCTTAGGGTTTGATATTTTGGCTTGGGATCAACTAGAACAATTGCTTGGAAGCTTGAAAATTGGTTGAAAATATCACTTGTTCTTCTCCCCCTCTAATTTCCTTCCATCTCATGCTCTCCCTCTCAACTTTCTCTTCTATTTTTGTTTCTCACGCCTACTTCTTCATTTTCAATGAAAAAGTGACTAAGTGGTGTATTTTATGGCCACCTTTTTGCTAAATGACCACCATATCCTCTATTGACTTGTTGGATTTACAAAATTGCCCTTAGTTATGTTATTTACTAATAAAAATCGATGATCATTTGTCTCATTTTTTTTTTTTTTCATATAATTGAATTATTAACTTACTAAACTAAAGTTTTACAATCTTGCCATCCATTTATATTATATATATATTTTTATTCACTAAATGACCATTTTGTCCTTTTTATTCGATAACTTAGTTTCTAAGGCTAGGAAACATAAAATCGAATATAGGGGTTTACAGTTTTAATGTTATTGCAATTTACCCCCCTACCGTTAGTAAGATTCGTTACATTTAACAGTAAACAATATCAAAATAGTAAAAAGACGAAATTGTCCTTTGACTGAAATTAACCAGTTGACCAAATATAAAGCTTGGTCAACTCATCAATCTCTCTCTCATTCTGCCAGTCTGCCTCTTCCTCTCATTCTTCTTCTCTTCTTCTGCTTCTTCCCTTTCCTTCTTCCGCTTCATTCTTCTTCTTCTTTCCTTCTTCCGCTTCATTTTTCTTCTTCCCTTCTTCCCTCTCTCCTTCTTCGCACAGATCGGAGGACACGAACCCAGATCGGGGCTCCTCAGCCAACCCAGATCTGGGCTCCTCAGACGAACCCAGAAATCTGGGTTCGTTAGGAACCCAGAAATCTGGGTTCCTGACAAACCCAGATTGGGTCTGATCTGGGTTCGTTAGAACCCAGAATTCTAGGTTTTGAATTAGATTTTATTTTTTTTTTCAATTTTGTGATATTGGTAATTGTTTGGGTTGATGAGTATGTTTAACCAATGACTTTGGGTGATTTGGTGATTTTTTGATGCTGTAAATTGGGTTGATGGATTGAAGTTGATGACTTTGGGTTGATGGATTGAAGTTGAACCGGTGAAGCTGATGAGTTTAAGGATGTTTTTGGTTAATATTTCACCTTTAATTTCGATTTTATTTAATTTTTAAAAATTAAAAGTAAAGTTAAAAGACTATTTTGTCCCTCATACAGTTAATTTTAATGGGAGGTGTTAACGGTGAGGGGGTAAATTGTAATAACATTGAAACAATTGCTCCGCCTATGAAAGCGTTTTAACTGGGTAGCTAAATTGTAATTTTTTCATTACAATTATGAATACTCAATTGATAAAATACATAAAAAGAAATTTAAACAAACATCACATTCACTGATCAGGTTATTGCCTCAAAGTTTCATCCAGCTCGCTGCCCAGTGACCTCACCAGCTCGCTGTCCAATGACCTCCTCTTCTGACTTGTAGCTGTTTTTACACTTAAACACAAAAAGACTTTACTTAGCTTGCAGGCTACTATACTAAAATTTAGCTTTTATTTTCTTCGTTACTCGAGCTGCAACGGTACTGCCTCACTCAGCTTGATCTGCGAGCTACATCTCGCTACCTACTCAAATCTAAGCGAGAACCATCACGCCCTCTTTACTCATGCGATCAACAACCTGGATTTAGCTCTACTATGCGATCTCAAGCTCACCTTAGCTAAATCTGCACGAGAATTCACTTTTTATAACTTAGCCTATGCAAGCTCACACTAAGCTCTGATTAAGGGTATTTTCGCCCTCTGTGAGCTCTTCAAATCACTTCTATCAACGAGTCCCTTCTTTACACAACTTAGCTTGGATTAAGGGTATATCCATTTCCCATAATCTAGTTCTACTCATCTCTTCTTAACAAGTTGCTACTCTTTTGCCCAGCTTGCTCACAACTCGACCTATACTAACTCTTATCCTTAACTCAGCTGCAAACGAGCTCATTCTCAACTCATCTCAGCTCTAGACTACTTCCCTCATCACAGAGCTCACTCAACACACCTAATATAGGGAGCTGATTTCTCTGCAGAGCTTAGCTTGATTTCATGACCTTGCTTCGCTCACACTCTTAGCCAGTTCAACCTGGCCATAACATCATCAACTCACTTAGCTTGCCCACAACAGCTTCCACCAGCTTCTATCTAATCTCTGCGAGCTCCTGCTCGCTTTTAGCTCTACTATGCAAGCACCGGCTCGAGCTCTTACCTCACAGCTTAGCCTAGATTGAGGGCCTTCTCTTAACACCACTAATTTACTCAACTCATCTTCCTTAACAAGTTGCTAGCCTCAAGCTCATATCAGCTTCAGCCTAAACGAGCTCATTCTACACAACTCTCCTCGGGTCGAGAGTACCTTCTCTTCACGCGAGCTCGCTCAGCGTATACTTTATTCTACTCTCATACTTTGACTCAACTTCTTAACACTGCCCAGCCTACTCACCTCAAATTACATCTTTAACTAGCTCGTTCTTATGAGGTACTGCCTCGATCCTACCCGGACAGACAATTCTGTGAGCTAAGACACTTCTCTACTCTACTCGCTTCCTGCGAGCTCGCGCCTAGGCCAAGTAGGCCAGCATTGAAGGGAGCTATAATTAACAACCAGCTCTTATCTAGCAAGCTCTTACGTGATCTCACTCACTCACACATTTTTGAGCTCAATACTTCTCAAACATATCATCAATTCAATAGCTCAATACTATATTTCTACTTTAACCAGAACAGCTCGAGCTCAATACCCAATTTAATAACTTAACACTAACTCCCAAACTACTCAGGTCGCGACCTTCCAAGCCACGCGACCGGCTAAACCAGAATTAAATTAAACCACCAGTAACATAAATTAACTAAGCTTATTATTCAATTACTTTACTTACCTAGCTCATGTCAGACTTCTGCCTTAATTCCTCACTAGCTCACCAATTGCTCCAACTCTAGCTCAACGCTGACTTACTCGCTTCTTGCTTTTCAGATCAAGTCTGACTTAGTTGCTCTCCTTCAACTTGATTTCCTTTTTCAGCATGCTGATCCTTCGAGCTCACCTCAGGCTTCAACCTGTTTTCCTCCAGTCACTGCTTCACTTATCCTTACTTGCTTCAAACTTCACTTAAATTTTCAAGTCACTCACTGTGTAAATCTGACTTGATTTCTTTCTGATTTGGTTTTCACCTCAGCTTAATCTCCTCTTCTGATGCAGCAGCTCCCTAATTGGAACGACGACAGTGTCCCTCTCCTTCTAGCCGAGAGAGCTAACTCTCTCTCTCATTCTCTCTTCTCTTCTCTTCTCTCACGATCATTTTTTCTCTTCCTCTTTTCTTTTCTTATTTTCTCTACCTTTTTCTCTTCTTTCTAATCGACTCAACTCATGCCTATTTATAGACGTGGGTTGAACTTACTATTCTTAAAAATTATGAAAATGCCACTCTCTAGATAATTCTTTTAAAAATATCTGGCAAAATTTCACTCAAGCTCCTCAACTTTTATAATTTACACTTATTTTCTAATATATATTTTTTAACTTACAAACCTTATCTTTTCACTTTTTATACTTAAAAATCTTTTTATTTATTTTCTAAATGGGCACTTTTGCATAATTCTTCGCTTTGAACATAAAAACAATAATATCCTCGGGAGAGGGTATTACAATCTCCCCCCTTCACAAAAATTTCGTACTCGATATTTACATACTCAACCAACAAGACGGGGAGACTACGCTATATCTGATCTTCACATTCTCAAGTTGTTTCTTTTACTTTGAAGTTCTAATGGAATCTGGTACACTAATACTGGTAAGGTCACATCCATGTCACCTTGCTCAACATTTAGGGAAATCTATAATTGGGAATATTACAAAACTTGCTCATAAAGAAATCTCATCTGTCTTATGGGAATACAAAGGAAGGCACTAAATCAAATTTAACTCGAAAATAAATACTCAATTAGAAAGTAACTGAAGCTTATTGAATTTCTAAAATAGTATTGTTTGATATCTGGTTATAATAACTGTTATGAAAGAAAGATGAATGGTCAAATTGTTTACCAAGGGATCCATAAACGAAATTATCTCAGATAATAAATAAGCAAACTGGATAGCTAAAATTGCTTTTATAAACTTATTTTATTCAAAAACTGTATTTAAAACTTGTTCTGAATCTTTTTCTGAGTCTTTTTCTAAAACTTTCTTTTTAAAAGCACCATGTGTAACCCTAAATACTCTAACCACACTCAATGTGGTATGTCACCAACCGTGACGCTGCTGAGATATCACAGCCACTACATGCAGAATTTTCTGCGTCGTCACATAATGCTAAATAACAAATAAAACTGAGGGTATACACATGGCCTTTAAAAATCTTTTTCATTGAGAGTGATAAGCACCAAAATTACTTCTTTTCAACACTTTTAATTGAACTTAAACTCAAATTTCTAGAAAACAGCTTTGTTCTCGATGTAAATATGTACTTGACTCAAGACTCACATTGTTACGTCCTTCGCCCGACTTCCGTTACGATCGAAAATCCAGAACGGAGAACGTTACTTACTTAATAAATCTGTTTCTGTTACTTTATAAAAACTTATTAAAACTCGTTACCAAAATAGCGAAAAATATATTTTTTTTTTTCAGAGTAATTTCGGCAGAGTTTCCTCTGTTTTTCTGAAATCCAAAATCCATTCCCTGTAATTAAAACTCTAACATTTCTAAAACATAAATTTCAGAATTTCCAATTCGGACCTCCGGTCCGTTTCCAAACATTACATTATTCAAATATATCATAAACATTTATATGCATACGCATTCAAAAGTAGGCTTTTAAGAAATATAGATGTGCTTTTATACAGAACTTTGTTATAATTAAGTGGAAAACAATAATTTACACAAATATACACGTATCCCAAAAATGCATGATCATATGCAATATATCTATATATCTACCAAAGGCATGGAGTGGATGGTGACTATCTGAACCTTCGCGTACAAGCTATTTCTTCTGTCTGAAGATGGAGTCAAAGGATTCAACCTGAGCGCAGTAAATCATCGCGCTAAGCATAATTGCTTAATAGGTATACACATAATCAAATTTCTCAATTTCAAATATATTTTCATTCGTAACTAAAAACATTATAACTTTATCATTCATAAACATAGATATATATATATATGCTGCATAAAAATACTTAAACATATGGTTCACAATTTTTCGAGTTCAACATATTTCAAAACATTGAACATTTCATATCATGTAACCATTTCATTTCATCGCTTATCACATTTTTCTCAGTGCCCCTTAGTAAACATATATTCGATACTCATGTATTGGTATATGGGTTTCCGGCATCGGACATGCGGTAGTATCCACCGAAATAACGGTCGACCCCGGCAACAGCCGCTCAGTGATTATCCACCGGGTCGTATATCATAACACATAATCGTTTAGGATCGGACACGTAGTGCCTCTCATAATCCATAAAGTATCAATTTAGTGTATGTAAATAAACGGTGCAGCTGCTAAGTTCCCTATTAACATGTCAATTACCAATTTTCATTTATCGATATCTATGTTTACAAGGGCTATTTATATAATAACGTTTGTATCATATATTTTTCACTTTGATTTTAGTAACAAGATTTTCTTAACGAATCAATTTCGTATCTCATTTCAAGTATAGTAAAATACGTTTGTAAATGTATCATATTGAAAAGATATAACAATATCATTTAAAAATATTCACATAACAATCTCATTTAAGCAATGCATATCATAACAAAAACACTTTCAAATAAGTTTTAAAGATAATGTGTATACCAACCTCAAACTGATTCGATCTTTGAATCGAATACTCCCTTACGCTTTACCTTTATTCTCTGATCTAGAATCCGGTTTGCCGGGTGCTCTTTGATCTTTCATTAAAACAATCATAGCAAAAGTTTGCTTACATATGCTTCTAATATAACTTACTGCACTATAACTATATGTTTTCCTATAATGTATCTTAAACACTTCCGTTTGATATCTATTTGAAACAGCTTGCAATATCCTTTTTATGACTATCTTTCCCGTATTGAAAATAACTTCAAAATAGCATATTCATATAGCTTATGATAGTCTAAAAATCAATACAAAACAGCATCCAAATAACTCAAAACAGCACGTAAAACGTTCTAAAAAGAAACAGCATGTTATACTGCACGTTGACAGCTTATGTCTAGCACGTTTATAGCTCATATAATCACACCTTAACAACTTATTTAACTGCACGAAAGTAGCCCTTTAACAATTCAAAAATAGTCCTTAAACATGGTAAAAACAACACATAATTTCCATGAAAACTGTATATCCAAAACAGCCCATAAATCGTCATATCGTCTTTCCTTTACGCAAATTAATTCTATCAAACCGTTATGAAACCTCTCAATCATTTTCATCATAGATATTCATTTGATTCACATTCAAATATCGTTTGACAACATAGCATCTTAAATCATAACTCATTCGACACTAAATAGCGAATTAATGCCTTTTGAAATCAAGGAAAACTATATTGAAACACTTGAAAACAATCGAGCGATATTCAAATGACTTTCCAATACTCTAATGCATATCGTTGCGAACCATTTTTCATGCCAACCATTACAAATCGAAAAACAAAACATAACAGCCCGTATTTCCAAACATAACAACCCCTATACGGCTTCGCAACGCAAATCTCAACATCGAACAATCATTTTCCAAAACGTCAAAACTTAATCAAATGAACCTCCGCACTAACGAGGTTCTAAATCCTAGTTCCCAAACATATCATCATCAAAATTCATCCTCAACTCAATCTTAGACATTATCCAACGAAACGAAATCAAATAAATCACAACGTACCTTTCGAAGCTTACTTTGAAAGTTTCGAAACTAGCGCGAAGAGTTGTTCAAAATAATTCCTTTTATCTACGAGCTTCCTTCAATCCAAATGGACATCATTAATATCCAAACATCATTCAAATCATGATTACGGTACTAGCGGTGCAGTGACTTACCTTCGCTTGAGCTGTTTTTCGATTCGAAACAGCTCGCAGACGATTGCGATAACAACGACAACAGCTTGGCAGTAATTTGCGCAACAACAGCAACTTATTTACGATGACAGCACACGACGACAGCAGCGACACGGCTTCAGCTTGACAGCTCGTAGCAGCGTCGACGATAACAGCCACCAGTAGCTCACGCCACCAGCAAGGCAGCAAAGACAGCAATGACAGTAGCACGGCAGCACATCAGCACAACAGCGCAACAGCACAACAGCGCAACAACAATGACAGCAAAAAGAGCACAACAGCCACCAGCAGCTTCGCAACACCAGCAACGACAGCACAACAACAATCGCAACAATGACAGCACAATATCAACAGAAATTTCAGTAACAACAACAGCAACACCTACCCCAAACCTGACAGCAGTTCACGTTCCTCCAGCAGTTCACGCCATCAGCTTCACGGCGACAGCAAGCTTACGGATCTCCAGCAGTTCATGCCACCAGCTTCACGGTGACAGCAAGCTCAGCTCATGGCAATGGCAGCGACGGTAACAGCTCCTCCCTTCTCGACAGCAGCAAGATCTCTCTCCCAAGCTTGCATGCAAGGTCAGATTCACTACTGGGGAAGCTTGGACATCACTTCGGCGACTGCAGCAAGTCACGGGCAGCAATCTAGTCGCTTCCAGCTTCACCGAACAGCAGCTTCCCTTTGCTCTTCACGGCTCAGCTCACACTCCTTTTCTTCTTCCACGAACAGATCACTTGCAGCTCGCTTCTCTCTTCACTTAAGCTCTTGCTTTTGTTTTAAACTCTCAATCTCTCTCTTGGTTCCACGAGCAGCTTTTGCTCTTTTTCCCTTCACTTACTTTTTGTTTTGTTTTCGGTTTGAGTTTGGTGATGTGTGGTGGCCGAACACACATATATTTCTCTTCCTTTATTTTATCTTTTCATTTCATTTATTTATTATATTTCATTTGTTGCTTGGACACATGTCCTACAATCATCACCCATCACATGCTTTTCATGCCACTTGTCATTGTTTTCTTTTGCATGTAAGCCATGTGTCCCTCATGGCCCCACTCATTGTATTTAATTCTCCCATTCCGTCAATTCTCGCTTTCAGATTCCGCTTTTCGCTCGGATTCGCTGCGGGTCAATTCTAGAAATTTAATAAAATCCAATTTCACAAACGAAAACTTTATTAGGTTCCGAATAAATATTTAAACCCGGACACACTAATTTATTTTACGAGATTGGATTAAATAATTATCCCCGGATCCGTCTGAAAAGTTTTATAAAAATTCCGTTACTCCTCCGGGTCCGAACGGGTAATTATTTACATCGTCCTTTAATATATAATCAATATTTAATAAATTATAAAGGCATAATAACAGAATGTTACACACATACCAGAATCTCAATAGCAATTTAAAATGAACATGGGAACAAATATTGCAACCATGTAACAAGGAACTTATTTAAAGTAATAATACTCTAAATACTCAAAGATCGAAAATGAATCCATCAAGGAAAAAGGCTACTGAAATAAAAGAGCTCTGGTAAAGTACAAGATGTACAATAAAAAGATATCCCCAAGGTATCTTTATTAAGCCTCTCACGAAATATCACAGCTAGCATAACGTTTATGCTAAAACACTTTCTGTGATTCACGGAGCATCCTGTCTAATATCGGCCTCTAGGCTTCTGCTAAATAATCATAAAGACTTGGGGCTGAACTTAACTATCCTCAAGCTGGAACATTCGTGCCTAATACTCTGCTAGACTAGCCTCTAGATTTCTTTCCACTCTGATCGCGACCACTACTAAACCGCCGTACTGCACATGAACTGCTGAAGTAACACAAGTTCGGATCCTCATATTCAGGCTTGCTACAATTATCTTGGTTTTTTAAGCAATCCATCACCTGAAAGATCTCCTCACTGACCTCTAACTACAATAGAGCACTCTCCAGTTCTCTGGTCCCATCAAATGACCTAGCGCTCAATTTTGAAGACGTTCAATGGAGACTCCTTATTCCCGCGGCTGATGAAGCACCGCTACTAACACTCTGGCTAGCTGCTCTATATCTATATGCCCACTTATGGGCTCCGCAGATTGCGAAGACCCAACTCAATCTACAGACACGTTGACAGACTTGTCAACACGACTCTTCCTCTGTACGGGTACCTCAGCCGCTGCTCTTCTAGTGGGTGGTTGACCTCAACGACGTAGAGTTCAAAAAAAATCATGTAACTATATAAAAACTTTTGCTAAACTGATTCTTTTAAACGTTTTCTAACTTTATCTTTAAAAATCTCTTTAAAAACTTTGGCTCTGATACCAACTTGACAAGACCTGCCATGGATTCCTACTATGAATCCGGCGGCCCTGTCGGACACCTCACGAAATCCTTCTAGAGCCCATCTACTAAGGTCCAAAAAGGACATTATGGAGCGAACCTTTAACTGCTAACTATCCTTGCTCATGAGCTTGAAAGTTTTTCAATTTTAAAAACCTAAATATACAAATTTTATGAAAATATGCAACTATACTTAAAAATATTGTTGCATAGGTTTGTAAATATGAAATTTATAGAAATTTAATTGGCAGGCCCCTTTCTAAATATAATAACTAGGCGACCTGCCCGGCACCCCACAGTGGCTTCCCAGTAGAGATCTGCTTCGACTGAAAAGTTTTCGTAGAGTTAAGTCTCTTTCCTTTTTGAAAATACTTGAAAACCTTTTAATTCTAAAAACGGGTAGGAATTTTGTTCGTTGAAAATAACTTTATTAAAATTCGACAGTACAACGACTGTTTTTCTAAAATTTTCACCTTGTAAAAACTTTATAAAACCTGTACAATTTCATTTCCAAACATTTTCGTAACTAATAGGCCTCTAGCCCTTTTTCAATTTCATAATCATTCAATGATACGGAAGGTAACTTGATTAAAAACTTAAAACGTCATGCATGATATTTACATAAAATCCTTAATCCAAAACAATATTTACAAAACTTGAGGAATCTGGAAAAGGTAATAAATACAGTACATGATAATATGTCTAGAAACTAGTGTAGCATGGTCGCGTGTCTAGCTGGCCTGTAGGTCTGATGGAGATGCTTCCGCCACGCTGCTCGTACCTGTACTTGGGAGGATTTTAATAAAACAGGAAAAACGATGGTGAGAATAACTCAGTGAGTGGGTAAGTTTAACATAAACTATACTTTTGCTTAACATAATATTCCTCCAAAAATAGGTTGGAAAACTATTATTTACTTATTTTACCTTACTTTGCTGAAAAACTATAAATCTCATTTTTAAAAAATGCGAAAGATACTTATTAAACTTTTCTTAAAAACTTTTCTTGTTTTCTTACTAGCCTATTTGGCAACCCAGGGAAACTTATCCTTCATGACGGTGCGAAGACATGCCACTAGGATTAGGGGAACTCTCACCATGTGTAGTCGCAGATGTGGAAACAACTCTCTGGGATCACGATTCCCTCCAACATCAGGCAGATCTATACTATCTCATACGTACAGAGGGTGATTGACAGACTCGATCCCCCCAAAGTTAGTAACTCCCCCTAACTTACCGTACACGTATGGAATACTTCGACCGGGTATAAACTAGGGGCTAGTGAAAGGACCCAACTCGGATTTTCTCTATCTGAATCCGAGCGGAACCCTCCCCGCACTCCACAAAGTCCTTCAAGTCTTCGTATAGGTGACTCAAAAGGACTTTGTGAAGCAAAGCCGTAAAACAAATTTTCCTTTCTCATTCATTTCAAAATTTAGGGTGGAAAAATTTTCGGCAGCACAACGACTGTTTCACCGATATTTCCAACCTTTTCAAAACACCTGTGAATTAGTTTATGAACATTTTCAAAGGCATACATTCATTTCCACTTCCTAAAGTAAATAAAAGCGTTTAAATTAAAACTATTTTGAATTTGAAATTTATTTATATGTATACAAATCATAAGTATCAGTACAAAATCAAAAGTATTTGCAACATGTATATTCATTATATCTCAAAATACTTATATTAATTTTTACAGTAGCAGTCGTCGAATGTGCTCGCCTAACTTTGCATCGAAGATCGCTCGTCTTGAATATTCGCTCTTACACCTGTAAAGATTTTCATGACAACAAACAAGAAGTAGTGAGCTAACTAGCTCAGTAAGTGATATGCTATTCTATATAAACTTATAAGATATTGTAAGCTTAAAAGAATTTATCCATGTCTAAACATTTATAAGAATTCATGTTACTTAGCATGAACTTATATCTTGCACATAGTACTTAACGTAACTTATCTCTTTTCTCATAATAGTTACACATAACCGTATATCCTCCTTAATGTTCATAAATATTTCATAAAACATATTCAAATCCAGCAGCTCATATCGTTTCAGTATAACATAAACTTGTGAAATCAAAATGGTGGTATACACATTTATTAAAAACCATAGCGTAATAACAAAGTAATTCAACCACCAATCATTTATTCACCTATGGCATCCTAGGCATATGGCAGAGCGAAATCCTACATCATTGGACCATATGATCGGTAACCAAGTAGCGGAATCCTACATCGCTACGTGCGAAATCCGGCATCGCACAGGTAGTATACTAGCATAATAATATACTCTAGGGAGAGGTGGAATCCTACATCACAACTCTCAGGCGGAATCCTACATCGCTTTTTCGGGTACTCTACCATTACCGACAATATCATGAAATCACCCTAGGAAGCACCATTGGCTTGATAAAACATTTATAGATAAGATGCACTTTATGAAAAACTAGTATTTCATTTATAAACATAACAGTTTGTAAATTTCAATAAAAATTTTAGCAGCTTATATCATTTCAGTTTAACATAAATTTGTAAAACAAAAATGATGGTATACATGTTAATTAAGATCCAGTTTGTATTCATAAAATAAATCAACCACCATTCATTTATTTACCTTATGGCACCCTAGGCATATGGTAGAGCGGAATCCTACATCCCTGGACCATATGATCGGTAACTAAGTAGCGGAATCCTACATCGCTCAGGTAGTAAGCTAGCTCATAATATACCATCGGGAGAGGCAGAATCCTACATCGCAACTCCCAAGCAGAATCCTACATCGCTTTTCGGGTACTCTACCATTACCGACAATATCATAAATATCCTAAGGAATACCATAGGCATTATAAATCATTTATAAAGTAAGCTGCATATCAAATATAGTTCACATCTCATGCTTAAACGTGAAGTTACATAAGGGAGGACATCGTAAAACATTTAATAACATTTCATGAAAACATACTTGATTGTCTTTTATCAATGGCAAAATAATTTTTACACTCACATGCCATCTTAATGCAAGGTTCACAACTTATTCGATATTGCCATCGCGTTACCTATACATTGAATGTTAATCTTTTTAGGTAACATCACAAGCGATTTCGATTGCAAAATCATTTACATAATATTCAATGCAACGTTGACGCTAAAACAACTCATGATAGCATGTTACGATTGCTTTTACCGCACCAAAAACAATCCAAAACAGCATATAATAGTCCATCAAAACGGCTTGTAATAGCCCAATAATCGATGCAAATACAGTATTCACACAGCCTAAAAACAGCATGCATAACGGTCCCCAAAAACAGCACATAACACCACGTTTTGACAGCCAATGACTAGCACATTTACAGCTCACTAACACAGCCCTATAACAGCTCATTTGATTGCATGAAAACAGCTCTTAAAGCACTCAATAACAGCCCTTAATCGGGCATAAAAACTGCACACAAAATAGCTTTCAAGTTCCACAAAATCTGCACATAAAAACAGTCCATGAGACTCAATTACGTCGGCTATTGCTTGCTTGTTTTTAACTCTAATGATTCACTAACTTTACATATTTTTATGCACGAAAATTATTTGCGTAACTTTAATTAAATGCACAATAAAACAACCCTTTCGCAAAGCAAAAATAGTTTATCTAAACTATTCGAAACATTTTGCGTAGCAACACAATCGAATTTCATTCAATTCGCAACATTCTTTTCTAACCAGTCCATCATGCAATCTCATAATCATTCTCATCATATTTATTCACTTGAAGTACATCTATAAGCACTCAACATCCGGCATACTAATCAGAATTTATTCGGCACTAAAAGCGCAACTAACACATTCGAATTCACTTACAACTTGCTCAAAACACTAGATAACGATCTATCAATATTCAAATAACTTTTTAATACTATAAAGTAAAGTATATCATTGTGAATCATTTTTCATATCGACGATTTTGAAACTAAAATCAAAACATGACAGCCCATACTATCGAAACATAACAGCCCCTATATGGATTTCGCAATGCACTTTCAATATCAAAATTCATTCGCAAACATATCGAATCAATATCGAACGAATCTCCGCACTAATGAGATTCTAAATCCTATATCCCAATCATGTCATCATCAGTTTAATCCACAACTAAATCATAAATATTTCCATTGCAAACGAAATCCATAAATTCGAACTTACCTCTCCGAAATCAATTAGAAAGCTTTGAAACTTTAAGGGACTCGCACGAATGGGCTGCCTATATCGATTTCCCTTATCTACGAGCTTCCTTAAATCTAAACGAACACGATTAACTCTTAAAAATTAATCGAAACATGATAACAAGACCAATGGGGTAGCAACTCACCTCAACACGGGCTGTTTTTCGCTTCGAAATATCTTTCGAACAACCATGGCGGTGAGACGATGCTCACAAACTCACGGCAACCAGCCGCTCTCCTTTCTTTTTATCTACAAGCACAAGCTGTCATCCTCCCCACTAAACCAAATATTATATTTACACCAAAATTACTTAAGATAGCATACAAACACTCACAAACTACCAGATTACATGCCCAAAACAGATGTTGGATCACCATACCTGAAAACTGCTACCGCAACCATCTTCCCTCAACCGATTGCTCCTTGATCAATTCTCAAGCTTCTATACTGTAGCTTGAGCTTCTTCTAATAGCTGTACATGCTCTCACACCACCAAGAACCTGCAGACCTCAAGAATAGCCCCTTCTCACGAGCTGCTCTCCCTCAAGCTTGGATGTAAGCTCTCGGTTTCAGCTCTCTCATTGAATGCACAAATTCTTGGTTCAGATCTAAAGTATTGAGTTGCTAGCACTCTCTCTCGCCCTTCTTACGATTGCACGCACACACAAGCTTACAGATTTTGGTCGCTCACCCCACATGCAGAAAGGTAGCTCTCGGTCAAGGTCTGATCTGCACTTCATCCTTGCATGCACTCGATTTTGGTCACTGCACTCACTCACCTTCTCTTCACAGTTTTAATTGACACTTCTTCTGGTCTGCTGCATTTTCCTTGACCGAATAGCAACTATTCTCTTGCTCGACTCCTTCTAGCTTTTATATGAGCTGGTTTGCACGCCCAAGCAGCTCCTCAAGTCCTCACAAGCTGCATTTCCCCATTCTCTCACGGTGAAATGGGAAGGGAAAGATTGAGTGGCTGTTTTGGTGATGCTTTTGACCGAGAATGAGAGAAATCTCAATTGATGTTTGTTGACCGAGAATGTACTCCTCTCTCCTACCAACATACTCTCTCGGCTTTTGAATTCGTAAAGTGACGAGAATGATGTCTTCCTTTCACTTTTGTTTCCTTCATTTTACTTTTTCAATTTAATTTATATATGGCCCATGATCTCTTGACACGTGTCATTTGAGTGCATGCATGAATGACACATGTCTCCCATGCACCAACTTTCATTGCATTCATTTCACGTTTTACGGTTTCCAATCAAGCTTTCATCAATTTTTCAAGCCTCCAATCAAGCTTTCTAGTTGATTCCAAGTTTAACCACCAAACTCTAACCAAGACTAAGGTGAGTTTTCTTTAGTTCTACCAAATATGATGGTAATTGGGTATATGGATGTGATGATGGGTTGGATTAGTTTATGGTGTGTTTGTGATAAGAGTCTTGCATCCAATCAAGTATAAAACTTTAATATAATGTCAAGAAAGCTTAGGTTGCATGAGATAGTATTCAAATGGCAAGTTAGGGTTTGTATGGGTGAAATCCTAAGTAGAGATTTAAGCATGTTGAAAGTATAAATTGATGTATAATAGGTGTTTGATAAATTGTTTGAAAGACAATACCAAGAGAAGTTGAAAAAGTAGTGTATTGGTTTTGTATGTGTGTGATTCATGACCAATGAAGGGGTGTATGATCTCATTGTATTTCCATCCTTTTAAGCTTTAAATTATGTATATTTGATGTCATGAAAGCCTCTAGAAAAGTTAGAATTTGAAAAGGAAAAGCATAGAATTTCAAAGAGGAGAACATAGAGCTAAGTTAGGAGTCACGAGCTAGATGAAGGGCTGACAGTGACCTGACTTATTCTAACTTATTTGGGGTTGTTCTACACCTCAAAACATGCCTCGAAAATATAAAAAACCATAGGTTTTGGAACGGATCGATTCCGATAAAAATTGCACAAGTTATGGTCAAAATAGTGCCGTTAGAGCTCTAAGAAGTAAAATAACTATATGAATGCAATTGTTATTGCTTCAAATGAGTTTAGTTGATCATAATTAGGTAAATGAAGCTTAGATATGAAAGAAAAACTAGCATCGCTAATCCGAAACGAAAAAGTGCATAAAAAGCGTACTAAAAGTGCCCGAAAATGGATGTTTTTCTTAGATTTGACATAGCAAACGATAAAATTTTTCAACGAAATTTGACATGTGACTAGAATGTGAGATAAGTGAACCGTAGGAAAAAGAATGAAGGAAAACGGAGCCCCGAGCAGTGCACTGTCATGCATTCTGTTATGGGCTGTCATTTGAGCTTAAAAATTTGATTTTTCGTTTCGGGCCTCTAACAATTATACGGACAGCGTGGGGGTATTCCTAGGGGTCTAAAAGTAAGAATTTTGTAAAGAAATTAGAATTAGAGAGTCTTGGTTGAGTTAAAATCGAGTCGGAAAAGTTATAGCATAACGAGTTTTCAATCGGTTGATTTATATTGAAAACTCTAATGTTACGTTTTATTTGAGTAAAATATAATAATAAATTGATGTGTAGGTGACGCGCATGCGAGCGAGGCACGAGAGGCTCGTTGAGATCATTGCGTTTACGCAAATTGAGGTAAGTATTACATTGCTTACACTAGTTCAATTGTAGTTTCAATTATTGTAATTGTTGCTAAAATGTTTTGTAAAATAATTTTCCTATCGTGAGCTTGGTTTAAGTAAAAGTCTTGGAAGGAAAGAAATTTTGTGCTTTTGCACATAAAAGAAAAAGAGTTGGAAAAAAAAAAAATCCATGTGTAACTCAGAAGTTTTCAGATTTTCTAACGCTACGTTGCGATGTAGAAAATTCCGCACGTAGTCGTTTAGATTGAGAGTCAGTGGCACTACATTGTGACGTAGAGAATTCCGCTCGTAGTTGCTAGATTTATAACCTCTTGCAATATGTTGCGATGTAGAAAATTCGGTACATAATTGTGAGAGCTATCGAGTAGTTTGCACTACGATATGCGATGTAGAAAATTCTGCATGTAGTCGCAAGGCATTACAATTTATTAGCACTACAATTGTGATGTAGAAGATTCCGCGTTGTAGTGGCTCAGAGTTGAGATTACACATGGTATTCTTAGTAAGACAAAAACTCCATTTTGAAAATAAAGAGTTCAAGTAAGTTATGGTTAATTATGTAATTGTAATCACATCTCTTTCATGTGTTAAACTAACAACTTTATTTTTATTTGTAGCGGGTACATTCTATTAGGTGATCTTACAGGTGACTACACTTCCAGATAGGTGTTACAAAAATAGGTGGGAGTTCGAAGAATATATTGAATACACAAACGTCTTTTGGCTTGTGAAAAATGACGACAAAATGATGATGTATAACATGTTGATACATGTGTAGAATATTTAAAGTTGTTTTATATGATTATGTGATATAAATGGTGTTGTGAATATTTGGAAATATTTGTGAACTTTTCTATTACATGAATATTCATTGTGGTGGTTGTGCATGTACGTAGAAATGCATGTTTGTGGTAAAATCGAAGTTGGGTGGTGCTCAAAATTAGTATGAAGTGTATTTTCCTTACAGGTTGATTTGGGAAATATTAAAAATACAGTCGTTATGCTGTCAAAATTTTTATAAAATTGTTTTGCGAAAACGCGAAGAATTTACACTAACCTAACTATTTTAAAAGAAAATCAAATTTTTAAGTTCAAATGAGTAAATCGGCTAAGCAAGTTAAGGGTTCGCTTCTCGGGTTTCTGCAGTTCGACGAGTCGGGTTCAGGAAGTTCGTTGAAGTGCCCGGCAGGACCCTCCAGACAAGAGTCTAGAGAATGTTTGGTTCGGGTCTTGTCACAACATTCGGCATACTAATCAGAATTTATTCGGCGCTAAAACCGCAACTAACACATTCGAATTAATGGACAACTTGCTCAAAACACTATATAACGATATATCAATATTCAAATAACTTTTCAATACTCTAAAGTAAAGTATATCATTGCGAATCATTTTTCATATCGACGATTTCGAAACTAAAAGCAAAACATAACAGCCCATACTATCCAAACATAACAGCCCCTATACCGATTTCACAACGCACTTTCAATATCAAAATTCATTCGCAAACATATCGAATCAATATCGAACGAATCTCCGCACTAACGAGATTCTAAATCCTATATCCCAATCATGTAATCATCAATTTAATCCATAACTAAATCATAAATATTTTCATTGCAAACGAAATCCATAAATTCGAACTTATCTCTCCGAAATCAATTAGAAAGCTTTGAAACTTTAAGGGACTCGCGCGAATGGGCTGCCTGTATCGATTCCCCTATCCGCAAGCTTCCTTAAATATAAACGAACACGATTAACTCTTAAAAATTAATCGAAACATGATAACAAGACCAATGGGGCAGCAACTCACCTCAACACGGGCTGTTTTTCGCTTCGAAATATCTTTCGAACAACCATGATGGTGAGACGATGCTCACAAACTTACGGCAACTAGCCGCTCTCCTTTCTTTTTATCTACAAGCACAAGCTGTCATCCTCCCCACTAAACCAAATATTATATTTACACCAAAATTACTTAAGACAGCATACAAACACTCACAAACTACGAGATTACATGCCCGAAACAGATGTTGGATCACCGTACCTGAAAACTGCTGCTGCAACCATCTTCCCTCAACCGATTGCTCCTTGATCAATTCTTAAGCTTCTATACTGCAGCTTGAGCTTCTTCTAATAGCTGTACATGCTCTCACACCACCAAGAACCTGTAGACCTCAAGAACAGCCCCTTCTCACGAGCTGCTCTCCCTCAAGCTTGGATGCAAGCTCTCGGTTTCAGCTCTCTCATTGCATGCACAAATTCTTGGTTCAGATCTGAAGTATTGAGCTGCCAGCACTCTCTCTTGCCCTTCTTACGATTGCACACACACACAAGCTTACAGATTTTGGTCGCTCATCCCACATGCAGCAAGGTAGCTCTCGGTCAAGGTCTGATCTGCACTTCTTCCTTGTATGCACTCGATTTTGGTCACTGCACTCACTCACCTTCTCTTCACGGTTTCAGCTCACACTTCTTCTGGTCTGCTGCATTTTCCTTGACCAAACAGCAGCTGTTCTCTTGCTCGACTCCTTCTGGCTTTTACATGAGCCGGTTTGCACGCCCAAGCAACTCCTCAAGTCCTCACGAGCTGCACTTCCCCATTCTCTCACGATGAAATGGGAATGGAAAGATTGAGTGGCTGTTTTGGTGATGCTTTTGACCAAGAATGAGAGAAATCTCAATTGATATTTGTTGACCAAGAATGCACTCCTCTCTCCTACCAATATACTCTCTCGGCTTTTGAATTCATAAAGTGACGAGAATGATGTCTTCCTTTCACTTTTGTTTCCTTCATTTTACTTTTTCAATTTAATTTATATATGACCCATGATCTCTTGACACATGTCACTTGAGTGCATGCATGAATGACACATGTCTCCCATGCACCAACTTTCATTGCATTCATTTCACGTTTTACGGTTTTCGCTTTTCACTTCGGATTCGCCTGAAAATTTTATTAAAATCCAATTTCACAAACGAAAACTTCATTAGACTTCGAATAACTATTCGAATCCGGTCGCTCTAATTTATTTTATAATTTTGAATTTATTACTTATCCCTGAACCCATCCGAGAATTTTATAAAAATTCTATTATGCTTCCGGATCCAAACGGATTATTAATTCTCTTATTCCTTAATCAAAATCAATATTTAATTAATTACCTAGACACCGAGATGACATGTTACAAATTCTCCCCTCCTTAGAAAATTTCATCCTCGAAATTCACTATATCTATTTACTGAACAGGAGGGAATACTGATTATGCATCTGATCCTCAAGCTCCCAAGTAGCCTCCTCAACATCATGATTTTTTGATTTTTTTTTCTTTTTTTTTATAAAACCTTCACCAAGGGAATAACTTGATGGCGAAGAACTTGCTCTTTCTGGTCCAGATTCTGAACTGGTTCCTCTTCATAAGACAAATTTTCCCTTGGTTCCATAAGTTAATGTTCGGGTACATGGGGTGGATCAGGAATATACTTCCAAAGCATAGATACATGAAACATATTATGAATTCTATCCAATGGAAGGGCAACTTTACCTTATGCGCCACTGGTCCAACTTGGTCCATGATCTCTTAAGATCCCATATAATGCAGACTCAACTTACCACGCTTCCTGAACCTGAGTACATCTTTCTAAGAAGAGGTCCTAAGGAATACTCAATCACCAATTTCAAATTAAAGCTCTCTATGGCGCTTGTCTGCATAACTCTTTAGCCTGACTCTTACCATCTTACCTGATTCAAAAGATATAAATCTTGTCTAAGGTGAGCTTAACTAGCTCTGGACCAACTAACTTTCTCTTACCTACCTCATTCCAACATACTGGAGTCCCACACTTCCTTCCATGAAGTACCTCATATGAAGCCATATCAATACTAGACTGGTAACTATTATTGTACGCGAGCTCCATAAACAGTAGGTGCATATTCCAACTGCCCTTCAATTCCATGACACAAGCCCTGAGCATATCTTCCAATGTCTGAATCGTCCTCTTAGACTGGCCATCTGTCTGAGGATGGTATGCTGGGCTGAAATCCAACCTCATACCTAAGGCTTCTTGCAAGCTAAGCCAAAACTCCGAGGTGAATCTGGAATCACGATTTGAAATAATAGAAACCAGCGTGCCATGAAATCTCACAATTTCATCAATATACAACTGGGCTAATCTGCTTAAAGAATAATCATTCTGATCGGACGAAAGTGTGCGGACTTTGTCAACCTATCTACAATAACTCATATGACATCATGACCTCTCTGCCTATAAGGTAGTCCCACAACAAAATCCATATTAATCATCTCCCATTTCCAAGTCGGAATAGGGAGAGGCTATAATAACCCTACAGGTCTATGATGCGCTGCTTTCACCTCCTAACAAGTTAAGCGTTTGGGAACAAAATCTGCAATCTCTTTCTTCATTCCTCTCCACCAATAATGCTCTTTTAGTGTTACCATCTGAGGATCCTGTAACTGCCTTTCTCTAATCTGACAACCAATACAGGACAAACATGAAAACTTGCCAATAATGCCCCTGAGTCTACCATATCCAGTCACACTCCGAGAGACCTAAATTCCACCAGAAGCGAAAAATACTCGGTCCTACTCTAGGCTAGCAAGTTGGTGGGTCTCCTGCCTAAAGTATCGACCACCACATTGGTCTTTCTTGGATGATACTTTATCGCCAAGCTTTAAATTCAAAGGTTTCTATAGTGACCATTCGCAAAATTCTTTGGAGCTCATAAGTTATTCAAAATCGTGTCCTATGATATCAATACTATAACACATTCTCTTTTATTATCATTAAATTAATTCAAATTTCAAGTTTACTAACTCGTAATTCAATTGTAAGTCTAGCAAACTTGAAATTCTCATGTATAAAACATTACATACTGTAAAACCAGTATATAATTTCAAACACATTCTACAATATCATAGGATTTTACTTGAATCAACTTACATGCAATCAATAAGCTTAAAATATTCGAATCACTTACAACCTTCAAATCATAAATATTTCAGACATTGATTGTCAACCAATTGCTCATCTACTGGTGTAGGAGTCTCTACGATGGCTCTCCCAGTAGTTAGGCGGCCTCGACGATGCATCTTCTATGAAATTTAAACTTGTATTTTCATGTAATATATTTGATTCTAAATGAATATCGAAAGAATATATGCAAATTTCAGAAACATCAAATCATTTTTGGAAAGTGGGTTTTCTTTTCGTTTCTAAGACAACCTCTCACATTTTTCAAACAACATTTCAAAACCTGGCTCTGATACCAACATGAAAGGACCCAACTCGGATTTTCTCTATCTGAATCTGAGCGGAACCCTCCCGGCACTCCACAAAGTCCTTCAAGTCTTCGTATAGGTGACTCAAAAGGACTCTGTGAAGCAAAGTCGTAAAATAAATTTTCATTTCTCATTCATTTCAAATTTTAGGGTGGAAAAATTTTCGGCAGCACGACGACTGTTTCACCGATATTTCCAACCTTTTCAAAACACCTGTGAATTAGTTTATGAACATTTTCAAAGGCATACATTCATTTCCACTTCCCAAAGTAAATAAAAGCGTTTAAATTAAAACTATTTTGAATTTGAAATTTATTTAATATGTATACAAATCATAAGTATCAGTACAAAGTCAAAAGTATTTGTAACATGTATATTCATTATATCTCAAAATACTTATATTAATTTTTACAGTAGCAGTCTTCGGATGTGCTCGCCTAACTTTGCATCGAAGATCGCTCGCCTTGAATATTCGCTCCTACACCTGTAAAGATTTTCATGACAACAAACAAGAAGTAGTGAGCTAACTAGCTCAGTAAGTGATATGCAATTCTATATAAAATTATAAGATATTGTAAGCTTAAAAGAATTTATCCATGTCTAAACATTTATAAGAATTCATGTTACTTAGCATGAACTTATATCTTACACATAGTACTTAACGTAACTTATCTCTTTTCTCATAATAGTTAGACATAACCATATATCCTCCCTAATGTTCATAAATATTTCATAAAACATATTCAAATCCAGCAGCCCATATCGTTTCAGTATAACATAAACTTGTGAAATCAAAATGGTGGTATACACATTTATTAAAAACCATAGCGTAATAACAAAGTAATTCAACCACCAATCATTTATTCACCTATGGCATCCTAGGCATATGGCAGAGCGGAATCCTACATCGCTGGACCATATGATCGGTAACCAAGTAGCGGAATCCTACATCACTACGTGCGGAATCTGGCATCACACAGGTAGTATACTGGCATAATAATATACCCTAGGGAGAGGTGGAATCCTATATCACAACTCCCAGGCGGAATCCTACATCGCTTTTTCGAGTACTCTACCATTACCGACAATATCATGAAATCACCCTAGGAAACACCATTGGCTTGATAAAACATTTATAGATAAGATGCACTTTATGAAAAACCAGTATTTCATTTATAAACATAATAGTTTGTAAATTTCAATAAAAATTTCAGCAGCTTATATCATTTCAGTTTAACATAAATTTGTAAAACAAAAATGATGGTATACATGTTAATTAAGATCCATTTTGTATTCATAAAATAAATCAACCACCATTCATTTATTTACCTAATGGCACCCTAGGCATATGGCAGAGTGGAATCCTACATCCCTGGACCATATGATCGATAACTAAGTAGCGAAATCCTACATTGCTCGGGTAGTAAGCTAGCTCATAATATACCCTAGGGAAAGGCAGAATCCTACATCGCATCTCCCAAGCGGAATCCTACATCGCTTTTCGGGTACTCTACCATTACTGACAATATCATAAATATCCTTAGGAATACAATAGGAGTTATAAATCATTTATAAAGTAAGCTGCGTATCAAATATAGTTCACATCTCATGCTTAAACGTGAAGTTACATAAGGGAGGACATTGTAAAACATTTAATAACATTTCATGAAAACATACTTGATTGCCTTTTATCAATGGCAAAATAATTTTTACACTCACATGCCATCTTAATGCAAGGTTCACAACTTATTCGATATTGCCATCGCGTTACCTATACATTTAATGTTAATCTTTTTAGGTAACATCACAAGCGATTTCGATCGCAAAATCATTTACATAATATTCAATGCAACGTTGACGCTAAAACAACTCATGATAGCATGTTACGATTGCTTTTACCGCACCAAAAACAATCCAAAACAGCTCATCAAAAACGGCATATAATAGTCCATCAAAATGGCTTGTAATAGCCCAATAATCGGTGCAAATACAACATTCACATAGCCCAAAAATAGCATGCATAACGGTCCCCGAAAACAGTACATAACACCGCGTTTTGACAGCCAATGACTAGCACATTTACAGCTCACTAACACAGCCCTATAACAGCTCATTTGATTGCATGAAAACAGCTCTTAAAGCACTCAATAATAGCCCTTAATCGGGCATAAAAACTGCACACAAAACAGCTTTTAAGTTCCACAAAATCTGGACATAAAAACAGTCCATGAGACTCAATTACGTCGGCTATTGCTTGCTTGTTTTTAACTCTAATGATTCGCCAACTTTACATATTTTTATGCATGAAAATTCTTTGCTTAACTTTAATTAAATGCACAACAAAACAACCCTTTCGCAAAGAAAAAATAGTTTAACTATTCGAAACATTTCGCATAGCAACACAATCGAATTTCATTCAATTCGCAACATTATTTTCTAACCAGTCCATCATGCAATCTTGTTGACACTTGATTTTGATCAACTCGGTTCTTCAAGCCCAATACCAGCGATACGACAAACCACACACGAAACACACAATACCAAGACCAAAACTAACAAGACGCAACCAGATTTTTACGTGGTTCGGCAAGTATAATGGCCTACATCCACGACAATTACCCCTTCACACTCTCGGAGTAATTGTATTTTATTTCACTCTGTCTTTTACACTGAATTCTATCTCCTATTTATATTGGAGATGTTACAATCAGAATAGGCTTAAGAATCTTACAGATAAGGTAAAAAATAATATACATTAATTAGGATAATCTCTTTCGAGATTATCTCTCCCGCACATATAGCAATTTCCAAGAGTATTTGATTTGCATGAGAATAGGCAAACTGTCACCCTTCCTATTTTGAATTGATTCCCCTTCCAGAAGGTCAACCGGTCAATTCAAGCGAATAACTTGCCCAGCGATCAGACGTTGCCTCAAACGAGCAGACTACTTCATTGGTCTAATGTCTCCTCTGTCGGACAGACGAGCAGTCTTAACTGTCCATCCGTCAAGCGGACAAGCAGACTTCCTGGTCGTTATGATGGTCACTCATCGAACAGCCCTTTGATTTCGAGCAGATTATATTTAGTCTTTGTCTACCTGTCAAACCTTCATTCAATTTCCTAACACTTGGCGTTTTAAGATGACCACTTACGTAATCAGGTGTCCTCGAGCACACAAGTTAATGGCTATCTCCCTTTGACTTCTGTCTATTTTGACCAGCCCTTTTCGGGCTTCTTTTTACAAGGCGATACAATGGGCCTTCGTTCCTGGGCTTTATTCATTTTACCAAAATACCTACAACAAATCTCATAATCATTCTCATCATATTTATTCACTTGAATTGCAACTATAAGAACTCAACATCCGGCATACTAATCAGAATTTATTCGGCGCTAAAACCGCAACTAACACATTCGAATTCACGGATAACTTGCTCAAAACACTAGATAACGATCTATCAATATTCAAATAACTTTTCAATACTCTAAAGTAAAGTATATCGTTGCGAATCATTTTTCATATCGACGATTTCGAAACTAAAAACAAAACATAACAGCCCATACTATCCAAACATAACAGCCCCTATAACGATTTCGCAACGCACTTTCAATATCAAAATTCATTCGCAAACATATCGAATCAATATCGAACGAATCTCCGCACTAACGAGATTCTAAATCCTATATCCCAATCATGTAATCATCAATTTAATCCATAACTAAATCATAAATATTTCCATTGCAAATGAAATCTATAAATTCGAACTTACCTCTTCGAAATCAATTCGAAAGCTTTGAAACTTTAAGGGACTCGCACGAATGGGCTGCCTATATCGATTCCCCTATCCGCGAGCTTCCTTAAATCTAAATGAACAAGATTAACTCTTAAAAATTAATCAAAACATGATAACAAGACCAATGGGGCGGCAACTCACCTCAACACGGGCTGTTTTTCGTTTTGAAATATCTTTCGAACAACCATGACGGTGAGACGATGCTCACAAACTCACGGCAACCAGCCGCTCTCCTTTCTTTTTATCTACAAGCACAAGTTGTCATCCTCCCCACTAAACCAAATATTATATTTACACCAAAATTACGTAAGACAGCATACAAACACTCACAAACTGCCAGATTACATCCCCAAAACAGATGTTGGATCACTGTACCTGAAAACTACTGCCGTAACCATCTTCCCTCAACCGATTGCTCCTTGATCAATTCTCAAGCTTTTATACTGCAGCTTAAGCTTGTTCTAATAGCTGTACATGCTCTCACACCACTAAGAACCTGCAGACCTCAAGAACAGCCCCTTCTCATGAGCTGCTCTCCCTCAAGCTTGGATGCAAGCTCTCAGTTTCAGCTCTCTCATTGCATGCACAAATTCTTGGTTCAGATCTAAAGTATTGAGCTGCCAGCACTCTCTCTCGCCCTTCTCATGATTGCACACACACATAGGTTTACAGATTTTGGTCGCTCATCCCACATACAGTAAGGTAGCTCTCGGTCAAGGTCTGATCTGCACTTCTTCCTTGCATGCACTTGGTTTTGGTCGCTGCACTCACTCACCTTCTCTTCATGGTTTCTGCTCACACTTCTTCTGGTCTGCTGCATTTTTCCTTAACCGAACAGCAGCTGTTCTCTTGCTCGACTCCTTCTGGCTTTTACATGAGCTTGTTTGCACGCCTAAGCAGGTCTTCAAGTCCTCACGAGCTGTACTTCCCCATTCTCTCACAGTGAAATGGGAATGGAAAGATTGAGTGGCTGTTTTGGTGATGCTTTTAACCGAGAATGAGAGAAATCTCAATTGATGTTTGTTGACCAAGAATGCACTCCTCTCTCCTACCAACATACTCTCTCGGCTTTTGAATTCATAAAGTGATGAGAATGATGTCTTCCTTTCACTTTTGTTTCCTTCATTTTACTTTTTCAATTTAATTTATATATGGCCCATGATCTCTTGACACATGTCATTTGAGTGCATGCATGAATGACACATGTCTCTTATGCACCAACTTTCATTGCATTCATTTCACGTTTTACGGTTTCTGCTTTTCACTTAGGATTCGCTTCGGATCCGCCTGAAAATTTTATTAAAATCCAATTTCACAAACGGAAACTTCATTAGACTCCAAATAACTATTCGAATCCGGTCGCTCTAATTTATTTTATAATTTTGAATTTATTACTTATCCCCTGACCCATCCAAGAATTTTATAAAAGTTCTATTATGCTTCCGGATCCGAACGGATTATTAATTCCCTTATTCCTTAATCAAAATCAATATTTAATTAATTACCTAGAGACCGGGATGGCATGTTACAGCTAGGGTAAACCAAAGTCATATAGATAATGAAATCTCAATAATATGTTATAATATCACAATATAACTTTCACAAATAATATCACTATGCATGTATACCTCAATTTACTAGTTTACTTTACTCAAAGAATATATATACATTTATAGCAGGATATATATATATAAAACTATACATGCATTGTATGAAACATAATAAAATTGCATTCATAGAATCATTTGCATGAAAACTTTAAATAAAATCCACACTCACAACTTGCTTCCAAATACTTTATCACTACTTCCCGATACGGATGTCGTCCGCTTTCCGATTCACCTACAATTGGTTTCGATCGAGATATCGTTAAAACACGGCTCGTGCACAAACTAATCTTAAACCACACGAGGATTTCTAATCATGACAATTCAAGCGATTATCCTCACACGATAATAATACAGAAAACTAATATTCGCACGCGGAGACTATCTCGAACCAATTCATTATTGCAACATAAACTACTCGAAACTCTACGGTTACAAAACTGATAACTATGCCATTCAAAACTAGAGTAACATCATCGACATCACATTCGAATGGGTTCAATAAAAAGAAGATTCAAAGCTAAACGAATAACATAAAACTTACGCGATTTCAACTAGTTATCGCGAATTATCGTTTTTAGCGTTTCGCGCGATTCTTTCGTTTCCAATTAAACTTATCGTCAATATTACTTGTGACTTTACTTAAATCATGGAAAACGAATATTCAAACACTTTAAAGCACAAAAAGAAAAACATGGCAGCAAGCTAAATGAATATTCATTTCCGATTTCAACTCCGAATTTCGACAATTTAACGGTTTCGAGCGAAACAAAAACTATCCGATTAACTTAAATGTATTTCAAACTATCCTATCATCAAACTTTAACACTCTAACGGGCTTAATTACGTCTCGAGGTAGCTTGATAACATCATCAACACTTTCACATTTGACAAATCACAAACTAAAACATTCGTATTTGTGGAAAACTCATTCGAATCGCTCGGAAACAATTTCTCAATATCTGAACGATTTTCTGATACTTGAAAACATACTAAAATGTATCATTTTCCATGACGACGAACTTGAATTTAAAAACATAACTTAACAGCCCCTAACTTCTCCTATAACAGCCCGTAAACAAAACACAACGAACACAATCGATGACAATATCATTCCAAAACACAATCGAACAATAACGAGCGAACCTCCACACTAACGAGATTCTAAATCCTAATACCTAATCATAACATCATCAATTAATCCATATCTCAATTCTAACATTAACCATCCAACGAAATCAATAAAAACTCAATATACCTTTCGAAACTCACTTCGAAAGCTTGAAACTTCGAAAGAACACTTGCGCGAATGGGCTGTCCTTATAATTCACTTTAAATCGAGCTTTCTTCAATCCAAATTCACATGCACGCTTTAAAAATTACTTGAAAAACATAAAAAAACCAAATGGAACAACACTTACCTCAACTCGAACTGTTTTTCGCTTCGAACCAACTCCCGAACAATCAAGACGGCGAGACGATGCTCACTTAAGCTCACGGCAATAGTTTCCTCTTCTTCACCTCCCTTCCAACTTGATGAAGCTCCAATGAAGGATGGGTTGATGGTCTAAAGCTGCTCAGTCTTCACCTGATGAGGTCTCAGCCTGACAGCAGCTGCTCGACAGCAGCTCACACAATGGCAGCTCACGGCAGCATTTCAGCTCACGGCCTGACCCCTCCTTGCTGCTCTTCCTCTTCACAGTCTGGCTCCAACTCTCCTTGGATTTATCCTTGCATACACGATCAGCTCGTGCTAAGCTTGATGGTGTCTGCTTTGCTTTCTGGTCTGCACTGGACAGTTCACGATCGGCTCAACCAACTCACTTCTGCTTGCATGCATGGGCTGGTGTTCTCAAATCTGGTCTTCTCCTTCAGCTTTGCTTCATCTCGGTCTGACAACGGCTCTCATAATTTCTCTTCTTCTCTCGTTCACTCTCTCGTTCTCTATCTCTCTCGATCACTCTCTCGCTCTCGGTTCTCTCTTTCACGAGCAGGTCACTCTCTCACTTCACACTCTCGAATTTGTTTTGATGAAGCATGGTGACCGAATGGGATTTGATGGAAGCTCTCTTACTTCTCACACATAACTCTCTCTCACTTGGTTTTGCTTGATGATAAGTGTTGACCAAATACCATGTCTCTCTTTCAATTCCATTTATTGTTTGTCTTTCACTTTCAATTTTTGCTTTTTCAATTAACTTATATATGGTTTAACCATTTGATGACACATGGTAACAATGCACATCATCTCATGCTATTTGTCTTTGCTCACCCTTTGCATGTGTGACATGTGTCACTTTCATGCACTAATGTTATTTTATTAACATTCTTCCATGCATTCTCGTTTTAATTCCGAAATCGAATCATTTTCGTCCGTTCGTCCGGGAATCCGCTTTTAATTTAATCTCAGCTTCGCACACTCGGAATTATTTTATTATTTCGAATCTGTCTCTACGAACTCGAATTTATTTTATTATTCTAAAATAAATATTCCGAGTATTTTCGGACTCAAGAATCATATTTTTCCGATCGAACACGATCCATCGAAAAAATATTTCGCTCTCCGACAAATGAGGTTTTAGGTTTTACATTAATGAAAAAAACTATCATTACTATCTTTATACAAAAGAAATATACTGCGTCGATGGTCAGAGCTCATATAGTCTGCACGGTGCACATGGATACCTGAATCTCCTGAACCTGCAACTAGGGAGGATTTTATAAAACAATAGAAAAGAAAGGTGAGTATAAACTCAGTTAACAATTTAATACACTATAGAAAACAGTTTTATACTTTTCTAAAATTACTTTCCCAACACTCTTTCAAAAACTATTTTTCAATCTCGTTCTAAATCTTTTCATTTTTCTTCTTTAACTTTCTCATCTTCTCACCTTAATGGTAACCCAGAGAAACTACTCATGTCGAGGTAGCATAGAATCTCTCGCTAACCACTAGGAATAAGGGAATCCGCCATGTGTAGTCATCGATGTGTAAACCCTGGGCACGTGTTACCCTCTCGCAATATGTTTGAACCACACTACCCTTACACGTGCAGAAGGTGACTTAACTGACTGTTTCTCTTAGGAGTAAACTAGACTCCACTATCAGTTAGTGACTCTCTCACATCTTCCGTACATGTATAGGGTATTCAACTGGGGCTAGGGTAAACCATAGGCATAATAAAATACTTTTTATAAAACTTATAACTTTCTTTTCTCTTTTATCTCAAAAAGTATTCTCTAGCATATATTTTACTGGCATGTAAATAAATATAAATAATTTGCTTTACTTCTAAAGTATATAACATTTATATATATACTTTCATAACTCACATGCATTATATAAAATAAAGACATGCTTTACTTTAATTGAGTTTGAGTTTGAGATATTATCTCAAATGCCTTCATACCCATTCCATCATTGGGATCAAAGTCCTCGTAGTTTGACAACTTTTATTTTATTTTTGCAGCTATACATGCACTTTATAACAATAAGTACAAGCTAATCAACTTGCTCAAATAGTTATTAGACCGTCATAATATAATATTGCAATTATGAATACTTAATTGATAAAACACATAAAAAGAAATTATGACCTCACTAGCTCGTTGTCCAACGACCTCACTAGCTCGCTGTCCAGTGACATCCTCTTCTAACTTGCAGCTGCTTCTACACTTAAACACAAAAAGACTTTATTCAACTTGCAGGCTACTATACTAAAATTAAGTTTTTATTTTCTTCGTTACTCGAGCTGCAACTTCACTGCCTCACTCAGCTTGATCTGCGAGCTACATCTCGCTACCTACTCAAATCTAAACGAGCACCATCATGTCCTCTTTACTCATGCGATCAACAGCCCGCATTAAGCTTTACTATGCTATCTCAAGCTCGCTCCAGCTAAATCTGCATGAGAATTCACTTTTCATAACTTAGCCTATGCGAGCTCACACTTAGCTCTGATTGAGGGTATTTCCTCCCTCTGCGAGCTCTTCAAATCACTCCTATCAATGAGTCCCTTATTTACATAACTTAGCTTGGATTAAGGGTACATCCATTTCTCAACATCTAGTTCTACTCGTCTCTCTTTAACGACCTGCTACTCGTTTGCCCAGCTTGCTTACAACTCGACCTATGCTAACTCTTATCCTTAACTCAGCTACAAACGAGCTCATTCTCAACTCATCTCAGCTCGAGACTACTTCCCTCGTCACAGAACTCATTCAGCACACCTAATATGGTGAGCTTATTTCTCTACAGAGCTTAGCTTGATTTCACGACCTTGCTCAGCTCACACTCTTATCCAGTTCAACCTAGCCATAACATCATCAACTTACTGAGGTTGCCCATAACAGCGTCTACCAGCTTCTATCTAATCTTTACGAGCTCCTACTCGCATTTAGCTCTACTATGTGAGCACCGACTCTAGCTCTCACCTAACAGCGTAGCCCAGACTGAGGGCCTTCTCTCAGTACCGCTAATTCACTCAGCTCATCTTTCTCAACAAGCTGCTAGCCTCAAGCTCATATAAGCTTCAGCCTAAACAAGCTCATTTTACATAACTCTCCTCGGGTTAAGAGTACCTTCTCTCCCCGTGAGCTCACTCAATGCATACTTTATTCTACTCTCATACTTAAGTCAACTTCTTAACACTGCCCAGCCCACTCACCTCAACTTACATCTTTAACTAGCTTGTTCTTACGAGGTATTGCCTTGATCCTACCCGAACAGGCAATTCGATGAGCTGGGGCACTTCTCTACTCTGCTCGCTTCCTATGAGCTCGTGCCTAGGCCAACTAAGCCAGCACTGAAGGGAGTTACAATTAACAACTAGCTCTTATCTAGTGAGCTCTTACGCGATCTCACTCACGAACACATTTTCGAGCTCAATACTTCTCAAACATATCATCAATTCAACAGCTCAATACTATATTTCAACTTTACCCAGAATAGCTCGAGCTCAATACCCAATTTAATAACTTAACACTAACTCCCAAACTACTCAGATCGCGACCTCCCAGGCCACGCGACCAACTGAACCAAAATTAAATTAAACCACCAGCAACACAAATTAACTAAGCGTATTATTCAACTACTTTACTTACCTAGCTCACATCAAATTTCTGCCTTAGTTCCTCACTAGCTCACCAACTGCTCCAACTCCAGCTCAACGCTGACTTGCTCGCTTCTTGCTTTTCAGATCAAGTCTGACTTAATTGCTCTTCTTCAACTTGATTCCTTTTTCAGCATGCTGATCCTCCGAGCTCGCCTCAAGCTTCAGCTTGCCTTCCTTTAGTCACTGCTTCATTTATCCTTACTTGCTTCAAACTTCACTTAAATCTTCAACTCACTCGCTGCTCAAATCTAACTTGATGTCTTTCTGATTTGGTCTTCACCTCAGCTCAATCTCTTATTTTGACACGACAGCTCCCTCATTAGAACGACAATAACATCCCTCTCCTTTTAGTTGAGAGCTAACTCTCTCTCTCTCTCATTCTCTCTTCTCTTCTCTTCTCTCACGATCCTCTTTTCTCTTTCTCTTTTCTTTTCTTCTTTTCTCTTCCTTCTAACCGACTTAACTCACGCCTATTTATAGACGTGGGTTGAACTTACTATTCCTAAAAATTACGAAAATGACACTCTCTAGATAATTCTCTCAAAAATATCTAGCAAAATTTCACTTAAGCTCCTCAACTTTTATAATTTACATTTATTTCCTAATATATATGTATATTTTTAAGCTTACAAACCTTAACTTTTTACTTTTTATACTTAAAAATATTTTTATTTATTTTCTAAATAGACACTTTTGCACAATTCTTCGCTCTGAACACAGGAACAGTTATATCCTCGGGAGAGGGTATTACAACATATACATATATAGTTAGATGTCGTTTTTATCTTTCTCTTTTTCACTATATATCTATATATAGATATTTATATCTATATATATGTCCGTGTGATAGGCCCCGTCTCTGCACTCTTATTTTCGTACAAATGACAGCCTGTCGGCAACCCTATAGTGGCTCTCCAATCGATATCTGATCCGACTAAAAGGTTTCTGTGAAACTAAGCCGTTTTCCTTTACTGAAAACATTTTTAGAACTCTTTTAATTATAGAAACAGGTGGAATTATTTTTTATTTAATTATAAAATAGATTTAATAAAAATTTTGGTAGCATAACGACTGTTTTCTCGAATATACCACCCTACAAAATTTTAAGAAAATGTACAATTCTAAATTTGAACATTGTTCCCTAAACTTTTAAGCCTCAAGCCCTCAATTTATCAGTTCACAAGCAACCATAAACATGTTATCTGATTTCAAAAATAATTTGAAACACAACCACAAGTCCAAGTTGTGCATATATATATATATATTTAATTACACATATTCGAAAACAATAAAAAGTTACACAATCAATTATATACAAATTGTTTTAAAAGTGTTGAACTACCTAATCCTACGCTAGAAGTCCCTACGACTGATATACCTGTACCACATCTACCCTTGGGGAGGTTTTGTTTATAAAACATAAAACCATATAAACTTTATAAACTTAATGAGTGTTATAGATTTTCATTTCAATTTTAAGTTTATAAATAAATCTCCCTTTTTAGTTTTAAAAACATTTCATAGATCTTTAATTATTGAATATCAATTTCTTTTTTCTTTTGAAAATCTCATTTCAAATACTTGCACAGATAAACAATTTTCATAAACGTCATTTGATTTCATTATAAAATTGAATAATGAAGTAAAATAATGAATGCTTTCAGTTTTCTGATGAAGAATATAAATAGTGGTGGCGTCACTATTTCTGAAAAAAAAATTTGAATTAAATAAGCCAACCACTAATTATCTGTACCACATGGTATTCTAGGTATGGAGCGAAATTTTGTCTCGCTCTGGCCTTTCCTAAAATTTTCTTCATTTAGGTCATTTATCTGGTATTATGTAGCAGAATTTTTCTCTCTATGGAGCGGCATTTTTCCTCGTTCAGGTGAAAGCTAGCTAATAATATATACGTGCATTGAGCGACATACAAGACTAAACCGACACAACGTAATCCCACCTACGGGTTTCCTCGCACTGTCGGTGACAGACTCCCCTGACACTGCTAATGCATGCTTTGGGTACTCAACCTCAACCGGAGATATCTATAATACCTTCCAGTTATACCATAGGTTTACAAAGACATTTTCGATTCCATGGAATTCATAGTTCATAGAATAGATGTACAAATCACATAAAATATTTTATTTCAATTTCATTTAACTCAAAATCAATTTCTAGTATATTCAAATATTTATTTTAACATATATAAGCAATCGTTTAAAGGACACTCATCTAATGACAACTCACGATGATGCACGCTTTGGGGTTCCTTCAATTTTCAAGTCACATACATATATTTTCGTATTCTAATTTTAGAAAGAATCTTAACTATAATTAACCATTGATATTTACTTCTATTGACACATTAACATACAATTCAATCATTTAACCATCCAATAGTCTTTCTTTCAATTTCGATTTAATTCTATTATTCACATAATCCATAAACTCATCCAATTCATTTAAAAATAACTTTTTATCACAACATACTCACTAAACCAAAACATGGTAGCTTGTGAACCATAATTTCCACATCTCAATTCAATATTTAACATCTTACCAAATTCATCCATGTGATTATGTAAACATCTAGTTAACATACTTTTCCACCTTGGCCGAATCATCAAGCATTTTAATTCAAGTTTATTCATTTCATTCTTACATTAAATTTCACTACACATACTGCCATAAATCAACCCAATAATTCAAGCAATTCAACAATCCATTTTACATGCTTCTTTAGCCGAATTTGGGTGATATTATCACTCAACTTCTATTATTTCATTTTCACAAAATTTTCAACCTAATAACAGCCCCTAAATTGTCATTAAAACAGTCCTTAAACCATTCTACACATCCGTGGATAGCATTTTATATCTTTTAGGCATAGCTCGGCTGAATGCAAGCAATCATCCATACTTTGTTTTCATTTCACATTTTAACACCACATACCATCATTCTAACATGAATTCAAGCATGTAACATCATCAAATTGAATTTAACAAAGTTGAAACACAAAATCCTCATGTTGGCCAACACATGCATATCCTTAAACATATTAACTTCATTCAGTTTCATTCTTTTACATATAAAAACAGCCCCTATCTCAAGCCAATTCATTTATATTTCACTTGAATTATTCTACCTTATCATAATCAAGATGTATATCAACACATACACTAATATCTCATCAATCCTCCCATATAAAATTTCAACCACAATCACAATTAAATTTCCAGCAGAATTCTAACATCAAATTCACTTATGAGCCCCTCTACCTTAATTAGCTAGGCAACCTGCCTGGTAATCTCACAATGGTTTTCTAGTCGGAATCTGCTCTAGTTAGAAAGTTCGTATGAATCTAAGACTTTTTCTTTGCTGAAAACTTTTTAAAACTTATTAAGAACTTACTCAGTTATAAAAATGGGTGGAAATTTTTCTTTTTAAATAAACTTTTGCAAAAATAGGTTTTTCGAATTTCTAGCAACACAACGATTGTTTTTCAAAGATTTTCACTTTGTAAAATCTCATAAAAACCTGTGTAATTCAAAATCATTCAATTCTCAACTATTGGGCCTCAGGCCCTCTTTCATTTTTTTTCACAAACAACTGCAAACATAACTTCTAATCAATTATAAGAAAATCTAGTTTACTTTAAAATTTAAAACATATTTACTAAAAATACGGATAAAATACATCATCCAAAATAATATTTACAAACATGTAATAAGTCTAAAAAGAACAATATGCAATACATGATATTTCTGAATGAAAAACTAGTGTAGTAGCGTCATGTCTTTAACTCTTCTGCGTGCCCAATAAAGATGCTTTCGCTGCTATGCTCGTACCTGCACTTGGGGAGGATTTTTATACAACAATAAAGGAGTAGTGAGTATAAACTCAGTGAGTGGATAATTTATATTAAACTATAACTTTTACTTATAAATATTATTCCTCCCAAAATAGGTTGAAAAAACTACTAGTTCTTTATTTTTTTAAAAAGCGATAAAACTTGTATAATGCGAAAAATACTTTTTATTTAAACATTCATAAATTTACTTTTCTTATTTTTCTAAAACTCATGTCTATCGACGTATTTTATTTCTTTAACTAGCCTTACTTGGCAACCCAAGAAAACTTATCATTCATGACAAAACGAAGACACGCTACTAGGATTCGGGAACTATCATCATGTGTAGTCGCAGATGTGGAACAAATATGGGATCACGATTCTCTCCAACATCAGGCAGATCTACACTACTCCATACGTACAGAGGGCGACACACAAACTCAATCCCCCTAAGTTATTGACTACCCCTAACTAGCCATACACGCACATGATACTTTGGTTGGGTGTAACTAGGGACTAGGGTCAACCAAAGACAATATAAAAAGCTCTTCAAAATGTGTAGTATTTTTTCTTAAACTTTTATTTGCTTGTCCGAAAGCATACTGATATATATATTTTTGGAAAATGTTTCATCTCTAACTTTCAGTTAAAACTGGATAAATTCTTTTCTAAGGCAAAAGCCTAAAATCTTTCAAAGCAATTCTAGTTTGTATTTCTATGCGTGTATTTCAACAACTTTCTACTTTATATTAAAATAAATACAATTACATCATACTTTAAAGATATTTATACATGCATCACTATAGAAAATAATAATATGATAAAAGCTCGCATGAATAAACATAATAATTCGAAAATAACATAATGTCGCATTAAGATTATTCAATCATTAGCATGTATTTAAAACTGATAAATTTTCACACTCACAACTTGCTTCCAATAGAATAAAAACAACTCTTGTTACGTTTCCCTTTCGCTCACCGGTTCACCTACATTTATTTACGATCGAAACGTTTGCAATAACACTTAAACTTTTAAATACGCGAGGGCATTGAATCATTATTTTTTTTCAAGTCGCAATGAATTCAACTAAATACACACCATATCAATTCGAAAATGTTAACATCCACGCGCTATAATTACTTCGAAATAACAAAATTTCATACATAACATAACAAATAGAACCTTGTGATCATTCTAGTTATTTCAACCACATTTAAACCAATGTTATCGTCATCCATCTCAATCAAGTATTTTATTGTAAACACACTTAAACGAATTCAATATGATGAAATTTCTAATCGAAACCAATAAACGCAATAGCTTCACGATTACGAAAAGTTTTATCGCAAATTATCTTTTTTAACAATTTGAGCATTTCTTTAGCTTTCCAAACAATTCTAACGTCCATACCACTTAACTACATGCAAACCATAAAAATATAAAAGTCTAACACTTCGATATTCATAATTTCAAGTCATGGCAACTTAGTAACCATATATTTACTTTTCATTTCGACTTCGAAATTAAATGATTAAACACATTCGCACGCAACGAAAATTATCCTAATCACTTATACATAACTTAAACAATCCTAAAATCATGATTTAACATTTTAACACTCCCAAACTAAAATCATGGTAGCCTATATACATATTTAATTTAACTTCCCATTTCGTCATCCAATTAATCCATAAATCATCTGAATCACCCGAAAATAATTTTTGATTATCAAAACAACACATCGATACTTTCAAACACATCAAAAATCATTATTTTTCATGGCAACGAAATCGAAATTAACATTGGAATCATGTCAGCCCCTAAATAGCCGAAATACACTAACTTTCCAACACTAAAACTCATTCATTTTCACACCAAAAGTCACATACAATGGAACCCCCACACTAATGAGGTTCCAAGTCCTAAAACTCGATTATTTCATCATGAAAATTCATCCAAAATCACGATCTAATATTTTCAACAAAATGATAATCATAAAAAAACAAACTTACCTCTCAAATTCAACTCAAAAACACCTCAAAGATGAATGCAAAACTACTACCCATGATTTCTATCCTTGGTCGAGCTTCCTTTAATCCAAAAGAGATATGCATGCTTAAAATCTCTCAAAATCAGCTTAGAAATTTGGCAAGGTAGTAGTTTACCGTAATGATCTTGCATGAGAGTTAAATCACCCAAAATGACCTCTAATTTCACCATGCATGGGACTGTCCACTTTGGTTCTCCTCTAAGCTGCACACTCTCTCTTTCTCTTGGTTGTGAATCCTTCTTGCTTAACTCCCTTGCTCACTTTCTCTTTCACTCTTTCTGGTTTGATGGTTGATAAAGAAATTGGAGCTCTTGGGTTGCTTGATTGGTGACCGAAAGGTGATTTGCTTGGCTTGAATCTCTTAGCTTTGCTTCAAGTATGATTTTCTCCTTTGTTTCTCTCCCTCTCTCTAAAAAATGAGCTCTCGAGTTGAAGAAAATGAAGATCGAATGGATGAAGAATTCTTGCCTCTCTCTCTAGAGCTCTCTCGACAGTTTTGAAGGATAATGAATAAGTCACTCTCTCACTTCACTCTTTAGTTATGCTCTCGGTTTGGGAGGAAAGAATGTCACTCTCCCTTTCTTGATTTGAAGATGCTTGACCAAAGAAATGGTTTTCATGCTTTAATTTCTTCTTTCAACATTAATATATATAGGGTTCACCAAATCTTCACACTTGTCATCCATTCAACAAACTATCTCAACACTTGTCTTCGTCCTTTTATGCATATACGACACATGGCACACATGTACTTACTTATTTCACTTATCTCTTTCCATGCATTCCTCCATTCTAGTTCCAAATTTGGATTCGTTTCCATCCATCCGAAAATCCTATTATAACTCAATTTCATATTCGAAAATTATTCTTGAATTTGATTCCATTTCTGGGTACACTAAATTATTTTATTTCTTCAAAAATATATTATACGATCCTAAATTGGAAAGAATATTTTCGTTCAATAAATTTTTGAATCACTCAAAATCTATCCGAATGGATTTGTTCTCAATCCGTTTCACTTTTATTTAACTCGAATATTAATTTCAAAACTTTTTATTAACTAAATCCACTTTTCGAAAAAAAATTATTATTCTCACAGATACTTTCCGTTCAGAAACACGATCCATCAGAAAATAATTTATTTTCCATCGAATGAAGTTTTGGGTTTTACATTCACTTCAAATCATAATATTTCTCAACCAAATCACTTACCAATTATTCATTGATCCTTTGCCTTGCTTCTCCTCTTGATTTATGCTTCAAAACCTTAAATTTAAACATGGAAAACTCATCAAAAACTACACAAAAACTACACATATTTTCTGGATAGCTTTAGATGAACTTTTTCACCTTAAAATTCAATGAAAACTCACTCAATATTACTTGAAATTGACTTACCCAAGTACCTAGACTTATTTAGAACCTTTTTTAGGGCTTGAAATAACTTGAAATTAGGGTGAGAATAGGCTGGTATAGCTACTATTCGGGACTGGTTTCTTTCCTCTACAGTTCACTTTTTTCTTTTCTTCAATTTGCTTTGGTTTCTGCCGACTGCATTCTTCTCCAAATTTCTAGCACATTCTTATCTTATATAGCTGCACATTACTTCATTATTTACCCCTCAATTTTGTTAATTAATTACAGTCATGCAACTCATGTGAATTGACAAAATTTCCTTGCATTTGCTATCTTCATTTCTGTCGAGTTTCAACTTCTTACTTCTTCAATTTTTTTATCACCTTAATTCACTTAATCAATTGCTCTTCATGTTTGTAATTATATTACACATCATGCCATTCATTTTATTTATCAATTTATCCCTTTTTATTCTACACTTTTCATAATTAAATTTTCAAAATATCTATATATAAATCTAATCTATTTACTAATTATACCTTTTCTTGAATATTTCTTTTAATACAAATTCCTCAGTAGACTCTAAATCGATTATTTTACCACCTTTCAATTTTGAAATCGTTTCCGATTTACCCAAAATATTCCATCGGAATTCAATATTGTATTCGAAAATTCTATCGAACTCTAATTGCGCTTATGAGTACTTTGAATTATTTCTTTGTTCCATAAATGAAGGCAATAGTATACAATATATTTATAATACTACAATAGGGAGGGTATATTACACTGTGTGTGTGTGTATATATATATAAAAGGCTCTAAATATATATATAGGTATATATGTACGAGTGTGCATGTGTGTGTATATATAAGGTTCTAAATAGAATAAATAAAAGCTTCATCTTTTTCATGTAAAACTCTCACTCTTCTTCCTTATATCTCTCTTCTTTTTTTTTCTTTAAACAATGTTGTAGTTTTTTCATTCGATATTGCTATTTGTGGTATCAAAGCCAGGAATGGTAGGATCGAATGAAAAAGTCACAATATTGTTTAAAGAAAAGAAAGAACAGAGATATAAGGAAGATGAGTAAGAGTCTCACATGAAAAAGATGAAGCTTTTATTTAATCTGATATTCTTACAAAAGTAAAGGGAAAACTTGGAAACAAATTGAAAAGGTAAAAACTTTCTATGTCTAGAGCTGCTAAAAGTCGTGCCTTTTATAGGAATAGGTAGAGCTTGTCTCTAAGCTAGTTGGCAAAAACGAGAATAATTATTACAAAACATAATAATTAAAGTGTACAATGAAGATTCCTACTTTTACTAGTCACGAGGGACTCCTGTAACTTCAACAGATAACGACAAAGGGAGCGTCGACTTAAAATGATAAGTGGAGTCATTCACTTTTGACTAGCTTTAGAATTCAAAAGATTCCTGGCTCTTTCCACCCAGGTAAATAAGAGTAGGGTCCTCTGAGTTACACACGAAATCTTCAATTTTTTTATCTTTAGATAATTGAGATAGCTTTTGCTTGATCTTATCCATATTTTCCCTTTCTTTCTTGAGAAAGGAGATAAGATCATGTAACTCAACAGAATCCTTATTTAGCATAGGACCTTATATTGTTGGTGAAGGAGGATCAACTTCTCCAAGGTCTAAATGTTTGTAAATATCGGGGTGAAGGTTATCTAGAACTATAAACTTCCTCCAGCACTTTGTGAATATTCGCCTGACCAGGCGTGGTGGATCACCAGGGAAACACAGGATTTTATAATCCTACTTAAGGATCCATGGTATCCAATGGATAACCATAAAGTAAGCAGGCAAAGATCTCCTTGAAAGAGGTGGTGTAGATTTACATCCCTGAATTCTCTAAAAGCTTGTTTGACTTCATTAGGGAACACCTCATCAAGTGGACCAAAATTTAAAAACCATTTATGAAACTACGCTAATAGAACCGATTTATTGATGGTGATTCTCCACTGTATGAACTAACTATATGTTCTTTCTCTATTCTGATAGTTTAGCACAAAGGTCCATGCCTAGATATTTTAGGTGTAGAACCCTAGGTCTCATTGTCATGGAAAATAATTTTTTTGAGTGAATAGTATTTTTGGACGGAAAGTGTTTGCGTGAATAGTGATTTTTGAAAAATGGACCCCGAACATCAAAAGTATTGGAATAGGAATTAGAGTTATTTTAAACTGAAATGGAACAAAAATGAGTTCATTTGAGTAAGTTTTGAGCGATCCGAAAGTAATTTACGATTACACCCTTTTTTGTCGAATAATGGATATTAGTGATATAACACTCATTTGAATTTTTTTTAAAGCATCAGATTGAGAGGTTTTATACTCAATTAGAGTATTTCATAGTCAATTTAATGATAGAATGACCATAGAATATTTTTGAAATTTATTTGAGTGTGAATGACAATTAAATGCATTAAGGGCAAAATGGTCAATTCAAGCTTAAATACAATACATGGATTTGGTGTGAGCACTATATGGAAAGAATTTGAGTAAAAAACACAATCCATATCAAGTGAGATTAACCAATGGGAAAGTGACAAATTAAATTTAATTATGGAATTATTACCTATTAGTTGGCATGCACTAAATAAATTTTTATTTCTTTAATTTACAAGTTACCAATTTGCCCATTAAAAAGTCAAATGGATGTGAGATATAATTAAGGGCATTAAGGTAAAATAAACTAAAGTATTTAATGGCCATTTGGTGATTAAATAAGGGGCATTTTAGTCCATTTCTTGGAGCAATGTATAAAATTAGTGGATGACCATTCAAAGCCATCATTTGGACGGCAAAAGAAGAAACAAAAAGGTGGGAGATTAAGGCTGTTCAGGCAGGAAGGGAAAGAGGAAGATAAGGAGATTTGACCCAAGTTTTCTTGCCAAAAAATCATCAAATATGTGTTAGGGAAGAAGATTAATCAAGAAGTGAAGAAAAATAGGTATGTAAGGTGGATTTTTATGATTTCTTTGATGGATTTTCATAGGTTTTCATGGTTGTGTGATGGTTTGATTTATTGATGAAATTTTTGGTGTGATTAAAGGTGGATTAACTTAAAATTGAGCTTGAATTTGGAAGAAGATTCAAAGGAGTTGTGGTGGCAAGTAATCTAGTAAGTCAATGTTAAGATTTGTGTGAATTTTTGTTGGAAAACTGTTATTGAGTTATTACTATGATATTAGATGGATTATGTTGTGTTTTTGATGTGGTTGATGAGCTTAAAATTGAAGAAAATTTATGTGATGCCTTAGGGGTAATTTTGGCCAAGCTAGCTTAGTTAGGGGTTTGAGTAGATTTTTTACATTTGATGAAATTAATAGATGTTTGACATAATTTTAAGTAGATATGGATTATTGCAATTGAAAAGAAAAAGTTTGTAGTTGGTGGTTAGTATTCGGTCAATGTAGGGAATTTATGCTAATGAGTTAATTTTTATCGTTTGATGAATTTAGTTGATGTGTGACATGAATTTAAGATGATATAAGTTAAGAAAGTGAAAAGAAAATGGTTGGATGTGTGTGCTAGGTAATTCGGCTAAAGGGGATAATTGGTGTTCAAGCGGTTGTTCAATTATCTTGATGAGTTTTGATGTGTTGTACAAGAAATTGAGTAAGTTTGAATGAGAATTATGTTATTCTAAGTGTAGGAGGAGTTCAGATTAAGAAAAGCGAAAGAAAAGACTCGGAAGAATGGTTCATTAGTTGGAATCAAGTTATGAGTGTGGTAGTTTTAAAAGTTTTTGTGAATTTTAGTTGTTAATGATTTATATTGCAAGTGTATAATTTAGTATTCAATTTATTCAATTGATTTAATTAGATATTTAGCATCTAATTCTTTTATTTTATGATGCTAGTAAGCTTTCTTGATTTATGTTATAAACATAATTATATTTTAGAATTAAAGTGAATTAATAAGCTAAGCAAATTACATGCTAAGAGTATTTGCAAATATTTAGGACTTCGCCTTAAAGAAATAGCCATTTTCGATTGAGAATTTTTATACTAAAGAATGAAGATTTTCTAACTAAGTTAAATTATTTTATATCTAGTGAGGTTGAGAATTTATTAAAGAAAAAGAAATCATAAAGGCAAGGTTTACCCTAATCCCCAGTATACTAGGCCGAAATACCCTAGCGTGTATAGCAAGATGGTTGGGAGAGTTACTAACTGGTGGGTTGAGTCAGTGAGTCACCCTTTGCACATGTGGGATAGTGTAGATCTACCTGAGGTTGGGAGGGGATCATAACCCCAGAGTTTCTCACCTCAGTGACTACACATGGTAACATTTTCGAGCTCTAGTGGTGATGAGAAATTCCGTCACGACAGAGCAAATTTCTCTGGGTTGCTGTTGTGCAAAATCGCAAGTGGACGAGCCAAACAAGTAATATAATGATGAGAAAAGTATCGTCCCACAAGGATTGTTGTTAATTAATGCCCAAAATTAAAATAACTCATCTTTTATTTGGAAAACAAAATTAGAGGTGAAAGCTAAAAGTAAATTTAAATGCAAATATAAATAAATAAGAATTAATTCAATGAATAAAAATTCTAAGGTTCTGATTTCACCATAACTAATCTGTTCCTTCCATTTGTTTTTTTTAACAAAAATTAATTATCCAGTTGTTAGTCGAGATTCCCTGAATTATTCACATAGCCTCTCCCGAGGTCTAAGGAAAATACCTTATAAAGCTTAACTGCTATGTCCCCATGCAAGTTAAAACATTAACGGATTCATTAAGATTTATGGATCTCTTTTATAGACTACACAAACCATGCAGGTATATTCCTATCCTGTATGTAATTTATGACATTCAATACAATGAACTAGACACATAAATCAGCTTCCGCTATCATTATGATTAACAATTCAACTAAATAGTGATCAGTTATTTAGAAGCATTAAACACAGTATTAAATGCATCAACCAAGATAAAAAATGCTTAATTAAATTGAACAAAGAATTGGAACATCAAAGTTAGGCTACATCATAACCTTAGAAAAATAAATTTACTCCATATTATAATTTATAAAGACTAGAAAATTAAACATAATAAAAGATAAGAAAACTTAGTGGATTGAAGTTTCGTCGTAGAATTTCTTCCTCTGCTTTGCTCCTCCTCTCCAAGCTCTCTCTCTTTTTCTCTAAACTACTTGTTGTTTTGGTTTGTGATGAGATCCGTGGAATGGTGATTCTAAGGCCTATTTATAGGCAAAGTTCACCTCCAATTACATCATCATTTGCATCATCTTTTCCTAATTTTCTACCATTTTGCATCATCGTTTGCATCATCGTTCACCTACCTCATTCAAGTTAACTTCCATATTACATCATTGCTTACATCATAATTTTGATTACATCATTACTTATATCAGCATGACATAATATTTATTTCTAGAATACTCGATCTTTAAACTGTGATAACTTCTTTATGCGATATCTGATTCGAGTAATTCTTGAGGCGATGAATTGCTTCGAATGACATTCATTTTGTAGCGATGATCTTGTCTCGAATAATAGCATTTGGTAGGGTCTACGTGCGCTTTTTCACAATTTTATTCTGAAAATAAAAATACAAAAATATGAAATAATTTACTTAATAAAAATAAAAATATCAAGAACTAAACAAGAATTCAAATTTAAAAAGATAAAATAACTCTATAAAAATAGAGTTCTCAGTTGCCTTAGCTAGTTTTCGAAAGGAAACAAGTGCGTCATTCGACATGAAATTTAGAAATAAAAGAGTTTTAGAAAGCGATGTATTTTATGCTTTACTAAAGTTATTAATAAATTCCGAGAAAAGTTATAGTTATTTATATTATTTTTCAGTTTTTTAATGTTTAGTGAGAAATCATTATTCTCTAAAACTATTTTGGAAGAATATTAATATATTTTATAAAGGAAATTATTGTTTGTAAATTTTACCCACTCAATAAGTATTATACTTACCATTCAATTTTCATGTTTTCTGAACAATCCTACTCAAGTGCAAGAACGAGCCAATATTCAGATGCAGCTCCATCGAACATGTAGGCGGGCTCGAACACGATACTACTACACTAGTTCACTTATTTCACATGTATGAGCATGCATCATATATCATACTTCATTGTATTTTTGTAAATATTACTTTTGAATGTTTATAAATCTTTTGTGAATTTTTATTTGTAAATTAAGTTTTGAGTGTAAATGAATTTATATAAATGAGTTTATTTTCAAGTTTAAATTTTGAACTGAAAGCATGTTTGCATTTGATTATGAAAGTGAGGGCCTGAGGCCCAGAAGTTGAGAAAGATGCATGCCATAGAAGTATTTTCTTTAAATTTGCAGGGTGGCATGTTTAAAAAGCAGCTATTATGCTGTCGAAATTTTTATAAATCCACTTTGCAATTTAAAATAAAAGAAAATGTTTTATTCATTTCCGTGAGAAAAGAGTTTCTGAATGAGATGGGTACCTTCATAGAACCCTTTTGGGCCAGAGTGAGGGTTCGATTGAGTTCCGTCAAAGTGATCTGTAGGGGCTCCCTTCAAGTTTAGTAGGGAGATCTGGGGTGGGTCCTTACATTAGGGTCTTGGAACACCTTTCTATTGTATAGATTTGACCCTTAATCTTCATGAAGGATAATGAGATTGATGGAAAATTTGCTATAGACATGTTCTCCATTGAGATCATAATGACAGATGAACACACTATCATTTTCCATTAAGATTACTTCTTAGAATTCCCTTATTTTTGGATAGTGAATAGGGAGCAAATGGACTGGCATATATTTTACTGCCACTTGGAAGGGATCTGAATCCACGTCTTTGAGCTCTATTATGGTTTGAGCAAGAGAGGTGGTTTCTATAAAGCCTTCATTCGGATCTATCTATTTGGAGGAGCTTTCATTTTCATTATCTCTCTTCCTAATCTAAGAGGAAAATGCTATGGTTGAAACCTTCTTTAAGTGCCCTGCAAATATTTGTGGGTTAGAAAATCAGGGAGTGAATTTGTTTCCCCTTTTATATGTTTAATATCAAAATAAAAAATAGAAAGAATAATTTGCCATCATGCAAATATTTGTTTTGAGGCGAGGTTTTTTACATTTTTTTCTAAAACCTCTTTGGCGCCTTTACAGTTTATCCTTAGATGAAATTTTTTATTTAACATATCGTCTTAGAATTTGGAGATAATAAGGACAATGGCCAAAATTTCCTTTTTTATGGTTGGATAATTTTGTTGGGCTTGTTTCCAAATTTCAAAAGTAAAACGGACCAATGAAATTGTGATGTCCATCATTCGAATTCTCTACTATACATAAGAGATGTATAAAAAATGTAAATAAAATGTACAAAAATGTCTTCGTTTAAGAATTAATAAAGTTATTAAAATTTTCCAATCGTGTAATCGGATTTTAGTAGAATTTTCGAATGGATCGGAAATGGATAATCTGACAAGCGACATAATGATTTATTAACGATATGAGATGAAATTCATAATCAAGTGACATCCAAAAAAAGCTAAAAGTGATTAGAATAATTTATATGCATGGATGGTGAAATTTCATTAAAACTAGTATGGTATACATGGAAATTATGGCAACAAAGGGCAGCAAATTCTTAAAATTTCATCAATGGCATGAATTGTAATTATGTCTAAAAGTTGAGGGGCAATTATTCAAGTCTTTGGTAGCTATAAAAATGTGAAGAAGTTGCTAGAAGGTAAGAGACAAAATAGAAGGCAGCAAGCATTGAAAAGTTGCAGAGCAGTTCGAAGTTACTAATCCCAGCCCATTTTTATCCCAATTTCAAGTGATTCCAAGCCAATAAAAGGTAGGAAGCAAGCCTATGGGTGTTATACAACTTGGATAAGTGATTTTCAAGTGAAAAACTCTTAGTTTTCATGATGTTTTGATGTGAAAATCTGGGTGCAAAGCTATCCACCTGCTGTATGCACTTCTAATGGAATTTTTGTGCATGGATTTAAGGTTTTAAAGGTTCAATCTTGTGGGGAAAGCAAAGCAAGGGTTCAAGACAGCTTGGTAAGTATTTTAGCTAAGTGAATTCTTGATTTGAAGCTGAATTGAGGTGGTTTGAGTTGATGAATTGCTGCCATGTCTATTAGTGTTGTTTTGAGTGAATTTTAAGCAAAAAACTAAAGTAGAACTTGATGTATGTATGATGGGTTGCATGGACAAGGAAGATGATAAATGATTCAAGTTGTATTGATATGTTTGGATGAAAATTATGCATGAAAAGAATGTAGGAATGATATATTAAATTGTTGAAGGAAAAAATTAAAAATATATGTTGTACGTGTGTGATGTATTCGGCTATAAAGAGTGGATGGAATGGGTGGTTGTTTTGATGAATTTAGGTGGATTTAGGGGCTGTTTTAATAAGAGATTTATCATAAAAACCGAAAGGAGCTCGATTGGTTAATTAAGGAAAAGTATTCGGTCAATCGATGTTACTTCATGAAATTGTAAAGTTTTGTGATTTGGTTAAATTCTATGTTATATTTTATGCTTAGGAATGTGATTTTTGGTAAGAAAAATTGAATTGAATGGGTAGCTTGGAAGATGGTTAGTATTCGGCTAATATGGGGGTAAAATTATTCAAAAGTTTGCTTAATGCATTGATAAGGAAATTGAATTTTTATTGTGATGATTTGAATGTATATAAGTTAAGAAATTCAAAAGGAATAAATATGCGAATAATCGAAGTGGTTATGGAGTGAATACGGGAGTTTAAAATGTTATTTGGTTGAATATTCATTAGAATGTTTGCATGCCAATGGAAATGCTGTATTGAATCGATTTTAGATTCGAAGTTTTCTAAATATAGAATGCCAAATTATGTAGGTAATCTGGAAATCGAGGGAACCCCAAAAGCGTGTTATTGTGAGTAGGTGAGAGTCTTTTGAAATATTTCGATTTGACATGATAGTTGTTTATGTTTTGAATTGTGAATAAAATCGATTTTGAATTAAATATCTCATATACGAAAATCTTTGCATGGTTTGCATGAATTTGAAAGAATTAAATAAAAGATGTATTTTATAACGAAAATGGTTATTGGAAAAGTATTATAAGTCTATGGTATGCGTGGTAGATCTTACAGTGATTCTTCGGTTAGGGTTGAGTACTCGAAATGTGCATTGGCAGTGTCAAGGGTGTCTGTCACTAACAGCAGGAGGAAACCCGCAAGAGGGACTGAATCGTGTCAGTGGTTCATTTCAGTACGTCGCCCAATGCACATGTAGGGTATATTATTAGCTAGCTTCTACCCGAGCGAGGAAAAATGCTGCTTTGTAGCAAGGAAAAAATTTCGCTATGTAATACTGGATAAATGGCCTAAACGAAGGAAAATTTCGCTCAGGTCGGAGTGAGGTAAAATTTTGCTCCTCACCTAGGATACCATATGGTACAGACCGTTAGTGGATGGCTTGATTTATTCAGACATTTTCAAAATAATAAATGTCACCACTAATCATATTTTTATTAGAAAATTGAGAGCACACATTAAATTTGATTTATTATTCGGCTTTAAAATGAAAGCGAATAATATTTATGAAAATGAATTATCCATGCAATCAATTGAAATATGGGTTTTAAAGAAAAATTGATTTTGATATTATAATTTTTAAAAGCTTTCAAACATAAGGGAGGTATTTTATAAAGTTAAAATCAAAACAAAATTTTATGATACTTACTAAGCTTATAAAACTCACACTGTTTCATGTTTTATAAACAAAACTTCCCTAGGAATAGATGTAGGTACAGGTACTTCCAAAGCAGGAACTCCAGCCCAGGACTAGGTAGATCAAGTCGAGAATGTCGCTGTGATTACATATATGTATTTTGAACGATCTTAAAATAAATTGTATATAATTAATTTTGTCACTTTTCTTTGTCTTTGAATATGTGTAAATAAATTAATATACATGACTTTGATATGTGGTTGTGTTTTAAATTCTTTTGAAAGTAAATGACATATTTGTGGTTGCTTGTGAACGGATAAATTGACGGCCAGAGGCCCAAAAGTTTGGGCCTATAAATTTATTTTGGAAGTATACAAATTTTATACCTAATTTGTAAGATGACAATTTCAGAAAAATAGCCGTTATGTTGCCCAAAATTTTATTAAATTTATTTTAAAGTCATAAGATAAGAAGTTAAATTTTTATATATAAATAAAGGTGAAACGGCTTAACTCATGGGAACCTTTTAGTCAGATTAGAAACCGGCTGAAAGGACACATTGGGGTTACTAGCAGGCTACCGTCTATACAAAAAAGATGTGCAGAAATGGGGTCTGTCATGTTGGTATCATTGCGAGGTTTGAAATGAAAACTCATGTTTTTAAATTTAGATTTATTAAATTGTTTTGTTTTAAATTGTTATGTAAATCAAGCAACCTAGATGTGTTCATTCTATTTTATATGTCATGCATCTGATTTTAAGGTTTTTTAGTGTTTCATAATCTTGTTTTTATTGAAATCACAATATTATGCACCGATAAGGTTGAAGGTGCTCCCGTAAAGCCACCCCAGAAGCTCTCGCGCCTGAAGTACCATCTGCTCGGGAGGCTGAGCACACGACGAGGTCAGTGAATGCCCCCATAGCTCAAATCCATCCGGGACCGTCGGTACCAACGGAACCAACCGACGGGATTTTAATGTAGAGCAGGTCGCCCAAATACTGATGGCAGCGATGCGTCAGCCATAAGAGGCCCCCGAAGAATTGAAGAGATCGATTGATCGTGCTTGTAAGTTGGGGGCAAAGTTATTTGATGGTAACAGCGACCCAGAGAGTGCCTTGGCATGGTTGGATAGGGTCATCGAGATTTACAAAGTGATAGGATGTTCGAACTAATAGAAGGTTCTATTCTCATCCTTCCTCCTAGAGGATCGAGTGAAAGATTGGTGGAAAGCCTTGGTGAGGTGGCATCCAGGAGGAATAGCATGGGCAGTACTCTAGCAGGAGTTCACGAACAGATTTTATCAGAAAAGTTATAAAGATGCCCGGATGAAAGAATTCTTTAGACTGGAACACGGCTACACATTCGTGACCGAATACAATAAGAAGTTCTCAGAGTTGGTCTAAATTGTCCTGTTTGTCTCAGAGGATAAAGAACAGAAGTGCAAGCGATTCATGGCCGATCTAAATCCCTACTTCAGAGTTCAGCTGTCCTGGGCCCTCAGACTCATTATAGGGGTTTAGTGGAGGCTGTATTGATAGTAGAAAGAAGCATGACAGCCACTACTTAGCAGGGAAAGTCTGAGGGCAAACGTAGCGGATTCAGTCTACAACAGGAAGGGCATAACAAGTTCACCAGAAGGAAGAGTAGATCCAGATGGGTCGGTGGCAGGAGGATGAGTGACAAGCCCCTTTCTAACTACTCGCTAGGTGACCTGTCCGGCACCCCACGATGGCTCCCCAGCCGAGATCTGCTCCGGCTGGAAAGTTTCCGCCGAGCTAAGCCTCTTTGCTTTTCTAAATTTTCTTGAAATCCTTTTAGTTTTGAAAATGGTGGAAATTTTGTTTGTTGGAAACAACATTATGAAAATAGAATTTTCACGGAAATCCCGCAGCACGACGGCTGTTTTTCTAAAATTCCACCCTGTAAAATACTTTACAAAGCCTGTATAAATTTATTCACAAACATTTCCATAATCAATAGGCCTCAGGCCCTTTTTCAAACTCACAATCATGCAATAATACGGAAAGTAACTTGCTTAAACTCTTAAAACGTCATGCATGATATTTACATAAAATACTTTATCCAAAACAATATTTACAAAACTTGAGAAATCTGAAAACGATAGTAAGTGCAATACATAATAACTTGTTTAAAACTAGTGCAGCGTGGTCGCGTCTGCAGCTAGCCTGTACGTTCGATAAAGATACCTCCGCCGCGCTGCTCGCTCCTACACCTGGGGAGGAATTTAAATAAAACAGAAAATGATGGTGAGAATAACTCAGTGAGTGCACATAATAATAAATTCTACTTTCATTAGTATTTTGAAAATGATACGGCTCATATAATCAAAAGATTCTTTTTATTCTAAACTAACGTCTATTGACGTATTTCAACTTAGAAGGGTAACTCTAGAACAACTCATTATCTTAAGCTCTTAAGCTAAATATCTATATGACATGAAATACCCGAAATTTTTTGTTTGCGTGTGCTCAGATGCGGGAACTTGGGATTACGATTCCCCTCGAATGTTAAGCCGTACGGGAACTTGGGATTACGATTCCCCCCGTTTGTTAGGCATACGGGAACTTGGGATTACGATTCCCCCCGTCTAGTACTATACACACATAGGGTACCTAGGCCAGGTTCTGCTAGAAGTTAAGATAAACTAAAGAGATATTAATTACCTTTAAAATTATCTCATAAGTGTTTCGTTTTCTACTTACGGTTTAAAACCGAAAAACTTGCTTTCTAGAGCGAAAACTCAATTATTGAAATAATGTTCTCAAGTATCTTTACGACTAAATACATATATACAACTATATATGCATTATAGGGAAAGCGATAATATTCTAAAATGTTACTTGAATAACATAAATCATAAACTAAAATAGTATCGCATTAATAATTTCATATAACAGAATTCGCGAAAGCTTAATAAAAATGCACACTCACAACTTGCTTCCAATAACTAATCAACCACTCCTGATATAGCTCTCGTCCGGTTTTCGATTCACCTACAATTGATTTCGATGGGGATGTCGTTAAAACATAACTCGCGCGCAACTAAACTTTAAGCCATACAAGGATTTCTAATCACAATAACTCAAGTGACCATCCTCACATGATAACAAAACGGAAAACTCATAATCCCACGCGAAGACTATTTCAAACCGATTCGTTATCGCAACATAAACTACTCGAAACTCTACGGTTACAAAACCAACAACTATGCCATTCGAATCTAAGGTAACATCATCAAAATCAGATTCTAAAAGATTAAATGAAAAGAAGATTCGAAACCAAACGACTAACATAAAGCTTACGCGATTTCAACTAGATATCGCGATTTATCGATTTAAGCGTTTCGCGCGATTCCTTTGTTTCCGTTTAACTTATCATCAATTTCAACTCGTGACTTTACTTAAAACACGGCAAACGAATATTCAAACACTTTAAAGCACAAACAAGAAAAATATGGCAGCAAGCTTAACGAATATCCATTTCCGGTTCAACTCCGAAATTTCAACAATTTAACGATTTCGCGCAAAACAAAAACTATCCGATTAACTTTATGATAACTCAAACTCTCCTAACTTCAACTTTAACACTTTAACGGGCTTAATAACGACTCGGGGCAGCGAGATAACATCACAAATACTTTCATATTAACAACGAAAATTACAAACTAAAAACATTCACGTTCGCGGAAAAACTTAACCGAATCGCTTGGAAACGTTTTCTCAATATCCGAACGACTATCCGATACTTTAAAATACACTAAAATGCATTATTTTCCACGATGACGAACTTCAATTTAAAACATCACTCAACAGCCCCTAACTTATCTTCTAACAGCCCGTAATAGATTTCACAACGAAACCAACTCTTTACAATTGCATTCAAAACACAACCGAAACAACAATGAGCGAAACTCCGCACTAACGAGGTTCTCAATCCTAAACCCAATCATAATATTTTCAATATCTCAATAACAATTACTCGAAACGCACAACACAAACAAAGGGGACAACATCTACCTTAACAGTTTCGCTTCGAAACAACTTTCGAGCAAGTGCGACAACGACGAATCTCTCGTGGCAGCAAGCTGTCTCCCTCCACCAGCAACTGTCTTCTCTTCAGGTCTGCTGTGTAGTTCACGGCCAGACTTGACAGCAGCTCGCACGACATCAGCTTGCGACGACAGCACGGCAGCAATTGGCAGCAACGGCGACTGCAGCAACTTCAACAACAGTGGCGACAGCAGCTGGTGCACAGCAATGGCAGCGACAGCACTTGGTTAGCTCCAGCACACTTACCAGACCACGGCAGCACCTGAGGATGACGATAGCAGCAGCAGCTCACGATGATAGTACCTGGTTCAACAGAGGCGACAAAGGCAGCAGCTCACAATCTGACTTCTTCCAGCTTGCATGCACGGTCTGAAGTGCTCAGATCTGCCCTTGCATGTCCTCCTTTGCTTCAGATCTGCTCTCGGTCAGCTCTCTCACGACCTCTCTACCTCTCACGCTCGGATCTCTCTCAATCTCTCTATGAAGGCTCTCGGTCTCTCTTTGTCTTTCTTTCACTTCCTTATTCTCCAACTCTCTCGTTTCTTTTGGCTTCAACAATTGGAGACTGAGATTAAAATAAAAATCTGATTGCTTGCTTTGCTTCTCTCTTTCTATTTCTCTCTTTCTCTTACTCTCACTCGGTTTTTGTCTCTTGGATGGATAATGGATAATGGTGACCGAATACATTGGCTTGGATTATTGCAAGTTTCATTCACTTTCAATTTTATAATATAAAATCACAAAATGATGCCACTTGCTTTGCTCATCCTTTGCATGTGTGACATGTGTCACTCTCATGCACAAATTTTACTTTATTTTAGTTTCTTCCATGCAATAACTTTATTTTATTTCACATTCATTCTCGCTTTTTAATTCCAAGCTCAGATTCCGATTCCGTCCGTCCGTCCGGTAATCCGCTTTTGATTAAATCTTGGGTTCGCATTCTCGGAATTATTTTAAAATTCAAATCCGTTTTCACGAACTCTGATTTATTTTTATTATTCTAAAATAATTATTCCGTGTATTTCCGGACTCGAGCATTATATTTTTCCGATCGGACGCGACCCATCGGAAAAATATTTCGCTTCCGATGAACGAGGTTTTGGGTTTTACAATGAGCTGAAGAGCCTCTTCTAGTCACGAGTCAACTAGACCGCCTGCAGCACTTGGAGGCTCTCGCGACACTAGGAGTGCATTACCAGAATGTAATACATGTAGGAGGAGGCATCCGAGTGAGTGCCGGATGAGGAGTGTAGGCACCGCTTGTTTTTATTGCAGACAAGAGGGTCATTTTATGAGAGAGTGCATGCATGCAACACCCTTCCCTCAATCCCTAGTGGAACGAGAATTGAGGTAAAGGATATTACCTTTCGTTAAAAAAATTAATTTATTTCTTTATTTTTATTTTATAGAAAATTCGGCAGAGTTTGCCCTGTTTTTCTGACAACCCAAAATTTAAAACTTATAGGAAAAACGATAACATTTCTAAAATAGTTATTTTCTCAACTTTCATTTGGACCCTTCTGTTCGTCTCCAATTTCACTTTACCACACAAACATTTATAGCCATCATTTCTTTACATAAAAATTTTACATTCATGAAAATTAACACAACTCAATTCACAACTATTACTTAATTTACAAAATCTCATTGGAATACGAAACTTTACAACCTTTATACAAATCATCCTTTACAAAAATTTACACTTTAAAAAATTACACATGTTCGTGATCATGCACATGAATATATACACATGTGGTAAAAAACTAAACATGACAGGATCCGAACTAGACCTTTTCTAAGCTCTTGTCTGGAGGATCCTGCCGGACACTTCAACGGACTTCCCGAACCTGATTCGTCGGGTTAAGAAAATCCGAGAAGCGAACCCTTATAATACTTTGCCGGGTTACTCGTTTTAACTTAACAACTTCTAGTACTTTTTAAAATAGTTGGAATTTGTGTAAATTTTTCGCATTTCTTTAAAATAGATTTTATAAAAATTTTGACAGCATAACTGCTGTAATTTTAACATTTCCAAATTTTGACCTGCATAAAATACACTTCGAACTATCCTCGATCACCTCCCAATTACTTTGATTCCACAAACATGTAATTTCACATGTATCCATATTCACAAACATACAATTCACATTATGTTTTACAATCATGCATTGACATCGCCATTATAATCTCCATATGCATTTCATATGCATCACAATAAATAATTTCATCAAGTGCAGAAGATGATATGTGTCTCTAGTCAACAACAATATATATACACGTATCAAAACATGAGTTTACAATCCGTTGAATATTCATATGTTAAACACATGATCATTTAAATTATAATATATACAATCACATCAAAAAGTATTGGATATTTGCAGGGTTCGTTTATTCATCCCTCACCTATAAGTACGGCGTCAACCTTTCCACAACAAAATCACCAATAATTACACCTGATGAAATAAGCAAGCTACACAATAAATGGAAAAAGGTTAGTTCGTCACATATTAATAATACAAGATAACATTCCATAGCAATGCTTTACTTAATAAATATTGGAGGTTTTAAATTTTCAAAACCATTTCTTATAAAAAGACCATGTGTATATCTAAAGCACTCAAACCATCACGTGACGCTTTTTCGATTGACGTCAACGTGAAGCTACTATAGTATCTTGACCACTACGTGTGGAATTTACTTCCTCGCCTGAGTGGTGTGAAATCATCTCAGTTGTAAACATCTGCAATGCGAAATTTCTTCATCGCAACCATAGTGCCCATAAACCAAACTTTGACGACTATGTGTGGAATTTCTTCATCGCCCCATAATGCCCAAAATTTTAAATCTAACCGACTACACACGGAATTTCTACCTCGTCGCGTAGCGCTAAATCTTATGGAAACTAAAGGTATACACATGGTTTCAAAACTCTTAACTCATTTCTTTTCAAAAACTTTTCATTTTTAAATTCTACTTTCTAGACCCAATGTAAAGATCATTTACAAAGCTTTAACTCATAATCTAGGAAATTATTTTACAAGTTTTAACTACAACATTATAAATATGTTTAAAGGAAGAATGGAAATAGCGTAAGTGATAGAACACTTACCTCGAAATCGCGCATATCCGAATCAAGTGTCTCGACGAGTCTCTCGGACTTCGCTCGCTCGCTCGTCACCTACAAAAAAATTTCTTATTATCACTAATGACAACTCATAACTCAACTTTAACTTTACAATAACATTTCTAATACAACTTTCTCATAAACTATCATTTTTGCGCTATAACTTTTCAACTCGATTTTTACTCAATCTACGCTCTCTAACTTCGGTTTCTTCACAAAATTTTAAGTTTTGGACCCTTAGGGATACCCCCACGCGGTCCGTAAACTTTTTAGAGGCCCGAAACGAAAAATCAAATTTTTAGGCCTCTTTGATATACCAAAACAGAACGTAACACAGCCCCCTGCTCGGGGCTCCGTTTTCCTTCTTTCTCTTTCCTACGATTCACCTATCTCATATTCTGATCACACGTCAAATTTCGTTGAAAAATTCTATCGTTTGTTATGTCAAATCTACGAAAAATGCCCTTTTTCGGGCACTTTTTGTGCACTTTTTAACGTCGAACGAGCGACGTTAGTTTTTCTTTCATATCTAAGCTTCTTTTACCTATTTATGATCAACTAAACTCATTCCATGCAATAAAAATTGCATTTGCATAACTATTTCACCTATGAACTCTCTAACGGCACTATTTTGCGGATAACTTGCGTAATTTTTATCGGATTCGATCCGTTCCAAAACCAATGATTTTCTATGACTCCTAGGCATCATTTGAGGTATAGAACACCCCCATATATGTCAGTTTTGCCTAGGTTAACTCCAGCCAATGGTTTGAGCTCGGGATTGTACAAATTGTCTAAACTAGCTCTTATGAACTTCTACCACTTCTATATGCTTTTCTATGCTTTTCCAACCTCAAATATGTCTAACTTTGAGTTCAAAACCCCCTAATTTCAGAGCTTTTCTACTGATCTTCACAACCATAACACACACACAAACACCATTTTGTCATTTAACCTCTCATAACTCACTCACCAATTTTATCGACTACTTGATGTGCATGCAAAACAGATTTTTGTTTCTACTTTAATCAAGTAGATGGTAGCCCATATTTACAACCCTAAGCTACCATTTACACATCTCAACTTATCATTTAACTCTCTACAACAATCACTTAGAGTTCTACCATAATTTTGAGGGTAAAGTACCCAACACAACAAAACAAAATTCTGCACAACACTCACAGCCCAACTACTTTAATTTCAGCAAGTATAAGGAAGAAAAGAGATGAGATCTCACTTGATTCTTGTTTAGGGAAGTGAGAGGGACTTGGAAGAGGTCCTCGAGAGGTGGATTTGAGGTTTGGATGGGCTGGGAGGGGCTTTCTTCTTCCACTTTTCTTTGCTGTCCAGTTTCTGCTCCTTTGTTTCCTGTTATACCGTCCACTTCCTCCTTCTCCACAGTCTCTCGGTTTTCTCTTCTTGATTTTGCTAGATGTTGGCCGACCAACATCTCTCCCTCTCATATATATATAACACTTAAATGGTTTAAGTTACTATAATACCCTTAGTCATCCATTTTATTAATAACTAACACATGGGCTTTTATATATTTAAACAATATGTTCCTATATTCATTTATTTACTTTACATTAAATTAGAACTTTATCACTTAATCACTTATCTCTCATTTATGGAATAACCATATTGGCCTTCATGACATTTATCTCTTTATTAATATTTAACACTTTATATTCATTTTATTGTTATTAGTTACAATTCCTACATCTCCCTTGCAAATTTCTAATTTCTAGTACTAGTGAGTGACTTATCAAGAATAGAGGTTTACAAAACATTATCTAAAATGATGTCGGATGTGACTTGTGAGGACAACTGCAGATAAGTAGTCTTCATCTTTTGCTACAAGCCCGACTCAACCACCTGCGCGTGGTAAATCCAACGCGATAAGTATTTCTACTTAGTGGGTGTACACATATAACATTGAAAATTATAATTACTTTTAAAAAAAAAAATACACATTAAAATCAAATGAAATGCACAATTATTAACTGTTTATAATTTATACACATCATAACACAAACAAGTTAAAAATTGATATGATTTAACTTTCTAAAACCTATTGTCAAGTGTATTTACGATATTACCCTATTACTTTTTCAGAGCCCTTTGTAAATTCTGACATGATACCTTAGATCAGAAATAGGTTTCCTCGACATTGGACACTCGGTGCCTTCCCACCGGATTTCATTTCACACACTTTTACAATTTCGAGACCGGACACTCGGTACCTCTTAAGGCCCATACATAAAAATTAATATGCATTTATAACAGCTCAGTACTGCTAATAATTACCCTATTGGCATCCCAATTATCAATCCTCATCTACCGGTGTCTAGTTTTACTCCGGTCCTCTAAACTTTTCAAAATTACAAAATTTTCAATTAAACAAAACCTTTATCGTATAATTATTTAATCACGTTTTTGAATCCGTTTTTTGAAATTCTTTGGAGCATCACTTGTGGCTATTTCAAATGACCATTTTGCCCTTAATTTTATTATCAAATGTTATAAAAAATCATTCCCATCATTTCATGTATTACATTCGGCCAAAGGGGTACATTTCTCAATTTTTCTTTTCACCTTAATATTTCAACATATAAATTATTCGAATACCATTTAATCAATACATAAATGAGAGTGAAATGATAAAAATATCTCTAGACCCACATCTAGCATACATTCGGCCCATGAAGGGGATTTTGAAATCTTTCTTTTTTATGTACTAATTCATCACATAAATCATTCAAATATCATTAGTTTAACGCATAAATAAGCTTGAAATGACAAAAATACCCCTAGGTTACTCTCTAGTGTATATTCAGCCTAGGGGACTAAATTTTGCAAATTTGTTTTCCAACTTATTTTTCAATCCATACATCATTAAAAATTACATCCAAATAACATATAACAACATCCAAGTATCATGATCAAATCAATTGAATTAAATTCATAAAGTTTTCAAAATTACATACAAGTATCATGATTAAACACTAAACCTTACTAATAAAAATAAAATTTCAACATAAGTGTACACAAACCTTTTGGGTTTGATCTTTAGCTTCTTCACACCTCCAATGAGAGTTTATAACTTCTCCTTATCATTTTCTTGAGTTCCTTAAGGCAGACTCACACCTAGGGTTTTCAAAAGAATGCATTTATTGACATTAAAAGAAAATACACTAAATTAAATGCAAACTTGGCTAACTATACATGCTTAGGAAGGTATCTACATGCTTACTACCTCCTTCTAGCTCTCAAACAAAAACCCACATCACATACCTTGATTTGCACCCTTACTAGTGACAACTAGCTTGGAATTCTTGATGGGTTTTGTTGAATTTATGGACTTTGATTGATAGCAGATGGAAGAAACAAGAATTAGGAATGATTTGGTGGTTAAAAGTTGAAGAAAATTGGAGAGAAATGAAGGAGATAAGGGACGACAATGAAGAAGAGAAGATGGAAATGATTTTTATGCACCAATTTCACTTTATATACTAGCTTGCTTTGACCATTCAAACTTTCGTTCTTTCCTTGTTAGTCTGTTCAGTGGGGCTGTCATGCTAAAAAGCTTCTCAACAAACTTTTTGTAATAGCCAATCAATCCCGAGGAAACTCCTTACTTTGATCACATTTGTGGGCGATCTCCAGTTTGTAATAACTTTTATCTTTTGGGAATCCACACCAAGTTCTTCAACTAAAATAACATAACCCAAGAGAACAATTCGATCTTACTAAAATTGGCATTTACTGACCTTAGCATATAACTGCTTTCGTAAGGTCAATAACACTATCCTTAAACTCCCACCAGTTTTCTTAACAACCAAGACTGAAGCTCCTTATGGATTGTAAGCCCTCACCCAGATTTATTATTTTACAGTATTAGAAACCTTCGAATTGAATTACGGTCGAATCATAGGCCTCCTGTAGTATTATTTGAGGTTAATTATATTTTCGTATCACAAGTCGGATATCGTTTGGCTGACCCCGGTACGAATACAAAGTGATTAGAAAATTCAAACCAAATTAACTTATGGATTTGGTGTGAGTGGTGTGAGTATTACATGGAATGAGCTTGAATAAAAGTCAAACTCTATGTCACTAGAATTGCACCAATGAATTGATAACAAATTAAAAATTAAATATGAATTATCATAAATTAGTTGTCATGCAATAATGATTAAATGATTAGTGTTCTTCCATAAGTTACCAAAGTGCCCTTTTTGATAAATTCCATGAGATGAATTATTTTGGTTATTATGTAATAGAATGAAGGGCATTTTAGTCTCACTAATGTTAACAATATATATAATGGGATATGATGAGATGATCACTAAAAGCAAATCAAAAGTTCACGGCAATTACAAGAAAAAAAGGACATCATGGTCATTTTTGTAAAAGTCACATAGATATATAATTCACACTTAGCAAAATTCTTATAAAAACAAGAAGTGATTGCGGTGAGAGTTAGAGAGGGAGAGGGTGTGTTGGACGCCAATTGAAGGGAGGAAGAAGGTGCTTTGTGTTGGGTTTTGTGCCCTAAGAGCTTGTAATTATGTAAACGGTTTTATAAATAATAAAGTATTCATTTTATTCAATTTATATATTTTGCAAAAATTGTATATATCATGAGAAACATCATTGATTACTGATGTAATTTCAAATTAAGTATATAAGTGTTATATACAGGCGAATTTAATTTGAAATAAGTAATCTACAGAGTCCGTAGAAAGCAAATAAAGCTGGGTACTTTATTTTTGGTAAATCTACAGTTGCGGTCCATTTTGTATTCGGTACGATAGTCTTATCCGAGACTATTCATGTAGTGACATGAAAATGGAGGTACCTTATATAATATAGATTATATAGGACTGGACCACGATAAATATAATTCTCTTATCAATATCCGTTAAACTCAGAGATTTATATTTACCAACCAGATGATCATCTATGAATTGATCTTAATCCTGAGTGTATTATGGATTCTTGCTTGTTGAGTTATATCCTTTAATTTACATGGGTGAGATCGGTGTAGATGTCCGATCAATAACTTCGTACTTTGGGGATATGATTTAGTAAGTAGCTGGGAATATTTTATACGATATTGGAATCCACTCCTTCTTGCGAGAAGTAGAGAAGTAGTTCCCTTAAGTGTTGATTTAGGTCTTGAACAATATGAGCACTCAACTTTCCATTCATATGAAAGTGGAAAGATAAATTTATAAGTTGTTATGGATATATTGTTCATTAGAGAATCAATGATACTTAAGGATTAAGAAATAATTAGAGGGGTAAAATGGACATTTTGACCTAACTCTAATTATGAACTATTTGTGGAGGGTCAAATCATATGTAGTGATTAAATCAATGGACACTGAAAATTTCAGATTGTATAAAAACATCTACAATTTTGAGAGTGCAATCTTAGGTTTTTAGTGGAGTAACTCTAAGATTAATAATAGTAAATTATTAATTAAAGAGTTTAATTGATAATTTTGATATTATTGGAGCTCAAAATTGTAGGTCCATCGGGTCCCTTTGATAGCTCATTTCACTATAAGAAACTTGTATATAGAATATTGTAATTAGACCATTTAATTATAATTGTTACGCAAGTAGCAAAATTTGTGTTCACTTAATATTTGAATAATATTGATTATTCAAATTATTTAATAATTAATTAGCTAATTATTAATTATGAATTAATAATTATTTAATTAATTTTATAAGAGGTTTTAAATTTGATTATCAACTGTGACAGGGTATAAATTAATTATGAATTAATTATAGGTCACAGGTTTAATTTTAAAATATAACATAAATTAATTTTGAATTAATTATGTTATATGGGGCAAAAGTTTAATTTTAATAAATTTGGGGTTTAATATTAATTTGATTAATTAAAACCCTAATTAGTTGTCTATAAATAGAAAAGAAATAGTTTTCTTTTCCGAACAGAAGTTAATTTTGGTTTTGCTATACGTTCTTTAAAAATAAGAGAAAAAGTTTTTTTTTTTTTATAGCATAATCAAAATCATATACTCACCTCTTAAATATATTGTTGATTCTTTTGAGAAAATAAATCAATAGAAAGTGAGCACAATTCTATATAATTGTGCCCACTCACTTGTTTCTTGGTGTAAAGACATATTAAGGAAGGCTAGGTGGTGAGCAATCCACAGAGATCAATACATAAGGTAAAAATCTGATTTTTATTTTTTCTTGTATTATTTTATTTCATTGTTTTATGGATCTAGGGTTTCTTGAGTTTTCTAAAAATTTTAAAACTCAGTGTTCCGCAAAATTAATATTTTTCATAAAAACAATTGTTGTTTTTCCCTTCACTTTGCACATCAAATTTTCAACCCTCAAATTGTAATCTTAGGATGTTTTCAAGCTAAACCATCAATCCTCAGCAAGAACTAAGGTAAGATACCATCATTTCTACAAGTTTTGATGTCAATTGAAATTTTAGGGATGTGTAAATGGTTGGTTTGTTTGGATAAGTTGTGATAGGAGTTTTACACCTAAAACAAGTGTAGAACTCTAAGTTAGTGACTAGGAAGCTTAAGTGGTATGAGAGGAGGGATGAGTGATGTGTTAGGGTTTATGGGAGAAACCCTAAGTAGAGATTTAAGTATGATTTAAACAAAATGAGTTGTAGAAAACTTGTTTGATGAAATGATTGCAAGAAATATAGCATGAAAAATTGAAAAGAATGACATATGAGTGCTTGATGTATGTCATGACCATCGAAGGGGTGTATGATCTCATTGCCTTTCCATCCTTTTAAGCTTTAAATTATGCATATTTGATGCCATGAAAGTCTCTAGAAAAGTTAAATTAGAAAAGAGAAAGCATAGAGTTGAAAAAGGAAGACATAGAAGTAATTTGAAAAATCCCGAGCTAATAAAGGGGTCTGATAAGACCTGACTTGTTCTGACTTATATGAGGATGTTCTACACCTCAAATGATGCCTAGGAGTTACAGAAAACCATAGGTTTTGGAACGGATCGATTCCGATAAAAATTGCGCAAGTTATGCGCAAAATAGTGACGTTAGAGAATCCCGAGCACAAACTATGGGCTGGAGACAACCTGGGCAAAACTGACTTAAATGAGGATGTTCTACACCTCAAATGATGCCTAGGAGTCATAGAAAACTATAGGTTTTGGAACGAATCGATTCCGATAAAAATTGCGCAAGTTATGCGCAAAATAGTGCCGTTAGAGAGTCGATAGGTGAAATAGATATGCAAATGCAATTTTTATTGCATGGAATGAGTTGAGTTGATCATAAATAGGTAAAAGGAGTTTAGATACGAAAGAAAAACCATCATCGCTCGTTCGGTGCGAAAAGTGCATCGAAAAGTGCCCAAAATAGAGCGTTTTTCCTAGATTTGACATAGTAAACGATAGAATTTTTCGACGAAACTTTACGGGTGACTTAGTTATGTGATAAGGAGATGCTAGAAAAAGAAACGGACGTGAAACGAGTGCCGGTTCTAAATCTTTTTTTGTTGGTCAAATGGCTTATTTAAAAGTTGACTTTTTGTTTTAAGCCTCCGGAGACCAAACGAATCATATGGAGATAATCCTAGGGGTCTAAAAATAAGACTTTTACAAGGAAATAGGAAGTAGAGGGCCTCGGTTGAGTTAAAATTGAGTTAGGAAAGTTATAGTGTAAAGAGTTCTTAATAGAGAAAAATGTATTGGAAATGTTATTTTAAGTTTTGAATTATGTGGTTAAGCAAGTAATGATAAGAAATTGACATGTAGGAGACGAGCAGGCGAACGAGACACGAGAGGCTCATTGAGACGATCGAGTCGCTATTACTCGGATTGAAGTAAGTATACTTTACTTACTTTATTTTAACTTCCAATGATATCGTAATGTATTTTGTTATTTCCAAATGTTTAAAGTAAAGTTTGAGTTAAAAATCATGTGTATACCGTAGCATTAGAGTTTTAACACTACGCGGCGATGTAGAAAATTTCGCTCGTAGTTGTCGAGATTTACAGTTACTTGCAATAGGCTACGATGTAGAAAATTCCGTGTTGTAGATGCCCATAGTTGAGATTATTTAACCCTACGTCATGATGTAGTAAATTCCGCACGTAGTGGTCGAGATACTATAGTAACTTCACGTTGACATTAGTAGAAAAATTGTCACGTGATGGTTAAGTATATTAGGGTACACACATGGTCCTTTTGAAAAGAAAAGAGATTTCAAACTCAACAATTTGATGTCTTTTGAAGCTATGTATTATTATGGACTTACAATTGTTGTATTATCATGTAAAGAACTAACAAATTATTTTATTGTATAGTTTGCTTGCTCTATCAGGTGTTATCATAGGTGATTTTGTGGCCGAGAGGGCGACATCTTACTTATAGGTGGGGCACGAATAAACGAACCATAGGAATGCTCAATATATGTTAACACGATTGTATATAGTTTAACAAGATAATCGTGTGTTATATATGAACACTTAACAGATTGTAAACCCATATTTTGATATGTATATATCGTTGTACATTCACACTTGAGATACATATATCACATGATTCACATGACATATATATATTATGATACATATGAAATGCATATGGAGATTATATTGGCAATGTCAATGCATGATTGTGAAACATGATGTGAATTGTATGTTTGTAAATATGTATATATGAAAAATTACATGTTTGTGGAATTAAGGTAGTTGGGAGGTGATCAACGATAGTTCGAAGTGTATTTTTATGCAGGTCAAATTTTGGAAATGTTCAAATTACAATCGTTATGCTGTCGAAATTTTTATAAAATCTGTTTTTAAGAAATGCGAAAAATTTTCACCAATCCCAACTATATTTAAAAAGTAAAGAGTTTTAGTTAAAACGAGTAAACCGGTAAAGTATTCTAAGGGTTCGCTTCTCGGATTTCCTTAATCCGACGAGTCAGGTTCAGGAAGTCCGTTGAAGTGCCCGGCAGGATCCTCTAGACAAGAGCTTAGAAAATGTTTGGTTCAGGTCCTGTCATGGATAACCGCTGAATTTCATAAAACACTTATTTAACAACTCTTTCATTAGTACTTTTATTTCCTTCAATTAGGTCGGAGCCATTCCGTAAGGAATAATCGAAATCGACTCAGTTCTCGAAGTCAAATCTATCTCAAATTCTATTTCTTTATCTGAAGGTAAACCTGAGAGATCTTATAGAAATACATTTGGGAATTTTTTGACCATCGAAATATCTTTTAATCAACTTTCGTCATTTTATTAGTTGCCATGGCAGTCATAATACAAGTGGTAAGTACTTTTCGTATTTTATGGAACACCATCTCTGGTTCCTTTGATCTAACCAACTTGACCTCCTTCTTATAAAAATCAACTGTGGCTCCAGGATCTATTAATACATATGCATCATGATCGAGGACAAAATTCTTACTGGTAACTACTTTCAGAGCGGTGTCAACTCCTTGTTGGGTGATTGCGAATACTTGGGCCTAGGCACGAGGTCTACCTGGCTGACTCGCGAAAGGTACTTCTCTGCTTCTTGAATCTCTGATTGGGGCTATGCTACTCTGCCTTCTCATTTGGGAGCCTCTACCTTCTTGTCTCTGGTCGACACTAGATTGTGTGGGAGCTACTACTGCTAAGGGCCTGGCTTCTGAATTGGTAATTGTGGCTAACTGTGGGCACTCTCTTGCATAATGGCAGACACATCTCTACCCATCCGATATTGGCCTACATGTCCCCTCTCGCAAGTACTACACTTTGGCACTGTACCAGTACTCCTCCTGATGTAGGAGCCTCAAGGCACTACAGGGGACCTAACTGATCCTAATTGGATGATGCTCCATTGCTCATCGTCCTGCCACCACTCCATTTGGACCCGCTCTTCTTTTGGGGAACACTATTGGGCCTTCTCGGGTGCATGCTGGATCCGCTACGCTTAAGCTTTGATTTTCAAGCTTAGGCAATAGTTGTCACGTTCCTCTCAACTTTCATCGTAACCTCAACCAATTCCCCATAGAGTGTCTGAGAGGCCAATGATAGATGAATCCGAAGACTGGCAATAAATATCTTACATTTCTACTCCTCGTCATCTACAATGAAAGGGACAGTCTAGACCAATTCGGAGAACTTCTTTTCATACTTGATTACGGATGTCGATCCTTGTTCCAATCTAAAAAATGCATCGATATGAGCATCCTCGAAACTATTCGAATATAAGCAATCAGTGAACTTCCTCTGGAATACTACCCAGAAGACCCCATCTGGATGTTGTCTTTCTAGAGGCCTCCCACCAATCCTTCACCTGATCCTTCAGGAGGAAAGAGGACAATAGTACTCTCTATTCATCTAAGCACCCCATCACTCTGTATATCTTAGTGAATTGATCTAACCACGCTAAGGCGATTTCTAGGTCTCCACTCCCATCAAACGGCTTCGCCCGTAGCTTCGATGGAAATTTCGACTTATCGGGGCCTCTCGTGGTTGTCGTACCACCGCCATCAAAATCTGACCGACCTGCTTTGCATTAAAATTTTCGCCAGCTGGTTCTACTGGTGCCGACGGTACTTGATGGGGCTGATCTACTAGGGCATTCACCAACCTTGTCGCACGCTCAACCTCCCAAGCGGAAGGTACATCAGGTGAGGGAGCCCTAGCAGTGGCTCTGTTGGGACCCCTATAACCTCGTCTATGAAATGTACTGTGATTTCAATAAAACAGAATTACGAAAACATTTAAAATTTTTAAAATCATATGCATGACAATTAATAAAAATTGTTTGGGTTGCTTTATTCATACCATAAAATATAAAATCATATAATTCTACTTCAAAACCTCAGCTCTGATACTAACCTGACAGGTCCCATTTCCATACCTCTATTTTTGTACTATCGATAGCCCGTCGGCAACCCCATGGTAGCCTTCAAGAGGATATCTGATCCAACTGAAAAGTTTCCGTGAAGCTAAACCGTTTTTACTTTCCTATAAATCTTTACAAAATTCTCTTTTTAAAGCGGATACGAGTGGAATTTTTTTTTCCATACATTTATAAAATAGACTTATTAAAACTTTGGGCAACATAACGGCTATTTTTCTAATTACGCTACCATGTAACAAATCATAGAAAAGTTTTATACTTTTAAAATCATTCAATTCTCAACTCCTGGGCCTTAGGCCCTTCTCATTTCAAAGCCACAAACAACCACAAATATGCATTTGAAATTGAAAATAATTTGAAATTTAATCACATGTCATGCATATATAAACATTTATGCATTTTCCAAACTATATACAAATAAATTTTTTTATAATTTACAAGCATTCAATTTCTTTAAAAATATCTATAACGAATATACATAAAATGTACAGCACACACAACTCAGTTTGACTACTCCTGTGTCGGAGTCCTTGTCTCGGATGCACCAATACATGTACCTATTTCTGAGGAGGTTTTATTTATAAAATAGACAATATAGGGGTTAGCTAAACAAGCTTAGTGTGACAGGCCTCATTCTAACTATACTAGCTAAGCGACCTGCCGGTACCCTACGGTGGCTTCTTAGTCGAGATTTGCTTCTGCTGGAAAGTTCCCGCGGAGCTAAGCCTCTTTTCTTACTTAAAATACTTGAAAACCTTTTAATTCTGAAAACGGGTAGGAATTTTGTTCGTTGAAAATAACTTTATAAAAATAGAGTTTTACGAAAATCCGGCAGTACAACGACTGTTTTTCTAAAATTTCCACCCTATAAAAAAACTACATAAACCTGTATAAACTCATTCAATATCTTTTATCAACTAATGGGCCTCAGGCCCTTTTTCAAAGTCACAATCCTTCAATCATATGAAAATCGACTTAATTAAAATCTTAAAACGTCATGCATAATATTTACATAATATCCTTAACCAAAATAATATTTACAAAACTGGAGAAATTTGAAAAAGATAATAAATGTAGTACATGATAACTTGTCTAAAACTAGTGTAGCGTGGTCGCATCTGTAGCTCACCTGTACGTCCGATGAAGATACTTCTGCCGCGCTGCCCGTTCCTGGACCTAGGGAGGATTTTAAATAAAACAGAAAATGATGGTGAGAATAACTCAGTGAGTGTACATAATAATAAATTCTACTTTCATTATTATTTTGAAAACGATACGGCTTATTTAAGCAAAAGATTCTTTTAGTAAACTCTTTGTAATTAAATTTTTCTTATTATTCTAAACTAACGTCTATTGACGTATTTCATTTCTTTACTAACTTAGAAGGGTACTTTAGAAAAACTCATTCTCTTAAGCTCTTAAGTTCAATATCTATATGACATGAAATACTAGAACTTTTCTGTTTGCGTGTGCTCAGATGTGAGAACTTGGGATTACGATTCCCCCCAACATCAGGAAATACGGGAACTTGGGATTACGATTCCCTCCGAATATTAAGCCGCACGGGAACTTGGGATTACGATTCCCCCCGTCTATTACCATACACGCATAGGGTACCTCGATCGGGTTATAAACTAAAAACATCTAAAAATCTTTTCATACACTTAATTATTTGAAATAACGTTCTCATGTGTCTTCAAGACTAAATACATATATACAACTATACATGCATTATAAGGAAAGCGATAATATTCTAAAATATTACTTGAATAACATAATAATCATAAACTAAAATAGTATCGCATTAATAATATCATATAACAGAATTCACGAAAGTTTTATAAAAATGCACACTCACTACTTGCTTCCAATAACTGATCAACCACTCCTGATATAGCCCTCGTCCGCTCATCGGTTCACCTACAATTGGTTTCGATCGAGATTTCATTAAAATACGGCTAGTGCACAAACTAAATTTAAATCACACGAGGATTTCTAATCACGACAATTCAAGCGATTATCCTCACACGATAACAATACGGAGAACTAAAATTCGCACGCGGAAACTATCTTGAAACAAAATCATTATCGCAACATAAACTACTCGAAACTCTACGGTTACAAAACTAATAACTATGCCACTCGAAACCAAGGCAACATCGTCGAAATCACATTCTAATGGATTCACTAAAAAGAAGATTCGAAGCTAAATGAATAATATAAAATTTACGCGATTTCAACTAGTTATCGCCAATTCTCGTTTTTAGCGTTTCGCGCGATTCCTTCGTTTCCAATTAAACTTATCGACAATTACTACTCGTGACTTTACTTAAAACATGGCAAACGAATATTCAAACACTTTAAAGCACAAACATGAAAAATATGGTAGCAAGGTTAACGAATATCCATTTCCAGTTTTAACTCCGAAATTTTGACAATTTAACGATTTCGTGCGAAACAAAAACTATCCGATTAACTCAATTATATTTCAAACTATCCTAACATCAAACTTTAACACTTAAACGGGCTTAATAACGACTTGAGGCAGTGAGATAACGTCATAAACACTTTCATATTCAAAAACGAAAATCACAAACTAAAAACATTCGCATTCGCGGAAAAACTCATCCGAATCGCTCGGAAACAAATTCTTAATATCCGAACGATCCATCCGATACTTTAAAACATACCAATACTAACCATTTTCAACGATAACAAACTCAAAACTAAAAGCAATACATATCAGCACTTAAATTTTCCAATAACAGCCCATAATCATATCGAAACGAAAATGACCATTGACAAATTTATTCCAAAAACACAACCAAATGATTATCGAGCGAACCACCGCACTAACGAGGTTCTCAATCCTAAAACCCAATCATAATAACATCAATGATCATCCATAATTCGATTCTAAATATTTTCCATCCAAACTAAAACCATAATCAAAACTTACCTTTCTAAATTCGTTCGAGAACTTCGAAATTTACTCGCGAAGGGGTTGCCTACATCATTTCTATGGTCCGAGAGCTTCCTCAACTCGAGCTGTTTTTCGCTTTGGACCAACTCTCGGACAATCGCGACTGTGAGATGACACTCACGTACGCTCTCGACAGTAACTTCTTCTTTCACCAGCAAGCTGTCTTCTCTTGATGCTATTTCATTTCAGGTCTGAATGGAGTCTCGGCCTGACAGCAACTGCTCGGCAGCAGCTCACACAACAGTGACAGCTCACAACGGCGACAACAGCTCTCGGTAATGGCAGCTATTCACGGCAGCGACGACGATAGCACACGGCAGCATTTGGTTCACGGCCTGACGCCCCTTACTGCTCTACAGAATCTTATCGACAGCAGCTACAACAACTCACGGCAGTGACAGCCCATGGCAGCAACTCCTCAGCTCACGACAGCTCCTCCTAGCTTGCATGCACGATCAGATTCACTCTCGGGGATGCTTGGATGACACATGCAGCTGCTGCACTTAAGGAGTCACTTCCAGATTTAGCTGAAGATCGAATGGGAGAGAGAGAATGGTGGTTCTTTGTTCAGATCAGCTCTCGGTTCTGCTCTAATCTCTAAGATCAAGCAACTCTCAACATCTTCAAGTTCCGCAGACCTCACGAACAGCCCCTCCTTATGAGCTGCTCTCTCAAGCTCGGATGCACACTCTCTCAATTTCTCTCCTTCTCACGTTAACTCTCTCGATCTCTATCTCTCTCGTTCCCTCTTTCTTGCTCACGGGTAAGGATGAGGAATGACTGAAGACCGAATAGCCTTTGCTTCAGTTTTTACTTCACTCTCTCATTTTTTTGTTTTCGGTTTTGTCTCTTGATGGTGAGTGGTGACCGACTTTAATTATGCAAGCTTACTTTCCTTTATGTGAGCTTTTCAATTTTATTTTTATATAGTTGCTTGACAAGTGGCATTCATGCACACTCTTACTATGCCACTTGTCCTTGCTATCCATGTCATTTGTCCCATCATTTCATGCATTCTTTTATTTCAATTTCCAAGCTCAAATTCCGTTTCCGTCCGTCCGGAATCCGCTTTTAATTGCTTTCGCCTTCGAAATTATTTTAAAACTTTTTGAATCTGTCTCAAGAACTTGAATTTATTTTATTTATTCTAAAATAATTATTTCGAATATTTTTGGACGCGATAATATATTTTTCCGATTGAACGCAATCCATCGAAAAATATTTCACTCTCCGACGAACGAGGTTTTGGGTTTTACACAGTGAGTGTCATAAAACTCTATCCTATTATTGCTTTATAAAATTAAACATCCCTAGAAATTCTTTAAAAAGTATTTATAAACTTTTATTTAAAACTGTAATTTATGCTTTTTAAAAACTGATTTCAAAAAATCACTTTAAAATGTTTTTCAATACTTTACTGTAAAATATAAACAGTAGCGGCAGTAAACTTTCTGAAAATCTCTGTATAAAAATAACTAGCCACTGCGTCTGTATAATATGATATCCTAAGTACGAGCGAAATATACCATCGCTCAGGCCTCCACAGTCTTCTGTCCAATAAGACGCTAGCTATAATATACCCTAATTCGTGTATGGACGACAACTAACAAAACTTACTGACTCAATTCCTCCCGCTGTTAGTGACAGACTCTCCCAAACACTACCATGCACGGTTTCAGATACTCTAACCGAAAATCTCTGAAACTTTGTAGGCGGGATAATCCTTTTTATATAACGAGCCCGATCCATCCTCACTCTTGGACAACGGCCTCGACCCTCATAGATTCGGATACGACCGGCCTGGCTACCCCCTATCTTGGACTTTCGTGGGCCTACCTTGTAAGCCCTCATCCAAATTTATTATTTTATAGTATTAGAAACCTTCGAATTGAGTTACGGTCGAATCATAGGCCTTTAGTAGTATTATTTGAGGTTGATTATATTTTCGTATCGCAAGTCGGATATCGTTTGGCTGACCCTGGTACGAATACAAAGTGATTAGGAAATTCAAACCCAATTAACTTATGGATTTGGTGTGAGTGGTGTGAGTATTACATGGAATGAGCTTGAATAAAAGTCAAAATTCATGTCATTAAAACTTAACCAATGAATGGATGACAAATTAAAAGTTAAATTGCATTAGTATATATTAGTTGTCATGCATAACTAAAGAATAATATATTTAATTTCAAAAGTTACTAGATTGTCCCTTTCCTAAATAAACTTTTATGAAATATAAGTTAAGGGTATTAAGGTAAATGGTGAATGAAATGAGATGAATTAAATGGTCAATTTGAGATTAAAGGGAGGGCATTTTAGTCCAAGTAAGATGATACTATATCTATAAAGAGAAATGATCACTTAAAGGCATAAAGTGGACGGCAAAAGAAGAACCAAAATGAAGATGAGTGCTCGGTCAAACAAGAGGTGATTCACAGCAGCCTAGGTGTATCTCTTCCAAGTATTTTTCATCCATTTTCAAGGCCAAGACAAGATGGGAAAGAGTTAGGGAGAGTCGAGACTAGAAGTTTAAGCAAACTAAGTATAAAATCAAGTAAGTTTTCATGATGTTTATATTGAAAATTCTTATAAATAACTTTGTATGTTTAGATGAGGATTTATGGAGTTAGTTTGCTAACTTTAGAGTGGATTTCTAGCTCAAATTAAGTTGGAAAGAAATAACTTAGAAGATTAAGTATGGAACCAAGGAGATAAGTTAGGGTTTGTGTGAAATCAAGATTTAAATAGGTATGGGTTGCCATATATTAAAATATGCACTTTTAAGTGTATTTGCTAGTAGAAATTGAGAGAGGAGTGTTTGTGTGTGTGCAAGGAGGGTCATGGTCAATGAAGGGGTATGTAACCCCATGGTGTTTTGATCCCTCTAGGTTTAAAATCATGCACAAATATGACTAGAAAAGCTCATGGTAGAGTTAGATTGGAAAAATAGAAACTAGATTGAATGGTTGTGCAATTCGGTTAAGGTGAAGGGCAGTAGCTATGCATGTGTTTTGTTGATGTTTGGGACATAATTAGGGTCCTAAAAGCATGCATAAATGAGTAGGAATCAACAAAATTGACATGGATACATATAGGTACAAGAATAGCTTGTAATCTAGTAGAGAATAAAATAGTGCATAGAAACAAGTTAACAATCTCGAGCTCATAAAGGGGTCTGGTAAGACCTGACTTGTTCTAACTTATATGGGGATGTTCTACACCTCAAATGATGCCTAGGAATCATAGAAAACCATAGATTTTAGAACATATCGATTTCGATAAAAATTACGCAAGTCATGTTCAAAATAGTGCCGTTAGTGAGTCGATAAGTGAAATAACTATGTAAAAGCAATTTTTATTGCTTGGAATGACTTTAGTTGATCATAATTAGGTAAAATAAACTTAGATACGAAAGAAAAATCATCGTCGCTTGTTCGATGCGAAAAATACATCGAAAAGTGCCCAAAACAGGGCGTTTTTCCTAGCTTTGACATAGCAAACAATAGAATTTTTCGACGAAACTTTACGAGGTGACTTAGTTAGGCGATAAGGTGATGGAAGAAAAAGAAAAAGAGACGGATGCGAAATGAGCACCGGTTCTAAATCTGTTTTTGTTGGTCAAATGGGTTATTAAAAAGTTGACTTTTTGTTTTAAGCCTCCGGAGACCAAACGAACCATACGGGGATGATCCTAGGGGTCTAAAAATAAGACTTTTACAAAGAAATCAAAATTAGAGAGTCTCGATTGAGTTAAAATCGAGTTAGGAAAGTTATAGTGTAAAGAGTTGTTAATAGAGAAAAGTGTATTGAAAATGTTATTTTAAGTCTTGAGCTATGTGATTAAGAAAGTAATGATAAGAAATCGATATGTAGGTGATGGGCAAGCAAGCGAGGCAGGAGAGGCTCGTTGAGACAGTTGAGCTTGCGCGGAGCGAGGTAAGTGTTCTATCACTTACGCTATTTCCATTCTTCCTTTAAATATAATTGTATCATTGTAGTTAAATGATTTAAAAAAAAAAAAAAAGATTTTTAAGGTTATGAGTTAAATCTTCATAAAATGATTCTTACATCGACTTAAGAAAAAGAGAATTTAAAAGTGAAAAGTTTTCGAAAAGAAAAGAGTGAAGAGTTTTGTAACAATGTGTATGCCCTTACTTTACATAAGATTTAGTGCTACGTGACGAGGTAGAAATTCCGCGCGTAGTCGGTTACATTTATAATTTTGGGCACTATAGGACGACGAAGAAATTTCGCTCGTAATCGCCATAGTTACAATTCATATAGCACTACAATCGCGATGAAGAAATTCCGCATTGTAGTTGTCTAAAACTGAGATGGTTTCATACTACTCTTGCGATGAAGTAAATTCCCCACGTAGTAGTCAAGATAGTTTATTAGCTTCACGTTTGACATTATTCGAAAAATTTGTCTCATGATGGTTTGAATACTTTAGGGGTATACATGTAGTTTTGAGAACTAAAAGTTTTTAAAAATCGAAACTTGAAGGTTAAGTAAGTTTATAAATTATTATATATAGTTATGTGATTTACTACCTTGTTATGTTGCACTAACATGGTTGTTTGGTGTGTAGTTTATATATCCTATTGGGTGTAATTACGAGTGATTGTGTGACAGAGTCCTCATTTTCTATAGGTGGGCGTCGAGTAGATGATTTGCATAAACTTTGGACACATTTTGGATGTTGTAAATAATAAAATCAAATGATAACATAACTTGAATTGTGGATATATGAATGATAGTTCTTGATGTGATGTTATGTATACTTATATATCTTTTCTGAGATACTTGCATATAATACGCACATATACTTGAAATTTCTAAGTGATTTTGTATGACGATATAATGGTTGAAATGTGTGCGCACGGAAATTTTATGTTTGTGAAAATGCTTATATGAGAGATTGTATGTTTGTGGCCAAAAGAAGTTGGGAGGTGATCTGATATAGTTCGAAGTATTTGTTTTCTTTACAAGTAAATTTTGGAAATGTTCAAATTACAGTCGTTATGCTGTCAAAATTTTTATAAAATTTGTTTTAAAGAAAGGTAAAAAATTTCCACCAATCCCAACTACTTTTGAAAGTAAAGGAAGTTTTAAGTTAAAACGAGTAAACCGACAAAGTATTTTAAGAGTTCGCTTCTCGGATTTCCTTAATCTGACGAGTTAGGTTCGGGAAGTTCATTGAAGTGTCCAGCGGGATCCTCTAGACAAGAGCTTAGAAAATGTCTGATTTGGGTCCTGTTATACCTTCAAGAATTCGAGTAGCAAGTATTGTCCCTTGTAACTGTGCTATAAGGTCTAGAATACTTGTAGGGTGTACCATAAGCTCATAACATAATTTTATTTCCATTTTTTTTTATAATATAATATACATTTCTTTAAAACTTTAATAAATTATTTAAGAGGTTTAACATCAAACTATTTATTTTAAAAATTAATCTCAAACATTTCTACATATAATGTTTAAACACAGAATATAAAATCACATGGATAGAAATAAAATCACTTTATAACATTTTCGAAGGGACACTTATATAACTCCTTTACCTATTTCTAGATATAAAACGAGTCATCATTTGATTTTCTTATCATCTTGGATCCACCCTAAAATTATATAAAACTAATTTTAAAACTTATAGAAAAAAATAAATTAATTTTCTGAAATTCAATTTCTATTAAAATAAACTTACTTATGTCGATAAATCGGATGCTAGAATATTTTTTTTTCTCCCTTTTCTTCTTATCCCTTCACGCCATTTTTTTTTTCCATTGTCCAGTTCTGCTCCTTGATTCATTCTTCTTCTCATCTAAATCCACCATCTATATATATACACAAAAACCACCGACTTACTTCATGCTTATCTTCTAATTTTATTTATTTATTTATTTTTATTACTTTATTATTTTTCTTTCCTAAAACCACTAACTTACATATATATATATATATATTTTTTTTTTCAATGGGACCCACCACTTTATATTCTTATTATTATCATCATATTTATTATTTAAAAAATCTCACCTACCGTATGGTTTATTCCAACCTATGTTAATTTTCATTATAACCCTGGTAGTTTTTTTCTTTGTCACCCAGGTTTCTTCGTTTTTTTTTAAAATATCCGCTAATTGGATGTTTATCCACAAACTTCTGTACTTCTACAACTAAAATCGAACCAAATTAATAATAATAAATTAAATTTCAATTAATATCTTGGGTTCAATTAGATTAGGACCTTACAATTCATCCATCCCTTATGAAATTTCATCCTCGAAATTTAGAAATCATCTCAGCTCAAAATATCTTAATCTAAAGTCATTACTTTCATTTAATTATTAATGATCATAACAATTCTATTCTAAATAAATCTCCAATTTTTTTTATCACTTCCAATAATATACAAAACTTAATAAATCATTCCTTATAACTCTTATACTTTATATAGCTTTCGAATAATAAATCAATATACACCAATGAATAATTAATCACACATTTTTTCACTTTTAGGTAGCACTCTCTCATTGGCTAATTTTACATGACATGGATTGTAGGACTCCTCTCTGGGGGCAGGGCGCTATCTACCGGCCTCACTCACTAGGTACTGTCCCCGGGCCCCTAGGGTTTTGCTTTGCCTCCCATACCACTCGAACCCACAACCTGAGCCCCTGAAGTTAAATGGATTCTTAGAGTAAGGTGTGTACCAATTGAGCTTGATAGGACCCAAACCAGACCTAATCTAGGCTCTCGTCTGAAGGATCCTGTCGGGCACTTCAATGAATTTCTTGAACCCGACTCGTCGGATAGAAGAAAACGTTAGAAGCGAACCCTTAACTTTCTTAACCGGTTTACTCGTTTAAACTTACGAACTTGGTTTTCTTAAAAACAGTTAGGAATGATAAAATTTTTTGCGATTTCATTTCAAAATAATTTTATAAAATTTTGGCAGCATGACGGCTATATTTTTAATGAATCCAAAATTTACCTGCGAGTAAACAAATATTTCAACTATAGTTTCATTTCCTCCCAACTTTTGTATCCACAATCATACAATATCATAACTTTTTCTATCAAAAATAAGCATGAACTTCATGTTAAAATGTACATGTATATACATCATATGTCAAATGCATCAATATTTACAATCATACAATTCAAAATACGAATACTTCTTCACAATTATATATTCATTTCATACACAAAATTTTACATCATCATATTGCATGAGTCGCCCACCTATATATATACAAAACAAAGTGTTGTCGTCTCGTCCGCGATAGCACTCAATGGAATGTAAATAGGTTACACAACAAACAAACAAGTTAGTGCAACAGGGCAATGTAATATAACATGTACTAATGTAGCAATTTACAAACTTATTCAAATTTTACTATTTCTTTTAAGAAAAAAACCCCATGTATACCCTTGAAACATTCTAACCATTACGGGCGATTATAACTAACGCCAATGTGAAGCTACTGAGTTATCTCCACCACTACATTACGGAAATTACTGCATCGTACGTAGGGTGATAATTCTCATAACTAAGCAACTACAACGCAGAATTTTCTGCATCGTAATTGTTATGCTAAAACTCTAGGCGACTACGAGCGGAATTTACTGCATCGCCACGTAGTGCCAAACTATAAAAGAACCAACTACGTGCAGAATTGTCTGTGTCGCAACGTAGCGCTATACTTTCTAGTAGAACGGAGCAACTACGAAATTTTCTGCATCATTGCGTAGTGCTAACTTCTCTATACTTTGAGAGACTATGGACGAAATTTTCTGCGTCGTCACGTACCGGTAAATCTTATAAACTCTTGAGACATATACATGGGTTTGTAAAACTAGATTTATTAAGTGCAAAAGCATAAAACTAATAATTTTTGGAACTTTTGAATACTCTTTTGATTCAACTCTTTCTAAAGCAACTTAATAATTTGTTTCAATTACTTTATGGATTCCATAAGAACCTATATACTCAAACTTTAGCTTTAATGTTGGAAAATCATTTTCATTCTCATTTAACACTTATGTATAATATGGAACATAATGAAATGGAAGTTAGCATAAGTGATAGTACACTTACCTCCAAATCACGCAAATCCGAATCAAGCGTCTCAATGAGTCTCTCGGACTTGGCTCTCTCGCTCGTCACCTACATGACAATTTCTTATTATCAGTAGTGACAACTTATAACTCAACTTTAACTTTACAATAATATTTCTAATAGAACTTGCTCAAAAACTATCCTTTTTACACTATAACTTCCCAACTCGATTCTTATTCAATCTAGGCTCTCTAACTCTGATTTCTTCACAAAATTTTCAATTTTGGACCCCTAGGGATACCTCCACATAGTCTGTAAAATTTTTTAGAGGCCCAAAACGAAAAATCAAATTTTTAAGCCTCTTTGATATACCAAAATAGAATGTAACGTAGCCCCTTGCTCGGGGCTTTGTTTTCCTTCGTTCTTTTTCCTACGGTTCACCTATCTCACATTCTGATCACACGCTAAATTTCGTTGAAAAATTCTGTCGTTTGCTATGTCAAATATATGAAAGAGGCCATTTTTCGGGCACTTTTTGTGCACTTTTTAATGTCGAACAAGCGACGCTGATTTTTCTTTCATATCGAAGCTTTTTTTACCTATTTATGATTAACTAAACTCATTCCATGCAATAAAAATTGAATTTGCATAGCTATTTCACCTATCGACTCTCTAACAACACTATTTTACACATAACTTGTGCAATTTTTATCGGATTCGATCCGTTCCAAAACCTATGATTTTCAATGACTTCTAGGCATCATTTAAGGTGTAGAACATCCCCATATAGTTCAGTTTTGCCCAGGTTATCTGCAGCCCATAGTTTGAGCTCGGGATTGCAAAAATTGTCTAAACTAGCTCTTTTAAACTTCTACCACTTTTACATGTTTTTCCATGCTTTTCCAATCTCAAATATGTCTAAATTTGAGTTCAAAACCCTTTAGTCTCAGAGCTTTTCTACTGGTCTTCACAGCCATGACACACACACAACCACTATTTTATCATTTAACCACTCATAACTCACTCACCAATTTTATCAACTACTTGAAGTGCATGTAAAATAGATTTTTGTTTCTACTTTGATCAAGTAGGTGGCAGCCCATATTTACAACCCTAAGCTACCATTTATACACCTCAACTTATCATTTAACTCTCTACAACAATCACTTAGAGTTTTACTATAATTTTGAGGGTAAAATACCTAACACAACACAAAAAAAATTCTGCACAACACTCAACAGCCCACTACTTCAATTTCAGCAAGTATAAGGAAGAAAAGAGATGAGATCTCACTTGATTCTTGTTTAGGGAAGTGAGAGGGACTTAGAAGAGGTCCTAGAGAGGTGGTTTTGAGGTTTGGATGGGCTGGGAGGGGCTTTCTTCTTCTACTTTTCTTTGCTGTCCAGTTTCTGCTCTCTTTTCACGCTGGACCTGCTGCTTTACACGTCTGCTCTATTTGCTTCCTGTTATGCACTACCAGATCTGCTACTCTTTCCTTTTTGCTCTCTCAAGTTCATTCTAAGTCTTGTATTTATACTACTAACACTTCCCTAAACTTCCCTAAATTGCATTCATACCCCATTTCTTTTAAATTTCACACCACTTCCTCTCTATTCTTTATACTTCTCACGGCTACCCTTCATTAACTTTTCTGACAGCTTTGCTTCTCTTTTTTTTTTTTTTTCCTTCTTCACTTTTGCTTCTAAGTGTTCTATTTATATATCTCATTAACATTTTATGGAATATCAAACTTGCCCCTTTGATTTGTTTTGTCTATCACTCTTAGTTAAATGTTTGGTTACTTGTTAACTACGAATTCTACATGACACTTCCTCTGGTTTTTATTTTTGAATTTAAACGTATCATCACTTATCATCTATTACTGGATTATGGATAAACTATTTTATCCTTACTAATGTTTATTGTTGTAATTCTAGAATGAGCATTCGCTCATTAATGAATCTATTTAGATTAATACTAACTAGATTTATTACTTAACTTCACAATCTAATTTCACTCGCTAAGAAATTAAGAATCAGAACTAGGGGTTTACATGGATCACCATTTTAGACCTCCTTGTGTCACTTTTTTATTGGTTCACTTTGCATGAGATGGATTTATTTTTCTTATTTAATTTCTTTTCATGTGATGCTTATACCAAATCCATGCATGCTTGAATTGAAATGTCCATTTTATCCTTAATGCATTTAATTATCATTCACACTTAAATCAATTTCAAAAATATTCTATGGTCATCCTATCATCAAATTGACCATGTAATATTCTAATTAGATATAAGATCTCTCAATTGCATACTTATCACTTTACCACTTGTCAACTTGCATGCTTATCACCTTGCCGCTTATCTCACACACATCGCTTCATCATCCTATTTCACGCCATGTGCCTCATGCATTCATTCACATTTTACGATTTCCTATTTTCGTATTCGAAATCACTTCTGGTTCATCTGGAAATTATACTAGAATTCAATTTACATAGTCGAAAAATTTACTAAAGTTTGATTACCCATCTGGACTATCTGGGAATTCTATCGGAACTCAATTTATATATTCGTACTATCCGAGAATTTTATTGGAACTTAATTTACATATCCAAACTATCCGAGAATTCTATTATAACCTAATTTATCATTTCTGAACTTTTCGAGAATTTTATTAATTACTTTCAAATTGTCGAGGAATCATATTGGAAATTCAATTTTCACACCTGAGCACTTTTAAATTATTTCATTACTCCATAAATATTAAATATAGTATATGTATGATCATAAGATTGGAAAGGATACTTTCGTCCAATAAACTTCGAATCACTTACAATCTCTTCAAATGGACTTATCTTTTATCCGTTTCAGCTTCATTTATCATTAATACTAATTTCAAAACTTTTGATTTGCGAGGTTCACTTTTTGAAAATTATTATTCATACGGACACTTTTCATCAAAAAATACTATTCACATGAAATTACTATTTAAAAAAATCACGTTTAACGATTTTCGGGGTCCGTTCCCCAAAAATACTATTCACTCAAAATATTATTCATCCGAAAATACTATTAATCAAAAATACTATTCATTAAAAAATTTTATTCCTCACAAAAGGAGAAAATTCTGGGCTTTACAATTTGTGATTGAAGTTATGCTAGGGACTACTCTAGTAATTATTACCCCTTATAGGATGGCGCCCACTGAATTAAAGAAGTTGAAGATCCAGTTGCAGGAATTACTAGATAAGGGATTTATATTGCCTAGTGTATCGCCATAGGGAGCACCGGTATTATTTGTAAAGAAGAAAGATTGGCCGTTCAGACTGTGTGTAGACTACAGGCAATTGAATAAAGTCACAATCAAGAATAAGTATCCCTTGCCTAGGATTGACAATCTTTTCGATTAATTGAGAGAAGCCAGTGTTTTCTCTAAAATAGATATTTGATAAGGGTACCATCAGTTGAGGGTGAAAGAATCAGATATTCCAAAGATAGCTTTTCGGGCACAATACGGACATTATGAGTTTATGGTGATGCCTTTTGGGCTAACAAATGCACCCGCAACTTTTATGGATTTGATTAATCGTATTTTTCATCAGTATTTGGATCAGTTTGTAGTGGTTTTCATCGATGATATTCTGGTGTATTCTAAGACTTCGGTAGAGCATGATAGACATCTCCAGGTAGTGTTGCAAACTTTGAAGGAGAAGAAGTTATATGCCAAGTTTAGCAAATGTGAGTTTTGGTTGAATGAGATTGCTTTTCTAGGACATATAGTATCCATCGAGAGTATAAAGGCTCATCCAAAGAAAATTGAAGCAATTTTGGAATAAAAGCCTCGCAGAATGTCATTAAGATTAGGAATTTTCTAGGCTTGGCCAGTTATTATAGACGGTTTGTGAAAGGGTTTTCCTCCATAGCAGCTCCATTAACTAAATTACTCCATAAGAATGTTAAGTTTGAGTGAAATGAAAAATGTTAGGCAAGTTTTGAGAAGCTAAAAGTGATGTTAGTTGAGGCTCCAATCCTTACACAGCTAGTTTTTAGTAAGAATTTTATGGTTTATAGTGATGTCGTAGACTTGGTTGTGTGTTATTATAGGATCAAAAAGTGATTACCTATGCTTCTAGACAGCTAAAAAATCATGAGAAAAACTATCCAATGCATGATCTTGAGCTAGCAGCCATAGTCTTTACTTTGAAAGTATGGAGGCATTACTTGTATGGAGAGAGATGTTACATATATACATATCAAATTAGTCTCAAGTATTTGCCCACTCGAAAGGAGCTTAACTTGAGACAGATGAGATAGATGAAGTTGGTCAAGGATTATGATTGTATCATTGAATACCATCCAAGAAAAGCAAATTTGGTAGCTGATGCCTTGAGCAAGAAATCCTTAGTTACCTTAAGAGTTATGAATGCCCAATTGAGGATGACAGAAGATAGTGCAATAATAGCATAATTGAGAGTCAAACCCAGTCTGTTTCAACAAGTTCAAGAAAAATAGAAAAAAGATGAAAAGCTTATGGAAATCCATAATCAAGTCCAAGAGGGGAAGGAGACTTATTTTGTAATCAGATATGATTGCTTATACTTCAGAGAGAGAATTTGTGTTCTAAATAATGACGAGTTAAAAACGATAATTCTGACGGAAGCTAGCAGCAGTCCTTATGCCATGCACCCAAGTGGCATAAAAATGTAAAGAGACCTAAAAGCTTTTTATTAGTGGTTCGGTATGAAGAAAGATGTAGTAAATCATGTATCTAAATGCATGACATGCCAGCAGGTGAAAACTGGGTTCCATCGAGTTTACTGCAACCAATACCTATACCTGAATGGAAGTGGGATCGCATCACCATGGATTTTGTCACCAGTTTACCTCTTACTCGGAGTAAAAATGATGCAATTTGGGTGATTGTGGACAGGTTAACCAAGTCAGCACACTTCCTACCGGTCAGGAGGGATTACTCATTAAACAAATTAGTAGAATTGTACATCAAGGAAATAGTCTGATTGCATGGAGTGCCTGTATCCATAATATCAGACAAAGACTCGAGATTCACATCAAGATTTTAGAAGAAGTTACAGGAAGTCTTGAGTACTCGATTGAGCTTCAGCACAACATTCCATCCGCAAACCAATGGACAATTCAAGAGAGTCATTCAGGTGCTAGAAGATATGCTCAGAAGTTGTGTTATTGATTTTGAAGGAAGTTAGGTGGAACACATTCCATTGATAAAATTTGCTTATAATAACAACTATCAGTCGAGTATAGACATGACACCATATGAAGCACTGTATGGAAGTGTTGACACTTAATTTTGGTCAACCCGGTTCTTTAAACCCAATACCTGTGAAACGATAAACAACAGACAAAATAAGTATGACCAAGACCAAAACAAATAGAACACAATGATTTTTACGTGGTTCGGCAAAATAATGGCCTATGTCCACGACTGTTACTTCTCTTCTCTCAAAGTAACAGTATATATTTCACTCTGTTCGTTACAATGAATTTCATCCCCTATTTATAGTGGAGATGTTACAATTCGAATAGGTTTAAGAATCTTACAGATAAGGCAAAAAATAATTTATATTAATTAAGAAATATCTTTCAAGATTATTCCCACCGTATATGCAGTAATTGCCAAGAATATCGTGATTTGATTTGCATGAAAATAGGCAAGTTGACTAATTCCTGAATTTAATTGATTCGTTTTTCTAGAAGGTCAACTGGTCAATTTCAACGAACACCCAAAATGAGCAGACTACCTCAGCAATCAGTCAATTTCAACGAACACCCAAAATGAGCAGACTACCTCAGCAATCAGATGTTACCTTTAACGAGAAAATTCTACTACCCCTTCAACTATCGAACAGATACGAAGACCCCCTGATTGCTCTAATAGCCTTTAAATGGCACTTATCGAGCAGTCTTTTGGACATGACCAGATTGTCTTACGCTTTATCATACAGTCAAACCTTCATGCATCCAACTGATTACTTAGTGATTAAAACGATTAGCCATATAATCAGGTGTGTTCGGGTACACAAGCTGAGAAACGATCGTATATTCCCTCCTTTGACTTTTGACTAATTTTGACCAGCTTTTTTGGACTTCCTCTCATAAAACAACATAGTAGGCCTCATCCTTAGGCTTTTTCCACCTCTTTCCATAATCACCAAAATACCCACAATAGGAAGAAAATGCAGGACACTCTTGTGTTGGACGGAACATGGCGAAGACAAGCTGGTAGGGCCTGAATTGATAAAGCAAACTGAGGAAAAAGTGAAAATTATTAAAGAAAGGTTAAAAGCTGCATCCGATCAACAGAAGTCCTACACGGACTTGAAGATGAAAGATATGAAATATGAAATGGGAGATGAAGTTTTCCTCAAGGTATCTCCATGGAAGAAAATATTGAAATTCGTAAGGAAAGGTAAGTTAAGTCCTAAGTTTATCAGTCTATACAAGATCATTAAGCATGTGGGACTGGTAGCCTATTGGCTAGTTTTGCCATCGAAATTGGATAAGATACATAATATGTTTCATGTAACTATACTGAGGAGATACAGATCAGACCCTTCTCATGTTGTATCGGCCGAAACTATTGAGGTGCAACTTGACTTATCATATGAAGAAGAATCGGTGAGAATATTGGATCATGAATTCCGGGAACAAAGGAACAAGAGGATCCCATTAGTCAAGGTCCTCTAGAGGAATCACAAAGTTAAAGAGGCTACCTAGGAGAGCGAGGAGATAATGAGACAACAATATCTGTAGCTATTCGAATAAGGTAAATTTCGAGGATAAAATTTCTTAAGAGGGGAAGAGTTGTAACCTCCCAAAATTTATTTCCATAGAATTAGTATTCTTTAATTAAAGATTTGAATGCAAAAAGGTTGGATTAAATTGGGTTGTTACGTAATTAGTGTGATGCATATATTTTTATTTATTTAATAAGGAAATTTAATATTCTTGGAGATATTTTCCCTAGTAAGAAATTAAATTAGAAATTAAATGAAAGAAATTGAATGATGAAAAAATATGATTGGACGAGCAAGGAATGCAAGTAGAATGCATCACATGAAATTGAATCTTGGGCCAATGAGAATTTGTCAACCTAAAAGTAAAATGGTGATGTAACTTAGTTGAATTTTAGGATAAGGATGATATCATTTAGTTAGTGGAAATATGAGTGGAAATTTCAACCAATAAGAAGTTGGCAAATGTAACTAAGGGCATAGAGGTAATTATGGATTTTGTTAGGGGTAAATTAGTCAATCAAAGATGTTAGTATATAAAGTTGTAGCTTGCTTGAAACCCACCCATTTCTTCTCCTCCTAGCCAAAATCACTACACCCATTCTCTCTCAAATTTTCTTCTATTCCAAGCCTCCAAATCATCAACAAATCTTGTTCCTCCCATCATCTAGGCATTCAAGTCATTAAATTCATCAAATTCCATCAAAAATTCACAAGTGGGTTTCACTAGAAAGGTACAAATCCAAGGTATGTGATGTGGGTTTTTGATTTGAGAGTGAGAAGGATGTTAGTAAGCTTATAGTTGCACTCTTACATATGTATAACTAGTTATTTTTTGCATTTAAGTTAATAGATTTGATTTTCGATGTTGATATATGCATTCTTAAAACCCTAGGTGAGGAGCTAATAAAGGAAACCAAGAAAAGGATAAGGAGAAGTTGTAAGCTTTCATTAAAGGGGTGGAAATGTAATACCGTAACCTTTAATTTTGGATGAATAATGACTTTCAATGAATAGTATCTTGAATGAATAGTAAATTTCGAAAATTGTACTTTAGGATTCAAAAATCTCAGAATGAATAATGGAATCCATAAGAACTGAAACGAATTAAAAATAAGTTCATTTGAATAGATTTCGAACGATCCAAACAAAAGTTATTAAAACGTTCTTTTGAGTTATTAAAAATAATAATGATCCGAAGGCCGTTTGAATTTTTTTATTTTAAGCTCAAGATTGATTAGTTAGACACCCAATTAGACTATTGCATGGTCAATTTGATGATAGGATGACCATAGAATAGTTGTGAAATTTATTAATGTTAAATGAGGAATTAAATTTAAGTTAGTAAATTATTAAAGGATTTATGAGAAGATAATCATCCAAAGAAGCACAATCCACATGATTAAGTGGGAACGTCCCACCAATGGTATTGTGACACATTTAAAGTCAAAAAGCAAAGTGATTAGTGAAATTGAATTAAGAAATTGAGTGATTGGTTAGTTATTAATGGAACAGAATTAAATGACCAATCAAAAGTTTTAATTGATAACTAGTGGCACTTGTGTGATTTTTAAGTAAGTTAAAGGGTAATTTAGACATTGGTAAGCATGAGTATATAAAGTGGAAGTGCGTGAGAGCTTGAGGGAGTGATTCATTCTGTGAAAGCAAGTTGAAATTGTGAGAAGCAAGAGCAGAACTTGAGCTGAAGCAGAACCAAGAAACGTGCAACCATGAAGGAAGAAGAAGGGGCTATTCGGTCAGCTGCAAGGGAGAAAAAGGAAGAAGATCATCTGCAGATTTTAGCCCAAGAAATGCCCAAGTCATCCAAGTGGAAACCAAGCAAGAAAGGGCCAAGAAAAACAAGGTGAGTTTGAGGTTGTTTGATGAGATTTGTGGTGATTTTCATGACTTGCATATATGCTACAGTTTGGGTGTCATTTTTGAGTCCAAATCATGTTTAATCCATGAGTTTTAGCTTAGAAATAGAAGAGAAATCAAGAGGAATAAAATAGACATAAAAACTAGTGTGTTTGGTGATGATTTTTTATGGTTTTGTGTGTTTGTATGATGAGATTTGATTTTATTGTATATTAAGATTTTAGAAGGAGATTGGATGCATTTGGTGTAGAATTGAACTTGAAAATTTGAAAAGGAAGCTTAGGTTGTAAGAAATTATGTATGAAAAATAAGTTAGAGTTTATGTGGGATAAACTCTAAGTGTTGAATTAAGTAGGTTCAAGGTACATATAGTAGTAGATTAACTGTTCGATTAATTGTTTAAAAGAAATGTTGAGCAAAAATCATGATAAATAAAAGAAGCAATATGTTAGGCATGTATGTGTGATTCACGGCCAATAAGGGAATGATATGGTTTCATTGAATGTTGATCCATATAGACTTAAATTTATGCACATAGCATGATAGGAAATCACAAGGGACATTAGTTTTACGAAAAGGAATGAAAAGAATAACATGAGGTGGTATGTGTGCGTGTCACGGTTTTGGTGGGGTTGTGTGACACCTTTGTATTTTGAACCATTTGAACTATAATTCAAGCATAATTGATGTTAGAAAAACATCTAGTAGAATTAGAGTTGGAAAGAGGGGAAGCTAGATTGTATTGTTGGTGCATTTCAATTTGATGAAGGGCATTAACTTAGGCATGTGTTTTGTTGGTGTTTAGGATGTGTCTAAGGTCCTAAAAGCATACATGAATGAGTAGGAATTAAAGTAATTGAAATGGATATACATGGGTGCATTAATGGCATGCAAACTAATACACAATAAATTGATTTTGGAAGGAAAGGATAGACATTTGATGAAGCTATCAAGACCTGCACTAGATGGGCTTAATTGGGGCTGTTCTAGACCTCAAACCATGCCTAAATTTCATAGCAAACCATAGAAATTGGAAGGGAATGATTCCGATAAAAATTGAGGAAGTTATTGCCAAAATAGTGCAGGTATGTCGTTGTAAGGTGAGATGTGATCACAAATGCATTCTTCGATGCACACAATGATAGTATTCGGCCGTAATTGAGTAAAAGAACCTTATATGCGAAAGAAATGAAGTCGTCACATATAGGATGCCACAAATGTGCATAAAAACATGTTGAAAAACAGGTGTTTTTCATAAGTTTCGACCATCGATACTTAGAATTTTTCGAAACAGTTTTATGGCTGACCTAAGTGCGAGTTAGGGAGATGATTTGAGAGAAAATGAAGAGAAGAAAATCACTACGAGACTCCCTAACATAGTCTCGGTTTTAGGGGGTCCAAAAACAGCGATTTTGAGTTCCGAGCTTCCCGTGACCATTTTGAGCATTCCATAAATTTCCTAGGTGATAATAAATAAGGCCCGTGCAAAGAAATTGGAACTAGAGAGCCTCAGTTGAGTTAAAATCATGTCGAGAAGGTTAGAGCATAAAGGGTTTTCAATAGAGAAATTGTATTGGAAACTCTATTTTTAAGTTTTGAGTTATGTATCTAAGCAAGTTTTAATAAAATGTTGATATGTAGGTGACGAGCGAGCTAACGAGAGGCTCGATGACGAGTATAGCTCGTTTGGTAAGGTAAGTGTTCTATCACTTGCGCTATTTCAGTTCTTCCTTTAAACATATATATATTGTTGTAGCTAAATGATTTAAAAAATGATTTTCAAAACTAAGAGATGAAGCTTTGTAAAATGATCCTTACAACGAATCTAGAACGAAGGATTTAAAAATAATAAGGTTTTCGAAAATAAATGAGTAAAGATTTTTAATTAATGGTTTTGAAAGAAAATTGATTTATGCATAATGCACTCAAAAGAAAAAGTGCTTTGAAAACCATGTATATGCTCTTAGTTTATATGAGATTCAGTGCTACATGACGATACAGAAAATTCTGTTCATAGTCGCTCAGTTTTTCAAAGTATTTAGTGCAATATGTACAATGTAGAAAATTTTGTACATAGTCGTCGAGATATAGAGAGATTTCTAGCGAAACCTTGCGATGCAGAAAATTTTGCACGTTGTCATCTAGACTTATAGTTTGGTACTATATTGCGATGCTGTAAATTTCGCTCGTAGTTGCCTAGAGTTATAGCACTACAATTGCGATGTAGAAAATTTCGCGTTGTAGTTGCTCAGATTTTGAGATCGTTTCACACTACATTTGTGATGCAGTAAATTTCATATTGTAGTATTCGAGATGTCTCAATAGCTTCATAGTTGGTATCAGTTAAAAATCGCTACGTGATGGTTAAAGTACATAAGGGGTATACATGGTGTTTTTAGAAAGAAAAATTTTCTAATAAAATAGGTAATATTGATATGTACATAAGTATAAATTTTATGTGATTGCATTGTTATATTATCTTTATATGTTAAACTAACATTTATGTCTTTTGTGTAGTTTGGATATTGTAGTAGGTGCGTGTGTAAAACCCAAAACCTTGTTCGTCGGAGAGCGAAATATTTTTTCGATGGATCACGTCCGATCGGAAAAATATAATTATCGAGTCCGAAAATATTCGGAATAATTATTTTAGAGTAATGAAATAATTTCGAGTGTGCGAACCCGAGAGTAAATCAAAAGCGGATTCCCGGATGGATGGACGGAAACGGAATCCGACTTGGAATTAAAGCGGGAATGCATGAAAGTAAAATAAAGTAAACTTTATGCATGAAGGTGTCACGTGTCACACATGCAATGAAGGAGAGCTACAAGTGTCCAAAGTGAACAAAAGCTAATTTCTATTAAAAAATTGAAAAACAAGAAATGAAGATTAAAAAGCTAATGAGCTTATTCGGTCAACACTTCATTTCAAGCAAACCGAAATCAAAAACGAGAGAAGAAGAGGAGTTGAGAGAGTAGAACCGAAGTGAAGCAAAGTTGAAGGAGAAAGTGCTGCGCGTGGAAAAAGAGAGAACCGATAGCAGATCTGAAGCAAAGGAGGACATGCAAGGAGAAGAGAAGTCGTGACCTGCTCATGGCTTGCTCGTGAAAGAGAACCGAGAGTGAGAGCTGTTGACAGACCAAGGTAATGCAAGGTTGAAGGAGAAGAGCAGATCGGGACCAAGAAGCAACGCATGCAAGCAAGAGAAAGTGAGCTGCTGCTGGCGTGAGGAAGACCGTGAGTTGCTGTCATCGTCCTCAGGTGCTGTCGCCATGTCCTGCTGCCGTGGTGAGTTGTTGTCGTCGCTGTTGAGGTACTGCCGTGAACCAGTTGCTGTCGCCGTTGCTGTCGTGTGCTGTCTTCGTGAACTAGGTGCTGACGTTATGCGAGCTGCTATCAAGTCAGGCCGAGCACACCCATTCAGACCTGAAGTGGAACAGCAACAAGAGAGGACAGCTGGCTGGTGGAAGGAGATTGCTGATGCCGTGAGAGTGTCTCGCCATCGCAAGTATCCGAGAGTTGGTTCGAAGTGAAACTGTTAAGGTAGGTGCTGTCCCCTTTGTTTGTGTTGTGCGTTTCGAGTAATTGTTAAAGCATTCATGTGAATAGAATTGAGATATGGATAATAATTGATGATATTATGATTGGGTTAACCTCGTTAGTGCGGAGGTTCGCTCGTTGTTGTTTCGATTGTGTTTTTATCATCGATCGTGTTCGTTGCGTTTTGTTTACAGGCTGTTATAAGATGAGTTAGGGGCTTTTTTAGCATGATTTTAGTTTCGCGTTCGTTGTCGTAGAAAATGGTTAGTATTAGTGTGTTTTAAAGTATCGGATAGTCGTTCGGATATTGAGAAATCGTTTCCGAGCGATTCGGTTGAATTTTTCCGCAAATGCGAGTGTTTTTAGTTTGTGATTTTTGTTGTCGAATATGAAAGTATTTGTGATGTTATCTCGCTGCCCCGAGATGTTATTAAGCCCATTAAAGTGTTAAAGTTGATGTTAGAATAGTTTGAAAGACATTTAAGTTAATCGGATAGTTTTTGTTTCGCGCGAAATCGTTAAATTGTCGAATTTTGGAGTTGAAACTGGAAATGGATATTCGTTAAGCTTGCTGCCATATTTTTCTTGTTTGTGCTTTAAAGTGTTTGAATATTCGTTTGCCGTGTTTTAAGTAAAGTCACGAGTAGTAATTGACGATAAGTTTAATCGGAAACAAAGGAATCGCGCGAAATGCTAAAAATGATAATTCGCGATAGCTAGTTGAAATCGCGTAAGCTTTATGTTAGTCGTTTGGTTTCGAATCTTCTTTTTATTGAATCCATTATAATGGGATATCGATGATGTTACTTTGGTTTCGAATGGCATAGTTATCGGTTTTATAACCGTAGAGTTTCGAGTAGTTTATGTTGCGATATCGAATTGGTTTGAGATAGTATCCGCGTACGAAAGTTTTCCTTATTGTTATCGTGTAAGGATAATTGCTTGAATTATCGTGATTAGAAAATCCTCGTATGGCTTAAAGTTTAGTTTGCGCACGAGTTGTGTTTTAACAAAATCTCGATCGAAACCAATTGTAGGTGAATCGGAAAGCGGACGAGATCCGTAACGGGAAGCGGTGATAAGTAATTGAAAGCAAGTAGTGAGTGTGGATTTTATAAAGTTTTCATACATTCCATTATATGAATGCAATCATTTTTTTAGCAAGTGAAATGTTTTGATATTCGAGTAAGATTTTATAGTTTTCATTATATCTTCTATCAATGCATGTATGGCTTTAAATGAATTATATCTTCTATAAATGCATGTATGGCTTTAAATGAATTATATCTTCTATAAATGCATGTATAGCTTTAAATTCATGCTATGAATATGTTTATATTCTTCAGTAAAGTAAATGAGTAAGTTGTAATCATATACATGTATAGAGATATTATTTGCGAAAGTTATTTTGCGATATTATAGCATATTGCCGAGATTTCATTTTATATATGTCTATGGTTTACCCTAGCCCTTAAGTTTACACCCGGTCGAAGTATTCCATACGTGTACGGTAGTTGGGGGGAGTTACTAACTTTGGGGGGATCGAGTCTGTCAGTCACCCTCTGCACGTATGAGATAGTATAGATCTGCCTGATGTTGAAGGGAATCACGATCCTAGAGTTGTATCCACATCTGTGACTACACATGGTGAGAGTTCCCCTATCCTAGTGGCATGTTTTTGTACCGTCACGATGGACAAGTTTTCCTTGGGTTGCCAAATAGGCTAGTAAGAAAATAAGAAAAGTTTTTAAGAAAAGTTTGAGTTTATCTTTCGCAAATTTAGAAATGAGATTTACAGTTTTCAGTAAAGTAAAGTAAGTAAATAATAGTTTTCCAACCTATTTTTGGGAGGAATAGTTTTTTTTTAGCAAAAGTATAGTTTAAGTTAAACTTACCCACTCACTGATTTATTCTCACTATCGGTTTTCCTGTTTCATTAAAATCCTCCCTCAGGTACAAGTACGAGCAGCGCGGCGGAGGCATCTCCTTCGGACGTACAGGCCAGCCAGACACGCGACCAGACTGCACTATATTCTAGACATAGCATCATGTATTGTATTTATTATCTTTTCCTGATTCTCTAGTTTTGTAAATATTATTTTGAGTTAAGGATTTTATGTAAATATCATGCATGACGTTTTAAGAGTTTAAGCAAGTTGCTTTCTGTATCATTGCATGATTGTGAGTTTGAAAAAGGGCCTGAGGCCTATTGATTATGGAAATGTTTGTGAATAAACCTTATACAAGTTTTGTGAAGTATTTTACAGGGTGAAATTTTAGAAAAACAGCCGTCGTGCTGCCGGATTTTCGTGAAAATTCTATTTTCATAAAATTATTTTCAACGAACAAAATTTCCACCCATTTTCAGAACTAAAAGGATTTCAAGTATTTTAGAAAAGAAAAGAGGTTTAGCTCCACGGGAACTTTCCAGCCGAAGCATATCTTGATTGTGGAGCCACCGTGGGGTGCCGGACAGGTCGCCTAGCTAGGGTAGTTAGAAAGGGGCCTGTCAACGTTGGTATCAGAGCAAAGATTTTAAATGCATTACATGATTTTCAAGAATTTTCATAGTATTTCTCAAATGTCATACATTTTATGATTGAATATCTGGTTCAAGTGCAGTGAGTCATGCGTCGCGTCGATCGTCCCCGTACAAGGAGAGCCACTGATAATGCTCCACCTCCTGCTCCAGAAATAGGGGAGGAAGTAAATGAATCCATCAATGATCCTCAGCTAGGGGTTCCAGTTGAGCCACCGGTAGTAGAGCCCGAGCAGGATCCGATCGAGAGATTAGCCCAGGCTATCCAAGGGCTAAGGCCTCGTGCACCAAGCGCCACCGTAGAGAGGGCAAGGAAATTAGGCGCCGATGCTTTTGACGGATCGGGTGGTCCAGAAGTCGCAACGGAATGGTTGGATAATACTGAGAGAGTGTTGGAACAAATGGAATGCACCGATCCCCAAAAGGTGTCCATTGCTTCATTTTTGCTCCGAGCGTCCGCTAGAGATTGGTGGGATTCTGTCAAGCGGAGAACAACCGAACAAGTCACATGGAAAAAGTTCAAAGAAGAATTCAACGAGAAATTCTACCCAAGGGCTTACAAGGACGCAAAGATTGAGGAGTTTTACAATCTTGTGCAAGGTAGCATGTCAGTAGAGGAGTATGAGAGGAAGTTTACTGCATTGTCTCGAGTGGCACCGTTTATAGTGAATGACGAAGTGAACAAGTACCATAAGTTCGTGCAAGGCCTAAATCCGAAGATCAAAGCATATGTGGTAGCCGCAGAGCACAAAGAATATGGGCGGTTAGTTGAGGCAACCTTGAGGGTAGAAAGGACTGCAATAGGTGATAGAGATCAGGTACAGAAATCGAAGCGTAGTTTTTTTTTTTAGCAAAAGTATAGTTTAAGTTAAACTTACCCACTCACTGAGTTATTCTCACTATCGTTTTTCCTGTTTCATTAAAATCCTCCCTCAGGTACAGGTACGAGCAGCGCGGCGGAGGCATCTCCTTCGAACGTACAGGCCAGCTAGACACGTGACCAGACTGCACTATATTCTAGACATAGCATCATGTATTTTATTTATTATCTTTTCCAGATTCTCCAGTTTTGTAAATATTATTTTGAGTTAAGGATTTTATGTAAATATCATGCATAACGTTTTAAGAGTTTAAGCAAGTTGCTTTCCGTATCATTGCATGATTGTGAGTTAGAAAAAAGGGGCCTGAGGCCTATTAATTATGGAAATGTTTGTGAATAAACCTTATACAGGTTTTGTGAAGTATTTTAGAGGGTGAAATTTTAGAAAAACAGTCGCCGTGCTGCCGGATTTTCGTGAAAATTCTATTTTCATAAAGTTATTTTCAACGAACAAAATTCCCACCCATTTTTAGAACTAAAAGGATTTCAAGTATTTTAGAAAAGAAATGAGGCTTAGCTCCACGGGAACTTTTCAGCCAGAGTAGATCTCAACTGGGGAGCCACCATGGGGTGCCGAACAGGTCGCCTAGCTAGGGTAATTAGAAAGGGGCTTGTCAGCATGTATAAGTGGTGTTGCATCCTGAAAATCATCGTCGATAAATTTTAGGTGGGTGAAAAATTGAAGAATACATCATATGAATATCATTTACATTTTGAAACCCAACCTAAGAAAATATATGTAATAAAAGTTTTGTAATGTAATTAGCATAATGTATTTTGTTCAACATGCATGTATACAAGTTAGTGTTTATCATATGTGATTGAGAAATGATTGTGATTGAAATGCATGATTGTGAACAAAAAGAAATTGGGTGATGATTGAATATAGTTCGAAGTGTATTTTCTTATAGGAAAGTTTGGAAATGTTAAAAATATAGTCGTCATGCTACCGAATTTTCTAAAAAAATTCATTTTGATTCGAAATTGAAAAATTTACACCAACCAAACTATTTTTAAAAGAAAACGAATTTCAATTTAAGTAAAGTGAAGATACGGGTAAATTAAGGGGTTTGCTCCGCGGTTTTTCTTTTACCTGACAAGTCTGGTTAAGAGAAGTCCATTTGAGTGCTCGACATTACAAGACTTTTGAAAGGATTTCGAAAAAAGTTCCGAAAAAGCTGAATTTAGGCATTACAAGGCTAATTTAATGATTGGATGACATAGAATATTTTTTAAATTTATTTGAGCATGAATGCGAATTAAATATATTAAAGAGTAAAGTAGATATTTCACTAAGAAATTATCATCAAGAAACACAAATCCAGGTCATGTAAAATGAACCAATAAAATAGTGACATAAGGAGGTCCAAAATGGTGATCCATGTCATAAAAAAAATTACTAATGAAAGAGTGCTACTTAAAAGTGAAAAATGTGAAATTAATTATTCATTTGTGTATATTGATTTATTATTAGGAAACTACATAAAGTATAAAAATTATAGGGAATGATTTATTAAGCTTTATATATTATTGGAAGTGATAAAAAGGAAAAGAGTTATTATTTATAATAGAATTATTATGGTCATTGATGATTAAATAAAAGCAATGACTTCATAATAAGATATTTTGAGCTGAAATGATTCCTAAATTTCGAGAATGAAATTTCATAAATGAGGAAGGCTCCAACCTAATTAGATCCAAGAGATTAATTAAAATTTAATTTATTATTATTAATTTGGTCTGATTTTAGTTTTAGAAGTACAGAAGTTTGTGAATAAATATCCCATTAGATAATATTTTTAAAAAGGAATTAAAAAAGTTGGATTGAAAGGAAAAAGTCATAAGGATAGAAGATGAAAATTTACATATGTTTTTTTTTTTAAAAAAAAAAAGTCAAACGTGATTTTTTTTATATATAATAATAATGAAATTTATATATTAGTGGTGGGACCCACTGAAATTATATATATAAGTGTGTTAATGGAGATTGTTGGAAAAGAAATAATAATAAAATAATAAAAGAAAAGAAAAGAAAAATAAAATAATGAGAAGATAAGCATGAGATGAGGCGGTGGAGGAGATGGAAGTGTGTGTGTATATATACGTGGTCTCGACTAAAGAAAAACAAATAAAAAGAAAAAAAAGATTAAGAAAAAAACGTGAAAAAAAAAAAGGAAGGAGAAAAGGAGGAAGAAAAATATTTTGCGTTCGGTTTATTCAGATAAGTTTATTTTAATAGGAATTGGGTTCTAGAAAATCAGTTTATTCTTTTTATAAGTTCTAAATTGAATTTTAGGTGATTTTAGGGTGGATCCAAGATGATAACAAAATCCGAGGAGAACGCATTTAGATTCGGAAATAAACAAAAGGTTGGTGTACACTTACTTTACAAATTCCTTTTTATTAATAAAGTTTAGTATGAGGAAATTTTAAATTCCAAGAATTTGATTCATCTATTTTTGTGAATGATATTTGGATTTAGATTATATATTATTTGAGCGTGTTTTGAATGATTTTTTTTTTGTAAGTAGAAAATTAATTGGAAACAAACTTTTGAAAAATGAAGGGATATAGTCGAATGAACCCTAGAAAGAAACCTAGGAGTGTTTTTGTTATTTCAAGTCTAATTATATATCAATTAAATGATATTTGAATGATTTATATGATAAATTATTGAGTTGAAAAGAAAATTTTCAAAATCCCTTTATTGGCCGAATATATGTTAATTTTGAATCCAATGGTAGTTTTGTCATTTCATGTGTATTTTTGTGTTGATTAAATGGTGTCTGAATAAATTATGGATTGAATTAATGATTCGAAAGAAAAAGTTTACAAATTTTACCTCTTGACCGAATATGCATGAGAAAAGAAAAAGGATGGTGTTGATTACATGTTGATGCTTAAACGAGTGTAAAATGGTAATTTAATGATACTTTGAATAAATTTGAAAAATAGATACAAATAAGTTATTAAATATTTACACGATTAAAATTATATTTGAATTGAAAATTTTGTAATTGTTAAAAATATAAAGGGCTTAAGTAATCCTGAACATTAGAAGGTGGAGAGTGAAAATTTGCAGGCCAATAGGATAAATTAGTAATACTGGACCGTTACACCGACACATGGTTTTCGACGGATGGATTATGAGAGGCACTAGGTATCTGGTCCTGAAGTCAAAACCGATTGTGATATACGATTTGGAGGGTAGTCACCGAGTGACTGATGCCGGGGACACCATTTATGCTGGCGAGTAGTCACTGAGTGGCCGATACTATGAGACTCGCATTCGGTTCATAATATCGTGTTAGTGTTTACAAAAGGGGCTTAAAAATATAAAAGAAAACCGTATTGATATGGTCAAAAAAAAAAATTGAATGATAATTGTTGTGTTTTATGTGTGTATTAATTTGTAAGTTGAGATATTTGTCATTTATTTGTAAAAGTTTGAAAATTTATGAATTATTAATTTACGACTTGTATTTTGAGAAATAAAAAATATTTGGAGAAAATCATATGGTTGTAACTGGAAAGAAATTATTTACGTATTTTGTATGTGTAATTGTTAGTAAATTGATTAATTAATGAATTTTGATATAAGGTTTAAAAATAGTTTTTAAAAGTAACTTTTATACTTGTATGTATTTATTGGTTAATAAATTTTAGTGTGTTATATTATGGATATTTGAAAATGGGGAAATTTGATTTTGTAAAGTCATACTTGTTGAAAAAAAATGACTTTTATGCACTTTATTGCTGTGTTTATTAGCAAAATTGGTATATTTACGATATATTATAAAAATTTGAAAACTGTAAAATCTTTCTTTACAATCTTGTATTCCGCGTTTTCAAATTTTAAAGTGTACATCCACTAAGTAGAGATATTTAGCGCTTCGGATTTTCTACGCGTAGGTTGAGATTTGGGCACAGTAATTAGAGACAGATGAGAAGTCAACTACTATGTTTCCTGCGAGTCATATATATCCATCTTTTGGGTAGTTATTCTTTTGAGCATTATGTATTTTTTTGTTAACGTGTATTGATACGCATGTATATATATATATATATGTGTGTGTGTGTGTGTGTGTGTGTGTGTGTGTGTGTTCATGAGATTTTGTAAATGACAATGCATATAAATAGTATAAAAAAAATTGGTATTGTAAAGTGATTTTATAAATAGATTTATTACTTTTCTTTTGATTGGCATTTACGTTTATTAATATGATTTTTATTAAATGTTATGTTCATAAATGGTTGTGTGGTGAAGTGCATTTGGAGATGGACGGGAGGTTCGAATGGAAGTTGAAAAAAGAAAATTTTAGAAGTGTATTTTCTTTGCAGATTTTTAAATCTTGAGTTTTCAGAAAAACTGGAGAAACTCTACCAAAAGTTTTTTTAAAATAATAGTATATTTATGTATAACCATAATGAATTAATCGATTAAAATAACATCCTTCAACTCGGTTTCTATTTTAATGGAAATTGTGTGAAGAATATTACAAAAGGAAGCAAAGAGGCTATTTGATGAGATGGAGAAAAGAGGAGTGAGATATAACATTATTACTTATATTGCTTCGATTGATGGGTATTGCAAGAACGGATACTTAGAAGAAGCAAAGAGGCTATTTGACGTGATAGAGGAAAGAGGAGTAAGACATGACACTGTTACTTATAGTGCTTTGTGTAAAACCCAAAATTTTTATCGTCATTGAGCGAATTATTTTTCTAATTGGATCGTGTTTCGATCGGAAAAATATAATTTTCAAGACCGAAAATATTTGGAATAAGTATTTTCAAGGAATAAAATTAATTTTAGAGTGCAATGACGGATGTGAATTTTAGTAAAAAAAAAATAATAAATAATAATAAAATAATAATAATAATCCCGATGACGAAATCAAGTCATAAGCGGTTTCCCAGACGGACGGACGAAATCGGATTCGAGCCTGGAATCGGAATGGGAGAACGCATAAATCAACTTGTGGCTTATTGGTGCATGGCTTTGACAAATGTCAAGCATACGGTTAGAAAGCAAAACAAATGTCATGCATGCATATAGGAAAGGTGACAAGTGGCCAAAAAAAAAAATAATAATAATAATAAAAATAAAAAGAAGCTAACAAGCTCGGTCAACAACATTTCTTCATTTCAAAAAAACTGAAACCAAAGTAAGAGTGAGAGGAAGAGACATTCGGCCACCATACTTCTTCAAGCTAAAATCAGAAACCAAAAAGCAAGAAGTGTTGCCGTGAGCTAAGGAGAGAACCGAGAGCCTTTGCATGTCATCTTTTTCTTCTTCATCCTTCTTTCCTCTTGCCCGAGAAGCAAAGAAGATTCAGCCGTGAGCTGGTGATGAAGGAGCTGCTACCAGAAAGTGTGATTAGCGGCTTGATGGTGCAGATCTGATCGGAGGATGTGCATGCAAGGGCTGAGCTGTGAAGGAAGTGCTGTTGGGTGGTGCTGGACGTGATCAGAACTGGAACGTGAAGCCTGAGCAACAGATCTGGTCGTGGAAGAGAAGAAGAAGAAGTGCTGTTCGGTGAGGTTTGAAAGCAACTAGAGCTGATTAGAGCATGCATGCAAGCAAAGAAGGAAGATCTGTTGCTGCCAAGCATGGTGTTGCTGCCGAGCGAGTGCTGGAGCTATCGTGATGCTGTCCACGCTGCTGTCAGGTGCTGTCACTGCTGTCCGTGGAATTGCTGCTGTCGTGGTGAAGGTGCTGGTGTTGCCGTGACGCTGTCCTTGCTGCTGCCAATTGCTGTCGTCGCAAGCTGAGTTATGCGAGCTGCTGCCATCGTGAGCTTGCTGTCGTTGCTGCCATCTGGTGCCGTGTGCTGTCAACATTGATGTAGCTGCTGCCAACAGCTGCTGTCAAGCTGAAATCCACATCCAGTTTTGAAGTGAAACAGCAAGAAGCGAAGATACTTGCTGGTGGAAGAAGGAGCTTGCTGCCGCGAGTGATTCGTCATCGTCGCGCTCGTTCGAAAGCTATTTGAAGCGAAGCTAGTGAGTAAGTGCTGCCCCATGTTGCTTTGTTAAGTTGTTTTGGTATTTAGTAAGCAACCATGTGATTAAGTTGAGATAAAGTGGTGATATTATGTTTGGGTTTAGGATTGAGAACCTCGTTAGTGCGGAGGTTCGCTTGAGATTTATTTTGCTTGTGATTTTGGAACGAAATGGTTATCGATTGTTGCGTTGTGTTTCGAGTGCGGGCTGTTATAAGAGACTTTAGGGGCTGTTATGGAGTGAATTTAATTTGAGTTCATTGTCTTGAATTAATGGTTAGTTTTTGAATGTTTTAAAGTATCGGATAATCGTTCAGATATTTAGAATTTGTTTCCAAGTGATTCGGTTGAATTTCTCCGCGAATGCGAGCGTTGTCAGTTTGTGATGTTTGTTGTCAAATATGAAAGTAAATGTGATGTTAGCTCGATGCTCCGAGATTTTTATTAAGCCATTATAATGTTAAGTTGATGTTGGGATAGTTTAAGATACGTTTAAGTTAATTGGATAGTTTAGTTTCGCGCGAAATCGTTAAATTGTTGGTTTTGGAGATGAATCGGAAAAATGTATAGTTGTTAAGTTGTTGCCATATTTTTTCACGGTTATGTTTTATCATGTTTGAATCTTTGTTTGCCTTGATTTAAGTTAAGTCACGAGTAATATAGAGGATAAGTTTATTCGAAATTAAAGGAATCGCGCGAAACGTTAAAGGCGATTAGTCGCGATAGTTAGTTAAACTCGCGTAAATTTTATGTTGTTCGTTTAGGTTCGCTTATTCTCTTCGTTGAATTCTTTAGATTGTGGTTTCGATGATGTTGCTTTAGATTCGATTGGTGTAGTTCCGGCATGCTTATATTAGATTGTTAACTTATTTAGGCAGCGATAAGGCGAAGGAAAGCGAAGTTGAAAAAGTAGCGCAAAGTAGAAAGTTTGATCGTTTCCGTGAGTTAGAAATCGGTGAGTGTAACTTGTTTTATAAATGATAAATGCAATATGATTTCTATATGATTTTTATGCTTTCATGCAAAATTTAAATGTTTTAATACTTAAATGAATTTATATGAATGATATACGTTTTACAGGAATGTTATACGCTTCGAATTGTTTATATTTGTATTTAAAGTAATATTGATCGTAAACTTGTTATTGAAATGTACTTTTATGTTTTGTTTTATAAGCGAAGGAACATGCTTTACAAATACTATTTTAGCATGATAATGTATTTCAAAACCAATGGCTACCCATCCCCATTATGACTGAAATATGATTGTTATGCGGCCGAAGTACCTTATATCGCGTATGGCATGTCTGTCGGGGGAAAGTCCACTAACTATAGGGGGGGATCGAGTCTGTCATGTCGCCCTCTACGCGTATATAAGGTACTATCATGAATGATGCCCTATGTACAGCGAGGTAACATACCGCGGCATAGTGGTTATGAATGAGATTGCACGTCCCCACCACCGGTGACTCAAGACCGGGCGGTGATCATGATTTTCCCGGGTCCCATTGGATATATGTTTTATGACTGAGGATTGATTTATGATTTTTATGAGTTTATTTATGAACTTATGATTATGTTATGAATAAATTTTATGATGCTTATAATCTTGTATATTGTTTTCAAGCAATTGTTTATAAAAATGATTATGTAATATCATGAAATTCACGTTTACATAAATTGTTTCGGAACTTGAATTCTTTCAAAAGATTTTGAAAAGGGTATTAAAGGAAACTTATTTAGAACTGCATAACACTCACTGAGCCTTTTTAGCTCATTATTTTTCTTGTTTATTTTGTTTTAAAAACTCCCCAGGCGCAAGATCGAGTCCTTCAGGCGGCAGGTCTCCAGCTCAAGAGTAGGCGAGTTTAACAGGCGACCGAAACTATGAAAATAAAGTAAATTTTTGTTGTATAACGGATTTTAATGTGATGTAAATATTTAAGTTTTAATAACTTTAATTACGTTATCATGCATGTGGAATGTTTTCTTTTAAGTTGAAATGGTTTTAGTTTTTAAAGACTCGAATTGCATTGAAATGTGGATTTTGCAATGGACCTGAGGTCCTATTTGGAAGTGGAAATGAATGTATGCATTTTGAAATATTATTAATTGTTTTGCAGGTGTTTTGAAAAAGTTGAAAATGTCGGAAAAACAGCCGTTGTGCTGCCGAAAATTTTTCACCCTCAATTTTTAATGATTAAGAAATGAAACTGTTTTACGGCTTAGCTTCACGGAATCCTTTTAAGTCACCTGCTTAAAGACTATAAGGATTCTGTGGGGTGCCGGGAGGGCTCCGCTCGGATCTCTTCAAGGGATATCCGGGCCGGGTCCTTTCACTTTGATTGATGGATATTGCAAGAAAGGGAACTTAGAATAAACAAATAGGCTATTTGATGAGATGAAGAGAAGAGGAGTGCAATATTGATGGGAGAAAACCAAACACACAAACAAATTGCACCATAGAACTTTTTCTCCCCCTGAATTAATCCTATGAAAAACCACTAAGTAATGCACAAATCCACCATAATATATAAATACCACCAACAATCAAATAATGAGTAATAAAATCACCACCACATGCACGAATAACACAAGCCAAATTTTTAGGTGGAAAACCTCCCTAATGTGAGGAGTAAAAACCACGAGACTGTAGTCCACCCAAAAATCTCCACTAATAATTAAATGTGAGAGTTACAAATTGTTTTTAACATCAAATAGGAACTAAAACCGAGTAGTAATTATCTAGGTTCCTTAGTAACATAAATTTAAGTTTTAAATAACAAGTGAAGAGAAAACACAAACTCAGCAGAATGTTCTAGACTATGTTGCTTCTTTTTGGAAGCTCCAATCTGATCTCCACCATCCAGATTTTAGAATCACGAGTAAGATGTATACTGTCCAAATTTGAGCTCGATCTAATAGTGAACGAAAGAGATACTGGTCTTACAAAACTGTTGTGCAGACAATGCAGGAAAAACCTGACAGCTCTATTATGGGCTGTATATCTCACAAACAACTTCTCAGTGTCCGATCTCCACCGTTCAGAATCAAGGTCCAGAAGAGATCAATATGCTGTCCAAATTTTAGCACGATCCAACGGTTAACAAAAAAGATATTGCAGTAACTCCGAAACTATACGAGATGAATTTCTATGCAGAAAACTCACTCTTTTCTTTCCTCATCTCTTCTACACAATTTTCTTTCTTCACATTTGATTTTGTGTTTTTTTTTGCCTAAAAAAAACCCTAAACTCTCACAGCCACAAACCCCTCTCTTTCTTATATTAATCAAGAAAATTAAACTTAAATAAGGTTATGATTCCTAATTACATTAGGATTCCTATATGGGCTCAATAAGCTTGTTGAGACTTGTTGGGCCTCTGCATAAGAAGGAACCCAACCCAACAAATCTCATCTTTCCCGAGTATGTAGAGGGGTTCGCCATTCCGGCGATCATCCTACAGGTCTCAAGCTTTTCTCTTGGTGATACCTTTGTAAACATATCGGATCCATTGTGGTCTGTATGAACTTTGTCAAGTTCTAGCAGTTTGTCATTCAACACATCTCTAATCCAATGGTATCTCACATCGATATGCTTCGATCTTGCATGAAAGGTTGAATTCTTCCCAAGGTGAATGACACTTTAACTGTCACATAATAAGATATATCTCTGTTGCTTGAAACCAAGCTCTACTACAAACTTTTTCATCCACAACAACTCTTTACAAGCTTCAGTTGCTGCAATGAATTCTGCTTCTATGGTTGAAAGTGCAACACATTTTTGCAATCTCGATTGCCAAGCTACAGCACCACCTGCAAAGATAATAAAATAACTAGACGTTGACTTACGTGAATCCACATCTCCTGCCATATCTGCATCTGTGTAGCCAACTAGCAGTGGCTTCTCATTACCAAAACCAAGTCTCAAATTGAAAGTACCTCGAAGATATCTCATGATCCACTTGACAGCATTCCAATGCTCTTTTTTAGGATTAGACATGAACCGGCTAACAACACCAATAACATGAGCTATATTTGGTCTCGTACATACCATTGCATACATCAAACTCCCGACTGCTGAAGCATATGAAAATTTTTCCATGTTATTTTCCTAGGCATCTTTAGGAGGACACTGCTTCATACTCAACTTGAAATGTGTACCAAATGGAGTACTAACTGATTTAGCTTTGTTCATGTTGAATATCTGAAGCACTTTTTCAATATATTTCTCTTGTGACATATATAACTTCTTGGACTTTCTATCACGATCAATTTGTGTGCCAAGAATTTTCTTTGCTGGCCATAAGTCCTTCATAGCAAAAGACTGACTTAATTTCCTCTTCAACCTATTAATTCTTGAAACATTCCTACCAACAATCAATATGTCATCAACATAAAGTAGTAAAATAATAAAGTCATCATCAGAGAATTTTTGAATAAATACACAATGGTCAGAAGTTGTTTTCTTATAGCCTTGCTCCTCTATAACTGACTCAAACTTCTTATACCATTGTCTCGATGCCTGTTTTAAACCGTAAAGACTTTTCTTCAACTTGCACACATAATCCTTTTTTCCTTTTACAATGAAGCCTTCTGGCTGCTCCATTTAAATCTCTTCCTCTAAATCACCATGGAGGAATGCAGTTTTCACATCCATCTGCTCAATCTCTAAATTAAGACTGACTGCTAAACCAAGCACAACATGGATGGATGACATCTTCACAACTGGAGAGAAAATTTCATCAAAATCAACGTCTTTCCTTTGGTTGAATCCTTTGACAACCAATCTAGCTTTGTATCGAGGTCGAGTACTAAGCTCATCATGCTTAATTCTATAAACCCATTTGTGTTTCAAAGCTCTTTTATCTTTAGGCAGTTTTACTAACTTGAAAGTATGATTTTGATGAAGTGACTGCATTTCATCTTGCATAGCCTCAAGCCATTCATTTTTGTGCTCATCTTCTAAAGCCTCTATATAACACTTAGGTTCTCCCCCGTCAGTCAATAACACGTACTCACTTGCAGGATATCGATTGGAAGGATGTTGGTCTCTGGTAGACCTCCTGAGTGGTACATCTAATGGAGCATCAGGAATTTGCACCTGTTCATTAGTTTCAACATCTTCCTCTACCTGTGAGGAATCACCTGTATCAACTGTAACCTGTTGATCATCAACCTGTGTTGGCAAATTTGTTGAAGAAGCTGAACTCAAATTGACTAAACCATTATTGTCATCGGACACTGAATTCCCAACTTTCTCAATATCCTGTATAGTCTGGTTTTCCATAAATACTACATCTCTACTTCTCACAAGTTTCTTCTCAACCGGATCAAAGAATCTATATCCGAACCCATCCTGACCATAACCGATGAAGATGCACTGTCGAGTTTTCACATCAAGCTTGGATCTCTCATCTTTGGGAATATGCACAAATGCCTTACATCTAAAAACACGTAAGTGATCATAGGAAACATCTCTACCACTCTAAGCTTTGTCTAGTACATCAAACTGTAAAGGAACACACGGTGTGAGATTAAAAACATGTACAGCAATACTCAGAGCCTCACCCCAGAAATATCCTAATAACTATGCTTGTGAAAGCAAATATCTCACTCTTTCTACTAGTGTTATGTTCATCCTGTCAGCTAAACTATTCAACTAAGGAGTCTTAGAAGGTGTCTTTTGATATCGAATACTTTGTTGTCTATAATACTCATCAAAAGGACCTGTATACTTTCCCCCGTTATCAGTTCTGATGCATCTCAACTTTTTTCCAGTCTGCCTCTTAACTAGTGCCTGAAATTTCTTGAACACATTTAATACTTGATCTTTCGTCTTCAAGGCATAAACTCATGTCTTTCTCGAGTGATCATCTATGAAAGTCACAAAATATAGGGCTCTACCGAGTGATCTCGTCTTTATAGGGCCGCAGAGATCTGAATGCACTAGGTCAAGTATACCTGACTTTCTTGTAGGTGGAGAGCTGTGAAAACTGACTTTGTTCTGCTTCCCTGCTAAACAATGAGAATATCTCTTCAACTGTATATTTTTCATGTCAAGTAGTTTCTTTTTCTGGGTTAAAACAATCAAGTCTTTCTCGCTAATGTGTCCAAGCCTCTTATGCCAAAGTTCTACCTTGTCTTCATCCTGAATTGCATTAATGATGGACTTTGAAAATTTTGCCTGCAACAAGTATAAAGTAGAACACTTTTTACCTCTGGCCACAACCATGGCACCTCTGGTGAGCTTCCACTGACCACTACTAAAGAAGTTGCAGTATCCCTCATCATCAAGTTTACCTGTAGAAATAATATTCACACGAATGTCAGGAATATGTTTTACATTTTTCAAAACTAACATAGAGCCGTTATCTGTCACCAGGCTCACATCTCCAATACCAACTTTTGTCATGCCATCATTCCCCATCTTTACACTCCCAAAATCACCATATTTGTAAGATGTAAAGAAATCCTTCCACGATGTAGAGCATGAATGGAGGCACCACTATCAATCACCCAACTAGTCTCATGGCATGCAAAATTAATGGAATCACCATCATACATAAAAAGAAAGTCTTCATGAATGGTGGTAGCAACTCTATCATCATTACTATTATTTTCATTCTTCTTTTCTTTGCTTGTGTCATTTTTATTTTTCTTTTCCAACTGCTTGCAATTTTTCTTTATGTGTCTTTTTCTGTGGTAGTAGTGACACTCAACATTTGCAAACTTATTGGATTTACTTTTGTGTTGACTTCTATTCTTCGGACCCCTACTTTTACTCCTCCCTCTACTTTCTGTAACCAAAACTTCTGAAGATGAAGTGGATCATTGTGCTTTTCTTCTCGTCTCTTCATTCAGAATATTAATCTTGACCAAATCCATTCTCATCGTTCCATACGGAGCAGAGTTCGATAAAGAAGATCAGAAAGTCTCCCATGAGTCCGGTAATGCACCAAGCAACCATAATGCTTGTACTTCATCATCAAACTTGATACCCATGCCAGCTAACTGATTTATAATCCCCTAATATGTATTCAAATGATTTGTCAGAGAAGCACCGTCATGATATCTCAAATACATCAATTGCTTCATTAGAAACAATTTATTATTCCCGATTTTTTTGGCATATAACTCCTCAAGCTTGACCCACAAAGTCTATGCATGTGTTTCCCCATTGATATGGTTCAAAACATTGTCACTTACCCATTGCCTAATAAAACCATATACTTGTCGATGAAGCAAAGTCCACTCTGCATCAAATTTATCACTAGGCTTTTTTGTAGCAAAAACAGGTAAGTGAAAATCTTTCACATACAAAATATCCTCCATCTTTCCCTTCCAAATATGATAGTTCGAACCATTCAGAGTAATCATTCTACTTAGATTCAAATTGTTCTCCATATTCATCATTGCAAAATTCGGAACCAGGCTCTGATACCACTTTGATGAGAGAAAACCAAACACACAAACAAATCGCACCACATAACTTTTTCTCCCCCTGAATGAATCCTATGAAAAACCACTAAGTAATGCACAAATCCACCACAATATATAAATACCACCAACAATCAAATAATGAGTAATAAAATCACTACCACATGCACGAATAACACAAGCCAACTTTTAAGTGGAAAATCTCTCTAACCGTAGTCTACCCAAAAATCTCCACTAATAATCAAATGTGAGAGTAACAAATTGTTTTTAACATCAAATAGGAATCAAAACCGAGTAGCAATTATCTAGGTTCCCTAGTAACATAAATTTAAGTTTTAAATAACAAGTGAAGAGAAAACACAAACTCAGTAGGACGTTTTGAACTATGTCGCTTCTTTTTTGAAGCTCCATATCCAATCTCCACCGTCAGATTTTAGAATCATGAGTGCTGAGTATACTGTCCAAATTAGAGCTCGATCCAACGGTAAACGAAAGAGATATTGGTCTTACAAAACTGCTGCCCAGACAATACAGGAAAAACCTAATAGCTTTATTATGGGTTGTATATCTCACGAACAACTCATTTGTTTCTGATCTCCACCGTTCAGAATCAAGGTCTAGAAGAGATCAATGTTCTGTCCAAATTTCAGTACGATCCACGGTTAACAAAAAAGATATTGCAATAACTTCGAAACTACGCGGGATGAATTTCTGTGTAGAAAATTCACTCTTTTCTTTCCTCCTCTCTTCCACACGATTTTCTCTCTTCACACTTGATTTTGTGTTTTTTTCTACCTCAAAAAAACCCTAAACTCTCACAGCCACAAAACCCTTTCTTTCTTATTTATATTAATCAAGAAAATTAAACTTAAATAGGGTTATGATTCCTAATTACATTAGGATTCCTATATGGACTCAATAAGCTTGTTGAGACTTATTGGGCCTCTACATAAGAGGGAACTCAACCCAATAGATATAACATTGTTACTTATAATGCTTTGAATGATGGTGGGTATTGCAAGAAAAGGAAAGATTAAGGAAGCTCGTGTGCTAAGGGGTCGTATGGTAGTGAGGGGAGTGAGAGCTGATGTTGTTACTTACAATGCTTTCATTGATAGGAATTGTAAGCGAGGAAACTTAGAGGAAGCAAATAAGCTATTTGAGGAGATGCAGAAGGGCGGAGTTAGACCTAACACTGTTATTTATAGTGCTTTAATTGATGGATATTGCAATAAAGGGAAGATGAACAGAGCTCATATGCTATAAGAGGTCATATGGAAGCAAGAGGAGTAGGAGCTAGCACTTTTACTTACAATTCTTTGATTGATGGATATTGCAAGACAAGGAAGAGCTAAGGGGTGAGATGGAAGAGATGGGGATCATACCAAATGTATACACATTTACATCACTCATACATGGTGAATTATTGTTAGGGAAGTCAGCTGAGGCATTGACATTATTTAGTGAAATGAAACAACTGGGATAATACTGGATTTTGTCACCTACACAATGACAATTCTGGGTCTATCCAAGCTGGGGAAAACAGATGAAGCTTTGAGATTGTATGATAAGATGATAGAGGCTGGCGTTACTGTTAGGGTAATGTGCCCTAAGAGCTTGTAATTTGTAAATATTTAAATTAAATAATAAATAAAATATATTTATTCAATTAGATGTGCATTTATGAAATGATTGCTTCATACAAATATCATGTAACATCCATGGTTACTTATGTAGTCTCAAACAAAGTACATAAGTGTTATATATAAGAGGATTTAGTTTGAGATCAGTAATCTAAAGAGTCCGTAGAAAGCAAACAAAGCTGGGTACTTTGCTTGTGGTAAATCTACAGCTGCGGTTCATTTTGTATTTGATACGATGATCTTATCCAGGATCGTTCATGTAGCGACATGAAAATGGAGGCACCTTATATAATAGAGATTATATAGGACTGAACCATGATAAAATGAATTTCTTATTAATATCCGTTAAACAAAAAAATTCATATTTATCAACTAGATGATCATATATGAATTGATCTTAATCCTGAGTGTTTTATGGACTCCTATTTGTTGAGTCATATCGTTTGATTTACATGGGTGAGACTGTTATAGATTTACAGTCAGTAAGCTTCGTACTTTGAAGATGTAATTTAATAAGTGGCTGGGAACATTCTATACAATAGTGGAATCCACTCTTTCTTGCGAGAAGTAGATGAATAGTTCTCTTAAGTGTTGATTCGGGTCTTGAACAATAAGAGCGCTCGACTTTCTATTTATAAATAAATTGAAAGATAAATTCATAAGTTGTTATGAATATATTGTTCATTAGAGAATTAATGGTACTTAACGGAATAAGAAATAATTAGAGAGGTATAACGGACTTTAATGACCTAACTCTAATTATGAACTACTCGTGGAGGATCGAACCATATGAAATGATTAAATCGATGGACACTGAAAATTCAGATTGTATAAAACATCTATAATTTTGAGAGTGCAATCTTAAGTTTTTAGTGGAGTAACTTTAAGGTTAATAATAGTGAATTATTTAATTAAAGAGTTTAATTAATAATTTCGATATTATTGGAGCTCAAATTATAGGTCCATTTGGTCCCCTTGCTAGCTCACAACCATATAAAGAAACAAAGGGAAGAATATAATTGGATTGTCCAACTATAAATGTATATACAATTTTATGAACACGTTCACGAATAATTTAAATAATTTGATTATTTAAATATAAGTAATTATTTAATTATTTGTAGATGTTAAAAGTTTAACTTTAAATGGTGTCATTAAATTATATATGATTTAGAATCATTTAATTTAATGAAAAATCTTTTAATTAATGGAAATGGTAATTTAATTTAATTGGAATTAGATTCCATATTAAATTAGATTAAAGAAGTTTTAATTTAATAGGAATTAGATTCCATATTAAATTAAAAGTAAAGAGTTTAAACCAATAAAAAATACGATTCCATATTGGATTTGAATTAAGTTTTTTCAATTTAATTAGAAAATTATATTCCTTATTGAATTAGAAAACTCTAACTCACTAATATAAAAAAGTGTTTTATATTGGTAACAATGCAGAGAGAAAAGAAAGAAAGAGTGAGAGAATTTTTGGCTACATGAACCAAAAACTTCCATTAATTAAAAAGATTTCGTGATATAATTATTCGAGATTGTGTCCACACACAATTTCTTTTGTGAAGAGTCATAGTAAGAAAGATCGGGTGGTGAAGAATTTGCGAATCAAAAGGGATCAATTCAATCTTCATGCAAGGTAAGATTCGATCTTATTAATTTAATTATTGAATTGTTATTACTAGCATCGATTGGGCGTGTTTTTATTTGGAAAATTTTTTTAAATACACGTTCCGCATTAAATTCAAAAATTCAATTTTTCCTTCAATTAGTATCAGAGCCCGGTTACGCTAGTTCAATAATTAATTCAATAATTAGTGAATATCCTTTTGATTATGATTCATTGTATGTCATAGAGTAGGCACTAATTATTAATGTGTATATTTTATTTTCATGTTTGATGAATTGGGTTTGCATGGATTGATCGTTAATTGTATGGTTCTTTGGCTAATTTAATTTGATTAAATTTGTAAGTCATACGTGGCGTTTATTATTTTTTGTAAATCATAGATATAAGTTTTTTTTTTTTTTTTTTCCAAAGAATTATTCGCGAAGATCGTTGTCAACAGAATTGATTCAGCTGTGCAATCGGTGCAAAATTTACACCCAGTTTAGCACCAAACCTTGATATGCGCATTGGATGCGTACTGAGCTATAGCCTATAGGTGTGTTGGCAGTGCATGATATACCCGATAACACCGCACTGGATACGGTGCCTTTTCACATCACGTGTTGACAAAACAATGCAATGCATAGTAAAGTGCAATAGTTGCACCTGATCAAGTTTCAGCACATAACAGTGCAATTGTGCGTGAAAAGCATTGCAAGTTTGTTTGTACGACACGTGTACACCCAGAGCACATGGTTGATGGCTCATGCTTGGCACTTTATTGGATTTTTCCGGAAAAGCTCCTAGACTTTGTGTTTCAAGCTTTTCGGCTTTCCATTAAGTTTGTGTGTATATATATATATATATATATATATATATATATGTATATATTTATCAAATTGTCCATTCTTAAATGGACAATAACTCCTTGGTTCAAGAATCAAGTTATGGGCTTCTAGCCCAATCCATTTGATGGATATACTTGATTGTTAAATTGAATTTAATTTTGAGCCTAAGTGAGCCCATAAAGATTATGAAGACTACAAGTGAAAGGCCAAGGAATGCCTTGATTAATTTTTTGTAATCTTGAATTTAGATTTTAGGTCGTTAAAGTCAAAGAATCCGGTCAATCACATGTTGTTTATTTAAATTGTTTATCATGTGATAGTTGAATAATTTATTGATAACATGTTCATGCATAAAATATGTCATATAGGATAGAGAGTGCCTACTCGTTTCATTATAACATGACATACATATATGTATTATTATTTATTTTTTCTATTAAATAGTTTATTTGTCAAAGTAGAGATAATAATACATAGAATACCAATTTCATAATTTGTTAGGATTTTAGTTGAAAATCCTAAGTTCACAAATTAAATATATGATTAGTTTTAATGTGATTAAAAACATATATCTCAATAATTGGTATTCATAATGTGATTAGATTTTAATAGTTAAAATTGGGTAACTCACATTGGTTCTAATCTAAATCAATTGAAGAGTTTAATTTATTTAGAATAGTAAACCAATTAGAAATATAGTTTTAATGTGATTAAAAGATATATTTCATATAATTGGCTTATAATGTGGATTAGATTTTAAAAGCTAAAATTGGGTAATCTCACATTAAATCTAATCTTCATAATTAAAGAGTTTAGATTATCTAGATTGGATCTTTCAAAATAAATTAGATTTTTTTTAAGAGTTAAAAATCCGGTAATTTATTAGGTGTTAATAGGATGTTGATTCTAGTAACACACTAATTTCTAGTAACTTAGATTATATTTCTTAGCTGTTAATAATCTAAGACAAAGGCTAGGAATAACAATTAGAAAACCCTAATCCTAAAATAATGAGTAGGAGAAGGATATATGACAATATATCCTACGGTCTCCATCATTAGTTCAACACCGTGAGATTCGAATGGCGCCTCGAGACGGCTTTGTTTTCGTCCCCCTAAGGGTGGTGTCCATTTGGGTCAATATCAAGGTTGACTTCCTAAAGGATAGGATTTCTGGATGTATTTTAGGATTGACCTACCCTAAGGTTGGCAATTCTCAAGTTAAGTCCGAGAGATCTGAAATGATGGGTTACATTCATAAATGAATTAATTAATTGGTAATTTAATTCTTTGACCAAAATAAGCGGTAGTCAGATTATATAGGAATAAGAGTTATTCTGTTATATTTTTTGACTGAGATTTTCTCAATCTAACATATAAATATTTGATTTACCCTAAGGTGTCATTTATTTGTGGCATGTTAGATTATCGTGGCATAGTAATTTTTTTAGGGTATTTTTGATTCATTATTCATCTATCATGCATCACGTTTAATTTTATGTCAAAATCTATTGATATTCGTATGAATGCAATTTTGAATAAAATATTTTGTTTATTTATTTCAGCAATGCCGTCACCTTTAATTACTATACTTGCCAATGATAAATTGAATGGGGATAACTATGTTAAATGAAAAAATAACATGAAAGCCATTTTGGTCTGTGAGGATCTAAAGTTTGTCCTGACGGAGGAGCGTCCTCTTGTGCCACCGGCAAATGCTGCGCGTAATATACGCGAAACCCACCAAAACTGGGTTAAGGCTAATGAAAAGGCCCGTTGCTACTTGTTAGCAGGAATGTCCGATATGCTTGCTAAGAAGCATGAAACAATGGCAACAGCATCTGAGATGATGCTGTCATTACAAGGGATGTTTGGGCAATCTTCTGAGCAGCAGCGACACGAAGCTGTTTGTGCTGCTATGACTGCTAAAATGAAGGAAGGGACATCAATTCGAGAGCATGTCTTGAATATGATGACCTACTTTAACACAGCCGAAACTCATGGTGGGGTGATTGATGAGCCTAGCCAAGTAAGCATGATATTGCAAACTCTTCCAAAGAGTTTTATGCAGTTCAAGAGTAATTATGTTATGAACAAACTGCAATATAATATTACTCAATTGCTTAATGAACTAACAACTTATGAGTCCATAAATAAGGACAAGACTAAGTCTGGTGAAGCAAATGTTGCTGAAACATCCACCTCTAATAAAAATAAGAGGAAAAGGATCACCACTAAGGCTAAGGCAAAGTCCAACAAGCAAGCTACCAAAAAGAAGAAGCAGAATGGCTCTAAGACTTCCAAACCCAAAGGAAAATGTTTTCATTGTGATGTGGAAGGGCATTGGAAGAGGAACTGTCCAAAATACCTCGAAGAGCTCAAGAACAAAAAGAAAATGAAAGGTAAATATGATTTACTTGTCATTGAATCTTGTTTAGTGGAGAATGATATATTCACTTGGATAATTGATTCAGGAGCCACTAATCATGTTTGCTCTTCTTTACAGTTGATTGATTCTTAGAGGGAGTTTGATGAGGGCGAGTTCACCATGCGAGTTGGCACTGGGGATGTCGTTTCAGCTAGAGCAGTGGGAGAAGTTAGACTTCAATTTTCAAATAGTTGTTTTATTGTTTTGAACAATGTTTATTATATTCCGAATTTTACAAGAAATTTGATTTCAGTTTCTAGATTGTTGGAACATAATTATTCAATTTCTTTCAGTAATAAAGATGTTATTATTTCTAGAAATGGGTTGAATATTTGTTTTGGAATATTAGAAAACAACGTATACATGTTAAGGTCGTTAACACGTAATTCACCGCTCAATGCTGAATTGTTTAAAGTTGAAAAACCAAAAGCAAAACGACAAAAGATTTCTCTTAACAATGATACCCATTTTTGGCATCTAAGACTTGGACACATTAATCTTGACAGAATAGACAGACTAGTAAAGAACAGAACTTTAAGAGAGTTAAAGATTGGCACTTTACCTGTTTGTGAATCCTGTTTAGAAGGTAAAATGACCAAGAGACCTTTTAAGACAAAAGGTTATAGAGCCAAAGAACCACTAGAGCTTATACATTCGGACGTTTGTGGTCCAATAAATGTTAAAGCTAGAGGTGGTTATGAATATTTCGTCACTTTTATTGACGATTATTCAAGATATGGGTATGTTTATCTAATGCAACGGAAGTCTGAAACTTTTGAAAAGTTCAAAGAATTTAGAATTGAAGTTGAAAATCAATTAGGTAAAACGTTAAAAGTTCTACGATCAGATCGTGGAGGAGAGTACCTTGATACAGAGTTTAAGGTTTACTTGATTGAGAATGGGATCATATCCCAACTCACAGCTCCTGGAACACCAAAGCAGAATGGTGTTGCAGAAAAGAGAAATCGAACCCTGCAGGATATGATGAGATCTATGATTAGTTTTTCATCTTTACCTAGTTCTTTCTGGGGATATACACTGCAAACTGCAGTATATATCCTGAATGTAGTTCCTTCCAAGTCTGTTCCTAAAACACCTTTAGAGTTGTGGAATGGTCGCAAAGCTAGTTTGCAACATTTTCGCATATGGGGGTGTCCAGCACATGTGCTGAAAAATAAGACTGGGAAGTTAGAACCACGTTCACAAGTTTGCCTATTTGTAGGCTACTCCAGAGAAACTAAAGGCGGATTCTTTTATGATCCTCAAGATAATAAAGTGATTGTATCGACAAATCCTACATTTCTTGAAGATAATTACATAAAAGAATATAAACCTCGAAGTAAAGTTGTACTTGAGGAGTTATTACGTGGTTTAACCAGTATCCAATCAACAACAGTTGTTGAGAACAACATAGTTAAGACCACGTCTAAGTATCAGACAGACTTCCATCAGAATCATCTACCATCTCGTAGTAGTGGAAGAGTTATTAAACTACCAGTCCGTTACAGAGAAATTAGAGAAGCACAAATTGCTATCTCCGATGAGTGTATAGATGATCCATTGACATATGATGATGCAATGGAAGATTTTGATAAGAAAGAAGGGCTTAAAGCTATGAATCTCGAGATGGAGTCTATGTACTCAAACTCAGTCTGGGAACTTGTGGATCAACCAGATGGGGTAAAACCCATAGGTTGCAAATGGATCTACAAGAGAAAGAGAGGAGTGGATGGGAAGGTGGAGACCTTCAAAGCTAGGCTAGTGGCAAAAGGGTATACTCATAAAGAGGGAGTTGACTATGAAGAAACTTTCTCGCCAGTAGCCATGTTTAAGTCCATTCGCATTCTTCTATCCATAGCTGCATGTCTCGACTATGAGATATGGCAAATGGATGTCAAGACTGCATTCTTGAATGACAATCTTGATGAAAGCATTTATATGATGCAACCAGAGGGATTCATAATTCAAGGTCAAGAGCAAAAGGTTTGCAAGTTGCAAAGGTCCATTTATGGGCTTAAGCAAGCTTCTCGATCTTGGAATATTAGATTTGATACATTGATCAAGTCTTATGGTTTTGAGCAAAATGTTGATGAACCTTGTGTATACAAGCGTATCATCGATAAGAAAGTGGTTTTCCTTGTTCTTTACGTCGACGATATCTTACTCATTGGGAATTATGTTGGAGCATTATCTGATGTAAAGAACTGGCTTGCTAACCAATTCCAAATGAAAGATTTGGGAGAGGCTAGTTATGTTCTTAGGATCCAAATTATATGAGATCGTAAGAACAAAATGTTAGCATTGTCTCAAGCATCGTACATTGATAAAATCCTTGTACGCTTTGCGATGCAGAATTCCAAGAAAGGTTATTTACCTTCTCGGTATGGAGTTCACTTGTCTAAGGAACCATGTCCTAAGACACCTCAAGAGATTGAGGATATGAGACGAATTTCCTATGCCTCTGCAGTAGGCAGTCTCATGTATGCTATGTTATGCATGAGACCTGATATATGTTATTCAGTGGGAGTAGTCAGTCATTATTAATCTAACCCAGGATTGGATCATTGGGTGGCAGTAAAATGTATTCTCAAGTATCTTCAGAGAACAAGAAATTATATGCTTGTGTATTCTGGCGAGAATTTGATTCCAACAGGATATACAGATTCTGATTTTCAATCAGACAAGGATTCTCGAAAATCCACATCTGGGTCAATATTCACCCTAGGTGGTGGAGCTATAGTATGGAGAAGTGTTAAGCAATCTTACATTGCTGACTCCACCATGGAAGCTGAATATGTAGCAGCTTGTGAAGTAGCTAAGGAAGCAGTTTGGCTCCGTAAGTTCTTGACAGATTTGGAAGTTATTCCGAATATGGATAGGCCAATCACACTTTACTGTGATAATAGTGGTGCAGTGGCTAATTCTAAAGAACCAAGAGCCACAAAAGAGGAAAGCATATAGAAAGAAAGTATCATCTCATTAGAGAGATAGTACATAGAGGAGATGTGTCGGTGATGAAGATAGCATCACAAGACAACCAGGCTGATCCGTTTACAAAGACCTTAACGGTTAAAGTGTTTGAAGGTCAATTAGAGGGTCTAGGATTACGAGACATGTCTCATCTGCTCTAAGAGCAAGTGGGAGATTGTTAGGGTAATGTGCCCTAAGAGCTTGTAATTTATAAATATTTAAATTAAATAATAAATAAAATAATTTATTCAATTAGATGTGCATTTATGAAATGATTGCTTCATGTAAATATCAGTAACATCCATGGTTACTTATGTAGTCTCAAACAAAGTATATAAGTGTTATATACAAGATGATTTAGTTTGAGATCAGTAATCTAAAGAGTCCGTAGAAAACAAATAAAGCTGGGTACTTTGCTTGTGGTAAATCTACAGCTGCGGTCCATTTTGTATTTGATACGATGATCTTATCCGGGATCGTTCATGTAGCGACATGAAAATGGAGGCACCTTATACAATAGAGATTATATAGGACTGGACCATGATAAAATGAATTTCTTATTAATATCCGTTAAACAAAGAAATTCATATTTATCAACTAGATGATCATATATGAATTGATCTTAATCATGAGTGTTTTATGGACTCCTATTTGTTGAGTTATATCTTTTGATTTACATGGGTGAGACTGTTATAGATTTACAGTCAATAAGCTTCGTACTTTGAAGATGTAATTTAATAAGTGGCTGGGAACATTCTACACAATAGTGAAATCCACTCCTTCTTGCAAGAAGTAGATGAGTAGTTCTCTTAAGTGTTGATTCGGGTCTTGAACAATAAGAGCGCTCGACTTTCTATTTGTAAATAAATTGAAAGATAAATTCATAAGTTGTTATGAATATATTGTTCATTAGAGAATTAATGGTACTTAACGGAATAAGAAATAATTAGAGAGGTATAACGGACTTTAATGACCTAGCTCTAATTATGAACTACTCGTGGAGGATCGAACCATATGAAATGATTAAATCGATGGAGACTGAAAATTCAGATTGTATAAAACATCTATAATTTTGAGAGTGCAATCTTAAGCTTTTAGTTGAGTAACTTTAAGGTTAAAAATAGTGAATTATTTAATTAAAGAGTTTAATTAATAATTCTGATATTATTGGAGCTCAAATTATAGGTCCATTTGGTCCCCTTGCTAGCTCACAACCATATAAAGAAACAAAGGGAAGAATATAATTGGATTGTCCAATTATAAGTGTATATACAATTTTATGAACACGTTCACGAATAATTTAAATAACTTGATTATTTAAATATAAGTAATTATTTTAATTATTTGTAGATGTTAAAAGTTTAACTTTAAATGGTGTCATTAAATTATATATGATTTAAAATCATTTAATTTAATGAAAAATCTTTTAATTAATGGAAATGGTAATTTAATTTAATTGGAATTAGATTCCATATTAAATTAGATTAAAGAAGTTTTAATTTAATAGGAATTAGATTCCATATTAAATTAAAAGTAAAGAGTTTTAAACCAATAAGAAATATGATTCCATATTGGATTTGAATTAAGTTTTTTCAATTTAATTAGAAAATTGTATTCCTTATTAAATTAGAAAACTCTAACTCACCAATATAAAAAAGTGTTTTATATTGGTAACAATGCAAGAGAAAAGAAAGAAAGAGTGAGAGAATTTTTGGCTACATGAACCAAAAAATTCCATTAATTAAAAAGATTTCGTGATATAATTCTTCGAGATTGTGCCCACACACAATTTCTTTTGTGAAGAGTCATAGCAAGGAAGATCGAGTGGTGAAGAATTTGCGAATCAAAAGGGATCAATTCCATCTTCATGCAAGGTAAGATTCGATCTTATTAATTTAATTATTGAATTATTATTACTAGCATCGATTGGACGTGTTTTTATTTGAAAAAATTTTTTAAATACACGTTCCGCATTAAATTCAAAAATTCAATTTTTCCTTCAGTTACACCTAACAACCAGCTATATTCTTCAAATGCAGTTAGCCTTGATACAGCCAGGCTAACTGCATAATGGTTTTATTGATGGGAATATAATTAGATTAGTGCATCAGAACTTCACTCTGGCTGCAGCTGCGGAGAAAATTCGATTGATGCAAATTTGATAGTGGAAACGCTGTTATTGCTCTATATATCATGATGATTTTATGCCAAACATGATTGGTCTCTTGTTTAAGAATTTGAAATTGTATTTTGTTGTATCTAAAACTAAATCTTATGTTATCACAAAATTTAGACATTTCGAAACTTTGGCATATGTTTGAGTTTTTGAGCACAGCGATTCAATTCTTCTTGCTGTGATTCTTGAATGTTATTGCTACTAATTTTTCGTGCCTTGCTTTCTGTTGTATGTCAGGCAAGAGGCAACAATGGACTAGAGTATGATTAGTTACTTCAGTGGCTTGGTTGATGAAATTTGTATTTGAACTGAAATATTGTTGATTGCCTCACATTTCATGCCATGCTTATATCAGCAAAATCCATTAAAACAATGTAACTTCTCTTCCGATCTCTCAACAAATTTTATCCGCTGATTTTGTTTAGAAGTTGCTTAAGGTTTTATGTTTTTATTTAATTTTCATTACAGAAACTGCTTTAATAGCTGGGTGAGAAAGCAACACACACCATATAGATGAGTCACTTATTTATTTATTATTTTTTTTTTTCTGAAAGGTTGGTCCCACAAAGCTGATGATATTTATTTGACTGTATGGGAGTTTGTTGCATTTATATTTGTAAATTCAATATGGCTTTATAACATAAATGTTATTTATAAAATTTGTAATTGTTTCATAAAAACTATAATTGTTTTGTCAATTGAGAACTTGGGCATAGAAATTTGGTTTAGTTAAAAATCAATCATAAAATTCTTTCCATTTTTCATAAAAGCTAGAGGAGATTATGCCAACACCCTTGATGCTTTCCTTGAATAATTTGTTCCCTTTATAACAGGGTTCATTTTGTATTCGTTATATATATATATATATATATATATATATAAGAGTGGTCTATAATACACTTGCATATTGATACACCTTATTAGATTACATTCTAAAATTATTAATTGTATTTTATTATATTTGATTACAATTAAATGTCTGATTATAATTAACTATGATCCATTATTGTAAATGTGATATGATTTATTTGGTTATAATTAAATATAATAAATACATAATTAGATATAATAAAATATCATAAACAATTGTAAAATGCAATCACTCATTTATAGTCGTCAGATATATCGATACTTAAGTATATCGTAGAATGTGTCATTCATATATATATAGTGTTTTTACCATCAGTGCCTATTAACTTTAAAAAATTAGGACGAACCAATCAAATTCATTTATAACATTATCTCTTCTAAAAGAAATTCTCTCTCATATTTAATTCTAATGCAATGGATGAATTTGATTGATTCGTCCTAACATTTTAAAGTTACGAGGTACTAATGGTAGAATTATTATATATATATATATATATATTACAGTTTTTTAACTATTGGACATTGATATAGTGCTTAATCACAGGTTTTTATGCGGACCATCACTCATATGTAAAAAATAACTCTATCACACTAAATTAAACAGAATAAACAGAAAGAATTAACTTTATATACTAAAATTATTATGATATACTTATTTATTTTTAAATTATAAATATATTGTTAGTAATCCTGTCGATTGTTAACCCATGAAATGAACTTGATACAGCTCATTTCGTAAATGGATTAACGGGGTTGATCTAAAATGAATCCAAAGGCGATTATTTGCTCTGAATTTGCATCGAATTATCGACTTATAATTTGAATACATACTCAATATTGTAACGGTAATTCAGTTTTCCAATATTATTAAAAGAAAACTTATCAAATTTTATAAAATACATATATGTAATTGTATTAATAAATTATAATCATCCAATGAACACACTCTATTAGGTTTGATCATAAAAAGAAACATAATCTAATCGTATTGAATCAATCCAAAACAATCTAATTTTTGTTGTTTAGGTCAGCTATGCGGTGCAACGTGATGCAGATTGGATCTTCAATACAAAACTCGATGTTAATAGATTTTTGTTTGGCGTTGAGGCTACAGAATCGAGGCCTGAGCTTCTCATTAAAAAAAATTAAAGAAAAAAATTTGGTACAATAAACAATCCAAATAATTTTAGGACTACAAATTATAATTACTCATTTTTTTAGTGATCATTATTTATATTTGTTACTATTTCATTGACAGAAAATAACAATTATTTAGCTTCATAATTGTCCAAGTTTAAGTTGTCTGAACTTTTAATTAAAAAAAAAAAAAAATCATTTGTTCCCACTAGTGGTTGGGGTCCTCTCTTCATTCATTAAAATGCTAAGAATTCAATTTCCATCAAAAAAATTTCAACACTTGTGTTATTAGTTTGCTCTTATTATTGTAGAAATAATTATCTCTCATTCATTGGAATAGATGTTTAGATTACATACTGCAATAGCATTTGATCTCGACTTTAAAGTATAGATTGTATAAATAAAGCAACAGTTATATAAAAAATAAGATAACAATAAAAGAAAATAAAAAGAATATAAAGTTAGAGATTCAAGTCTGGACAAGGAAGAAGGCATGCGAATACTCTGTCGTGAAGGCGTGGTTCCTCTCCTTATATGGGTGGTAGCAGATAAATTCTCACTTCAATATACCTCTCTGGTACCCATAGTTTGTCCCCCTTGATGAGCACGATTATCCGAAAACTACCAAATCTATGATCGATTGTACATATATATATATATATATATATATATGTTATGTTTGCAGATTGTATGTGTTTGTAAATGGTTGTATGCGTGTACGTTTAATTGTATGGTATGTATGACAATTGTAACTCAATTGGATAAGGCGAAAACCACCTTTTATAAGGACTTCAACGACAACAATTAACCAAATTAAAGTATTTTAATATTTTGTTACATCCCTAACAACGTAATTTTTCTCTTCATAAGAATTGTTATATCGAATTGTTATATCCTATTATAGTGATTATAGAAGTAATCATCTAGATTATGCTATCAATTATCAATCTCGATAAATCTCAATAATCCTTTTATATAAATACATATAAGGATTTACTAGAAACAATTGTATAATTAAATATTTTTTAAATTTATAACAATTTTGACAGCAAAGTAAAATAATCATACTAATTTTTCATCATCACCACTAAATACAATTATTTCAGAAGCTACCAAACTAGCCTTAAAATTTGTATCTTTCTGCACCGAAAATAACCTAGATACCACCACACAAAGTTTTTGATTTCATAGATGGATTAAATAGAAAAAAAAAATAAAAACAAAAAACAAAAAACAAAAACAAAAAGATTTGTTTTATTAAATAGAAAAAAAAAATAAAAAGAAAAAACAAAAACAAAAAGATTTGTTTTTTTTTTTTTTTTCCTTAATTACCAATTTCTTTAACAATCAAATTATTTATAATTGTGTTTTCGCTCTTTTGCCCCTTGAAGATGGTTACTGCACTAGAAGCACTTCAACAAAACCCATAAGCTATTATTATAAAGGCATGCAGAAACATAATTAATATCTCACAACAGGCAATCTCGAAAAGGTGGCACAAGGGTCAGAAAGAAGCAGCATAAGATTTAATGTGTGCAAAGTGAAGCAGGAGAAAGTAACTTCTAGTCCAGCTACAAATGCACAGTTTAAGCAGCAGCTATATTCAAAGCTGCAAACATCTCTCTCCTTGCTTTTCCAACTCCTACAATCTTAGCATGTGCACAAGTTGCATATCAGATGGTGGTCGAGTCTAGCCGCACTTGTGATCCCGATCTTCTTAACTCCTCATCAGCTGAACCAATTCCCCATCTAGTTCACAAGCATTATAATTTATTCACTTCATTGTTTCATATAACAGTGAACAAACACACACACACTAACCATTAAATTGGTTCTCAGAAGATGTAGTCTGGCCACTGGAGGGGGAACTCTGCCACTTCAACTTCAAATGAACCGCCTTTTGGGTCTACCAAGCTGGAAGAACAACATATGTTTATGTTAGTAAATAGCATACTCAGGAACTGCTAACTGCTGTATTGCTTTACCACCAATAAATCATTTCATGTCTTCTGTGGTAGTCAGGTAAAATGAAACCAAGTCTATTCCACTAACAAGAATGACAATGCCAATACATTGAGACCTGGAAATCATGATACTGACTGCCAAAACAAATGACTGAAACAAAGTAAAGGAATGTGTGTCATTTCCCAATAGATGCAGGTGTACTTACACCCTCCCTCGGGCAATAAATGAAAGCTTCATTCTGTTGGTTTGATATGTGAACAAGCCTGGACACGTTCAGTTATTGACATCTTATGCGGCTATTACTTTCCAAAACTCATTGGAAATTTTTTCAGTGAAGAAGATGTGGCACAATTTTTATGTATTTCTATGAGAAGTGAAGGACAGCATTACTTTATACCAGTAAGACTAGTATTTATAAGTTAGAATGTTTAAAGCATGAACTATAGAACATTGCTGTAAGAATATAAAGATTTGGGTGGTGTACCTTCCAGGAACAAACGTAAAAGAACCTTTAACAGAACCTGATGCAGCATCTAGAGGTGTGCAACTCTGATAAATAAAGTCTTTCTCACCAGGAAGCAGGAGTGGAAACTGCAAACATACAAGAGAAGAATGAGGTTTTCAAGACTCTTAAGAAGCAAATATTCTGTAGTCAATATGAAATTACGAATGTAAATTTAAAGGACACACTCTACCAAGAATTGCTGAGATAACCATAGTTTTTCAGATGTTCTGATTTTCCTTTTTCTTCTCAACTCAACATTCCACACTACAATCATGGCTCATGGGAGTTAAAATCAGACCCAAACTATATGCTTCAACCGCAGGTCAGAGACATTAGGGACTATTAGAACATTCTTTCTTGTTTTCTTGTAAAATTTTATGACAAATGTATGGTTTACACAACCATGAAACAGAACATTTGAAAGCCATTATGGCAACAGAAATTTTTTACATATTAAGGATGTTTGCTATTGACATAAATCATTTTATGTGCATTGTCTCCATTGAGTCTCAAATCAAAATCCTTCAGGAGTTCATCTTTCTAAAGTACTCAAAGAAAGAAGATCACAATGGCTCTATCTTAGTTCAAGCAGAGAACCCTTCATATTAAGCAACCCTTTTAAACTTAAAATTTCCAAATACTGTGAGGTAGAGAGAATCTGCATTAATTGTTTTTATTATGCGTGAGGAGAAGCATAACCATCCGAATTTAATTTTTTTCTTAGTTCCTACGTAAGCTACCCACTCTACTTGTATCACTATTTTAATGTCTTACACAACCTAATAAGGGAATACATTGTCGAAGGCATAAATAAAAGACATAAAACTGTTTTATAGCAAGATTCGTAAATACGTGGTATCGTATGGTCATCCTGTCGTGGTATGACACGGGCATATCGACCGAATATGGTTTTAAAAAAAATATATTTATTTTTAAAAAATATTATTTATTTATATTTTTAAAATTTTTAATATTTATTTTTTATTAAATAAATATTTATTTTTTATTTTACTTATTTTTTTTTTTAATTTTTTAATGTTTACTTAATTATATTAAATAAATAAAAAGCTAATTTAGATTTTTTCAAGGGTAATACAGTAAATTCACTTAAAATAATATTAAAATATTTTTATAAAATTTTTAATATATTAAAACACAAAAAATGAGATGTAAAGCTAACTTTATTAGTTTTCAAGAAAAAAAAAACAACTACAACTATATCATTTCTTCTTCTTTCCCGATTCCTTTTCCACCTCTCCGAGTACTTTTCTCTCTCACCCATTTCCTCTTCTTCTTCTCCTCCTTTTCTCTGCTTTCTATTTCCCTCTGATCTCACATGAGAGAAGTCGTTGGAAAGCTTTTACCCATCAGAGAAGTTGCCGAAAATACAAGCTAGAATCGCCGATGAAGAGAGAGGTTGAGAGAGAGGGAGTCAATTAAGAGGTATGAGAGGGATTTTAGGTTCTTTTCTTTTATATCGACTTTTTTTTTTTTTTCTTCTCAATTACCAGACTCGACCGTATATGGGTACATATGGCCCAACCGTGTCGTATACACTAGATGGCCAAAAATCAATTCGGTCAATGTATGGCCGTATCTGTACATTTAGGGGCCGATATGCCTGTATCTCCGTATATACGAGTATATCAGCCCATGTTTACGAACCATGCTTTACAGATGCAAACACTAACAATTTAAAATGTTTAGTAAGCAAAATATTAAGGGTAACCTGATCACTAAAACAAATATTTAAAGTGTGTAACAACTGCCTCTTACACACGAATAGAACCAATAACTCATAGATAATGATAAGTCTCTAGAGAAGTAAAGTTCCTTACAAGAAAATCTAAATAACATAAAAAAATTCTATAAAAACGAAAGTCCAATTAAATTTTTTAAAAGTAATACCAGTCACAAAAAGATTGCAAACAGGGAGATAAGCAACAAGTAAATCAAATAGAAGCATACCTTTCCAATCACAGCCTCTCCATTAGCATTAGATACTACAACATTATTAGCAAGGATGATCCAGTGCCTCGAGTACAGTTGGCACGAGCTGAATTTCGTTCCCTTTATGATGCATCCTTCCGGCAGAAGGGACATACGGATTGAATAGGTAAACAAGTATCTCTTAGAATCATCTTGAAGGTTCGCTAACTCTGGTATAAACACAGCAGAAGCTCGAATCTGCAGTAGACAATCATTTTCCTTTTTGAAAAGATTTCTTTTCTTTTTTAACAATAAGAGAAGTGACAATCTTAAATGCAAAACTTTATAAAGTTATAACCGTGAAATGACCAGTGCATCAACAAATGTATTTTCTTACTTATAGGAGGTTTGTAAAAGCTGATGTCACTATGATCAGACTTTTAAGGGAGAATATATATATGCATATACAATGTTTTAAAAGACGAAAAGAGAGACAAGGTGGTTGCCCCAAGGCAATCGAGGCAGCTGCCTCAATTCCAAATGAAGAAAAGGAAAAAAAAAAAAAAAAAAAAAAGATAAACTTATAAAATCATCCATAACATTGAAAAAGATGGTGAAAACCAATGTTAGAAACATAAGTATCAAACAAAATAGAACAAATCCAACAAAAATACCTGAACATGCAAAATCCTAAGTTACGCTAACATGACTAAAAAAATTTAAAACAATCAAAAAGTGCAATTATATGAAATGTAAGGGGCCATTTTAGTAAAAGGGATAATATAATATTTAATTAATATCAATAAAATTAAAAATTATATAAAGTCAAAGCCTATCTGCATTCTCCAGCACCTTCTTTTTTGTTTGCACCACAATCTCCAGTAGCTTCTAATCGCGATTTTGAAGAAACAGACTCTCCACTCTCCAGCATCTTCTAATGCCCTCCCATACGATTCTTTCTACTCTCCTCTCCCAACTCGACATCACCCTTTACTCAACCCTAACCCTCCATGTCCTGTTAGGATCCTCGCTAACAAAGAAAATATTAGAACAATAAATGGAGAACTTATATGAAAATGTGGGGGCTTTTATTAATTAAAACTGAAAAGACAGCGATTACAAGCAAACAAAACCTCAATGCTACACTGAGGATTGAGTATCGTGCTACACGATGCCTCTCACAGAGCTCCTCTGCTAAATTCTAACACCAAGATGATTAAACCCTACAGCCCCACCATTTAAATACTAGTAAAACCATACAAGAATCTCATAATATCTTCCCATAATTATCTGCCCAAATTATTTCTTTCTTTTTATGCCTCAATCCCACTAATGGCCAAAACCTTCCTATTAGGGAATTTCCTTTTATAAACTTTAAGACCCTTGACACGCTTCTTTCTCCTATGATAAGTCACTATAATCGGGGGTTTAACAATACTCCCCCCCTCAACAACCGCCTTGTCCTCAAGGCGAAATGAAGGAAAACGCTCCCGTAACTCTTGCACATCTTCCCACGTGGCGTCATCGGCAGAATGACCACACCACTGGACTAACGCCTGCCGACTAGCAATGTCAACATGAATCACATCGCGAAATGCCATAATGCGATCGGGAGTATAAGAAATTGGAAGATCTACTTCCAACCCAGGAGGAACGGTTCCCGGTGAGGGCACAGCTCCCACAGCTTTCTTAAGTAAGGAAACATGGAAAACTGGATGAACTCGAGATCCTTCTGGAAGATTAAGGCGGTAAGCCACGGTACCTATGCGAGCCTCAATTAAAAAGGGTCCATAAAAACGAGCCGCCAATTTAGGATGCACCCGATGAGCCACTGATTGTTGGCGATAAGGACGTAGCTTCAAGTACACCCAATCACCAACCTGATAAGAGATCGATCGCCGTTTTGCATCTGCATATTTCTTCATTCGATGTTGGGCCCTTTCTAAATTATATTGTAGTTGTCGAAGAATCTCATCCCGCTCCTCTAATTCTTGAGCCATTGCATCCACAAGAGTCTCCCCCGGCAAGAACTTGGCAATAATGGGTGGGGAACGGCTGTATACCACTTGAAAGGGAGTCATTTTGATAGAAGCCTGAAAAGAAGTGTTATACCAATATTCTGCCCAATGTACCCAACGACTCCAGTGACGGGGTTGGTCAGACGCAAAACAACGGAGGTATGTTTCCACACAACGATTCAACACTTCGGTCTGACCATCAGATTCCGGATGGTATGCTGAACTCATGCGCAAGACCGTACCCTGCAACTTAAAGAATTCCGTCCAAAACTGACTTATGAAAGTAGGGTCGCGATCACTAACCACTGAACGAGGCATGCCATGTAACCGTGCAACCTCCTTTGCAAACACCTCGGCCACCTTCCTGGCTGTATACGGATGCTTGAGTAGGATAAAGTGCCCATACTTTAAAAAACGATCAATGACTACCAATAGAGTATCAAATCCTTGGGACTTCGGAAGCCCTGAGATGAAGTCCAAGGATATATCTTCCCAAACATTGGTGGGAAGGGCGAGAGGTTGCAGTAACCCGGCAGGAGAGGTAGCTTGATACTTATACTGTTGACAAATGGTACACTCCGCCACAAACTTCATGATGTCAGCTTTCATCCCAATCCAATACAGATTACTAGCAATTCGTTTATAGGCCCTCAGAAACCTAGAGTGACCACCCATAGGCGTAGAATGAAACTCAACCAAAAATTGCTGCACCCACTGAGACTTGGATGGCGATACCAGCCGGCCTTTATAAAATAATATACCGTGTGACAATGAAAACCCTGGTTTCGTTGTTGCTCCAGACTCCAAAGCTATTCGAATGGCCAACAACTGGGGATCGGCAGTGATGGCAGCAACCCAAGCTGTGGTATCCACCCACTGTGGTTGTGATATAGCCGATAGCTCTAGGGGTGTCGCATCGTCCTTGGAATCCCCAAAGTAATCGTCCCGTCGAGAAAGAGAATCAGCTACGGAATTATCCTTTCCAGGTTTATATACTACAGAAAAATCATACCCCAGGAGGCGAGCTAACCATTTCTGTTGATCTGGGGTGGTAATCCGCTGAGTTAACCAATGCTTGAGGCTTTTTTGGTCGGTATGAATCACAAACTTTCGACCTAAAAGGTACGGTCTCCAATGCTGTACAGCCAGAACCAATGCCAATAATTCTTTCTCGTAAGCCGATTTACTAGCTGCTCGGTCGGAAATGGCCTTGCTAAAATAGGCGACTGGCCTATTCTGTTGCATTAGAACAGCTCCCACACCCTTACCCGAAGCGTCACACTCGAGACTACAAATGGTTGAGAAAAATCAGGCATTGCTAGTACAGGCCCGGTCATCAATGCTTGCTTTAGTTGTGTGAAAGAAGCTTGGGCCACCTCTGTCCAACCAAAAGCGTTCTTTTTGAGTAAATCTGTCAGAGGACGAGCAATCTTGCCATAATCTCGGATGAATTTCCTGTAATATCCGGTGAGCCCCAAGAACCCTTGGACCGCCTTTACTGAAGTTGGAATAGGCCAATCCCGTACTGCACGTATTTTATTGGGGTCCATGGCTACGCCAGCTGCTGAAATGATATGCCCCAAATACTCCACTTGAGTCTGTCCGAATGTGCACTTCTTTCGATTAGCAAAAAAGTGGTTGGACACCAAAGTATCAAGCACGAGGCGCAAATGTTGAAGGTGTGCATCCCAATCCCTGCTGTAGATCAAAATGTCATAAAAAAAAACAAGCACAAACCTTCGTAAGAAAGGACGAAGCAAATCATTCATGATGGCTTGAAAGGTTGTCGGAGCATTGGTAAGGCCAAAGGGCATGACTAAAAACTCATAATGTCCCTCATGAGTGCGGAAAGCTGTTTTAGGAATATCTTCTGGTTGAATCCGAATTTGGTGGTAACCGGCGCGAAGGTCAATTTTGGAAAAATACACCGCCCCATACAACTCGTCTAGTAACTCATCAATCACCGGAATGGGGTACTTATCCAGAACTGTAGCCTCATTCAAAGCTCGATAATCTACGCAGAATCTCCAACTACCATCTTTCTTTTTAACCAAAATGACCGGACTTGAGAAAGCGCTACAACTTGGCTGAATGATCCCCGCCGATAACATTTCTCGCACCAAACGTTCTATTTCATTTTTCTGGTTATGGGCATATCGGTAAGGCCTAACATTGACTGCTGTAACCTCCAGTTTCAATTGGATTGTATGAGCTCGGTTTCACAAGGGCGGCAGGCCTTTAGGCTCCTGAAATCCTGCGGAAAACTGTTCCAATATTGCATGTAAAGAATGACGTTGTGGCTCTAGCAAATGTGACTTGTCTAATCGTTCTTCCATCTGGCTCTCTAATGACCATAAAAGCACACTGTATTCGACTTCTGTGGTATATAACAGGTTCTTAAAGGATACGAGGGATGATTGTAATGCGGGGTCACCTTGCAGTCGCTGAGGCTGTCCTTGAGCTTCAAATGCCATGGTCATCTTATGCCAATTTACCTTGATATCCCCTAATGTCTCAAGCCAAGCTACACCTAAGACGACATCCACTCCGCCTAGCTGAAATGGGTAACAATCTGCAGAAATTTTCAATCCCTGAACGCAGAAAACTATCCCCTTGCAAATTCCATTACACGAAATATTTTGGCCGTCACCCAATTTAACTCCAAACGTCGAGGTGGGCTGTATAGCTAAACCCAAGGCACATACCAAATCCTTTGAAATAAAGTTGTGGCTTGCGCCACTATCTATTAAAATTACTATGGAACAACTATTGAGGGTACCTTTAAACTTCATGGTGCTCGGCCGTGTCAACCCCGCTGTTGAAAATACATGTAACTCCATAGTATCGCAACTGATCATAGAAGTTGAGGCATCACGTTCAACCTCGGAAGGTGGCACATCCACTATCATCTCCTCCTCATCTTCAGCAACTATCATTACTCTCAAATGGGCGTTAGGACAGACGTGCGTAGGAGAATACTATCCCTCACAACAGAAACATTGATTTCGCGCACGCCTTGCTCTCATCTCAGCCGGTGATAGGGTGAAGTTACTCCGAACTGGTGGCTGCGTGCGGGTTGGGACAGGGCTCGAAGGCACTGCGGTTGCAGCTGGGGTATGAAAACGCTAGCGCGAGTCGGGTCTGCTGGGCGCTGGCGTATTCGAGTTAACCCACCAACTCCTCTTCCAGTTCCCGGGCAAGTTCCATTGCCCTCATTAAATCTAGTGGGTCGTGTGCGCGTATCTTCCTCTTTATCTCCTCTCGCAACCCATTGATGAAGTTCCCAACATACGCGGGTTCTGGCAACCCCGGCACCATCCCTGCAAGGTATTCAAACTGCTGCACATACTCTTCCACGGTGGTTTGTTGTTTCAGCCCTACCATCTGCTCATATGGATTACCGACCTTCCATCCTCCAAACCGCCTCATTAATTCCATTGAGAATCCTTCCCACGTTAGTTTCGGTTGTTTATTCCGGAGCCAACGCAACCAATGTACTGCTGTCCCTTCCATTGCGACAAACGCCAATCGCACCTTATTTTCTGGTTTGGTCCCTTGAACATCAAAATATTGCTCTGCCCGATAAACCCATCCAACGGGATCTTGTCCATTAAAGTTGGGTAACTCCACTTTTTTTACGGACAAACGAAATTCGTCATTGACAAGAGGCGAACGTGGAGCAGCCTGGATTGTCAACTCTGATTCCTCCTGATTTGTTGCTCCTGTAACTGTCACGGTTTTGCCTCCAGATGACAGCTCTCCCCTCTCAGATGTTTCCACTTCTGCCTTATTATTCTCACTCAGCGTGGTAAGCATGTCGCGAATCACTCCCAGTTCTGACAACTTACTGTCCATAGCCGCCAAGCGCTCTTTCACATCTGCCATATCTTGTTCCAGCCTTTCTACACGTCCCTCCATGCATGTATTTACCATTCAAATGCTCTGATACGAATTTGTTAGGATCCTCGCTAACAAAGAAAATATTAGAACAATAAATGGAGAACTTACATGAAAATGTGGGGGCTTTTATTAATTAAAACTGAAAAGACAGCGATTACAAGCAAACAAAACCTCAATGCTACACTGAGGGTTGAGTATCGTGCTACACGATACCTCTCACAGAGCTCCTCTGCTAAATTCTAACACCAAGATGATTAAACCCTACAGCCCCACCATTTAAATACTAGTAAAACCATGCAAGAATCTCATAATATCTTCCCATAATTATCTGCCCAAATTATTTCTTTCTTTTTATGCCTCAATCCCACTAATGGCCAAAACCTTCCTATTAGGGAATTTCCTTTTATAAACTTTAAGATCCTTGACACGCTTCTTTCTCCTATGATAAGTCACTATAATCGGGGGTTTAACATGTCCCCTTCCTCGATGGCACTGTCGAAGCCTCCCTTCCCCGCCGCTACCCACTAAGCCCAGCCTCCCATTATGTGGCCCTCTCCTCTCTCTTTCAATCAGCTCTCTCCCCCTTTTCCTCTCTCTTAACCAATCGGTTCTCTCCTCCCTCGCCTCTTTCCCCTCTAAATCATTTAGGGATTTTTTTCTGAAAAATAAAAATTCATGTTTGCCCATTTGACTGTGTACACCGCCTCGAGATTGCTTCTAGGCAGCCCTAAAACGACCGCCTCACCCTCCAAAGGCATGCATTTCAGATCCATAGCCCAAGGCAGTCGCCTTGAGATGCCTTAGCCTTCAAGGCTGTGAGACAGCCCATCACCTTTTAAAACATTGTGTGCATGATACATTTAGATAGGAGAAGCTTGTCAGTAACCGCTAAACCTAAGAGTAAGCTACTAAAATAGAACCCAACAATAGTATACAATCATTATGATAAAGCTGTATAAAAAGACATAAAGCATCAACAAGAAAACAAATATACTACCAAGAACGCTAGTCAAAATCAAATATAAACAATGGTTATTTTTGTTATATAGTCCCACATTGGTTAAAGAAATAAGTTTGTATTTGTTTATAAAGTGAGAGTAAACCTCTACTCATGAACTAACTTTTGTGGTGAAATTAGACTTAAGACCCTTCTCTGATATGGTATCAGAGTTTGGGTATGACTTTATCTAAGCATAGGTGCAGATGCTACCAAGTGAGTACGCTACTTGTGAGGGAGGATGTTAGATAGTCCTACATTGGTTAAAAAAGTGAGTTTGTATTGGTTTATAAGGTGAAAATAAACCTCTACTCATGAATAACTTTTGTAGTGAAATTAAGCCTAAGACCCTTTTCTAACAATTTCTAACACCGAACATTATAATATAGCTTTTCAAAAAGTAAATAAATAAATAAAGAACATTATATAATATAGTTCTAGCCTACTAAAATTTATTGGAGTTGCAATCTATTCTGCTAGTTTGAAAATAAATAGAGAGTTTGAATATTATTTACCTAGAATCATCTATAATAACAGTTCTATATATAATTCACTAACAAATGAAATTATTAAGACCTATGTAGATATATCACAACAAACATCCCACACCAGCATTACCAAAAACAACAACAAAATCCAACCAAACTGATTACCTAACCACCTGGAACACCCTAGTCTATCTCCAACAAAGACATTAATAAAACCCCCACCCGAACCCTAAATTGGGAAGGAAAAAGTGGGGAAAGGGAGGCAACATAATACGAGAGTCAACATAGTAACTTACCTTCACACCGTTGGTTACCGCAGTTGAACAAAGGGGAGGTTCTTCAGGAAACAGACTAATACTTCGGATGTTATCTTCTTCATGAAGTCTAATAATTCCATTTTGCAAGCGACGGCTGTGTTCTTCCAACCATAGCAGCATTCCATCCTGCTGTTGAGCACTGTTAACTCCATCCCCCAAACTTATAAGTGCATTTGGTACACAAGGAAGCATTTCAACATTTAAAACAAGATTTCTGGTGCCAACATAAAGTTGGCCATTGGCACAGCTTAGGAAGAAATATTTTTCACCAGGTGTTGAAGAAGCAGCCACTAAAATATACTTTGAGCTGCTGGGAAAACTTAATTGACGCACAATCCCCTTTGTATACTGAATTACCTGACTCAAAGGTAATAAGTACACATTAACCAAATGGTCATAGAAAGAGTAGCCACCAATAATTCCCAACGAACTGCCAACTACACTATCAAAATCGTTGCCCATGGACTCTTGACCATCACAGAAACGATATAGTATCCTTGTGGGGATAGGCAGCTTCACTTTTAATACGTTCTCCAACTCCTGAATATCTGCTTCTGATGCGCCCTTTCGAAGTGTAGCCTTAGCCTCTGGAAAATTTGCAGCCAACCAGTTTTTAAGTCCATCCCAACATCTTTTAACTCGTTTGACTAGAGGCCAAGGATACATACCAAAGGATTCCCGCCACATATAATAAACTTCCTGGGAAGAGAAAGACAATGGAGCAGTTAGTGAAAATGCACTGTTTCTTCAAAATATTGGCAAAACCAAAAACTAAAAAACTTCCAAAAGAAAAGCTTAAAAAGCATTAGACCATATCAGCAGAGCAAAATTGCAGCTGTTTTCTCTTCTCATAAAGCAATATCATCTAATCATCCAGCTTGCAAACTCACACACCAACACCTTAATCCTCCCAGTCCCACCCTCAATTATAAATCTTATAAGCAAAATTCTCAAATATAGGAAAAATTAACAGTAGCCATTTTTTTTCTTGTTTTTTGATAATCCAGAAATCCCTTGAAACCATTTAGCAAATTCAAATTCGAAACTAGAGCCCTTGCCAAACCCTACAATCTTTGGAAAATAGTAAACTATGTCCTTTGGCCATGTAGGTACCCATGAGAGTTTGAACTTGAGATCTTCAGCAAGAAAACCCCAAGGCCAACCATTCTTACTAACCACTCATGGGTAACAGCCACCCTGAACAATTGTTAACCTTTTTTATTCAATCTGAACTCCATACCAACCCTATTTCTTATAACCCCCACCTCAACCTTGTGCCACCAATTCACTGATTAAGATTAGCCTCAATAACTTTTATTTGCTCAATCCAAAAAATATCCTGGTATTATATTCAGACTTCTTAGACTACTAACTAAACAACCAGAAAAATGAAACCTGTATCCAAATTCTCTACCCTTTTTTTTGCCAGTTCTTGTTTCTATATCAGACATATATCTAATCATATTCATTGAAAAATTTCGCATGAGCTTCATCAAAAGAAAGCAACTTGGTTCCATTTCAAGCACACACACGCACCCCAAGAGACACCCCACATCAAAACTTTCTTTCTAGTTATAATCCAAAAATAAAAACAGAGATAAGAGAATACCTTAAAAGAAGGAGCGAGATTTCCATCTGGATCAAGAGGGGCACGAAGATCAAGATCCAGGGAGCAGAATTTGGACCAGAGACAGTTATCAGAGGCAGAGATTTTGAGCCTCTTGTTGACACAAGCCACTACAGCCGTGTGTTTAGGACCCAGTTTGGATAATATGAGATGCAAAGCTAGATCGCCAACACTCTCTAGCCCCATCGCCGCTTTCTGCTGAGTTATTCACTTCCTCTGGTCTGGTTTGGCCCCAAACAGAAGCTATTTGTTTTACATGCTGCAAGCAACAAGACAAATGCCATATGGAGGGGGCGCGTAGCAAGTAGAGGTTTGGACACGTGCGTCCTTCACAAAACGCTGCCCTTCCAAGATTGAGATAATGGTAATTTCCTTGATATAATAGTTAAAAGACCCAGACTTCAAAAATAGTTAAAGACTCCCTCATTGTTTATGAAAATGACTAAAATATCTCCTATCATTTATAAAAATAACAAAAAAATCATACCATCAAGAAGTTTTTAATGGTTTTTGAATTTTGATTATTTTTATAAAGGATAGGAGTCATTTTTATTATTTGTATAAATTAGAGGGTTTTTTTTTTAACTATTTTTTAAATAAGAGAGTTTTTTTTTGTTATTATATCAAACTATAGGATGAAATTAAAATTATCTCATTCAGATGTTGATGGCGTGGGTCAAGGATTAAAAAATTATTATCTAACAGAAGAGTAAAAATTCTCTGCTATAATTTTATTTTACTAATTTTTTGATAGTTTGATGATACATAATACTTTAAAAAGTGAATGATTAAGATCGATAGATTTGTTCTTTTTCATACATTATTTAAACTCTTTTTATAAAATGATTAGTACGAATAGAAGATTAACAAAAAAAATCTTTATTATGTAATAGTAACTCAATCCTACTTTTTGTATTAAGAATAAAATTTCATTGTCTCCCTATTTTTACTAAAATTTTGATAATCTATTGATATATCGCATAAAAGAAAATAATGGATAACTAAGATTGTCATATTTTTTCTCTTTTATATTATTTAAACTTAAACTTTTCTCAACAAAATAATAACATCATATCAACATTAACACAAAATCTTTATTCATCGTATTAAAATCAGAAATCTCAAGATGGATATTGTTATGGATAATTTAGTGATCAGAATAACCGGACCCAAAATGATCTACAGTGCAGGTCCAGCAGCCCAAAGGCTCGATGATCCACCATCCTTCCAGTCCACCTAACTAGCAGGGGGCCCATTTGTGATCGCTCAGTCTGACCGATTGACTCTGACCGTAGGCGTCGAGTCTGAGCGTTGGCAGGTGACCGCTAACTCCATCCGCCAGTCTATCCGTCAGTTCTGCTCTTTTAGTCTGATCATTGGTTTTGATCGCTGACCGTCGGCTCTCATCGCTCAGACTGACTGTTGACCGCTGATCGTGTCCGCTAAGCCTATTCGCCAGTTTATCCGTCATGATTGACCGCCTGTCTGGTCGTCGATTCTGTCCGTTTAAGATATCCGCCAAGAGGAGCCATCCATCAAACATGCTCACAATTCCTTCTCGTCCAAGACGATCCGCCTAGACTGATCGTCGACCTCTGAGCGTGACCGTATACCGGCTCTTTCACTCATGGTATTGCCTACCTCATTGTCATGACTAGCTGCAGAGGTATTGACTCATAGTCCGCCTCCCTAATCCTCCTGATAGTCGGATTCGTCAAACATTCATCTATCCGCCAGATGAGCTTGGTATTCCACTTGCTGGAAGATCCATCTTCGTCATGCTCCTCAAAGTCGCGGGTCAACAGAAGTCAAAGGTGCCATGCAGAATACAGTTCCAAAACGTGCCATGCACGCTATATCGACTAGAAGCTATGATCAAGATCTCGATAGCCTATCATGACATATTCAGATCAGTCACCCGGAATCCCCATTGGGCAGACCTCAGAAGCGACGGATTCGACCGCATTAAATGTATTTTCGGCCGCATTTAATGCACTGTCAGCAGTATTAATTGGGATCCCGGCGCATTAAATGCGGTCCATCATTGTAACTGTAGTCTACTGTATGTTCTTGTCTTATTCCATTTCACTGTAGCTCCTCTCATTCTCTATAAATAGGGGAGAATTTTCACCGTAAAAGGGGATAATATTTTTCTGAGTGCTGTTATTCTGCCAAATTAGTGAGAGAGTGAACAGTGGACGTAGGCCTCTTTTTGGGCTGAACCACTTTAAAAATCTTCTTGTGCTTCTCCTTCTCGCCTCTAACTACTTTCTCCCGTTCTGTCCATCACGCATGCAACCTACTAACAACCCAAAACTGCAGCTTGGGCCCGAAAATAACCTCGTTGACTAAGGAAACCGTTTTTCGATGTTAACATTTTTGGCGCTAGAAGGAGGGGCTCATCTTCAGTTTCGTCACCTTTCTTACTCCTTAGCTTTCAAAAGCTCATTCTTCACTCACTATGGTCAGAGGGAGGATTCCTAAAGACTTCAACGCAACAGAAAATCACCAAGAAGCTTCAGATCAGCAACAGCAGGCTATGTCTACTGGAGGGATACTCGATGCTGGTGTAGGGACGTCTGGCGTGCCCGTGGCAAGGGACGCCCAAGGTATACCTCCTATTGTCAATCGCCAACCCGTGTCTGATACTGCAAGGAGAGACGCTATGCAAGCATTACAGTGGCGACAAGAGAGATTGGAGAATACAGTCGCGCAGTTAGTTGGTGAAATGAGGACCCTGATCCGGACCCAAGCCCAGCCTAGTCAGTGCCCCCCCCCCCCCCACCATTCCAGAAAGAGATGTTCCCCAAGGGAGGCATGCAGAAGACCCCGACGCGAGCAGGAGGGACGTCAGGGATTCAAGGCGAGAAGGGTCAGTTCATTCTTCCAACATGCATTCTAGTGCTCGACTTCCTCGGGCTCGCAGCGAACACCGACTGGAACAAGCTGGCCTCAACCATGACCGAATCTCGGCCCACGTAGGTAGGACGAGGCTAAGACCCAATGCTGGAGGACTGAGGGCTGGAGATAACCGATCCCCAAGCAAAAGGGACAGGCATTCCGCTGTCAGAGGAACTGAGACGCGGGGTACATTAGTTGCAGAACTCCTCGAGAGGGTACGACAGCTTGAAGCACGGTCCGCGGTACAAGAACAAAGGGAACAGACTGGGGAGAGGACCTCATTCACTTCAGAGATCGAGCTGAAGCCGCTCCCACCAAGATTCAAAGTTCCTAACATTCCCCAGTATAAAGGGAACTCTGACCCTTATGACCATCTGGACGCTTTTAACATTCAGATAGACCTCCAAACGACAAGTCCGCTTGTGAAATGTCGTGTATTCCCGGCCACGCTCGGAGACATTCCGCGGACATGGTTCAGAAACCTTCCCCCCTCCCCCCGCAGCATCAACAACTGAGAAGAATACCAGCAGAAGTTCCTGAACCAATACAAAGCATTGAAGAGGCGGCTTGTGCCACCCTGTCATCTTTCCACCATCTGCCAACGCCCCAGTGAGTCCTTAAAAGATTATATTAACAGGTTCAGGCACGAAGTAACGAATGTGGAGAACCCCACGGACGAAGGGGTATTGTCAGCCATCTCGTCAGGTTTGAGAAAGGACGGGAAGCTATACGAGAGTATCTACAAGTCCCCTGTGAAAGATCTGGGAGAATTTTATGAACTAGCGGAGAAAGAAATCAGGTGGGAAGAAGTAACCAATCCTAAGAAAGCCAGTTCCCAGGGAGATGAAGCCGGCAGCCCTGGCTGTGGGAGGAAGAGAAGTAGTGGAGGAAGTAATCCTGGCGGGCGAAGAGAAAGCCACCAGGTTACCAAAAAAGCTAGGGATTAGCGAAGACCAGGGGGAAACCAGGGGCGAGAACGGCCACGATTTCAAGGTCGGTATAATACATACAATGTTTTATTTGATACCCAGGACAGAATTTATGCAACTGAGAAGAGTAGGGAGAACTTCGGGTGACCAGCCCCCATTCAGGCTCTTGAAGGGCGAAGAGATAGAAGCAAGTTTTGTGCCTACCACAATGAAATATGACACAATACTTCAGACTGCTGGGCGCTCAAAGACGCCATCGAGGAAATGATCAGAAATGGTCGTCTGAGGGATTATGTTGTGAGGCCCCCAAGGGGACCGTCCCAGCAGCAACGCCCCCATCAGCGTTCACAAGACCCGCCAGTCCAAAATCAGTCGGAGCCGGATTCTACCCAATGGCCTTTTGTCAGAGCTATCCATACCATCCATGGAGGACCTTCGGGGGCGGGAGAATCTAATAGGTCCCAGGAGCGGTTTGTGCACGAAGCTAGGCACATCCAACCTGCAGGATAGAGAGAGTCGGAGGGGCCTACCAAGAAAGCCAGAAAGATATCAGAGGACATCGTATTTACAGATGAAGATGTCCGAGATGTCCGCCTCCCTCACAATGATGCTCTGGTGATCAGAGAGCGCATCAGCAACTCAATGGTGAAAAGGATCATGATTGATACTAGGAGTTCAGTGAACGTGATGTACAAGGACTGCTATGACCAGATGGGAATTGGTGACGATCAGCTCAAACCATCCCCTGAACCTCTCTATGGATTCACTGGAGACTCGGCCATTCCAATCGGACAGATAAAATTGTCTTTGACTCTCGGAGACGCCGCCCGCCAATCCACAATGCTAGCAGACTTCCTCATTATTGACTCTCCCTCTGCATATAACGTAGTGATGGAGAGGCCTGCTATGAATGATCTCGATATGGTAGTCTCCACCAAGGCCCTCACGGTAAAGTTCCCAACTTCTAATGGGGTAAGATGTGTGCGAAGCGAGCAATCTTTGGCTCGTCGCTGCTATGTGGACGCAATAAAAAAGGGAGTCTACGGGAAGAAAGCAGATGAGATCCCAAAACGTGAGCTACAAATAATCGCTTCATCAGGAATCAGCCACGACTTGGACCCCACGGAATTCGATGCATATCGGAGTACCGGTCCTGTGGATGAGCTTGAGGACATCCAGATCAATGAAGCAGATATGACAAGATGTCTCAAGTTAGGCAGAAACTTGACCCCAAAGGTGAAGGCCCAATTGACAAGCTGCCTCAAGGAAAATACAGATGTGTTTGCATGGAACCATGAAGACATGATGGGGATTGATCCGAATGTGATGAATCATAAGCTGAATGTCGACCCCCGCTATCGGCCAGTCTGCCAGAAAATGAGGCAAATGAACTAGGAATGCAGTAAGGTTCTGAAAGAGGAAGTGGACAAGCTCCTGGCTAACAAGTTCATCCAAGAAGTCCAATACCCAGCCTAGGTAGCTAACCCCGTACTGGTGAAAAAGAAGAACGGGAAGTGGAGGACATGTGTAGACTTCACGGATCTGAACAAGGCTTGCCCAAAAGATAGCTTCCCCCTGCCTAAGATCGATCAGCTAGTGGACGCAACGGCGGGGCATGAACTTCTTAGCTTCATGGATGCTTACTCAGGCTACAACTAGATCCCTATGAACCCTAAAGAAGAAGAGTGTACGTCATTCACGACCGACCGAGGATTATACTGCTACAAGGTAATGCCCTTCGGTCTAAAAAATGCAGGGGCTACCTATCGGAGGTTGGTGAACAGGATGTTTGAAGATTTGATTGGGAAGACCATGAAGGTATATGTGGATGACATGCTTGTCAACTCTGAGAAGGCTGCCGACCACGTCCACAATCTCGAAAAGATGTTTGAGATCCTGAGGAAGTACCAGATGAAGCTCAACCCCCTCAAGTGCGCTTTTGGGGTCTCCTCGGGTAAATTTCTGGGTTTTATTGTGAATAACAGGGGGATAAAGGCCAACCCAGAGAAAATCCAAGCTCTGTTGGACATGAGATCGCCGACCAGCGTAAAGGAAATCCAGAGTCTAAACGACCAGATAGCGGCCTTAAGCAGATTTGTGTCCAAAGCCTCCGATAAGTGTGCTCCATTCTTTGAGGTGTTGAAGAGGGCCAAGAATTTCAAGTGGACTGATGAGTGTGAGGCCGTATTCTTACAACTGAAAGAGTATCTAGGGCAAGCCCCGCTACTGACCAAGCCAAGAGAAGGGGAAACTCTAACAGTCTACTTAGGGGTATCACAGCACGCCCTGAGCGCGGCCTTGATAAGAGAATAAGGAAATTGAGCACAGGTTCCGGTCTATTATGTCAGTAAGAAGCTGGTGGAAGCTGAAACCAGGTACACCCTAATGGAGCTGCTCGCTTACTGTCTGGTAATGGCGTCCAGAAAGCTGCGTCCCTACTTCCAAGCGCACAAGATTGAAGTCTTAACCAGGTATCTGCTAAAGCAAATCCTTCAGAAACCAAATACCTCCGGTCGACTCATCAAATGGGCCATTGAAATTGCCTAGTATGATATTGAATTCAGACCAAGACCAGCGATCAAGGGACAAACGCTGGCAAATTTCATCGTTGAATTTACCGGACCTGTGGACGACCGGGCTGAATCCTCTGAAGATCCGTATTGGGAGCTTTTTGTAGATGGATCCTCCTATGAGAGGAGCGCGAGGGCTGGGATTCTGTTGATCGACCTTGATGGGGGTAAGTTCCTTTGTGCCCTTAAGTTCGGTTTCAGAGCGACTAACAATGAGGCGGAATATGAAGCTCTGCTAGCGGGGCTCCATCTAGCCAAGAAGATGCAAGTTGAGCGGCTCCGGATATTCAGTGACTCGCAATTAGTGGTCTGCTAGATAAAAGGAGAATACCAAGCTAAGGGGTCAAAAATGGCGATATATCTGCAGAAGGTCCAGAGGTACTAGGGGCTTTCGAGACATTCGAGTTAAACCAGATTCCACGCGTCTAGAACTCCCATGCAAACGCACTGGCTCGCCTAGCGACCGCTCAAGATGCAGATGGCACTGAAAGTATACCTGTGGAATTCCTTCCCAAGCCAAGCACCGAACCCGGAGTAGAGGTAATGACCTTGACGGTGGCAACTGACTCATGGATGAACTAGCTGGTTGATTATTTACAAGAATGAAAGCTGCCATAAGACAAGATGAAGGCCCGTCGCCTGTGCATAAGGGCAACAAGATATTATATCTACGGGGACATTCTCTACAAAAGGGGCCTCTCTGCCCCCTTGCTCAGGTGTATTGACGAGCCGGAGTGCACCGTGTTGATGAGGGACATCCATGAAGGGCATTGCGGCAACCATGTTGGGGGACTCTCCCTGGCCCAAAATGCGCTCAGAGAAGGGTTTTACTGGCCGACCATGAAGTAGGACACCATTGACTTGGTAAGGAAGTGTGATAAATGCCAGAGATTTTCCAAAATCCCCCGAGTACCTCCCGCCTATCTCAGACAAATGATCAGCCCGTGGCCCTTCGCCATCTGAGGTATGGATCTGATCGGGCCTCTCCCAGTGGGTCGAGCAAGGTGTAAATACGCCGTCGTAGCAGTCGACTACTTCACAAAATGAGCAAAGGCAAGAGAGCTGGCCGAGATCTCCACGACGAAGATTGAAAAGTTCGTGTGGGACAACATAATCTGCAGGTTTGGCATTCCCCAACAACTTGTGACAGACAATGGGACTCAGTTCACAAGTGAACAATTCCAGAAATTCTGTAGCAGTCTTGGCATCGTCAAAAATTTCTCAGCAGTCGACCACCCTCAAGCTAACGGTCAGGTGGAGGCGATCAACAAAATCATCAAGCAGATCCTGAAGGCCAAGCTTGAGGCTAGAAAGGGAGCATGGGTGGATGAATTACAGAAGGTGTTATGGGCTTACCGCACTACTGCTCGCAACACCATAGGAAAGACTCCTTTCTCAATGGTGTACGGGTCCGAAGCCATGATACCTGCAGAATTTGAAGTCTTCAGTCACCGAAGGCCATGCTTCAACCCCGATGATAACGACCAACTCCTAGCCGCCAACTCAGACTTGTTTGAAGAATCGAGGGAAGCCGCACGTCTCAGGGCATCTGTTTACCAGCAGAGGATGGCGAGACACTATAACAAGAGAGTCTGGGTACGCCAATTCAAACCAGGCGAAAGCCTGAAGAACGGAGCCTACCATCTGGCTGACATGAACGGGGCAATGCTACTAAGAGCTTGGAACGCCATTCACCTAAGACCTTACTATACATAATCGTTGTATTTTCGTCACTAATCTGTTACCTATGTAAAGCGAATAATGTACAGACATAATGAAAAATTACTTGTCAATTATCATGAAATATCGCTAACACGAAACGCCCATGTGTGTTCTTGTGTGTGAGGTACTCAACTAGAAAAGACAAAGCGCCAGCTTAAAGCTCCAACTTTCGATTGCTCTATAAGGCAAGAGGGGCTAAAACGGCCACGAGCCTGTGCACCTAATCGCCGTTTGATGATTGGCCTCCCTCTCCGCACATTCGCGCGCGAACAAGAATTAAAGGCTCGATCGACATGACGCTCTGCCTAACTCTCGCTGTAAATGCTCAGGTTTAACCTTGTGAGCGCAGCTAGAGAGGTTCATTCCATTATGCTGTAAATGCTCAGGTTTAACCTTGTGAGCGCAGCTAGAGAGGTTCATTCCATTATGCTGTAAATGCTCAGACTTTGACCTTGTGAGCGCAGCTGAGGTCTCAACCTCCACATCTCTCTGTAAATGCTCAGGTTTAACCTTGTGAGCGCAGCTAGAGAGGTTCATTTTATTATGCTGTAAATGCTCAGGCTTTGACCTTGCGAACGCAGCTGAGGTCTCAACCTCCACAACTCTCGCTATAAATGCTCAGGTTTAACCTTGTGAGCGCAGCTAGAGAGGTTCATTCCATTATGCTGTAAATGCTCAAGCTTTAACCTTGTGAGCGCAGTTGGAGAGGATCTCTGTACTGTATAGCTCAAGTTTCGACCCTGTGAGCGCAGCTGGCAGTATATGATCGAATCCCTACCTTTAGAGCATAACCCTTTATCAACTCCAATAGCGGTCAGAAAAACGCGTGAACAGCCCACCTATTCTCCGTCTGGTTTCTTTTTTTTCTCAACACACTTCTCATTATATAATTGCCTTATATTGTGTGTATGTGTGTATTGAATATGCCGCGATCACATGATAGCACAAGACAAATCTAATTATCTATCAGTCGGTTAATTCCTGCAAGCAAGCCAATCGGCCTATTATCCCTAATTGGGTGGTATCTGTTCGACAGTAAGAGTCAGGTTATCCATTTGCCCTATGAGATTCTTTTCTATCCCTCAGGCTACAATTCATATTAAGGGCCATCTGCTGGAAAGTATCCGCAACCTGGAGGATTACCTTTCCTATTCTACCTCTCCAAAGGTACATGCAGGGGCAATCAGCCCCTTATTATTTTTATCTGTTGTTTATCTTGCAGGATATACCTGTTCGCAACCTAGTCTAATTACATACGTATATGAAGATAAGGAAGCGATAGAGCAAATCAATTGAGGTCCCACAAGAGTAATAATCAATGAATCATTACAAAGCATCACGAAATCAAACGAAAATAATAGCTGCAGTATCGATGTTCAAAGATAAGCCCTATTAGCAACAAAGGGAAAATGTTAAAATTATCTATCCTATGGAGCTTGTGAAGGACTGGCAGGAGTGTCCTTCGAATCTTTCTCGCTGGGGGCCCCTTGTAAGGACGAACCTTGCCCCCATCCGGTGTCGATTCTCTAGGAGCCGAGGAAGAGCCACCCTGAGTCGATGGAGCGCCAGTTTGAGCGGATGAAGACTTAGAAACCTTCTTCTGAGCGGTAGAAATTATGTCCTTCTGAACAACTTGTGCGGCCTTTATCTGGGCCTCCCTGGCAGCGCGGGCTGCATACTTCTTGACCTCCTCCACCGCTTCCTTCCCGAAGAATGAGAAATCCAGCTCAGGATGATGTTTCCACAGGGTAAACAGGAATTTGCTGCTCGTCTTATCAGTTGCCTCCTTTCGAGCCTGTAAGGCCCGGATTTTCGACTTGTGGAACGCCTCCTGTACCTGAGCAAGCTTATCCCTCACTGCGGTCAGATCCTTCAACGTCGACTCATTATTTTTCTCAACATCATCGGCCCGTCTTTTCTGAAAGATGGCCTCGCGGGTGACCTTATCCATATTTTCGATGGCTTCATGGAGGGAAGAGGAAGTGATCATTTGAAGCTTCTTCTCATTCTCCGAATACTTCTCCGCATCCTCAAGTTTCTGTTCGAGCTCACGAATAGTCTTCTTGGTGGCATCAGACTCCTCTTTAAGCTTCCGATTCTCCGCCTCCAGCTTCCTGTTCGCTTCCTCGAGTGAAGCCTTCTCTCCTACCAGGTCTAGGAAGTCCCGACGTATCTTCATCATAGCCAGCGAAGCCTGAAAAAAAAAAAGTGTTTTAGCGATATGCATGAGCATGAGGTATAATTACAAAGTAAGGAATAGGACTTATAAGCACATTATAGCGAGCAGTATGATCGACCAGTTGATCACCACGAATATGCTTTTGGTAGACATCCGGCTTGTCGGGTCCCAGTAATGCTGGCAGCCAGTCCAACAAGTCGTCAAAGTATTTCCTTGCATTAGCCTCAGGGACTTGTCCTCCATCGGTTGCTCCTGTCATGACCGTTTTATCCTTACCTTTGGACCTCAAACGCTTAGCAGGGGGCTCCATGGTCTCCTCTTCCTCGCCCTGGGCCCCTGAGGGTCTAGTCGGCTCATCCCCAGAAATTGAAACTCTCTTCCCAGCAGCACCCTTTGGTAGGGGCATGTTCTTTATGGTCTTCTTCCCCACAGTCTTATACTTCATCACAGGCTGTTTGGCAGATGGGGCGACCATTGTGTCTGATGGATCTGCAGCCTGTATTGGGGACTCCTTCAAACTCGTTATCTCCACCTCGGGCTCACCTGTCTTGGCTACTGGCGAAGACGGAGGAGAGAGCATTTTAAGGTTCACCATTGTTTTGGGTTTCTTTGGGGCTGGAGCAGAAGTTCCTTCGTCGGGTCCTACAAAAACAGATTGAAGCTCCCCACTCTTTCGCACGCTGACATCCAAGGCCAATTTCAAAGGCTTGGTCTCGGATCCAAGAGCGAGACCGTATTTCCCCAGAAGAGAGTTCGTTGGGAAATAATCGTCTTTGGGGCCCTTTACTTCGGAAAACCTCTTGAGTGTCTTTATCTCCTCGTCTGAAAGATTAACCGATCCTTTGATGAAAGTTGCACACAAGGGGAGAAAATGTTAGCAATAATGGGACATCGTAATGGTGTATGTATATACTCCGACAGCAAGCGGAAGCGTGCTCACCAGGATTGTTGTTAAAGTCGAAATTGACAAGCTTCAGCAAGGACAGACAAGACGCGTAAAACCAACGGGACTTGTAATCCCCTACGTTCGACTTGCCAACCTTCTATGGCAGAAACGCTTTGTAGGGGGAATTGCGAGCGGTCATATAGTAAATGTCGTCTCGCTTTGTAACTTGAGAACTAGTGGTGGGCTTAAAAAAGAAAAGGCTCTGGATTATATTTGAAGTCGGTGGAGGAAAGCCGGTTTTGAGAAAAATATAGGCCAGGGTGGTTATTTGGGCGTAGGAATTTGGTGTTAGTTGAAAGGGAGCTATTTCCAAATCATTTAACAGGTCTGTTAGATATGAGGGGACCGGGAACCTAAACCCCGATTTCACATGTTGACGGCTGATCGCTATGAACCCTTCAGGAGGATCAACCGCATGGTCACAGTGAGCAGGAACCATGACGCGGCACCCAGTAGGAAAATGAAATGCATCGGTCACGGTCTTGAGCTCCTCAAGGGTCATCTAGAAATCATGTTTGTAAAAGGTCTGGTTGACAAAGGTCTCCTTTTGCCCAGAGGAACTCGACACATCCTCACTGTCCTGTGTGATTGCGCTCGGAGAATCTCTGTCTTGTTGGGAAGAGCCCCCCTCAGAGCTTTCTTCACTAGACATGACTCGACGATATCGAAGTCCACGACTTGACATCTACAAAAGAAGCAGCTAGTTAGGCCGATGACAGCCAACCAGACTCAAAGGACAAGGAAGGCCTAAGTCTACTATGCCTAAGCGTCAAGCCGTGCGCCTAGGAAGCCATTAAAAGGGGAGATAAGGGCTTTATTTAGTGAAGTCTTCCCCCAGGATTGAAGAAGGAAAGGAAAAGGAGTGAGCAAAATTATCCCATATTCACTCCAGACCCTATCGGACCAGAGGCAATACGGGGACGCTCCGCCCCATCAGTCCAAACTCTCAAAGTAAACGAGTACCGTGCAAGAAATAAAAGACAATGACGACGAGAACAATACGAAAAGGAGGGAGGAAGCCTTACCTTGAGTGCAGTGGTGACCGGTGACTTCGGAGGGAGATTGTTGAACGGAAATAGAGACTCGAAGCAGAGAAGGGGAGTAGCGAAGGAGTTTGTGATTTTTGAAAATGGTAAAAGAAGAAAATAATGCAGCGTCGCCCTTCTTTTAAAATAATTAAGCCCCAGCTGTTAGATCAAAACAGTTGTGTAACCGCCCCCAATCTGACGACGTGGTGCGATTCTCGGGATTTTGTCAACATGCAGCATGTTAGTTGAGAGACGTGCATTAAATGCGCACGGCGCGTGGTATGACCCGTAACCGTTGTCTGGGGAAGCTCCACATAGTTTTTCAATAAAATGGAATTTAAAAAAGGTATTGTAACCGTTTCTATATGTAACCGTTCCCGTCTAATCTGTTCGCTCTGGAATCTGTAGCTTCTGGTCCTCTTTGAAGCACTAAGAGCTAGGGGGCTTAATATTATGGATAATTTAGCGATCATAATAATCGGGCCCAAAAGAATCTACAGTGCAGGCCCAGCTGCCCAAAGACCCAATGATCCGCCATCCTTCCAGTCCACCTAACTAGCAGGGGGCCCATTTGTGATCGCTCAATCTGATGGATTGACTCTAACCGTAGGCGTCGAGTCTGAGCGCTGGCAGGTGACCGCTGACTCTATCCGCCAGTCTATCCGTCAGTTCTGCTCGTTCAGTCTAATCGTTGGTTCTGATCGCTGACCGTCGGCTCTCATTGCTCAGACTAACTACTGACCGCTGACCGTGTCCGCTAAGCCTATTCGCCAGTTTATCCGCCATGATTGACCGCTTGTCTGGTCATCGATTCTGTCCGTTTAAGATATCCGCCAAGAGGAGCCATCCATCAGACATGCTCACAATTTCTTCTCGTCCAAGACGATCCGCCTAGACTGATCGCCGACCTCTGAGCGTGATCGTATACAGGCTCTTTCACTCGCGATATTGCCTGCCTCATTGTCATGACTAGCTGCAGAGATATTGACTCATAATCCGCCTCCCCAATCGTCCTGATAGTCGGATTCGTCAAACATTCATCTATCCGCCAGATGAGCTTGGTATTCCACTTGCTGGAAGATCCATCTCCACCATGCTCCTCAGAGTCGCGGGTCAACAGAAGTCAAAGGTGTCATGCAGAATACAGTTCCAAAACGTGCCATGCACGCTATATCGACCAGAAGCTATGATCAAGATCTCGATAGCCTATCATGACATATTCAGATCAGTCACCCGGAATCCCCCTTGGGCAGACCTCGGAAGCGACAGATTCGATCGCATTAAATGTATTTTCGGCCGCATTTAATGCATTGTCAACCGCATTAATTGGGATCCCGGCGAATTAAATGTGGTCCATCATTGTAACTGTAGTCTACTATATGTTCTTGTCTTATTTCATTTCACTGTAGCTCCTCCCCTTCTCTATAAATAGGGGATGATTTTCACTGTAAAATGGGACAATATTTTTCTGAGTGCTGTTATTCTGCCAAATTAGTGAGAGAGTGAACAGTGGACGTAGACCTCTTTTTGGGCCGAACCACTTTAAAAATCTTCTCGTGCTTCTCCTCCTCGCCTCTGACTACTTTCTTCCGTTCTGTCCATCACGCATGCAACCTACTAACAACCCGAAACTGCAGCTTGGACCCGAAAACAACCTCGTTGACTAAGGAAACCGTTTTTCGACGTTAACAGATATGTTTTATTTAAAGCAAGCAATTAGCAGCAGCTTGCAAATAAGATTACTTAAACCCTGTACAAGGAAAGTTGTGAGCAGGGTGCGCAAATAAGTTAGAAGAAATCACAACTTAGGGTCCAGCAGCCGAGGCTACTTCTTGTATATTTGAACTCTAGACCGGGGACCCAACTTCAACTGATTGAAAGAATCAGCGAAAGTTGTTTTATTACAAACTTAACTGACATGTAATCTATCTGCATGGGGACATGTGAACAATGGTTATGCTACTACTTCAAGTGGTGAGGCCCAATTTAGACACAAATATAGGCCTAAGGGCCTGAATTCTTGTATCCCTAGCTAGCCAGTATTGTCATAAAGGAATGCTAACTCATAGGGATAACTTGATCCGTTTGTGAGATGACAATCCCTACCCAGTCTTCAAGATGAATTGATTAAATATTACAACCATTCTTAAGAAATTATTATGGCATTAATTATGGGCAAGATAGTAGCAGTGCAAATTTGAAATTTGACTATGACCATAAATTACATTGGTGAGAATTAGTAATTTAATTCATGTTAATTTGCTTTCCACCAAAGAGCTAGTGAAGGCAAAAAGAAACCTAGACCTATATGGAACGAATGGAAATATGTAGGAAAATTAACCCCACTTTTTTCCATTTAGGTTTAATTCCATGTAAGTCCTTGAGAATTCAATAAAATTTGAATAATGCCCTGCTCAATTTATGGGTTATATGAATTGTGATATGAAGAATAATGTGTTAATTATATTTCATATGTTATATAATTTGATCGTAAATTTGGATAAAATATTAAGGAATTTAATTATTGTCTAATGTTATTTTACTAGTAAATTTAGTTAAGTTGTCAGTGTTTGTGGTTGAAATAGAAATAGTTTTAGACTTATGACTAATGAGAAAGGGAAGATTTAAATGTCTGTTTTGAGTGCAAAATGGAGATAGCTGCATTCGTCATAGTTGTTACATGTTGGAAGGTTTTTGTCCAGACAATTGCATATTCATGTTTGGAAAGCTAAATATTTTTAATTGGAGTGATTAGATCTTTATGACCATTGATCAGAGGTATAGGCAAAAATTTTTATTAGGGTGACCTAAAATAAAGATATAAAAAAAATTTTAGACAAACATCGATGGCACAAGAAAATTTCATTGATTAAAAACAAAATATACATCGGATAGGGGACTTAATAAACCTTACCACTTAAAATACATACATTACCTACGATACAAAATAAGACAACATAAAAATAGATCAGTTCAATATACTAACGTAATATTATATTTTTGGAAGTGACGATATTAACACCCTTCAAAAACTGTATCTACATTCCCCCACAAAAATTAATATTTAAATTTTCAATATTGCCCTTAAGTCAGTATATCAAAATAGTTAATAATTTTAAATAGAATTAATAATGGCCATAAAAGGCCACCATCAAACTCTGCATCCTTCACAAAACAAAAGCCACCATGAACAGCAAAAACCCCACTACAAAGGGAAGCAAACCCGCGTAAGCACTGGAGTAGAACAGCAACTCCTGCAGGCTTGATTCCATGGTACAAAGATGAACACACATCATCTCCTAGACGTTTTGGGTTCTGGAGTCGTTTAGCAAAGATATTAGCTACTATCGAGAGTTTGCTTATAAACCCAGCACCCGTCCACCAGATGACACATAACCTACATGACACTTGACCTGGAAAGGAAGCAAGTAGGACTTACAATAATAAGAAATGAGGTCAAGATCTCGCACGGCTACAGGCTCAATCTGCTCCTCTTGCATGACCAGAGCTGTCATCCAAACCGCTTCGAAGAACAATGAACCTTCAACAATGTCTTTTACTTTTTCTCTGTAACCCGTAAATTGTGAAAAAAAAAAAATTCCTTTGATCAATAATCAACAAGCCAAAAATCACCCAGTTCAACATAAAATAAAGATGACATTATCGAATAGACAAAGCACCTTCAACAATGTCTTTTACTTTTTCTCTGTAACCTGTAAATTGTGTAAAAAAAAAAATGCTTTGATCAATTATCAGCAAGCCAAAAATCAAATATTCCCAGTTCAACATAAACAAAGATGACATTATCGAATAGACCCCCAAACTGCAATTACAAGAAATGGTCAACCTCATCGAATCATTTCAACAATAAAATTGACAATTTAAAAATACTGTTTGAATCAAAGGGAACATAATTTCTTGTCATGAGTTAAAGAGACATTTTAAATCATACATAACTAACAAATTCTAAAATAGATGTAGTAAATAATGTTCTATTTTAAAGAAATCTGTGTGTTTGGTGTTTGTATACCCTTTTCTCTTACTTTTGTTATATATATTTTTGTAAATAAGAATGTGTTTGGTGTTTGTATGTGACAAGGACGAGAGGGTGATTTGGAGACAGCAAGCTCCAGGGGCGTGTCCCTACTGTGGAGGGATGATTCAAGCCATAGAAGTGGAGAGCCAGTGGAGGTTCTGCTTCCTCCCCTTGTATTTTCAGGACCAAGTGCAATTTCTATTGCACCTTCTGCTCCAGACACTTGGTGTTTCTGAAAGAAATTCATAGCATTATATAAATTCAATATAAAATAATAAAACGAAACCGAAAAACATACCCGTTTCTTCACAGCGAAAATTCTTCTGATTCTTTGAATTGTTCAACTGGTCGGATTTCAATCACATAGGCAGAAATGAATCTCAAATCATAATGTAATTTGCGTTGTCATGTGTTTTCTTCTCCATATTCACTCACTCTGTGTATTTTGCACGTAGTATGTCGTGGGAAATTGATTTTGCATCAATCAAAAAAACAAAATGAAATACATCAAGTATTTATAGGGGTGACAGTTATTTTCTAATAACCACTAGTAACCACCAGCGGTTACTCGTTTTTATCCAAATCAATTTTATATGAATTGAGTTATGGGTTTGGATCATCTTGGGTGGACCCGACCCAACAACCCAATAACTCAATATCTCCCACTCACATAAGATGAGCCAAACAGAACTTACAGAGAAAACACTAGTGAACCCTTTATGATAAGAAGTACAGGCATTCATATAAGCAAATACATCGTGTGACCTATGAACAATAATATATGCAACATGGCTTGTTTTTCAAATCTCAATTGTACTGTTATATAAGAGATTGTAAATATGTTCATTATCATGTCCTAGATTTAATATAATTTTATTTGCTCGAGCACATTTAATCCCTTAACCTAATATGTTCGATCCTTTAATATTCCATATAATCACAATTGCAATTCCAAATTGCAATTAGGCGCGACTAGTAACTATAGGAACAAAATAAAATTCATTAAATTTTCCTGTCTCACTTTCGTCTCTCGGTCAACAAAAATGATTGACACCATAGTAATATCTCATAGGCTGCATTATCATAGTCATAGAAGACACACTAATGATACAAACATTGATAGGCTCCTTTCTAACTATACTAGCTAGACGACCTGCCCGGCACCCCACGGTGGCTTCCCAGTCGAGATCTGCTCCGGCTGAAAAATTTCGGTATAGCTAAGCCTCTTTTCTTCTTGAAATTTCTTGAAATCCTTTTAATTCTGAAAACGGGTAGGAATTTTGTTCGTTGAAAATAGCTTATGAAAATAGAGTTTTATGAAAATTCGGCAGCACAACGGCTGTTTTTCCAAAATTTTCACCTTGTAAAAACTTCATCAAAACTGTATAATTTCATTTCCAAATATTTTCGTAACTAATAGGCCTCAGGCCCTTTTCAATTTTATAATCAATCAATGATGCGGAAAGTAACTTGATTAAAATCTTAAAACGTTATGCATGATATTTACATAAAATCTTTAACCAAAATAATATTTACAAAACTGGAGAAATCTGAAAAAGATAATAAATGCAGTACATGATAACTTATCTAAAACTAGTGCAGCGTGGTCGCGTCTGTAGCTTGCCTGTACGTCCGTTGAAGATACTTCTACCGCGCTGCTCGTTCCTACACCTGGGGAGGATTTTAAATAAACCAGAAAATGATGGTGAGAATAACTCAGTGAGTGTACATAATAATAAATTCTGCTTTCATTATTATTTTGAAAACGTTACGGCTTATTTAAGCAAAATATTCTTCTAGTAAACTCTTTGTAATTAAATTTTTCTTATTATTCTAAACTAATGTCTATTGACGTATTTCATTTCTTTACTAACTTGGAAGGGTAACTCTAGAAAAACTCATTTTCTTAAGTTATTAAGTTAAATATCTATATGACATGAAATACTAGAAATTTTCTATTTGCGTGTGCTCAGATGCGGGAACTCGGGATTACGATTCCCCCCAACATCAGGAAATGCGGGAACTTGGGATTACGATTCCCCCCAAATATTAAGCCGTACGGGAACTTGAGATTATGATTCCCCCAGTCTATTAGGCGTACGGGAACTTGGGATTACGATTCCCTCCGTCTATTACCATACACGCATAAGGTACCTCGACCGGGTTATGCTAGAGGTCAAGATAAATTATAGACATCTAAAAATCTTTTAATACACTTAAAACTTACGCTTAACTTATATTTACTTAGCATTCAAGCATATTAATCACTTTTAGAATTATCTCATAAGTATATCATTTTCTAGTTACGGTTTAAAACAAAAAAAATTGCTTTCTAGAGTAAAAACTTAATTATTTGAAATAATGTTCTCATGTATCTTCAAGACTAAATACATATATACAATTATACATGCATTGTAAGGAAAGCAATAATATTTTAAACTGTTACTTGAATAACATAATAATCGTAAACTAAAATAGTATCGCATTAATAATTTCATATAACAGAATTCGTGAAAGCTTTATAAAAATGCATACTCACTACTTGCTTCCAATAACCGATCAACCACTCCTGATATAGCTCTCGTCCGCTCGTCGGTTCACCTACAATTTGGTTTCGATTGAGTTTTCGTTAAAACACGGCTCTTGCACAAACTAAACTTAAATCACACGAGGATTTCTAATCACGACAATTCAAGCAATTATCCTCACACGATAACAATATGGAGAACTAATATTCGCACGTGAAAACTATCTCGAAACAAATTCATTATCGCAACATAAACTACTCGAAACTCTACGGTTACAAAACCAACAACTATGCCATTCGAAACCAAGGCAACATCCTTGACATCACATTCTAATGGATTCAATAAAAAGAAGATTCGAAGCCAATGAATAACATAAAACTTACGCGATTTCAACTATTTATCGCGAACTATCGTTTTTAGCGTTTCGCGCGATTCGTTTCCAATTAAACTTATCGTCAATTACTACTCGTGACCTTACTTAAAACATGACAAACAAATATTCAAACACTTTAAAGCAAAAACATGAAAAATATGGTAGCAAGCTTAACGAATATTCATTTCCGGATTCAACTCCGAATTTCGACAATTTAGCGATTTCGCGCGAAACAAAAACTATCCGATTAACTTTATTATAACTCAAACTATCCTAACATTAAACTTTAACACTTTAACGGGATTAAATACGGCTTAAGGCAGCGAGATAACATCATTAACACTTTCATATTTGACAACAAAAATCACAACTAAAAACATTCGCATTCGCGAAAAAACTCGTCCGAATGGCTCGAAAACAATTTCTCAATATCCAAATGACTATCCGATACTTTGAAACACACTAAAATGCATCATTTTCCATGACGACGAACTTGAATTTAAAAGTATAACATAACAGCCCTTAACTTTCCTATAACAGCCCATACTCGAATCGCAACGAAAACAATCGATGACAATTTCATTCCAAAAACACAATCGAACAATAACGAGCGAACCTCCGCACTAACGAGGTTCTCAATCCTAAACCCAATCATAGCTATTTGATCCATATCTCAATTCTTATTCACATGCACGCTTTAAAAATTACTCGAAACATCTTAATAAGTTAATGGGACAGCACTTACCTCAACTCGAACTCGCTCAAAATGTTGCTGTCTTCTTCTCAAGATTGAACTGCCTCTTTCTTATTTGCATGTGCTGTCTTTCCTCTCCAGATAAACCAACAGCTGTCTTTTCTTGATTTTTGCTTCACCTCAGATATGAAATGATGTACTCAACTTGACAGCAGCTGCTCGGCAGCACTTCACGACGATGACATCAACAGCAAGGCAGCAGTTCAACAGCAATGACAGCAGCAACACGGCAATGGCAGCGATAGCAGCTCCTCTCGCCAGCAGCTCCTCACGCCAGCAGCTTCTCAAAACAGCAGCAGCTCACGGCAGCACTCTTTCTAGCTTGCATGTACGATCAACTCGCTCCTGGATTGCTTAAATGCTACATGCATCTGCTGGATTGAAAGTACTGCCCGATCCTCTCTCCTTTCACCAGCTCACGGCTTCACACCTTACACGAGCAGATGATTTCGGTCCTAGTTTCTGATCTCACGAGCTGCACAAACACACAAGCTCTCAGATCTGGTCACACCTCTCACATGCAACAAAGGCAGCTCTCGATTTTGGGCTTGAAGACTAGTGACCGAAATGCTTTACTTGGATTTGTTTCTCTCTCTCTCGATCTCATCTTTCACTCTTGGCCTCTCTTTCACTCACTCATTCTCTAACTCTCTCGCTTCTGAGCTCTCAGTTTTGAGTTGGAAATGGTGACCGAATAACTTTAGTTTATTTGCTTTCATCACTTTTAATATTTATTTGTTATAAAAGGATGCCACTTGTCAACTTGTTCCATGCATGAATGACAATTGTCCACCATTTTCATTTACTAATTCTATTTAAATTATTCCATGCATTCTCGCTTTTTAATTCCGAGCTCGGATTCTGTTTCCGTCCGTTCGGGAATCCATTTATGATTTAATCTCGGTTTCGTACACTCGAAATTATTTTATTTTTTCGAATTCGTCTCCACGAACTCGAATTTATTTTATTATTCTAAAATAAATATTCCGAATATTTTCGAACTCGATAATTATATTTTTTCGATCGAATGCGATCCATCGGAAAAATATTTCGCTCTCCGATGAACGAGGTTTTGAGTTTTACAATACACATGGCCTTTAAAACTCTTGTTCACTAAGTGCATTAAGAACAAAACATTTCTCTTTTCAAAGCTTTTAATTGTAGTTGAACTCAAATCTTTTGAAAGTGATTTAGTTCTACATTTTTAAAATCTCTAAACAATAATAATTTACATTTCAAATAAAAATGGAAATAGTGCAAATGACGTAACACTTACCTCGACCCAAGCGTGCTATAAATGTCAACGAGCCTCTCGTGCTCTACTTGCTTACTCGACACCTGCATATCACATTTTCATTTAGAGTATGCTATAAGGAGTTACTTATAGCTATCCACATTGCTTTGCATACAATTTACTCTTTAAAATCGCTTTTTCACTATAACCTTCACGACTCAATTCTAACTTCACCGGAGCTCTAAAATTCTAGCTTCTTTTCATAAGTTTTAATTATATGCACCTAGGGACATTCCCACGTAGTTCGTATGACAAAACCCAAACCAGATTCTCTCTAGACTCTAATCTGAGGGTCTCACCAAGCACTCCAACGGACTTCCTAAACCTGACTCGTCGGATAGGAGAATCCGAGAAGTGAACCCCTAAATCACTTAGCCCGTTTCTTGCTTTAACTTAACACGTTTTTAATAAAAGAGTTAGGTTAGTGTAAATTTTTCGCATTCAATTGAAAACAAATTTTAATAAAATTTCAATAGCATAACAGTTGTGTTCTTAACATTTCCAAAATTTTCTTACAAGAAAATACACTTTGAACTATTTTCAATTACCACGCAACTTCTTTTTGTGCACAACCATGCATTTCAATCACAATTATTTCTCGATCAACATATAATAAACACTAACTTTTATATATGCATGTTAAACAAAACATATTATGCTATTTACATCACAAAACTTTTATTACATATATTTTCTTAGGTTGAGTTTCAAAATATAAATGATATTCGTATGGTGCATTCTTTAGTTTTCGCCCACCTAAAATTTATCGACGATGATTTATGAACCCAATGTCATTTGTACAAGCACTTAATATAATATACAAGCTGCACCAAGGTAACCAAGGTTAGTTCAACAATTAATAATGGCATCAAGATATAATTATATCAAAATTCTTTTTCGATTTTTAAAACCATTTCTTTCTGAAAACTTCATGTATACCCCTAATATACTTAAATCATCACGTGGCGGTTTTTGACTGACGTCAAATGTGAAGCTAATGAGATATCTTGACCACTACGATGCGGAATTTTCTACATCGCAAGTATAGTATGAACCATCTCAAATATGAGCAACTATAATGCGAAATTTTCTACATTGCGATTGTAGTGATATAAATAAACTGTAACTCTAGACGACTACGAGCAGAATTTACTACATCACAATATAGTGCCAAAACTGCAAATCTAAACGACTATATGCGGAATTTCTGCATCGTAATGTAGCGCTAAAAATCTCTCTACATCTCAGCGATTATGTACGGAATTTTCTATAGCGTACATATTATGCTAGATCTTCTGAAAACTGAGTGACTACGGATGGAATTTTCTACATCCCCGCATAGCGCTAAATTTCATATAAACTGAGGGTATATACATAGATTTCGAAACTGTTTTCGCTAAAAGCAAAAGCACAAAACCTTTTACTTTTCAAATTCTTAAAATTTTCTCGATTCGAACATTTTAAAATCGACTTTGTTTTGATTCCTTCACTTTCTGAATTCCATAAGAAACTCACATGCTCAAAACTTGGATTTAGGATTTGGAAATCATTTTCGTTTTCGTTTAACAATAATAAGCAAAGTTTAAGATAGAAATCGAAATAGATGCAAGTGAAAGACATTTACCTCAATCCGCGTAAGCTCAAGTCAAGCATCTCAACGAGCCTCTCGTGTCTCGCTCGCTCGCTCGTCACCTACATATCAATTTCCTATTATCACTTGCTCAATTATATAACTCAAAACTTAAAATAACATTTCCAATATAATTTTTTCTATTGACAACTCTTTATACTATAACCTTCTCAACTCGATTTTAACTCAACTGAGACTATTTAATTCCAATTTCTTTGCACAGGCCATATTTATTATCACCTAGAGGCACTCTAGAATGCTTAAAATGGTCACCAGAAGCTCAGAACACAAAATCGCTGTTTTTGATCTCGCCCGCCCCCCCGCCCCTAAATACCAAGACTATTTTAGGCCCCATTCTAGCAATTTTTTTCGCTCTGTTTTTACTCAAATCATCTCTCTAACTCGCACTTAAGTCACCCGTAAAATGGTTTTGAAAAATTCTAAGTATCGAGGGTCGAAACCTATAAAAAAAAAAACATGTGTTTTTCAATACTTTTTTATGCATATTTGTGGCATCTTACATGCAATAACTTCATTTCTTTTGTATCTAAGGTTTTTTTACTTAATTATGACAAATACATTCATTCCATGCATCGAATAATGCATTTACATTCATAATTCACTTTACGATTACTTAGATGCACTATTTGAGCTATAACTTCCTCAATTTTTATCGGAATCATTCCCTTCCAACTTCTATGGTTTGCTATGACATTCACGCATGATTTAAGGTCTAGAACAACCCTAATTAATGTCAAGTAGGTCAGGTCTCTATACCCCTCTCAAATGATTATTCTTCCATTCTACTAGTATTTTGATCTTTACTAGTTTGTGTGTCATTTATGCATCCATGCATGTCCATCTTAATTACTTTGATTTATACTCATTCATACATGTTTTTAGGACCTTAAATACCTCACAAAAACCATCAAAACACAATGGCGTCACATGCCCCTTCATAGGTCGTGACATGCACACATACTACACATTGATTACATTTCATTTCTTTTTGCAAAACTAGTATTTTCATATGGTTTCCTAGCTTACATTATGCATGTAATTAGTTTGATAGATATCAAAACTTAATGAAATCACCCCATCAACCATATAGCCAAATTCCCTCATGCACCCTTAACATGTTGTTTCTTTTAACTTTCATGATTTTTGATTTGGCAATTCTCCTAGGCATTAAATCAAGCACAATATCCACCATCCATTTGTCTAAGTAAACTTTAATCATAGGTTAGAGTTTTGTTTCCATAAACCCTAACTATCCTTTAATTCCTTCCTACTTATAGTTCAAGTTCTCTTTTCATAGATTAGAGCTTTGCAATTACTTTAGATTATAGTTTTATCAATTCCACACAACAACTAATCAAACAAACTCATATCTACACAATCTCCACCATTTTCATCCAATCTCTAGTAACTTGAAACTTAAAGAAAGTCATGTAATCTTACCTATTTTTCACTTAGGGTATGATGTTCTAAGTTAGATCACCTTTAAAATTGGATTTGAAGTCTTGAAAATGGTCTGGGGATGGATTGTTCTTCTTCTTCCTATCTTCCTTTCCTTGTCGGGACTTCACTTGGTCTCTCCCTCTCAACTCTCTCGGTTTTGCTTCTTGTTTCATTTTAAAAATTTTCTAAGTGTCACTTATATATATAGGCATACATTTATTTAATTATCCTTGAAGTCTGTTGGTTATTTACATAATATGCCACTAATTAAAAATTCAACCAAATGTCCTTCAAGTTTATATCAATTCCATAGCATCCTATTACTTTTATATATTTTCATAATTCACACACTTGATTTATTCAAATCACTTTTACATATATGTAAGACTCTTATTTAGCAAAATGACCCTTTTGCCCTTCCTTTGATTTTTCTTACCATAATGAGCAAATATTTTCTACAATGACTCTTAGCACTTCAATCTCACTTATGAGATTAATATCTATGAAATTCATCATCTATACACTAAGCTTCATTAACCATTACTAATGAGTTTCTACTTAAAGATAGGAGCTTACACTGTATAATTTTCAGAGGTCCGGAACGAAAAGTCAACTTTTTCGAACCTCCTTTGATCGAATACTATTCATAGCCCAATCCATGGGCTTTTTCACTTTCGTTTTTGCTTGAATCATCTCCTTATCTCTCATTTAGGTCGCCCGTAAAACGATTCTGAAAAATTCTCACTATAGAGGGGTGAAACCTATGAAATACCCCTATTTTTTTCAACACTTTTTCGTGTCAAAATCTACCATTTTCATATCCTATACTCAATTTCTTTCTATTAAGGTTTTTAGACTTATTTATGCTTAATTATGATCATTCGTTACATGAAAGTATAAAGATGAAGTGGCATTGCATGATAATCACACATGCCCTTCATCTAACTTTATAACAAATTTGATAGCATTTCATATACTATTTTCAATTCTACCACTTTGATATGATTTTCTAACTTCAATTAAGACTAAATTTAAACTCATTTACATCAAAACACAAAGGTGTCCCACAAGCCTACTTAGCCATGAGTCACACGCATGCATCACACGTACTATTACATTTCATTTCTTTTACAAAGCAAGTGTTTCCATGTGATTTTCTAGACTATAATATGCATGAATTCAAGTTGATAGGTATCAAAACTCAATAGAATCACACCATCATCCTTATAGCCGAACTCACATATGCACACATAACATGTTGTTTCTTTCCACTTTCAAGATTTTTAACTTGAAAATTTTCTTAAGCATTTAATCAAACACCTTAACTACCATTAATCAATTTATTTAGGCTTAAAGAAGTACCTAGGATTTCATCCACCTAAACCCTAGCTAGCATTGCATGCATTATTTCTTGCAAATCAAGCTTTATACTTAGTCACTTAAAGTTCTATACTTGATTACATTCAAACTTTATCAATAACACATCCACAAACCAACCCCATCATCACATTCATACAATTCCCAACTAACACCAAATTTATAGAAATTAATGATATTTTACCTTGCTTGTGCTTAGGTTTTGCTATGCTTGCTTGAATCTATTGGGAATTTGGCTTTGAAGCTTCAAAAATGGTTTAGAATTTCTTGGTTTCACTTTTCCCCTTCTTCCTCCCTTTGCCGTCATTTGTCTCTCTCACTCTCTAAATTTTTGTTTTGATTTTACTAAGTGTTAAAAGTGACGAACACTCTATACTAAAACTAACACTCTATACTAACATATATATTTATATATATAGCTATTTATTTAGTCAATTGATCATAATGCCCCTTTTTAAGTTATTTCAAACTTAACTTAAATTTTAACTAAATATTAAATGCTAATCACTTATATCTTAATGTATAACTCTTATCTAGACATTAAACCATTTTGCCACTTAATGATATATCTGTTATTTGTAAAATGACCATTTTGCCGTTCTTTGACTTTTTCTTAGTATAATGGTCAAACACTTTCTACAATTGTTATCAACACTTCAATCTCACTTATGAGGTTAATAGTGACGAAAGTTTTTATTTACATACTAAACTTTACTAACTAGTACTAATAAGTCCACATTTACGAATAGGGGCTTACATAGACAAAGTTAATATGTAATTAATTTAAATTCACTATTTTGATTGTTTTCATAGTTCAAATGTATTGTTTAAAACTCAAACAAATGTGTGAAAATAAGCAAATTAGAACTACTTTCATTAGGAGATGTTAAATCATGAGATCATATGGTATCGATAACTCACATATCATATTGTTTGGGTATGAGTTTTTTTTTTTTTTTCTAAAAAAAAGAAAAAAGTGATAGATACATATATGAACATATTTTAGGGGGATGATCCCAAAAAATGTGTGTAGTTTGAAAAAATATCCATTTTACCATCTATGATTTTATTTTTATCCAAAATCTCCACTGACCTTAATAAAAAGACTCAAAATACCCCCTAGAAAAATGTAAAAAGATGAAAATACCCCTAATGATAACAGATTTCGTTAGATTTACTTAGTTTATCATTTGACTCTAGGAGCAAAAAGGAAAATGCACTTAATATTCATTTGGCTACAGGGGCATTAAGGTAATTAGGCATGGAAATAAAAAACCAAAAAAATTAAAATCATGAATGGTGGGGGGGGTGACACATCATGAAGTGTAGTGGATCAGATGTTAAAATATCAAAATCACTAAGTGGGGAGCATCAAACCATCCACTTGCTTTTACTCCAAAAAGAAAAAAATAATAATAATAACCATCCACTTGCTTCTCGACTTCACACTATAAGAATTCGAGGGTTTTTCAATATTACAATAATTGTCATGCCTATAAGAAATACAATTAAATTGCATTTTGTCAATGAAACACCTTTCTACATTATCCACTTTTTTTTCCAAATTCCGCACTCTTGTTGCATCTTTTTTTTCTTCTGTTTTCATCACATCTAACTCAACTTCATGTTGTTGTGGTTGTTTTTGCTTTGAATAAGTAGTTATTATTTTTATTGAATTAGTTGCTATTCCTGATATGAAGTTGAATCAGCTTCAACTGCTGTTGAATAAGTAGTTGTTACTGTTTTTTACAGAAGGTTTGGTGAGAGAAAGGGTAGTGTTATGTTGCTGCATGCTCAAAGAAGACTGGGTTTTTGTTTGTGTTTGTTATTTTTAAATCAATTAGGTTTTTATTTCTAATTGTTGTTTTTGAATCAACTGGGTTTTTTGTTAATGTCGGTTGTTTTTGAATAAGTTGGGTTCTTATATTTTTGGGAATTTTGATGAAGTTTGGCATAACCAAGGGCAATTTCATTTTTTTTTCAATTTGCACATGTCCGGTCAATGTGAATTGCATTTAAAATATCAATACCATGGGCAATTACATCTTTTTCTCCTCTGCACATGTTAGACTCAAACTTTCTGTTAACCTGGTAGCTGCAAGAGGATTTTGGACAGTAATAAAATTAATGTGGTAAAATAGATATTTTTTCAAACTATACAAGTTTTTGGGATTATCCCTATTTTAGGCCCCTAATTCCTATTCTTTTGTTATGTTTCTTGAGTATTTTGTTGCGTTTATTAGGTTTTGTGGAGTGTTTTAGGCGAATTGGTGTTTCAAGAGGTTTTGGCGCAAGGTTATATGATAAAGACTTCTTTTCGTTCAAATTGAGTGAATTTCGAAAGTTATCAAAGTTATAGCGTGGGCGTAGCGAAGCAAGATTGCATCTAATCACATCAAGGTCGGTAAGACTAGAGATGCGATGACGTTTGGAACCGCGATGTGGTTTCAAGGGCAAATTTGTCTCGATATTTTCTAGGGTTTATGCACCATAAATACCTTATTTAATGATGAAATGTAGGAGCTTTCGGTAGCCTTTTACAACCCTAATTTCACACAGTATTTCTTAAGGAACACCATCTAATTACATAGCTTCCAACCACTCAACAGGGTCTCAAGGGCGATCTTGTGTTCTATCCTATTCTCTCTTGTTTAATTGTTGTTTTTGATATCATGTTGATATGCAACTAAACAATGTGTTAGGGACCAATGTTATGAATGTTTGGATATCTTTTTATACAATTCAGTTACCGTTTATTTGGAGTATATTTTATTATTTATTATTATGATATGTTGCTTGTCTCTAACATTGATAATGGATATCTAGATGATTGATTATGATTAGCTTTGTTATGAGATAACTGACTAGGCTATGAATAAATAGATTTGACTTGATTACGCTTTCTTAATCGGTCGCAACCAGCGATAATTAGGTTTGTGTTTATTTAATAGGTTTTCTAGTTTAACTACACTAACTATGCTCAGCATGACCGTTCCTAGTTGGTCAGTAGATTACTAGGAATTTAGTTCATTCATGTGTGACCTATGCCAACTTGCACTATTAAATAAGTAGTCGCTAAATTACTAGTTGGTGTCTAATCAATCTCGAATCGTCATTATGTTGTATTGATTATACTTGAAACATTGAGTGACACAGAGAACCCGCTAATTAAGAGTTTCATGAATAACTGAATTATATCATATTTAATTGGTCAAAACATGAATAGCATTGGCACCCTACCTTCCATCATATCCTTGGTGACTTATGGTTATTAGATTAGTTTGATTGTTTCAGTCCAGATTTATTTTTAGTTGCATTTATTATTTATTTTTGGTGTTTTTATTTATTTAGTTTCAATCCTACTAATAATTTATATGGAAGCATCTCTATGTAGGAATCCCTTATTCTCTATCCTATAGCGGGAGCGTGAGTTTATAAATTTTATTATTAATAGTACTGAAAAAGACCACATCAAAAAGTTTTAAACGATCTAACATTACTCATATTATCAAACCAATTTGTGACAATAAGACGATGATACATCTCTCCACGCAATGAAGATGATCAAATGTATGAGATAAGGTTAACTACTCGAAGTTAGATGTTTTTCTAGTGAATTTCAATATTTTGTTATTATGCATTAATTTATTTTATATTTTTAAATAAATCATTTATCGTTATACTGAATTAAAAGACAAGTATGTTTTTGCATGATAGAGTATGCTGTCTTAATCACAATAACAATTGAAGGATTGAATAAGATATTTATATATATATATATATATAGGTATTGAAAGAGACAAATTACTGGCATGAAAAGTTAAACCAAGATAGTTTCATTTGACTGATTGTGATAAAAAATAAAAAGGATAAACCTTACAAAAGTTGAAAAAATAAAAAGGAAAAACCAAAAATGGAGGGGAACCATTATGTACAATCTCCAAGAGCCGACAGCAAATAGTCCTATGAATTGACAATTAAAAGCCTTTTTGCAAATCCAATCCAATGCAATGTAGAACTAGATCACCTTTTTTGCCCATTATACTTAATAAATGTGCCATTTTGTAATGATAAACACATAGTTGGCCCAAACCACCTACAAAAATGGAAAAGGATATCATCATTTGGTAACATCAAGAACATAAAAAGTGAATTTTATTCTTATCTTAGTCTTTGAAAAAGAGACAGCAACAATAATCATATTTGCATAATGGAACGTGAATTTAAGGTGTAAATATTGGGCAATTTATTAGAATAAGTGACAAATTAGAGTTACTCGATTAATTGTATTGTGCTACCCTAGAATTTAGAGAAAAGACTCAATTCCCCGAATGCAATGTATCATACCGGATTATATAAACATCTAATCACGAATGATTCTTATCACATGAGACGATTTCAATGATAATGTATCCTTCAAAGTTAAGCTTAATTTAATAAATTTACACATTCATGACGTGTTTTGGTATGGATCATTGTGAGAAACCAATAGTTGTATTAAGGGATTGTTCATTTTTTACGCTTATAATTTAATGGTATCGAATTATATTTATTAAGTTATTTTTATTTTTTTGTTTTTTTGTTTTTTTTAAGTGATCAAATAGCTACTACATGATATTTAAAATGTTCTATTCCAAGCCTACCCTCTCCAAAATAATTTCTTTTCAAATTTATATTGATTTTATATTATACTGATTTCCATTTTTCCTAGTACTTTAAAATAATAATAATAATAATAATAATAACCCTAAACGCATTTCATCCAACTTTTTCTTAAAATAGAACTACTTTTTTTTCAATTTACAATTTAAATATTTATTATTTTTAATTGCTTTATAATTCAATTGAGAGATAATTTCATTTTCATTAAATATATAAATATTATCAATTTTACTACATTTTTTAATCATATTTTAATAATATAAATATCAAATTATTAATTTTTGAATAACTTAAACTTTGAAAAACAAAAAAAAAACACAAACAAGCTTACAACAGATTTAGATGTGAAGGAAAACAAACAAATATATTATTCTAACTTTAGGTTACAGTCACTGTTTAATTTTCAATTACTTTTAGTATTCAATTTTTAACAGTATTCAGTTTTAAGACAAAAAAAAAAAAAAAAACAGATGATCCCTTTTTAAAGGAAATTAATCACTAAATTTATATCAATTTTGCAACTTCATTGAATTTGCAACAAGACTCGTGTGACAGGTTAAGTGGTTACGTAGACCCCACCCCAATCATGAATTTTGAGATACCACCTACAATAGGGACAACTCAAATATGGGACATTACCAAATTAGATATAAACCCCCCTAGCCACCAACCCACATTGGATAGTGATCCATCAATCATGGATAGTAATTACTAGTAATCGCGGATCTTGTAATGCAATCAATATCCTTGTTCGACGCACGCCCATAATGCTCTCCTACTACAGCTAGTGTTAAAAGGGGACATTAATTATCAGAAAAGAGTCCATTCAAAGCTCTTTTAGTTGTTTACATGCTTGAACAACGTGTTCCAGCTCTTTTGTCAATTTCTAGTTAATACTTTGTATCCTCCATCAAGATTCTGCAGATGTCGTCTTAAATGTGAATCATAAAACTTGACTGTTTTCAACCATAACAGCAGCAGATTATAAACATTTATGGCTATTGAAATCAACAACATCAAGATTACAATTTAGTTAACAAAAAGATAAAGATTTGATATCTAAAACATCATACAGGACAAATTAACGGAAACAGAGTTGCACACATTAAAGTTCATCTGGGTTTTACGTGTTGTTTTATAATCTACTCACGCATTGTAATCGGTTCAAATCCTTGCACTGAATTAAACGGGAAAATTAAGCTGGTTCCTTGACCTTTAGTACTGTCTAATTCAAGCTCAGACTATCGCATTAGTTGATTTTGTTACTGCACTGCCTATGAAGTGATTGCCTAATCAAATGGAATGTATCATTAATTTTGTCAATTTTGGGTAGCAGAAACCCAAAATGATATTATTAGAACCTTGTTTCACCCAAACCAAATGCCGGTGAAACATTGTTGGGCTCAGATTTCAGAACTAACTAAATTTTCAAACATACGTTTTAGTTTTGATATGTTTAAAGACTCTAGAAGTGTTCGCCTTACATAGTAGGAGACACAAGTGGAGTATGCATCATAATATTTTTTACATATAATAACACTAATATAAAGTTCAATTACAACTCACAATAGTTACAAAATGATTAAGGGTTCATCCTATCCTTAACAGTTATCTGTACGAAATTAAACTTAATACTTAAGAAGAAAAAGCTCCAAATACAAGAAATAATTAAGCTTTAATTACCTACTATAATATTAGAAGTGAAAGTAATTAGCAAAAAGCATAATAACAGAAGAACACGCAATTTTAGGCAGAACGTAGAATACAAAGTAGCATACACAGAGAACAATCAAACATAGGTACCATTAACATCAAAAGTAATCAGATTCAATAATCTGAAGGAAATAGGCAATTGCCTATCATATAAATAATTAAAACAACAGGAAATTGAAAGAAGAAGGCAGCAAACTCCAGGCATTAGAGACAAAAATAGCCAACTGATATAGAAGATGCAAAAGTTTATTGTTTATTTCAATCACTATAAGTAGCAAAAAAAGGAACAGATAAAGAACCTCAGACAACCATCGACCTAATGGCTACTCCTTAAGTAATTATGCAGATTGTTCTGATCCTCAACCTTACCAGGAATAAACTTCACCACAAGCCAAATCTACAACACAGTATTTCCTGTCAAATTAAAGAAAATGAACCTTGACTCCTATACTTGCACCACCAAACCTTCAATAACTAAATTTAACTAAGTCCCTAATATCATTCTCACCAGCCAGATTTAAATTGGTGGTATCTGGTCTCTCAGGTGTAAAATTGCTTCCAACATAGTCCTGGTATCATCCTCACCAATCAGGACTTAAATAACTAAAAAAGTGATCAGTCATCTCTTTCTGAACACATCCTCACATCTCAAAAACATTATTTTTTAATATGCTGTGTAGCTCCTGAAAACTATGGGCACATATCTTATGATATATCTAAGAACTCAGCACCACAGCTTGTTTAGTGTCCTTCAAATGAAAGCAAGCCATAAATTCCAGAGATTACTCACTTTATTTTACTTATCAGAACTAATGTACAGCCAGACATCTTATTAAATGCATTTAAGTCACCCTAGAGAAGATGCCGAATTTAAACTATGAGATAAAACAATAAACAAATGACGAACAGAACAATTCTGATGTACTTCATCATATGCAAATACAGAACAGCAAAACCTATACTTGCTACATTAGCTAAATCATCACGCTAAGCAGAGAGATGATTTTCTTCCAAATGGGTATTATTTATAAGCAAGAAGGGAAAAAATAATTACCTAGATTAGCAAAATCTCAAAGCTGATTTCCAGTCCCTCGCCCTCCAGGAGTGTTTGTCTGCTGCTGCTGTTGCTGATTTTGTATCTGGAGGAGGAGATTAGCTGCAAATTGCAGTGTTGACTGGTATCGCTGATTCTTATCAACCTCATCCTCAGACATGCCCTGACCAGCTCCAGAGAGCACAGACTGGAGCTGCTGTACCTGATTTGGGTGATCCAGATTCACTTTTTCAGCTGAAAAGGGCATGATGTTTGGTGGTTGGGAAAAAGTAACAGGATTTGACATGGCAGCAGCATTTCCAGTTTGAGGAAAAGCTTGTGAAGCATATACAGTGGAGGCATCTGTTGCATGCACCATACCAACTCTTTGATTGTTGGGGGGAACATCATACTGATACTGATGAGTGACGGAAGGGGAAACAACAATGTGTGCACTTTGAGGAGGAATTGAGAAATTAGTCAATGGCCTAGAAGACAACGTGCCTTGATGTTGCAAGCTGACATTTGACTCTTGAAATTGAGTACTTCCATGTACCACCTGAGCAGACTGGTTCGATGTACTCCCAAAAGATGAGTAATAATGGACTTGAGATTGGGGCATAGGATTTAATGGATTTCCTAACCGTTCAACTGACTGACCAGCAGACTCAGATGATGCATTATCTACATAGAGCCCATGAGAAGAAGTACTACTTGGAGGAAAAGATTGAGGTAATTGCGGTCTGATTGAGGAGGAGCTCAATGTTGGTGGAGCTCCTTCTGCAGCAGAAGACTGAGGAGCTGAAGGCAAGAATGAAGCTAAAGTAGCAATCAGTTCTGGAGTCAAAGCAACTCCAGCTTGAGAGACAGCAGCACTATTACTTGACCCACGATCCAAGGAACTTGGCTGAATTGGAAAAGATTCACTAGCATGCAGAAAATGTTGTTCAGCTGGAACCTTTGAATCATGATGTAAAAACCTATTATATTCAACTGGCAAAACTTGTTCATCCTTTGGACGGGGTAAACTGTAATCAGCACGATGCGGCGGAATGGTCTGTCTATCAACAATCTGTGATGAAGGCATTGATTGCTGAGGTAATTTGAGTACAACACCATATAAACGCTCTGGACCCATTACTTTCAATACCTTGGTTAAGAAATCTGATGGAGGCACCAAGAATAAAGTTGTTCCATCATCAAATTTTGCAACACCTGCACGGTCTTTTGAACCCAAGTAGCGTAGAAATTCTGTATAAGAAGCAAAGTCATCTTCACTGTCTGGCAAAAAGAAAACAATGTCAAATCCAATAGAATCAGCATAGTGCTTTGTGAGCATATCCAATCCTGTCCTAGCTGAGCAATTAACAACTTCAGGCCTGCAAAACCAGAAAACCAACATTAAAAGACACAATTGTAGCACTTTTCTGGTAACAACAGTGAAAACATACGCGAAAACACTACGTCCATCATGCGAAAAATAAATTACATTAACTAGAACATCTCAATTGTGGAAGAATGAACATTGGAAGCCAAATGAAAGTAACATACAATTAACAATCTTCGAAGTGCTAAATAAATATATAAAAATAGAATAATGAAAAGAATAGTTTGTAAAATGTTAGGCCCCCAATCATTACCACTTGTCATAGGAGACCGGAACAAGTCAAAGAGTTGAAAACATATAGGAAAGTCAAAGGAGCAAATGTTAATGAAGCTTGATTGAAGGCTTGAAAACATATAGAAGGAAAGTCAAAAGGAGTAAATGTTGATGAAGTTTGATTGATGGGTCAAGACGTATTTCTAGGAAAGATGTTTCTCAGTCAACTGTGGGAGGCTAACATTGTTTAGGAAGTATGATAATAATCTAAGGGTGTTAGGGGTATGTGGATTACTATAATGAACTTGCAAAGCTCTGCTGTGGTTAGTGTAGTACTAGCCGTGTAAGTTCTTGGTGCAGCACTAGGTTTCTAGAATGTGTTTCATCTTTTCTTTAAGCAATAAAACCCCTTATAAATCATTGTGAGTTTCCGGTTAGTGAGTGTCCTAACAATTGGTATCAAAACATCAATTCTTAGGTAGCCTATGGGATAATAAATGGTCAACACCAGAATGGAAGATTGAGTGGATGCTTTAGAGAGACAGGTGAAAAAGATGTGTGATTCAATACAGAAGAAATGTACTGAACGTAATATCCAATTTCAGGTTCTTGATGGAAAGCTATCCTAGTTGTCTTCAATTAGGAATATGCTTGATGCTTTGAATGAGAAAATAGCACCGTCCGTGGGAATTGAGGCCTCGTGAGGAGAAGGCTTGTCCGGAAGGAAGAGTATGGCTGTGACATCGGTTACCATGAACACAAGTCTGGATGCTGAAACAAGGCTACCTGCAGCAAACCGTTTCTACCCAGAAAACGATGAATTTCGATTAGCAGTGAAAAAGATGGAATTACCAAATTTTAACAGGCAAAACCTAGTAGGTTGGGTGTATCGGACTGAGCAATTCTTTGAAGTTAGTGATACAAAACCAAAGCACAAGGTCCTACTAGCCTTCATCGCTATAGAGGGGCTAGCTATGGATTGGCTAAGATGATTGAGGGAAAAACCCCAGTTATATGTTATGATCGCAACAGATGATGAGGAGGAAGAATCACATTCAAGAGTAATTTCCATCTTTCTATCTTTAGGAAAAGCCGGTTGTCAAGGGAGATAGTATAGTTAGGCCCCTCAGTATTGTTGGACAAGCCTGTGCTTGCGGGTGTTTCCTTTAATCCCGGATTGGAAGATTGTAAGGTGTGGAGGTTAAGTTCCAAAGACATCTTTTCGTGCAAGTCCTTTTTTGAAAAGTTTGTCCAAGATGATTCTCTTCCTAGATTTGATTTTGCTAGCCTTATATTGAAGTCAAAGATTCCAAATAAGATCAGGTTTTTAGTGTGGTTTTTGGCTCATGGAAAACTAAGTATATGTGATGTAATTCAAAAAAGATGTCCTAGTATTCTTTCGCCCTTTCAGTGCGTCATGTGCAAGAGTTTGGAGAGGATCATCTTTTTCTTCATTGTCCCGTGGTTGGTTTGTTATGGAATAGATTGTTTTCTTTAATTGGTTTGAAGTGAGCTTCTCCTAAATCTTTATGTGCTTTTTTATTGGAAGAATCTGTAGCCTTAGGAGGAGGTAAGAAGGTTAGGGTTCTTTAGAACTGTGGAGTTTTCGCTATTTTAAGAGTTATTTGAGAGGAAAGAAATAAAAGAATTTTTGAAAAAGTCAAAGAGGAGAATAACTTTTTAAAGGATAAAGAGTATTATTTAGCTTCTCTGGACGTCTTTTAGAGAAGAATTTAAAGATTTATCATTATTTTTTATTTTATTAGATTGAAAGACTGCCGTTTGTTGATTGTTTTTTTCAATCTTGCTTTTAGTTTTAGCTTTATGTTTGTTTGTTTTTTGGTAGACTTCTGATTCACAATTATATTTTCTTTATTTTATTAATAAAGTCTTTGTTTCCAATTAAAAAAAAAAAAAAAAAAAAAGAAACTATTACCACTTGCCACAGGAGGTCGAAACAAGTTAAAGAATTGAAAACATATAGAAGGAAAGTCAAAGGAGTAAATGTTGATAAAGTTTGATTGAAGGTTTGAAAACATATTGAAGGAAAGTCAAAAGGAGTAAATGTTGATGATGCTCGATTGATGGGTCAAGGCATATTTTTAGAAAAGATGTTTTTCAAATCAACTATGGTAGGGTAACATTGTTCAGGCAATAAAATAATTACTTAAGGGGAGTACTAAGGGTGTTAGGGGTATGTGGATTATTGTAATGAACTTGCATAGTGACTCTGTTATGGTTAGTGTAGCATTAGCAGTACAAGTTCCTGGTGCAACACCGGATTTCTAAAGTGTGTTTCATCTTTTCTTTAAGCAGTAAAACCCCTTATAAATCGTTGAGTTTTAAGTTAGTGAGTGTCCTAACATAAATTCATCTAATAAAATAATGCAAGCGACAAATATGTGAAAAGTTTTTTTTTATTTTTTCTTTTATTAAGAAGCAATCTATTCAGGAGCAAAAGACATAAATGTTATCATGTAATAAATAACAAGAAGAAACATCTAACAAATGCAGGCATGATTTAATAGCTAAAAGCTTTATTGATCCACGAATGCTACTCTGCATAAAGCACCAAAACTAGAAGTAAACCAATGGCATAGCTAAACTATAAAGCCATATTTGGAGCATAGGATTGGGTACAATTACATCTAAATATCGGCCAAAATACGATACGATTAATATATTAATTGAAAAGGAAAATGATATATATAGCATTTTAACCATTACCATTACCAAGAAGATGTACTATTTGAATTACAATAAAATCCAATCTCATACTGTAGGCAACCTCATACTAAATCAACAAAAGAAGAAAATCAAGTAACAGGAAATTATACTTACAACTCAGTCCCTATCCCTTTGCCAATTGGCACACATCGAGCATGACAAACTGGCGTACCACCCTTAGCAATAACACCACGCCATATGCAATCACTGTCACCATGACCCAAACCAGAACCTGCAGTTGACATCCTTGTACCCACTGGACTAAGATGATTCCTCCCTTCAACATTCAGAAATGCACCTGAAGCACCTCGACCAGCTACTGAACCAATCCCATATGACTGCTCCAACCCCAGCCCGGATTCATCAATCTTCCTCGGAGGAAAAGTAGCATCATCAATAGACAAAGAACTATCTAGCCTTGAACGTTTCGGATCTCTTTGAAAACAATTAGCATCATATAAATCCCACGAACCAGATCCAGGCCTCATGGGCTGCCTAATACCTGGTGCAGGAGAAGTACGCATTCCAGGTGAAGGTGACAGCCTTCTCCAGTTTGGCTCCAGAGGTTTAGGATTAGCATCTTGCATACCATGAAAATCCTTAAATTCTGGGCCTGAATGCAGTGGGTCAAGGCTACCTTGTGCACCTAAAGATCTCATTGGCATATTTTGTCCAATAGCACCACCAGTTTGCAATGGTCCTGATGGCAGCATTGAATGATTATGGCCAGGAGCATCCATCTGCGGTCTAAATGGATGATCACTGAAAAACATCTCTGGTCTTGGCCCTCTCATTCCAGCATAAGACCCAGGGTAATCTTTTCCTGGTGCCAGCTCACTGTTAGAATACATAATTGTGATTCTAGGATCATTAAACAACCGACCCTCCAAACCCTCTTTGGCACGCCGGGCTTCATCAACGCTTCTAAATTCAACAAAAGAGTAATTTCTGGATGGAAAACTCTTAATTCTCTCAATCTCGCCAAATAATATCATTGCATTGTGAAGCATTTGCTCATCAATCTGAACAGAAGGTGGGTAGCCAACCCACAAAACATTACTTGGTTGACCATCATCTTTTCTCCCCATTGAATATTGAGGATGCTGCAAAACAATAAAAATCCATCAAACTATCAGATTACAAGGATGAAACGAAAGATTTAAATTAATGCTACATTCATTTCTTTGGCTAAGCACTAAAGCAACTAATCTGCATATCAGTCAGTCAGCCCCAAACATGCATGGCATGGTGAATACCGAACGCTGCAACTGGCCAATATATTATTCCACAATGATAAAGTTTTAATTAATCTAGCAAACAGGATTAAGACTCTCACTCACCAGTCGTTTATAAGCCAAATGAGCATCAGGAAAACCAGTGTTCCTGTTAAGAAATGATCCATCCCTCAAGTCATGCAAAACAGGTTCCTAATCAAGAGAACAGAAGAAAATGTAAACCCTTTGAAAAGGAGAAAACATGTAAATTAATATTCACACACATTTACTCAAGAGATATCAAAAGCAATGCTAAAACAAACTGTCCAAAGGATCTCAAAAGCCATGCTAAAACAAACCATCCAAAGGATCTCAAAAACACTAGGAAATGAAGATCAGGATGCTATACATTGAAATTCATGCTAGACTTGTTTTCACTATTCCTATAGAACTGGCAAAAATTTAGGAAGAGGAAAAAAAGTTCACTCAAGAAAAGAAAGCCAACAGCAAGCATCATATCTTTAACATGGCCCCAAGTTATTCACATGCTTTCAGAATTCAATGCTAAAAAAATATACTATTGCTTGAAAACAAAGAATAGAAAATTTCCAGGCTTTTTATGCACAACTTATCATTTTTACAGTGAATACCGACCAAGAGAACTTATCATTTAGATATTAACATAAATCTTGCTCAGAAAAGCTTTCTTAAGAAAACACACTTTCAATTCTGAACATGCACACTTACCCTTCTTGAGGGTTGAGACCGGAGGAAGTCTACACGTATCTGGTCACCGCCTATCTGCTTACCGTTCATATTTTTCATAGCCTGAGAAGCATCTTCCAGTCTGACATACACAACATAAGCAGTACTGCGATCTCTAACAAACTTGAAATCCTCAATTTTACCAAACTTGAGAAACTCCTCTTCCAGTTCTTCTTTTGAAACAGTTGGGCTAATTCCACCAACCCATAAATGCTTACAAGGTTTGGCCTGGAAACAAAAACTTATGAGAACACCGAAAAGTTCTATTACAAGCTTAATATTGAAAAACATATAATTTATTTGAAAGTTTCAAAAAGTCACATAAATAGACAGCACAAAAAGAATTGAATAAGAGACTGCACAGCTTGGCGATGGGTGTACCTTTTGAAAATCCAGTCAATCATTAAGTCTTATATGCTAAACTCCACAATGAAGTTATGGAATATAATTAACAAATATCTAAAACGTTTGCAAAATTCATACTGCATTCCAAACGTACTAAAGTAGAAACCAATTAGTTGTAGTTGAAAAGAAAAAAACAATCCCTAACAACAATCATCGAAGCACGCAGCCTATGTCAAGATAAAATAATATAGACATATGATACCTCTGGCAACTGAAAACATCAGCTGTCAAAACTCAATGACCCAGGGAGGATCTACATTTATCATCCCAACGCCAAGCACTGTCATTAGATGATACCAAAAGTTATGGTAATACTCTTATAAAATTATCATTACACAAAAACATTAGTTCGAGAAGGTTTTGTCAAACCTTCTCAAATTCTTACTCCAGAATCATACAGCGAAGGCAGCTCATAATTACAAAATTTTAATTGTATATATCAATTAGTCAAACTTATACAGCGAGGCTAATGGGCACATTTACATTCTTGCAGCCATTCTTTCAGTTTGCAATTCCTAGGGATTAAACCCCCAATCATCAATAAAGTCCTGAGTTGAACATTAATGATTTTGATAGTCTAGACAAAAATCAGAATATACCACAATATGTTTAATTCTTCGATATCAAATAAAACAGAAGTACCAGAGACAAAACCTGTGTTTAGATGAATAAGTAGCAATTACACAATCAGCAAAAGTTCTAAAAATCAACAAATTTAGTTATAAATAACCAATGAGCTCATAATAGAAACTTATTAACTGATTTTGCAAGCAAATCAAAACATTCCACGCAAACCCTTCATCTGTCATCTAGATTTTAAGTGGAAAGTTTTATACAATTTCCAGTACTCAAATTTTATTTTTCAAAATTTCATTCTTTAGATTCAATCACTTAGAAATAAACAAATTTAGGCCCCAACAAAAATAGGCACTGGAAGTCTAAAAAAGTGGTTTTAACACTAAAATTCCACCTTGGCTTCTGGAAAAAAAAAATGTCTAAAAGCAAAATCACTCCCATCCCAAAGCAGATTTCAAGAACCTCATAATAAATTCTTTTCCCCTTTAATAAACCAAATGTCCATATTCCCTACAGTTGCACTAAACCAATGCATAAAAGCTGTCTTATTAGAAATTACTGTTAATATAAGAAAGTAACATTGTCCTTAGTTGCAAAAGTATAAAAAAGGTAATGTTCTCAGCTAAACTATCTTCTAAATTTATAATTTTTCATGATGTCATTTCTACTTTGGCAGGAGATGGAATTTTTCTGATACAATTAATAAGTTTATAAACAAAACAGATTTTTTAGGTTTCTTTTTATTTTATATAATAGTTTAATTGTTTTAAATACATAATATTATGAATAAGATGAACATAATAGTTATAGAAACAAAAAATTCATAACATCATTATTGTTGTTGGCAAGTACAAATCTAGCACTTCCTTGAAGGCTTACACCACCTACAAGTAGACTTGTGTGCACAAGAGGTGTCTATTAGATTTTTATAAAGGGAGCATCTTTTTAAAAAAAAAAAAAAAAATAGAAAAATAAACAAATCAATAAAAGCCCAAGGTTGGACCTCTTTTGAACAACCATTGATCTCAAAATTCTTTAACATACAAGGAGACTTTTGGTACACAAAGTCACATTGTTGGATGCATTACATGGGGGTGTATTATAATTAAGAAATTGCAAGGTTGTTTTCTGATTTTGATCAAACTTTAAAGGTTTTTATTGAATTCTCTCTTTCATAAAACTCTGAGACAAATTTTTGTATGTTTAAAATTAGGTTCTGACAATTTCCAAAACATCAAGCTCATTTACAATGAATTTTCATTTTTTTTTTTTCAAATTTAAAAGTTGGAGTTTGCATATATTTAAGTCAAACCCCAAGGTCAATGAAAATTTAAGGTTTTTTTTTTATTATTTTTAAATGGTAGAGAAGAGAAGACTACATTCAGAAAAGACTATCAACACATTGTATTTTAGAAGAAAGATGAAATTCGAACCCGTGACATTTTAGAATTAAGGGAAACGCTCAACCACTACTGCTAAAAGATGGTATGCCACTAAAAGATAGTATGCCATTGAAAATACAGGTTGTTGAAGAATATAATTAACTAATATATATAATCTAAATCTAGCACATAAGCAAGGATAGAAGGAAAGAAGAATGTTTATAAAACTGAGCTATAGTTGTTGATTAGTTGCCTTTGTTATTGTTGTTAACAGAACTTGATCTGATGTTAATTCATATTGATACATATGGTAGCACAAATATCTTATTTTATTAATTAATTAAATAATTAAATTAGAAGTGTGAAAATACAAATTAAACTTCTGATACAACATTTGTTGAAATTTTGTGTCAAATATATATTGGCTGTCTTTGTCTAAATATTTGTGCTAGGAATTTAAAAATCTTCAACAACGCTGATCCATTGAATATATCCTCAATTGCAACATCGATTCTTTCTCACATACGTTTGCCTTGATTTTATTCAAATAGATCAAATCAAGTTATCTTAAATAGCCAGCAAATATTTATTAAAACTGATTGTGAAAAGAAAATGAAGGGCTCACGACTTCTTGTTGAAGAATTAACAGACTGTGCACCACGCAAAGACAAGATTGTTTTTCTTTATCTTTTTCTTTGATCTTTTCTTGTATGTATGAACCAACCCTCAACTAGAACCTAGCAATTTTGTATGATAACGATTTTAACTAGTTAGAATAGTCGATTATGTTCTAATTTAGGGATAAAATTAGTTGCTGGATAAGATAATCAAACCCTTTTAATAAAATTAAGAATCAAAGAGATTATGACATCAATCCTGTCTTCTTGTTCGCCAGAACCAATTTAACTAGACAGATTTGGTGAAAAATAAATTTTGCTTGAGATTAGCCAAAATTTAATAGATCCACTTCAAGTTGGAAGTAATCGTCAAATGATTCGCAATCTAATTTTTTTTAAAAATAAATAAATATATAAATAATAACAATAAAAAAAAAAACAATAATTCCTAATTTCAACCAACAAAAAAATTTGTCAAATTTGAAACAAACCTAATTTCATTCAATCAAAACGTTGGAATCCTAACGGTTTGATCCGATAATATCGTGTCTCATCTTGATTCGATTATGCTCAGAATTCCCCAATTGAAGGAAAACAAAGAACAAAACCCTAATAAGATGGTCAATTGGATATCTCTCGGTTTATATAATTTGAATGTGAATCGATTCCTAAAAGCTAACGATCGGTCGGACTTTGTCTGTCGCATGGGAGATTTTTGTTCTCGCGCAAAAATGAAGAAATAAAATAAAATAAAATAAAATAAATGAAGAATGTGAAGAGAAGCAAAAGTTGTATAGATACATACAATAATCCGGAAAATAAACGAAAATGAGGCCTAAAAGGATAAATAATGAGAAATCGCAGAAATGAGAACAAACCGGTCGAGCGAACTCGATTTTGATGGGGGTGCCGTGGAGAGGGGTGCCCTGGAGAGCCTCTTTCGCGGCTTTGGCGTCATCCACTCGCTTGAAGTACACGAACGCGAAGCTCCGTGAAGAGTACGTTGCCACGCTGTCCAACGCGCCGTACCTCACGAACAGCTGCATCAGATCCGAGTCGTTTGTTTCCGGCCTCAGGTTCCCCACCCACAGGTTGTTCGACGGAGCCGCCCGCTCCTCCGACAAACCACCCTCGCCTCTGTTACCCCGTGACATCCAGAATAATTCCGATCAGACACGTTAAAAGGATTGTATGGAATCCAAACCCTAGAAATTCGAATCGAGAGAGAGATAGCGGTGGACTGAGTGAAGCCTTTTAATGTGGAGATGAGGCAGATAGGGTTTGTTGAGAAGATAATTTTTTTTTTTCTTTTTATGGTTTCTCATAGTTAAGTGCCACGTCAGCACAATAGGATTGGTGTGTGGCCCAAGAATTTTTTTGTTTTTCGAAAGGAACTTACCACGCTATTTGAGTTAATCAAAAACGTAGATGGGTTAAATATACGAATGGTAAAACACCAGGCCAGCATGATGAAAAATGTGTGGGAAGACCTTGAGTGAGCATGTACTGGAACCAAGCTAATTTAAACATGTCGTTTGAAAAAAAAAAAAAAACTTATATAGTAAAATGATAGGTTAGCACACTGAAAACGGTGTGCGATTGGTAGGAAAGCCATAGGATGAGTGCATCATGTCATTCGAGCCAATTAAAACAAATAATGTAGCGAAAAAACTTATGTAGTACAACTCCAGCTCAACAAAGATCGTGTGCGGTTGGTGGGAAAATCTTGGGATGCGTGCACCACATGACTCCAGCCAATCACGACATATCACTAATCACCCTATAAAAAGACTTACATAGTAAAATGTTAGATCCGTGTAACAAAAAACCATGTTCAGTTGGTGGAAAAATCTCAGGACTAGTTTACAACGTAACACTGAGCCAACCAAAACATATTATTTTGTAAGAAGACTCATATGTTCTTAAAAGTCCATGTCAATACAAAGAAATGGTGTGAGGCTGGTGGGAAAATCTTGGGACGAGTGTACCACGTCACTCGAGCCAGTCAAAACGTGTAATGTTAAAAGAAAACATAAGTAAAATGTCACATTAGCTGTTCAAAGAGGGTGTGTAATCACTAGGAACATCTTAGGATGGGCGCACATTTTATCCTATGTCTATCAAATCATGTTACGTTGCATGAAGAATTATATGTCAAGAAATGCATACCTAAAAGGTAATTTTTACTTCAATAAGCCCAAGCCATTTAAATCACGTGCACATGATATGAAATTTTCATATGATTGGATATCATATCACGTCATATGATTTCAATGACTTAAGTGTGATAGAGACTTCCGTAAGACCCAAAACTTTTTATCATTTTCATAAAATTTAGTTGTTTTATTTTTCGATAAATAATGTTTTCGAATGAAGAGAGTCCACGTAAAAAGTGATTTTCGGGAAACGGATCTCATGAATAAAAAGTCCCGGAATAAGTATTAAAGTGAAAAGAAACTGAAATGAATTGAAAATAAGTTCAATTGAATATGTTTTAAGTGATCTGAAAGTTATTAGATAATAATATCCTTTTAGAGACTAATAAGTGTTGTGGATTTTACACCTATTTGAATTTTTTTTAGAGCATAAAATTGAGAGATAAGTTACCCAATTAAAGTGTTACAAAATCAATTGGACGATTGAATGATCATGAAATATTTTTTGAATTTATTTAGGCATAAATGAGAAGTAAATTCATTAGAAGGTAAAATAGACTTTTTTAAAAATTCAAGCACATATGGATTCTATGTGAGTATTATAGGGAATGAAAACTAGAAAAACACAATCCATGTGAACCAAAATGGACCAATAAGAGAATGTCACATAGAAAGCATAACAATAATTATATTAGTTGTCATGAAACAAAAAAAAAAAAGAAATATTTAATTAGTTTAATGATTCATGAGCCATGGACCAATCAAATGCTACCAATTGTGACTAGGGACATGATGGTCATTTTGAACTTAGTTTAAGGGCATTTTGGGCAATGAAAGAGGAGACTATATAAAGTGAAATCAAAAAGGAGAAGAAGAAGAGAAGCAATCAACCAAAGAGAGAAAACAGCATGGGTGTTCGGCCAAGGTGAAAAACCAGAAGACAGTAGTTTGTTTGGTGGTTTTGAGATGACTTTTGAGTGATTTTCAAGCTAAATAAGGCTGCTAGCAAGCTTAGGAGCAAAATCCATCCATTATAAGTAAATTTTAAGTGGTAAGTTTACTTTATTGTCATGATATTTTGATGATTATTTTGGGATAGATGATAACTTGATGAATTTATGAAATTTTTGGCATGTTTAGAGGTAAATTCACTTGTATCCAAGTGTGGAAGTGAAAGTAAACCTAAAGGAAGTCATTAGCCAAGCAAGTGGTTAAGGTAAGTGTTCTAGGGTTTATATAATTTTCCATAGAAATTTCAATTGAATTAATAATTGAGCATAAGATAAATAATTGAGTGATTTTAGTGTATTTGGTGTCTATAAAAGTGAAGAAATGATGTTGGATGCATAATACAAGTGTAGGCCAAGTTAGGATTTGATGAATATATGTTGATTTTATTGTTTTGATGTATTTGTTTAAGGTTTTGCATAATTCTAAGATAATTTGTATCAAAAAAATGAAAGAAACAAATTGGGTATTTATATGTGTGAATTTCGGCCATGGTGTGAATTGGGTGTGCAAGATGTGATCTGATCATTTTTATGTATTTTCATGGTAGTATATATGTATTGAAGCAAGTTTGGATAAAAGAAATGAAAAGAAAAAGTTTGGATAGAATGGTTATGTATTCGGCCAAGTATGGAAATGTACAGTGCACTTTATGTTTTTGTCATGTGAATGCATATGGGTGATCTTGAGATGATATTAAGATGATTAATGTATGAAAAATTAAAAGAGTAAAGCACATGTGTAAAGTGGTGTAATTGGCCATGATGAAGAACATACTAGTTTGAATGCAAATGAGGTGAATTAGTGTTGGTTTTCAAATAAATGAGTTGTGATGGATTTCATTTTAATATATGACTTGTAGGGGAGGTGAAAACAAGGAAGGAACATTGATAAATCGATTCAAGTGATTAGAAAGAAAAGTGATGGGATCCAAGGAAGCAAGCAAATTTGGACGATTTGGAGGAGTCACCAAGGCTTCAAAACATTGTTCAAGTTAAAAATCACTAATCTTGAAGGCTATTGGGCTTAATTTTGAAGGCTTTGAGAGCTAATTAAAGGCAATTGGAGGCAAACTTGAGTTATTTGGGCTTTAAATAAATTAGGCTGAGTTTGTTTTTAATTGTAATGGATTTTAAATTAAGTTAGTTTATTTTATTTTAATTAATGTTATTTGGGCTGAGATATTTAATTTAATTTAAGCCCACGAGTATATTTGGTTAGTCCAATTGTTAGCAGTTAGGGTTTCATGTTATGTTATATTTCTTTGTCTATAAAAAACATTGTAACCCTAAGCAAACAAGAAGAGGAATGAGGAGGCACCCAATTATGTTTGATTGAGAAAGTAAATTTTTTTTTTTTTTGTTCTTTATGAACATGTGATCTTATGAAGTTATGCTTGTGGATATCAAAATCATGACTTATCTCTTACCTTCTTATCTATGCCTTGGGAGTGGCGTCAATATTCTTCTTTTATAATTTGATTTTTGATTGAATTCTAATCATTGGGTTAAAATTCTCTATAACTTTAGTTCTTGATTGATATATAATCAACGGGTCAAAATTTCTTTTTTATAAACCTGTTTTAATCTTTCTTGGGGTTGTGTTTCAATTTGGTTGTGGATGTCGTATCATTATATACGAGATTCACATTAGTTGGTATAAAAGCTTTGGGTATTAATTCATGTTTGATTTATCAATTTAATTAGTTTTTATTTTGTTTTTTGTTTTTTTTTTTTCAACCGCATGTCATTAATCTTTTTTCTAGGGTTCTTGTTTTGTTCTTATTTAATTAATTAAATTAGCCACATCCATCATTCATCTTGTTTGCCTTGGTTGAATATGACAATCCATCGTCAATCTAGTATCATTATTTTTTTTAATCTTTTGTCTTCTAGTGCTGTACGTTATCACCTCCATCATTCAATTACAATTTTTTTGTTTTCGTCTTATAGTGCTGCTACAAATCACCAATACCATTCAATTGCAATTTTTCTTATTTTTTCATCTTGTAGTGTTACCCGAGCCATCATAATTTGCTTGTCTTTAGTTTTCAATTCTTTAAGTTGCCGCATTATCATTCGTTGACAACATGTTATAACAATTTCCTTAACATTCTTCTTAACATTCTTGAATGCAATTTACATTCAGTTTAGTCTTGTGAGCATTCTGAATTTATTTTATTTTATTTTATTTAAAAAAAAAATGAGTCAGACACATAAGAGAGTGTTGACTGAAACATGTGAGGGAATACTGTGAGCTTATTTCTAACATCCTTTACAGGTTTCAATACCACTTTTGAACAATGACGCAGATGAATCATGATTTGAGGACAAATCATCTTGAGGAAAAAGGGAATGATGGGTCCAAGGAAGCAAGCAAATTTGGACAATTTGGAGGAGTCTCCAAGGCTTCAAAACATTATTCATGTTAAAAATCACTAATCTTAAAGGCTATTGGGCTTAATTTTGAAGGCTTTGAGAGTTATTTGGGCAATTAGAGGCAAACTTGAGTTAATTGGGGTGAGTTTATTTTTAATTGTAATGACTTTTAAATTAAGTTAGTTTATTTTATTTTAATTAATGTTATTTGGGCTGAGATATTTAATTTAATTTAAGCTTATGAGTATATTTACTTAGCCCAATTGTTAGAGAGTTAGAATTTCATGTTATGTTATATTTCTTTGCCTATAAAAAGCATTATAACCTTAAGCAAACAAGAGGAGGAATAAGAAGGCAGCCAATTATGTTTGATTGAGAGAGTGAATTTGACAGGTCCCTCACTAACTACTCTAGTTAGGCGACCTATCTGGCACCCCATGATGGCCTTCCAGTCGAGATCTGCTCTGGTTGGAAAGTTTCCATAGAGCTAAACCTCTTTCTTTCTAAAAATTTTATAAACTCTTTCAATTATAAAAATAAGTATGAATTTTGCTCGTTGAAAATAAGTTTACGAAAACTAGTTTATATGAAAATCCAATAGCACAACAACTGTTTTTCGAAGATTTTCACCCTATAAAATTTTAATGAAAACCTGTATATTTCAACTCAATATATTTTCTCAAACTAATGGGCCTTAGGCCGTTTTTCAATTACACAAACCATCGCAAATATACTTCTCAACTTAAATCATGTGGAAATCAAACTTGAGCAAAATCTTAAAACATCATTGCATGTAACTTATCATAAAATCAATTATCCAAAAGAATATTTACAACATAAGATAAGTCTAAAAACAAAAATAAATGCAATACATGATAACTCGACTGAAAACTAGTGCAGTAGTTTCGCATCTCTAGCTTGCCTATACGTCCGACAAAGATGCTTCCGCTACCTTGCTCGTATCTACACTTGGGAGGATTTTTTTTTTATAAAACATGGAAAACTAGTAGTGAGAATAACTCAATAAGTGTGTGCTTTATAATAAATTATGTTTTCATTATTATTTTGAAAACAATAAAGCTCATTTAAGCGAAAGATTCTTTTAGTAAACTTTTCGTAAATGAATTTTCTTATTTTTTCTAAACTTACGTTTATTAACGTATTTCATTTCTTTAACTAACTTAAAAGATAACTTAGGGAAAACTTATTCTCTTAAGCTATATATCTACTTGACATGAAATACTATGAATTTTCTATTTGCGTGTGCTCAGATGCGGGAACTTAGGATTACGATTTCTCTCAACATAAGAAAATGCGGGAACTTGGGATTACGATTCCCCCCGTCTATTAAGTCGTACGTGAACTTGGGATTACGATTCCCCCTGTCTGTTAGGCGTACGGGAACTTGAGATTACGATTCCCCCCGTCTCTTGTCATACACGCATAGGGTACCTCGACCGGGTTATATTAGAGGTTAAGATAAACTAAAGGCATCTAGAAAAAAAAAAAAATCTTTTAATATGCTTGAAACTTTATACTTAAACTTTTATATACCTAGCATGAAAGCATCATAATCCTTTTCAGAACTTGTTAATGTACTTTTCTTAAAATAAATAAATTCACATAAATACTTCAAATTATACATGCATAAATAAAAATGACATGTTTGAATTAAATTAAACGTCAACTTATCGATTCATAATACTTTAAAAATAACCACACTCACAACATGCTTCCAATTACTTATCCACCGCTTTGATACGGTTCTTGACCACTCACCGATTCACCTATAATTGTTTACGATCGAGTTCCATTAGTATCTACTTGCATTAACATTAAAACTTAAGCACACGAGGGTTTCGAATCAACATTCTTCAAAGCCTAATAACTTCAATTAATCTCACATGATATCGATACGAAAATCCAAATATTTACACGCTAGAATCATTTCGAAATCAAAACAATTCATAATACTTTACAATTTCGCTAGCTTTTTCGATGATTTCAAAACCAACTATAGTGTCATCCATTCTCAAACACTATAGCAACGAAATCACACTTAACGAATTCAACAAAATGAAATTTTGAAACTAAATGAATAATGTAAAACTTCCGCGATTTCGATACTATATCGCGAACTATCTTTTTTAACGATTCGCGCGATTATTTTCGATTCAAATCAAACTTAATATCAATGCAACTTGTTATATTACTCAAACCATGAAAAATGAAGATTCAAACACTTCAATGCACATAAACGAAAATCATGGCAGCAAGCTATACAATGATTCATTTTTTGTTTCGACTTTGAAAATCAACAATTTAAAGAATTCGCTCAAAATGAAAACTATCCGATTAACTTTAACATAAGGCGATGCATCCTAACGTCAACATTTAACACTTTAATGAGCTTAAATACATCTCAAAGCAACTTGATAACATCAATAACATTTTCACATTCGACAACGAAAAATAGCAAACTAAACATATTCGCATTCATGGAAAATTTATCCGAATCGCTTGGAAACAATTTTTCAATAATTGAATGACTCTTCGATACTTTAACATGCATCAACAGAAGTCATTTTTCATGGTGACGAACTCAAAATTAAAATCACTATATAATAGCCCCTAAAAACTCATCGAAACAACCCTCACAACGCATTTTCGCAATAATTCAACATTGAAAATTTATTCAAAATCACAACGAAATATATTCGCATAAACCTCTGCACTAATGAGGTTCTAAATCCTAAAACCTAATCATAACATCATCAAATTTCATCCTCAACTTATCCTAAACATTATCCATCAAAACGAAATCTATAAACTCAAACGTTCCTCTAAAAAATCATAATGAAAGCTTCGAAAATACTCGCAAAGGGGTTGTCTACCATTTCTCTTATCTACGAGCTTCCTCAACACGAACTATTTTTCGCTTCAAAACAACTCTCAAACAATCGCGACTGTAAGACGACACGACAGCAAGCAACACCCCTTTCACCTACATGTATGAATTGAAACCACTCAAAACAGCCATCAAAACTCCTTTAACGTAAGCTGCAACTGCCGAAATTGAATCTTAACTCACGGCACCACAACAGCCCTTAATCCCTCTCGGTTTTTGCTTCTCTTGACTCATGGTCTACACTCACACATACACACACAAGCCGCTAAATTTTAAAAACTCACCTTCAAACTTGTTGAAAACTAAATGGGAAGAAAGGGATGACAGCTACACAACTTGGGATTTCTTGGAAAAGTTCTCGGTTTTGAACTACAGCACCGAGCTGCTACCTTTTTTTTGCACTCGGTCTTCACTCAGATCTTGGACTAGCTTTATTGTACAAAATCACAAGTGGACGAGCCGAATAAGTAATAAAGTGATGAGATAAGTATCATCTCATGAGGATTGTTGTTAATTAATGCCTAAAATTAAAATAACTCAACTTTTATTTGGTAAACGAAATTTGAGGAATTGAGTTGAAAACTACAACTAAATTTAATTGCAAATATAAATTACTTCAATGAATAAAAACTCTAAGGTTTTGATTTCACCATAACTAATATGTTCCTCCCCTTTGTTCTTTTTAACAAAAATTAACTATCCAGTTGTTAGTCGAGATTCTCTGAATTATTCACATAGCCCCTCCCGAGGTCTAAGAAAAATACCCTATAAAGTTTAACTGCTATGTTTCCATGCAAGTCAAAACATTAAATGATTCATTAAGATTTATGGATCTCTTTTATAGACTACACAAACCGTGCAGGTATATTCCTATCCTACATGTAATTTATGACATTAAATACAATGAACTAGACACATAAATTAGTTTTCGCTATCATTATGATTAACAATTCAACTAAATAGTGGCCAGTTATTTAGAAGCATTAAGAACAGTATTAAATGCATCAACCAAAATAGAAAATCCTTAATTGAATTGAACAAAGGGTTGGAACATCAAAGTTAGGCTACATCATAATCTTAGAAAAAAAAATTACTCCATGCTTAAATTAAAATTTACAAAAACTAGAAGATTAAACATAACAAAAGATAGGAAAACTTAGTGGATTGAAGCTTCGCCGTAGAATTTCTTCCTCTGCTTTGCTCCTCCTCTCCAAGCTCTCTCTCTCTTTCTCTAAACTATTTGTTATTTTGGTGTTTGATGAGATGCTTGGAATGGTGATTCTAAGGCCTATTTATAGGCAAATTTCACCTCCAATTACATTATCGTTTGCATCATTTTTTCCTAATTTTTCACCATTTTGCATCATCGTTCACCTACCTCATTCAAGTCAACTTTCATATTTCATCATTGCTTACATCATGGTTCACCTACCTCATTCAAGTCAACTTTCATATTACATCATTGCTTACATCATAATTTTGATTACATCATTCCTTACATCAGCATGACATAATATTTATTTCTAGAATACTCGATATTCAAACTGTGATAACTTCTATATGAAATCTCTGATTCGAGTAATTCTTGAGGCGATAAACTGCTTTGAATGATATTCATTTTGTAGCGATGATCATGTCTCGAATAATAACATTTGGTGGGGTCCACGTGAGCTTTTTCACCAATTTTATTCTGAAAATAAAAATACAAAAATATGAAATAATTTACTTAATAAAAATAAAAATATCAAGAACTAAGCAAGAATTTAAGTTTAAAAAGATAAAATAACTCTATAAAAATAGAGTTATCAAACTCTCTAACTTTTTCTTCCTTTGCTTGCATTAGCTGGTTTTCACACCCAAACAGCTCATCTCTCCTTCACGAGCTCACGTGTCAACTCTCAAGGTTTGGGTGATGAAGGTTGATGACCGAGCTGCACTTCCATGCGCTTTAACTCACGGTTCAGCGCTCTTTCTCTCTTTGAATCATGAAATGAATGGGCAAGGAAGAAAACAACTCTCGAGTTTGCTTGGGGCTTGAATGGATGAAGCTTGCATGCTCGAGCTATACTTCTTCTCTCGATCTTGAAAAGAAATGGTGACCGAGCTTGCTTCTTTCTCTTTCAAGAACCTCTCTCTCTCTCAAAACAATGGCTCTCACGGTTTTGGAGACAAAAAAAACCTTGAATGAGTTGATTTCTCCCTTAATTCACTTTTCAAATTACTTTATATATGTTCCACGATGCTTTGACATGTGGCATTCATGCACAAACTCTTTGTGCCATTTGTCTTGCTTGTTCCATACGTGTATAACACTTGTCTTGCTTTCTTTGTTCATGCTTGACAAGTGTCCCTCATGCATCGATTCCGCTTACCACTTACTTTTTTATGCGCTTTCCATTCCCTTTTAAATTTGAATTCGTTTCCGTCCCTCTGAGAATCCGCTTATAACTCAATTTTGCCTTCGAAATTATTTTTAAATTTCGAATTCATCTCCGTGCAATCGAAATTATTTTATTTTTCTAAAAATATTTCGTACGGTCCGGAATCGAAAATATTTTTCGGTTCGAAAATTTTTTAATCACTCGGAATCTATTCCATGAACGAGGTTTTGGGTTTTACAAAATTTTCTCTTTTCATGTGATCTTATCAAACTATACTTGTGGCGATCAAAACCATCACTTATCTCCCACCTTCTCATCTATGTCTTGGAAGTGGCGTCAATATCCTTCTTTTATAATTTTGATTCTGATTGAATTCTAATCATTGGGTCAAACTTTTCTATAACTTTGGTTATTGATTGACATATAATCAACAGGTCAAAATTTCTTTTTTATAAACCTGTTTTAATATTTCTTGGGGTTGTGTTTCAATTTGGTCGTGAATGTCGTATTGTTATATATAGGGTTTGCATCAAAAAGAGTGAGTGGATAGTTTTATTAAGTTTTAAATTGATTCTTACCAAATTTATTATAAATAGATTCTTTTAAAAGCATGTTTGAAATAAATATTAATATTCCATGAAAGAAATTAATTATGGATTTTTTTTTAGCATCTAGTAAAGAAAATGCTTTTAGTATTTTGTATAAAAGCAATATATTATCATGCTTCTAGTGTGGATGTTTTTAAAGCATATTAAAGATATTAGTGTATGACTATTTTTATATATCAAGTAAAGAGAATGCTTTAAATATCTTTAAAAGCGATATGTTTTATGTTTTGGTATTTAAAGTAAAGTAAATGATATTTTCAAAGGCTAATAGGTTATCCAAATTTAAAGATTAAAGATTTAGACTAGACCGGTATACCCCACTATGTATAGCAAGTGTTAGGAGGGTGCGTTACTAACATCGGGGGGATTAAGTCTTGAGTTAGTCATATTACCCTCTATACGTGTGGAGTATTATCTTGTTTTACGTATACGATGTAAAATTCCACTGCGTAGTAGTTGAGATGTCATTTTAGTTATCAAGTTGTCCAGCACTAGACTAATTAATGGGTCCTTATCCTCTATTCCTCCAGGCAACTCGCCCGGTATCCCACGGAAGCCTTCCAGTCGAGATCAGCTCCGACTGGAAAGTTCCTATAAAGCCAAACCGTATTCTTTTATTGAAAATCTTTCTTAAAACTCTTTAAAGATTTTTAATATTGCAGAATTTTGTAGGAGTTTTTCGTTTTTTAAAACACTGTTATAAAATAAGGTTTGTAAAAACTTGGCAGCGTAATGACTGTATTTTTGAAAATCTAACCCGTTAAGAAAAATCAAGAACTAAACTTCAAATACTAAGCCTCAGGCCCTCATCTCAATTCCATAAATCATCATAACTCAACTTATGCAACTTCAAAAGTAACTTGAATATTTCATCTCTTGAATATGCATTATTTACAAAAGTTTAAAATCAAATTCAAATTTAAGTTTACAAAACAGTCCATTCATGAGTACATGATCATGAGCACATACAAAATATGAAGTAAGAACAGCAGCACCCGACGTTGCTCAACTATTCTGTGATAGGGGTCTTCAAAGCTGTAACACCTATCTCCGAAGCTGTAATACCTATGCCTGCACCTAGAGAGGTTTTGGTTTGAAAACATAAAGTAATAAGTGAGCTAAATAAGCTCAGTGAGTTTCATAGCTTCTATTCAAATTGCTTTAGGAAAATACTTCCCTAAATAAAAAAAAAATAAAGATGCTATGGAAAGTAGAAATACATAATAGAAAACCTCAACTGTAATGCACACATATATATATAAGCATTTGATAATAGAAATAAATCATGAGTATTTAAACATAAAATAGCATATAACATGACATTAAAATTATTTTCATCAAATAAAGTAGTCACCATTGTCTATTATGACTTGGCACATTAAATTCATAACAAAGCAAAATTTCCTTTCACTCCAAGCGGTATTAATCATCGCTTAGGTCATTTGTCCAGTCCCATATAACAAAAAATTACATCGCTACGGGAAGCTACCCATTATATACCTCCATATGTGCATGGTTAACACACTAACTGGACTAACTGACTCAGTCTCTTTTGCGAGTATCTCCCGTTGTTAGGTTATTAGTGACAGATATCCCTGACTCTACCATGCACATCTTTAGGGTACTTTTCACCAAGAACAACTCACTGAGATACTTGTAAGGTGTGTTATAGGCTAATAAAAACATTTTCTTTCTGCTACTTTTCAATTCATATTTTCTCATTTCATAAATATTTCGTAATTTCATACAAGAAGTTTTCGAAACATTCTTATTTACTTAAAATCATGTAATAGCATTTTTTGGCATATAAATAAATATTTCATAAAATCATTGAATAATAAAATAGAAATCAAATGCATAAAAACATTTGTAAGGGCAACTTATCTCTTTCCCTAGCTCACTTTAATTTACTAGTACAGGTTCACTAGCTTGCATGTCACCTACACATTTTTGCATTTTAATTTTAGGTAATTTCGCAACAAAATCTCGAATCACACACAATTTAATTATAGCACATTTCACTAACGCATCAATTCACAAAAATCGCACTACTGCGGAAACTTTCCGAAAGGCCTAATTCTAGTCGCAACGATACTAGTTTTTCGCATTAATTATTTCCAATCGAATTTTAATTATCAAAAGCGTGAAACAAGACATGGAACGAAGCTTAATTTTACACTAACACATCAATGACCATTCCAAGTTAATCTATCATCAAGGTAGATTATAAAATCCTTCACATCCTTAAAAAAAACAATTGTGTAGGACTTTAATATACTAATAATTAAATTAAGGCAGCTTGTTTATTATCACTTTTCTTCAAGTTTATAACATTAAAACAGCCCCTAACATCAAGACAACTTATGACATCCATTCAAGACAACATTTAACACCAAAACAGCTCATGATAATAATGCAAGAGCATTCAACACCAAAACAACTCAAGATAATCATCCAAGACAGCATTCAACCTCAAAATAACTCAAGATAATCATCCAATACAACATTCAACCTTTAAACAACTCAAGATAATAATCTAAGCCAACATTCAACACCAAAATAGCTCAAGATAATCATCCAAGACAACATTCAACCCCAAAACAGCTCATGCTATTCCTTCTATCACCACAACTCATCATTTTAATACATAAACATGCTTAGAGTTCATTTAAATCAACAAAACACAAAATGAACCTTAGTCCCCGTAGCTTGGCCGAATAACACATGCACACACTATACCATTACTTCTTCAATTCTTATACTCCAATTCACCTTAACATAATCTCAGAACTCATGGCAAAGAATTAAAAATTCATTTGAACCATAAAGCCCCCATTCTAGCAGAACACATGCTACACTAAAATCCACATTCTCACTTTTCATTTTAGCATTATTTTCCATCCATTTAACATATAATTAAGCATGATATCTTGTCACTACATCAAAATTCAATTTGAACCACAAAACACCCTTGGTCGTGAGCTATAACCATCTAAACCAATTATTTTTTTTCAAGTTTTCAAGTTCCAATTTACATCAATACCATCTCAAGTTTCATGCCAACATTTTAGAATTTCATTTGGGTAATTAAAATCACCCTTAGCCGTGACACATGAATATATCCATTCTATCATTTTTTTTTTCCATGTTTCAACTCTTGCATGCACCTCTATTCATCATCAAATATCATGCTAAATCATTCAAAAATTATTTTAGACACTAAAAACTCCTTTTGACCGAAACTATCATACATCATCATCAATCTTCATTCAATCATCCATTAATCCTTCATTCAATATCAATTCATCATACTTTAAAATCACAACAGCCCACTCACCATTTATTCATCAATTTCTTATATCAAAAGTTAAGGAAAAATCACACTAACCTCACTTGGATTACTTGGTAAGATGCTTTCTTGGTTCCAAGCTTGATTTTTTCCTTTGGATGACTTAAAATCCTTCAAAAATCACCCCAAGATAGCATGGAATGGTGGTTGCCCTTGCTCCTCTTATGGCTACCGTACACACCTTTCATCTCTTTCTTTTGGACGGCACACACACTCATTCAAGCCAATTTCTCTCTTGATTGTCGTATACCTCTTCTTTCTTGCCATTTACTTACCATTTCACTTAGTTATTTTATGTCATCTCACCTTCACATGACATCCATGAATGGCTTCAATTTATGCAAGAGTTACACTTGTCCATCATGCACCATTCTTCTTGCCAAATGTCATTCATGCAAGCTTACTTCATGACACATGTCAACCATGCATCAAGTCACTTTACACATGTACTTCATGCAAGCTTCTCTTTTGATAAGTGTTTTGCATGCACACCACTCTCATGCCACACGTGTTTCATGCATGCAAGGCTAGCCCCTCTTGTCCACTATTTTCTTATCTTTTTCTATTTAACTTTTTCGAAACGCTCAAAATTGACTTTTTCGTGACCTTTTTCGAAATCCCTCAAAAATTCTTCGGGGCCTATATTTGGACTTCCTACATACTTCTAGTGGTCTTGGTAACTCTTAAATGCCATTCTATACCCTTTTTTGAGTCTCTAAAAAATTGCCTAGTTGACTCAGGTGATCTCTAGTTGATTCTGTTCAATTCGAATTCCGATCGAAAGCACCGATTAGACTCTTAAGGTGTTCCATAAGCCTATTAACACTAATTTTGACATTTCTCTAAATTTTTGAAAATCTTTAAAAATCCTTTCGAAACTTTCGGTCGAATCCGAAAATGTTTCCAGTTCAATCGAAATCTTACTATAATAAAATAAATGTATCCTAAATACATCATTACGCAACAAGTAAGGTTATACTTAACATCGTAGATGCATAGTATGGAAATCCGGAGTGACATGTTACTCTAGTTGACACATGATATCACATTGTACGGCTCTAGGATAGTCGACATATGATATAAGCTTCCTTAGGTTTCCATTTGATGTAGTTTTAGAGCAAGAAAATCATATTACTAGATGCAAATATTTAGAATGATATTATTTTTATATTATTATTAAAAGTTAATGATAAATTTTAGTATGTTATGTCTTTTATGCTTTCAGCATCAGATATGTGATACTTTTATATTTTTATGCATAAATATGAATTTCATGAAGTTACTTATGAAATGTACAAGATTTACAGTCATAGTAAATTCCTTAGAAATTTCTTTGAAATGTTTTTGGGAGGTATTTTTATAAAAAATAAGTTTTATTAGCAAAGGATAATTAACCACTCACTGAGCTTCTTTAGCTCACATTTCTTCACTTTGTTTATGAAAAACCTCCCCAAGTGCAGGGACGTCTGATCAGGGTGCTCGTTCTCTTACTTCAGGCTAAGCGGTCTAGATACGAGCATTACTTCTGTGAAATTATTTTGATACATATTTTGGGTAAGACAAAAGCATGTACATGTTTACATTTTCGATTGTAAACAAGTTTGTAAAGTCGGTCACTTTATAGTGACGTTTTGTGTAAAAGTAAATGAATTATTTGGATTATGTCTAAATACTTTTGATTGTGTATAAGGAAATATTTTTTTTCAAATTCGAAATGGTTTTTGTGGAATTAGTTCAATTATGGCTAGGTTTTGATTGAAATCGACCTCAAGTCCAATTTGGAAGTGGATAAGTTTGTATGAACCTTTGAAGTGTTTTTAAATTTTTACGAGTGATTTAAAGGAATAGAAAATATTGAAAAACGTTGTTATGTTGCCGGACTTTTGAAAAAAAAAAAAGAAATTTTTAAAGAATTATAATTCATACGTTTAGAAATGTTCAAATTTAAGGGCTCCACATCGTCATTTTGGTGATGCTAGCTAAAGTCTAGAAGGATTTTGTAGGGTGCTAGGTAGAATCGCTAGAGTTTCAATAGAGGGAATTCGGGTTGGGTCCTGTCAATTTGGTATTAGAGCTCGATTTTGTATGATTTTGAGATAAAGGTTTATAAATATTTACATGTTTGTTTAAGCATGGGTTTTTCGTAGTTGTATGAATTTTGACATTATTTTATCATTAATTTCATGCATTACATGATTTCATTCATGATGGAATTTCACAAAATCATGCATTGTCGAGGCCGCCCATATACTAGGAGAGCAGCTGCTGAGGCACTCGCATCAAAGGAGGAGCATGTTGACGAGTCTATCAATGTTCTTGCAAATCAAACTCAAGTAGGACCCTCACAACCTACAGAGCCAGCAGGGGAAAACGTCAATGTAGAATAGATGTGATAACTCTATTTTTATAGAGTTATTTTATAATTTTAAACTTAAATTATTGCTTAGTTCTTGATATTTTTGTTATTATTAAGTAAATTATTACATATTTTTGTATTTTTTTTTTCAGAATAAAATTGATAAAAAAGCGAATGTGAACCCCACCAAATACTATTGTTGTGACAAATTCATCACTGTAAAATGAATGTCATTCAAATCATCTCATCGTTTCAAAAATAGCTCGGATCGGAGATCGCATAAAGAAGTTATCGCAGTTTAAAGATCGAGTATTCTAAAAATAAATATTATGTTATGCTGATGTAAGGACTTATGTCATTATGATGTAAACAATGATGTAATATGAAATTTAACTTGCATGAGGTAGGTGAACCATGATGTAAGCTATGATGTAATATGAAAGTTGACTTACATGAGGTAGGTGAACCATGATGTAAGCAATGATATGATGTAAGCGATGATATGATGTAAGCGATGATGTAGAAGAGTGGAAAATTAGGAAGAGATGATGCATGCGATAATATAATTGGAGGTGAACTTTGCCTATAAATTCACCATTCTAAGCATCTCATCAGAAATTAAAATAACAAGTAGATTAGAGAAAGAAAGAGCTTGGAGAGGAGTAAAGTAGAGGAAAAAATTCTACGGCAAAACTTCAATCCACTAAGTTTTCTTATCTTTTGTGATGTTTAATTTTTCAGTCTTTGTAAATTTTAATTTAAATATGTAATATATTTATTTTTCTAAGGTTATGATATAGTCTAACTTTGATGTTCCAACCCTTTGTTCAATTTAATTAAAGATTTTCTATCTTGGTTGATGCACTTAATACTGTTCTTAATGCTTCTAAATAACTGACCACTATTTAGTTGAATTGTTAATCATAATGATAGCGGAAGTTGATTTATGTGTCTAATTCATTGTATTGAATGTCATAAATTACATATAGGATAGAAATATACTTGTATGGTTTGTGTAATCTATAAAAGAGATCTATAAATCTTAATGAATCCTTTAATGTTTTGACTTGCATGAGAACATAGCAGTTAAGTTTTATAAGGTATTTTCCTTAGATCTCAGGAGGGGCTATGTGAATAATTTAAAGAATCTTGACTAGCAACCGGATAATTAATTTTTTATTAAAAAGAACAAAGGGGATGAACAAGTTAGTTATGGTGAAATCAGAACCTTAGAGTTTTCATGAAGAGACCCTTCACAGATTCCCTTTTTTATTTATTAAAATCCGAGAGGAATCCTTCCGGCACCCTGACAGAAATCCTTGCAGTCATTATATAGGCGACTCCTAAGGACTCCGTAGAGCAAGCCTAAATAAATCCTTTCCGTTCAAAAACCGATTATGAACTATCTTCCTTTTTATAATTTTTTTTTTTTTTTTTTTTAAATTTGGACAGCACAACGACTGTGTTTCTGACCTTTCCTATTTTACAAAATCCCTGTAAAGTAGTTTAAAAACACTTCTATAACAACGTATATTTTCTCCAGTTTTATTTTGGACCTCCGGTCCATCACAAATCAACCACAGCTATATCACAAAACATTTCCAAAATACTTTGTTTGCACATTTAAAAATAAATGCATTTATGAACAACCCATGCATATTTACATTACAAAATATAGTAGTCATGCATGATTTATGTGCATCAAAATATAGACACAATAATTTCACAATCGTCGTCATCCAGGAAGGCCCATCTATCCCTGAGCAGGAGAATGCTCGTGCTGTGCACCAATCTCTGTCCCTGAGAAGATTATTTTTTTTTAAAAAAAAAACAATAGAGAAAGGGTGAGCTAAAAGAGCTCAGTGAGTGTATATTTATTATAATAAAATACCTTCCTAAATAATTCGAAAAGTAAATTGTAATTTACCTTTATACAAACTTTTAAATCAAGCATTTCAATAACAATTTATTCAATATAATCTTAAACCATTTAAACAATTTCATTTATAAGTTTCGTTTCCAATGGAACCCAAGGAATAAAATCATCGTACAGTTGTAAAGTACTATAGGTGGGACAATTCATTTCCATTTCTAAACCACTATGCTGTGGAGTATTCACCATACGTAGGGTACCAGTTTTAGTACCTTGTAGCATGCAGAGGGCAACACGACATACCTAATTCCCTTTTATGCAACTAGTACTAATGCATTGTGAATGCGCCCCCCGACTCTGCCATGCACGTCTATGGTACTTCGGCCGAATTCCTTTTCATCCTTTTCATAAAATAGGGTTTAGGGTAACCATTGAATAAAACCTTCTTTTTTTTTTTAACAAAAATCTTCATAAGACCTAAACTTTATGTTTTAAACCTTTAATATTTGAATACTTTTCTAAAAAAAAAATCTACATTAAATTTTAACAATCCAAACATTCCAAATCCTCTATTTAAAAATATACATATATATATACACACACACTGTAAGAGAATATACAATTTTACACTCACTAACTTCATTTCCAATTGCTCAATTTCTTTCTAAAAATTCCCATCCCTTCCCAAACTTGAATTTCCTTCCCCTACAAGCCACATTTCATAACCATATCAATTACCAATTTAATTTAAAACCATGAAAATAAATTCATTAAACTTTAGGACATGAATGCTTCAAACTAGTAAGGCATTTTATTCCTTTTTTTTTTTTTTTTTAGCAAAACTTGACCTAACTTTTGCCATACTTTTCCTTCACATTTTAGTGCATGAATTCACTTAATCAAGTACCCAAAATCACGTACACAAAATCAACCATAATCTCCTAACACATTTCAAGTAACTTCTAATACATCAAAACATTGTTTTGGCTATAACTTATCCATTTTATTTCCAACCATTTCCCTTCCAATTCCCATACTTAAGCATGATATTTAAGCATGTTTTAAAACAACCCAAATTAATTACACATAGTCCAGCCCTCTACAACCATAACAGCCTCTATCACCATTCTTTTCACCCAATATTACATTCTTTCACTAGTTACATGCATTATATGTTCCCATGCATTTCTATTTATTTTCTTTGATTTTAATTCACTCAAACATATATTTAGAACCTTAAAAACACTCTTGAATCACACAAGAAAAAATGATTTAGGTCAGCCCTTCATCTAGCTCCATACTCACATACATTCACTTTCTTGAATTTTTCCAAATTCCATGACATTGTCACATTTAATCACACATTATTCACACTTAAATGGCATCAATACCCATTTAAATGAAATAAATTCAGCTCATCCACAAACCACATGGGCTGTCCAAATTTACTTCCACCCAAAATCATCATGATTATTTCAATTTCTTAACAAAATTTGCATGAAAACACATCAATCTCACCAATAGCATCCTATCATGCATTAATTGAATTTCATGCCAAACAACTTACAAAACCCTAACTTCAACTTACTTGATTTTTGATTTCAACACTTCCCCTTATTCCTCAACTTGAATCCAAGCTCAATTCAACCCACTTCAAGCTACAAACACAAGAGGAACCACAAATTTAAAAGACAGCTCTTGTACTCAATAAAACCTCACCAAATCACCTTAACTCACCTTGTTTTTTCTTGCTTCATTTCTTGGTTGATCTTGTGCCCAACTAATTGCCCATGCTCTAAGCTTGAAATCAAGCTTAATTACTCTTCTTTTCTGCCCCAAAATCTCGCTGGGACTTGCTGCCTTGTTCTTCTTCTTTTTCTTTTGTTTTGGTGACCGAAATTCTGCTCCCTTTAGTGTCTCACGGGCTGGTGTAAATTGATGCTTCAATTTCAGCTGATGGACTCACTTATCTAGGCCTCTCAAATGAACAAAACAGTCCCTCAATCCCCTTAAAATTTCAAGATGCCACTAGTTAGATATAAAGCTTTCCAATTGGTCCAATCCTAATTAAAAATTCATGCACCCAAACTAAGTCATGTTCCATTACTTTTCATCAAATTTTTTACTTTGATTTGTCTCACACTAATTGGCTCATTTTACATTTCATGGATTGTGTTTTATACCAAGAAATTATTCCATATAATTATTCACACCTAATCCATAAACTTTCAACTGAATTTCACTTATCATTTCGTAATATTTTAATTCCTATTTCTTTAAAAAATATTTCGAAAATATTCCACACTTGTCTAATGATTCAATTGACTTTATAAACATTCAATTAGGCATATTATCATTCACGTGCATCATAAAAAAAAATATTTCTCTTAAGGGTGAAATCGATTAAAAATACGATTACATTTTATGCGATATATCGAATGTATCGATGTTAATCGTATTTACGAATCGGGTTTTACATTTCATCTATTAAATTAATTTAACTAAAAATTCATTTATATTTGTAGTTACATTTAGTTGTATTTTTATTTTTCCTTTAATCGAATTTCGTTTGCCAAATAAAACTTGAGTTACTTTAATTTTGAGCATTAATTAATAATAATTCTCGTGGGACGATACTTCTCTCATCATTATATTATTTGTTCGGCTCGTCCATTTGCGATTTTGCACAACAAGTTTTTGGCGTCGTTGCCGGAGATTGTTTGTTTAAATTAATACTAATACTACGTAACTCAAATTTTAATTTGGTATTTTATTTAGTAATTTATTTTATTTGCTTTATTGCAGGTATTTTTTTTTTTTGTATAAGAAAGTCCGGGGACGAAGTTTTGATACCATTTGATTTAGAAATTAAAAGAACTTACCACAAAAGAACCAGAAAGAAACAAGGAAAGCTGCAAGTGCTGCTCTTGTAGACATGGTTGAAGAACCAAACAACGTACAAAATATTGTACTAATAAATACTGAACATACTTGCGCATTACAAGATTATGCTCTACCCACAGTGGGTAATGCTTCGACAATACGGCGACCGACCATTGTTACTAACAATTTTGAGATCAAACCAACAATTATCCAGATGGTGCAAAACAATCAGTTCGGTGGGGGTCCAAACGATGATACAAATGCCCATATTGACATCTTTTTGGAGATCTGTGATACTTTTAAGCATAATGGTGTTACTGATGACGCCATCCGATTGAGATTGTTCTCGTTCTCTCTTCAAGACAAAGCTAAAAGCTAGCTCAACTCTTTGCCATAATGGAGTATTACCACATGGTATACCTTGGCACAAAAATTTCTAGTCAAATTCTTTCCACCAGCCAAGATTGTAAGATTACGAACTGAGATTGCCACATTCAGACAACTTGATGGAGAGTCATTATATGAAACATGAGAAAGATTCAAAAATCTACTAAAAAGGTGTCTACATCATGGAGTTGCTGATTGGCTGCAGCTACACACATTCTATAATGGTTTGGGGAGTTCCACGAGAACATTAGTAGATGTCGCAGCTAGTGGAACACTTTTGGGAAAACCTCATCAAGCCGCTTGGGACTTATTACAGAAAATGACTGCAAATGTCTATCAATGGCCATCAGAAAGAGCAGTTCCAAAAAAAATTTTCGGAATACAAGAAAATGATGTTGTAACTAGACTTTCCGCTCAGGTTAAGACATTAGCTAAGCAACTCGAAAACTTAACAGCTAATGTCTTTCATAATCAGTAGGCATCTTGTGATTTTTATGGAGGGGACCATTCCAATGGGCAGTGCGATGAAGACCAGACAAATCAAGCTTTTTTTGTGGGCAATAGACAACAAAATAACCCGTACTCCAACATATATAATCCAGGATGTAGGAATCATCCAAACTTTTCATGGAAAAACAATGATCAACCTAGACAACCATATCTGCCACCACTTCAACAACAGTAGGCCAACAAATCATCATTTGAAGAAGCACTTACTTAGCTCACCGCAAGTACTCATCAATTTATGACGAGAACAGACATCACGCTCCAGAATCAAGCTGCTTCCATTCGAAATCTAGAGGTATAAATAGGTCAAATCTCAAATCTACTGACTGCAAGACTTCAAGGAACCCTACAAAACAACACAGAGACCAATCCCAGGGAGCACGTTAAGGCTGTCGCATTACAAAGTGGTAAAACGCTGAAAGATCCTATCAAAAGAATATACGAAAAAGAAGAATATAGCAAAATAGAAAAAGAAGTGATGGTTGAATAAAAAGAAGCAGAGAAGTCAAAATCAAAGTTGTTTCCAGACAATCCGACACCATACAAACCACCATTATCTTTCCCTTAGAGATTCCAGAAGCAGAAACTAGATAAACAATTTTTTAAATTTCTGGAAGTTTTAGGAAATTACAAATTAATATTCCTTTTACAGATGCTCTGGAATAGATGCCCAGTTATATGAAGTTTAAGAAGGAAATCCTATCAAATAAAAGGAAGTTGGAAGAACATGAAACGGTAACTTTGACCGAAGAATGTAGTGCGATCTTGCAAAAAAAGCTACCAATCAAACTCAAAGATCCGAGGAGTTTCATAATTCCTTACACTATTGGTGATTCATTCTTTGATAAAGTATTATGTGATCTTAGTGCAAGTATTTACTTAATGTCATTCTCTATTTTCAAGAAACTCGGCTTTGGAGAAGTAAAATCTACTACAGTATATTTACAGTTAGCTAATCGATCAATCAAGTATTCAAAGGGAATTATAGAAGACGTACTAGTAAAAGTGGATAAGTTCATATTTCCTGCGGATTTCATTATGCTTATGATGGAGGAAAATCAAGAAATACCCATCATTTTGGATAGGCCATTCTTAACAACAGGAAGAACTCTCATTGATGTACAGAAAGGTAAACCCATACTAAGAGTTCAAGATGAAAAAGTGACCTTTAATGTGCTAAAAACGCTCAAACATCCACATGATGTTGGCAACTGCATGAGGGTAGATATAGTGGATGAATGTATCAAAGAAAATGTTAAGCTTTACAAATAACGCACCAAAGAGTGGCATGATCAACGTATCCTAAACAGGGAGTTCACTCCAGGTTAGAAGGTTTTTTTATTTAATTCACGGTTACATTTGTTCTTAGGTAAGCTACGCTCCAGATGGTCTGAGCCATTCACAGTTGTTCAAGTTTTTTCACATGGTGTTGTTGAAATTCAAAGTACAGATTGTCGATTCAAAGTCAATGGACAAAGACTTAGAGCTTACATGGATGGTGGAGAGCCTCAACAAAAATCCACCATCGCGCTTTCAGACCCAACTTAAAGCGTTTTTCAACAGTCAAGCTAATGACTATAAATTAAGCGCTTCTTGGGAGCCAACTCAAGTTTTTCTTTCTTAACTAGTTTTCTTTTGTTTATGTGTTATTATTTTCTTTGTGTGTTATTATTTTTCTTTGATAATTTTCTTTTCTCTTTTAGAGATGGAGGCAAGTCTTGTCGCACTCAAAAATCATTTCCTCATTCTGCCTCAAGATGTACTTAGAAAGATTTACAAGTACAGACTTGAAAGAATGAGGGCACTAACATGTTTAGGTCTTCCAGAGCATATTTGGTGGATCATTGAAGCTAAAGTACATCTAACAGGTGAGTTGAATGATTCATTTATTAAACGTTTATCAAGATTGGAAAGAAGTTCTTACTCAAAGAGAATGAGAGCTAAGAGAATGAGAGTCTGCCATAAGTGTGCAAGATAGAACTGTGACACACACTATAAAAATCCTGGATATTTGTCCATAAATCGATAAGATAAAATTAATGCATCAAAAATGGGTTGAGTAAGGAGTCTTTGGATAATATCCTTGAGACTCTTGAGGCGCATCGTTGTGAGAAAGTTCAACGCATTCTTTTAGATTTATGAGAGTTATTCAGTAAAGAGAAATAATGTTATAGTCTTAGGAATCTGACTTTAAAAGACTCTGTTTTGCCAGTTTATAAGAAAACTGGATGGGAAGCCGATCCTCAACTCATCGAAGGTGTTTAAGTTGTTTTTGGACATAAAACCAGAGGAAGATGTGAGCCACAATCATAACTACTGTAACGTCATTTTTTTTTTAATTTAGCAGCTTGTTTCAAACTTTTGCGATAATTGTGTTTACTTTTTGATATTTCTTTACCTGCCATTTTGGATTTTTTTTAGCTTGGTTCAAACTTTTTTGATAATTGTGTTTACTTTTTGACGTTTTTTCACCTAACATTTAATTTTTTTTTAGCAGCGTGTTTTAAATTTTTTTTTTTTAAGATAGTGCCTTATTTTTGACATTTCTACATTTAACATTTTCTTTCGCACCTGATCACAACTGTTTAGTATCGTAGAACTATTCTTTTACTCTTTTCTTTTCTTTAAATGAGCGTTCATTACTGATAATAAACAATTAGTTTTGTATGAAAAAAAAAGAGAGAAAAAAAAATGGCAGAGTCCTCAAGCAGCAGATTCAAAATCATCTGTGTTTTTTGTGGCTCGAAGTCTGGTGTGAATATACAATATTCAAAGGCAGCTGTTGAACTTGGTAAGGCTTTAGCTGACCGAAACATAGATCTAGTGTATGGGGGAGACAGTTTAGGACTAAGGGGTTTTGTCGTAGTAATTACAAATGTTCTAGGCAGCAGAATCTTAGGTATCACAGTAAAGCTTTTGGTTGAAAGGAGAGATATCATCGGTATGAGTATAGGTAATGAGTTTTAGGTCACGAGCATGCACGGGTGAATGATGTACATGTTACTCAATGCTGATGCCTTTATCTTGTTACCTGGTGGTTTAGAAACGTTTGAAGAAATCTTCAACATTGCATCCTGGGCCCATCTCAACATTCATAAAAAACCATTAGGTTTGCTTAATGCTAACGGTTTCTATGATGGTTTATTGGCTTTTCTTGATTATGCTGTGGAATAGGGTTTTATGACTTAAGCAAATCGACGAATACTAATCTCAGCTTCAAATGCTGATGAACTGATTGACCAACTGCAAGACTTTATGCCCGAAGTTGATCCAATCATATCGCAGGTGGTTTGGGATTCTGAAGCAAGTGGTAACAAGAAGCGTGCACTGGATCTTAATCTCCGGTTATAACTTTCTTACCCTATGGTTTTATTAATAACATTTCCATTTATGTTTTTCTTATTTTTATCTTACTAGACATTGGGGACAATGTCTCAAATAAATTTGGGGATAGAGTTTGCTATTATTAAAACCATAAGATTAAAAAACTGGTCCGAATTGAAACCAAAAGATAGCAGAGTAAGAAGTACTTTTTGTGCTCTTGATGCGCGTCTTTGTTTTCTTTTCTAAAAAAGAAATTGCAAAAAAAAAAAAAAATCATTATTTTTTTCCCATTAATTTTTTTTTTTTTTTGTTTTTGAATTCTACCCTAATAAGTCGACTAATTACTTTGTGTTTGTTAATGGAATCTTAATGCATGTTTTTGATTGGATATCTTTACTAGGGAATAGTCATGAATATCTTTACATGATTTGAGACATTTGAATGTCATGATCTTAGTTAATTGAGCGAATGAATATCATGTTTATATGAATTGTGGACTACCCTTTGTGGAGATTACCCTTTGTGGAGATTTGAGCTTTTTAAACGTTTCTCTTTTAAGGATTTATTTGTTTCTACTTTTAAACACTATTCACTTTGTTCTTAATATATGATCTTTATAGGTTTTACATTGAATACTAAAGAACAAATCATCATTGTAGATAACATGAGTTGCTTTGATTTGAAAATTGGATCAACTTTTTAGAAGTGATAGAGGTAATTTTTATTCCATAAAAGCCTACTTTCTTATTTTGAATTGAGATATATCATAAACCCTTTAAAGCTAAACACTTTAAATATTTTTCTTTGTTGACCCTTATTAAATGACCCTATTGAGTCTTTAAATTTAGTCATACCTTATGAAACTTGGGATCATGTTATGTAGTGAAAGAGGAGAAGGGAATTAAAATGTTAATATTTATATGATATGTACATAGGCATATGCATTAAAAAAAGTGTGTTTCTAAATAGCATTGAAAAAAAAATAATTCAAAAGCATAAGTTTTATAATGCCTAGATATACAAGGGAGGTGGAAGTAAATAGAAAAAAAAAGTATTGAATTGAAAAATTCAATAAAAAAAAAAAGGGAAAGAAGAAGAGAGAAGTTATAATGAATTAAAGAGAATAAATGAAATATTTTGTTCTTGTTGAACCTGTACCTTAAAAATTCTTACATATCAATTAACCGTAGCCCAAATACAATCTTTAATAAAGTCTATTGATCTTTAAGAGGAAGTCCAATTTGAGAATTGAAGTATGTCATCATGCTCTATCTATATTCTTAGTATTTAATTCCAATAATGAGATCTATTCACTTAAAAGCACGATTCTTTTTAACGTTTATATTTATATGTGATGTAACTGACGCTTGCTATGTCTTTACATAACTTCTATGACATATGATTGCATGAGTGTTTGCTTTAGGATTCATGAAAGTTATGAGAGATATCTTGTGAGGATTAGAGTCGAGGCGAAATAAGTCCATGACTTGTGAATATGGTGTTTTGAAATGAAATTGCTTTGAAAGTGGTGTGAGATTGTTGATGATTGTGTTTTAGATCATTAGTGACTTATCTTTAGTCTTGATACAAAATCGTACATGTATGAGATTTCTGTTAATTTGCATTTAGTGAGATGTTGATGAGTTACGAATCGAATCTTTTAACGTTTGTGGGTATTATTGCTGGTAAACCCCCAGAAGACACACTCCTCATACTAGGGACACTTAGGGGTTTAAAGGCTCAGGCATACACTCAATGCCATTGTGTTTACCTACGAAAATGGATTGTATTTTTATTTTGTGTGTTTTTAGCTTAGGTTGTTATTTTTAGTTTTGCTTGAGGACAAACAAAATCTTAAGTTTGGGGATGTGATAATGTTATTTTTATAGAGTTATTTTATCTTTTTAAGCTTGAATTTTTACTTAGTTATTGATATTTTTATTATTATTAAGTAAATTATTACATATTTTTGAATTTTTTTTTTCAGAATAAAATTGGTGAAAAAGCGCATGTGAACCCGACCAAGTACTATTGTTCGTGACAAATTCATCGCTGTAAAATGAATGTCATTCAAAGCATCTCATCGCTTCAAAAATAACTCGAATCGGATATCGCATAAAGAAGTTATCGCAGTTTAAAAATCGAGTATTTTAAAAATAAATATTATGTCATACTAATGTAAGGACTTATGTCATTATGATGTAAACAATGATGTAATATGAAAGTTGACTTACATGAGGTAGGTGAACCATGATGTAATATGAAAATTGATTTGCATGAGGTAGGTGAACTATGACGTAAGCGATGATGCAGAATGGTGGAAAATTAGGAAGGGATGATGCATGAGATGATGTAATTGGAGGTGAACTTTGCCTATAAATAGGCCTTAGAATCACCATTCCAAGCATCTCATTAGAAATCAAAATAACAAGTAAATTAGAGCAAGAGAGAGCTTGGAAAGGAGGAGCAAAGCAGAGAAAAAAATTCTACGGTAAAACTTCAATCCACTAAGTTTTCTTATCTTTTGTGATGTTTAAGTTTCCAGCTTTTGTAAATTTTAATTTAAGTATGGAGTAGATTTATTTTTCTAAGGTTATGATGTATCTTAACTTTGATGTTCCAACCCTTTGTTCAATTCAATTAAAGATTTTCTATCTTGGTTGATGCATTTAATACTGCATTTAATACTATTCTTAATGTTCTAAATAACTAGTCACTATTTAGTTGAATTGTTAATCATAATGATAGTAGAAGCTGATTTATGTATCTAGTTCATTATATTGAATGTCATAAATTACATATAGGATATAAATATATCTGTATGGTTTGTGTAGTCTATAAAAAAGATCCATAAATCTTAATGAATCCTTTAATGTTTTGACTTGCATGGGAACATAGCAGTTAAGTTTTATAAGGTATTTTCCTTAGACCTCAGGAAGGCTATGTGAATAATTTAGGGAATCTCGACTAGCAATCGGATAAGTAATTTTTTATTAGAAAGAACAGATTAGTTATGGTGAAATTAGAACCTTAGAGTTTTCATCTATTAAATTAATTTAAGTAAAAATTCATTTATATTTGTAGTTAAATTTAGTTGTATTTTTATTTTTCCTTTAATCGAATTTCATTTACCAAATAAAACTCGAGTTACTTTAATTTTGGGCATTAATTAACAACAATTCTCGTAAGACGATACTTCTCTCATCATTATCTTACTTGTTCGGCTCGTCTATTTACGATTTTGCATGACAAGATGGCTCATGTAACACCTTTTCCTCAATCCCCCGTGGAGTAAGAATCGAGACGAAGGATATTACCTTCTTTACTATAAATTCATTTATTTCTTTATTTTTATTTTACAGAAAATACGGTAGAGTTTCCTATGCTTTTCTGAAAACTCCAAATTTAAAAGCCTATAAAGAAAAATAACACTTCAAAAATACTTATTTCTCAACTTTCGTTCGGACTTTTCGCCCATTCCCAATTTTACTTTATCACACAAATATTTATAGTAATAATTTCTTCACCAAATACCAATTTCACAATTCTTAACGCAAATTCAAAACAAATTTACCACTCAATTTACACAAATTTACAAACATTACAAATTTTATACAAATTATTCTTTACAAAAGTTACACTTTAGTGAAATACACATTTATATGAATATGCACATGAGAATATATTTATATGGTACAAAATTATCTTTACCCAAAATGTGGATAGATATGACTCCAGAGGGAAAGCTGCAGATCTATCATCTTCGTCTTTATTTACAAGTCCGATTCAACTACTTGCGCGTAATAAATCCAACGCGTTAAGTATTTCTACTTACTGAGTGTACACATATAACATCGAAATGATAATTATTTTAAAAAATACAACATTAAAACCGAATGAAGTGCACAATTATCCACCATTCATACCAAACACAAAATAAATCAAACAAGTTAGAATTTATACAATTAGACTGTCAAAAACCAATTACAAACATATTTACATTATTACCCCTAATAATTTCCGGAGCCCTTTGTAAATTTCGATACGATACTTTGGATTGGAAACAGGTTTCCCCGACATCGAACACTCGGTGCCTATCCGCCGAATCATATTTCACAAACTTTTACAATTTTGGGACCGGATACTCGGTGCCTCTTAAGGTTCGTACATAAAAATCAATATGCATATAACGGCACAGTACTGCTAGTAATGACCCTATTGGCATGCCAATTACCAATCTCCACCTACCGGTGTCTAGTTTTACTCGGGCCCTCTAAACTTTCCAAATTCACAAAATTTTCAATCTAAACAAAACTTTAATTACGTACATATTTGATCACATTTTTGAATCCATTTTTTGAAATTCTTTGGAGTATCGCTTTTGGTCATTTCAAATGATCATTTTGCCCCTAGTTTTAACATCAAAAATCAACACAGCCATGTCAATTCTTTTTTAGCTTATATTCGACCAAGGGTGAAATTTTGAAGACTTTTATTTTCATATCACTAATTCAATCCATAACTCATTCATACATCATTTAATTAACACAAAATTTAACATAAAATGATAAAAATACCCTTTGATACAAAGTTAGTGTATATTCAGCCAGAAGAGGTCAATTTTCAAAATCCCTTTTCAATTCAATAATTCATCATATAAATCATTTAAATATCATTAGATTAACACATAAATAAGCTTGAAATGACAAAAATACCCCTAGATATCTCTCTAGGGTGTATTCGGCCTAATGCCCTTAATTTTCAAATTTTGATTTCTAAGAAAATTTCCACTTCATGCATCATTCAAGACACACTCAATTAACATATAAACAACATCCAAGTATAGTTATTAAATCAATTAAATTAAATTCATAAAATTTCAAAAGTTTTCCAATACTAGACCTTACTAATAAAATTGAATTTTCAAAAGGAGTGTACGCCAACCTTTTGGGCTTAATCTTTAGCTTCCTTTTATCTTCAAGGAGAGCTTATAACTTTTGCTTATCTTTCCCTTGATTTCTTTGAGGTAAACCCACACATAGGGTTTCAAAAGAATGTATTTAATTACATTAAAAGCAAATCAACTAAATTAAATGTAAACTTAACTAACTACACATACTTAGGAAGGTATCTATGTGCTAACTAATCTCCTCCTAACTCTCAAACAAAAACCCACATCACATACCTTGATTTGCACCCTTACTAGTGACAACCAACTTGGAATTCTTGATGAGTTTTGTTGAATTTATGGACTTTAATTGATAGAAGATGGAAGGAACAAGAATTAAGAGTGATTTGATGGTCAAAAGTTGAAGAAAATTTGAGAGAAATAAGAGGGAGAGTGATTGGCATAAAGAGGAAAAAGATGAGAATGAAATTTGACCCATTTTCCACTTTATATGCTAACCCCTCTCAAATGACCCAAATATCCCTAACTAACTCCTTAATTCCCATAATGTCCCTTATCCCACAAATGTTAACTTCTTATTGGATTCCCATGCCAACTCATGCTTCCACTTTATCACTTGGCCATACACTTGTCAAACTTTTAATATATTACATCACTTTTTCATGTTAAATTTGGCAACTTCCCATTGGTTCAAAATTAAATCTCATGTCATGCATTCCAATTGCACTCATTTGATTATCCAATAACATTCTTCCATCATTCAATTTCTCTCATTTAATCTCTAATTAAATCTCTTACTAATAAAAATATCTCCAAAAATTATTAAATTCTCTAAATAAATATATATCACACTAATTACACTCAAATCTAATTTAATCCCATTTATTGCATTCAATTCCTAAATAAACAAATACTAATCATATGAAAATAAATTTCGAGACGTTACAGCTTAGGTCTTGGTAGTGGCACTCCATCAGTAGCGGGAACAAAGAGTTTCTATTGAACGCACTCGGAAATTAGAGGCTAAACCTTATGATGGGATTGGCGACCTAGAAAGCGCATTATCCTAGTTGGAAAATAATGAAGAGATCTTTGAGGTTATAGGGTGTTCTGAAGATCAGAAGTTAATGTTTTCCGGATTCTTATTGAAAGATAAAGTTAAAGATTGGTGGAAAGCATTACAACGGTGGAACCCGGAAGGAGTATCTTGGGCACTATTCAAAAAAGAATTCAGGGATAAATTCTATCTGAAGAGCTATCATGATGCTAAGGTCGAAGAGTTATTTAAATTAGAGCACAGTTCTCTCTCGATGATTGAAAACGAAAGGAAATTTTCAGAGCTGGCGAGGGCTGTTCCTTTTATTAATGATAATGAAAAACAAAAGAGTAAAAGATTTGCAGTAGGCTTGAATCCAAAGATTAGGCCCTACGTGGCAGCCACAGTTCACACCAAATATGGTAAATTGGTGGAAGCTGTAGTTAGAGTAAAGAGAAGTATAAAAGTAACACCAAAAGACAGGAAACCGGGTTAGAAACGCAGCGGGTCAAGTTGGGTTTAAGGATGACCTAGCAAGTTCACCAGAAGTGGGGAGAAGTCCAAGTGGTCTGACAATTAGAGGTTGAGTCATAAGGCATAATCAAGTCAAAGCTCTATGAAGCTATATGCATGATCCAGAAACAATAGAGATAACAGGGGCACCTAGCCAATATGTAAGAAGTGTGAAAAGACTTACCCCGATGAATGTTTCAAGGGCAGTTTTAGATGTTACCGGTGTGGACAAGAGGGTCATTTCATACAGAAGTGCCAGAATATGGCCTTAACAAATAAATCTGAGAACATACTTACAAGACCAAGATAGGCCAGTGGTGGTCGAGGATAGGAGAGGAGAGGTTCTCATATTAGAGAGCCTACTCGTTTTGATCAGCCTACGAGAGTAGCTAGTAGAAGGTTACCATCTAGAGGTCAGACAGGTAAACCTCGTATGATAGACCCTGATCCTATTGTCATCGAAAAATCCATTCCGTGATTAAGACAGTGGATAAGCGGTTCAGAAACAGTACTAAAGGTCAGTCTAGGATTCAATTATATTTATGAGGCTCTCAGTATCATTTCGAGAAGAAATGAGAATTTTCAGTGAATAGTATCCGGATCCGAAATAAATAGTATTTTTTCAAAAAAAAAAACCAAAATTAGTGTTTAAGATCGAATTTGGACTAGGTTATATTGTCCAGGGTCATGAATTGAGATTCGGTGGGAAACAAAAGCTTTTGGGAAATAGTATTTTTTTGGGACGAAAATTTCTAGATGAATAGTAGAATTTTCGAAAATAGACCTAAAGAGTCGACAAGGTCCGAAAATAACAGAAGATTATAGAGAAACAGAATTGGATTAAAACGAAGATCATTTAAGTTAGTTTTAAGCGATCCGAAAACAGTTATGATATTACCCTTTTGAGAGATTATAGGTTTTAATGAGTTTAAACTCAATTAAATTTTTTTTCGAAACATGGGATTGAAGGTTAAGATATCCCATTTGAGTATTGTATAATCAATTTGGTGATAGGACAATCATAAAATATTTTTGTGTTGAATGAGGATAAAAATTTAAGTTAATAAATTATTGAAGGATATACTAGAAAATAACTATCCAAGAAGCACAATCCATGTGCTCATGTGAGGACCAATGGTATTGTGGCACATTTAAAATCAAAAAGTAAGATGATAAGTTAAAATTAAATTAAAAGTGGAGTGATTGGTTAGTGGAATAATTAGTTGATAGATGGACTAATTAAATGTTTTAAATTTGCAACTAATGGCATTTTAGTGATTTTTAAGTTAGTTGAAGGCCGATTTAGACATTTGGAAGTGTTAATATATATAAGTCAAGTGCAAGAGAGAATGAGAGGTGTGTTTTCTCGGTCAAAGCAGGCTGAAACCGTGAGAAACAAAAGCTGAAATCGTGAAGTGCTGAGGTAGAGAGCTATCTGCACAGTTTTAAGAGAATCGCCATATCTCCTTCATCCACCCTTTGATCAAGCTGAAATTTGTAGGGTATGTTAAACACACATGGTTCTTAATTTTGAACGGTTTGATTTTCAATTGGAGATGTCTAGGGTGATTTATGGCTTTCGAAATAGGACTGACCGGATAATAGGGCACAACCAAGACAGTCTTGCTTATTGAGCCATATCTCCTTCGTTAACCGTTGGATCGACCTCAAATTTGGTCTAGAGATTCGTCAGAAGAGTCTACCAATTTGAACTTTTGGATCCTTGAGAAGATTTTTCTGTAAAGAGAAAGCAATTTGTGACCAGTACCTTTAGGTTTGTGATATTATCCTTTCTATTTTGTTTAAAGTTTGAGGTTGTTTGATGAGATTTTGTGGTGATTTCGTGACCTGCATACATGCTGGTGTTTGGGTGTTATTTTTGAGTTCAAATCATGTTTAATCCATGAGTTTTAGCTTAGAAATAGAAAGGAAATCAAGGGGAATAAAATTGACATTAAAACTAGTGTGTTTGGTGATGATTTTTGGTGGTTTTGTGTGGGTTTTGTGTGTTTGTATGATGAGATTTGATTTTATCATATATTAAGATTTTAGAAGGAGGTTGGATGCATTTGATGTTGATTTGAATATTGATCCATATAAGTTTGATACCATGCCTATTATAGCTTAGGAAATCATATGAAATTACTAGTTTTACAAAAGAGAAATGAAATGTAACCAATGTGTGGTGTGTGTACATGTCATGGCCTATGAAGAGACATGTGACCCCATTGTATTTTTATTCTTTTGAATTATAATTCAAGCATATTTGATATTAGAAAAGCATCCAAAAAGGTTAGAATTGAAAAATGAAAAGTGTAGAAGTAAGTAGAGGAATTATGAGTCTAGTTGAAGGGCATTAGCTTATACATGTGTTTTGTTGGTGTTATGATGTATTTAGGGTCCTAAAAGCATGCATAAATGAGTAGGAATCAACAAAATGAACATGGATACACATAGGTACAAGAATAGCCTACAATCTAGTAGACAATAAAATAGTGCATAGAAGTAAGTTGACAAATCCCGAGCTGATAAAGGGGTCTGGTAAGACCTGACTTGTTCTAACCTATATGGTGATGTTCTACATATCAAATGATGCCTAGGAGTCATAGCAAACCATAGGTTTTGGAACGGATTGATTCCGATAAAAATTGCGCAAGTTACGACCAAAATAGTGCCATTAGAAAGTTGATAAGTGAAAAAACTATATAAATGCAATTTTTATTGCATGGAATGATTTTAGTTGATCATAACTAGGTAAAAGGAATTTAGATACGAAAGAAAAATCATCGTTGCTCGTTCGGTGCGAAAAGTGCCCAAAATAAGACGTTTTTCCTAAATTTGACATAGTAAATGATAGAATTTTTCGACGAAACTTTACGGGTGACTTAGTTAGGTGATAAGGAGATGCTAGAAAAAGAAACGGACGCGAAACGAGCGCCGGTTCTAAATCTGTTTTTCTTGGTCAAACGGGTCATTAAAAAGTTGACTTTTTGTTTTAAACCTCCGGAGACCAAACGAACCTTATGGGGATGATCCTAGGGGTCTAAAAGTAAGACTTTTACAAAGAAATAGGAAGTAGAGAGCCTCGGTTGAGTTAAAAATCGAGTTAGGAAAGTTACAGTGTAAAGAGTTGTTAATAGAGAAAAGTGTATTGGAAATATTATTTTAAGTTTTAAATTATATAATTAAGCAAGTAATGATGAGAAATTGACATGTAGGAGACGAGTAGGCGAGCGAGACACGAGAGGCTCATTGAGACGATCGAGTCGCTATTACTCGGATTGAGATAAGTATACTTCACTTACCTTATTTCAACTTCCATTTATATCGTAATGTATTTTGTTTAAAAATAGTACAAATGATTTTTTAAATTATAAATTGGATACGTTTGATAATGAATAAAAAGTTAGGTCTCGAATAAAGAGATGAGATTCGAAGACAAAAAGTTATTTTCAAAACGTTTAAAGTAAAGTTTGAGTTAAAAACCATGTGTATACCGTAGCCTTAGAATTTTAGCACTACGCAGCGACGTAGAAAATTCCGCTCGTAGTTGTCGAGATTTATAGTTACTTGCAATAGGATACGATGTAGAAAATTTCGTACCTAGTTGTGAGTGATAGTGAGAAGTTGCACTATAATACACGATGTAGAAAATTCCGTGTTGTAGATGCCCAGTTGAGATCATTTTACCCTACGTCGCGATGTAGTAAATTCTGCACGTAGTGGTCGAGATACTATAGTAACTTCACGTTGACGTTAGTAGAAAAATCATCATGTGATGGTTAAGTATATTAGGGTACACACATGGTCCTTTTTAAAAGAAAAGAGATTTCAAAATCAACAATTTGATGTATTTTGAAGTTATGCATTATTATGGACTTACAATTGTTGTATTATCATGTAAAGAACTAACGAATTATTTTATTGTATAGTTTGCTTGCTCTATCAGGTGTTATCATAGGTGATTTTATGGCCGAGAGGACGACATCTTACTTATAGGTGGGGCACGAATAAACAAGATAACACGATTTTATATGTTAACACGATTGTATATAGTTTAATAAGATAATCGTGTGTTATATATGAACACTTAACGGATTGTAAACCCATATTTTGATATGTATATATCGTTGTACATTCACACTTGAGATACACATATCACATGATTCACATGATATATATATATATATTATGATACATATGAAATGCATATAGAGATTATATTGGCAATGTCAATGCATGATTGTGAAACGTGATGTGAATTGCATGTTTGTAAATATGTATACATGAAAAATTACATGTTTGTGGAATCAAAGTAGTTGGGAGGTGATCAAGGATAGTTCGAAGTGTATTTTTATGCAGGTCAAATTTTGAAAATGTTCAAATTACAGCAGTTATGCTGTCGAAATTTTTATAAAATCTATTTTTAAGAAATGCGAAAAAATTTTTCACCAATCCCAACTATATTTAAAAGTAAAGAAGTTTTAAGCTAAAACGAGTAAACCGGCAAAGTATCCTAAGGGTTCGCTTCTCGGATTTCTTTAATCAAACGAGTCAGTTCGGGAAGTCCGTTGAAGTGTCCGGCGGGATCCTCCAGAAAAGAGCTTAAAAAAAAGTCTGGTTCGGGTCCTATCATCGTACTTAGACCAGAGTCTTCATAATGACCCAGTAGGAAGCGGATGCTACTCCTGAAGTGGTGACAAGTGCGGTTACAGTATTTAATAGAGATGCTCATGTGTTGATTGATCTTGAGGCTACCCATTCGTTTGTTTTTGTGGACTTTGTCACCACAACTAGCATAGAGGTGAAACTTTTAGACTGTAGCATCATGGTGTCTATCCCTATAGGAGAGTCACTTTTAGCAGACAAAGTATATATGAGAAGTAAGGTGATTATAGGGGGTTAAGTGTAACGGATCAGCCTCACTTACCAGCCAGCCCTCACGCTATAGCCCGAACTGTCAACTAACCCAGCCAGTGACCTACCTAACTGTGAGCTACGATATGCCTAGCCTTGAGTTGCGACCTAACCTGGTAGGTACTGTCCCCTCTCCTATGAGGTTTTTTTCACATCCCACACCCACTCAAACCCATGATCTAGGGGCTAAATACATAGGAAATACAGGGTGTGTAGCATTTGCATTCTCTATGTATTTAGCCCTTAGATCATGGGTTTGAGCGAGTGTGGGAGTCGAAGAAAACCCCATGAAGGAAGGAACAGTACCTGCCAGGGTAGGTCGTAGCTCGAGGCTGGGCAAATCGTAACACAAGACTTTGTATAGAGATGATTTTGAATCCAAGAATTCGTATAGAGGCTTGGACAGGCCTTGATTCTACACATTATTTTTCGTATAGATGGTAGGCTGTCGGTAACCTCACGGTAGGCTGCCGGCAACCTCATGGTGGCCCTCCAGCCGATATCTGATCCGACTAAAAGGTTCTCATGAAGCTAATCTGTTTCCTTTTATTGAAAATCTTTTGAGAAATCTCTTTTCTAATGGAACAGGTGGGGAATTTTTCTTTTTATTTTATACATTTGCAACATCAAACTTTTTAAAATTTTGGGTAACATAGATGCTATTTTTCTGAAAATACCACCCTGCAAATTTTTCAAGACAACTTATACACTTTAAAAGCAAACAATTTCCTTAAACTTCTGGGCCTCTGGCCTTCACATTTTTAAATCACAATAAACCACAAACGTGCTATTAAATTTAAAGAGAACTAAAATATATTTACATGTCATGGATACATTTATACATATACATTTTTCAAACCATATGGAAAGTTTATACAATTAATATATACAAACTTTCAAGACGTTTAAAAGGATAAATTCATAAAACTATAATAGTACACGCACACGAATTGCCTAGTTTTGAAATAGGGTTTTTGTCACTAACGCACCTGTCACTATACCTACCCCTATGGAGGTTTTATTTACAAAACATAAAATAATAAGTGAGCTTTATGAGCTCAATGAGTGTCATAAATTTTTATTTCAAATCCTACTTTATAAAATAAACCTCCATTTAGTTTAAAATATTTTATAAATCTTTAATTGCTGTAACATCAAAAATCGGTTTTTTTTTTTTTAAAAACCATATTCCAAATAAATGCATGGATAAACAATTTTCATAACTATAATTCAATTACATTATAAAATTAAAATATAAAACAAAATGCTGAATGTTTTCAGTTTTCTACTATAAAAATATAAACAGCGGTGGTAATATAGTTTTCGAAAACTCTCTGAGTAAAGTTGGCCAACCACTATCAATCTGTACCACATGGTATCCTAGGTATGGAGTGGAATTTTGTCTCGCTCCGACCTTCCTGAAATTTTTCCTCATTCAGGACATCTATTCGGTTTTACGTAACGGAATTTTTCCTTCGCTACAGAACCGTATTTTTTCTCACTCAGGCAGAAGCTAGCTAATAATATACTCTATAAGTGCATTGAGCGACTCATAGGACTAAATCCCCCCTACGTGTTTCCTCTTGCTGTTAGTAATAGACACCCCCAACACTGTCAATGCATACTTTGGGTACTCAACCTCAACCAAAGATATCTATAATACCTTTTAGGTATACTACCATAGGTTTACAAATACATTTCCAATAACTATTTTTATTATAAAATACATCTTTCATGTAAACTTTCCAATTTAATATAATCCATGCAAAATTTTTTCAAGAAGCATTCATTGAATTCAAAATCAATCTTTTATATATCATGGTATAAATTGTAATATATCATATCAAAACATTTTAAGAGACACTCACCAATTATCGACTCACAATAACACCCGCTTTAGGGTTCCCTCGATATCCGTGTCGCCTATATATTTTCACATTTTTCATTTAGACAACGTCATAACTAATTTAACCATTTACATCCATTTCCATTTATGCATTAACATACTGTTATGGGTAATTTAGTGATCAAGCCGTTTGGGCCAGAGGAGATTTACAGTGCAGGCCCAATGGCCCAAGGACTCAGCAACCGGCCTTTCTTCCTGACCACCTTTCCTGGTAACGGATTAGTACAGTAAACTATCTCTCCATTTTTTATCATGTCTCAAGTCCCCCTGCTGATCATCGTCCTACTCGCTGATAATATTGGTTGCCCGATCAGTGACTTGTTCGCCATTCTACATGCAATTGCGATCAGTTATGCTCAATTAGCCTGATCGCCATATCTACTCGCTCAGGCTGATCGCCGTATCTGCTCGCTCAAGCTGATCGCTGTATCTGCTCGCTTAAGCTGTTCACCGAAGAATGATCAACGGATCTATTTCACCTGGGCTTGTTCATTCAGAATTGTTCCCCGTGTTGCTCGGTGATTTCTGAGCATGCTCGTACGTCTGCTCGTTTGCGAGACTGTTCACCTAATATTACAGCTGACCATGGAAATATTAATTCATGATTCGTCTCCTAAACCCTCCAAGTGTTAGGACCGTCAGAAGATCATCTGTCCGCCAGCTCAACTGAATATCCTGTCCGTTGGGAAATCCGTCCCAGCCTTGACTCTCAAATCGCGAATAAGTAGAAGTCAAAGATGCCATGCAAAATACAGCACAAGACGTGTCATACACGCCATCTCTGCCAGAGACTATAGCCAAGATTTTGGTAGCCTTTTATGACCCGTACAGATTAGCCACCTGAAATCTCGCTTGGGCAGGGCTTAGAAGTGACAGTTTCAGCCGCATTTAATGTGATTTCGGCCTTATTAAATGTATTGTCAACTGCATTAAATAAAACCCCGACACATTAAATGCGGTCCATCATTGCATTTTCAGTTTACTGTATACTTTTGTTTTATTCTATTTTACTGTAGCACCTCCCATCTCTCTATAAATACGAGAGAATTTTTATTGTAAAACGGTTACAATCTTTTGAGTGCCGTTATTTTGCCAAAATAGTGAGAGAGTGAACAGTGGACGTAGGCGTTTAATTGGGCCGAACCACTCTAAAATCTTCTGGTGTTTCTTGCTCCTCGCCTCTAATCCTTTCTTATTGTTTCCTTTTCACTATGCACATTTCATATCAACTACCCCAAACTGCAGCTTGGGCCCAAAACGAATCTCGTTGAATAGGGATCCAAATCCGGACGTCAACATTTTTGGCATTAGAAGGAGGGGCCCATCTTCAGTTCTATTACCTCTTACTTAGCTTTTAAAGCTCGTTCTTTATTCGCCATGGTCAGAGGAAGGATTCCTAGAAACTTTAATGTAACGGATAACCATCCTGAAGCTTCAGACCAGCAACGACATACCATGTCTACTGGAAGGCTACCTGATGCTGGTGTAGGGACATCCGATGTGCCCGTAGGAAGGGATGCTCAAAGTACACCTTCTCTTCCTGCTCGCCAACCTGTGCCTAATGCTGCAGAAGGGGATGTTATACAGGTGTTGCAGCGACGACAGGAAACATTAGAAACTACGGTGGCACAGTTACTCAGTGAAGTCAGGACGCTGATTCGGATGTAAGTCCAGCCTCCTCACGGACCTCCCCAGACCACTTTAGGAAGGGATGCTCCCCGAGGAAGGCGCGCCAAAAACCCTGGCACGCATGGTAGGGACGTTAGGGAGTCAGAACGAGAAGGGTCAGTTCATTCTTCTAGCATGCATTCTAGTGCTCGGCTTCCCCGAGCTCGTGATGAACATCGACCGGAACAAGCTGGTCGCAACCATGATCAAATCCCGGCCAGCAGAGACAAGACAGGGCCAGGGCCCAATAATGAAGGGCTGGGGGCTCGAGATCATCGATCCCCGAGCAGGCGGGACAGACAATCCGCTGTCAAGAGAACCGAGATACAAGGCCTATTAATTAAAGAACTCCTTTAGAGGGTTCGGCAACTTGAAGCGCGACCTGGAGTGCCGGAACAAAGAGACCAGAGCGGGGATAGGACCCCATTTACTTCAGAAGTTGACCTAGAACCGCTTCCTCCAAGATTCAAGGTTCCCAATATCCCTCAGTACAAGGGGGACTCTGACCCCTATGACCATCTGGACACTTTTAACATTCAGATGGATCTCCAAACGACCAGTCCACTCGCAAAATGTCGTGTGTTCCTAGCCACGCTTGGGGACATCCCATGGACATGGTTCAGGAATCTTCCCCCTCTTAGCATTAATAGCTGGGAAAAATGTCAGTAGAAATTCCTGAATTAGTATAAGGCACTGAAGAGGCAGCTCGCGCCACCCTGTCATCTTGCTACCATCTACCAACGTCCCGGTGAGTTGTTAAGGGACTATATCAGTAGGTTTAGGCGTGAAGTGATAAATGTGGAGAATCCAACAGACGAGGGGGTACTTACGGCTATCTCATCGGGTTTGAGAAAAGACTGGAAGTTGTATGAGAGCATCTACAAATCCCCAGTGAAGGATTTAAGGGAATTCTATGAGTGGGCAGAAAAAAGGGATCTAGTGGGAAGAAGCGACCAACCCTAAAAAAGCCAGTTCCCAGAGGGATGAAGTGGGTAGTTCCAGTCAGGGGAGGAAGATGAGCAATAGAGGAAACAACCTTGGAAACTGAAGAGACAGTAATCAGATTGCAAAGAAAGCTAGGAATTGGCCCAGACCAGGGGACAACCGGGGGTAGGCACGACCACGATATCAAGGCCGTTACAACACGTACAATGCCTTATCTGATACCCAAGACAGGACTTTCGCGATCGAGAAGACCAGGGAGAATTTCGAACGACCAGCCCCCATTCAGACTCCTGAAGGGCGAAGAGATAAGAGCAAGTTTTATGCTTATCACAACGAAGTGGGGCATAATACCTCAGACTGTTGGGCACTCAAAGACGCTATCGAAGAAACGATCAGAAGTGGTCATTTGAGGGATTATGTTGTGAGCCCCTCAAGACGATCGTCCCAACAACAATGTCCCCACCAACGCCACAGGAACCGTCGTTCTAAAATCAGCAGGAACCTGACTCTACCTAAGGACCTTCGATCAGAACGATTCATACCATCTATAGGGGTCCCTCGGAGGTGGGAGAATCTAATAGATCACAAGAGCGGTTTGTGCGCGAGGCAAGACGTGTCCAACATGCGGGTCAAAGAGAGTTGAGGGGGCTTGCGAAGAAAGCCAAAAGAGTGTCAGAGGATATTGTGTTCACAGATGAAGATGTCCAGGATGTTCGCCTCCCCCATAACGACGCATTGGTGATTAGGGCGCGTATTGGTAATTCGATGGTCAAGAGAATAATGATTAACACGGGGAGTTCAGTAGATGTGATGTAATATGCCATCCCTATTTTAGTATTATATACGTATTGTACACGTACGTCTCATTTATGGAATAAAATAATAATTTAGAGTGCCCAAAATATAAAATTGGATTATGATGAAATTTATGGATGCGATTTCGAGCTCAAGAAATGGTAAAATAATTGATTTAGAGGTATGACAATAGTATTAAAAGAAATATTGAAGAAAAGGGTGAAATTGAAAAATGTTATAAAAATTGGGCAATAGTGCAAGGACTAAAAAGTTATATTTTTAAAAGTTTAGGTTGAAATAGTAATTTTTAAAAAGTTGAGGGGGCAAATCGCAATTCGACCGGATTATATCGTCATCTTCTTCCTCCAGCCGAGCCATTCCTCTCTCTCTCCTCAGATTTCCAGCAACTTTTCTCTCCGTGAGTCCAACTTCAATCTCTCGTTCCGACCTCATCCTAGCTCCGTTTTTACCGATCTTGGTACCATTGGAAAGCTCGTGCGACGTAGATTCTATAGGTACCAATTTTATCAATGTTTATCACCGTTTGGGTCTTCGTTTCAGTAGACGAAGTAAGGCGGTTAACCAACTTTTATTTTTGTAGATTCCGGCCAAACGAAGCAATCCCGACGCCGAACGACCTCGTTTTCGTGATTAGTGTGTCGAGGACGACAAAACCCACCTAACCATACCTCCCACCACCGAGGTCGCCGGAATCCGCCACCGGAAAGTCGCCGTCGGCCACCACGTACGGCGGAGGTAAGATTTCCGACCTCCCGAACTCGAAATTTAGCTCCCGACGTGTCTACGGACTCGTTGTTAAGTGTAGAATTCATTTTTAGGGCTATTTTTCCAATATGGCAGCCGTAATAAAAATTTTATATATTATATTACTTTGTAGATTTAATTTAGGACGGCGATAATTATATTTGGAATCAAGGGAACCCGAAAGCGTGTGATTTTGTGAATCGATAATCGGTGAGTGTTATTTAAAATATTTTGGATATAATGTTTTAAAGTTTATGTTATGATATGTTATAGTTTGATTTTGAAATAAATGAAATTATATGAAAAATATTTTGCATGGACTATAAATGATTATATGAGATATGGATTTCCTAAATTTGAAAAGTTTATACGAGATAAGTATTTATGGTGAAAAATTATTTGATGGAAATATATATTGAACATATGGTATGCTTGGTAGATCTTACAGTTATTTCCGGTTGAGGTTGAGTACCCGAAGCGTGCATTGGCAGTGTTGGGAGTGTCTGTCACTAACAGCGGGAGGAAACCCGCAGGGGGGATTGTATCGAGTTAATTGTTCAGTTTAGTGTGTCGCCTAATGCACGTATAGGGTATATTATTAGCTAGCTTCCATCTGAGCGAGGAAAAATGCCGCTCCGTAGCGAGGGAAAAATTCCGCTACGTAATACCGGTTAGATGGTCTGAACGAGGAAAAATTCCGGGAAGGCCGGAGCGAGGCAAAATTCCGCTCCATGCCTAGGATACCATATGGTACGGACCATTAGTGGTTGGCTCGTTTTATTCAGAGACTTTTCAAAAATAATAATGCCACCACTATTTATATTTTATGCAGAAAACTGAAATTATATGATAATTTATCGTATCTTTTAGTTTTATAATGGAATTGAATGATATTTACATAAATAAGTTATCCATGCATTTATCTGAAAAATGGTTTTGAGAGAAAAATTGATTTTTCATATTACAGCGATGAGAGGTTTATAAAGTATTTTAAAACTAAGGGAGGAATTTTTATAAAGATAAAATGAAAATAAAAACTTACAACACTCACTGAGCTCGTGTAGCTTATACTGTTTTATGTTTTACAAACAAAACCTCCCCAGGGGCAGATGCAGGTACAGGTACAGGTACATTAGGCTCAGAGACTCCAGTCCAGAACTAGACAGATTGGGTCGAAAGTGCTTTGTACTGCTGTGATTGTATATATCTTATTTTGGGAAATACTTAATTGTATATGACATAATATATAAGTTTTTCTTATATTTGAACATGTATAAATAAATATAAATGCATGACGTACTGTTTTGTGTTTTAAATTATTTTGAAAATTGATGACATGCTTGTGGTTGCTTGTGAATTGATAAATTGAAGGCCTGAGGCCCAGAAGTTTGGGAAAAACCAATTGATTTTAGAAGTGTTTAAAGTTTTTACCAAATTCGCAAGGTGGTAATCTTAGAAAAATAGTCGTTATGCTGCCCAAATTTTTACTAAGTCTATTATATAAATGTGTAATTAAAAAAGTTTTCAATAGGGAAAAACGGCTTAGCTTCACGGGAATCTTTCAGTCGGATAAATATAGGCTGGAGGGTTACCGTGGGGTTACCGGCAGGCTGCCGTCTGTACGAAAATGAAAGTGCAGAAACGGGGTCTGTCATGTGATGTATAAGGGATGCTATGATCAAATGGGAATCGGTGACGAGCAGCTCAGGCCATCCCCCGAGCCTCTATATGGGTCACTGGAGACTCGGTCATTCCTGCTGGATAGATAAAACTACCCCTGACCCTTGGAGACCCCGCTTACCAGTCCATAGTAGTTGCAGATTTTCTTATCATCGACTCTCCCTCTGCATACAACGTGGTGTTAGGAAGGCCCGCCATGAACGACCTTGACATGGTCACCTCTACCAGGGCTCTCACGATAAAATTTCCAACTTTCAGCGGGGTAGGATGTGTGCAGGGCCAACAGTCTCTGGCTCGTCGCTGCTTTATGGATGGGTTAAGAAGATGAGTTCGGGGGAAGAAAGTGGATGTGACCCCGGAGCGTGAGCTACAAACGATCACCTCATTTGGAATCAGCCACGATCTGGACCCCAGGGAATTCGATACGTACCAGAGTACGGGTCCGATGGAAGAGCTTGAAGACATCCGGGTTAGTGAAGTAGATGCAACGAGATGTCTTAAGCTAGGCAGGAACTTGATCCCGGAGATAAAGGCTCAGCTGATAGGTTGCCTCAAATCAAATGTAAATATGTTCGCCTAAAACCATGGGGACATGGTGGGGATTGATCCGAATGTAATGACCCATAAGCTGAACGTCGATCCTCACTGTAAGCCGGTCTGTTAGAAAAGGAGGCAAATGAACCGAGAGCGTTGCGAAGCTCTAAAGGAAGAAGTAGACAAGCTCCTGGCCAATAAGTTCATCCGAGAAGTCTAGTACCCAGCCTGAGTGGCTAACCTCGTGGTAGTAAAAAAGAAGAACGGGAAATGGAGGACTGCATAGACTTCACGGATTTAAATAAAGCTTGTCCGAAAGACAGTTTCTCATTACCCAGAATCGATCAATTGGTGGATGCAACGGTGGGACACGAGCTACTTAGCTTCATGGATGCTTACTCAGGTTATAACCAGATTCATATGAATCCTGAAGATGAGGAGTGCACATCATTCACTATAGATCGAGGATTATACTATTATAAGATGATGCCATTTGGATTGAAAAATGCAGGGGCGACTTATCAAAGGCTGGTGAACAGGATGTTTGAAGATCTAATTGGAAAAACTATGGAGGTGTACGTGGATGACATGCTCGTGAAGTCCAAGTAGGCTACTGATCATGTCCAGGACCTCGAAAGAATGTTTCAAATCCTAAAGAGATATCGGATGAAACTCAACCCATCAAATGTGCTTTTGGGGTCTCATCAGGTAAATTTATGGGCTTTATAGTGAATAACAGAGGGATTGAAGCCAACCCAGAGAAGATCTAGGCCCTACTGGACATGAGGTCACCAACCAGAATGAAAGAGATACAGAGCTTGAACGGTCAAATAGCTGTCCTGAGCCGGTTTATGTCCAAAGCTTCTGACAGGTGTGCTCCGTTCTTCCAAGTACTGAAGAAGGCCAAGAACTTTTAGTGGATAGAAGAGTGCGAGGTCGTGTTCCTACAATTGAAAGAGTATATGGGGTGAGCCCCACTGCTGACCAAGCCAAAGGAAGGGAAAACTCTGACAGTCTACCTAGGGGTATCTCAGTGCGCCCTGAGCGCGACTCTGATAAGAGAAGAAGGAAACGGAGCTCAGGTCCTGGTTTACTATGTCAGCAAAAAGTTGGTAGAAGCCGAAACAAGATATACCCCAATAAAGCTGCTCGCCTACCGCTTGGTGATGGTGTCCAGGAAACTGCACCCTTACTTCCAGGCGCACAAGATTAAAGTCCTGATGAAATATCCATTAAAGCAAATCCTCCAGAAGCTGGATACCTCTGGCCGACTCATCAAATGGGCCATCGACATCGCCCAATTCAACATTGAATTCAAACCAAGACCAGCAATCTAGGGGTAGGCATTGGCAGACTTCATTGTTGAGTTCACCGGACCTATGGACGACGAGGCTAAACCTTCTGAAGGTCCGTACTGGGAGTTATTTGTGGATGGGTCCTCCTATGAAAGGAGCACGGGGGCTGGAATTCTGCTGATCAGCCTGATGGGAGTAAGTTCCTATGTGCACTCAAGTTCGATTTCAGAGAAACTAATAATGAAGCAGAATATGAAGCACTGTTGGCAGGGCTTCGCTTGGCCAAGAGGATGCAGGTCGAGCGGCTTAGGATATTCAGTGATTTGCAACTGGTGGCCTATAAAATAAAGGGTGAATACCAAGCCAGAGGGTCAAAAATGACAGTCTATCTGCAGAAGGTACAAGGGTTGTTGGGAGCTTTTGAGAAGTTCTAGTTGAACCAGATTCCGCGCACCCAGAACTCCCATGCAAACACATTGGCTTGCCTAGCGATCGCTCAGGACACAAATTTTGCCTGGAATGTACCTGTAGAATTCCTGCCAAAACCAAGCACTGAGCCCGGCATGGAGGTAATGACTCTAATAGTGGCAGCAGATTCATGGATGAACCCGCTGGTCAGTTACCTACAAGAAGGGAAACTGCCAGAAGACAAGATGGAGGCCTGCCATTTACGTATAAGGGCAGCAAGGTACTGTGTATACGATGATGTTCTCTATAAAAAGGGCCTCATGGCCCCCTTACTCAGGCGTATTGATGAGCCGGATAACACTACGCTACTGAGGGACATTGTGGCAACCATGCTGTGGATTCTTCTTAGCCCAGAAGGCACTCGGACAAAGATTTTATTGGCCAACCATGAAGCAGGATGCCATCGACCTGGTGAGGAAATGTGATAAATGCCAAAGATTCTCCAAAGTTCCTCGAGCACCACCGGCCTATCTCCGGCAGATGATTAGCCCATGACCTATCGCTATCTAGGGCATAGACCTGATCATGCCTCTCCCAACAGGCCGAGTGAGATGCAAGTACACCATCGTAGCGGTTGACTGTTTCACGAAATGGGTGGAGGCAAAAGAGCTGGGCAAAATCTCCATGACAAATGTTAAGAAGTTTGCATGGGACAACATTATTTGCAGGTTTGGTATCCCCCAGCAACTCGTGAAGGACAACGGGACCCAATTCACAAGTGAACAGTTCTTGGAATTCTGTAGCAGCCTCGGCATTGTTAAAAGCTTCTCGGCGGTAGACCATCCACAAGCTAACGGTCAGGTGAAAGCAATCAACAAGATCATTAAGCAAATTCTGAAGACCAAGCTCGAAGCTAGAAAATGAGCGTGGGTAGATGAATTGCAGAAGGTGTTGTGGGCCTACCGTACAACTGCTCGTAGCACCACAGGGGAGATCCCTTTCTCAATGGTTTATGGGTTCGAAGCCATGATCCTTGCGGAGTTTGAAGTTTTCAATCAGCGAAGGGTGAATTACAACCTTAAAGAAAACGACCAGCTCTTGGCCGCTAGCTCAGACCTACTCGAAGAATCTAGAGAAACTGCTCGTCTCAGGGCAGCCATCTACCAGTAGAGGATGGCGAAGCACTATAATAAGAAGGTCCGGGTGCGCCAGTTCAAACCAGGTGACCTTATGCTACGAGAAATTCTACCCAGTGCTTCTAAAACTAACGAGGGTGTATTGGGACCTAATTAGGAAGGACCCTACATGATCCACGAAGATTTGAAGAACGGAGCCTACCACCTGGTAGACATGAGTGGAGCAATGCTTCCGAGGGCATGGAATGCTATTCACTTAAGGCCCTACTATACATAACTATTGTAATTTTGTTGACATTTTGTTATTTCTGTAGAGCTATTTCTGTAGAGCTAATCATGTACAGATATAATAAAAGCTGCTCATTTGTTATTATGAATTATTACTAACGTGAAATGCTCATATGTGTTCTAATATGTGAGGTACACAACCATGAAAGGCAAGGAGCCGGTTTAAAGCTCAAACATTTGCTAGTCTTGTAGGGATAAGGGGCTGAATATCGGTGAATACCGAGCCCACACCTGCCCTATGAGGATAAAGGGCTGAATATCGGTGAATACCGACCCTACACTTGCCCTACGAGGTAAGAGAGGCTAAAACGGCCACGAGCCTGCGCACCTAATCGCCGTTCGTTGATCGGCCTCCCCCTCTATAAGTTGTTCTGCACACACCGTAACCTGGTCCATCATGCGCGGACAGAATAAAAGCTTGATCACTAAGCGCTCAGGTTACGACCTTGTAAGCGCAGCTGAGGTCTCAACCTCCATAACTCTCACTGTAAATGCTCAGGCTCCGACCTTATGAGCGTAGCTTGAGAGGTTCAACAGGTTGTATAGCTCAAGTACCGACCTTGTGGGCGCAGTCCGCTGTAAATGCTCAAGTTTAACCTTGTGAGCGCAGTCGGCTGTACAGGCTCGGGCCCCTACCTTTCGAGCACAACCTTTATCGGTTTCAGTAGCGATCAGAAAGATCAGCGAGCAGCATCATATGCTCATCATCTAGTTTCTTCTTAATTCATATCTTTTTATCAATATTATCTTGTGATATATATGTTAACAACTGCACGGTCACGTTAACTGATCTGTTTTTCATTAATTAATGTTTATAATCCAATCAATAGATCCATTGTTCGTATTGAGATATTCTTTGACTTTAATTATTGACTCACTTGAGGAAGCTCTTCCCAGCTCTTTAAGCGACGGTTCATTGTAGGGGCCGTCTATTGAGTGACTTGAAGGTGCATTCGCAACCTGGAGGATTATCTTTCTTACTCTCTGCTCTGAAGGGTATTTACACAAATGGTCAGGCTCTCTGTATATTTCAGTTCACTTCCTTTCCTATTATGCGCGCCTGCTCGCAACTATTACGGCAACACGAGTATAGTTCAAGAAACGACAAAGGGAATCATCAGGAATCCCACACTGTTAACAAACAAGAGTAAAGCATCTTGGACTTAAACAAAAATAGTATCTATAGCATCGATATTTAAAGATAAGCTTTATCGGTAATGAAGACAAATTTTGTATTTATCTATTCTAAGAAGCTTTTGAAGAACTGGCAGAGGCACTCTTCGGATCCTTCTCACTGGGGGCTCTTTTTTAGGACGATCCCTATTCCCCGCCCGACATCAACTCTTGAGGACCTGAAGAAGGACCGTCTTGGGTTGGCAGGGCGCCAGTTTGAGCTAACAAAGACTCAGAGCTCTTCTTCGGCGCTGCAGAAATGATCTCCTTCTGGATGGGTTGTGCGGTCTTTGCCTGGGCTTTTTTGGCAGCGAGAGACGCGTACTTCTTCACCTCCTTCACTGCCTCCTTTCCGAAGAATGAGACGTCCAGCTCAGGGTGGTGTTTTCATAGGGTATATAGGAACTTGTTGCTCGTCTTCTTAACTGCTTCATCACGAGCTCGCAATACCCGAGCCTCCGAATGGTTGAACAACTCTCTTATACGAGCGAGGTTGTCCCTTACCGTGATTAAATCCTGCATCACTGACTCGGCCTTCTTCTCAGCATCCACAGCCCGTCTCTTCTAAAAGAGAGCCTCCTGAGTGACCCTGTCTATGTCATTGATGGCCTGTTTGAGCGAGGAGGCAGTGATATCCTGAAGCTTCCTCTCGTGAGCCAAGGACTCTTCTGTGCCCTTGATTCTCTGCTCGAGCTCACGAGCGATTTTAAGTTTCTGCTCGAGCTCACGAACAGTTTTCTTGGCAACATCAGATTCTTCTCTGATCTTCTTATTTTTCGCTTCCAGCCTCCTGTTCGTCTCCTCGAGTGAAGCTTTCTCCCCACCAGGTCGGGAAAGTCCCGGTGCATTTTCATCAAAGCCAATGAAGTCTGAAATGATAGTGTATCAGCAATGGGTATGAAAATAATACATAGTTACAAAGTTAAGGATAGGGTCTACCAGCACGTTGTAGTGCGCGACATAAGTGATTAGCTGGTCATCGTGAACATGTTTCTGATAGACGTCTGGCTTGTTGGGTCCCAGCAATTCCGACAGCTGATCCAATAGGTAATCAATGTATTCCCCTGCATCAGCCTCCCGAGCCTACTCCTCATCAGCCCCTTCTGTAATAGGCGCTTTGCCCTTAGACCTCAGACGCTTGGCAGGAGGCTCCATGGCTTCTTTTCCTTTGTCTCCGGCCCTTGAGGCCTTTGTTGACTCATCTGCAGGAATTGGGGTTTCCTTGCCAGTTGAACCCCTTGATGGGGGTATATGCTTCACGGTCTTCTTCCCTATGGTCTTATACTTCATTCCCTATTTTTTTATGTATGTGGCAGCCCCTGTTTATGATGGTTCTGTTGCTTGGGTTGGAGGCCCCTTAGAACCTGTTGTCTCTACTTCAAGCTCCTCCATTTCGGCAGCTGGCGAAGGTGGAGGAGAATCCATCTCAAGGTGCACCATGGTTTTAGGCTTCTTTAGAACCGGACAGAAGCGCCTTCGTCGGGTCCTGCGAAAACAGAACGGACCTCTTGACCCTTTCGCACCCCGACGTCCAAGGCCAAATTGAAAGGCTTGGTTCCAATCCTAGGTGCCAGCCCGTACTCCCTCAAGAAATAGTTCGCTGGGAAGTAATCGTCCGCAGGATTCTTGACCTCAGAAAACCACTCAAGTGCCCCCAACTCCTCGCTTGAAAGCTCGATTAAACCCTTGCTAACAGCTGCGCATAAGAGGTGAAACATTAGTGATAACAGAAAGACATGATACATGCATGCATGCAAAAGCAGTGAGCAGTAGCATGCTCACCAAAATTGAGGGTGAAATCAAAATTGGCAAGTTTCAACAGGGACAAACAGGACACATAAAACCAATGGGATTTATAATCCCCTACATTTGACCTGCCAACCTTCTGTGGCAGGAATGTCTTGTAGGGTGAGTTACAAGCGGCCATATAATAGATACCATCCTGTTTCTTGGCCTTAGGGCTGGTAGTAGACTTAAAGAAGAAGAGGCTTTGGATTATGTTCGGGGTCGGTGGCAGAAGGCCGTTCTTGAGAAAGATATAGGCCAGAGTGGTCACCTGGGCATAGGATTTAGCGTGAGTTGGAAAGGGGCTATTTCCAGGTCATTCAACAGATCGATCAGGTATTGGGGAACCGAAAACCTAAACCCCAGGTCTACATGTTGACGGCTGATCATTGTAAACCCCTCACGAAGGTGCGCCGTGTGATCGTAATGGGTAAGGACCATGATGCGACACCCGGAAGGGAAACTATACGTTCCAGCTATGGTCTTGAGCTCCTCAAGAGTAATAGAAGAGTCATGTTGATAAAAAGACTCGCGAGCAAGAGCTTCCTCTCGTCCAAAGAAACTCGGCTCATCCCCGCCGCCCAGGGTAGTTGTGCTCGGAGAATCTCCGTCCTGTTGAGAAGAACCCTCCTCAGAGCCCTCTTCACTGGACATGACTCATTGGTATCGGCGTCCACAACTTAACATCTACAAAGGAAGTAGCTAATTAGGCTGCTGACAGCCAACCAGACCTAAGGAACAAAGAAACCTAAGTCTACTATCCCTAAGCGTCAAGTCGTGCGCCTGAGAAGCCAATAGAGGGGTAAGAAGGGCATCATTTGATAAATCCTATCCCCTTCCCCCTCCCTCAAAGCTAAAAAAGAAGAAAGGAAGAAGAGGAAGAGGGAAAGCAGGTAAAGCTCTTTCACAGGTATCTCAAGCCCGACCGGACTAGAGGCAGCACGGAGACGCTCCGCTCGCACCAGTCCAGACTCTTATAAAAGGAATGCCATGTCAAAAAAAAAAAAAAAGAGAGAGAGAAAAGAGAAAGAGAGAGAAGAAACCTTACCTTGAATATGATGATCGGTGGCTTTGATTGAGGATCGGGGAGCGGGAGTATGAAATTGGGAAAGAAAGGCAAACAGCGAGTGAGTTTTTGATTTTTGAAAACGTCAGAAGAAAAGAAATGGAGCGTCACCACCTTTAAAAAACAGTTAAGCCCCAACCATCAGTTCAAGACAACTGTGTAACCGCCTATAATCCGATAGTGTGGCACGATTCTCAAAATTTTGCCATTATGCAGCGTGTCAGTTGAGAGACATGCATTAAATGCGTACGGCGCATGGTGTGACTTGTAATCACTGCCTGGGGAAGCTCCACGTGGCGTGGTAATAAAGCAAAATTTAAAAAGTAGCGTAACTGTTCCCGCCTAAGTTGCTCGTTAAGTGGATTTATAGCTCCTGGTCCTCTGTAGGGCTCTAAGAGCTAAGGGGCTTATGTTATGGGTAATTTAGCGATCAAGCCATTTGGACTAGAGGAGATTTATAGTGCAGGCCCAATGGCCCAAGGACTCAGCAACTCGCCTTTCTTCCTGACCACCTTTCCTGGTAACGGATTAATACGGTAAACTATCTCTCCATTTTCGATCATGTCTCAAGTCCCCCTGCTGATCGCTGTCCTGCTCGCGGATAATATTGGTTGCCCGATCAGTGACCTACCATCATTCTACATGCAATTGCAATTAGTTCTACTCAATCAGGCTGATCGCCCTATCTGCTCGTTCAGGCTGATCGCCGTATCTGCTTGCTCAGGCTAATCGTCGTATCTGCTCACTTAAGTTGTTCGCCGTATCTGCTCACTTAAGCTGTTTGCTGAAAATGATCAACGGATCTATTTCACCTGGGCTGTTCATTCAGAATTATTCCCCATGTTGCTCGGTGATTTCTGAGCATGTTCATACACCTGCTCGTTTGCGAGACTGTTCACCTAATATTACAGCTGACCTTGGAAATATTAATTTATGATTCGTCTCCTAAACCCTCTAAATGTCCGGACCGTCAGAAGCTCATCCGTCTGCCAGCTCAACTGAATATCCTGTCCGCTGGGAAATCTGTCCCAACCTTGACTATCAAATTGCGAATAAGTGGAAGTCAAAGATGCCATGCAAAATACAGCACAAGACGTGCCATGCACGACATCTCTGCCAGAGACTATAGCCAAGATTTCGATAGCCTTTCATGACCCGTACAGATCAGCCACCTGAAATCTCGCTCGGGCAAAGCTCAGAATTGACAGTTTCAGCCGCATTTAATGTGATTTCGACCTCATCAAATGCATTATCAGCCGCAATAAATAAAACCTCGGCGCATTAAATGCGGTCCATCATTGTATTTTCAGTTTACTATATGCTTTTGTTTTATTCTATTTTATTGTAGCACCTCCCCTCTCTCTATAAATATGGAAGGATTTTCATTATAAAACGGTTACAATCTTTTGAGTGCCGTTATTCCGCCAAAATAGTGATAGAGTGAACAGTGGACGTAGGCATTTAATTGGGCCGAACCACTCTAAAATCTTCTGGTGTTTCTTGCTCCTCGCCTCTGATCCTTTCTTATTGTTTCCTTTTCAATGTGCACATTCCATATCAACTGCCCCAAACTACAGCTTGGGCCCAAAACGAACCTCGTTGATTAGGGATCTAAATCCGGATATCAACACATACAAACAAACATTTAACTTTACAATGATTTCGGACACCTATTATTATGCCAAAACATCTCAATTGGAACTCAATTTTCTCATCATAATCTCATTCCATTGCATATATTATGATGTAAATTCAAGTTAAACTCATGAAACAATACACTTGAATATCAATGCTAACCTTGGCTGTGGACTACCCCTTTTTCATCTAATACATTTAATTTCAATTTTGTGTCATAATTATCATTAAAACAACCCACAATTCATGCCAAAATAATCATTCATCACAGAATACTCCTTATGGCCGAAAACATAGCATACTAACCTAACATGTTTTTTATTTTCATTTCAACAATCTAACTTGATATTTTGACATAGTTTCATACATAAAATCACTTCAAACCAATCAAACTCAACTTGAATCACATCCTTCATTCTTTGGCCGTGTATGACCTCCACACATATAACAACACTTCATCAATTTTCACACTAAATTCTATATCAAATCACATCAATTTTCATGGCAAATAAACTAATTCACAAACCAACATCAATTTGAACTTCTATTAAAAGTTCTGTAACACCCTTTGCTTAATTTCCAGTGGGATGATAATTGAGACGAAGGATATTACAATTACTTACTAAAATTTATTTATTTATTTTATTTTATAGAAAATTCGGTAGAGTTTCATCTATTTTTCTGAAAACCCCAAAATTTAAATACCCCAAAATTTAAAAACCTGCAGAGAAAATAACACTTCTAAAATACTTCTTTCTCAACATCCATTCAGACTCCAATCCGATTCCAAATGCACTTCACCAGACAAACATGCATAATAATAATTTTTTTACAATTATCCATAAAAACTATCACAACTTAAATCATAAATACTATTTAATTTACAAAATTTCATTTTTATACAAAACTTTACAAACTTTATTCAAATCATTCTTTAAGAAAGTTCATACATTAGGGAAAATACACACTCCCATTATCATGCTTATGAATATACATATACGGTGCAAAAATGATCGTTACCCAAACTGAGGATGGATGTGACTCATGAGGAAAGCTGCAGATATGTTGTCTTTGTCTTTATCTAAAAAGCCCAACTTAACTACCTACGCGTAATAAATCCAACGCGCTAAGTATTTCTACTTAATGGGTGTTCACATACAATAATAAAATTGTAACTATTTTCTGTGATACAACATTATAATATGAAGGAAATACACCATTGGCAAATTTTCAAAATAAACACACAAGAAATCAAACAAGTTGGAAATTATATAATTTAAACTTCCAAAACCACATGTCAAGCATATTTATGTTATTACCCCTAATAATTCCTGAAGCCCTTTGTAAATTCAGACATGATACCTTGGATTGGAAATTGATTTTCCCAGAATTGGACACTTGGTGTCTACCTGCTGGATTACATTTCACAAACTTTACAATTTCGAGACCGGACACTCGGTGCCTCTTAAGGTCCGTACATAAAAATCGATATGCGTTTATAACGGTGTAGTACTACTAATAATTACTCTATTGACATGTCAATTACCAATCTCTGCATATCGATGTCTAATTTTACTCGGGTCCTCTAAACTTTCCCAAACTTACAAAATTTTCAAATTAATAAAAGTTTTATCGCATAAATGTTTAATTACACTTTCAAATCCATTTTTTTGAAATTCTTCGGAGCATCACTTTTGGTCATTTCAAATGACCATTTTGCCCCTAATTTTAGTATCAAAACTTGTCAAAACCCTTCCTCTCTTCCTCTGGTGTACATTAGGCCAAAGAGAGGGATTTTTCAAATTTTCTTTTCAACTTGACATTTCATCATGTAAATCATTCAAATACCATTTAATCAACACAAAAATGATTGTGAAATGATAAAAATACCCCTTAACCCAAACTTAGCATATATTCGGCCAAGGAAGGAGATTTTGAAATCTTCCTTTGTCATGCATCAATTCATCACATAAATAATTCAAATATCATTGGTTTAACATATAAATAAGCTTGAAATGACAAAAATACCCCTAGACATTTCTGTGGCATGCATTCGACTTTGGGGGTTAAATTTTCAATTTTGTTTTCGAATTCCTTTTTCATCCCATATTCCATTCAAAAGGCATGCAAATAATACATAAATATCATCCATACATAGTTAACGCACCAAGGAAACAAAATCATCAAGTTCAAATGGATTTCTCCCTTGTTAAGATTACTATTAAAAGTGAATTTTTAAAGTAAATATACACTAACCTTTTGGGCTTGATCTCTAGCTTCTCCACACCTCCAATGAGAGTTTATAACTTCTCTTTATCTTTCTTTTGAGTTCCTTAAGGCAAACCCACACCTTGAATTTGCACCCTTACTAGAGAAAATCCAACTTGAATTCTTGATGGGTTTTGATGAATTTGAGGTCTTGAATGGGTAGATGATACAAGAACAAGGTTAATTGATGACTTGGTGGCTTGAAAAGAGAATAAAAATTAAGAGAGAATGGAGAAGAGTTAGCAAAGAGAAGAAGAAATGCGGAGGTTTCATGCCACTTTACTTATATATACTACTCTTCTTTAAATTCCACTTTAACCCCTAAAAATATCCTTAATTTCTATCTTGTCCCATGTTACGCATGCTAAGTTCTCATTAGGTATTCATGACAACTCATCATTCCACTAACTCACTTAATCACACACTTGTTAAACTTTGATTAGATTATCTCACCTTTTATCTTTAAATTTGACAACTTCCCATTGGTTCATAAACTAATCCCATGTGATGCATTTTACTCACTTTCCTTTCTTGTCCAATCATATGCTTCCATTCCTTAACTTATCTCATTTAATTTCTAATTTAATTCTTTACTAGGGAAAATGTCTCGGAAAGTTATTAAATTCCTAAACAATTAAATATTTATACATATATCCCACTAATTGCACTCAATTCTAATTTAATCCAACTTATTGCATTAGATTCTTTAATTAATGAATACTAATCATATAGAGATATATTTTGAGGCGTTACAAGTTCACTAGCATTATATACTTACCAAAATTTCTTGAACCTCTATCTTTGTTTTCCCATCAATTTGAAGACTTAAATCCTTGAATCCACACACAAAAATTTTATTAAAACCACATATAACTCACTAGACAGCATATACCCAAATTTCCACACAATAATATTATGAAACTTAAACTTTTTAACTTGAAAATCACTTACTCTTGTTGAATATCACTTCTAGGCTTGTATAAAACCTTTTGGGGGCCCAAAATCAACTGTAAAATGGTCTTAAAATCACTCAAGTCAATTGTTGTCCCCTGAGTTCTTTTCTACCGACAGCCCTTTCTTACTCTCTCAATTTTTTTCCTTTTGATTTTCTTCTCTTCACTTCATTTTTTATAGTCTTTGGTTATGCTAACAAATGCCTCCAAATTAACTTTAAATTTATAAGTTTGTCATTGGTTTGTATTGAAGACATTTGATTGGTTGAAATAAAAAAATCAATTCACTTCAAACAATTTCCATTACATTTTGACTAAATGGATACTATGTTTGTCTTTTAGCTCATTTTGACTTCATTTGTCCATGCTTATCCTCACAATCACACGCCACACATATATATCATGTCACTTTCATGCACTCCTTCCCTTATTTTCACACCACACACAAAATCACACTTTATTTCACAATTTATTTTATACTTCATGCTTTATTTCATTCACATTCATGGCTAAATAATTTTTGAAAATATTCCATGATCATTCAATCATTTAATTGACCATGTAATACTCTAATTGGACATAAGGTCTCTCAATTGCACGATTAAAAAAAAAAAATCAAATAGGTGTAAAACCATTAATACCTATTATTCTTTAAAAAGGGTATTTTTGTCCAATAAATTTTGGATCACTTGTAACCTATTCAAATGAACTCATTTTCAACCCATTTCAGTTTCTTTTAACTTTAATACTTATTTCGAAACTTTTGATTCGTGAGGTCTATTTTTCGAAAATTACTATTCACACAGACGTTTTTTATCCAAAAATACTATTTACTCGAAAATACTATCATAAAAAAATCACTTGTAATGATTTTCAGGGTTTGTTTCCTAAATATCACTATTCACTCGAAAATACTATTTATCCAAAAATACTATTCACACGAAAATACTATTCATTGAAAAATTTTTGTTTCTCATAAAAAAAAAAAAAAAAATCTAGGCTCTACAATTTACCATTCCTTATAAAAATTTTGTCATCGAAATTTTGAAAGACTCATCTATTAAAAAAAAAAAAGTGGGAGTATCAGTGGCATATGTGATATTCATGTTCCCATGTGGCCTTTTCCACATCTTGATTTCTTCGTAGGACCTTCACCAAAGGAATGACTTTACTATACAGGATTTATTCCCTGTGATTCAAAATCTAGACTAGTTCTTCTTCATAAGTCACATTTTTTCTTAGTTCCATAGGTTGATCTTTACATACCTAGGAGAAATCGGGAATGTACTTTCGAAGTATGAATACATGGATTACATTATGGATTCAGGCCAGTTGTGGTGATAGCTTCAACCTGTATGCCACAGATCAAATTCTTTCAGTGATCTCATATAGCTCCAAATGTAGCGCGGACTCAACTTACCACCCTTTCCAAATCTAAGCACATCTTTCCACAGGTAAATCTTAAGGGATATTCCATCGCCAATTTTCAAACGCAAGATCCTTGTGACAATTATTCACATAACTTTTTTGTCGATCAGTGGTCGTCTTGAGCTTATCCTTAATAACTTTAACTTTATCCAAAGTAATTTTGGCAAGCTTGGGACCTATCAATTTCTTTTTACTTATCTCATTCTAATATATGAGAATTCTGCACTTCCTTCCATAAAGTATCTCGTATGGGGCTATGCTAATACTAGCCTAATAGTTGGCATACCCTGTAATCTAATTAAATTATCTCCTCTATGTACAACTGGGCCAATTTTTTTAAGGGCTATTCATTCCTAATTGACAGAAAATGGGTGGATTTCATCAACCTGTCTGCTATAACCAGTATAGTATCATGTCTCATTTTGATTACATAGGAGTCCTACTACGAAATTCATAATAATCTTCTCCCATCTCCATTCTGGAATAGGGAGAGGTTGCAACATGAGGACTTTCCAGGAGGTCACCTATCCTACTACTACTCTTATCAAAGCATGCTTAACTTCGGAGTTATGATAGGATTCGATGCATTAGTGTTGGTATGGTCGCACCCAGTACGCATAAGCGTTGACCTATCATCATTGTACCATCTTCTATTATTACAGAATCGGGTCTTTGCCCACTCTCATTCTCCCTTTTTAACTTTACCAACTGGAGGTGGTTTTTGCCGTTCTTTTATCTAATCCACTACAATGGGGAGAACATGAAAATAACTATCAATGCCCTGAGTCTACCATTCCTAACATCACCCTTAGAGATTTTATTTCCATCAAAAGCAGAAAATACGTCATTTTCAACTATATTAATAAACCGGTAGGTCTTCAGTTTGTAATAACTTTTATCTTCTGAGAATCCACACTAAGTTATTCAGTTGAAATAGCATAACCCAAAAGAACAATTCGATCTGACCAAAATTGGCACGATCTGACCAAAATTGGCACGATCTGACCTTAGTATAAAACCGATGCTCTCGTAAGGTCAGTAACACTATCCATAAATTCCCATATGTTTTCTTAACAACCAAGACTGAAGTTCCCTATGGATAATTACTGAATTTCATAAAACCCTTATTTAACAACTCTTTCATCTGTACTTTTAATTCCTTCAATTAGGTCGGACCCATCCTGTAAGGAATAATCGAAATCGACTCAGTTCTCGAAGTCAAATCTATCTCAAATTCTATCTCTCTATCTGGGGATAAACCTAGGAGATCTTCCAGAAATACATCTAGGAATTTTTCAACTATTGGGATATCATTTTACTAGCTATCATAGCGATCATAATACTGGTGATAAGTACTTTCCATATTCCATTGAACACCACATCTGGTTCCCTTGATCTGACCAACCTAGCCTCCTTCTTATAAAAATCAATAGTGGCTCAAGGATCTATTAATATATATGTATCATGATTGAGGACAAAATTCATACTGGTAACTACTTTCGAAGCGGCATTCGCCACCTGCTGGATGATAGTGAATACTTGGGCCTGGGTACGAGGTCTACCTGGCTGACCCGCAAAAGGTGCTCCTCTGCTTCTTGAACCTCTGACTGGTGTCGTACTACTCTGTCCTCTCATCTGGGAGCCTCTACCTACCTGTCTTTGGCCGACACTGAACTGTGTGGGAGTTGCTGCTACTGAGGGCCTGGTCGTTGAACTGGCGGTTGTGGCTAACTGTGGGTACTCTCTCGCATAATGGCCCTCCTACCCACAACGATAGCAAACATCTTTACCCATTCAATACTAGCATGCATGTCTCCTCCCGTAAGTATTACACTCTGGTACTGTACTCCTCGTAACTTGAGAGTCTTCGAGCGCTACAAGCGATCTAACTGACCCTTGATTGGATGACACTCCTCCACTTATCCTCCTACCACCATCCTATCTAAATTGGCTCTTCTTTCTAAGGAACATTGTTAGGCCTTTCCGAGTGCACGTTGGATCTACTGTGCTTAAGCTCTGATTTCCTGGCTTAGGCGATGGTTGTCGCGTTCCTCTCAACTTTCATCGTAGCCTCAACTAATTCCCCATAGTGTGTCTGGTAGGCTAATGATAAATGGATCCAAAGATTGGGATTCAAACCAGCTATAAATCTTTTACACTTTTGCTCATCGTCATCTGTAATAAAAGGGATGATCCGGACCAATTCAGAGAACTTCTTTTCGTACTTGGTCACGAATGTCGATCCCTACTTCAGTCTGAAAAATTCTTCGATCCATACATCTTTATAACTCTTTAGATAAAATCTGTCTGTGAACTCCTTCTAAAATACAACACAGGACACCCTATCTGGTTATCGTCTTTCTAGGGCTTCCCACTAGTCTTTCACCAAAACCTCCAGGAGGAAGGAGGAGAATACTACTCTCTGTTCATCTGAGCACGCCTTCACTCTGTATATCTTGGTGACTCGATCCAGCCACGCTATAGCGCTCTCTGGGCCGCCACTCCAATCATACGGCTTCATTTTCAGCTTATAGGCATGTTCAATCGAACATTTCAGCTTATTGGGGGCCTTTCGTAGTTATCGTACCATCGCCATTAGAATCTGGGCGACCTGCTCTGCAGTAAAGTTTTCGTTAGTTGGTTCTACTGTTGCCAATAGTCTTGGACTGGTTTGGTCTACCAGGGTATTCACCGAACTCGTCGCGCTCTCAGCCTCTCGGATGGAGGGTACATTAGGTGCGGGAGCCCTATCAGTGGATTTACTGGGACCCCTACGACTTTGGCTATGCATTATGCTGTGCTTTCAATAAAACAGATTTATGAAAACACTTGAAATTTTTAAAATCATATGCAAGACAATTAGTACAAATTTTTTAGGTTATTTTATTCATACAATAAAATATGAAATCAAATAATTCTATTTCAAAACCACGGCTTTGATACTAACACTGACGTTGGGGCCTTGGCCCATACAACCTTAGTCTAAAGGGCAACTGTATGTATCTCAAAACAGATTTTATGCCACACCTTCTTGAGTGTGCAACCTACAAAGGTGGCTAGCCTGCCCAGCCATGGTAGGGTAAGAGTCCCTGCTTCACCCTTTCTCACTAATCACAAGGTGAGAACACCTACTCATGTTTGCGAGCTTACAGCCCTCTTGCCTAACTTGTTCTTATAATAACATGACAGGCTCTGATACTACACATTCTTTTTCATACAGACGGTAGCCTACCAGGAACCCCACGGTGGCACTCCAATCAATATCTGATCAGAGTGGAAAGTTTTCGTGAAGCTAAGTCGTTTCCCTTTATTGAAAATCTTTTAAGAAATCTCTTTCTTAATGGAACGGGTGGGAAATTTTTTTTTTCTTTAATACATTTACAATATCAAATTTTTTAAAATTTTGGGCAATATAACGATTGTTTTTCTAAAAATGCCACCCTGTAAATTTTTCAAGAAAACTTATACACTTTAAAAGTAAACAATTTCCCCAAACTTTCGGGCCTTTAGCCCTCACATTTTTTAATCACAAATAACCACAAATGTGCCATTAAATTTAAAAAGAACTTAAACATATTTACACATCATGCATACATTTATAGATATTCATTTTTTAAGCCATGTGGAAAGTTTATGCAATTATTAATATACAAACTTTCAAGATATTTAAAAAAATAAATTCATAAAACTACAACAGCACACGCACTCGATTCGCCTAGTCTTGAGCTAAGGTCTCTGTCACTGACGCACCTGTCTGTGTATCTGTCTATGAAGAGGTTTTATTTATAAAATATAAAATAATAGGTGAGCTTTATGAGCTTTGTAATATACCCTCTCAATTTTTAGTATTGTAAATGTATTGTACACTATTGCCCTCATGGAATAGAGAAATAATTCAAAGTGTTTAAATGCGAAATCGAATTATGATGAGATTTACGAAAGTGAAATTCAATCACGATTAAATTTTTGGATAGATCGAAAACGAATTCGAATTCGAGAAGTGACATGATGATTTATTTAAAGTATAAGATGAAATTTATGTTCAAAGGATTTTCAAGAAATAGTATAAGGTGAATAAATTAATTAATTGCATTATATGGATATGTTTGAAAAACTAGTGAGAGTGCATGAGAAATATAGAACTAAAAGAGGGCAAAATAGTCAAGAAAAGTATGGCATGACATGTAATTATGTAACAAACTTTAGGGGCAATTTTATAAGAGAAATAAAACCTATAAAGTGGAAAGTTGAAAGAAAAATCTAGAGAAGAGAATGAGAGAGGGACGACAAAACAAGGGGAGTGCAGACCAAAGGGCAGCAACCTATCCAAGTGAGTTTTCCACCATCTTTGAAGGGTAATCCAGCCATTAAAGAATGAAGAACAAGTTTAGGGAGATTATTAAGCTAGATCAAGCAAGAATTAAGGGGTAAGGTTTGAGTTTTCATGGTTTCAATGTGTAAAAATTTGTCATGACTCGTCCATGGACTGCACATGGTATTAATGAGTTTTTCATGCTTGAATTTAGAGTTTTAAAGCATTAATCAATTGGAAAAGTAAGGCAAGAAGTTAAGGAGAAATTGGTAAGTGAACTAACTAAAAAAGCTTGTAAATTGAAGCAGTTTGATGGATATTTATGATGTAAAAATTTCTACCATGGTTTGAGATGTGGTTTTGGATGGATTTGGTGTGAGAGAACTTGATGGAATGTTAGTATATGTTGGGCAAGTATTTCGACCGTTATAAGGTAGGATAATTCAAATGAAATTTAATTGTTTTGCTATGAAATAAGGATTGGTTTGATATGTAAAAATATGAGATTGAATGAAGTTTTTAATATGTTGATGCATATATATGTGTCACGGCCAAGGATGAATTTTAAGTTCCAATTGAGTTTGATTTATTTTGATGATGTTTCTTGCTTGAAATTATGTTGGAATGATGGATTGTGAGGTTGAAATGTGAAATTAAAACATGGTATGAAGGATAGGTTCAATTCGGCCAAGGGAGGTGTAATTTGTGTGAAATTGTTTTTGAATGTTAAGGACAATTTTAAAGGCTACATTAGTGATGAAATTTGATGTGAGAATAAAAAGGAAAAGTTGAGTTTTAATATGGTGCTAATTCGGCTAAGAGAGGAAGAAAGTGTTTGAATAATTGTGTAATGCTTCGATGAAAAAATATATGTATGATTGAATCCGATTATAACATGGCCTAAATGTGAAATGAGACAATATGTAGGTAACTAGAAATCGAGGGAACCTTAAAGCATGTGATATCATGAATCAATAATTGGTGAGTGTCTTTTCAATTATTTTGATTTGATATGGTAATCATGTATGCCATGATTTGTAAAATTGATTTTGAATTAAATATGTCATCCACAAAAATGTTTTGCATGGATTGCATAAACTTGAAAGGATTATAATAAAGATGTATTTTATAATGAAAATAATTATTGGAAATGTATTTGTAAACCTCTGGTATGTCTGGTAGACATTATGGATATTTTTGGTTGAGGTTGAGCACCCGAAGCGTGCATTAACAGTGTCAGGAGTGTTTGTCACTAACAACGGGAGAAAACCCATAGGGTGAGATTGTGTTAAGTCATTGGTTCAATTTAGTGTGTTACCTAATGCACGTACAAGGTATATTATTAGCTAGCTTCCACCTGAGCGAGAAAAATGTCACACTGTAGTGAGAAAAAAATTCTACTACGTAATGCTAGATAGATGACTTGAACGAGAGAAAATTCTAGGAAGGCCGGAGCATGGCAAAATTTTGCTCTTTACCTAGGATACCATATGGTATGGACCGTTAGTGATTGACTTTGTTTTATTTAGAAATTTTTCAGAAACAGTTATGCCATCACTATTTACATTTTCAGCAGAAAACTGAAAGTATGCATTATTTTGCTTTATTATTCAGTTTTATAATGAAATTAAATGATATTTATGAAAATTGTTTATCCATGCAATTATTTGAAATATGGTTTTCAATGATAAACCAATTTGAAAATGTTCAAGTGATTAAAGTTTTATAAAACGTTTTAAAACAAAAAAGGAGGTTATTTTATAAAATTAAATTTGATATGAAAACATACGACACTCACTGGGCTTGTGTAGCTCATATTATTTTATGTTTTACAAACAAACCTCTGCAAAGGCAGATGCAGGTACAGGTACGTTGGTAGCAGATACTCCAGCTCAGTAATGCAGATCGAGTCAGAGGTGCTGCTGTGATTGTATAAATATATTTGAACATTCTAAAAAAAAAAAAAAATTGTATATAAATGATTGTATAACTTTTCTATTGTTTATGAAAATATGCAAATAAATATATGCATGACTTGTAAATGTATTTTACTTTATATTTTAAATATGATGGCGTGTTTGTGGTTGCTTGTGCATTGAAAAATGAGGGTCTCGGTAGTGTGGGGGAAATTGAGTGATTTTAGAAGTGTATAAATTTTGTGAAAATTTTATAGGGTGACATCTTCAGAAAAACAGTCGTTATGCTACCCAAATCTTTATTAAATCTATTTCATTATTAAATAATCAAAAGAGAAAGTAAAGTTTCAGATAAAGGAAAAACGACTTAGTTTTATGGGAACTTTTCAGTCGGATTTGATATCAACTGGAGGGTCACCGTGGGGTTGTCGGCAGGCTACCCTCTATACGGGAAAGAAGCTATAGAAACGGGGTCTGTCATGTCGGTATCAGAGTGAGGTTTTGAAATGGGATTTTACGTTTTTATGTTTCTAATACTTAAATCGTTTTGTTTTACCTTGTTATATAAATAAAACAACCTAGATATGTTCATTCTATTTTATATGTCATGCATATGATTTCAAAATTTTTGGGTGTTTCATAATCTTATTTTTGTTGAAATCACACCATTATGCATTGACGATGTAACACCATTCCCCCGATCACTACTGGAATGAGAATTGAGGCGAAAGATATTACCTTTCTTACTAAAATTCATTTACATTACTTACAAAAATTTATTTAAACCGTGTACAAAAATTCTTCTTTTATTCTATTGGTTTATTTTATAGAAAATTTGGTAGAGTTCACTCTATTTTTCGAAAAACCCAAAATTTAAAACCTGTAAGAAAAACACAACATTTCTAAAACATTCATTTCTCAACTTTCGTTTCAGACCTCCCATCCGTTTTCCAAATCATTTCACCACACAATATACATAACCAACATTTTTTTATATAAAAGTGTCACATTCATAAAAATAAACATAACTCAATCCACAACTATTATTTCATTTATAAAATCTCACTTCAATACAAAACCTTACAACTTTTAATAAAAATTATATTAATAAAAGTAATTACCAATTAAAAGAAAAGTAATAAATTTATTTACAAAATCACCTTACAATACCAAAATCTTTTATATTATTTATATACATTATTATTTACAAAATCTCATGAACATATATTTGTATATATAGATATTTACATGCGTGTTGATACATTTTAACAAAAATACAAAGTGCCCAAAAGATTAACTACCCAAAAGGTGGAGAGATGTGACTCACAGAACGCACGGCAAATGTCTTCTCGACTGTCCCTATCTACAGTACCCAATTCTTAATCTACGTATGGAAAATCTAACACGCTAAGTATTTCTACTTATTAGTGTACACTTAATTTTAAATTCACCACTTTCCAAAATACAAGATTGTAAAGAAAGATTTTACAGCTCTCCAATTTCTATAATAAATCATAAAGATATCAATTTATCAATAAACACACCCATGAAGTGTATAAAAGTCATTTTTCAATTATGACTTTACAAAATCAAATTTCACCATTATCAAATATTCGTAATAAAACACACTAAAATTTATTAACTGATAAATACATACAAGCATAAAAATCTCTATTAACGGCCATTCTTAACCTTTGTATCAAATTCACTAATTGATCAATTCACTAGCAATTTCCCATACAAAATACATAAATTATTTCTTTCCAATTATAACCATACGATTTTCACCAAATATTTTTTATTTCTCAAAATACAAGTCGTAAATTAATATGTCACAAATTTTCACACTTTTAAAAATAAATTATAACGATATCAACTTACAAATTAATATACACATAAAACGCAATAATTGTCATTTTTTAACAATCCCAATACAGTTTTCTTTTATATTTTTAAGCACCCTTCGTAAACACTGATACGATGCTATGATTTGGATTTAGGTCTTCTAACATCGGCCACTAGATGGCTACCCGCCAGAATAAATGACGTCTCTAGCATCGGTCACTTGATGACTACTCATCGGGTCGTATATCACAATCAGGTCTCTTGACATCGGTTACTCGGTGGCTACCTGCCATAATAAACGGTGTCTCCGGCATCAGCCACTAGGTGACTACCTGCTGAGTCGCATATCACAATCGGTTTCCACTTCAGACCGGACACCCAGTGCCTCTCATAATCCATCCGTCGAAAACTGTATTTCGGTGTAACGGTGCAATACTATTAATCTACCTTATTGGCATGTCAACTTCCGATCCTTACCTACCAATATTTAGGTTTATTCGGGCCCTTATAAATTTAATTTATTATAAAAATTTAATAATTTCCGTTTCCAAATAGAATTTTCGTTATTAACAAAACATATTAAAATTTTATCATCATTTCATCAAAGCATCAAAAGTACATTATAAAACACTATTTTTCATTCGATTATTCTTCAAAATCAGGCAAATATCACGTTGCCTTTCACTTTTCCAATATACGGTCAATTCCCTAAGTGTCCGTTTCTTTCTGTTCCCTTTCGTTTCTTTTCCGTTTTCATTCGAAAGTCAATAAAATCACATGCAAACAATATTAAATCACAAATTTTCAAAAATAATTTCACCAAAACCTCTATATCTATATTCGGCCAACATATACAAGTAATTCAAATTTTGTCAAACTTTCACCATTTCACATATCAAAATAATCAGCAAATCATTCCAAAATGGAAATCAATTTCATAATTTTTAATACATAATAAAAATTGAAATATACGTAAACGCACTAAAAATCTTATTTTATTCATTATCAATTCTTAAATCATTTTATATACAAAATTGTATAACTCGATTTCTAAATAAAAATATAATTATCAAAATACAAATTCTATAATCAAATCATAAATCATAATACATAATCAATAAATCAATAAACTGATTAAATAATTTTCTTTTAATAATACTTAAATAAATAAAATTTGAAACATATATAAACTTTTCGTTCAATCGTAAAACATAATCTATAAAATCAATTAACTTACCTAATTATATACTTGAAATCAATAATAAAATTTGAAATATAAATAAATATAACTCAAATAATTTAACTTATATATAAAACTATCCATTTACATAACTCCTTTACTTATTTCTGGATGTGAAACGAGTTTCCCTTTATCATCATGAACCCACCTTATCTGGATAAATCAAATCCAAAATATATATATATATATATATATATATCTCCTTCTATTCTTCTCGACTTCTCCCTCACTTTTTCTTTTTTTCCTTTCTTCTTCTTCTTTGGCCGAATGGCCTTACTCTATCTCTCATTTGTGTCTCAGACACTATATATATATATATATATGCACACAGTACCCCATGTCATTCACCGCCTCCCTTTTCTTCTTATTTTTTTTTAATTATTATTTTTTTTCTCCATCTTTATCCATAACAATTATATATTTTTTTTTATCCAGTGGGTCCCACCACTAATTTATATATATTATTATTATATTCATTATTATTATTTTTATTATTATTATTAAAAATCTCAACCGCCGTTTAAATTTTTGTCATGTATGTAAATTTTCATTTTTTACCCCTATAGCTTTTTTCCTTTTAGCCCAACTTTTTTAATTTCTTTTAAAAATACCCTCAAATTGCATATTTATCCACAAACTTCTGTACTTCTAAGACTTGAATTGGACTAAGTTTATAACAATAAATTAAATTTCAATTAATCTCTTGGGTCTAACGAAATTAGGGCCTCACAATTCATTTTCCTTTACAAAATTTCATCATTGAAATTTGTGAATAATTTTAACTCAAAATATCTTATTCTAAAGTCATTGCTTTCATTTAATCATCAATGACCATAATAATTATACTCTAAATAGAGCTCCAATTTTTTTTTTCCCATATATAAGATCGTATATTCTACACTATAACAATCCACATCTATATAAATCATTATTAATCAAAACTCTCCAATAATCATAATTGTACCTTTATAGAATATTTCATAAATTTCTTTATATATATAATATCCAAAATTATAACAATTAGCACCTAAATAGAATATTATTAAGCAAAATTCTTCAATTAAAATCCTCAACAACAATTATACTAGTATAATTCTGAACAATCACATCTACAACTATTCTAAATAATAAATATTTATACTATTCTAAACAATAATTACCATTTTTTTTCGAAATCCTTTTAAAATTTTTTGGGGTCTATATTCAAACTTCCTACATACTTCTAGTAACTTCGGTGACTCTTAAAAGTCGTTCCATGCCCTTTTTTGGCTCTCCAAGTTTCACTATAACACCTCTGACGATTTCTGGATTGATTCCATTTTCATCTGAATCTCCTTTGAGAGTACCATTTGAGTTTCTAAAATACTTCTTGAGCATTTTCATATTCATTTTGATAATTCTCTAAATTTCTGAATTTTTCGAAAATCCTTTCAAATTTTCGATCGGATCTGAAAACTATTCCATTTTACCTCAAACTAGCTCGTTTTTGTTCCATTTCAGTTTTTACTAACTTTAATTTCTATTCTGAGACTTTTGATGCTAGGAGTCCATTTTTCGAAAATCATTATTCACGAGAATCGTTTCTGTCCGAAAATATTATTCATTAAAAATTTCACTTTCAATTATTTTTAGGATTTGTTTCTCAAAAATCTCATTCAATCACTATTCATACGAAAAATACTATTCATTCAAAAAATACTATTCATACGAAAAATACTATTTATCCAAAAAATACTATTTATTCTAAAATACTATTCATCCGTATATATGTTTTTGTTTTTTTTTCTTAAATAGAGAAAATTCAGGGTGTTACAGACGAGGTCGAAAGGGTATCTGTAGAGCCACCGTAGAGGTTCTCACACTTGAAGTACCATTTGCCTAGAAGGCAGAACACGACACAAGGTCGATAAATGCTCCCATAGATCAAACCCGTTCGGGACAGTTGGTACCAGTAGAACTAGCTAGCGAGAGTTTTAATATGGAACAGGTGGGCTAAATATTGATGGCAGCAATGCGTCAGCCGTGAAGGCCTCCGAAGAATTGAAGCGCTCAATTGAACGGGCTTGTAAGTTGGGGGCGAAGCCATTTGATGAGACTAGTGACCCAAAGAGTGTCTTGGCGTGGTTGGACAAGGTTACCGAAATTTATAGAGTGATGGGGTGCTCAGAAGAGTAGAGAGTTTTGTTCTTCTCCTTTCTCTTGGAGGACAGAGCAAAGGACTAGTGGAAAGCATTGGAGAGGTGGCCCCAGAAGAAGTATCATGGGTGTCATTTCAGTAGGAGTTTACAGATAGATTTTATCCGAAGAGTTACAAAGATGCTTAGGTTGAAGAATTTGTTTTATTAGAGTAGGACTCGACGTATGTGACTGAGTATGAAAAGAAGTTTTCAGAACTAATCCGAATTGTCCTATTCATCTTAGAGGATGAAGAGCAGAGGTGTAAGCGATTCATGGCGAGCTTAAATCCTAGCCTTAAAGTTCATCTGTCCTGGGCCCTTCAGACACACTATGGGAGGTTAGTTGAGGCTGTATTAATGGTAGAAAGAAATATGATAACCGCTGCTCAACATGGAAAGTCAAAAGGCAAACGTAGCGGGTCCAGCCTATCATAGGAATGGCCCAACAAATTCGCTAGAAAGAAGAGCAGAGCCAAATGGGTTGGTGGCAAGAGGATGAGCCGAGGGACATCATCTAGACAGGGGTCAGCCAAGCCACCTGCAGCTTTTGAAAGCTTCCATGACATTAAGAGTTCAGTACCAGAGTGCAGTATATGCGGGAGGAGACATTCAGGTGACTGTCGGATGAGAGGCTCAAGCATCGCTTGCTTTCACTGTGGGCAGGAATTAATCAAGAAATCACCAGAGCTGATTTAGTGAAATTCGGAGAGTCAAAAATGGGCATGAAACGACTTTTAAGAGTCACTGAGATTACTAAGAGTATGTAGGAAATTTGAATATAAGCCTCGAAAAATTTTGAAAGGATTTCGAAAATAAGTAAAAATAAAAATAAAATTTTCGAAAAAACCGAATTCGAGTGTTACATGGTCAATTTAATGAATTAGAAGTGATAAAAAGGAAAAGAATTATTATTTAGAATATTACAAATATTTATTATTCAGAATAGTTGTAAGTATGATTGTTCAGAATTATACGAATATAATTGTTATTGAAAATTCTAATTTAAGAATTTTGTTTAATGATAGTCTATTTAGGTGTTAATTGTTATGGTTTGGATATTATATATATAAAGAAATTTATGAAATATCCTATAAGGGTACAATTTTGATTATTGGAGAGTGTTGGTTAATAATGATTTATATATGTGTGAATTATTATAGTATAGAGTATATGATCTTATATATGTGAAAAACAAAAAAAAAAAAAAAAAAAAATTGGAGATTTGTTTAGAATAGAATTATTATGGTCATTGATGATTACATGAGAGCAATGACTTTAGAGTAAGATATTTTTAGCTGAGATGATTCTTAAATTTTAATGATGAAATTTTATAAAGATGGATGAATTGTAAGGTCTTAATTCTACTGGACCCAAGAGATTAATTAAAATTTAATTTATTATCATTAATTTAGTCCAGTTCTAGTTTTAGAAGTATAGAAGTTTGTGAATAAATATCAAATTGAAGGATATTTTTAAAAGAAAAAAAAAAGTTGGGTTAAAAGAAAAAAAGGCCATAGGGGTTAAATGAAAATTTTAATATGGTGGCAAAAATATAATCTGATTGGTGAGATTTTTCTAAATAATTGTTAACGTCGGAAAATGGTGTCCTTAGTCAACGAGGTTGTTTTCGGGCCCAAGCTGCAGTTTCGGATGGTCAATGGAATGCATGTAAAGCAGTAAGAATGAGCATGAGAGGTTAGAGGCGAAGAGAAGAGACATGGAGGATTTTTAGAGTGGTTCGGCCAAAAAAGATGCCTACGTCTACTGTTCACTCTCTCACTATTTTGGCAGAGTAACGACACTCAGAAATTGGATCCCCTTTACAGTGAAATTCGTCCCCTATTTATAGAGAAAATGGACATGCTACAGTAAAATAGAATAAGACAAAAGTAAACAGTTAGCTACAGTTAATAATGATGGACAACATTTAATGCGCCGGGATCTTAATTAATGCGGCTGATAGTGCATTAAATGCGGTCGAAAATACATTAAATGCGACCGAATCCGTCGCTTCTGAGGTCTGCCTAAGGGAGATTTCTGGTGATTGGCTCGGATATGTCATGATGGACTATCGAGATCGCGATCACATCTTCTAGTGGTAATAGCGTGCATGGCACGTTTTGGAATTGTAATCTGCATGGCGCCTTTGACCTCTGTTGACTGGGACTCTTAGGAGCAAGGCGGGGATGGATCTTCCAGCATATGAAATATCAAGTTAGCTAGGAGAGTAAATAAATCTCTTATAAGTATAGCTACCTGGAGAGTCGAGGAGGCGGATTTCAAGTCAACACGTCCACAACTGGTCATGGCAGTGAGGCGGGCAATATTACGAATGAAGGGGCCGGTATACGGCCACGCTTAGAGATTAGCGATTAGCTTAGCCGGATCATCTTGGGCGAGGGGGACTTATGATCATGTCTGATAGATGGCTCCTTCTGGCGGATATCTTGCACAGATAGAGTCGGAGAATAGGCAGGCGGTCAGTCATAGCGGATAATCTGGCGATTAGGCTTAGCGAACACGGCCAGCGGCCAGTCTGAGTGATGAGAGCCAACGGTCAGCGATCAGGACCAACGAACAGGACTGGCGGATAGGCTGGCAGATAACGCCAACGACTAAAAAGGCGGATGGAGCTAGCGGTCATAAATAGAATTGGCGCCTGTGATCAGAAATGACGGACAGGCTGAGTGATAGCAATTAGCGGTCACAAGGGGCGGTCACAAATGGGCCCTCCGTCAGGAAAACGGATTGGGAGAGAGACAGATTATTGGACCTTTGAGACATTGGGCCTATACTGTAGATCTGTCTGGGCCCGATTATTCTGGTTGCTAATTTATCCACAACATCAAGTCCCCTGGCTCTTGGTGCTTTAAGGAGGACCAGAAGCTATAAATTCCAGAGCGAACAGAACAGGCGGGAACAGTTACAAAATGGAGGCGGTTACAATACCTTTTGAATTCCGCTTTAATGCCAGGCCACATGGAGCTTCCCCAGGCAATGGTTACAGGTCACACCACGTGCCGTGCGCATTTAATGCACGTCTCTCAACTGACACGCTGCATGATGACAAAATCCCGGGAATCACGCCACGTCGTCAGATTTGGGACGGTTATATAGTTGTCTTGATCTAACGGCTAGGGCTTAATTATTTTAAAAAGAAAAAAGACCCCCCTCATTTCCTTCTTCTTCCGGTGTTTTCAAGAACCACAGACACCTTCCTCATTTTTCTTTCTCTACTTCGATTTTTCATCTCCGCTCGACAGTCTTCGTCTGCAATTACCGGTCACCACCATATTCAAGATAAGGCTTCTTCTCTCTATTCACATTGTTCTCGTTATTGTTGTCTTTCACTTTCTGCACAATACTTACTTTCCTGAGAGTCTGGACCAGTTGGGGCGGATAGTCTTCGTATCGCCTCTGGTCCGACAGAGTCTGATTATAGTATGGGGTAATTTACCTGCTTCTTTTCCTCCCTTTCTTCAATCCTGGGGGAAAACTTCACTGAATGAGGCTCTTATCCCCCCTTTTATGGCTTCCTAGGCGCACGGCTTGACGCTTAGGTTTAGCAGACTTAGGCTTCTTTTGCTCTTTGAGTCTGGTTGGCTGTCAGCGGCCTAACTGGCTGTTTCTTTTGTAGATGTCAAGTCGTGGGCTCCGATACCATCGAGTCATGTCTAGTGAAGAAAGCTCTGAGGGGAGGTCTCTTCAACATGACGGGGACTCTTCAAGCGCAACCGCTTAGGGTAGTGGGGATGCGTCGAGTTCCTCTGGGCGAGGGGAGACCTTTGCCTATCAGACCTTCTACCAACATGATTCCCAGATGACCCTTGATGAGCTTAAGACCGTGGCCGAGGCATACCATTTCCCTTCCGGGTGTCGCGTCATGGTTCCTGCTCACCGCGACCATGCGGCTGATCCTCCTGACAGATTCATAGCGATCAGCAGCCAACATGTGAAATCGGGGTTTAGGTTCCCGGCTCCCTCATATTTGGTTAACCTGCTGAATGACTTGGAACTAGCCCTCTTCCAGTTGACACCAAACTCTTACACTCAGATAACCACCCCTGGCCTATATCTTTCTCAAGAACGGCCTTCCGCCACCAACTTCGAATATAATTCAGAGCCTTTTCTTCTTTAAGTCCACTACTAGTCCTCACGCCACTAAACGAGACGACATTTACTATAACCGCTCGTAACTCCCCCTATAAGGCATTTCTGCCACACAAGGCTGGCAAGTCAAACGTAGGAGATTATAAGTCCTGGTGGTTTTATGCTTCTTTTCTGTCCCTGCTGAAGCTCGTCCATTTTGATTTCAATAACGGTCTTGGTGAGCGCATTTCTGCTCGTTGCTGGAGCGCGTACATACACATCCTCATGCCCCATTATTACTGACATTTTTTCTTCCTGTATGCAGCTTTCATCAAAGGATCGGTCAATCTCTCTGATGAGGAGACAAATGTGCTTAAAAGGTTCGCCGAGGTGAAGGACCCCGAGGATGACTATCTTCTATCCAACTTTTTCCTGGGGAAATACGGGCTCGCACCTGGAACTGAAACCATACCTCTGAAATTGGCCCTAGACGTTGGAGTACGAAAAGGTCGGGAAGTTAAATCTGTCTTTGTAGGACCTGAAGAAGGCACTTCTGCCCCAGCCCCAAATAAACCCAAAACAATGGTGGAACTCGAAATGCTCTCTCCTCCGTCCTCGCAGGAGTTGAGATAGAGGAGCTTGAGGCGGAGATAACGGGCTTGAAAGAGGCCCCAGCTCCGTCAGCAGATCCGTCAGCCACAACTGTTGCCTCGTCTGCCAAATAGCCTGTGATAAAGTTCAAGAGTGTGGCGAAGAAGACCGTGAAGCAGTTACCTCCACCGAAGGGTGTTACTGGGAAAGAAGTTTCAACTTATGGGGATGAGTCGGCTAAGCCTTCAGAGGCCGAAGATGAGGACGAGGAGAGACCATGGAGCCCCCCGCTAAGCGTCTGAGATCCAAAGGCAAGGGCAAAACGGCCATGACAGGAGGGACTGATGAGGGGCCAACCCCTGAGGCCAATGCAGGGGAATACTTCGACGACTTGCTGGACCGGCTACCAACATTACTGGGTCCTGACAAGCCGGATGTCTACCAGAAGCACATTCGTGGTGACCAGCTGGTTGACTATGTTGCACGCTGCAATGTGCTTGTGAGTTCTGTTCTTTGCCTTGTAATCATACTTCACGTCCATTCATACTGCTAATATGCTCCCTTTTCAGGTTTCACTGGCTATGATGAAGATACGTCGGGACTTCCCCGACCTGGTGGGAGAAAAGGATTCGCTTAAGGAAGCAAATAGAAATCTGGGGCTGGAGAACAAGAAATTCAAGGAGGAGTCTGAGGCTGATAAGAAAACTATTCATGAGCTTGAGCAGAGACTTAAGGATGCAGAGAAGATCGTGGAGACTGAGAATAAGCTTCGGTTGGCTACTTCTTCCTCGCTCGCGAAAGCTACTGAAGACATACACAAAATCACCCACGAGGCCATTCTTCAGAAGAAACGGGCTGATGATGCCGAGAAAACTAATAAGGTGACGCTGAAAGACCTGACCGTGGCAAAGGATAAGCTTGCTCAGATACGGGAGGCGTATCGCAAGGCAGACCTCCGGGCCAGACAAGCTTGGAAGAAGGCCACTGATAAGACGAGCAGCAAGTTCTTGTATACTTCGTGGCTACATCATCCTGAGCTAGATTTCTTATTTCTTGGGAAGGAAGCAGTGGAGGAGGTGAAGAAATACGTGGCTCGTGCTGCCAGAGATGCCCAGATGAAGGCCGCACAAGCTACTCAGAAGGGAACAATTCCTCTAGCTCCGCAGAAGGTTTTCGACCCGCACTTGCTCAGACTGGTACCACATCGACCCAGGACGGCTTCTCCTCAACTCCTCAAGGATTGGCAAAGGATGGGGGGCAAGGCTCATCTTCACAAGGAGCCCCCAATAAGGACGATCCGAAGGACACTCCCGCCAGCTCTTTAAAGGCCCCTCCGGATAAATAGCTTTAACATTTTCCCTTGCTGCCGATAGGGCTTATCTCTAAACATCGATGCCATTGCAATTATGATTCCTGTTTTGTTTTTTGGAACGCTTTGTAGTTATTATTTGATCATTATCTCAGTGGGATTTCTTTCAGTTTGCTCTATTGCTTTCTTATCTTCATGCACGTGTAATCAGAGTAGATTATGGACAGGTATACCCTGCAAGATAAACAACAAATAAGTACAATAAAGGGGCTAACTGCCCTTGTATATGCCTTTGGGAAGGCGTAATAAGGAAAGTGACCCTTTGGGTTACGAATGATTTCCAGCAGATGACCCTCAATACGAATAATAACCTGAGGGGCAGAAAAGAATCCCCGAAGATGGACAGATAACTTGGCCTCCACTGTCGAATAAATGCCACCAGATTAGGGGCAGTAGGCCGATTGACCTTCTTACAAATTAATTCAACCAATGAGTAAGCCGATCCGCCTTGGCCGTCAGGCGGTCGTAATATATCCAATATATACATATGCACAATATGAGGCAGTATAGATAATGAGAAATGTGCTGAGGATGAGAAGAAACCAGACGGAGAATAAGCGGGCTGTTAACGTGCTTTTCTGACCGCTGTTGGAATTGATGAAGGACTGCGCTCAGAAGGTAGGAGCCTGAGTTATACGGTACGATGATCCTCTCCAGCTGCGCTCACAAGGTTAAACCTGAGCATCTACAACGAGAGTTGTGGAGGTTGAGACCTCGGCTGCGCTCACAAGGCCGTAGTCTGAGCATCTACAGTATAAATGGAGTGAACCTCTCCAGCTGCGCCCACAAGGTTAAACCTAAGCATCTACAGCGAGAGTTGTGGAGGTTGAGACCTCGGCTGCGCTCACAAGGCCGTAGCCTGAGCATCTACAGCATAATGGAGTGAACCTCTCCAGCTGCGCTCACAAGGTTAAACCTGAGCATCTACAGTGAGAGTTGTGGAGGTTGAGACCTCGGCTGTGCTCACAAGGCCGTAGCCTAAGCATCTACAGCATAATGGAGTGAACCTCTCCAGCTGTGCTCACAAGGTAAAACCTGAGCATCTACAGCGAGAGTTGTGGAGGTTGAGACCTCGGTTGCGCTCACAAGGCCGTAGCCTGAGCATCTACAGCATAATGGAGTGAACCTCTCCAGCTGCGCTCACAAGGTTAAACCTGAGCATCTACAACGAGAGTTGGGCCTAGTGTCACTTCGATTGAGCCATTTATTCTTTATTCGCACGCGAATGCGGAGGGGGAGGCCAGTCAGCGAGCGGCGATTAGATGCGCGGGCTCGTGGCCGTTTTAGTCCCTCCTACCTCATAGGGCAATCAGATGTTGGAGCTTTATGCTGACGCTTTGCCGTTTATAATGGTGTACTTTAAATAAGAACACACATGAGCGTTTGATGTTAGCAATAATTCATAATAATTGATGGATAATTCTCATTACGCCTGTACACGGTTTGTTTTACATATGTGGTAGAACAGCAATAGTGAATAAAAATACAACATTCAGGTATAGTATGTCCTCAGGTGAATGGCGTTCCAAGCTCTTGGTAGAATCGCCCCGTTCATGTCTGCCAGGTGGTAGGCTCCGTTCTTCAAGCTTTCGTGGATCACATAAGGTCCTTCCCAGTTTGGTCCTAATACTCCTTCACTTGCTTTGCGAGCACCAGGCATGACTTCTCGTAGGACAAGGTCACCTGGTTTGAATTGACGTACCCGGACCCTTTTGTCGTAATGCCTGGCCATCCTTTGCTGGTAGACGGCCATCTTGAGGCGAGCTGCTGCCCTTGACTCCTCAAGTAAGTCTGAGTTGGTGGCCAGGAGCTGGTCGTTGTCATCAAGGTTGAAGCTTGCCCTTCGATGACTGTAGACTTCAAATTCTGTCAAAATCATGGCCTCAAACCCGTAGACTATTGAGAAAGGGGTCTCCCCGATAGTACTGCGGGCGGTATTACGGTAGGCCCACAACACCTTCTGTAGCTCATCAACCCACGCTCCCTTTCTAACCTCAAGCTTAGTCTTCAGGATCTGCTTGATGATTTTGTTAACCGCTTCCACCTGACCGTTAGCTTGCGGGTGGTCGACTGCTGAGAAGCTTTTGATGATGCTAAGGCTGCTGCAGAACTCTTGAAATTGTTCACTCGTGAACTGGGTCCTATTGTCTGTTACCAATTGCTGGGGAATGCCGAACTTGCAGATTATGTTATCCCACACGAACTTTTCAACCTTCGTCATGGAGATCTCGACCAGCTATTTTGCCTCTGCCCATTTGGTGAAGTAGTCGACTGCTACGACGGCGTACTTGCACCTTGCTCAACCTACCGGGAGAGGTCTAATCACATCCATGCCCCAGATGGCGAAAGACCACGGACTGATCATCCGTCGGAGATAAGCTGGGGGCACCCGGGGAATTTTAGAAAATCTCTGGCATTTATCACACTTCCTTACCAGGTTAATGGCGTCCTGCTTCATTGTCGGCCAGTAGAACCCCTATCTGAGCGCTTTCTGGGCTAAAGAGAGCCCTCCAGCATGGTTACCGCAATGCCCTTCATGTATGTCCCTCATCAACGCGGCGCACTCCGGCTCATCAATACACCTGAGCATGGGGGTGGAGAGGCCCCTCTTATAAAGAACATCGCCGTACATACAGTACCTGGCTGCTCTTATACGTAGACGGCTCGCCTCCATCTTATCTTCTAGCAGTCTCCCTTCTTGCAAGTAATTGACCAGCGGGCTCATCCATGATCCAACCGCCACTGTCAAAGCCATCACTTCCACGCCGGATTTGGTACTTGGTTTAGGTAAAAACTCCACAGGTATGTTTTCGGTGTAGTCCGTATCTTGAGCGGTTGCCAAACGAGCCAGTGCGTCTGTATAAGAGTTCTGGGCGCGCGGGATCTGATTCAACTCAAATGTTTCGAAAGCCCCAGTAACCTCTGAACCTCCTGTAGATAAGCTACCATTTTTGATCCCTTGGCTTGATATTCACCTTTTATCTGGCAGATTACCAACTGCGAATCGTTGAAAATTCTAAGCCGCTCAACCTGCATCCTTCTGGCTAGGCAGAGCCCTACCAGCAGTGCTTCATACTCCGCCTCATTGTTAGTCGCTCTGAAGCCAAATTTAAGGGCGCAGAGAAACTTACCCCCATTAGGATTGACTAACAGGATTTCGGCCCCTGCGCTCCTTTCGCAGAAGGATTCGTCCATAAAGAGCTCCCAATACGGCCCTTCAGAAGTTTTAGCTCGATCGTCCACGGGTCCGGTAAACTCAGCAATAAAATCTGCCAATGCTTGCCCCTTGATCGCCGGTCTTGGCTTGAACTCGATGTCATATTGGGCAATCTCGATGGCCTATTTGATGAGTCAAGTAGAGATATCTGGCTTCTGAAGGATTTGCTTTAATGGATATCTGGTCAAGACTTCAATTTTGTGAGCTTGGAAGTAGGGGCGCAGTTTTCTGGATGCCATCACCAGACAATAGGCCAGTAGCTCCATCGGGGTGTACCTGGTTTCTGCTTCTACCAGCTTCTTGCTGACGTAGTACACCGGGACCTGTGCTCAATTTCCTTCTTGGTTTATCAGGGCTGCGCTCAGGGCGTGTTGGGATACCTCCAGGTAGACGGTCAGAGTTTCTCCTTCTTTTGGTTTGGTCAGCAGCGGGGCGCGCCCTATGAACTCTTTCAGTTGTATGAAGGCAGCTTCACACTCGTCAGTCCACATGAAATTCCTGGCCTTTTTCAGCACCTCAAAGAATGGAGCATACTTGTCGGAGGCCTTTGACACGAATCTGCTTAAGGCCGCTATCTAGCCGTTCAGACTCTGAATCTCCTTCACGTTGTTAGGCGATCTCATGTCCAACAGAGCTTGGATTTTTTCTGAGTTGGCTTCTATTCCCCTGTTGTTCATAATGAAACCCAAAAATTTACCTGGGGAAACCTCGAAAGCACATTTGAGGGGGTTAAGCTTCATTTGATACTTCTTCAAGATTTGGAACATTCTTTCAAGGTCCTGGACATGATCAGCAGCTTTCTCAGATTTGACGAGCATGTCATCCACGTATACCTCCATGCTCTTCCCAATTAGCTCCTCAAACATCTTGTTCATTAATCTCTGGTACGTAGCTTCTGCATTTTTCAAACCGAAGGGCATTACCTTATAGCAGTACAACCCCCGGTCGATTGTGAACGATGTACACTCCTCGTCATTGGGGATCTGGTTATAGCCGGAGTAAGCATCCATGAAGCTAAGGAGCTCATGCCCTACTATCGCGTCCACCAGCTGATCGATTCTGGGCAAGGGAAAACTATCTTTTGGGCAAGCCTTATTCAGATCTGTGAAGTCTATGCATGTCCTCCATTTCCTGTTCTTCTTCTTTACTAGCACGGGGTTAGCTACCCAGTCTGGATATTGGACTTCACGGATGAACTTGTTAGCCAGAAACTTGTCTACTTCCTCTTTCAGAGCCTTGCTGCTCTCCTGGTTCATTTACCTCCTTTTTTTGGCAGACTGGCCGATGGTGGGGGTCAACATTCAGCTTATGGGTCACCACATTCAAATCGATCCCCACCATGTCTCCATGGTTCCAGGCAAACACATCTGTATTTCTCTTAAGGCAGCTTGTTAATTGAGACTTTACCTCCAGGGTCAAGCTTTTGCCCAGCTTGAGACATCTGGTCACATACGCTTCACTGACCTGGACGTCCTCAAGCTCCTCCACTGGACCAGTATTCTGATATGCATCGAACTCCCTGAGGTCCAAGTCATGACTGATTCCCGATGAAGTGATCGCCTGCAACTCCTGCTCCGGGACCACATCTGCCTTCTTTCCCTAGACTCCCTTTTTGATTGCATCTACATAGCAGCAACGAGCTAGAGATTGCTCGCCCTGCACACATCCTACCCCGTTGGGAGTTGGGAACTTCACCGCGAGGGCCCTGGTAGAGACGACCATGTCAAGATCATTCATTGCAGGTCTCCCCATTACCACATTGTATGCCAAGGGAGAGTTGATGATGAGGAAGTCTGTCAGCACTGTGGACTGACGGGTGGCGTCTCCTAGAGTTAGGGGCAATGTAATCTGTCCAGCTGGGATGATCGAATCTCCAGTGAAGCCATAAAGGGGTTCGGGGGATGGTTTTAGCTTATCGTCACCAATCCCCATCTGATCATAGCAATCCTTGTACATCACGTTCACGGAACTCCCAGTATCAATCATGATTCTTTTGACCACTGAGTTACCGATTCGTGCTCTGATTACCAAGGCTTCATTATGAGGAAGACGGACATCTCGTGCATCTTCATCAGTAAACACGATGTCTTCTGATACCTTCCTGACTTTCTTGGTAGGTCCTCCCGACTCTTCCTGTCCTGCCAGTTGGACGCGTCTGGCTTCGCGCACAAATCGTTCCTGAGACCTATTAGACTCTCCTGCTCCCGAGGGTCCTCCATGGATGGTATGGATAGTTCTGACGAAAGGCCCTTGAATAGAATCCGGCTCCAGCTGATTTTGGGCTGGTGGATCTTCTGAACGCTGACGGGGGTGTTGCTGCTGGGATGGTCGCCTCGGGGGTCTCACAACGTAATCCCTTAGACTACCATTTCTGATCATATCCTCAATGGCATCCTTGAGTGCCCAACAGTCCAAGGTATTGTGTCCTATATCATTGTGGTAGACACAGAACTTGTTCCTATCTCTTCGCCCTTCGGGACCCTGAAAGGGAGCCGGCCACCCGAAATTCTCCCGATTCTTCTCAGTTGCATAGATTCGGTCTTGGGTATCTAACAGGGCACTATATGTATTGTAACAGCTTTGGTATCGAGGTCGCTCCTGTCTCCGACTGCTTCCCGGTCTTCGCCAATCCCTGGCTTTCTTAGTAACCTGATGATTTTTCTTTCGCCCCCTAGGGTTGCTTCTTCCATTGCTCCTTTTTCTTCCATGACTGGAACTACCAGCTTCGTCCTTCTGAGAACTGGTCTTCCTCGGATTAGTTACTTCCTCCCATCGAATTTTCTTCTCGACCCGCTCATAAAATTCTCCCAGGTCCTTCATAGGGGACCTGTATATGCTCTCGTATAGCTTCCCATCTTTTCTTAATCCTGACGAGATGGCTGATAATACCCCTTCATCTGTAGGGTTCTCCACATTCGTTACATAGTGCCTGAACCTGTTAATGTATTCTTTTAAAGGCTCACCTGGACGTTGACAGATGGTAGAAATGTGACAAGGTGGCGCAAGCCGTCTCTTCAACACCTTGTATTGGTTCAGGAACTTCTATTGACATTCCTCCCAGTTGTTGATGTTGCGCGGGGGGAGACTTCTGAACCATGTTCACGAAATATCTCTGAGCGTAGCCGGGAACACACGACACTTCACGAGCGGACTCGTCGTTTGGAGATCCATCTGGATATTGAAAGCGTCTAGATGATCATAGGGATCAGAGTTCCCTTTGTATTGAGGGATGTTGAGAACTTTGAACCTTGGGGGGAGCGGCTCCAACTCAATCTCTGAAGCGAAAGGGGTCCTATCTCTAGTCTGGCCCCTTTGTTCTTGCGTCGTGGGTAGTGCTTCAAACTGTCGGACCCTTTGGAGGAGTTCTACAACCAATGTACCCCGCGTCTCAGTTCCTCCAATAGCGGAATGTCTATCCCTCCTGCTTGGGGATCGGTTGTCTCTGGCCACCTGTCCCCCGGTATTAGGTCCTGGCCCCGTTCTGTCTACGCGGGCCGGGACTTGATCATGATTATGGCCAGCCTGCTCCGGTCGGTGTTCATTGCGGACCCGTGGAAGCCGGGCACTAGAATGCACGTTGGAGGAATGGATAGACCCTTCTCGTTCAAACTCTTTGACACCCTTCTGTTCACTCCAGGGTCTTCTGCGTGCCTCCTGCTGGGAATATCTCTTCCTGGAACGGCCTGAGAAGGGATTTGAGAAGGCTAGGCTTGATTCTGGAACAGAGTCCTGACCTCACCGATAAACTCCGCGACGGTATTCTCTAGCCTCTCCTATCGTCGCTATAACGCCTGCATTGCATCTCCCCATGTAGTATTAAGGGCAGGTTGGCGGGTCGGAAGAGGAGGTATACCTTGAGCGTCCCCCGTCACAGGCACGTTAGATGTCCCTACACCAGTATTGGATATCCCTCCAATAGACATAGCCTGCTGTTGACCTGAAGCTTTTTGGCGGTTTTCTGTTGTATTGAGATCTCATTTGCCAGTCCATGGTATCGTGTCAATGTTTACGAAGGGCACTGAAAATACAAAAGAAAACTGTGTTGATATGGTTAAAAATGACAATTGTTATGTTTTATGTGGGCATTAATTTGTAATTTGAGCTCTTTATAATTTATTTATAAAAGTTTGAAAATTTGTGAAATATTGATTTATGACTTATATTTTGAGAAATGTTAATACATGGTGAAAATCGTGTGAGTGTAAATGGAAATAAATATTTTTACGTATTTTATATGTACAATTGTTCGTAAATTGATCAATTAGTGAATTTGATACATAGATTAAGAATGACCGTTAAAAGTAATTTTTATTTTTGTATGTATTTCTCAGTTAATAAATTTTAGTGTGTTTTATTATAAATATTTGGAAATGGTGAAATTTGATTTTATAAAGTCATACTTGAAAAAAATGACTTTTATGCACTTCATGGGTGTATTTATTAGTAAATTGATAGTTTTATGAGTTATTATAAAAATTTGAGAACTATGAAATCTTACCTTACAAACTTGTATTTTGAGAAAATGATGAAATTTAAATTTGGTATACACCTGCCAAGTAAAAATACTTAGCGCGTTGGACATTCCACGCATAGGTTAAAGTTTAGGTATTGTAGGTAAGGACAGACGAGAAATTAGCTACCGCGCTTTCTGTGAGTCACATCTCTCCATGTTTTAGGTAGTTATTCGTGTTCATGAGATTTTGTAAATAATAATATATATAAATAGTAAAAAATATTTTGGTATTGTAAAGTGATTTTGTAAATAAATTTATTAATTTGATATTTATTAAATATTGTGTTTATAATTGTTTATGTGGTGAAGTGTAAGTGGAGACAAATGGAAGGTTTGAATGAGAGTTGAGAAAATAAATATTTTAAAAGTGTATTATTTTCCCTGTAGATTTTAAATTTTGAGTTTTCTAGAAAAATAGCGGAAATTCTACTGAATTTTCAATAAAATAAAATAAACGTTTTAAAAGAGATTTGTAATAAATGAATTTTTGTAGACAGTTTAATTGAATTTTTAAATAAAGTTTTCAAATAAAAAGATTAGTAAGGTAGTATCTTCCATTTGGATTCCCTATTTTGGCGGGAGTCAAATGGAGGGTGTTACTATTTGGTTCAAATTATGTTTAATGATTATGATAGAGTTTCATGTTTATTTATACGTGTTTAAGTTGATTGAAATTAACAATAATGAAAAAGAAAGTCATATATAAATATTCGTTACTTTTGGCCAAGGTGGATGGTTATGATTTATGTTACAATTTGAGTTTTAATAGCTTGATGCATGTATGAGTTCTAAGTGAAAATTTTGCTCGTATTAAAGTGTAGAAGGAGTGAAGAGCTAAAGAAGAGTTTGAAGAAGTGGTTTGCTAGTTTGGATAGAAAGTTATGAGTGTGGTTATTTTTAAAGCTTTTATAAGTTTTATTAATTGATAATTGCAAATTGCAAATGTTTATTTTTAGTATTTAATTTATTATGTTGAATTGATTAAACTTTTAGTATGTTAATACTTTCTAATAATGCATGTAAGTTTTTAAATGTATGCTATAAATATATATATTTTGTTAGTAATTGTTAGTAAAGCAATTTAGTATTTTTGAGTGAAGTACATGCATAAAAGAGACATGCTAAGAGCATTTATAAAATTTTAGGTTTTTGGCTTAGAAAGATAGTATTTTAGTTGTAAAACCATATACTAGAGAAAAGAATATTTTATAGTTAAATCAAGATACTTTCATGCTAGTGTATGAAAAATTTTTAAGTATCTAGAAAGTGTTTTAAATACCTTTGGTTTATCCTAATTCTCAGTATACTCGTCTGAAGTACCCTGTATGTGTATGGCAAGAGGTAGGGAGAGTCACTAGCTTGATGGGTTGAGTCAGTGTGTTGCCCTTTGCACGTATATGGTAATGTAGATCTGTCTAACATTAGGGGGAATCGTGATCCCAAAGTTCCCGTATCTACGACTACACATGGTAGTATTTCTTAATTCTAGTGACATGTATACGTACTGTTATGTAAAAACGAGTTTCCTTGGGTTACCTTATAAGGTAAGATTTAGAAGGAAAAACACGTCACTAGACGTGAAGTTTAGAAAATAAGAAAAATTTATGTTTTATGAAATTTATTACTAGATTTCAAGCAGTAATTTTTATATGTTTAATGTCAGTTTTACAGTTTTATAATGGTTAGTAAGAAATTATTAGTTTTCCAACATATTTTGAGAGGATATATATAATTAGAAAACAAATATTATAATTTAAAAGTTTACCCATTCACCGAGTGTAAATACTCACAACTCTTTGAATGTTTTTGAAAACAAATCTTCCCTAGGTGTAGGTTTGGGCTAGCAAACAAAAAGCGCTCCGTTGGACATATAAGTGGGCTGAGGACATTATGCTACTGCACTTATTTACTTTTAAAATGTCATGTGTAAGCATCACTACTTAAAATTTGATGTATATTTTGTAAATACTATTTTGAAAGATATATATACTTTTGTAGTTTATGTTTTAAGAAAAAAGAATTTTGTATACGTCATGCTTTTATGTAAATTAAATTATTTTCAAGTTATATTTTAAACTGAAAGCATGATTGTGATTGATTGTGGAAAAATGAAAACAAGGCTTGAGGTCCAGAAGTTGAGAATTTCGTTGATATAGAAGTACATAGATTTTCTATAAATTATTACAGATTGGAATTTTTAGAAAAACAGCTGTTATACTGCCAAAATTTTTAATAACCCTATTTTGCAAACGTACACTAAAAAGAAAAAGTTTTTATTCATTTTCACTAGAAAAAAAATTTAAAGTGAGAGCGGTATCTCCATGGTGCCCTTTCGAGGTAAAGTGATGGTTCGATTTAGTTCCGTCGGGATGCTACCTGACTCTCTTCGCGTTCCGTAGGGGGATTTAAGGCGGGTCTCTATAATTACAATCTAGCTACCTAAGGTTTTTCCATTTACAAACAGAACTACCTTTATGGTTTATTAACACATAGCCTCAAACCATTAGTCAAATATGTTAAATCTAACCATTGACCATAGTTGGCCATCAAATGTGCATTATGTCTATTCAATTTCAAAAAATTACTTATATGTCATTGTTTAAAAATAATTAAACTAATGTAGGTAAAATAAAATAAATTATCTAAAAAATAAAAAACTCCATCTCAGATATGGACGTTGGAAATCCACAAAAAAAGAAAAAAAAACCTAATAAAATAAATAATCTTAATAAAATAAATTTAAAACAAAAAATTAAAAATTAAAAGGAAAATTAGAGGTGGAGTAGGATTTCCACCATCCATCAAGTAGGGATCCCACTCCAAATCATCAACCATATCTCTTTTTACAGCTAGGATCTTCATCGCCTACAATCACTAGAGAAAGAGATCATAGCTTGGTATCTCCTTCACATTAGTAAACATGGAAAATAAACTAGATCACCATCTTTGACAATTTGTTTAAAAATGGAGACCCAAATCAGTTTCCATCTTCGTCGAGTCTAATGAGGATGGTGATGATGAAGCCTTAAGATGGAGAAAACGAAGATAGAAACCAATATAGGTCTCCATCTTCGTCTAACGAAAATAGAGATGATGGAGACCCAATTGGTTCTCTATCTTTAACCTTCGAAGATGAGCTCCATTGTCGACTGATAGGTTGGCGATGGAGCTAGATCCATGAAGATCTCATCAATGAAATTTTTATAGATCGGTGGAGATTAGATCTGTACAACTTTGTTTTTTTTTTAAAAAAAAAAAAAAAAATTTGCTATTTCTTTTAAAAAAATCTTTTTTTTTATAAAAAAAATAACAAATTCATTCCACTATCTATCAACCTTATAGTCGGTAGAGATCAATATGATTTTATTGATTTTTAATTTTTTGTTTTTTTTGTATTAATTATACTCCACTGTCCATCAATCTAGATGGATAGTGGAGATCCATCTATATTTTTTAATTTATTTTTCCAATATTTACAATTTAACTTATGTATTGTTATGAATGTTTTCACGACCTAAGCTAAATGGGCCACTAGAAGCCCAGAGGATGTGCCTAATGGTTAAAGGCCCAAAAGGCCCAGCAATTTGCTCGTCCATCAGATCGTTCACTAGCTCGTCCACTTGCTCGCCCATCCGCTCGTCCCTGAATGTGCTCGTTTATCAACTTGTTCATGAGCTTGTTTATAAGGTCGATTGTCTGCTGATTTATTAGGTCGCCATCTAGCCTGCTAATCATCTCGATCAATAGCCCGAAATGGGATTAGCTCGGCAGAGAGCTTTATTCGCTCGTTAGACTGACAAGTTATCCTTCTTGCTAAAGATCTCGCTTTTGTCACGCCTCTCAGAGTACAAGTCAACTATATATAGTCAGAGCTGTCAGACCGATTACAGCTCAAGGCGTATCGTACACGTTAATCCTGTAAAAAATTACAACATGGATTAAGAAAATCTCACCTAACCGGTATGGGTTTACCGTCTAAACCCATGCTTTTGAAGAATTAGGCCTGACAAATGTCAATATCATTAAATGTAATTCATCATTACAGTTTGACTTATTACATTTTTGTCTTATTATGTACTATTGTAGCACCTCCATTTCTCTATAAATAGGGGAGAATTTTCATTATAAAAGAAGGAGAGAAACACTTAGAGAGCCGTTACTCTGTAAAAATAGTGAGAGAACAGTGGACGTAGGCTAAACTTTGGGCCGAACCACTCTAAAACTCCTATGTCTACTTTTCTTCCTCTTACCATCCTCATTCGTTTCCTCTGTATTTTTACTTGCTGCAGTACTGGGCTTAGACGGACCTTGGTTGACTGATATCGAATGTTAACATCTTTGGCGCTAGAGGAAGGGCTATTTGTAGCCTCACCACCTTTGCTCTTGACTTCCAGAGCTCGTTCATTAGTCGCCATGGTTAGAGGAATGATTACTAGGAGTTTTGACGTAACTACTGACCGACTTAAGAACTCAGATCAGCAGCAAAACATCCCGCCTGTTGAAGGACCATCCAACATGGGTGCAGGAATGTCTAACACACCTGCAGCTGGAAATTCTCAAGGTATGCCTCCACTTTCTTCTTGTCAACCTGTACCTAATATTGTTGGAGGAGATGCCATGCAGGTGTTATAACAGCGCCAGGAAGTGTTAGAGAATACCATGACGCAGCTGGCGAATGAAGTTAGGGCCCTGATTCATGCCCAGGGTTAGCTGCTCAGAGACCACCTCAGGCTACTGCGAAAGGGGATATCCCACAACGATAGCACGCTGAGGCCCCTGCCCCGAATGAGAGAGTTATCAAGGAATCAGTTCAAGAGGGGTCGACCTATTCTTCCAGCATGCAATCCAGTGCTCGATTTCAACAAGCTCATAATGAAGAAGGTGTGGCTCATCTTTCAAGATTCAAAACGAGAGTGAGCCAGGATGAACGCTGACTGGCAAAGGCGAACCGTGGGTATATGCAGGCCTCAGCCAGTAGAGATGAAGTCGGGCAAAGGCACCGTCATAAAGGTTAATGTAGAGAAGTTGTATTAGACAGGTCTGACCCAAGACATGAACATGGTTGCTATGCCTTCAAGTTTGGAGATAGAAGGAGATAGAGGGCACGAGATCATCATTCTCCAAGTAGGCAGAATAGGCGGGATAGACAATCCATCACCAGCCAATTTGAAGGATAGGATCCACTCATCGAGGAGCTCCTTCAGAGGGTCCAACAGCTTAAAGCGCGACTCGGAGCTCATGAACGGGGAAGTCAGAATGGAGAGAGGACTCTATTCACCTTAGAGATTGAGATGGAGCCGCTTTTCCCCAGGTTCAAAGTTCCCAACATTCCACAATATAATAAGGATGTTAATCCTTATGACTATCTCGACGCATTTAACATCCAAATGGACCTACAGATGACTAGCTCGCTAGTCAAGTCCTGCATTTTCCCAACAACACTTAGGGATATTCTGCAAACATGGTTCAGAAACCTCTCGTCTCGCAACTTTAATAATTGGGAAGACTGCCAGCAAAGATTTCTAAGCCAGTGTAAGGCACTCAAGAGATAGCTCGCGCCACCCTGCCACCTCGCCATTATCTTTTAACGTCCTGGTGAACTATTAAAGGACTATATTAGCAGATTCAGACGAGAGGTGAATAACATGGAAAGCCCTACGGATGAAGGGATTTTAATAGCTATCTCAGCAGGACTAAGGAAAGACGAGAAGCTGTACGAGAGCATTTATAGATCCCCGGTGAATTTTATGAGTGAGCCCCGAAAGAAATAAGGTGGGAGGAAGCATTTGGCCTCAAGAAGACAAATAACCAGAAAGATGAAGCTGGTAGCTCCAATCAGGGGAAGAAAATGAGCAATGAAGGAAATAGTTATGCGGACTATAGGAGTAACAATCACATTGCAAAGAAGGCCAGAAATGGGCTTAGATCGAGGAATAACCAGAGGCGCAGGCAACCTCAGCGTCAAGGTCGTTACAATAGATATAGCACCTTGTCTAATACTCGAGAGAGGATCTTTGCAATTGAAAGGAATAGAGAGAACTTTGGAAGACCCGTTCCTATTCAGACTGCTGAAGGACGCAGGGACAAGAGCAAATTCTGTGCCTATTACAACGAAGTAGGGCACACTACTTCCTAATGTTGGGCGCTGAATGATGTCATAGAGGATTTGATCAGAAAAGGTCGCTTAAGGGAGTATGTTGTGTGACCTACGGGGCAACCATCCCAATAACAGCGCCCTCACTAACGATAACAAGAGCAGCAGCCGTCTCAACCAACTCCTGACCACGAGCACACACCTACTGTAAGGACGATCCTTATTATCTATGGAAGTCCTCATGTGGCAGGAACATCAAACAGATCGCAAGAGCGGTATGTGCTTGAGGCTAATCACTTCCAGCTTGCAGAACAAAGAGAATTGAAGGACCTGCAAAGGAGTCTAGAAGGGCATCTGAAGAGATTATTTTAATCGAAGAAGATGTTCAGGGTGTTCACTAGCCCCACGATGATGAGTTGGTGATCCGAGCCCTTATTGGGAACTCAGAGGTCAAGAGAATAATGATTAACACTAAAAGCTCGTTGAATGTGATGTATAGGGAGTGTTATGACCAGATAGAGATTGACGATGAACAACTGAAGCCTTCCCCTGAACCTCTATATGGTTTCACCGGAGATGCAATCACTCTTATCAGATAAATCAGATTACCTCTTACTCTCGGAGATGTAGCCCGTTAGTCAGTTGTGCTCGTGGACTTCCTAATTATTAACTCTCACTCAACCTATAATGTAGTATTGGGAAGGCCAGCAATGAATGATCTAGACATTATCACCTTTACTAGAACCCTCACATTGAAGTTCCTAACTCCTAATATGATAAGATGTGTGCGGAGCGAGCAGTAGTTAGCTCATCGTTGCTTTATGGATTAGTAAAGATGAGAGCTCGATGGAAGAAAGTGAATGTAGTTTCAAGACGTAAGCTTCAGACTGTTAGTACTTCGGAGGTTAATCATGATCTGGACCCCAAAGAGATTGATGCGTATCAGGCCACAGATCCAGTAGAATAACTAGAAGATATCCAGGTCAACGAGGCAGATGCTGAGAGATGCCTTAAGTTGGGCAAAAATCTGGCCCTCGAAGCAAAAGCAAGATTGGCTGATTTTCTTAAAGCGAATTTGGATGTGTTCACCTGGAACCATGAAGACATGGTGGGAATTGACACAGAGGTGATGACGCATAAACTAAATATAGAACCCCATCACAAGCCAGTTTGCTAAAGGAGAGACCTATCACCCACAAGCAGTATGAAGCCTTGAAAGAGGAAATAGACAAGCTCCTGGCAAACAAGTTTATTCGTGAAGCTTGTTACCCAATTTGAGTAGCCTATCTCATGTCGGTGAAAAAAAGAACGAGAAATGGAGAACTTATATAGACTTCACGGATTTGAACAAGGCCTGCCTAAAAGATAGCTTCTTACTAGCCCGAATCGATCAACTTGTAAATGCAACAGCTGGGCATGAACTCCTCAGTTTCATAGATGCTTACTCAAGATACAACTAGATTCTAATGAATCCTGAAGATAAGGAACATACCTCATTCATCACAGACTGCAGCCTATATTGTTATAAGGTCATGTCATTCGACCTGAAGAATGCGGGGTGACCTATCAAAGGCTGGTGAATATGATGTTCGAGGATCTGATTGGGAAGACTATGGAAGTGTATGTCGATGTTATGCTAGTAAAGTCCAAGCAAGTTGTTGACCATGTACGTGACCTTGAGGGGATGTTCCAAATTTTAAGAAAGTATCAGATGAAGCTCAACCCTCTCAAATGTGTATTTGAAGTAGCATTGGGTAAATTTCTAGGTTTTATGATGAATAACAGGGGGATCGAAGCCAACCCAGAAAAGATAAGGGCTTTACTGGATATGAGGTCGCCAGCAAAGATGAAGGATGTTTAGAGCTTGAATGGTCAGGTCGCTGCATTTAGCAGGTTAATTTCTAAAGCCACAGACAAATGTGTTCCATTCTTTGAAGTCCTGAAGAAAACCAAAAGCTTTGAATGGATAGAGGAATGCGGGATCACGTTCCAGCAACTCAAGGAATACATGGGACGGGCTTCACTCTTGTCAAAACCAAAAAAAAGGGAAATTCTAACAGTTTACCTAGAGGTATCCCAGCATGCTCTAAGTGTGGCCTTAGTTTGGGATGAAAACAGGACGTGGTTCTCTGTCTATTACATCAATAAAAAGATGGTTGATACTGAAATAAGGTACAGCCCCATGGAGAAGCTCACCTACTGTCTTGTAGTGGCATTCAAAAAGCTACGTCCTTATTTCCAAGCGCATAAAATTGAAGTACTTACTAGATATCCCCTCAGGCAGATCCTATAGAAACCTGACACTTTAGGCCGTATTCTCAAATGGGTAATCGAGCCCGCTCAATTCGACATCGAGTTTAAACCAAGATCAATAATTGTGGGGCAAACGCTGGCTGATTTCATTACTAAATTTATAGGACCTATGGTCGAAAGAGCTGAATCTTTCAAAGGTCCATTTTGGGAACTATTTGTTGATGGTTCCTCCAGTGAGCTAAGAGCTGGAGTTGGGGTATTATTGATTAACCTAGAAGGACACAAAATCCTCTGTATGCTTAAGTTCGGGTTTCGAGCTACGAATAATGAAGCCGAATATGAGGCTTTGTTCGTAGGGCTGCGCTTAGCCAAGGAGATGCAGGTTGAACGACTTAGAATCTTTAGCGACTCCCAACTCGTGGTTTGTCAGATAAGGGGTGAATACCAAGTTAGGGGGTCAAGTATGACTATTTACCTATAGAAGATCCGAGAGATGTTAGGAACGTTTGAAAAGTATGAGATGAACTAAATCCCGCGAGCTCAGAATTCTCATACTGATGCTTTAGCTCGTCTGGCAACAGTTAAGGGTATAGACTTTTCGGGGAATGTACCAGTAGAATTCCTGCCAAAACCAAGTATAGAGCCCAATGACGAAGTGATGGTCCTACTCGTGGTAGCAGACTCATGAATGAGTCATTTGATTGATTATTTACAGGGGGGTAAGTTGCCGGAAGACAAACTAGAGGCTCATCGTCTACGGATAAGAGCTGCAAGATATTACATCTATTGTGACATGCTTTACAAGAAGGGTTTCTCGGCTCCATTGTCACAATGTGTTGATGAGGCAGACTGTACCACTATCCTGAAAGACATCCATAAAGGTCATTGTGGCAATCATGCTCGAGGGCTGTCTCTAGCCCAAAAGGCACTTCGGCAAGGGTTTTACTGGCAAAAGATGAAGTAAGATGCCATTAATCTGGTGAAAAGGTGTGATAAATGCCAGAGGTTCGCTAAGATTCCGCGAGCTCTACCGGCCCACCTGCAACATATGATCAGTCCGTAGCCCTTCGCGATTTGGGGCATAGATATGATAGGACCTCTTCCAATAGGTCAGGGTAGGTGTAAATATATCATCGTTGCAGTGGACTATTTCACCAAGTGGGCAGAAGCGAAGGAACTTGCTGAGATCTCCACGACAAAGATAGAAAAGTTCGTGTGGGATAACATTATTTGCAGTTTTGGTGTTCCTCTGCAGCTCATGACAGACAATGGACCCAATTTACCAGTGAGTAGTTCCTTGAGTTTTGCAGCAACCTCGTCATCACGAAAAGCTTCTCAATGGTGATCACCCCCAAGCTAATGGCCAAGTAAAGGCAGTCAACAAGATCATAAAACAGATTCTAAAGACCAAACTTAAAGCCAAAAAAGGGGCGTAGGTAGACGAACTTCAAAAGGTGTCATGGGCTTACAGAACAACAGCTCGCAGCATTACTAAAGAAACTTCATTCTCAATGGTCTATAGATCCGAGGCTATGATCCCTGCTAAATTCGAGGTGACCAGCCAACGGAAAGCAAACTTCAATCCTTCTGAGAACGATCAACTACTGGCTATAAATCTTGATCTTCTTGAAGAAACCAGAGAAGAAGCTCGCTTGAAAGTAGTCATTTATTAACAAAGGATGGCTAGATACTACAACAAAAGGGTCTAAGTCTAGAAGTACAAGCCTGGTGACTTGTGTTGTGGCAGATTATCCTCGGAGCTTGTAAAGCCAGTGATGGCACTTTAGGGCCAAATTGGGAAAGACCCTACATAATTTTTGAAGACCAAGGGAATGGAGCGTATCACTTAGCAAACATGAATGAGGCAGTACTTGCACGAGCCTGGAACACCATACATCTATGACGATATTACCAATGATTGTTGTATTAATTAAACTGCTTCTATAATATTGATGGTGTAAATATGAAAGGACTCCATATTTCCCTTATGTTATTATTACTGACACAAAATTGATTATATGTTCTTATGTAAAGTGTGTAACTGTAAGAAGTATGGAACGAATTGAAGATTCAAGAATTTAGCTATCCTATAGGGATAAAGGGTTTAATATCGGCACGATAGCCGACCGCACATCTGCTCTACAGGGTCAAGGGTTGATACGGCCGCAAGCTTACACTTTTAATCACAGCTCATTGATAGGCTTTCCCCTTAGATCGTTCCAAACACTTCACGATTCGGCATACCTCGCGATGCAAAGATCAACATGATGAGTAGGAGTTATGCATCTAATATACCTATAAGGTTAAGGGTTCTACTCTCGACACGACCCTATAGGGCCAAAATGTTAAATGAGCGTTAGGGCTTATAGGATATGAGACGTACCTTCCCAACGAGCTTGGCCTATATATCATCTGTGCCGATATCGCGATGCCTTAAATCGTTACAAATCAAGAATGCATGTCTTAGGTCCGCTTATATACCATCTGTGCCGCCTCATAATTATGCTGTAAATGCTCGGGTTACGACTCTGTGAGCGCAGCCGAGGTTCCATAACCTCCATAACTCTCGCTATAGATGCTCGGGCTCTGACCCTGTGAGCGTAGCTCGAGAAGATATTATGCTGTATAGCTCGGGTTTTAACCTTGTGAGCGCAGCCCGTTGTAGATGCTCAGATTTTGACCTTGTAAGCGCAGCCTACTGTAGATGCTCAAGTTTCAACCTTATAAGCGTAACCTGCTATAGATGCTCAGGCCCTAACCTTGTAAGTGTAACGCTCTATAGAAGCTCGGGCCCCTACCCTTTGAGCACAGCTCATAACCGATTGAAGAACGGCCATGATAGTCTACGAGCAGTACTTCCCCTGATTTGTCAGTTCTCTTATGACCCTTATACTATTTTGCAAGCTTTTACTTAAGTTGCAATTCTCGTTATTATCTTATTGTTTTATGTGAGCCGATCTGCTCTATTATTTGAGAAGTTCTTAATATTATCGTACAAGCTGACTTGTTTCGTGTCATCAGATGATATTCGCTGTAATTGCGAGTTAATTTATTAACTTATTAAGCTAAGAATCTTTTTTCTTTCTGAGTTATGTATTCCTTCAGAGCCACCCTACCTTAAGTTCAAGAAGGCGTATTCGCGACCTATGAACTTATCCTTATAATCTGAAAGATATTTATGCAGATATTCATGCTCGGGAAGACATCTCCACGACTTGATGGTACTTATTATAACTGACCCTGTTTGGTTAGTTCTCTTGTTCAGATTCATTATTTAATTATTTGTTATACTACTTATATGTGGTCGCGATCTATTCAAATTATACGATGAGGATTATGGTCCTATGATGCATACGAGACGTGGAAAAAATAAAGCAATTCAATTTAGACCTCATCTGGCGAAGAGTAAAACAATATATTACAGAATCAAATCGAGTTATCATCATCAATGTTCAAAGATAAGCATAAAAAGAAGAAAAATAAAAAAGATGTTATTTAAAGGGCCTCCTTTCATGGTGCATCTTGTGCTCCATGAGTTGTTGGCTGCGAAGAGCTGGAGGAAAGTCCTTCTTGAGCCGAGGAAGCAGAGCTCGATGGAGGAGCTGAAGAAGTTACACCTTGAGTAGGCATTGGAGCTGGATCCTTGAGAAGAGCTAGAAGAGCACCAGCCTGGGTAGATGGAGGTGCCGAACTCCTCTTGGGGGCTGGGGAAAGTGCTCCTGTATGAGTAGCCTTCACGGTTCTAGCTTGAGCGGCCTTAGCAGCGTGAGCCTTGTACTTCTTCTCCTTCTCAACTGCATTTTTTCGAAGAATGAGACGTCCAACTCTGGGTAACGTTTCCGCAAGGTGTACAGGAATGAACTAGACATCCTCAAAGTGGCATCCTTGCTGGCGTGCTTGATATGTGCTTCAGCCTGGCTGAGTAATTCTTGAGCACGAGCAAGGTCGCTTCTCATTGCATCCAAGTCTCGCATCACCAGTTTAGCCTTCTTCTCGGCAGTCTTAGCTCTCTTATTGCTCGAGCTCACCTCCTGCTTCATCTTTTTGTTTTCCTCAATGACCTTATCAAGCGAGGAGGAGGTAATATCTCGGAGCTTGATTTCCCCAACTAATGACTCCTCTGCCCTAAGAGGCTCCCTAGCACCCTTAAGTTTTTACTTAAGCTCATGTGCGACCTTATTGGCTTTCTCGGATTCCTAAAGAAAGAATTCTGACTCGGCCTTGATCTTTTTGTTGTCGCTTTCGAGTTTCTTGTTCGCTTCCTCTAGTGAAGCCTTCTTCTATGTTAGCTCGGGAAAATCTTTGAACATTTTCATCAAGCCCAAGGTAGTCTGAAAAGAATATATTTTAATAACGAATATGAAAAAACAAAGGATTAATGATTAAGATAGAAGCTTACTAGCATCACATGACGAGTAGAATATCCGACCAGCTGATTGTTGCGTATGTGACTTTGATAGACGGCTAGCTTATTAGGACCCAAGAGCTGTGGCATCCGATCAAGGAGGTCGCAAAAGTATTCCTCAGCATCGAACTCCTAGGACTACTCTTTATTGCCCCCCTCAGTAGCGGGCTCCTTGCCCTTGGTTTTTTGGCATTTAGAAGGGGGATCCACGATTCCTTTTCCTTTGTCTACGCCCCCAGATTGCCCTGGGGCCGAGATTATTTGGCTAGAGGGTTGTCTTGGTGGGGTAGTATCTTTGCTTGAAGCTTTTCTACCCATAGACTTATACCTCACCCTCTGTTTCTGGAAGGTCACTGCAGTTTCTGGATAAGAAGGGCCCTTAGCAGCTTCTAGGGCAACCTTTAAGCCAGGACCTTCCATGGCCTGGCTTGGTCCTGTAGACTGAAAAGATGGAAGCTCTGTAGACCCCATTATCTATACATCGAGATCTGCATCTTTGGCCGCTGGAAAAAATGACGGTGTCTCTAAGTCCAGTTCCACCATTGCGGCGAGTTTTCTAGAGGTCGAGTCTGATGTTCCCTCCTCAAAAATTTAGAAGACTGAGGGAACCTCCCTTTTTCAACTGACTCCAATGTCCTTGTGAATGCTGAGGCATTTGGTCTCAACCTTTAGTGCAAGCCCGTATTCTCGCAAGAAGTAGTCGCTCGGAAACTGATCGTCCAATGGACTCTTGACCTCTAAGAACCTTTAAAGAGCTCCTACCTCCTCGTCTGTGAGCTCGATCGAGCTTTTGGATACCTCTGCACACGAGAATAAAGATCAGTGCATGCAGTAAAAGTGATGTGCATGTGTAAAGACAACGAGTAGAAAACATGCTCACCGGGATAAAGAGAAAAAGAAAAATTTTCAAGGTCGAAAAGAGATAGGCAGGACGCGTAGAACCACCGGGTTTTGTAGTTGCCCATGTTTGACCTAAGGACCCCTGTAGGCAAATATACCTTGTAAGGCAAACTACAGGCTGCAGTATAATAGAACCCGTCTTGCTTGTTCGCCTTGGTGCTTGCAATGGGCTTGAAGTGGAAAAGGTGTTGGATCATATTGGGGGTCAGAGTTTGTTTTTGATGAAAATAGAGGCCAAAGCAGTCAGGTGGGCATAAGAATTTGGTGTAAGTTGAAATGGGGCTAAGGCCAGGTCGTTTAGGAGGTCGATAAGGTAGTGAGGGATAAGAAACCTAAACCCAGACTCTAAGTGTTGGCGGCTGATCGCTCTAAACCCCGGGGGAGGGTGAGCCGCATGGTCATGAAGGGCCGACACCATTGCACGACATCTTAAAGGGAAATCAAACCTCTGGGCTATCATAACAAGCTTGTTATAGGGGATATTGGAGTCATGTTGAAATAAGGGCTCGCGAGCGAGGGAGTCACCCAGTCCTGACGACTCTGGTGCACTTTCTCCACTTTGAAAAGTTACACCGGGGTATCCCTAACTTGTTGAGCAGTCTCCCCCTCAGAGTCCTCATCACTAGACCTTACTTAGTGGTTGTGGCATTCACGACTTGACATCTACAAAAGAAGCAAGAGAATTAGGTCGCTAATAGCAGACAAGATATAAAAGATAGAATCTTTTTTAATCCATTTTTCCTAAGCGTCAAGTCATACGCCTAGGAAAGTTGCTAAAAACAAAAGAGTTTCTGGGTATAACCTCATTAAAACCAAGCAGCAAAAAGAAAGAAAAAAAAATTCTCCCTACAAGTATCCCAGATTCAACCATATGAGAAGCAACACTCATGCATGCTCTCTTACTAAGATTTTTCAGACTATCTCAGACTGATAAATGCAAAGAGTCGTAGAACAGTCAAGCAAGAACAAAAACTAGACTCGAAAGAGGCAAACAGCGTCATGCATGAAAAAACGAAAGCAGAAAAATCAGGAGTAAATGGAAAGCTCACATTGAGAGCAACGACGTTTAGTGGTTTTGAAAGGAAAGTGATGAACAGCGGTGATAGAAGATGCAGAGAAGTTGGAAGACCGATAGGCGTATGATTTTTTGAAAATGACAGGGAAAAAGAAAATGAAATGTCTTTATCCTTATATAGCTGTTGAGCCCTAGCTATTGGATCAAATAGCTGTGTAACTACCATTGATTTGACGACTCTGCGTAATTCTTGGGATTTTGTCATCATGCAGCAATCAGTTGAAAGACATGCATTAAATGCGTGCGACGTGAAGTGTGCCCTGTAACTGTTGTTTGGGACGATGCCACGTGTCCAAAAGATAAAGCAAATTTTGAAAGGTGGAGTAACTGTTCCCACCAAAGCAGCTTGTGTATAAGCTCGTAGCTCCTAGTTCATAAAATACATCAAGAGCTAGGGGGCTTGTATTATGGGTGTTTTCACGACCAAAGCCAAATGGGCCACTAAAAGCCCAGAAGATGTGCCTAATGGTCAAAGGCCCAGCAATCTGCTCGTCCATCAGATTGTTCACCAACTCGTCCACTTACTTGCCCATCTGCTCGTCCCTGAATGTGCTCGTTTATCAGCTCGTTCATGAGCTCGTCTATGAGGTTGATTGTATGCTAATTTATTTGGTTGCGATCTAGCCCACCAATCATCCCAATCAATAGCTCAGAATGGGATTTGTTCGGCAAAGAGCTTTATTCGCTCGTTAGCCTGACAGGTTATCCTTCTCGTTAAAAAGCTCACTTCTGTCACGCCTTTTAGAGTGCAAGTCAACTACAGTTAGAGCTGTCAGATTGCTTATGGCTCAAGGCGTATCATATACACTAATCCCGTCAGAAATTACAACATGGATTAAGAAAATTTCACCTAACCAGCATGGGTTTACCGTCTAAACCCATGCTTTGGCAGAATTAGACTTGACAAATGTCAGTATTATTAAATGTAATTTATTATTACAGTTTGACTTATTGTATTTTGTCTTATTATGTACTACTGTAGCACCTCCATTTTTGTATAAATAGGAGAGGATTTTCATTGTAAAAGAATGAAAGAACACTTAGAGAGCTGTTACTCTACAAAAATAGTGAGAGAATAGTGGACGTAGGCTAAACTTTGGATCGAACTACTCTAAAACTGCTGTGTCTACTTTTCTTCCTTTTACCATCCTCATCCGTTTCCTCTGTATTTTTACTTGCTGCAGTACTGGACTCAGATGAACCTTGGTTGACTAATATCGAACGTCAACATGTATCAAATGACCAAATTACCTTTTCTTCTAGTTAGTTTTAATGGTCAACTGTAGTCAACTCTAATAGTGGGGTGGTTTTCATTTGTTAGTAAATGATAAATATGGTTCCACTTATAAACAAGCAAACCTCATGTAATTAATATATAAGGGTGACTTCTAAATTGCCCCCCAACTTTTGTAAAAAAAAAAAAATGACTACACCCAAACCTTTTGAAAATAAACGTTTTGCAACCATATTTTCTGGTTGAAAATGTGATTGCCATTAGTGGTTTAAGGGTAAAATGGTAAAAGATCCCATTCAATAAGAAAAGCATATAAAAATATAAAATATAAAATAATAAACAAATGAAAAAATATATATAAGGAAATTATGTATATAATCAAAATTAAAAATTTAAATAAAAAAATCTAAACACTAACACAACCAAACTCTCTCTTTCTCTCCCCACCATCCTCCTCCACCACCATTTTCCCACGCCGATCACCACTTTCTCTATCAAACTCCACATTAACCTACTCTTTTTCATCCCCTCTTCTTCTTCTTCTTCTTCTTCTTCCTCTTCTTGTTTTCTTCTCCTTATTTTCTTATTTTATTTTATTTTTCCTTCTCTTTCATCTAGGTTTGTATCAAACCCTAACTAGGTTCATGAAACCTAGATTTTGGGTTTGATGATAAGGATGATTTTTTGGGAGGATTTTTAAATTATTTTTTGGGATTATTTTTTGATGATTTTTTTTTTATTATTTTTTTGTGTACGTTAGAAGATGTTTTAGGTTTATGTAAGTGGACAATTGATTGATTATGTGCTTGGATTATTAGAGACGATTGATGATGTTGGGTCTCAATGAGTTTAAAGATGATGTAAGGTGGAGATTCAATCTCCAGATTGATGATGTTGGGTCAAATTGGATCTTTACCCATAATTTTATTTTTTAAATTTAAAAAATGAATTTTTAAAAATTAATCTCTAATTTTTTTATTTTTACTTTTTTTAAATTAGTCTTCATCGTTTATCTTAAAATGAATGATAAAGATCTAATAAAAAAAAGTATTTAATTTTAATGAAGTTAAATTTAAATAAAGGGCAAAAAAGTCATTTAATGCTTAGAGTTAACTTTTCAAATGAAAAATGTAACGGCCTGATGCAAAATGCTTATTTTTAAAAGGTCGGGGTGTATTGTTTTTTATGCAAAAGTTAGGGGGCAAAAGAATTTACCCCATTTATAATTAACTGTTTATCCCTTTAGAAGTACAAAAATTTGGGGTGTACATATAAAAGTTTAGTATGCCAATATAGCCGCTCCTAATGATTTTCAGCCCAAACATCATTACAGACGGCCCATTGAAAGACACTTAAACGTAAATATAAACGTTGAGTAGGGGCAAAACAGGAAAGTAGGCTCCAAAAATTTTCTAGGGTTTGTGATAAAACCCTATAAATACTGAAACACGGACGAAAAGCTAGGGTTTGCAGGGGCGTGCTCAGTTGAACACAGCTTGAGAACATCGAAAATTTCAAGCCAAAATGGTAATTTCTCTTACTTACTATGTGGGTTTATATTTTTGTTTTGATTCTTTCGTTGTAGCAAATAATAACACTCTTGTTAGGTCTCTGTTTTGTAATTTTTTTTATTTTTTTAGTTTCCTTGTAGCTTCATGAGTGATCTGTTTGTAGTTTGCAAATAAATGGTGATTATGGATTTTCATGTGTTTATAGTTTGTTTTTTTTTATCTGGAAAAGTTTCTATGCTTGTTTGTTTGGTGGTTTGGTTGTGACAATGAATGCAGTGCGTGTGTCTGTTAGGGTTTTTTGAAAAGAGAAAATGAAGTTGGAGATTATTACTATATTTATCTTTACTTTGCAAGATGAAATTAAGATGTAATGTTGTTTTCAATGGAATCGTTTCAGTCCTTAGAAAAGGGACTCTATGAAGTGATGTTGAAGCGGAATATGAAGTCTAGTTTTGAGTTGATTTGATTAAGAAAGATTCTCTTGAAACTGTACCTGATTGCAGAAAAATATATTAATGAGTAATAGGGTGAGAGCATCATCTTTCCTCAAGAACTGCCTCCCCGTATATTGTGGTTATATGGAGGGAGATGTTGTATTTTGAAATTTAGGTTTTGACTTGACGTCCTGTAAGGGCGATTTTGCTGACTTGGTGGTATTTGTTATTTGTGTTAGTTTTCATCAGACGGTTGTACTCCTTTTTTCCTACCATTGTACAGTGTAGATCTTATGCTTGTGAATTTCAGCTGATTATTGGGAACTCATTTTTCAGCAATTTTCAAATTCTGACCTTAGTATATACACAGAACATTGAAGTTGCACGAAATTGACAAAGTTTTTGCAGGATTGTGGTAAAACTGTTGGTGTTTTTTGTTTGTAGGATCTGTATAATGTGTTGAATTGCTTGAAGCATAAATAAATTAGTTTAATAAAAACCAATCAAACCTCATTGCTTATCTTTCTCCCCTATAGTAGCAACTGCTTGTTAATTTCAATTGTTTAGTGGATGCATATCATATGTGATGCCTAATTATTATACCTGATAATGGTCATACCTACCTCATGTTTTGTTCCCTTCCATTTCTCATCATGTATCTTGTGTGTTCCTTGTAGTTGGACTGTTTTTTGCTAAAGCATGAGTTCTTATGCAATGTAGTTTATGCTTGTGTTGGTTCGGCCATGTCAGCTTGTGCACTGATATCTAATTTATATATATCTCTGCCTTTGTGTTTAATCTGCTTTTTCTTGTTTGCAGCCGAAGCAAATCCACGAGATTAAGGATTTCCTTCTCACTGCCAGAAGGAAGGATGCGCGCTCTGTGAAAATCAAGAGGAGCAGAGATGTTGTGAAGTTCAAGGTTCGCTGCTCCAAGTACCTGTACACCCTTTGCGTGTTCGACTCAGAGAAGGCTGACAAGTTGAAGCAGTCTCTTCCTCCAGGTAAACTGTTGGAAGGATTTGTCCTTTAGACACAGTTTGTATGCAGTTATAATGCATCAACAAGTAAAATAGTGAAACCTGTCTTGAATATCAATTATTTGTGGATGCGGTTGTAGTTCTTTCTGTTCTTTCTTTGATATTTACTTGTGATATTCATGTGTGCAGGTTTGAGCGTTCAGGACTTGTGAATGGAGACCAAGTTTGTCTGCCGCCTACTAGGAGATGAGATTTAGATTTATGTTTCATGATGTTTTTTTATAGTTGAATACTGTGAAACGGATTCAGGCATGGTATTTCAAAATTATTATTGTTGGAAGGATGTTTTTCTGCCTGTTGTTTTGTGCGAATCTAAACTTGGCTTGCATTATTTCAGCATCTATTCTATCACATTTTGTTTCATTTGGTGCTTTGGTGAAATTTTGGCTATGGTATGATGGTTTAATTAAGGTCTAGATATGTGTGAGATCCTTAGTCTGTGATTTTAATGATATAAACATGTGCCCATCTGTTTGTCACCTTCGCTATGATTCCCGTGTTGTTTCTTTTATAAATTTGTGTTATTTGTAAGTTCTGTATATGTGACATCATGTGAATTTTAAAATAATTTTCCGTGCCAAGTGAGATCATAAGTTGTATATTCTGTGCCTGATCTGTGTTTCTTTGGTGGGGTTGGGGAGATTAAAGTTTTGATGGCCAGCGACTGGTCTCATCTTACTGTTAATCTGTGTAATTTTCAACTTAACTATATGGATGGTTAAGTAAAATGGTTCATGTGGAGCATTGATGTGTATGGATAAACTCGAGGAATTAGATATCCATAGTTAATCAAATTAAATCTTGTGTTGTTTCAGGTTAATGTTGGAGATCAATGTTTGAGATCATTTAACAAATGTCTACTTTACTCTTGTTGACTGAATATATTCATATTGCAAAGCTAAAGTCAAAGCAAAGTTTGTTAAGGGAGTTTTTGAAAAATCGGAAGCTTTCAAAGCTCCTAAAAGACTATTAGAAAAATTGCTTTTTCAATTCCAGTGATCCAGTTTTCAAAGATTGGTTCTTAGAAAATTCTTGTGCAAAGTCTTCCCACTTTTAATGGCAAAAGAAAATCGGAAAATCTAGGAGGAAAATTTATTTCTTTTTGGGTCAGAATTTTACATGGTTCTTAGTTTTTCAAATAGGTGAGATCAAAGAAAAATCTGCAAATTTTTTAAATAACTTTTTTTCTTTTTTTTAACAGATTTAGCTTGGATCAGCCTTCCTTTAAAACAACATTTTTAGATTTCGTAAACTAGGTTAAACTTCTTGAGTTCCAAAAATTATTAAAATTTTACTAAGGAAACTTATTTGCAGATTGTAAACTTTGCTAGTTTTGATATAATGCTTTCTGAAACCATTTATGAGATGCTTGCAAAGGAAAGGAGGACGATTTTAGTTTTTAAAGGTTATTGCAGTTATCAAGAAGCCGAGAAAGCCTCAAATATCCAAGCCTATTGTTGGCTGGTAGCGTTTTTAAGTAATTGCCAGCTGCAAATCTTGAACTTGCAATTGTAGATTTTGGGACCAAACAGTAACATCAAGCCGACTAAACACATCTGTTTAAATGCCAATAATAGTTGCAAGTAACATATGCATATTTAACATGCAAAAACTCAAAAGATTTGGGAACTCTTGTGCCTTATTTTAGATCATTGTCAAACTCAAAAAACTAAACTAGCAATTTGTAAACATATTCAAACAATTTAAAATGGATTTTTGAGAAGCAACTGGTAATGATAATTAAATTCATAGCTCATTTTGTATTTCAAAGTACAAAAGAGCCTTGTAGTTGGGCTCTCGGTTTCGCTGGTCAAGTCTCTTGCCTCTCGTGTCATGTTGTATGGGTTCTACATCCCAAATAAACATCCCCCCACCATTGGAATGGAAAGATGTTTAACGTTTCTTCATGTCTTGAAGATGAGCTCAAAAAGGACCTTGTACTTGAAGGCCATGTGAAGATGGTGAAAACATATGAATCACATGTTATTTTGGAGAAATTGAAGTTTGGTCTTTGTCTACTACTTTTTCAATGACGGTGCACTTTGGTGTTACCCTTCATCAAATGCGCCACTTATATATTGACTTTCTTTTTTTTTTTCAAATTCTGGTAGGTATATTACATAATGTCGGAGCAGTTTTGTTTAAAAGACAATTTTACAATTTAAATTTATATCACCATTTTATTTATCTTTTATTAACTCTTCAAATATATTAGGCTTTTAAATTGGTGAACATAAACAGGGAATATAATTACGTTTTAAGTTTAATAGAGGATATATACTTGATTTGATCCCCTGAAGTTACTCTGTCAAAATAAGTTTAAAGGCAATTGTTTGAGAAAAAATAATGAAAATTTATAGGATATTTAGTTTAAAAATGTTGTTATGTGTCTTCAAGTTTAAAATTTATAATTACAAAAAACTTCATTAATTATATTATACTACCGTACATGTTACTGATGTTATCGATTCAATTAATAATGATGGTATGGTCTCATGTAACATTTAAACCCTTAATTAGTGGGTTTTAACTTAATACTATTCTTATCTCGAAAAGAAAATTAAAAATTTCTTAAAATATGTTTATATTTAAAAGGAAAAAAATCTAAATACCTCTAATTTGTTTGTTCTTTTTTTATTTTTTAAAACTGTCGACGTTTGGATTTAGCTGATCAGGTTCTTGAAACCCAAACTGTAAGTGTGGATAGAGAATAAAGGAAAAGAAGGGAAGGAAAAGGAAGAAACACTGTTGCAATTAGGTTTTTACTGTTGGGTTTTGTGCTCTAAGAGCTTGTAATAATGTAAACGGTTTTATAAAAAATAAAATATTCATTTTATTCAATTTATATATTTTACAAAAATTGTATATATCATGAGAAATATTCTTGATTACTAATGTAATTTCAAACTAAATATATAAATGTTATATACAAGCAGATTTAATTTGATATAAGTAATCTAAAAAGTCCATAGAAAGTAAACTAAGTTGGGTATTTTATTTGTGGTAAATCTACAGTTGCGGTCTATTTCATATAAGGTACGATAGTCTTATCCGAAATTATTCATGTAGTGACATGAAAATGGAGGCACCTTATATAATAAAGATTATATAGGACTGGACCACGATAAATATAAGTCTCTTATCAATATTCGTTAAACTTAAAGATTTATATTTATCAACCAGATGATCATATATGAATTGATCTTAATCCCTGAGTGTATTATGGACTCCTGCTTGTTGAGTTATATCTTTTAATTTACATGGATGAGATCGGTGTAGATGTCCAGTCAATAACTTCGTACTTTGGGGATATTATTTAGGAAGTAACTGGGAACATTCTATACGATAGTGGAATCTACTACTTTTTGCGAGAAGTAGAGAAGTAGTTCCCTTAAAAGTTGATTCAGGTCTTGAACAATATGAGCACTTTCCATTCATATGAAAATGGAAAGATAAATTCATAAGTTGTTATGGATATATTGTTCATTAGAGAATCAATGATACTTAAGGATCAAGAAATAATTAGAGGGGTAAAACGGACATTTTGACCTAACTCTAATTATTAACTATTTGTGGAGGGTCAAATCATATGTAGTGATTAAATCAATGGATATTGAAAATTTCAGATTGTATAAAAACATCTACAGTTTTAAGAGTGCAATCTTAGGTTTTTAGTAAAGTAACTCTAAGATTAATAATAGTGAATTATTAATTAAAGAGTTTAATTAATAATTTCGATATTATTGGAGCTCAAAACTGTAGGTCCATCGGGTCCCCTTAATAGCTCATTTCACTATCAGAAACTTGTATATAGAATATTGTAATTGGACCGTTCAATTACAATTATTACGTAAGTAGCAAAATTTATGTTCATTTAATTTTTGAATAGTATTGATTATTCAAATTATTTAATAATTAATTAGCTAATTATTAATTATGAATTAATAATTATTTAATTAATTTTATAAGAGGTCTTGAATTTGATTCTCAATTGTGACAAAGTATAAATTAATTATGAATTAATTACAGGTCACAAGTTTAATTTTAAAATATAACATGAATTAATTTTGAATTAATTATGTTATATGAGGCAAAAATTTAATTTTAATAAATTTGGGGTTTAATGTTAATTTTGATTAATTAAAACCTTAAGTAGTTGACTATAAATAGAAAAGAAATAGTTTTCTTTTTCTAATAGAAGTTACTTCTGGTTTTGTTGTACGTTCTTTGAAACAGAAAGAAAAAAGTTTTTCTACAGCATAATACAGAGAAGAAGAATCTATATCTTTCTTCTCTGTATAACTAAAAACATATACTCACATCTTAAATATATATTGTTGATTCTTTTTAGAAAATAAATCAATAAAAAGTTAGTACAATTCTATATAATTGTGTCTACTCACTAGTTTCTTGGTGTAGAGACATATCGAGGAATGCTAGGTGGTAAGCAATCCACAAATATCAATATATAAAGTAAAAAAATCTTATTTTTATTTTTTCTTATATTATTTTATTTCATTGTTTTATGGATCTAGGGTTTCTTGAGTTTTCTAAAAATTTTTAAAACTCGGTGTTCCGTAAAATTCATATTTTTAATAAAAACAATTGTTGTTTTTCCTTTCATTTACGTGGTTCGACCCAAAGAATTACCTATATCCACGACTGTTCACTAGCTATTGCGGCAGAGTGATAGTATGTGTATTATTTGCGTCTCTTTTTACAATAAATTTTTAGTCTCTATTTATAGAGATGAAGAGACTACAGTGTATAATAAAACAACAGTAGAATAATGATAAATTATATTTCCAAGACTATCATTTGTTAGGTCAACTCTATCAAAGCATGATTTAGACGCTAACCCCATGCTGGTTAGGTGAGATTTTCTTTAAATCAAACTATAATCTCTGAAAGGATTAGCGTGTACAATACGCTTGGTTGAACTTTGCCCGACTGCCCTGATAGCAGCTAACTCGCATCCTGCGAGCTACAGTAGCTGAGAGCTCATTTCGGCGAGCTAAAATGTCATGTTTGACTGAGTTTGTTTCTATAGATTGAGCATGTGGAGTGCTGAGAATATGAGTTCACGAGTTGATGTCTAACAAGCTATATGTTTGGCGAGCTGGACCCTTAGCGTGTTGGGTCCTTGGCCAACTAGGTAACTTTACTAGATCAGATTTAGGCTTTTACTAGTCCATTTAAGTAACTTCAAAATACACATAACATCAGCCCCCCAGCTCTTAGTGCAGTCTGTGGACTGGGAGCTGATAATTCGCTGGTAAAAGTTTGCACAAGGAGTCCATTGCGCTGCTTCTCCAAATCCAGCTATATCTTCTACTTTTCAAGCGATTTTTTAGGCTATTGTATAAGGCACGTCTTGTTCTGAGCGCATTTAATGTGCACGTCTATCAACTGACGGCGCATGATGTCAAGATCCCGAAATGCGCACAACAACGTTGGATTTAGAGTGGTTGGTGAGCCCTCCAATCAGATGGCTGGAGCTTCATTCTCGCGCCCCTATATAAAGCGGAAGTCAAAGTATTTTCAACTCCACCCTGCCATTTTCAAAATTGTAGACGGGTTCATCTTCCTTCTTCTCCCATTCTCATCTCTCTTCAAGCTTCTGCACTAGTACCACAAAAACTCAGATTTGTCGAAGATCATCATCTTTTCTTTTGCTTTGCACAAAGTAAGTCCCCAAAATTTATCTTAGCTTCTGTTTTTTATCTCTAGTTTGCATGAACTGAGTGTTTTCTGGGTTTAGTGCTGGTTTGTTCATTTTGTATTCTTGCTTTTGAGAATTTGCTCTTCATCGTGACTCTTCGCTTTTAGCTAATTTTATCTTGCTGGATGGATCTTTGTGTTTGGTTTGCTGTTTATGACATTGTGCATGCAAGCTGTAGGTGGAGATATTGATAGGTCGCTAGCTTGTAGGTCGAGCTCCCCATGACATTAGCGATCTGTGCGGCTTTTGTGACCTATAGACTAGGAAGCTTCTTATAAAATAGGAAATTTAAGTATAAATAAGGATGGTCTATATGTAGAGACCTGATTACTCCATTTTTACATGTAGATGTCTTCAGGTCGCAGTCGCCGTCAACATAGAGTAAGAGATGACCTCTCTAGCTAGAGAGAGCATGAATCGGGAGGAGCCCGTGATGTCAAAGAGGCAACCTCTTTCAGCGACGACACTGTTGAGGAGTTTGCAGCTCGGGTTGACCCCATAATAATTTTGTTGGCCATTGGATGTGAAGGTTGTAAGGCGTTTGCTTTTTACCCCTCAAAACTACAGTTCAATGAGTTGGGGGGAAGCACCCTAGAATACCGTCTCCCCAAGGATTGCCATATCATACTGCCTTTTGCTTACGACTAAGCGGCCTATCCACCCTATGGGTACGCAGTTGTCAGTACCCACCATTTGAGGCATGGACTTAGGTTCCTAGTTCCTCGTTACCTCATCAATCTTCTAAATAGCCTAAAACTCAACCTTTTTCAACTGACTCCGAACTCCTACTCCCAACTCACATCGCTGGCGTTGATCTTTTTGAAGAACGGGCTTGAAGCTCCGAACCCACGCATTTGCTCCCATTTGTACAGTTTAAAAGAAATAGCCAACCCGAAAGGAGGAGCGGGAGAGGGGATTTTCTATTTGACAGCTTGCAAATCAGACTTCAAGAGCCTTCTATCGAAGGACGAAGCAAAGAGCAAATCTAATGTTGGGGACTATAGATCGAGCTGCTTTTACATCTCCTGCTCTTTCTTTAAACGCCTTCAAAATTATAGTTTTGTCTATACCCTAGGTTGTCATAGGATTGGCATTAGCGGGCTCTTTTGCATGCACACTGTTATTCTGATATTTCTTGTTTCTTTTTACAGAATGAGGTAAAGGAATCATAACTGAGGAGGATAAAGATTGTCTTAGAACTCTCACGGACTCGGAGGAAGGTAGCGTAATCCATGCTTTCGATGATGACCTCTTTAGGGAATACGGGCTCGCCTCTGCTCAAGACAACGAGTTAATAGATAATAAGAGGGACATTGGTATCCGAGGTCAACGCGAGCTTGTTTATGTCCATCGAGCTGCTCGAGGAGAGATTGATCCTGACCTTCTGCAAGCCTCAGAAATGGCGAAGCTTCCTCTTACCAAACACCTTAAGCGTCTATCTACTCAGCTCGTAGCTTCAGCGTCCGCTATCCCTGCTGAGGTAACCATAACTGAACCAGCTCCGGGGTTTTCTAAAGCCCAGACCCCCACTTTGTAGCCAGAGGTGTTCAAAGTTGAAAGGGATTAAGAGAGAGCTTCTGTCGAAGAGACTCCCGCAAATGAGGCTTCTACTGGAGGGGCTCCAACTGGCGAGGTTCCAACTGCCCCAAAAAAGGGTACAAAAAGGAAGACTACGCACATCGTCCTTCAACAAATCGCTCTTAAGCTGAAAAAGACAAGTAGCTTGAGGTCGTAGTGAGGAGGGCTTCTCCTCATACTGAGGCAGAGCCCGAGGGTTTTCTTGGAGGACTCTACCTTGACACGATCCTCGATCATTTGCTAACATTTTTGGGGTCCCATGCCAGAAACGGGGACAGTGATGAGCTAAGCAGCGATCAGCTATCTATTTGGGCAATTCATCACGGGCTGATGGTAATTTCTAACACACAGTTTTTTCTTGCTTTCTTGCTGTGAATACTGACTTGTTACATTTCAATCCGTCATGGGGATCAGGAAGCAAGTGCAGGAAGTTCTGGTCTTGGAGGTGGAGACAGAGCAACTTGAGATTGAGAACAAGAAGCTCGCGGCAGCGAAGGAAAAGCTCGAGATCGAAAAGAAGAAGCTAAGGGATAAGTTTCCTTCACATCTAAGGAGGCTGTGAGAGCTAAGAAGGCAGAGCAACTCCTTGAGACTCAAGTGATGAATGGTCGGATCGCCCAAAATGAGGCTGAAGAAGCCCTAGCTCGTGAGGAGGAAGCGAGGTGCTAGATTTATGCCAAATACCTCAAGAGTGGGGAAAAGCTAGACAAGGCAAAGGAAAATCTGTTGAAGCTACTAAGAAGAGAGCGGTTGATGCCGCGTAATGAGCTGAAGCTGCAGAGACAGAGACCGTTACAGCTAAAGAGGAAGCTGTTATGGCCCGAGAGGAGGTCAACAAGGCCAAGGAGGAGGTTGAAGAAGAGATAGCTATTGACTTCCTTTACACCTTATAGCTCACTCATCTTGAGATGGCCTTCTCCTGCTTTGGCGAAGAGGGACTTGCAAAGGTGGCCAGGTTTAAAGAAAAAGCTGCCCAAAATCCAGATATTCTTGATGTTGCTTCCCGGAACGTGACCTCTCAGGCAGAGGATATCCAGGTCATCGTACCTCAAGAGTTGGCCTCGTATGGTGCAGCTCCTGATCAAACTGCTCCTCAAGGGAAAGACCTAGAATAGGGTGTCCCTGAAGTGGGCCTTAGAAAAATCTTTTATATCTCAGTATTGGATTCACCTCGTTGCGCGAGGGATTTTTGTATATTTGGACCTCGTGTTAAAGCCTTTTATTGAATCTTGTTACTTTAATATTATTATGATTATGTTGATATAACCTTTTTTTTTCTTGAATATTCACATTTCCTGCAAAATGAATAATGAAACACTTAACTCATAAGTGAAAATTAAACCTGACAGTGTGGAGTTGCTACTTTGGTGCAATTTGGCTCGCAAATCATAATTTGATAAGATTGAAGGTTTGCACAGCAAATAATAATAGAGAATGATATGTTACTTTGCACAACAAATAATAATAGAGAATAATCTATTACAAGCTTGCTCGATAGGTCACGCAGAAGAGCTCGTAAGCTATTATAGATGCTTTTAGTTTTACGAAATGGTCCCTCTGAGTTGTGCTCAAAGGGTAGGGACCCGAGCTTATACAGCAGATTGTGCTCAAAGAGTCGGAACCTAAGCATATACAGCAAGCTACGCTCAAAGAGTCGGAACCCGAACATAAACAGCAAGCTACACTCAAAGGGTAAGAACCCGAGCATAATTACTTCCATGCATGTCTATTTTATTTTCTTTGAATTTCACTCATTCAAACACATATTTAGGGGGTTATGATTACACCTTAGACTCAAACAAAATACGTGGATAACATACAACCCTTAGTCTTGGCCGAAACATACATAAATACACAACTATCCTTTTTTTCAATTTTCATCACAATCTATCAAATTAACAAACTTAATTATCATTTCCCATGCATTTAGTCATTTGAAAAACTCATCCCATAGATGAAGCACAAGCTGGCCGAACCTACATAAATGTATATCTCATCATAATTTTTCAAATTCATGTCATAAATTGCATCAAAACTATGCCAATTTCCTAATTAACATCTTAACCACTTTAATTATAATTTCCTTGCAATTTTCAACATTAAACCCCAGTTTAGACTTATCAAATCTTTAGGGTTAATGTCTCCACTTCTTGTAAGCTTGAATTAAAGCTTAAATCCAAGAAACCCAAGCTAGAAAACACAAAACCAATCATTAATCTAATATGGACAGCTTGTAATCATGATTTTCCACTTGAAATATCATTGAACTTACTGGTTTTCTTGATTCTTTTCTTGCTAGATCTTATGCCCAGCTGCTTCAACTTGTTCTTGAATTTAGAATTGATCACTTACCAAATCCATGCTAAAAGCTACCCTGAATTGAGTTGGAATTGCCGTGACCTACATGTGTTTATTTTCTACACTAGGCGGCCGAACTGGTCTCTTTTTTTTTCTCCCGATTCTTATTGCATTTTTTCCTAAAATGGGTTGAAAATGTCACTTAAATATGCCTCCAATCTTGCAAAATGGTCCCTCAAATTATGCCTAATTACATTACAAAACAAACCACCTAAATTGGTTTTCATTGGTGCAAAGTTTGACTTTGATTCAATCTAATCTCTTTAATTAACTTGTTAATCATCTTTCATCAATTTTAATCTATGACTAACACTCCCTAATTAGATGATTTCATGTCTCATAGATCATGGTTTTCTTGAATGAAATCATTTCATAAAAAATCTCATACTAATTCCATAAACTTTTAAGTGAAAAATCACCTAAATACACTTAATCGTTTATTATCGATTCTTTCTGAAATAAATGCCGAAAATATTCCACACTTGTCTAATTGTCAAATTAACCTTATAAAAATCAAATTGAGTGTCTTAGAGTTCACATGCAACATAAAAAAAAAAAAAAAAAATTCTAATAGGGGAGAAATCGATTAAAAATACAATTCGTTTTAACGCATTATACCGAAATTTTACGTTTTTATCATAAAAACGAATCAGGTTTTACAGTGATTCCCAGACCTTATCCACGAGTACAGGTCGAACCTGAAATGTAGCTAGCAGCAATGCACTTATATCCGTTATTTCCAAATTAACTCTCAAAGATCTCATTTCCACTAATAACGGAATATACCCTGCTCTCACATGTGCTACTGAGCTGGTAAGTCTCCTGCTCAATACATCAGCTACTATATTTGCTTTTCCTGGATTGTACTCTGTGGTACAATTATAATCTTTGATTAACTCCAACCATCTTCTCTGCCTCATGTTCAATTCCTTCTAAGTGAACAAATACTGGAGACTCTTATGATCAATGAATATTTGACACCGAACTCCATATAAGTAATGTCTCCAGATCCTCAGTGCAACACAACTGCGGCCAACTCTAAATCATAGGTTAAGTAGTTTTGCTTGTGCTTCTTCAATTATTTATAGGCATAAGCTATCACCTTTCCATTCTGCATCAATACATAACCTAAACCCTGTCTTGAGGCATCACTGTATACTATAAAACCCTCATTTTCAGAAGGAAGTATGGGTACGGGAGCTGTACTCAATTTCGCCTTCAGTTCATCAAAACTCTTTTTACAGGCTTCTGACTACTCAAATTTAGTTTTTTGTTCTGCTGAGCTTCATCAATGGAATGGTAATTCTAGAAAATCCCTCGACAAACTTCCTATAATATCCTACCAACCCTAAGAAACTCCTCACTTCTGTTACGTTGGTTGGTAGTTTCCAATTTATAATCGTCTCTATCTTTTGAGGATCAACACTAATACCATTTGATGAAATCACATGACTAAAAAACGTAACTTCCTCTAACCAAAACTAACACTTGCTGAACTTAGCATACAGTTTCTGCCCCCTCAATGTCTGTAACACTAATCTCAGATGCTCAACATGCTCTTTCTTCCTACAAAAGTATACCAAAATGTCATCTATGAACACTATCACAAACTTATCTAAGAATTCATGGAACACTTGATTCATCAATGTCATGAATGCTATTGGCGTATTAGTCAACCTAAAAGGTATAATCAAGAACTCATAGTGTCCATAATGAGTTCTAATGGTAGTCTTAGAAACATCATTACCTTTGATCTTCAACTGATGATATCCTAACCTCAGGTCTATCTTGGAAAACACCTTCGCTCCCTAGAGCTGATTAAACAAGTCATCGATCCTCGGAAGTGGTTATTGATTTCGTATAGTTACTTTATTCAACTCCCGATAATCAATACACAACTTTAAACTCTCGTTCTTTTTCTTAACAAAGAGCACCGTTACTCCCGAAGGAGATACACTTAATCTGACAAAGCCTTTATCCACTAATTTTTCCAGTTGAACCTTCAACTCCTTCAACTCTGTGGGTGTCATTTGATAAGGTGCTCTAAAAATCAGTGTTGTTCTAGGAATCAGATTAATCTCAAATTCGATCTCTTTGTCTGAGGTAAACTAGAAAGATCCTATAGGAACACATTTGGAAACTCTTCAACCATAGGAATATCCTCTATTTGTGCCTCTTTTTCTGTCTTATCTATCACATAAGCCAAGTAACCTATATATTGTTTCCTCAGCATCTTTCTAACTATAATGACTAATATGATATGAAATGGAAGCATCCTACGCTCCCCTCCTAATACTACATCTGTTTCCCCTAAGGAACTGAACCTGACTTCCTTCTGAAAACAATCCACCACGGCATGATGCATAGCTAACCAATCCATGCCTAATATGATATCAAAATCACAAATATCTAACAACATGCTATCAGCTCAGATGGTGCTTACCATGCTTCCCAAATGACTATATATCTTTGGTCTTGGGTTCGAGTGGTAGGGGAGGCGTGGAAATCCCTCAGAAGGCAAAGGGACAGTACTTGCCATCCACATGGCTAGACCGGATTGGTCTATTGGGCATGGGATGGCTGGACACCACCTAGCTAGGCTGTGGTTGGGTCGGTTGGGCCGATCGGGGGTAGGTAGCCCCGTTATAGTCACTATTTCTGTAAACACTCTCAGTTACTAATATGTCTCCAATGTGAATGGCTACTATTATACTGCACTCTAAGGGCTCTAATTTCACATTAGCTTGCTTAGCAAAATCCCTAGACACAAAAGAATACGTAGCTCCGAGGGTCTATCAAAGCATAAGCATCAATACCATAAACTGTCACCATACCTATCACCACCTCGGGTGTAGCCTCAATCTCCTGTTGTGTAACTACAAACACCCTAACCTGAATACGGGGTCTACCCTGCTGACCTCTATATGGTAAACCTTTACCAGGTGCTCCATTGGGCTGTACGAAACTAGTAGGCCTTCCAGTTTGAGAACTTCTTCGGTCTTATCCTCAGCCTCCACTAGTCTACCCTAGTGTTGCGGTTCTAATTTTCATCCTAAAATTGAAAAAAATATTTACGTCTGAAAATCTTCGAATCACTTAAAATCTATCCAAATGAATCCATTTTTTATCCGTTTTAATTTTTCTTAACTCTAATATTAATTTCAAAACTTTTGATTGTCAAGGTCTGCTTCTCAAAAATTACTATTTATGCGGATATTTTCCGTTCGAAAATACTATCCACTGAAAAAATATTTATTTTTCGAAAGATGAAGTTTTAGGTTTTACAATATGATAAAAGAATCTTTGGATAAGAATCGAAAAAGTAATCAAGTACCCATTATCATTCAATTTCCAAATATTCATTAAATCATATATGTAAGTGTTTTCCGCAAATTAGTCCTAATATCATTTTCCAAAAAAAAATTTTAGGACACCTACAATTTGAATAGCATCTCTTGAGATTTTTATGACTTCGGAAGTCTTATCGTCAGAGATCCCTACAACCTCAATCATTTTATGTCAAAGATTTTTTGGAATCTCAAGATCCTACTAATTATCCGAGATTTCTCTAATCTCAAAGTCCTGGTCAATAATTTGATATTTCAATAATTTTCTCGTCATTTGATAAGACAATGATCATAATCATGTCATCAGATGAATCATCACTAAAATGAGTCAACCCAGTTCCATAGAAATGCATGACATAACCTAAAATATAAATATATGCATGCCTGATTAATTTTAGGTCAAATAGATTTTAATATAAAAAACTAAGGCATTTTTAATTCAACTCCCTATAGAGTGAAATAAATAAGATAGTGCAATTTAGCTCATAATTAAAGCAAATAAACAATTGGGATAAAAGAGGAGAAAAAATAAACAAAAAAAAAATCGTCGAAAAAGTCACTGAAATCCACCGTTGGCAGTGGCGCGTGGCGGTTACATGCTGGATGAGGCAATCATGCATCGGTATCCTGTTCATGCACCGTTACATGGCTCCACACGCCTCCAGTTGCATAGTGATGTCATTCCCACATGTCCAACTCTAAGTAGGATTCGGTCTGGTACACGGGTTTCATTTCAAAGAGACCACGTGTTGCTGTTCGATTAGCACGCGTGTCAGCGTATCGGGCAACACATGTCCTGCAAGCAATTGACCACGTGGCTGATTCTAAGGGCTACATGTGTTATAACAACAGCTGTCCATGCATCAAGCATGAATCCATCCACGTTTCGCCATATGTTGATTACCCATTTCCCAAGTGGTGCTTGTGTGTCACCTACGTGTCTCTACATGGCGCTTGCATGGTAGGATTGATCGACCCTAACTTCACACTCCAGTCTAGCACGTGCGTCGATTTTCGATGTCTTCCGGTGATCGGATGACCTCTATATTCCTCAGAATTTCATCCTAAGTCTATTTATGCCCTTAGTTTTCCATTTGGTGTTTGGGTGAATTACAATTGCCTAATATGAGAGTATATTTGGTTAAATTCACAATTCAACCAAAAAATAAGAATAGTATATCAACAACGGAGATAGATTTCAACCAAAATCTTCTTTTGATCGGTTCTCACTTGTTTTTCAATCAAATTTTTTTATTCAAATTTCTGCAAACTCGTCTTAATGTCTAGTTTCATATGAAATTGGAATCACATAAAACAAACGTTTGTGGAGTGAGAAATAATCCATATAAGGTTCAAGATTCATATATCTATTTCTTAGTTTCCAACCAAATAGTATAAGTTTCATGGCATTTTAATTACTCAAACATGATTCTAAACCAACAAACAATTCAATAGGCTCTGATACCAATAATATAAATCATAGCAATATATAAATTCGATATAAAACAATAAAACGGAACCGAAAGCGTACCATTTATGTACAGCGAAAATTCTTCTAGATCTTTTGGATTGTTCAACTGGTCAAAGTTAGGCCACCAATTACGAGACCAAACCCTCAAATCATGGTATAAGAACCTTGTTATATATTCTCTCTGTTTTTACTCTTTTCTCTGTGTTTGCATGTATGTTGTAAAAATAATTTCTCATCATCCTTTACAAAATGAAATACATCACGTATTTATTGGGATGGCGATTATTTTCTGATAACCGCCAGTAACCACCAAATCTATTTTATTTGGATCAGATCATGGATTTAGGTCATCTTGGGTGGACCCAACCCAATAACACAATAACCCAACAAAATCAATTCAAATTATTTAAAAAGCATTCTTTGTATTATTTTTCTATTTATACTAATAAATAATTTAACAAAAAAATAAAAATAATACGTATGATGCATATCATATTATAATACAATGAGTAGGCACTTCATGATTTTATATGACATATTTTTAATGCATGTACATGTTATACAATTATCTATTCATTCATCTCATGAAAATAATTAAATAAACAACATGTGTATGACTGGGTTATTTAGTTTTAATAATTTAAATCTAATTTCAAGATTACATAAATTAACCAAAACATTCTTTGACCTTTACTTATAGTTTTCATGGTCTTTAAAAGACTTTTTTAGGCACAAAATTAAAATATGTTTAATTAAAAAAAATTATCATCAAATAGATTGGGCTTTAAGTCTATTTCTTAATTTTAGGATTCAAGAAAAATTATCCAAACGATTAGATAAAATTAATATTTTAAAATCGAAAACAAAAGCCAAAAAAAAAAAAAAAGGAAAATAGATCGCATTTGGGTTGCCCGAAACCAACCCAACTACTGCCAAGTGGCAGCAGCTAGATGCCACCTGTTACATGCAGGCTGCTGCACTTGGTGTGCATGGCACATGCACACTTTATGCATGCCAACTATGTTTGTGCATCACGTGGATATTTGGATTTGCATTAGCCTATCAATTTGCATCACATGTTTGCACACCCAAACGCACAGCAAACCCACTGCTTTTAACACAATTAATCATGGTTCTGAATGGCAGTTTCTAATATAATTAAATAAAACAATTGTTTTCAACATAACTAAATATGCTTTTGAACGACAATTTTAAATATAATCAAATAAACCAGCCATTTCAACATAATTAAATTAACCATCCGTTTCGAATAATAATTCTTGCATAGAAAATCAGCTCTATTGACATTAATCTTCACCTTTAATTTTTTAGAAAATTTAAAGCTGAAAACTATTGAATTACAACGAAAAAATTGCCACAAACGACTTAGAAAATTAATCGAATTAATTAACCAAAGAATCGTATAATTAACTATTATACCATGTAATCTCATTCATCAAATATGCATATAAAATATGCAAATCAATCATCAAATTAAAATAATAATACCTACTCTTTGAAATACAAAATCAATACAAACATATTATTTTAAAAATCATTATTTTTTTGGAATCAGGTTCCGATACAAATTGAAAAAAAAAAACAACAGTTGTTTTTTATAAAAATAAAAATTTTATGAAACTATGAGTTTTAAAATTTTTATAAAACTTAAAAACCCTATATCCATAAAGTAATGAAATAAAATAATATAAAGAAATAAAAATAAGATTTTTACGTTCTGTATTGATCTCTGTGAATTACTCACCAACTAACATTCCCTAATATATCTTTACATCAAAAAACAAGTGAGTGGGCACAATTATATAGAATTGTGTTTGTTGACGTTCGAAATCAGTCAACAAAATTCTTCCAAGCTCAACACTGCAGAAACAATGAATACAGCATATAATAATGAATAACAGAAAGATGGCAAAAGTAGAACACGAGACGAATAAGTGTTTAAGTGGTTCGGCTAACTTTACCTACGTCCACTGTTTGTTTTCTCAGTATCTGGACAGAGTAACAGCCAGTTTTTTGGCTAAGTGTTTCACTCTTACGTTACATTGAAAAACCTCCTCTATTTATAGGAGGAGAAGTGCTACAGCGATGTGCAATGAATTAAAACAAAATGATTACAACAGTTAATGCACCTGACCTATTTTTAATGTAGCCGTATTACATTAAATGTAGCTGGATTACATTAAATGCAGTGGACAGGTGTAAGATTTATATGACTAACCTACGTGGGTTAGGTATGGTTTTATATAATCTGAACAGTAATCTCTGATAAGTTTGGCGTGCAAGGCAAATTATAACATAACCTGGCACGGTTTTAGACGCTGGGCAAACTGGAGTGCAGAAAAATAGTGGGTAATGACTAACGGACTCAGTCAACCATAGCAATGCATAGTCTGGCTTTGAGCGAACCTCACTTCGCGAAGTATGCTATGCTGACTCCACGCCGCACATAGTAATGAACGGACTCCACTCCGCGTTTGGCTTTGAGCGTACTCTACTCTTCGCTTAGCTCTGAGCGGACTCCACCCCGCGTTTGGCTCTGAGAGGAACATGGCTTGCAACTTTTCTTTGATGGGTTGGCTGAACTCGGGCCTAGCCCAGTTGGGCCAGTTGTTTGGGCTTTTATCAGTCCACTTAAATATCTCAGAAAATACTCATAACATAAGGCCCCCAGTTCTTAGGCCGTACTACGGACTGAGAGCTCCGAGCTTAACTGATAAAAGCTGTGTTGGCGGGAACCGTTGTTAATTGATTTTTCAAATTTGTCTTATCTGATGCGTGGCAGTTGCTCAGAGAAGATTGAGGGACACGTCTCGTGCAGGGTGTGCATTTAATGCACGTCTTTCAACTGACGGCGCAATGATAACCGTATCCCTAACATCGCGCGAGACCGTCAGATTTGAGGCGGTTACTGAGTTTCAAGATCTAATGGTTGGGGTGTATTAGATAATCAAACAAAAGCAGAGGCTTTTCGGATTCTCTACTTTCACACCACTTTTTAGCATCAATCACCAGAGAGATTTTTTTATTTTCTTTCCGCAGCTGCTACGATCACCTTCGACCTTCCCCGGCGGTCGCCTTCTGTTGTCTCAGAACGCTAAAGCTTTGTACTTTCAAAGTAAGTTACTGCAATTCTCCTTCTGGTTTTATATACTTCTATAGATGGCATTATAGATATCTTTTTCTGGGTTGTGCTTTGTTTGAAGATTGTTCTTCGTGTTCTTGTTGTATTGTATGATTACCTGGAAATGAAGAAGTGAAAATAGTTAGCTTTTGATCTACGAAATTAGTTTTTTGTAGTCTGTCTGTTGTTTATCGCATAGTTGCGAACTTATTTGTAGAAACATAGATAGGCAGTCCGAAGGTCGTGAAATAGTGGCCTGGACTTGACTCTGTGAATAATCTCCTGTGGTGTCTGTGGCCTATCGACCATAGGAGAATTAGTTGCTTAGAGAATTTGGAGTCTTAGATAATTTTAGGCTTGGTCTGCGTACAGTGGACTAACAGCTCCTTTTATATTTTGTAGATGGCTTCAGGTCGCAGACGCCAACCTCATATAATAGGAGAGGAAGAGTCATCTAGCTCAGAGGAGTAGATAGACCGGGGACAGCTCCTCAGGAAGCAATTTCGTAATTTGAGGAAGGCGTTGGAGAGTTATCTCCTCCCTGGAATCCAGTTCCATTAGCTCAACAATCAACTTTAGCTGAACGAGCTGCCGAAGAGAGATTAGCTCGTGAGATGTTCAAGCGCCATCTTTCAAAAATATCCTCAGTAGATCTCATGGGAGTAGTGCTTGAATTCTACCTCCCCAAGGGTTGCTGCATCATGGTAGCCTCTTTAGAGAGTCATGTAGCTTATCCTCCCTAAGGTTATATAGCTGTTAGTACACAGCATTTAGAAGCGGGGCTGAGATTTTCAGTTTCGCCATATATCATTGATCTCCTCAATGATTTGGGTTTAGCCCCTTTTCAACTCACCCCAAATACATATTCCCAGATTACTTCCGTAGCCATTCTTTTTAAGAAAAATGGCTTTCCTTTTCCTAGTCCCAAAGTAATCAAACATCTGTTCGTCTTTAAAGGGACTAGCACGGGTCAGCCATAAGATGGGCTGTATTATGCTTCACCTCATCAATCTTATCATAGAAATATATTGTCTCAAGGGCAAGTGAAGGGAAAATCCAATGTGGGTGATTATAAAACACATTGGTTTTACATTTCCTGCCCTTCTTTAGTCAATCTCCAATATTTCACTTTCCAAGCTAAACCAGGTATGAATTCTCACATCACACTACTGGATGTGTCATAGTTTATATAAGCAGTCTTACTGATAGCATTTTGCTTTTTGCAGATTTGAAAGCCAAGAAGGTTGACCTAACCTAAGAGGAGGTTACTGAGTTGGATGTCCTTTTGGCACGAAAATCAGTGGAGGACGACGTTAAGCTAACAAATGAACTACTTCGATCCTACGAGCTTGCTCCAGCTTCCGAAAGTAAGCTTGTCAGAAGTAAACACGTAGGTGCCCAAGGGATTACAGATATTGAATCGGCTTTCGCTGCGAGGGACGTTAGTGAAAGTTCTAGTACTCCGCAAGGATTAACTTCTCCCAGCGATGTAGAGGTCGAGATCATCTCTGAAGAAACTGCAGAGATGACAGAGCCGAAGGGCAATTTAACTTTACTACCGCTCCCAAAAAGAAAGTCCAAACAACCTGGGAGTTCTGCAGCGACTACTTATATAGTTCCTGGCTTCTCTACAGCGACTGCAAAAGAGATTTCGGATCTTAGTACTGCGGAGTCCCCTGCCCCATTTGCTCTAGGGGAGCCTTAAGTAGCTGCTCCTCCTACGACTGTGCAGGAGACCATCTCCAGTGTTCAACCTCCAAGTTCCCTAGATCCAAAGATTGTTGCTGCAACCAAAGGCAAAAAAGTTGCCACTGCCTCCGGGGTAAAGAGAAAAGAACCCGGGGGTGCCAACAAGCCTCCTCCTGCAAAGAAAACTCAAAAAGAGAAGGGTAAGCAGGTCGTTAGTCAAGCTCCCAAGGCAAGGCCAAAGGTTCCTGTTAAACTTCCTATTGAAGATTTCCCTAGAGGAGCTTATCTGGACATCGCGTACGAACAAGCTCTTTCCTTTGTAGGTTATTCGGCACAAAGGCTTGAGGAGAAGGACTTCACTGGCGAAAAGCTAATTTCCTGGTCGCTTCACCAGACACTCAGGGTAAGGTTGCTCATAGATGGATGCATTTATTTTCGTTTGTCATTTCCTGATCATTTTCTGCGTTCCACAAGCTTCTATGGGACTTATGAAGGCTTTGGACGAGGAGTCTTTCATAGAGGATCAACACAATGGGCTCAAGGCCGCCAATAAGAAACTCAAAGAAGCGACTAAAAAACGAGATAAGGAGCTGTTCTCGTTGAAAGAGGAGTTCAAGAGATCTCAAGAAGCGGCAAGCAAGGCTGAACAGATAGCGAAGAAATCTCAAGAAGTGGTAAGCAAGGCTGAACAATCAGGGAAGAAAGCTCAAGAAATGGCCGACAAAGCTAAAAGAGCAGCCATGACCCTTTAATCTAAACTAGATGTAGCTGATGCTGCGAAGTGCGTACTTGAGCTCGATTTAGAAAAACATAAGGGGTTTCATGAGACGATTTCTTCCAAGCTTTACTCTCAACTTGAAAATACACAAGCTACATTGGGGGAATGAGAGAAGGATGTGGAAATTGCGTCTCAGGAGATAATCAAGCTGAAGGAGCAGCTCACCGCAGCAGAGGCCCGTAAACAGGAAATCAGGATTGAGACAGAGACAAGACTCCTATATACCCTGTGGAACTCATATCCTGACATTAATTATACCATTTTTGGTGAAGGAGGAGTCAAAGAAGTCTAGCAGTTTATTGAGGATGCTGCAGAGGAGCAAGGTGAAGCACAAGATCAGGTCCCAGAAACCTTGCCTGGAGGAATTATACAAGACCCACCTACTGTAGGTACAGGGAACCAAGCGCCCTCCTCTTCAGCTCCTCAAGTCCCTTCTTCATAAATTTAGAATCTCCTGAATGTAATTAGCTCTTTGCTCACTTTAGTACTTCATTTTTCTGTACTTGAACAAAACGTTATTTAATTTACCTCTTCTGTGATGGAATTTCTTTATCATGTACGTACCGTTCCAGGAGATTTTCAATTTCTCTTGCTTTATTACTACCTTTGTGTGAGTGTAAGAAATAAATATAATTTAGATCACCAAGTGATAGCTAATCATAATCTAAAAGTTCAGTATTGACCACGTGAATTTATATAAGTAAATGGCTTTTATTTGTCTCATATATCAATACTTATAATCTTCTGGACAGTATATTATACGTGAGATAAGGTAATTATAACGAATTGAGTGTTTTTGGTAAGCTAATAGTCAACATGAGCTAAATAATATGTATAAGCATAAGCTTACTTGAGACCTTAGCGGAGATCATCAATACCATTGTAGGATATGAGCTTCAAACATCCTTCCAATGAAGGATGATGATATAAACTCATGCGGCCTGACAACAAAGGTTGACAATGTGAACACGCGCGGCTTGCCAACGAAGGTTGACAATGTGAGCACGTGCAGCCTGCCAACGAAGGTTGACTATGTGAGCACGCACGGCCTGCCAACGAAGGTTGACGATGTGAGCACGAGCGGCCTGCTAACCTTTGGACCATAAGGTAGGTGTGGGGTCAATTACTATACCGATATTAAGCCCCTTACCCCTATAGTTCTTTATTTTTGTGCTAGAAGTCATAGCTTATTTCTCCCAATAATAAAGTCAAGCTTGGCTATGAGTTTAATTTCTGCCAAATATAATCACAAACGAAGTGAGTCAATGCCATTATAGAGAACAGAGAAGCTTTTATTAACCTGTATAGATGAAATATACGAGTCATAAACTATTGATAATAAGGCCGTAGATGCTCCGCGTTCCAAGCTCATGGTAATATAGCTCTTTCCATATTCATCAGGTGGTAAGCTCCGTTCTCTAGATTTTCTTTAATAATATAAGGCCCTTCCCAGTTCGGACCTAGCATTCCATCACTCACCTTACGAGCTCCGGCTAAAATGAGACGGAGTACGAGGTCGCCAGGTTTGTAGCTCCGAACTTGGACCTTTTTATTGTAATATCTGGCCACCTTTTGTCAGTAGATGGCAGCTTTCATGCAGGCAGTCTCCCTTGATTCTTCAAGAAAATCGAGGCTTGTGATGAGGAGTTGATCATTTTCTATCAGATTGAAGTTCATCCTTCATTGACTAGCTACTTCAATTTCAGCAGAGATCATTGCTTCAGAGTCATACACTAAAGCGAAAGGGGTTTCCCCAGTAGTACTGCGGGCTGTCGTTCTGTAGGCCCATAATACTTTCTGTAATTCATCAACCCATGCTCCTTTCCTGGCTTCTAACTTCGTCTTCAATATCTGCTTGATTATCTTGTTAACTGCTTCAACTTGGCCATTCACTTGGGGATTGTCAACTGCTGAGAAGCTTTTCTTGATACCGAGATCATTGCAGAATCTGATGAACTTTTCACTGCTAAACTGAGCACCATTGTCGGTTACAAGCTGTTAAGGAATTCGAAACCTGCAAATAATGTTATTCCATACAAACTTTTCTACCTTTGCAATGGAGATTTGAGCTAACTCTTTTGCCTCGGCCCACTTGGTAAAGTAGTCTACTGCTACAATGGCATGCTTGCACCTACCTCAACCTGTCAGAAGTGGCCCTATCAAGTCCATACCCCAAATTGCAAAGGGTCATGGGCTAACCATCTGGTGTAGATAGGCAGGTGGAGCTCGTGGGACTTTAGAGAATCTTTGACAGGTATCGCACTTCTTTACCAATTCGAGAGCATCCTGCTTCATAATTGGCCAAAAGTACCCCTGTCTCAGAGCTTTTTGGGCCAAAGAGAGCCCCCCAACATGATTTCCACAGTGACCTGCAAGTATTTCAGTCAAAATACCTGTACAATCGGGCTCATTAATGCATCTTAACAATGGAGTTAAAAAACTTCTTTTATAAAGCACGTCATCACGAATGCAGTATCTGGCCGTCCGTGTTCGTAGGCGGCATACTTCTAATTTGTCGTTTGGCAGCTTCCCTTCTTACAGGTAATCAATCAACGAGCTCATCCAGGAATTGGCTGGCACAGTCAGGGTCATGACTTCTTCATGAGATTCAATGCTAGGCTTAGGCAGGAATTCTGTCGGTATTTCTCCAGAAAAATCAGCATCCTGAGCAGTTGCTAAGCAGGCTAATGCATCGGTGTAGGAATTCTGAGCTGGCGGGATCTGGTTTACTTTATATTTGTTGAATTTTTCCAGTAAATCTCGGACTTTCTACAGGTAAACCATCATTTTTGTCCCCCGAGCTTGATACTCCCCTTGTACTTGGCACACCACCGGTTGGGAATCGCTGAAGATTTTGAGTTGCTCAGATCGCATCTCCTTTGCCAGGCGGAGTCCTGCCAATAGAGCTTCGTACTCGGCTTCATTGTTCGTAGCTTTGAACTCGAATCTGAGTGCGTATAGGATTTTATGTCCTTCTGGGCTTACTAGTAACATGCCGGCTCCAGTCTTCCGATCACTGGAGGAGCCATCAATATATAACTCCCAATAAGGACCTTATGAGGTTCCAGCTTCTTGCTCGTCAGCAGACCCTGTGAATTCAACCACAAAGTCAGCTAAAATTTGTCTCTTGATTTTCGACCTTGGTTTGAACTCTATGTCTAACTGAGCCAATTTGATAGCCCATTTGAGAAGGCGACCTGAAGTCTCCGGCTTCTGGAGGATCTGCCCTATAGGATACTTTGTCAAGACTGAGATTTTGTGTGTCTGGAAGTAAGGACGTAGCTTTCTCGATGCCACAACTAGGCAGTAAGCAAGTTTCTCCATGGGAGTATACCTTGTCTCAACATCAACTAATTTCTTGCTAATATAATACATTGGGCGCTGAACGCCATCTTCCTCTTACACCAATGCCGTACTCAGAGTATACTGAGATATCCCCAAATAGAGTAATAGAATCACTTATTCTTTTGGCTTTGATAGGAGTGAATCTCGTCCTAGGTATTCCTTTAACTGCTGAAACACCTCTCTACACTCCGTAGTCCATTCAAATGTCTTTGCTTGTTTCAGCACGTTAAGGAAAGAGATGCATTTGTCAGTAGCTTTTGAAATAAACCGATTAAGCGCTGCAATCTAGCCATTAAGACTTTGTACCTCCTTCATGTTAGCTGGCAGCCTCATATCTAGCAGAGCTTGTACCTTCTCAGGGTTGGCCTCGATCCCTCTGTTATTCACCATGAACCCCAGAAATTTACCTGACACCACCCCAAAGGCACACTTCAGAGGATTAAGTTTCATCTGATACATCCTTAACACCTGAAACGTTTGCTCCAGATCGTGTACATGATCAGTAGCTTGAGTAGACTTTACTAACATATCATCTACATAGACTTCCATGCTTTTCCCTATGAGATCTGCAAACATCATATTCACTAACCTCTGGTAAGTTGCCCTTGCATTTTTGAGTCCGAAGGACATTATCTTATAGCAAAACAAGTCGCGGTCCCTAATAAATGATGTATGCTCTTCATCTACAGGATGTATTGGGATTTGATTATAACCAGAGTACGCATCCATGAAGCTGAGGAGTTCATGACCGGCAATAGCATCAACAAGCTGGTCAATCCTAGGTAAAGGAAAACTATCTTTTGGACACGCCTTGTTGAGGTCGGTGAAGTCTATGCACGTTCTCCATTTACCATTTTTCTTCTTTACTAGTACAAGATTGGCAACCTAAGCTGGATAATGGACGATTCTAATGAAGTTATTAGTCAAGAGTTTATCTACTTCATCTTTTAATGCCTCATATCGCTCCTGCATCATTGGCCTCCTTTTTTGGCGAACTGGCCTACAATGGGGGGTAATATTTAATCTATGCGACATCACTTCCGGACTTATCCCCACTATATCTTCATGATTCCAAGCAAAAATGTCTAAGTTTGCCTTTAGAAAGGTAGTGAGCTGAGCTTTCACTTCGAGGGCCAATCTTTATCCCAATTTGAGGCATCTTTCAAGATCAGCTTCACTAACTGGCACATCCTCTAATTCCTCCACTAGACTTGTCGTCCTATCGGCATCAACCTCGCGAGGGTCAAGGTCATGATTCACCCCAATTTCTGTCAACACACATGCTTCGCCGCCCGATACCACGTTTATCTTCTTTGCTTCTTGGGTGCCTAGCTTTACGGCGTTCTCATAGCACTGGCGGGCTACGCGTTTCTCACCTCGCACACACCCAATACCATTAGGAGTAGGAAACTTTACAGTAAGGGTCCTGGTGGATGTGATCATGTCAAGATCATTCATAGTAGGCCTCTCTAGTACCATGTTATAGGCAGAACGGGAATTAATGATCAAGAAGTCCGCGAGCATAGTTGATTGACACTTGGCGTCTCCAAGGGTTAAGGGTAGATTGATCTGCCCCATGGGAATAACTGCATCTTCAGTAAATCCATACAAAGGCTTTGGAGAAGGTTTGAGCTACTCATCCTCAATTCCCATCTGATCATAACACCCTTTGTACATTACATTAACTGAGCTTCTGGTATTGATCATGATTCGTCTAACTTCAACATTCCCGACCCGAGCTCGAATCACTAGGGCATCATTATGAGGCCAACAAACACCCTTTGCATCGTCTTCAGTAAAATGATTTCAGCTGAGGTTGTCTTAGCCCGCTTGATAGGTCATTCTAATTCTCTTTGACCAGCAACCTGTACATGATTAGCCTCGCGCACATAGCGCTGATGTGATCTATTTGATGTACCTACAATGTGAGGCATTCCATGGATGGTAAAGATTGTTCTCACTTTATGATTTTGTTCTTGATCAGCGTCTTGCCGGTCAGGCTACGGCATCGAACGCTACTGAGACCCTGGTTTTGAGATCGTTGACCCGCAAGCCACACCACATAATCTCTCAGACGTCTATTTCTGATCATTTCCTCAATGGCGTCTTTCAGAGCCCAGCATTCTGAAGTGAAATGTCTTGCCTCATTGTGATAAGCACAGTACTTGTTCTTGTTTCTGAGTCGATGGGGTACATTCGTGAGAACGGGCTTCCCGAAATTTTCTCTGTCCCTTTCGGTGGCAAAGATTCTGCCCCTGGAGTCTGATAGGATGGCAAAATGTTCATAACGACTCGAACGAGGAGGACGCTCATGCCTCATACTAGTTTTTTGTCCAGGTCCACCCCTTGCTTTCTTTGCTACTTGATGGCTACTTCTCTGGCCCTCATGATTGTTTCCCTCGTTACTCCTCTTCTTGTTCAATTTATTGGAGCTACCAGCTTTGTTCTTCTGATCAGCTGGTTTCTTAGAGCCAAAAGCCTCTTCCCATCGTATCTCCTTCTCAGCTCGTTTATAAAAATCTTCCAACGTTTTCACTGGAGACTTGTAAATGCTTTCATATAATTTTTCATCCTTTCACAATCTCGTCGAGATAACATTTAGGATTCCCTCATCAGTAGGGCTATCTACATTATTTACCTCGCGTCTGAATCTATCAATATACTCCTTCAATGATTCCCCATGACTCTGAAATATAGTGGCCAAATGACAAAGAGGCGCTAATTACCTTTTTAGCGCCTTGTATTGGTTTAAGAATTGTTGCTGACACTTTTCCCAACTACTGATGCTGTGAGGTGGGAGGTTTTTGAACCATAACCGAGGGATATTGCCAAGGGTTGCAGGAAAAACGTGGCATTTCACCAACGAACTGGTGGTCTGCAGATCCATTTGAACATTAAAAGAGTCCAAATGATCATGAGGGTCAGAGTCACCGTTGTACTGTGGAATATTGGGGAGTTTGAATATATGAAGAAGGGATTCTATTTCAACTTCTAAGGAAAATTGAGTCCTTTCCCCTCCTGGAATTCTCTGCTCCTATATTCCTGGCCTTGCCTCCAACTGTTGCACCCTTTGAAGGAGATGCTCAATAACTTAACCTTGTATCAAAGGCTGCCTGGCAGGAGATCGCCTATTCAATCTGCTTTCCCTATTTGGAGGATATTGCTCAAGTACCTCATACCTCCTATTCCTGCGCTCAAGGGAACGACGGTTAGGCTCCTACCTTCGATATGACCGGTTTGATCCTTCTTCTCTATGAGAGCTTCTGTGCTGGCGTTCCGAACTGACATCTGGGCACCTCCATGGTTCACTTCGACTTTTCGATGTCCGTCATGATCCACTCTTACCCTTAAGTTTGAAGGCTGAGCTTCATTTTCATTGTCATGAGCTCGCCGGGTCCGAGCTACTGAACGTACATTTGATGATAAGTTTGACCCTTGAAAAGACGACACTTTCCTAGTTACTCTTCTTTCAGCTGTAGGGATGTCATCTGGCTTGCGTGGACCACGAGCTCGAGCCTCTGTTAGCGCTCTCACAGCCTCCACTAGTTGCTGAACTGTACCTTCCAATCTCTCCTGGCGTCACAGGATTTGCACCGAATTCCCTCCTTGAGCCAGGGATGTACCCGCACCGAGAGTTGTTGGCACCTCACCTCGCTGGTGGTTTGTGCCTTCTGTTCTTTCAGCTACAACATCTGAACTTCTGGTGATTCTACCCTTTGCCATGATGTTAACAACGAAATGATGCAATTGAGCCCCTCATTCTAATGCTAAAATGTTGACGTTTGGAATCAGTCAACAAGATTCTTCCAAGCTCAACACTACAGAAATAATGAATACAGTAGATAATAACGAATAACAGATGAAAAGATGGCAAAAATAGAACACGAGACGAAGAAGTGTTTAAGTGGTACGGCTAACTTTGCCTACGTCTACTGTTTGTTCTCTCAGTATTTGGACAGAGTAACAGCTAGTTTTTTGGCTAAGTGTTTCATTCTTATGTTACATTGAAAAGCCTCCCCTATTTATAGGAGGAGGAGTGCTACAGCGATGTGCAATGAGTTAAAACAAAATGATTACAATAGTTAATGCACCTTACCTATTTTTAATGCAGCCGGATTACATTAAATGCAGTAGACATGTGTAGGATTTATATGACTAACTCACGTGGGTTAGGTATGATTTTCTGTAATCTAAATAGTAATCTTTAATAAGTTTGGCGTGCAAGGCAAGTTATAACATGACCTAGAACGGTTTTGGGCTTTGGGCAAACTGGAGTGCAGAAAGATAGTGGGTAATGACTAATGGACTCAGTCAACAATAGCAATGCATAGTCTGGCTTTGAGCAGACCTCACTTCGCGAAGTATGCTATGCTGACTCCACGTCGCGCATAATAATAAATGGACTCCACTCCACGTTTGGCTCTGAGCGGACTCCACCCCGCGTTTGGCTCTGAGAGGAACATGGCTTGCAACTTTTCTTTGATGGGCTGGCTGAACTCGGGCCTGGCCCAGTTAGGCCAGTTGTTTGGGTTTTTATCAGTCCACTTAAGTATATCATAAAATACCCATAACAGTGTTCATTTACTTTTAATTTCTTTTCTAAAAAGAAAAATCAAAATAATATTTATAAGAAGTGAGTATTAATTTTGGTTATGCAAAGAAAAAATACACAAATTCTTCTTCCCTATATTTTTTGTATAAAAAATAAAAAAAAAATTTTTAAAAAAAAACTTCTTGTTTGACCTTTATTACAAAAATACAACAACAAAAGCAAAAAAAAATCTCATGAAAAGAAAATTATTTCTTTCCCTTATATTGCCAACAATTAGGTTTTCATTAATCAAAATTAACTTTGAATCTCATATTTATTAAAATTAAACTTTTACCTCATATAACATAATTAATTAAAGTTATATTTTGAAATTAAACTCAAGACCTCTTATAAAATTAATTAAATAATTATTAATTCATAATTAATAATTAACTAATTATTTATTAAATAATTTTGAATAATCAATATTATTTAAAAACTAAGTGAACACATATTTTGCTACCAATGTAACAAATATAATTGGACGGTGCAATTATAATATTCTATTTACACTTTTCTTATAATGAAATGAGCTATCAAGAGGATCCAATGGACCTACAATTTTGAACTCCAATAACATTGAAATTATTAATTAAGTCTTTAATTAAATAATTCACTATTATTAACCTTAGAACTTGTTATGTATATATTTGGGATCCCCCAAATGAGCTGGTAAAAACTCAAAGGTCCAGCAGATAAAAATCCAATTTACCAAATCCCAACTCGCGGAAGTAGCCCAGTAGAATACTGGGCGAGCAGTCCATGTGTGAGCAGGCCAGCAAATAGATGAACGAACATCAACTCGTCCAGGATGAGCTCTCAGCTCGAGCTTGCAGGACCAGCTCTCAGTTCATCAACCTCCAGCTTAAGCTTCCAGCTCATCGAGCTCTCAGCTCACCAGCTTCTAGCTCATCAACCTCCAACTAATCGAGCTCTCAGCTCATCAGCCTCCAGCTCATCAGTTTCCAGCTCATTGAGCTCTCAGCTCATCAACCTTCAGCTCGTTAGCTTCCAGCTCATCAGCTCGCTCACAACGACCTTATGAGTTCATTTTTGATAAGCTCCACCCCGTCCAGATCAGAACTAGCTCACGCGATTACGTGACGTGCACAGCTAACCATATCAAATATTACAGTCTAGATTATGAAGATTTTATCTAGCTCACTTGAGCTAACCCACTTGGATCAGCCGCTTAAGCAACTTGTTTTAACAGCTGTCAGGCTTATTTAATGCAACCCAACTGTAATCATCATTGTATTTTAACTTATTAGGCGCCACTGTAGCACCTCCCCCTTCTATAAATAGGGGTGAGAATTATTGTAAATGAGAGTTCTCTCTACTCTGCTCTCTCTCTCTCTCTCTCTCTATATATATATATAATAAGAAAATATAGCAATAATAGTGACTGCCTCTCCACCACCGGAACAGGTACTGTGAACGTAAGCCTTCCCCTTGGCCGAACCACTTAAAATCTACGTCTTTTTCTTCCTCTCTGCTCTATTCTCTTGCTTTTGTTCTAGTTTTCATCAGTGTGCAGTCTTGAGCTTGAAGAATCTCGTTGACCATTTCCAAACGTCAACAGAACTATTCCACCAAAAACCTAAAATTACACTCCAAAAACTGCAGATTTTTTTTATGCAATATGAAATTTTCAATGTCTATTGATTTAATCATTACATATGATTTAATCTTACATAAATAGTTCATAATTAAAGGTAAGTCAAAATATTTGTTTTGCACCTCTAATTATTTCTTGATCCTTAAGTACCGTTGATTCTCTAATGAATAATATATTCATAACAACTTATGAATTTATGAATTTATCTTTCCATTTACATATAAATAGAAAGTTGAGAGCTCTTATTATTCAAGGTCTGAATCAACCTTTAAGGGAACTACTTATCTACTTCTAGCAAGAAAAAGTGGATTTCACTATTGTATAGAATGTTCTCAACTACTTACTAAATCATATCCTCAAAGTATGAAGTTATTGACTGGGGATCTACACCGATCTTAGCCATGTAAATCAAATGATACAACTCAACAAGTAAAAGTCCAAAATATACTCGGGATTAAGATCATTTCATATATGATTATCTGGTCGATAAATATGAATCTTTAAGTTTAACGGATATTAGTTAGATACTTATATTTATTGTGATTCAGTCCTATATAATTTTTATTATATAAAGTGTCTGTATTTTCATGTCGCCACATGAACAACCTTGAATAAGACTATCACATCGAATGCGAAATGGACCGTAACTATAGATTTACCACAAATAAAGTATCTAGTTTCGTTTGCTCTCTACAAACTCTTTAAATTATTTATATCAAACTAAATCTACTTATATATAATACTTATATACTTAGTTTGAAATTATATCAATAACTAAGGATGTTTTTCATAATGTTTATAATTTTATAAAAATATATAAATTTAATGAAATAAATACTGTATTAATATTTATAAAACTATTTATATAATTATAAACTCTTATAATACAAACCTATATGAGAGTCGTGGCTTTTACAAACTGCGCCAACGGGCCGGCTGCATGAAGTGGCATACTACATGTTGAGACAAATTAAATTTAAGGACTAGGATCTGGGAACGCTCGGATTCAAACTCGGACCACAGTATCATACCCGTCTAGTGGGCCGGGTTCTCTCCACATTCAAGAGTCCAACTATCCAAGTGTATTATGAAAAGACGATAAAGCCCTCAACTTTTAATCAAAATACCGAAAATGACAAGATGAAGCATTTTTGTCCAGTTCTCCTTGTAAAATTAAACAAAAAAAAAACATGGTTTGGTGGTTGAAGACAAAGTACGATCTGCGAATCCCCCCCATTTGAAGGTAATTTTTCAATATGTTGTGTTTGGTTACTGATAAACTCTCTAGAAATGAATAGAAAATACACAAGTGCAATAATAAAGGGCATGTGGGGTTCTACTTGTTCATAGCTTTCTGGTTTTTTTATTTTTTATTTTTATTTTTTATTTTTTTTATGTTGGTTTTCATTATTGGTATCTCTACTGAATCTGAGTTCAAGTCTGATTTTCTTGGAGAGTTTTGCTTGTATTTGTTTTTGGTTCAACAACTAGTGAATATAGAGAAATTACTTGTTTAGTTCAAAAAATATGAGCTTTTGATGTGTTTTATATTGATAGCAACTAGAGTGAGTAGAAAGTATGAAACTTTATTGAAAGGAAAAAAAATTATGAGGTTAACCCATTTTGTTATTTCATATTCTTGTACTTGCAGATTTGGTTTTGTTATGCTTAGTTGGGAAAATAAAATTTTGACGTGTGTGGAACACAATTTAGGTTGTGAATTTGGCTAAAGAAAATTACGCGACTGAGAATAGTACGGAACTTGTGTGATTGGCATTGACGATTGCAACAACGTTAGCTGAACTGGGATTGTAGAAACGATGGTTGGGCATTTGTTAGTCCCGGTTTCTACTTGTCCCACTAGGTTAGCTTCAACAATGATTGCTGCTCCTATGGGTAGCTCTTCAAATTTCTTGCCTTGTCTTCCTCCAAGACCAAAGGCAAAACTTTGTCCTGTAAGAGCTTTGTCTGCTGATACAGGACATAACCAACCACCGTCTTCTTCTGAAATGAAGAATCCCCTAGCTGTAGTTTTGGATGTTCCTCGAAAGTTATGGAGGCAAACTTTACGTCCGTTGAGTGATTTTGGATTTGGTCGGAGGAGTGTTTGGGAAGGTGGGGTGGGGTTGTTTCTTGTATCAGGTGCAGTGCTTCTTGCTCTCAGCTTGGCTTGGTTGAGAGGATTTCAGATACGATCTAAATTCAGGAAATATTTGGCTGTGTTTGAATTTGCTCAGGCTTGTGGTATTAGTACAGGAACGCCTGTGAGGATTAGAGGGGTGACTGTTGGCAATGTTATCCGTGTTAATCCGTCATTGCAAAGCATTGAAGCAGTTGTTGAGGTGTGTTTTGATCCCTTTTCCATTTTAACAGTAAAATTCATGAAGTGCAGGGATCCAATTTTTGAATTTATTTGGTTAGTTTATTCATTTAAATGTTTTGTTATCTGTTTGCAGGTTGAAGATGATAAAATAATAATACCTCGAAATTCACTGGTTGAGGTGAACCAATCTGGTCTTCTTATGGAAACTTTAATTGATATAACACCTAAGAATCCAATTCCAACACCATCTGTTGGGCCTCTAGACCCAGAATGTGTAAAGGAAGGTCTGATTGTATGTGATAGGCAAAAGATGAAGGGATATCAAGGAGTAAGTTTGGATGCATTGGTAGGGATATTCACTCGTATTGGGCGTGAAGTGGAGGAAATTGGTGTTACCAATAGCTATATGTTGGCTGAAAGAGTTTCTTCTGTTATCGAAGAGGCAAAGCCACTGCTTACAAAGGTGTAATGTACCTCCTTATGTTTTCTGTTTAATTGATTAAGTTGACTAACTGAACTGCAGGTTAACAGGTATGTCTGTAGTGAAATGGTAATTGCTTTCTTTAAAAAAAGAAATGATTGGTTGGCAAACTCAAAAAGGATGAAAAAACTTAATGTGATATTATTTTCATAGGATGACTCTGTTATCTCTATCCAGTTTATTGAATTTTTAAGGCTGTTGGCCATGGTGTTTGAGCTCTTGTGCCAAAAGATGATATCAAAATCACACTTTTTTGTTTGGTGCGCTTTTTTGTTGCAGAAAAATGGAGTGCTACAAATTTGCCAATGACAAATGGCTGTTATATAAGGCTTCGTTTGGTTGAATTAAATTTTCTTTGTCATACTTGCAACAAATGGAGTATAATTTATCTTTTATAGGAAGCAAATGATAATTAATATTGCCTTTCATCAAAACAAAATCATAAAGCACCATCAACTGTTTTTTGTCGCTCTGCAATGATGAGAAGTTGTTAAATTAGACTCTGCTGTCAGAAAAGAAAAACATGGAGAACCAATAAAGAAACGCCTTTGTTCTTCTTTCCCTTTTTTAATAAAGTCTTTGTTTCTTATCTAAAAAATAAATAGATAAATAAAGAAACGCCTGTGTCTTTGGACTCTAGTTTTCTAGAAAACGTCAATGTGTATCTTTTAATACTCTTTCACTAGTCTCCCACTCTTTGTCCACACAAGAGTGGAAGATTATTAGTCTGTTGATTATCATTTTAAAATTTTAAGCAACCAGGATGTCAATAACATTTGATGCTCATGTCAGATTCTTTTTATTTTTTGGAAACACTTTTGCATCAATTTCTTTTATTATTAGTTGCAAGGTTTGTCTTCATTACAACAATCTTTATCATGTGTTCCATCTCGGCATAAAGATCATGACCCTCCATATTGCTCAGTAGTTGATCAAGTGTACCAAAACTTGTTCCGCTTTTCATTTAGAAAGGCCATCATGTAGGAGTGAAACCTCACTCAAAATTGGCATGATTTGTGTATTTGCATCATTGAGCTAGATACATTGGCACTTGATATTGAATGCATTCTCATGCTCAAGACTTTGGCATTGATGTAGTGATGTCACAGATTCAAGCCATGGCTGAAGATGTTCAACCTTTGTTAGCTGAAGTTCGTGATAGTGGTCTGCTTAAGGAAGTCGAGAGTTTAACCAAAAGCCTAACACAAGCGTCTGAGGATTTGAGGTGAATGTCCGTTCTATTTTGTTAATTTCTTCTTGTGGCCTACTTGTTGCTAGATGATTTATTTGCATGGTTGCAATTTGAGAAGATGCAACTTGCATTAACTTAGAAAGCAAGTCATGCATGCAGGAGGAGAGAGAGATTAATAAAAGTCTGTGCAAGTTACTGCCAGACTTAGGTTCTAGTTTCCAGTAAGCTTGCCACTTCCATAGAAATTTGTCTGAGATGAACCTGTGATTGCAAGAAGAAAATTTGAAATTTGTGCTACCAGGCCAAAGTTTCAAGCTTTAAAATTATGCTGTTTTAGAATTTTGAAGAGAAATTCAATGAAGAGGATATTATATGGTTGTACAAGTTATTTGGCACTGTTACACGCAAGCAGAACTTGCATTTTTGTCTCTCATACTAAGAGTTTCTTTTAGGCTAAACACTGTAGGCTATGGTGCTGTGGCACTTATGGATCCTCTAGTGTTGAAAACAAAAAGGAATGAACTCATGGATGCTCTGTATTTCTGTTATGCACAGATAGACATTTCCTTCCCTCTCACCCCTCTTAAATTCCTGATTCCATCCTCCCTCTTTTTTTATTTTTGGCAGAAGGGTTCATTCATCAATTATGACACCTGAGAACACTGAGTTGATCCAAAAATCTATTTACACTCTGATATTCACTTTGAAGAACATCGAGGTGAGAGTTTTAACTGGGTAACTTTTGATATCTTCTGCTTGTTACCATGGAGCCTTTGGTGTCTAAAGTATTCTCTCTTAATGTTTCCTCTCTTCAATTCATCCGCCATTGCAGAATATAAGTTCTGATATTCTTGGATTCACGGGCGATGAGGCTACAAGAAGGAATCTGAAATTACTTATTAAGTCCCTCAGCAGGTTATTGTGAAGACAAATGAAATTTGGAAGATACAAGATTAGAACGGTTTCTTAGATGGAGAATTTTCAAACCTTCATTTAGCAAAGAGAGAGGCTTGAGTGGAAGTCTTTACTTGCAAATGTTGAGGAAGTCTTTGCTAGTGGTGGTTGGAGTAATCTCTTTCTCTTCTGGAAATGTCACAGTAAGTTTTGTGTTGTCTTTTTTTCTCAAAATAATTAGAAGTTTCAAAGGCGTAGTACCAATAGAGGCTGTGTTGATATCGAAATTCTTACCTGTCAGGTGAAAAACATGTTTGCTTGTAGGAAATTGGATGCAATGGTTCAAAGTTGATTTTTTTTGAAAATATTACTGAAAATTCACTATCCTTTTTTTTTGGGGGACTTATACATATTACGAGTAATATGTAGTGTGTACATTATCGGACACTCTTGATTATAGTCTTTGAGATGTGATCCGAAATTGGAGCTCCCAAAAACAGGAGAACAGGCCCATAATGCGTGGGAAAATTGCCACACATTACATGTGTGGCTGCAACTCGAAACCTGCCCTATGCTTGAGGAGCATGCTGGATACGCGGCCTGGTGACCACTTCACCAAGGCACTTGGAGCTAACTGAAAATTAACAACTTAATCCTTGTTATAACATTAATCCCAGCTCACAACAATCTTCTTTGGCTTTATATATACATTAGCAACAAGTGTTAAATATCCAGGATACACCAAAGGGACTTATATATATTTTATGATTCTATCTATATAATGTGTACATTAACATCTTAAGTTCGACAAGAACAAGAAGATCAGCTGGAACAGGAAGAAGACCATAGTATTGCTTTATGCAGCATTAACCCATGCTTGCTTTTCTTCCCTGATGATAAAAATCCAATATTTCTCTGAGCAGCAGCCATAAAGGACCCTTGTCCTCTAGCAACTATTGAGATTTTTTAGGCTTATCTGAATGTGCTTAGAGCACTTGTACACCTTTTGTGACTTGATTGAATTGAATGGTTATGAATACTTTGTGGAAACTGGAAAGTGGTTTTATATGTGTCTTTCTTATAAAGGCATTATCAAAGTGTTCTAACTTTTCTTATGAAGGCATTATTAAAAGTCTCCAAACACACTTAGAGTATCATATTTAAAATGGTGTTTTTGAAAAATTACTTTTAAAAATGAAAAACATGTTTTTAAAATGACATTTTTAAAAAAGTAATGAGTTTACTTGAATTTTGCAAGAGCTGATTATCGAAAACTAAAAATGATGTAATTGTTTTTAAAATGAGTAAACAAGTTGTTTAGATGAAAAAATAGTAGTTTACTCTGAAAATCTATTTTGGAAATGGTGAACATGGAAAAAAAAAAAAAAAAACTTAATTTTTATGTTTTAGTTATAACTGAGAAAAAGTTGCTTTTTATTTTTGAAAATAAATTTTACAAAACATGTATCTAAATATATATATATATTTTATAAATAGTGAATTACACAATATCCTTTTGAGGTAAGATCTTATGCATACGGAGATGACGTTTCGCTTTTGTAATAAAAAACTCTATGTTAACGGTCAAAGGGTCTTAAAACTAACGATTGACTTTGTTTTCTTATCTAACAACAGAAATGCCCTAGCTATTAGGAATTAAATTATTTTGATTAATTTTCTCATGAATGAAGACCAAAATTAATATTAAACAATTGAAAAAATGGTTGTTTCAACCAATCTATTATAAACAATTTTATTATTTTTTTAAAATTTTTAATTACATTATATATATATATATGTATATATTTATATGTGTGTGTGTGTTTATAGGTAGGATTGAGAAACATAATTTTTAATACAATTTCAACTTCATTTAATGGAGATCCAAATCTCCACCGTTGATAGAGGAGGATCACTCTTGTGGATCCTCTGAATCTCTATCAATTGGAGTATCAAACATTGATGAACGAACCTAGATCATCTTCAACTTCAAATTTTGGTTCGATTAAATCTAGATTTGACGATCGAACCCACATTTTCAACCAAACATGAAGGATCTGGGTTCGATTCTAATTCTTCAACCAGACTTGAAGATCTAGGTTCAATTGAATACATATCTTCAATTAAATTTAGCTCCCTCGACAAATACAAAAATGTGTGCAATAAATCTAACAAAACTAACAAAAACAACACATAGAATCATGAAACGTCAAAATCCAACCAACCCTCACATCAAAACCAGCACCAAAACCACCAAAACAGTCAAAAAAAATAAAATCATAACTTTATATTTACACACAAATATACTTCGTCATGAATCAAAAAACATCAAAATCCAACTAGGACTTGAAGAGATTAACTATTCATCTACACCTTCTTTCGTCAATCAAAAAATCCATAATCAACTGACAAGGCACCTCTGGAGACGCAACATGCCGGTGTCCCCACGACAATGAAGGCGTAGAGGCAGGTGAGGGTGTTGGAGATGTTGTCGTGGCCATGCTCCATGTCAATGACAGTGAAGTCGTGGTTGACCAAGTTGGAGATCTTGGCGAGAATGGAAGAGAAGGAAAGGTAGAAGATATCGTATAAATGGGAATGAGGAGAAAGTCAATGGTGGTTCGATGGCAAAGAAACCTTGTGGGGTTTGGGAGGACTAAGTGGAGTCAAATTTAGAGTTTGAATCGTTTGATAAGGTTTTGTTGTTCTTCTTTGATGAAGAACGATGAAGAACATTATGGGTCTTTATTGATGAAAAACAAGAAGATGTCATAGAGATGAACAACATAGATTAAAGATTTTATTATTTTTATTTTTTAAGTTCATAAAATTATATTTGCATTAAATGTGATCTAACGTGTCAGAGATCTACTCTACACGTTAGACGGGCCAAATGAATTGACGAAAATGTCTTTTATCCAACTAACGATCACTAACGGCATCGAGGGTTTTTGTTGCAAAAGTGAAACTTTTATTTCGTGTGTGTAAGATCTTATCTTAAGGGGTATCATGTAATTCACTCTTTTTATTTAAAATGGGAAACTATTTTTAAGAAGGGTTCCACACACCACCTACAATTCTACACCTATCACATCTGAATACAACTAAGTTTTCACGACACATTAAATAAGCGAGAACCCACATGATATTAGTAGGCATGCGAAAAGATTGTCATGTTAGATCCAAAACCAATACATTTGAAGCAATATCTTTATATACATATAGTTAAATCTGTGCACCTTGTAAACTTGAATTGAACTGAGTTTCCAAGGTGAGATGCACATTAAATAGGTGAGATCCCACAAAATATTAGTAAGCATCGTTTTCATTGAAGATTGCACATATTACAAAAGATTGTTTATGGTAGACCAAATACCAACACCATTTCAAGCAATATCGTTTGGCATATGCATGGTTAGGCATGAACCGACATTTGAATGGGGTAGGCAAATGAATGAGTAAAAAAATTAATCATTAATTTTGTAAGACCCCACAATTATCATCAAACTTTGTAGTCATATTCTCATGCTTCTTTGTCTTTTTAAGTTTTTATAATAACATGGATTAGTGTGTGTTTATACATGTGTTCATCTACAGTCTGTCACCCACTCACACCCTATATAAAATAAAATAAGATAAAAATATGTTTCCTATCTCATTATGCAAAAGTAAATTTCGGGTTTAAACTGTTTCAAAAAATAATAATAAATTGGGTTAAAGTTGGCAACAGTGGCATGTCTGTGGTGATCTAATTGGTATTTTTGAGTTTTTGGGGTTCTTAATTTATGCCCAAAAATATTTAGTTTCCGTTTTATTTAAAAAGGAAGATTGAAAATTGGAAAATAATTGCCATGATTTTATTTGAAAACCATTTTTTGTACAACTTTTAAGAATGAATCTATAATACAAAAATAATTATTTACTTTGATTATGTTTGTATCATTTGTGATAACTCAAAATTTTATTTTTTTATATTAAAGATATGCCAAAGGTCTTATATAACTCACTGAAATTAAAAAAAAAAAAAAACTATTTACATGATATAAACATCTAATCCGAAAAATAATTACTTTCATAATAAAAAAAATAACTAAAAAATAGATAAAAGAAGATGAGATGATCTTACAATAAACCTCGAATTATATTATACAGTACTTAACAGATGTTATAAAATAATATATATATATATTTTAAAATACTAATAATGGTACAGCTACTAGAATATGGCTGACGCAAAACTCAAAATTATCCAACGATATGGGCCCCGTTACAATGCCCAAAATTATCAAATTTATCTCTATTGTTATTTTAATCTAAATATCTAATTGCCTTGTTTTTTTCTTTTTTAAACATAATCTAGTTGCCTGTTTAAGTCCATCTATTTCACTCATTTTATGACAATTCTATCCTCCAATAAAATTTAACATGTATCATACAATGGTATCTACAGACAACGAATAAATAGATACAAGAGAAAATGTAAGATAAAGATAAATAAATGAATAAATAAATTCATTAGTTGTTTATGAGTTAGAACCCAATTTTCTAAACATTAACACGTGCCTTTAAGACACTAGGTTAACACTACCCTTATAACCTTTAATTGAAATGCAGATGCTAATTACACATGATAATTACTCTATAAATTATTGATATTTGTCATATTATTTAAATAATAAATTTAGGTAGAATTTTGGATAATAGAGCATTATTCATGTGCTAAACATCCTACACAACCAAAATAAATTAATAATTTAGCACAGAAATTATTAATAATCTTTGCACATCTAGAAGACAATCCCTAAAACAAAATCCTACCAATACATTTATTCACAAAATCTATGTTAATTAGGCTTTGCAGTCATAATTATAAGTATAACATTTAGCTGGTATAATTTTTTACATCATTAAATTCACAATCAAACTTTATATATCTGGTAGTTAATATGACAAATTTTTAATTTTCAACTTTATAGATTTAACATGTCTTAACATGTCTGTTGATGTTCACGAGTGTTTTTAGGTATAATTTGTAAATGGAAGAACTTCATTTTGATCCTTATATTTTTAAAAACTTCTCATTTTCAAATGTGAATCCATTTATAGCATTCATTGTTTCTTATATTTTAAAAATTCATCAAATTAGTTTCTCTAATATGATCTTTGACAGTCAACGTCAAAAGAAAATGATAAAAGATTGTTTTACCGTTAACTTTATATACGTTTTTCATTATTATTTTTGTTCAATTTTTTAAGAAATTTTTTTCATCTAACACACGTCCTTATATTACCAGTTAGTGTTAAAAAAAAAAACAAAATTACCCACACACACACACACATATATATATATATATAACGTTTTACCGTCTGTTGACTGACGATAAAGACTAATTTGTTAAATTTTTAAAACATAAGGGATTATAAACGTTATAAATGAATTCATTTTTAAAAATGGATCCTTTTAAAAAAAATGATGAAAATGAAGTTCTTCTTTCGTAAATAAATAATTTAAAACAAAAAAATAAATAAATAAAGTCATAAAAATTAAATCGAAGTGAAGTTGGAGTGATGGATCCTGGAATCATAGCTGTAAGTGTGAAGCAAACAAACAAACCACCACCACCAAGTACAATCAAATGGATTTCAGGTGTTACTTAGTGTCACAACCCGCACATTTCATCGAGCACCTTGCATGCAATCTCCCAACAGTATGGAGGCTTTTCAGATTCTAGAAACTTCCAGACTTCTCCAGAGAGTTAGAGAAGATAATAGAACACTATGGAACCTTATAGAATCTTGTGGAACCTTGTAGAACTTGTAATTAATAAGATAGGTGGTAGTTGGGAAGATTGTATATCCACCGTAGGATCAAACAGATCTTAGCCATTCATTTGTATAGAAGCCAACTATAAATAGGGGAGCTCTCATTTGTTCTCCACACCTAAGAATTGTAAAGTTCTTTAGTTAATAAAACTCTTTTCTCTCCAAGAGTTCTCTTGTGCTTTCTTCTTACTCTTTTAGGCTTACTTAGGTGTTAAAGTAGCATTTAAGGCCACATGGTTCAAGCTTCAAAAGCTAAGTCCGTGACAGTTGGTATCAGAGTCACGGTTTGCTCAACGTGTGGAGTTTGAAGAATGAAGGATGTCGGATGTCACCGAGGAAGTGAGAGGAAGGGATGCTCATCCTACCTAAATGCCGCTAAGAAGAGTCGTGGGCATAGCAAGTCTCGTGAGGTGATAGATTTCATGGAGACCAGAATGGTCAAGGCAAAGTTAGTTATAGCCGATGGGAGGGTGAAGTTAGACGAGTTAGAGCAGAGTGTGGAAGAGCTCGATGGCAAGTGTGATAGCCAAGTTGAAGAGCTACGGGAATCCATGTTAGAAGCTCTCAACACTGTCATTGGTTCAAGTCGCCAAGAGAGTGAGACTTTTCAAGCTAGGGTGCTGGAGGCACTATCCCAAATCCAAGCTCAAGTGACTGAACTCAAGTTGGGTTTGGAGGAGACTCGTGCAGATGTGGCCCTCTACAAGCATATGATGGCTAATGGGTCACTAGTTGGTGTTTCTAATGCTCGAAAGGTGAAGACTCCGGAGCCCAAAGAGTATGCGGGCAAGCGGGATGCGAAGGAGTTAGATAACTTCCTATGGCACATGGAGAGATACTTTGATGGAGTGGGCATTAAAAAGGATGAAGACAAAGTAAACAATTTTACTCTCTACCTTACTAACACTGCTGCTATTTGGTGGCGTAGAAAGCATGTCGAGAGAGAGCAAGGCAAGTGCGATATTCACACTTGGGAAGACTTAAAGAATGAGCTTAAGAAGTAATTTTATCCGGAGAATGTGGCCCATGATGCAAGGAAGAAGATGCGAGAGCTAAAACATATGGCTTCGATTGTCGAGTATGTAGATCAATTCTCGGCACTCATGCTTCTAGTCCTAGACATGAGCCAAGAAGATTTATTGTTCAACTTTATGGAAGGATTGCAAAGTTGGGCAGCATTGGAGTTACAACGTCATTGCCATAGCTCTCACCACAGCTGAAACCTTGATCGAGTTCGGCAGAGGTGAGTCTTCAAAATAGAAACAGTCGAAAAATAAGAATGGAAAGCCTAACCAATCTAATGGTGGAAGAGCCAAAGATAAAGATACCAACTCTGGGGACAAGAATGGCAAGTGAAAGTCACAAAGCAGCAAGAACTACAAAGACGGCAAGAAGGACAAGAAGGACTTCAAGCTAAAGTACAACGCTACTTGTGCGATGAGCCACACTTAGTAAGGGTTTGTCCAAAGAGAAAAGCACTCACAGCTTTGATCGAGGAAAAAGAGAGGTGCACCTAAGAATAAACCAACATGGGTTGTCTTCAACTCCTCAACTCACTAAAGGCCACTCCTACACCAACCAATCCTTTTATTTGATCTCCTTTGTATGTGGAGGTACACGTCAACGAGAAAGACGTCCGGACGATGATCGATACCGGAGCCTCGCACAACTTTGTACGACGTGACGAAGCTAAAAAACTAGGTGTTGTGGGTATTTTCTGCAATTCCTACGTGGCCTGATAAAAGCCCAATTACTTGGTCCATCTGAGCTAGGCCCAATTTCAACTTGCTCATTAGGGAGAACCATCAAACCCTACAAAAGGCCTATGGCGTGCAGTATACCTAGCATCTACAGCGAAGTGAAACCTCAGCGAAGTGAAACCCCAACGAATTGAGGCACGAGCACGCAATGTATACAACCAAGCTTAGTGCGAAGTCCTCACTACCCACTTCGCGGAGTTGAGTCCGTGCCATATCAAGACAGATTTGTCTACGAGAAGCTGAGATCACCGATCAGCTCTCCCCACCTCTCGACACTCTAGTCCGCCTGGAGCCTTCACTTCACTTACTACTATGTCAGGCCATGCCAGATCATCACTTAACTTGCCTTGCACGTCAAGCTTGTCAAAGATTACTGTTCAAATCACAGATCACCACACCTAATCCGCGTGGGTTAGTCATGCATATCTTCTACCTGTCCCTTGCATTTAATATAATCCGGCTGCATTAAATGGAGGTCAAGTTCATTAACTACTGTAATTATTCTAGTTTAACGCATTGTACATCGCTGTAGCTCTTCTCCTTCTATAAATAGGAGAATCCTTTCTCTATGAACGTAAGAGTGAAATACTTGGTGAAAAACTGGTTGTTACTCTGTCCAGATATTGAGAGAACAAACAGTGGACGTAGGCAAATTTAGCCGAACCACTTAAACACCTCACTGTCTTGCATTCTATCTTTGTCATCTTTACTCATATTATTCTTTACTACATGTTGCACGTGTCGTTCATGCAGTGTTGAGTCTGGAAGAACTTAGTTGACCAATTTCATACGTCAACATTTTGGCGCTAGAACGAGGGGCTCATTTGTATCTTTTCTTCATCAAGATCATGGCAAAGGGTAGAATCACTAGAAGTTCAGATGTGGTCATTGAAAGAACAAAAAGGTCGAACCACAGACGGGGTGAGGTACCAGCAACTCTGAGTGCAGGTCCTTCTCGCGTTCATGTGTCAGAACAGCTCAAGGGGGAAATTCTGTACAAATTTTACAACGTCAAGAGAGGTTAAAAGACACCGTTCAACAGTTAGATGAAGTTGTGAGAGCATTAACTAAGGCTCAAGCTCGGGGTCCCCACAGGCCGGATGACATCCCTGCAGTTGAAAGAAGGGTAACCAGGGAGGTGCCACCATTCCAGGGGTCAAACTTGTCATCCAATGTACGTTCAGCAGCTTGGACTCGGCGAGCTCGTGAGAATGAAAATGCAGCTCAGCCTACAGACTTACGAGTAAGAGGAGACCATAGTGGACACCGGAGAGTCGAAGTGAGCCATGGAGATGTTAGGGCGTCACCTCGGAGAAATGAGAATGAATGCCATCATCAAAGCTCTCGTAGAGAAGCTCTACACCGATCACATCGAAGACAAGAGCCTAATCGCTGTTCTCCTGAGCATAGAAGCAGGAGGCACGGAGAAGTTGATCAATATCCTCCTAACAGAGAAAGCCAACTCGATAGGCGATCTCCTGCTAAACAGCCTTCAGCACAAGGAGTTGTTATCCAGTATCTTCTTCAAAGGATGCAGCAACTGGACGCAAGACTGAAAATACCTGAGCAGAGGATCCCAGTGGGAAAACGGACTCCGTTTTCTGTTGAAGTCGAAGCAAAGCCTATTCCTCCCAGATTCAAAATCCCCAGCATCCCTCAGTGCAATGGCGACTCTGACCCTCATGAACATCTTGATGCCTTCAATGTTCGAATGGATCTGCAAACCACCAGTTCGCTGGTAAAATGCCGTGTCTTTCCTGCAACACTCGAAAATATTCCTCGGCTATGGTTCAAGAACCTCCCACACCGCAACATTCATAGTTGGGAGGAATGTCAGCAGTTATTCTTGAATCAATACAAAGCGTTGAAAAGACAACTTGTACCACCTTGTCATTTGGCCACCATTTTTCAACGTCGTGAGGAATCATTGAAGGACTATATTGATAGATTCAGATGCGAAGTGAATAAAGTTGACAGTCCAACTGAGGAGGGTATTTTGAATGCCATCTCCTCAGGTTTACGGAAAGATGGAAAATTATATGAAAACATCTACAAATCTCATGTGAAGACTTTGGGTGCTTTTTATGAACAAGCAGAAAAGGAGATACGTTGGGAAGAGGCCTTCGGGTCTAAGAAATCAGTTGATCACAGGGATAAGGCTGGTAGTTCCAACCAGCAGAATAAGAAGAGAAGCAATGAGAGAAATAACCATGATGGACAGAGAAATACCCATCAGGTTGCAAAGAAGGCACGAAGTGACCCGGGGCGTAGATTGAACAGGTGGCCTGAACGTCCTCCTCAGATAAAACAATATGAGCATTATACCCTCCTATCTGACTCCGTTGGCAGAATCTTTGCTGTTGAGAGGGACAGAGAGAATTTCGGGAAACCTACTCCCACCAATGTGCTCAATCAGTTCAGAAACAAAAATAAGTACTTCGCTTATCACAATGAGGCAGGGCACTTCACTTCGGAGTGCCGGGCACTGAAAGATGCCATTGAAGAAATGATCAGAAATGGACGTCTTCGCGATTATGTAGTACGACCTACGGGTCAGTGGCCTCAGAATCCGCTGTCTCAACAACGTTCACCACCCAAACCTGGCAAACAAGATGCTGAGCAAGAACGGAGTCAGAAAGTTAGAACTATCTTCACTATCCATGGGGGGCCTCACATTGTAGGTACTTCTAATAGATCTCATCAGCGCTATGTACGCGAAGCAAATCATGTACAGGTTGCAGGTCCCAGAGAAGTGGAAGGATCTCCCAAGCGAGCTAAAACAGCCCCAACAGAAATCGTGTTTACAGAAGATGACGCCAAGGATATCTGCTGGCCTCATAATGATGCCTTGGTGATCCGAGCTCGAGTTGGAAATGTTGAAGTGAGGCGCATAATGATTGACACCGAAAGTTCTGTGAACGTAATGTATAAAGGGTGCTATGACCAGATGGAAATTGGAGATGAACAACTTCAGCCCTCTCCGGAGCCTTTGTATGGATTCACTGGAGATGCAGTTATTCCCATGGGGCAGATCAAGCTACTTTTAACCTTGAGCGATGTCAAATGTCAATCTACTGTGCTTGCTGATTTCCTGGTCATCAACTCGCCTTCTACTTATAATATGGTGCTTGGGAGGCCAGCCATGAACGATCTGGACATGATTACATCCACCAAGACCCTTACTGTGAAGTTTCCTACGCCCAACGGCGTCGGATGTGTACGAGGTGAGCAGCGCGTAGCGCGTCAATGCAATGAAAAGCTGTTAAGTTAGGCATTCAGGAAACTATGAAGATCAATATGGTGTCTGGTGGTAAAACGCGCGTAATGACAGAAATCGGGGTGACTCATGACCTGGATCCTCGCAAAGTCAATGCTGACCAGGCTACAGGCCCTATGGAAGAATTAGACGAAGTACCAGTCAGTGAGATCGACCCTGAGAGATGTTTGAAGCTAGGAGCCAGATTACTCCCTGAAGTGAAGGTTGAGCTAGTTACTTTTCTAAAAGCTAACCTTGACATCTTCGCTTGGAATCACGAGGATATGGTGGGGATCAGCCCGAAAGTGATGTCTCACAGGTTAAATATCACTCCCCACTGTAGGCCAGTTCGTCAAAAGAGGAGACCAATGACGCAAGAGCTATATGAAGCATTGAAAGATGAAGTGGAGAAACTCTTGACCAATAACTTCATCAGAATTGCTCATTATCCATCTTAGGTTGCCAATCCTGTGCTTGTGAAGAAGAAGAATGGCAAATGGAGAACTTGTATAGATTTCACCAATCTCAACAAGGTTTGCCCAAAAGACAGTTTTCCATTACCCCGGATTGATCAGCTCGTCGACGCCACAGCCGGCCATGAATTCCTTAGCTTTATGGACGCGTACTCTAGTTATAATCAGATTCCAATGCATCCTGCAGACGAGGAGCACGCGTCGTTTATTACTGACCGTGGCCTGTTTTGCTATAAGGTCATGCCCTTCGAACTGAAAACTCCAGGGGCAACTTACCAGAGGTTAGTAAATATGATGTTTGCAGCTCTCATAGGGAAGAGTATGGAAGTCTATGTTGATGACATGTTGGTGAAATCCACTCAAGCCAATGACCATGTCCGCGATCTGGAGCGAACATTCCAGGTGCTGAGGACGTATAGGATGAAGCTCAATCCTTTGAAATGTGCCTTTGGGGTAGCTTCAGGTAAATTTCTTGGGTTCCTGGTGAATCATAGGGACATTGAAGCCAACCCCGAGAAAATACAAGCTCTGTTAGACATGAAGCCTCCAGCCAGTAAAAAGGAAGTACAAAGCCTTAATGGCCAGATCGCTGCGCTCAACCTATTTATCTCCAAGGCCACTGATAAATGCATTCCTTTCCTCAACGTGTTGAAAAACACAAAAACCTTTGAGTGGAATGAGGACTGTAAGGAAGCGTTTCAACAATTGAAAGAATATCTGGGGCGAGCTCCGCTCCTCGCGAAACCAAAGGCAGGGATCATTTTACTACTCTATTTGGGGATCTCTCCGCATGCCTTGAGTGTAGCTCTGGTGCAAGAGGAAGAGGGTATTCAGTACCCAGTATACTACATCAGCAAGAAGCTAGTTGATGTTGAGACAAGGTATACTCCCATGGAAAAGCTTGCTTATTATTTGGTTGTGGCATCCAGAAAACTGCGGCCTTATTTCCAGGCACATACGATCTCCGTCCTCACCAAGTATCCTATAGGGCAGGTCCTGTAGAAACCGGAGACCTCAGGCCGCCTCCTCAAATGGGCTATCGAATTGGCTCAGTTTGACATCGAGTATAAGGCGAGGTCGGCAATCAAAGGGCAAATTTTAGCTGACTTCGTTGTTAAATTTACGGGGCCTTGTGACGAGCTTGAGGTTGGAACATCGGAAGGCCCTTACTGGGAGTTATATGTTGATGGTTCCTCCAATGACCAAAAAGCTGGAGCTAGTATGTTATTAGTTAGCCCAGAATGACAGAAAATCATCTATGCTCTTCGATTCGGATTCAAAGCCACCAATAATGAAGCCGAATATGAAGCTCTACTGGCAGGACTCCGTTTGGCAAAAGAATTATCTGTTGAGCAACTTAGAATCTTTAGTGATTCTCAATTGGTGGTATGTCAAATACTAAGGGAATATCAAGCTCGGAGGACAAAAATGGTGGTCTACTTGCAGAAGGTACAAGATTTATTGAGGCGATTTCATAAATATGAAGTAAACCAGATCCCGCGAGCTCAGAATTCTTATGCCGATGCCTGAACCCGTCTGGTAACTACTCAAGATGTTAATTTTTCTGGAGAAATACCGATAAAGTACTTGCCCAAACCCAGCACTGAATCTCAAGAAGAAGTCTTGGCCCTGACAGTGGCAGTTGATTCCTGGATGAGTCCACTGGTTAACTATTTACAAGAAGGAAAACTGTCCAGCGACAAACTAGAAGCACGCCGTCTATGTACGCGAGCTGCCAGATATTGCCTCTACGACGACGTGCTTTACAAGAAAGGATTCTCCGCTCCTTTATTGAGGTGTGTCGATGAGCCAGATTGCACTAGCATTTTAATTCAAATTCATACAGGTCATTGTGGAAATCATGCTGGGGGAATATCCCTAGACCAAAAAGCCCTGAGACAAGGATATTATTGGCCTATCATGAAGCAGGATGCACTCAATCTGGTAAAGAAATGTGATGTTTGCCAAAGGTTTGCTAAAGTTCCACAAGCTCCGCCTGCCTACCTACATCAGATGATCAGCCCATGGCCTTTTGCAATCTGGGGCATGGATTTGATAGGGCCACTTCCTGTAGGACGAGGTAGCTGCAAACATGTCATTGTAGCGGTAGACTATTTCACCAAATGGGTTGAAGCGAAGGAGTTATCTCAAATCTTCACTGCAAAGGTAGAGCAATTTGTCTGGAACAACATTATTTACAAGTTTGGAATTCCTCAGCAGCTGGTGACCGATAATGGTACTCAATTCAGCAGCGAGAAATTCATCGGCTTCTGCAATGGCCTCGGCATCAAGAAAAGCTTTTCAACAGTTGATCATCCTCAAGCAAATGGTCAAGTAGAAGCTGTCAACAAGATAATCAAACAGATACTGATGACCAAGTTGGAGGTCTGGAAAGGAGCATGGGTGGACGAATTGCAGCAAGTATTATGGGCTTACAGAACAACAGCCCGCACTACCACTGGAGAAACCCTATTCTCTCTGGTTTATGGCTCTGAAGCCATGATTCCTGCTGAGCTTGAGATTGGTAGTCACCGACGGGTGAACTACACCCCAATGGACAATGATCAACTCCTCACTACGAGCCTGGACCTTCTTGAAGAACTAAGGGAGACTGCCAATATGAAAGCTGCTATCTATCGTCAAAAAGTGGCCAGATACTACAACAAAAAGGTCCAAGTCCGGAAGTATAACCCTGATGACCTCGTACTCCGTCTCATCCTACTTGAGGCCCGACAGCGGAGTGATGGAACACTAGGTCCGAACTGAGAAGGACCTTACATCATCAAAGATAATCTAGAGAACGGAGCCTACCTCTTAATGACGATGGAAAGGGATATCTTATCCCGAGCTTGGAATGCTGAACATCTCAGACCTTATTTCCAATAGTCTCTTATGCCTTTTTACATATCAATATTTTCACAAGTAAATAAAAGCATCCTTACACATTGTCAACTCACTTCGTTTGAGATTGTCTTTAATAGTTATTATGCTCGTAACATCTCCTGAAATGTGGCACCAAGGATGGCATATTTCTTATTGCTGTCCATAAACAAAACCATAAGGGTAAGGGGCTTAATATCGGTATATTAACCGACCCCACACCTACCTTGTGGTTATAAGATTGGCAGGCCGCGTGTGCTCACATCGTCAACCTTTGTTGACAGGCCACGTGCGCTCACTTCGCCAAACCTCATTGGCAGGCCGCGTGTGCTCACATCGTCAACCTTTGTTGACAGGCCACGTGCGCTCACTTCGCCAATCCTCATTGGCAGGCCATATGTGCTCACATCGTCAACCTTTGTTTACAGGCCGCGTGTGCTCACTTCGCCTACTTTCATTGACTTTGTCAACCTTTGTTGACACAACGCGTAAGCTTTCAAAGCAAACTCATACTTGTTCATATTATTACAATCCTATTGGCTCAATTTTCTAATAACATTCATTTTAATAGTCTGAGCTTCTTTTAATAAGGCAAGTAATGTTGCTTAAGAGAAACAGAAACTATTACTTCTTCTCTGCTTATTGTTCTAACATTCAGCTTAAGGCATGGAAAAGTAGAAGTTAGAAAGCTCTATGGCATAAAATGCATGAATTATAAAATCTCCTCTTAAACGAGGTCAATAACATGATATTTTTCCAGCTTTCAAAAATCAAATAGCTAAATCAAAAACAAGCACATGCAAAAAGTTATAGAATCATGATGTACGGTCCTGAGGAGCTGACGAGGAGGGTGTCTGATCTCTTGCACCTTCAACAGGAGGATCTTGAACATTTCCCCCAGGTAATGTCTCTGGAGCCTGATCTTGCGGTTCAGCCTATTCCTCTGCTGCATCCTCAGCGAACTGCTGAACTTCTCTGACTCCGCCTTCACCAAAAATGGAGTAGTCAAGCGTAGGATAGGTGTTCCAAAGAGTATACAATATCCTTGTCTCTGTCTCCATCCTAATCTCCTCTACGCGGGTCTCTGCTGCGGCGAGCTGCTCTTTCAGCTTGACCATCTCCTGAGAAGCAGTTTCTACCTCCTTCCCCCATTCTCCCAAAGTATCTTGGGTATTTTTGAGATGGGAGTACAGCTTGGAAGAGGCAAATTCATGGCGCTCTTTCCCTTTCTCCTGAGCGATCTCAAAAGCGCGCTTAGCGGCGTCAGCTACATCCAACTTAGATTGAAGCGCTGCAGCTTTGTCATTCGCCTTCGTAGCCATGTCCTGGGCTTTCTGCATTGCTTGCTCAACTTTAGTTGTTGCTTCTTGAGACGATTTCGCTGTCTGCTCGGCCTTGTTTGTGATCGCCTGAGCTTTTGCAAGCTCCTCCTTAACTGAAAGAAGCTCCTCATTCTTCTTCTTAGACGCATCTTTTAGCTTCTTATTGGCAGCTTTGAGTCCGTTATACTTCTACTTCGCGTACGCCTCCTCATCTACGGCCTTCATGAGTACCATAGTAGTCTGCAAAAGATACATGTGATCAGAAATTGACATACGAAAAAAGTATGCTTATTTGATATCTTACCTTGAGCGACTGGCGAAGTCCCCATGAAAGCAGTCTTGAACCAGTAAACTCTTCTTCCTCAAGTCTCTGTGCTGCTAAGCCCACAAGAGAAGGAGTTTGTTCACATGCGAAGTCCAAATAGGCACTCCCAGGAAACTCGCTAGGTGCCAGTCCCACGGGGACTTCTGGCCTCGACTTGAGGGGCTGATCAGCGACTTGCTTGCCCTTTTCTTTTTATGTCTTCTTCGTAGGAACAAGTTTACTGGCCTCCCCAGGCTCTTTTCTTTTAGCCCCCGCTTTCTTGCCCTTAGCAGCAGCCATATCCTTTGGATCTTGGGAGCTCGGAGGTCGGACATCAACACTTCTCTCTTGCACAGTAGAGGCTGGAGGTCCTTCTAGAGCAATTGTGGCAGGAGACTCCGCAGTGCTTAGATCTGGCACTTCCTTAGCCATTGCTGAAGAAGATCCAGGGACTGCAGAAGTAGCAGCCGTCGAGCTCCCAGGTTTGGCATTCCTCTTCGGGAGCGGTAGTAAATTCAACTTACCCCTCGGCTCCGTCATCTCTGCTGTCTCTTCAGAAATAACCTGCACCTCCACTTCGCTGGGGGAAGTCAGTCCTTCAGGAGTACTGGTACTCTCACTGATGTCCTCAGCAGCAAAAATCGATCCTATATTGTCGATTCCTTGAGTACCTACGTGCTTGCTTCTGATAATGGTACTCTTGGAAGACGGTGCGAGGTCAAACTCTTGGAGCAACTCAGTTGTCAGTTTGACATTGTCCTCCTCTGATTTCCTTGTCAAGAGGATATCTAACTGAGCCTCCTCTTCTGGCGTCAGGTCGACCTTTATGGCCTTTAAGTCTGCAAATCATGAGAATGAAAGATTAGTCAGAATGTCTAAGCTAAATGTCATATCACCACCAGTACTATGCAAAACATTATACCTGGTTCAGCCCGGAAGGTAAAATATTGTAAAGTAATAAGCGAAGGACATGAAATATAAAACCAATGTGTTTTATAATCTTATACATTGGATTTTCCCTTCACCTCTCCTTTGGGCAATATATCTTTATGACGGGATCGATGAGGTGAAGAATAATAATACCCATCTCTTGGTTGCCCCGCGCTAGTCCCTTTAAAGGTAAGCAAGTGTTTGATTATATTTGGACTAGGAAAGGGAAAGCCATTCTTCCTAAACAGAATAGCTATCGAAGTTATTTGGTTGTATGTGTTTGGGGTCAGTTGAAAGGGCGCTAAGCCCAGTTCGTTGAGAATCTCGATAAGGTAAGGAGGAACTGAAAATCTAAGCCCCGCCTCTAAATGCTGCATGCTCACGGCCACAAAACCATCAGGAGGGTAAGCTACATGACTCTCTGATGAGGGCGCCAAGATACGACAACCCCTAAGGAGGTGAAATTCAAGCACTAGTCCCATAAGGTCTATCTCAGCGATCTTGGAAGGATGGCGCTTGAACATTTCCCTCGCCGCCCTCTCTTCGGCAGCTCGTTCGGCCATAGTTGAAGCCTGGGCTAACAGAGTAAAAGCCCATGGAGGAACGAAACTTAGAGCACCCTCCCCAAATTGTGGAACTAGTTCCTGAGGAGCCTGCTCTTGTCCTATCTGCTCCTTGGAGCTCGAGGATTCTCCCTCTCCTACTATATGTTGGCGTCTGCGACCTGAAGCCATCTACAAAATAAGACAATGAATAGTCAGTCCGCAGTACGCAGACTCAGCCTAAAAGCTTGGCAAATTCCTGATTTTAAAGCTAATTCTCCTATGAATTTTCCTATGAGCAACAGGCTACAGACACTACAGAAAATGATAAGCAAAGTCAGGCTCTGGCCGTTATATAACGGCCTTCGAACTGCATATTTTCGCTTCCACAAAATATTTCCTACTTCTAGGAAAAACAATTAACAGTCTACCCAATGGCACTTTCAAGGATTAAAGGTCAGTCATCTATCTATTTCTCGTTCAGATAATCACGCAAAGTCTCAAGAACATGAAGAACAAACTTCATTCAAAATGCAACCCAAATGACTATATCCATATGCATGTAAAAACAAAAGAAGATTCATCATAACTTACTTGAATAATGCAAAGTTTGAGTGGCCTGAAAAGATGAAGTTTGATCGTCGGTGAAGAACGAAGATGACAATCACCACTACGGGAGAAAAAATGAGATTCTCTCTCTGGCAATGGCGATATCGCTGTTGAAAAATAATGAAAAAGAGAAGTATCCGAACAGTTGCTGCTTTTGTTTATTCCTGTAATGCACCCCAACCGTTAGATCTCGTAACCGCCTCAGATCTAATGGTTTGGCGCGATGTCAGGAGTGGTTATCATTGCGACGGTGGTTGAAAGACATGCATTCAATGCACACATTGCACGGGACACGTCTATTCACCTCCTCTGGGCAACTGCCACGTGTCAGATAAGACAAATTAGAAATACTAAAGAGTAACGGTTCCCACCTGTTCAACTTTTACCAGTTCAGCTCGGAGTTCTCAGTCCGTTGTGCGCCCTAAGAACTGGGGGGCTTATGTTGTGGGTATTTTCTGCAATGCCTACGTGGCCTGATAAAAGCCCAATTACTTGGTCCATCTGAGCTAGGCCCAATTTCAACTTGCTCATTAGAGAGAACCATCAAACCCTGCATAAGGCCTGCGGCGTGCAGTATACCTGGCATCTACAGTGAAGTGAAACCCCAGCGAAGTGAGGCACGAGCACGCAATGTATACCACTAAGCTTAGTGCGAAGTCCTCACTGCCCACTTCGCGGAGCTGAGTTCGTGCCATATTAAGACAGATTTGTCTACGAGAAGCTGAGATCGTCGATCAGCTCTCCCCACCTCTCGACACTCTAGTCCGCCTGGAGCCTTCACTTCACTTACTACTATGTCAGGCCATGCCAGATCATCACTTAACTTGCCTTGCACGTCAAGCTTGTCAAAGATTACTGTTCAAATCACAAATCACCACACCTAATCCGTGTGGGTTAGTCATGCATATCTTCCACTTGTCCCTTGCATTTAATATAATCCGGCTGCATTAAATGGAGGTCAGGTTCATTAACTACTGTGATCATTCTAGTTTAACGCATTGTACATCGCTGTAGCTCTTCTCCTTCTATAAATAGGAGAATCCTTTCTCTATGAACGTAAGAGTGAAATACTTGGTGAAAAACTGGTTGTTACTCTGTCCAGATATTGAGAGAACAAACAATGGACGTAGGCAAATTTAGCCGAACCACTTAAACACCTCACTGTCTTGCATTCTATCTTTGTCATCTTTACTCATATTATTCTTTACTACATGTTGCAGTGTTGAGTCTGGAAGAACTTAGTTGATCAATTTCATACGTCAACATTTTGGCGCTAGAACGAGGGGCTCATCTGTATCTTTTCTTCATCAAGATCATGGCAAAGGGTAGAATCACTAGAAGTTCAGATGTGGTCATTGAAAGAACAGAAGGGTCGAACCACAGACGGGGTGAGGTACCAGCAACTCTGAGTACAGGTCCTTCTCTCATTCATGTGGACAGAACAGCTCAAGGGGGAAATTCCGTACAAATTTTACAACGTCAGGAGAGGTTAGAAGCCACCGTTCAGTAGTTAGCTGAAGCTGTGAGAGCATTAACTAAGGCTCAAGCTCGGGGTCCCCACAGGCCGGATGACATCCCTGCAGTTGAAAGAAGGGTAACCAGGGAGGTGCCACCATTCCAGGGGTCAAACTTGTCATCCAATGTACGTTCAACAGCTCGGACTCGGCAAACTCATGAGAATGAAAATACAGCTCAGCCTACAGACTTACGAGAAAGAGTAGACCATGGTGGACACCGGAGAGTCGAAGTGAGCCATGGAGATGTTAGGGCGTCACCTCGGAGAAATGAGAATGAACGCCATCATCAAAGCTCTCACTGAGAAGCTCTACACCGATCACATCGAAGACAGGAGCCTAATCGCCGTTCTCCTGAGCATAGAAGCAGGAGGCACGGCGAACTTGATCAATATCCTCCTAACAGGGAAAGCCGACTCGATAGGCCATCTCCTGCTAGACGGTCTTCAGCACAAGGAGTTGTTATCCAGCATCTTCTTTAAAGGATGCAGCAACTGGAGACAAGACCGAAAATACCTGAGCGGAGGATCCCAGTGGGAGAACGGACTCCGTTTTCTATTGAAGTCAAAGCAGAGCCTATTCCTCCCAGATTCAAAATCCCCAGCATCCCTCAGTACAATGGCGACTCTTACCCTTATGAACATCTGGATGCCTTCAATGTTCGAATGGATCTGTAAACCACCAGTTCGCTGGTAAAATGCCGCGTCTTTCCTGTGACACTCGAAAATATTCCTCGGCTATGGTTCAAGAACCTCCCACACCGCAGCATTCGTAGTTGGGAGGAATGTCAGCAGTTATTCTTGAATCAATACAAAGCGTTGAAAAGACAACTTGTACCACCTTGTCATTTGGCCACCATTTTCCAACGCCGTGAGGAATCATTGAAGGACTATATTGATAGATTCAGACGCGAAGTGAATAAAGTTGACAGTCCAACTGAGGAGGGTATTTTGAACGCCATCTCATCAGGTTTACGAAAGGATGGAAAATTATAAGAAAACATCGACAAATCTCCTGTGAAGACTTTGGGTGCTTTTTATGAACAAGCAGAGAAAGAGATACGTTGGGAAGAGGCCTTCGGGTCTAAGAAATCAGTTGATCACAGGGATAAGGCTGGTAGTTCCAACCAGCAGAATAAAAAGAGAAGCAATGAGAGAAATAACCATGATGGACAGAGAAGTACCCATCAGGTTGCAAAGAAGGCACGAAGTTACCCGGGGCACAGATCGAACAGGAGGCCTGAACGTCCTCCTCAGACAAAACAATATGAGCATTATGCCCTCCTATCTGACTCCGTTGGCAGAATCTTTACTGCTGAGAGAGACAGAGAAAATTTCGGGAAACCTGCTCCCACCAATGTGCCCAATCGGTTCAGAAACAAAAATAAGTACTGCGCTTATCACAATGAGGCAGGGCACTTCACTTCGGAGTGCCTGGCACTGAAAGATGCCATTGAAGAAATGATCAGAAATGGGCGTCTTCGCGATTATGTAGTACGACCTACGGGTCAACGGCCTCAGAATCCGCGGTCTCAGCAACGTTCACCACCCAAACCTGGCAAACAAGATGCTGAGCAAGAACGGAGTCTGGAAGTTAGAACTATCTTCACTATCCATGGGGGGCCTCACATTGCAGGTACTTCTAATAGATCTCATCAGCGCTATGTACGCGAAGCCAATCATGTACAGGTTGCAAGTTCCAGAGAAGTGGAAGGATCTCCCAAGCGAGCTAAAACAGCCCCAACAGAAATCGTGTTTACAGAAGATGACGCCAAGGATATCTGCTGGCCTCATAATGACGCCTTGGTGATCCGAGCTCGAGTTGGAAATGTTGAAGTGAGGCGCATAATGATTGACACCGAAAGTTCTGTGAACGTAATGTATAAAGGGTGCTATGACCAGATGGGAATTGGAGATGAACAACTTCAGCCCTCTCCGGAGCCTTTGTATGGATTCACTGGAGATGCAGTTATTCCCATGGGGCAGATCAAGCTACTTTTAACCTTGAGCGATGTCAAATGTCAATCTACTGTGCTTGCTGATTTCCTGGTCATCAACTCGCCTTCTGCTTATAATATGGTGCTTGGGAGGCCAGCCATGAACGATCTGGACATGATCACATCCACCAAGACCCTTAATGTGAAGTTTCCTACACCCAACGGCGTCGGATGTGTACGAGGTGAGTAGCGCGTAGCTCGTCAATGCTATGAAAAACTGTTAAGTTAGGCATCCAGGAAACTATGAAGATCAATGTGGTGTCTGGTGGTGAAACGCGCGTAATGACAGAAATCGGGGTGACTCACGACCTGGATCCTCGCGAAGTCGATGCTTACCAGGCTACAGGCCCTGTGGAAGAATTAGACGAAGTACCAGTCAGTGAGATCGACCCTGAGAGATGTTTGAAGCTGGGAGCCAGATTACTCCCTGAAGTGAAGGTTGAGCTAGTTACTTTTCTAAAAGCTAACCTTGACATCTTCGCTTGGAATCACGAGGATATGGTGGGGATCAGCCCGAAAGTGATGTCTTACAGGTTAAATATCACTCCCCACTTTAGGCCAGTTCGTCAAAAGAGGAGACCAATGACGCAGGAACGATATGAAGCATTAAAAGATGAAGTGGAGAAACTTTTGATCAATAACTTCATCATAATTGCTCATTATCCATCTTGGGTTGCCAATCCTGTGCTTGTGAAGAAGAAGAATGACAAATGGAGAACTTGTATAGATTTTATCAATCTCAACAAGGCTTGCCCAAAAGACAGTTTTCCATTACCCCGGATTAATCAGCTCGTCGACGCCACAGCCGACCATGAACTCCTCAGCTTTATAGACGCGTACTCTGGTTATAATCAGATTCCAAAGCATTCTGCAGACGAGGAGCACACGTCGTTTATTACTGACCGTGGCCTGTTTTGCTATAAGGTCATGCCCTTCGGACTGAAAACTCCAGGGGTAACTTATCAGAGGTTAGTAAATATGATGTTTGCAGATCTCATAGGGAAGAGTATGGAAGTCTATGTTGATGACATGCTAGTGAAATCCATTCAAGCCAATGACCATGTCCGCCATCTGGAGCGAACATTCCAGGTGCTGAGGACGTATAGGATGAAGCTCAATCCTTTGAAATGTGCCTTTGGGGTAGCTTCAGGTAAATTTCTTGGGTTCCTGGTGAATCATAGGGACATTGAAGCCAACCCCGAGAAAATACAAGCTCTGTTAGACATGAAGCCTCCAACCAGTAAAAAGGAAGTACAAAGCCTTAATGGCCAGATCGCTGCGCTCAACCGATTTATCTCCTAGGCCACTGATAAATGCATTCCTTTCCTCAACGTGTTGAAAAACACAAAAACCTTTGAGTGGAATGAGGACTGTAAGGAAGCGTTTCAACAATTGAAAAAATATCTAGGGCGAGCTCCGCTCCTCGCGAAACCAAAGGCAGGGATCATTTTACTACTCTATTTGGGGATCTCTCCGCATGCCTTGAGTGCAGCTCTGGTGCAAGAGGAAGAGGGTGTTCAGTACCCAGTATACTACATCAGCAAGAAGCTAGTTGATGTTGAGACAAGGTATACTCCCATGGAAAAGCTTGCTTATTATTTGGTTGTGGCATTCAGAAAACTACGGCCTTATTTCCAAGCACATATAATCTCCGTCCTCACCAAGTATCCTATAGGACAGGTCCTGCAGAAACCGGAGACCTCAGGCCGCCTCCTCAAATGGGCTATTGAATTGGCTCAGTTCGACATCGAGTATAAGGCGAGGTCGGCAATCAAAGGGCAAATTTTAGCTGACTTCGTTGTTGAATTTATGGGGCCTTGTGACGAGCTTGAGGCTGGAACATCAGAGGGCCCTTACTGGGAGTTATATGTTGATGGTTCCTCCAATGACTAAAAAGTTGGAGCTAGTATGTTATTAGTTAGCCCAGAAGGACAGAAAATCCTCTATGCTCTTCGATTCGGATTCAAAGCCACCAATAATGAAGCCGAATATGAAGCTCTACTGACGGGACTCCGCTTGGCAAAAGAATTATCTGTTGAGCAACTTAGAATCTTTAGTGATTCTCAATTGGTGGTATGTCAAATATTAGGGGAATATCAAGCTCGGGGGACAAAAATGGTGGTCTACTTGCAGAAGGTACAAGATTTATTGAGGTGATTTCATAAATATGAAGTAAACCAGATCCCGCGAGGTCAGAATTCCTATGCCGATGCCTTAGCCCGCCTGGCAACTGCTCAAGATGTTAATTTTTCTGGAGAAATATCGATAGGGTACTTGCCCAAACCCAGCACTGAATCTCAAGAAGAAGTCTTGGGCCTGACAGTGGCAGTTGATTCTTGGATGAGTCCACTGGTTAACTATTTACAAGAAGGAAAACTGCCCAGCGACAAATTAGAAGCACGCCGTCTACGTACGTGAGCTGCCAGATATTGCCTCTATGACGACGTGCTTTACAAGAAAGGATTCTCCGCTCCTTTATTGAGGTGTGTCGATGAGCCAGATTGCACTAGCATTTTAATTGAAATTCATGCAGGTCATTATGGAAATCATGCTGGGGGAATATCCCTAGCCCAAAAAGCACTGAGACAGGGATATTATTGACCTACCATGAAGCAGGACGCACTCAATCTAGTAAAGAAATGTGATGTTTGCCAAAGGTTTGCTAAAGTTCCACAAGCTCCGCCTGCCTACCTGCATCAGATGATCAGCCCATGGCCCTTTGCAATCTGGGGCATGAATTTGATAGGGCCACTTCCTGTAGGACGAGGTAGCTGCAAACATGCCATTGTAGCGGTAAACTATTTCACCAAATGGGTTAAAGCGAAGAAGTTATCTCAAATCTCAACTAAAAAGGTAGAGCAATTTGTCTGAACATTATTTACAGGTTTGGAATGCCTCAGCAGCTGGTGACCGATAATGGTACTCAATTCAGCAGTGAGAAATTCATCGGCTTCTGCAACGGCCTCGGCATCAAGAAGAGTATCTTGGGTATTTTTGGGCTGGGAGTATAGCTTGGAAGAGGCGAATTCATGGCGCTCTTTCTCTTTCTCCTGAGCGATCTCAAGAGCGCGCTTAGCGGCGTCAGCTACATCCAACTTAGACTGAAGCGCTGCAGCTTTGTCATTCGCCTTCGCAGCCATGTCCTGGGCTTTTTGCATTGCTTGCTCAGCTTTAGTTGTTGCTTCTTGAGACGACTTCGCTGTCTGCTCGGCCTTGTTTGCTGTCTTCTGAGCTTTTGCAAGCTCCTCCTTAACTAAAAGAAGCTACTCATTCTTCTTCTTAGACGCATCTTTTAGCTTCTTATTGGCAGCTTTGAGTCTGTTATACTTCTCCTCCGCGTAAGCCTCCTCATCTACGGCCTTCATGAGTGCCATAGTAGTCTGCGAAAGATACATGTGATCAGAAATTGACATACAAAAAAAGTATGCTTATTTGATATCTTACCCTGAGCGACTGGCGAAGTCCCTATGAAAGCAGCCTTGCACCAGTAAACTCTTCTTCCTCAAGTCTCTATGCTGCTAAGCCCACAAGAGAAGGAGCTTGTTCACATGCGAAGTCCAAATAGACACTCCCAGGAAACTCGCTAGGTGCCAGTCCCACGGGGACTTCTGGCCTCGACTTGGGGGGCTGATCAGCGACTTGCTTGCCCTTTTCTTTTTGTGTCTTCTTCACAGGAGGAAGTTTACTGGCCTCCCCAGGCTCTTTTCTTTTAGCCCATGCTTTCTTGCCTTTAGCAGCAGCCGTATCCTTTGGATCTTGAGAGCTCGAAAGTCGGACATCAGCACTTGTCTCTTGCACAGTAGAGGCTGGAGGTCCTTCCTGAGCAATTATGGCAGGAGACTCCGTAGTGCTTAGATCTGGCACTTCCTTAGCCATTGCTGAAGAAGATCCAGGGACTGCAGAAGTAGCAGCTGTCGAGCTCCCAGGTTTGGCTTTCCTCTTCAGGAGTGGTAGTAAATTCAACTTACCCCTCGGCTCCGTCATCTCTGCTGTCTCTTCAGAAATAACCTGCACCTCTACTTCGCTGGGGGAAGTCAGTCCTTCAGGAGTACTGGTACTCTCACTGATGTCCTCAGCAGCAAAAACCGATCCTATATTGTCGATTCCTTGAGTACCTACGTGCTTGCTTCTGATAATGGTACTCTTGGAAGACGGTGTGAGGTCAAACTCTTGGAGCAACTCAGTTGTCAGTTTGACATCGTCCTCCTTTGATTTCCTTGTCAAGAGGATATCTAACTGAGCCTCCTCTTCTGGCGTTAGGTCGACCTTTTTGGCCTTTAAGTCTGCAAATCATAAGAATGAAAGATTAGTCAGAATGTCCAAGCTAAATGTCATACCACCAGCAGTACTATGCAAAACATTATACCTGGTTCAGTCCGGAAGGTAAAATATTGTAAAGTAACAAGCGAATGACATGAAATATAAAACCAATGTGTTTTATAATCTCTTACATTGGATTTTCCCTTCGCCTGTCCTTTGGGCAATATATCTTTATGACGGGATCGACGAGGTGAAGAATAATAATATCCGTCTCTTGGCTGCCCCGCGCTAGTCCCTTTAAAGGTAAGCAAGTGTTTGATTATATTTGGACTAGGAAAGGGAAAGTCATTCTTCCTAAACAGAATAGCTATCGAAGTTATTTGGTTGTATGTGTTTGGGGTCAGTTGAAAGGGCGCTAAGCCCAGTTCGTTGAGAATCTCGATAAGGTAAGGAGGAAATGGAAATCTAAGCCCCGCCTTTAAATGCTGCATGCTCACGGCCACAAAACCATCAAGAGGGTAAGCTACATGACTCTCTGATGAGGGCGCCAAGATACGACAACCCCTAGGGAGGTGAAATTCAAGCACTATTCCCACAAGGTCTATCTCAGCGACCTTGGAAGGATGGCGCTTGAACATTTCCCTCGCCGCCCTCTCTTTGGCAGCTCGTTCGGCCATAGTTGAAGCCTGGGCTAACGGAGTAAGAGCCCATGGAGGAAAGAAACTTGGAGCACCCTCCCCGAATTGTGGAACCGGTTCTTGAGAAGCCTGCTCCTGTCCTATCTGCTCCTCGGAGCTCGAGGATTCTCCCTCTCCTACTATATGTTGGCGTCTGCGACCTGAAGCCATCTACAAAATAAGACAATGAATAGTCAGTCCGCAGTACGCAAACTTAGCCTAAAAGCTTGGCAAATTCCTGATTTTAAAGCTAATTCTCCTTTGAATTTTCCTATGGGCAACAAGCCGCAGACACTACAAGAAATGATAAGCGAAGTCAGGCTCTGGCTGTTATATAACGGCCTCCGAACTGCATATTTATGCTTTTACAAAATATTTCCTACTTCTAGGAAAAACAATTAACAATCTACCCAATGACACTTTCAAGGATTAAAGGTCAGTCATCTATCTATTTCTCGTTCAGATAATCACGCAAAGTCTCAAGAACATGAAGAACAAACTTCATTCAAAATGCAACCCAAACGACTATATCCATCTACATGTAAAAACAAAAGAAGATTCATCATAACTTACTTGAATAATGCAAAGCTTGAGTGGCCTGAAAAGATGAAGTTTGATCGCCGGTGAAGAACGAAGATGACAATCACAACCGTGGGAGAAAAACTGAGATTCTCTCTCTGGCAATGGCTATATCGCTGTTGAAAAATAATGAAAAAGAGAAGTATCCGAACAGTCGCTGCTTTTGTTTATTCCCGTAATGCACCCCAACCGTTAGATCTCGTAACCGCCTCAGATCTAATGGTTTCGCGCGATGTCAGGAGTGGTTATCATTGCGATGGCGGTTGAAAGACGTGCATTCAATGCACACATTGCACGGGACACGTCTCTTCACCTCCTCTGGGCAGCTGCCACGTGTCAGATAAGACAAATTTGAAATACTAAAGAGTAACGGTTCCCGCCTGTTCAACTTTTACCAGTTCAGCTCGGAGTTCTCAGTTCGCTATGCACCCTAAGAACTGAGGGGCTTATGTTGTGGGTATTTTCTGCAATGCCTACGTGGCTTGATAAAAGCCCAATTACTTGGTCCATCTGAGCCAAGCCCAATTTCAACTTGCTCATTAGGGAGAACCATCAAACCCTGCATAAGGCCTGCGGCATGCAGTATACCTGGCATCTACAACGAAGTGAAACCCCAGCGAAGTGAGTCACGAGCACGCAATGTATACCACCAAGCTTAGTACGAAGTCCTCACTGCCCACTTCGCGGAGCTGAGTCCGTGCCATATCAAGACAGATTTGTCTACGAGAAGCTGAGATCACCGATCAGCTCTCCCCACCTCTCGACACTCCAGTCCGCCTGGAGCCTTCACTTCGCTTACTACTATGTCAGGCCATGCCAGATCATCACTTAACTTACCTTGCACGTCAAGCTTGTCAGAGATTACTGTTCAAATCACAGATCACCACACCTAATCCGCGTGGGTTAGTCATGCATATCTTCCATCTGTCCCTTGCATTTAATATAATCCGGCTGCATTAAATGGAGGTCAGGTTCATTAACTACTGTAATCATTCTAGTTTAACGCATTGTACATCGATGTAGCTCTTCTCCTTCTATAAATAGGAGAAGACTTTTTCTATGAACGTAAGAGTGAAATACTTGATGAAAAACTGGCTGTTACTCTGTCCAGATATTGAGAGAACAAACAGTGGACGTAGGCAAATTTAGCCGAACCACTTAAACACCTCACTGTCTTGCACGTGTCGTTCATGCAGTGTTGAGTCTGGAAGAACTTAGTTGACCAATTTCATACGTCAATACTAGGGTTGAAGGTAGAAAAAAGAGAAGGTTGGTTAAAGACGATGAATGCGAACGCTAAGCCACTCAATGGTGTAGCTTGTGGGATAGAGTTACATATTGGATCTTGGAACGGCAAAGCTAATTTTTTAGTTGTACCCATGGATGATTTTGACGTCATGCTAGGAATGGAGTTCTTGAGGCAATTAAATGTAGTCCCACTGCCTCACTACAACTCTGTATGCATATTGGAAGGAGGTCCGTGCATGGTTCCGACAACGGTCAAGCCCAATACCTCTAAGACAAGCCAACTCTCTGCGATGCAATTCAAGAAGGGAGTAAAGAATGGAGAGATCACCTTTATGGCTACCATATAGGAGGTGAAAGACATGATAGGCTAACCTCCAATTTTACCAAGGGAGATAGCACGAGTTCTCGATGAATATAAAGACGTCATGCCACCCAAGTTACCCAAACGGTTGCCACCTAAGAGGGAGGTGGACTATAAAATAGAGTTGGAGTCAGGAGCTAAACCACCTGCTAGAGCTCCTTATCGAATGTCTCCACCTGAGCTTACTGAATTGAGAAAGTAGCTCAAGAAGTTATTGGAGGCGGGGTACATTCAACCATCAAAGGCACCATATGGAGCTCCGGTGCTATTTCAGAATAAGCATGATGGTTTTGTTGCGATTGTGCATCGACTACCGAGCTCTCAACAAGGTAACCATCAAAAACAAATATCCTATTCCTCTTATTGCTGACCTATTTGATATGAGACGAACCAAGGCCAAGCAAAGTACTTTTTCAAGCTAGATATGAGATCGGGCTACTATCAAGTCCGGATAGCGGAAAAAGACGAACCAAAGATTGCTTGTGTGACACGCTATAGGGCTTATGAGTTTCTCGTCATGCCTTTCGATCTTACAAATGCCCCAGCTACCTTCTACACTCTCATGAACAAGATCTTCCAACCATACTTAGATCGGTTTGTGGTGGTGTACTTGGATGACATCGTGGTGTATGGCAACTCATTGGAAAAGCATGCCCAACACCTCTAAACCGTATTCAAAGCCTTAAAGGAAAACGAGTTGTACGTGAAGAATGAGAAGTGTTCATTTGCTCTTCAGGAGGTCGATTTCCTTGTCCACAGGATTTCATAGGGGAAGCTTTTCTTGGATAAAGCTAAGATAAAAGCCATCGAGGAACGGGAGCCATCCACTAAGGTGTTCGAGCTACGATATTTCTTAGGGTTAGTTAACTACTATCGACGCTTCATTAAGAGCTACTCAAAGATAGCTACCCCGCTCACTGATCTACTAAAGAAGAATCAATCGTGGGCATGGTTGGAGAAGCACCAACAAGCGTTCGAGTCCTTGAAGCAAGCTATCATGAGGGAACCAGTGCTAGCCCTATCAGACCACACTCTACCATACGAGTTGTAGACTGATGCCTCAAACTTTGCTATCGGTGGAGTGTTGATGCAAGATGGACACCCAATTGCTTATGAGAGCCAGAAGCTTAATGATACAAAGCGGCGTTACATCGTCCAAGAGAAAGAGATGACTGCCATTATCCATTGCTTGCGAACTAGGAGACATTACTTGTTGGGGTCTAAGTTCGTGGTCAAGACTAATAATGTGACCACTAGTTACTTCCAATCACAGAAGAAACTCAGCCCTAAGCAAGCCAGATGGCAGGATTTCTTAGCAGAATTCGATTTTGTGCTCGAGTACAAGCCCGGGAAAGCCAATGTTGTGGCCGATGCACTTAGCCGGAAAGCTGAGCTAGCTGCTATTAGTAAGTTACAAGGAGGCTTACTCGATTCCATCAAGGAAGGCATTGAGCATGATCATATTGCCAAGCAGCTAATTTCGCTAGCTACCGAAGGGAAGTCGAGAAGGTTTTGGGTGGAAGATGGCCTTCTCTACACGAAAGGGCATTAGGTCTACGTGCCTAAATGGGGGATCTTCGGTGATACTTGATCAAGTAGTGTCATGATAACGAAATGGGCAGACCATCCGGGACAAAGGGGCACGAAGGCGTTATTGGAAACAGCATACTTTTGGCCCAACATGAGGGATGAAGTAGAGATGTATGTGAACACATGTCTTGTTTTTTAGCAAGACAAGGTGGAGAATTAAAGCCCAGCTGGTTTGTTAAAGCCACTTCCCATGCTAGAGAGATCATGGGATAGCATTTCCATGGATTTTATTGTCTATTTACCGAAATTTGACGGGTATGGCATGATCATTGTGGTGGTAGATCGTCTTTCAAAGTATGCCACCTTCATTCCAGCCCTAAAGGAGTGTTCAGCAGAGGTGACAGCAAGGTTGTTCTTCAAGCACGTAGTGAAGTATTGGGGGTTACCACGGTTAATCATAAGTGATAGGGACTTCTAGTTCATAGGGCGATTCTGGACTGAGTTGTTCAAGTTGATGGGTTTAGCACTCCACTTCTCCACCATTTTTCATCCTCAGATAGAGGGTAGACGGAGAGAATCAATTCGTTATTGGAGCTTTATTTACGACACTTCGTTAGTGCTAACCAACATAACTAAGTTGCTTGATGTAGCACAATTCAGCTTCAACTTACAGAGGAGCAAAATAACTAACTGCAGTCCTTTTGAGATGGCTACAGGTCAACAGCTTTACACCTCACACACACTAGTAGCCAAGTATACCGGAAGGAGTCCATCAGCTTTCAAGGTTGCTAAATCTTGGCACGAACAAGTCGATGTAGCACGAGCATACTTGGAGAAAGCAATCAAGAAGATGAAGAAATGGGCGGATAAGAAGAGGAGGCATGCGGAGTATAATATCGGAGACATGGGGTTGGTGCGTATTCTTCCTTCACAACACAAGTCGACCCGCTCATTACATAAAGGACTCATTCGGAGATATGAGGGTCTGTTCCCCATAGTTAATAAGGTGGGCAAAATTGCTTACAAAGTGGAACTTCCCTCAAGACTTAGGCTACATCCGGTATTTCATGTTAGCTGCTTAAAGCCATACAATGAAGACATGGAGGATCCATCAAGGGGCACACCGAGTCGGGTTCCTTTGGGCACTTCTGCGACTTATGACAAGGTGGCGAAGTTCATCATGGCTGATCGAGTGATTCAGAGGCTGAATTATCCACCAAGTGGCGAGTACTTAGTCAAATGGAAGGGTCTCCTCGAGTGCGAGGTGAGTTGGGAACCTTAAAGAAATCTATGGCAATTCGAAGATCAGGTCTACTCGAGTGCGAGGTAAGTTGGGAACCTTAAAAAAAATCTATGGCAATTCAAAGATCGGATCCGACAATTTTGGCAGGAAGGTGCTACATGTGACGAGGATGTCACGCATTTAGGTAGGGGAGAATGTCACAACCCACACATTTCATCGAGCACCTTGCATGCAATCTCCCAAAAACATAGAGGCTCTTCATATTTTAGAAACTTCCAGACTTCTCCAGAGAGTTAGAGCAGATAGTGGAACACTATAGAACCTTATAGAATCTTGTGGAACCTTGTTGAACTTGTAATTAATAGGGTAGGTGGTAGCTGAGAAGATTGTATATCCACCGTAGGATCAAACAGATCTTAGTCATTCCTTTGTATAGAAACCAACTATAAATAGGGGAGCTCCATTTGCTTTCCACACCTCAGAATTGTAAAGTTCTCTAGTTAATAAAACTCTTTTCTCTCCAAGAGTTCTCTTGTGCTTTCTTCTTACTCTTTTAAGCTTACTTAGGTGTTAAAGTAGCATCTAAGACCGCACGGTTCAGGCTTCAAAAGCTAAGTTCGTGACACTAGGCACTATGGCAATCACGTGCTCTCGCCTTTACTCTCACCCATCATGCACCACCATTTATCTAACTATTTTGTCATCACAACCAATTTCTTTCTTCCACATGTCAAAATACGCCGGCTGCCAATTCCATCAACCGTTGACTAACCGCCATCGTTATATGTGACCCAATGTGGTCTCACTTATAACTATTGTCCCTTCCACTTGTAAATTCAAAATCTTTGCATCGTTGCATGGTCACTCATATTATCAATATGATTTTAATCTCTAATTTCCAAAAAAAAAAAAAAAAAAAATTGATTTTAATCTCATCGGATTTGATAATATATTATAATTATTTTTATACAATTATCTTGTAACAAAAAAAAAAATTATGATTTTATTCTCATCTTATTTGATAAAGCATTATAATTATTTTTATATAGTTACATATAATTAAAATTTGACCGCCATCTATCATTAAAGATTAGTCAAAACCTATTGAAATTAAATATTATTTAATATCTAAAATCTACTTCTATGACAGTGAAATAAATCTACTTTCACAATAAGCTAAAAAAAAATTCCATATATATTTGAGTAGACACACATAAATTTCAAATCAGGAGATACTACAAATTATGTGTCATTCAAAAATCTACTCTCAAATTAAGAGGAAAAAATTCTTCATAAATCTACTTCTACAATAATGAGAGAAAACTCTCTATATATATTTATAAATACATATAATTATAAATACATATAATGAGACTTAAACCATGATTGTAATAATGAAAGGGAAGTGTATTTAACCCCTTGAATTATGAGTGAATGTATTATTAGAATTGTTTATAACATGTTTACTTACATTATTCAATATTGTCTTGACAATTTTCTAGATTTAATGATTATAATATTAATTTCATCTTTTGAATTACAAGGTAATTTTCAAAAATAATTATTAATTTAATTTAATAATTGGAAAAAAATAGTTATTGATATTAATAGAATATGACTTAGAATATTTATAATGATCTAACCATTGTTCTTTATTTATTAAGAGTAACATAAAGCTCCACATTTATACGTGATATGGATAAATCTAAGAAACTATGCTTTGTCTTTTTATAAGCATATCAACATGTGATAGGGCTGGGATTCTCTTCTTGGTTACCCTCCCGCTGTCGCCGCCCACACACCCCACCGTCCCGCCCCTACCACCACGACCCAACCCCCCCCCCCCCCAAAACTTTTGGGTTTTGGGTTTTGGGTTTATAAAATATCACAGGGTTTATAAAATATCACAGAGATGAAGAAAAGATAAAATGCCATGTATACTAAAGATTTCTGTATGAACGTTTTAGAAAATTTTGCACTCATTTAATAATTTTAGTTGAGAATAAATTTATTATTAATGAAAAAAAAAAATCTAATTAGAAAGTGAATGGATATTTAATGTTCCAATTGACTTTTTTGCTTTGAGATTACTTGCTAATGAGGGTGAGAAAGAATCTAAAACTTGTTACGTTATCTTTAATTAACTTTAACTAGTCTAACAAATTATTACAACTACTTTAGTATATTCCATTTTTTTTTTAATGAAATTACTTTATTCTTTTGTTTTCTTGGAACAATTTCCAAGCAATATTATCATTAGGTAATTAGTCATCAACTCAGTGATGCGTGTCCACAACCTTACTCAAATCTAACTATAATATTTTGTCTTCATTGTATAATACTTTCTAAATTTTAATTTTATTTATTTTAATCCCTTGCCAATTGAATTAGATATCAACAGATCTATATATATATATATAAATATATATATATATAATTTTGCAGAGTAGTAGGTAGATTCTCCATCAACTATTCTCATAATTAGTTTCAGTTTCTACAAAATAAGAAATTTTGTTTAAAAACAAAATAATATTATATTTATTTGACTAGCAAAACATCACGGTTATTGGAACGTGGGGAACAATTTAATTGTAAAAAACAAAAAGAAGGTCTCATTCACAATGATAATTGTACTAAGTGGCTTAATTTACTTTTTCTTCTCAACTGTTCAAAGCTTAGCTTTTGTATTTAATAGTTATTAATACTAACAAACAATTAATAAATATTTAATTACTAAAATCTAACATTCCTGCCGGATTTGCATAAATAATGGGCAATTGTTATATGTTGTTGTTTGACTTGGTTTGCCCTGTCAACTTCTTGTTCATCAAGCATCATCAATCAATCATCATCATGGTTTTAATTAATTAAAATAATTAATCGTGTTCACTTTTTCTATTATGTTCACTTTCTTTATTTCAGGTCACTCAAATCATTGCAAGGCATCTTCTTTTTCCTTTTCATTTTCTTGCTGTTTTCCAAGAAAATGCATCCTGTAATGTATTTTGGCTAGCTCCTTTCATTTTCATTTTAAAACCCTAGTAGCCAGTTAATTTTGGTATGACATGACTAATTTTACAATCTAGTAATTATAAAGCAAGAAGTGTAAGATGTTTTGTGTTGATTTGATAGGTATATGGATGTTATTTTATATATTTATTTATTTTTTGGAGGTATATGGATTTTATTCACGTACCCAACAATTTTTTGTTATTGTTGTCCCCAACAATTTTTTGTTATCATTTTAAAGAACGACAATAAAAAATTTTAGAAGTTACGGAATCAAAACAGATTTTAGATCAACTGTGAAAATGTAAAATTACGTTCAACAAATTTTTTTATTATATAATTCTCCCAAATTCGTTATGTTCTTACATAGGTTGTAATAGTTAAAAATATGTAGCAAGTTAGTGGTTACATTAGTTAAAGCACATTGATCCCGTGTCTAAGTGTACGGTTCTACACCCCTACAATCTCTCTCCCATCAAATAATTATATGAATTACTCTCTCGTCGCCTCCCTACTTATGTGTGGGGTGTTCCCTCTCGTATGAGAGTTATTTTCGGGTCATACCCTAAAGTCAAATTTCGCTTGGTGTAATTAATTATTGGATTTATACCAATTATAATGTATATATATGTTAAAACACAAAATAAAATAAATCCAATTTGCCTAAAAACAGAATACTATCTTTTCATTGATGTTTATTCTTAGGCAGTGTGGAAACTTGTGTCGCAAAAATCAATTCCTTTACAAGTCTGCTTGAAAGCAAATAAATAACAATTGCTTATCTTTCTAACCTTTTAGGAGAGAGACACCGGAGCCGTCCTAATTTGCGACAAAGACACACTAGTCCTCGCAACTCCATGTTACATTCTTGTCTCTGTAATCAACACTGATATATTTCAAATTGAAGAAAGACATTTCATTTGTGAAAGTTAATGTTTAGTCATTATAGTTAATTATAATAAAAAATTTAACGAAATGATTTAATGATAAAAGATGGATATGACTACGCTGGTATATCTTAGTTATAAAAATAAATGATAAAATGTGTAATGAGATGTAGAAAATTTAGTTTGATTCACCTAAATTCGAATTTATGTGATGCTGAGACTATGACATTGTTTTTCTAGCTTATTTCAAGAAACGAACTTAAATATTGATCCCAAAGTCAATACTTTCTAAAGAGAAAAAATAGCATCAAAATGCGAGTTTTAAATCATCATTATTCTTTAAAAAATTGACTCTATTAATGATTAATGATTTTTAAAAAAAATCACTAGATGTTCCAAATATTAACTCCAAATCATTGGCCTAATTATAAAATAATTTGATTAGAATTTGGAAGATGATAAAGCCAAAACTAGAGTCGGTCAAGGACAAACCACCCACAAATATTAACTCTACTGTGAAAATATATTAGTTTTAAATATCCAGTTATAAGGTGTCAATTATTAACCTAAAAAATAACAAGAGAACAATCATGTAAGATGTGGGCTAATGCCAAATCATTGGCTTGTGTTGATGGAGAATTGGGGTTGGTTCCAATGGGATGTGAAGTTGGCTAACCTCCCAACTAATTTCATTTGAATAATACACTAGAAACTTACTTGAAACCAATTTATACTTTAATATGTTATCAAGATTTTCAAACACTTGAAAAGTTTGAAGCATGTTTAAATAAAATTTTATCTTCACAACTTTTTTAATTATTATCTAAAATACATTTGATTACTTTTTTGATATTACATCTCATGTTCATGTATCTAGCGAGATACATTGATAGAGTCTGTTTAGTAAACTGTTTGAAAATTTACTCTTAAAATCAAGAAAGGGTATCCACAAATAAATAAAAAAATTGCCACATATTGTGGCATTGGGTGAGGTTCGAACCCAAATGGGACGTACTTTTTTCACTAGGGCATCGCACTGTCCTCATATTACATTTGATTACTTTTGCAAAGAGAATAATAAATACAATGATTATGAAAAAGTTATTTTAAAAAATTCTCAAAATTTCATCTAAAATGAATGCATAATTAAAATTTGGATGAAGTTGAAGCATATAAAAAAAAAAAGATTGCTTATGTGGAAGTCCAATGAAAAAAAACCTATTATTAATGGCGTGTTAGTTATCATTAAATTCAGAAGTTTAAAAATAAAACCCTAGTTAATGATATTAAATTCTTTAATAGAATCAATTTAATTTAAATTTATAACTTTAGCATTAAAATCACAAATTAAACTTGCATCATATTACCAGCTTAAAACTAAAACAAAACCTTTTGTTGTAGTTAGAAAACTCATAAAATTAATAACAACCCAATTTCATAATTTTCTTACATTAAATTTCACAATGACTAAACTCACAAAAAATAAACAAAATTGAGTAATTGACATTCTCTTGAAAGCTACTTGCTGAAGCGCATTTGGTACACCAACATCAAGCTGAGACTGTGCATTTGTACCCTGAGATTTTCATAGAATTATACGTGCGTGTGGTCCATATATATATATAAATACTGTGGAGGTGGGTCCAGGTCCTGGATAAATTGTGCAAGGTAAGGAGAGAGGTCTAAAACGAGTGGCTGACATCATATATACATATATATATATATATAAAAGGCTACAACAAGACAAAGATAATAAAAAACATAGAATAGAATACAAGTGCAATTATCTCGGGGATGTGGCACCTTTTCAGGTAGCCGACACGCCATGGCATAGTTCCTCACACCACCCATAACTCTCACGCGTGCACCCATTTACTTTCTTCACTTTATTTTATGCACTTATTTTATTTCATTTTACTTTTTTATTATCAGAATTGACTAAAAAAATAACCGTAATAAAATAAGATCATATATTAATGATATGATCCAAAGAACAATTTTCAAGAGAAAGCGACCTATATATAGATGAAAAAATGATTCACACGAGTAAAGGGAATAAGGAATGGGCCCATGTAGATAGAAAAGACATTAATTTGGTGATGAGAGGTGTCGAACTATGCTCTTTGACCCCTATAGGTGGGTAGCAACACTTTTACTAACTGCGTTGGTGCCCAAGTGACATTTTATACATTTAATTTTGCCACCTTTTTTTTTTTTTTTTTATATTACTTTAATAATTCACTACCAATAAATTAAAAAATTAAAATCTACGTATAACAAAAAATATTTATAAAATTGGAATTATATTTCTATAATGGAAGATAACTACTCATAAAAAAGTTTTAATATAAATGAAGTGAGATTTAAACCTACACCACTAAAATAGATGTGAAAATGCATGATCACACGTATGAAGTGTGAAATGTGCTTAATAGTTCACCATCCATTTAATTGTTATGTTAGAATATTATTACAGCCATCCTTGTTCTTTAAATATTTATCATTTTCAATTTTTTTTTTTTTGGATTGTATATGATAATAATGTTAAATTATCCAAATTATTTATATAAATTCATACCAAATGATATAGCTAAAGGAAAATTTGATTTTGAATTTAATACAAAAACGTGGATTTTAAAAATTTTTCAAATAAAATTGTGCTCGATCGATGCTAGTAATAACAAATCAATAATTAAATTAATAATATCGAATCTTACATTGCATGAAAATTGAATTCATCCCTTTTTATTTGCAGATTTTTCACTACCCGATCTTTCTTGATATGACTCTTTACAAAAGAAACTTGTGTGAGTACAATATCGAAAAATTAAATTATGAAATCTTTTTATAAAAGATTATTATGTAGAAATAAAAAATAATAATAATTTTCTTGAATTCTTTTGAGATGTGGTTATATGGTATTTTTAATTAATGAAAGTTTTTTATTCAAGTAGCCAAAAATTCTCTCTTTCTTCTCTCTTCTTTGTTACTAATATAAAACACAATTTTTATAATGGTAAGTTAGAGTTTTCTAATTTAACAAGAAATACAATTTTCTATTTAAATTAGAAAACATAGTTCAAATCCAATATGGAATTAAATTACTTATTGGTCTAAAACTTTTTTTACTTTTATTTAATATGAAATCTAATTCCTATTAAATTATTTTTTTAATTTAATTTAATTTAATATGAAATCTAATTCCAATTAAATTAAATTACTATTTCCATTAATTAAAAGACTTTTCATTAAATTAAATTATTCTAAATCATAATAATTTAATAACACCACTCAAAATTGAATCCATAACCTCTATAAATAATTAAATAATTATTTATATTTAAATAATCAAATTATTTAAATTATTCGTGAACGTGTTCATAAAATTTGTATGTACGCTTATAATTGGGCAATCCAATTATATTCTTCCTTTATTTCTTTATGTGATTGTGAGTTAGCAATGAGACCAAATAGACCTACAATTTGAGCACTAATAATATCGAAATTACTAATTAAACCATTTAATTAAATAATTCACTATTATTAATCTTAAAATTACTCAACTAAAAACTTTATATTGCACTCACAAAATTATAGATATTTTATACAATCTAAATTTTCAATATTCATCAATTTAATCATTCCATATTATTCGATCCTCTATGAGTTGTTTATAATTTTAGAGAGTTAGGTCATTAAAATTTGTTATACCTCTCTAATTATATCTTATTCCATTAAGTACCATTGATATCTTATTTAAGAGCTAAATCATTAAAGTCTGTTATACCTCTCTAATTATATCTTATTCCATTAAGTACCATTGATTATCTAATGAACAATATATTTATAACAACTTATGAATTTATCTTTTATTTATTTACAAATAGAAAGTCGAGTGCTCTTATTCAAGACTCGAATCAATATTTAAGGGAACTACTTATCTACTTCTCGCAAAAATGAGTGGATTCTAGTATTATATAGAATGTTCTCAGCTATTTATTAAATCACATCTCCAAAATATGAAACTTATTGACCATAAAATCTATAACATTCTCGCCCATATAAATTAAAAGATATGACTTAACAAACAGAAGTTCATAAAACAATCAGAATTAAGATCAATCCACATATGATCATCTAGTTGATAAATATGATTTTATTTATTTAACAGATATCAATAAAGAAGTCATTTTATCGTGGTCCGGTTCTATATAATATCTATTATATAAGGTGCCTCTATTTTCATATCGTCATATGAATGATCCTGGATAAGATCATTGTATCAAATGTAAAATAGACCGCAATTATAGATTTGCCACAAGCAAAATACTCAATTTTGTTTATTTTCTACAAACTCTTTAGATTACTGATCTTATACTAAATTCTCTTGTATATAACACTTATATATTTAGTCTGAGATTACATAAATAATTATGGATGTTACATGATATATGTATGAAACAAATATTTCATAAATGTACATAAATAAAATAAAATAAATATATTATATTTATTATTTAATTTAAATATTTACAAATTATAAGCTCTTAAGACATATAACCCTAACAATAGTTGTGTGAGTTATAATCTCCATGCTAAACTTGGTGGATGATGTGTTAGTTATAAGTGATCATATTATTTAAATATGATTTTGGTTAAATAATTTAAGCAATCTAATATTACTCATAATACATTTATTATTTCATTTGCCTATAAACAAATACCCATTTTTTTAGTTAATTTTGTGCTAGTAAATAAATATATTTTAGTATATCTTATAGTTAATATTTTTTAAAGGAGTTTCTTTTAATAATATGTGGATTGTTATAAATATATGGTCTTAACACCACTTCCTTTTTGATAATATTCTTTACCTTATTTGTTGATATTCAATTATGGAAATGATTCTCCAATTTGCCTATAAATAGACCTATTTTGTAACCATTGAAAATACATATTAATTGAATTATTTTCTCTCTTTCTCTCCTACTTTTGTTTGTTCTCTCTTATTTGATTATTGTTCTATATTCATTGCTTTTAGGTCATGTTTTATAATACGTTATCAGCACGAATCTAGCATAAGAGATTTCATTCATATGATCTATTTCCTACTATCTGATTCAAATAACATAGTATGAGAGATTTCATTCATATGATCTACTTCCTACTATTTGATTCAAATAACATAGTATGAGAGATTTCATTCATATGATCTACTTTCTACTATTTTCTTCAAATAATTCTGTTACTATAATGTATTATTTGAAGTAGTATTATCATTCTTGCTTTTATTTGATTTTTTTTTTTTATATTTCTTATGGTGTGAATATATATAATTCTTGGAACCTGAAGTTTTCGAGATATTTTAGAACCAGAAATTCTAAAATTTTCTACAATGATCTAAAACCAGAAGTTTTTAGATTCAAATAATATATTGTAGCATATATATTTATATATGTCTATGAAAAAGAGGAAATATTTTATATTTTAATCTCATTCATTAACTATTGCCTATCATTGAAATATGCATTGATTTAATATTCTTATTTTAGAAATTGCCATGATGGGATATGTAATATTTGAATTGTTATTTATATCTTTTCATACCATACACAATCGAAATAATTTTTCCTATTCTTCTTTGACATTCGTTTGTTTAATTTATGGCTATATATATATATATTTCTAACATCATATTGAAATTTATATGAATTGTGGAATTAATTTATATTATTTCATTATTCACATCAATATTAATTATATATTGTTTTTATCTCTTTAGCATTTTGAAGATGTCGAACTCCACCAAACCTGAATTCAATGTGCTTGACATTACTGGAAAAAATTATCAATCATGGATTCTTGATATTGAGCTGAAGTTACAATCAATGAATTTGGTTAATACTATTAAAGAGAACAATACAGTAACTGCCCAAGATAAGGCTACAGCGATGATTTTTATCCGCCGCCATTTGCATGAGAGTTTGAAACTCAGTATCTCACGGTGAAAGATCCGTTGACTTTGTGGAAAAATTTGAAAGATCGATATGATCATTTAAAGACTGTTGTTTTCCTTAGAGCTCGATACAATTGTCATCACTTGAGACTACAAGATTATAAGTTTGTTGCTGACTATAATATTGCTCTTTTTAACATCACTTCAGAGCTTGAGTTATGTGGTGAAAAATTAACTGATGCAGATTTATTAGAGAAAACTTTCTCTACGTTTCATGCCTCGAATGTGCTCCTGCAGCAGCAATATCGAGAGCGTCGGTTTAGAAAATATTCTGAGCTAATATCATGTCTTTTAGTTGCAGAACAAAATCATGAGCTGTTATTGAAAAATCATGAGCTACGCCCAACTGGTTCCTCAGCATTGCAAGAAGACAATGCTACCTCAAAAAGGGACCATGGATCATATCGAAGACATAATGGTTCCATCAAATTCGCTTTAATTGATTGGATTCTCGATGAACGATTTGAATCCGAATTTTTGTATTCTAAATCTGAACTAGAAGTTTCAGATTCTAAATAAATTTATTCTCAGTTTTATTTAGATCTTAAAACCTGAAATTTAAGATCTTTACTTCAATTCTAGATTATAATCTAGATTTTGGAACCAGAAGTTTTCAAAATTGTGAATGAAAAAAAAAATTGAGAAAAATCAATTCGAATTTGATACGAAAAGAACCCATCTCGAACTCAAGTATGTAGATTTGAAAATATGTCTCCTCATCGAAGTTGAGTAGAGACTTGAAGATTTTTTATGCTAACTTTTGTTCATGATTTTAGGATATAAATCGCGAAATTTAGATTCGTAAATACATTAAAGTATTATATTTTCTGTTCATAAATTTCAATGCATCGAGATGTGAAAACCAGATAGAAGCGATGATTGAAGTCGTGTTATTTTCGCTCCTCAAAGTAAGATGCGAAATAAGGTACATGACATATATTATCTTATACTTTATTTGGTTATTAAATATTTGTTACAATTCGTCGTAATTGTATTTTGAAAAATTGTTCATTAATTTACTATGATTACGATTTATATATTTTTGTGAAATAAATGAAGTCAGATGATTGAAATAATTTGTACTTCAAAATTGCTCCTGAAGTAGCAATGTTAATGATTATGAGGTGAAAAATCATTTAACTCGCATGGCTAAATTGATTAATATTATTCCCTGAAGTGAATGTTAAATCATCTGATAGTCATGACGATGATTATAGTCAGTAAAGCCTTGGTGATCATATAAATTTTATCCACCTGAAGTGAAATTCATACTGTTATATGCCAGAAGCATATTTTACGATGACTGTCATTATAAAATCTAAAGATTCTTATCTAATAAAGGTCCCTGAAGGACACTATGTGACATTTTAGTCATTGAAGAATAATATGATAGTCTAATATATCCCTGAAGGATAGTAAGACAGTATAGTCCCAGAAGGACATTATGATGATGCAAATAAATTTATGATACCAATAAATAAATTTTTTCGTCGTTAAGGGGAGAAAAAAAATAGAAAATTTAACGACGTGAAATTATAATTGACATGCATCTTTCATTATGACGATTATTGTATAAGTCATATGAACTTGAAGTTCAAATAATCGTTTACTTGAAAATTGTATAGCCGAATGATTTTATACTCATTGCCAATGTATTAATCCGGGTGATTGTTCCTGAAGAATAATTTACGTAAATGGCAACAAATAAATCATTCGTTTTGTAAAGTTATTATTCCCTAAAGTGAATAATAAAAGATTATGATCATTTTAAAGATCACGCTCGAGCTGTGTATAATCCTCATCATATAAATACAACTCATGAAGAAGTTAAATGTTTTTGAAGAGATAGAACTCTTTAAATCTCCCCCTATAAAACTCATAAGAGATATTAATTATATATGGAAAAGTCCATATGCTCAAGCTATAACTATTATCGTTTGCCCTAAGAATATGGGAAAGTTTACAGTTGTCCCTGAAGAGGCATGTATACTAAAAACTTAAAGAAAATTAAGATTTTATACTTTATTGCTCTGCATATTACAGAAAAATGGTGAGGATGTTGAATAACATATTATGGATAAATGTCGACATAAAAGTTATTGATCGAAACAAAAGCAGAGCTATACTTATTGGATGTTTGAAGACATCATATGTTTTGACCAAAATAATTACTCATATGAAAATTGAGACAGTGAGATATAATTATATCTCAAAGATTTACAGTAAAAACCTAATATTGATAATGTGAAAATAAATTGTTTCATAGTTAATTTCATATGATGAGAATTAATAGCCCTTGTAGAGACTAGTGTCTCAGAAGTGGTACAATCTCATGAAGAGATACAAAATCTTGAAAAAAAAAAAAAAAATTCCTTAGAGAATTGTGGAATCATGATCATGAACCACACAGTATCACTGAATGTCAACAAAGGCATGATTGGCCTAAGTGGAATGAAGCAATTCAAACAGAATTGATTTTATTAGCCAAACGTGATGTATTTGGACTAGTAGTTCAGACACCTGAAGATGTCAAACCCGTTGGGTATAAATGGGTATTTGTTTGAAAACGTAATGAGAAAAATGAAGTCGTAAGATATAAAGCACGACTCGTAGCGTAGGGTTTCTCATAAAGACTTAACATTGATTATGACGAAACGTAATCACCTGTGATGGATACAATTACGTTTTGATTTTTAATTAGTTTGGTAGTTTTCAAAAGACTTTAAATATGTCTTATGGATATAATAATAACATATTTATATGGGTCATTAGATACTGATATATATATGAAAATCCCTGAAGGATTTAAAATGCCAGAAATATATGACTCAAATTCTCGTAACTTGTATTCAATAAAGTTATAACGATCTTTATATAGCTTAAAGCAATCCAGACGAATGCGGTATAACCGCCTTAGTGAATACCTCGTAAAAAAAAGGATATATAAATGATCCTATATGTCCATGTGTATTCATAAAGAAATCAGAATCTGGATTGTCAATTATAGCAGTATATGTCGATGACATGAATTTAATTGGAACTCTTGAAGAGCTCCTAAAAACTGCTGAATATTTGAAAAGAGAATTTGAGATGAAAGATTTGAGAAAAATAAAATATTATCTCGACCTGGAGATCGAACACAAATAAGAGGGAATGCTAGTCTATCAATCAGCCTATGTTGAAAAAATCCTAAAAAGATTCAACATGGATAAGGCTCATCTCTTAAGTACTCCCATGGTTGTCCGGTCTTTGGACCCAAAGAAAGATCAATTTCGATCGAAAGATGATGGTGAAAAGATACTTGGTCCAAAAGTACCGTATCTGAATACCATTGGTGCTTTATTATATTTGGCACAATGTACGAGACCAAATATTGCATTTTCGGTAAATTTTTTGGCAAAGTTTAGTTCTGCACCAACTCGAAGACTCCGGAACGAAATCAAACATATTTTTCAATATTTTCGAGGAACTACAGACTTGGGTTTATTCTATTTAAGGACAACAAATGGTTCTGGTCTTATTGGTTATGCTGATGTTGGTTATCTCTCTGATCCTCATAAATCACATTCACAAACTGGATATGTTTTCACATATAATGACACAGCAATTTCATGGCGCTCTACCAAGCAAACTCTTGTTGCCACATCATCCAATCATTCTGAGATTTTTGCATTTCATGAAGCTAGTAGAGAATGTGTATGGTTGAGGTCTGTTATTCAACACATCCAAAGTACTTGTAAATTGCCTCCAGTTACAAATTCACCAACAGTGATATATGAAGATAATGCTGCTTGCATTGCACAAATTAAAGGAGGTACATCAAAGGGGACAGAACGAAGCATATATCACCAAAATTCTTTTACACTCATGAACTCCAAGAAAGTCGACAAATTGATGTCAGACAGATACGTTCTACAAATAATCTTGCAGATTTATTTATTAAGTCTTTACCAACATCAACTTTCAAGAAGATGGTATATGGTATTGGTATGCGTCGACTTCACAAACTACAAGAGTGATAGTTGTATAATTTTCAAGGAGAGAATCTTCTTTGGACATATGTGCACTGCACTCTTTTTCCTTTAACCAGGTTTTATCCCATTGGGTTTTACTGGTAAGGTTTTTAATGAGACAGTATTTTGGCACGTCCAAGAATCTCGAAAAGTATTATCAAGTGGTGTACACCCAAGGGGGAATGTTATAAATATATGGTCTTAACACCACTTCCTTTTTGATAATATTCTTTATCTTATTTGTTGATATTCAATTTCTCCAATTTGCCTATAAATAGGCATATTTTGTAACCATTGAAAATACACATCAATTAAATTATTTTCTCTCTTTCTCTCCTATTTTTATTTGTTCTCTCTTATTTGATTATTGTCTGAGATTACATAAATAATTATGGAAGTTACATGATATATGTATGAAACAAATATTTCATAAATGTACATAAATTAAATTAAATAAATATATTATATTTATTATTTAATTTAAATATTTACAAATTATAAACTCTTAAGACACATGACCCTAACAATAGTTGTATGAGTTATAATCTCCATGCTAAACTTGGTGGATGATGTGTTAGTTATAAGTGATCATATTATTTAAATATGATTTTGGTTAAATAATTTAAGCAATCTAATATTACTCATAATACATTTATTATTTCATTTGCCTATAAACAAATACCCATTTTTTTAGTTAATTTTGTGCTAGTAAATAAATATATTTTAGTATATCTTATAGTTAATATTTTTTAAAGGAGTTTCTTTTAATAATATGTGTATATATATATTTTATGATGTAGAACATTTTTATAATTATATATGGCTATTTTGGTAATGTTTTAATATTTTCCATGTCCATCGTCAATTAAATTTTCTTTAACTGGTAATCTTTAATTTTTTTATTAAAGTAATATATTTACAACATTTATTTTTACCGAAAGCAAAAAGAAATGCCAATAGTAACTATTTGAATAGACCAGTCGACAATCAATTTTTTTTTTTTAGAAGAGTAATGATATTTTTATCCCTCATAAATCGTGTGTACACTTCATAAATGCACTTTATCAAAACTATGAAAAGTCTTTAGTTTATGAATAAATCTTAATTAATACCAATATGACTCTTCTTTTATTGGTTTTGTACATATTTATGTAAGTACAACCCACAATATTTATTTTGTTATTTAATTAAATTTGCTAAAATTTTGATAGTTTTTCCCTAATAGACAAGACAAGTAAATTATGATTTTCTTCTAATAATGATTAATTTAAAACTTATCATTTTACAATCAATTTCTTAAGAAGATTTTAAATTATTCTTCACACTTCACAATTAATTTATGTTTTTTTTTTAAAAAATGATATTTGAAAAAAAATAAACAAGTTAATTTAGAAAAGTTAGAATTTGAAAATATATAGAAAATTTTATCTTATTTTAATTTTTTATTGAGTTTAATTTTTGGAATTATGTGATATCTTTCAAACAAATTTATTGTTATTTGATTAATGTGTAATATTTTATCTCGATTCAAGAGATGTATTGTATAATTAAAAAAAAAAAAAGATGTTTGAATTGACTAATAGTATTTGGAATAAAACAAACTTCTTGATATGTGTTTTTATTTTTATTTTTTCTTTCAAACATGTTTTTTTATTTATTTATTTTAGATAAATATAATGATTTTATCACGATTTTGATTTATTCTTAATATTTTACATTTAATTTATTTCCTTAAAAATTGTTCAATATTTGAAATTAGTATTTCAAAATCATTCTCAATATTTTGCAACTAATTTATTTCCTTAAAAATTATTAGATATTCAAAATTAATATTTAAAAGAAAAGTTAAGGGTTTTGAAAAAATAAAAAGGTTTTATCATATACACAAGGAAGTCATTAATATTTATAGGTGTAGTTACACATTATTTACCATTTTTAGTAATTTTTTTAAGGATAAAATTGGATTTTTAGCCACAGTAAATACAGCTTTTTAGAGTGTAAATATCATTACTAAAAAAAAAAAAAAAAAACTGAACTGATAAACAAAATAACAAGGATCAACTTGCCTAACTTCCAAACATTTGGACAAAATTGATAATTCTTAAAACAAGAAAGACATTTTTGATAGTTTCTCTCATTTATTATTTGTCAAGAGAGGAATCTAAAGTTGTTGTAATAATTTCCATGAGGCTCATATGCTAAATTGCTTGATTAGTTGGTTGAGCCAAAAAAAAGAAAAACCAAAAAACAAAACAAAACAAAAAATAAATAAAAAAGGAAGACAACTTGGGTTGATTGTGTAAAAATCTCATCAATGATCAAACAGCAGCAGCTGCACAAGTGAAGCCAAAGGGAGGGTGTCAGGTTGGATATTTATTGTAGACAAACAATGGATGTGTTGTTATTATTATTTTTTTTTATCTATTGGTTGAGATAAATTTAGGGATCAGACTTGGAAAGGTTTGACTTTGTTACATGATTCGAGAAACAATTTCATATAGAAGGAGCAATCTACATATAGATAAAGACGAGGGTCCACATAATCTAGGAGAACAATTCACAAATTTTGTTAAGGTGGAAAAATGTTTTCATCGGTGTAGAAGTAGAATATGTGTCTTCAAGGGACACGGGTAATGGGCTAATCAACGGCGCCATTGGCATCTACGATTGATGTGTTGTTGTGTCAAAGAGTTGAGAAGTGCATGAGTTAAATGTATGTTGTGTGTCAGAGTCTGACACATCTTATATGTGTAGTATCTTATAACACAAATACCATACATAAATTGTCAATCATGTCATGTGGCTAGCACGTTTAATGTGTAACGTAATCCTGGCACCACCTATTATTCCTTGCCTTCCATCCTATGTTACCATTTACATCCATTTCGTTCTTCTTCTTAATTTGCACTCCCTCTCTCTCTCTCTCTCTCTCTCTCTCTCTCATCTTGTACTCAAAAAGTTGCTTTTTGCTCTTCTGGTTTCTGCTTTTTAGCTGCTATTGTGTATGATAACTTACAAGACCAGCCATAAATGATTCACATTTTGTACTTGTTTTGTTTTGTTGTTTTTTTCCCCCTGTTTCTTTTTAACAACAAGCCAATGGTTCTTTTTCAATGTCATTCTGTTTGTGCATATGGGTTGATGAGTTTCTTGTGAAATACACTTTAGTTTTTTCTTTTTTTTTTTGGGGTTCATGATTAATGTATTTCCTTGATAATAAAAATAAATCTCATATGGGGTTGGTGTGTTGTTTAAAAATATATATTTTTGCTCCATCATTGGTACCAAAAAGCTTCAACCACTTCCTAATCTCTGAATCTTGAAGCTCGCATCGCTCTCTGTTCAAAGTGTCCCCATTTTTGATTGATTTGTGAATTGGGGTGTTGATAAAAATCCATTCTTTAGGTGTTAAAGATCTCTGGCCCATCTGGGTAATGCAATGGCAAATCTTGTACCTGGAGTGCTGCTGAAGCTTTTGCAACACATGAACACAGATGTGAAAGTTGGTGGTGAGCACAGGTCATCTCTCTTGCAAGTAGTGAGCATTGTGCCTGCATTGGCTGGAGGTGAGCTGTTCCCTAATCAGGGCTTCTACTTGAAGGTCTCAGATTCATCTCATGCTACTTACGTATCTTTACCTGATGAACATGATGATTTGATTCTTAGTGATAAGATACAATTAGGCCAGTTTATTCATGTTGAGAGGCTTGAATCTGCTTCTCCTGTCCCCATTCTTCGTGGGGTTAGGCCGGTTCCCGGAAGGCATCCTTGTGTGGGGAGCCCTGAAGATATTGTGGCCACTCACTCTCTTGGCTTTTTGAACAATGACAATAACACCAGTACTAGTTCATCTTCTAAACCTGGGGAGAAAGTGAAATCTCCTTTGAAACTAGTATCAGCAAATAATCATGTTGGTGGTGACAAGGACAAGTTAGCAAGGATTAGATTGAATGGTGGTGCTAAAGATGATCTATTGGATAAGAAAACACCTACTTTGAGTAGATCAAAATCTCAACTTTCTAAACCAGCATTGAATTTAGATGTCAAGAAAGAGTCCTTGGGGAAATTGAAGTCATTGAGTTCAAAGTCAATACCCTCCTCTCCCACTAGTTGTTATTCGTTGCCCACTTCGTTTGAGAAGTTTGCAAATGGAATTAAGCAGCAGTCTAAGATTAAGGGATCTGATAAGGCCACAGTGAAGGGGGCATCAGCAGAAAAGCCAACTTCTGTTCGTGGGCCGAGTCCCACGGCCAGGAAAGTACCAGTGATCAAGAATATTGTTCAGGGGTTCGAGTTTGGGGCCAAGGCATTGAGAAAGAGCTGGGAAGGGAATATGGAGGTCAAGACAAGAGAGAATTCGAAATTGAGAGCTGCCAGACATGATCCCAGGCTTGATGCTCGGAGTACTTCAGTGAGTTTAATCAGTTCTTTTAATATTAAAGACATTCTGGTTATTAGATTTTGACTGAAAGTTGTTTTATCATCATTATAGTATTGTTGTTTTCATTACAACTTTATAATTTATCAGTTGGTTGTTTTCCTATCAAATGGTAAAGTAGAGCTGTTTCAGAATCTGTTATAAGATAAAGTTGAATAAAATTTTATTGCATCAGTGGATTTTGATTTTAAATGTCCAAGTGTTTAAATGATGTTTCTTCATTTCTTTTTTTCTTTCTTGATAAAGGTTTTTGAAATCTCTTTTTTTTTTTTTTTTTTGGTTGGATTCCCTCAACCTAGTCATGGCTGAGTTTTTATGTTTTATTTAGTTTTGCATAATTTTCTATTTTGTGTAAAAAATTATGTACTAAAATTTTCAACTCCTATTTTCCAGGCGCCTAGAAAAAGCACATCTAGTGAAAGGTTGCCCTCAAAAGAAGAGCATAAGCACCAAATATCCGCAAAGTCATCATCTAAGGAGGATAATAAGGTTCCAATCTCTGCCAAGAAAGTTACTTCAAATGGAGTGTTGGATGATCAAGAAAAATCAAATAAGCATAGAATGTCCATTGGAAGAAAATCAGGAGAATTGAATCATAATGGTTTCCCAGGGAATTTGGTCAAGGTTCCAATAAATAGTAGAAGATTAGCAGATGGAAGTGTTACATGGTCCGCGCTTCCCTCTTCTCTTGCAAAGCTTGGAAAGGTATAAACCATATGTAATCACTTGGGTTTTGAGCATTGATAAGTTCCTTAGTCTTCATTATAATGACTTTTATCATGCTTCTGTCTGTTGGATTGTTCTTCTTGCTTTCATTTGGACACACACGTGCACATGTTCATGGGCTAGTAGTAAATTTTATTCATTTCACTTGTAAAATTAATTTTATCTTAAAACCTCAATGTTTTTGTCTTATGCTGAAAGACACTTCATGGATGAAAGAATTATGTCCGACATGTCTGATAAGTTGGAACTTCTGTGTCATGATCCTTTGATACATTTTCTGTCATTTATATGCTCCCTTAGGCAAAAACATGAGTATGAGGTAGTTATTCTCTGATGTTGTAAGAAATTTGTCAATTTATATTGCTCTGAGATTTGCTGTTTCTTGTTGTATGTTTTCACCTTTGTCATTACAGGAAGTCATGAAGCACAGAGATGCTGCACAGGCAGCAGCAATAGAGGCCATGCAGGAAGCTTCTGCTGCTGAGAGCTTGCTTCGATGTTTAAGGTATAACTCTCCTAAGAATGAAGTAAACCCTTAAAGAAAATTAGAATTTTTTTATTGCTTTAAATAGTAGGATGTAGCTGTTGCCTTAGGATTTCTCAGTAGAATAACTTTTCTTGTCAAAATCACTCAGTAATTGTAGCATTGCTGAGATATGATGCATTTTAATTTTTATATCTCCTGAAAGTTACAGAGAATGTACAATATAGGATCTATTGAAGTTTCTTTCACAACTTGGATCAAGAATAGGTATTGGGGTATTATCAGGTTGATGGTACTATTCTTGATTTTCAAGCAAATAGATGTCAGTAACCATCGTGGCACATGAATGTCAAGTACATTCCCAAAAGTGTCTCAGTTGTGTAAACTTAAGTTTTCTGGCACTTAAAAAAAAAGTGATTGTTGATGATAATGCCACCTGATGAGTATAAGGGACTCAAATGAGGAAGAACTGTGTTAATGTACTGAATAAGAAGTCTTGAGTTTTACTACAATCAGCAAATTATGGATATTATTGCACACTTCAATGCAGCATTCTTGTCTAGATGTCTAGTACTAGTTGTGTGTTTGCATTACTGCAGGGACATATATAGAAGTATAAAATTTTATGCTTCTATATGCTAGCATTCTCCGTTACAAAAGTAGCACCTTTTATTTAATTGTTTTGAATTGGAGCATTAGTGGGATTTTAGAAAAAATGTAAGTTGCTCTTTGCTCATCATTTTAGGTGAAGATCCTGGAATTTAGCAACTGTTTAACATTTAGTTTTCTGTTATCTAACTACAAGGCGTTTCTCTGTAATTTTCAAATGGTATGAAGAAGAAATTATATTCAATTTTAATATCAACAGTTTAAACTATTGTTTTGGACACTTGAAAGCTTCTTATGATGGTATCATCCGGGCAGGCTAGTTCACTCCCTTAAATTATGCATGTTGTCCCACATTCTATTTTCCAGATGGTACTGAATAATAGTGAAATATGAGGCCTTAGAATGAGGTATTAATTTATTGTATGCTTGTAGCTGCTGTTGTGCCATTTTCTTGTAAAGCTGGTGATGACCTCACTCATCGCTACATCGTTCACTCATTTTAAGGTTTTTAGATCTTCAGTCGGATTTTGGTGTGCATGGCTTGTAGTACCTCTAAGGTAGTGGAGATTGTACAAAGCTGATTGCATTGCAGGTTGGCAGACACCTTGTAACTAAGGGAATGGTGGCGTGGATGCTCCAGTAATTTTTTTTTTTTTTTTTTAGTGATATATAGTTGGAATTTATTCTGTCACTGTTTTCTCTGAAAGAGAAACAACCACCTCACTAGTGCTCAGTTGGGAATTTGATGAAACATCTTGTAGACAATTCCCTAAACTAACACAAATACCTTCCAATTTTGAATGGACTTACAACCACAACAAGTAAAAATAAGTATTAAGAAAACATAATCAAACTAGGAGCAAACAAACCACAACATAGGCAAATTTATGTGGTTCACCAATATAACTACATTCATAGAGGTCAACGATTTCAATAAATATGAGAATACTGAATAATAAGATACAAGAGATTCTTTGTCCCATAAGCTTTCTTTTCCCTTTAAATCTCAATCTTTCTATCTCACAAGCGCTCTTTGGTAGGGTTTTGTTTCTCTTTGTTGCTTTCTACCTATAGACATACTTGTAAAAAAACTCTCAACAAGACGGTTATACTAAGTGACTATTCCCTAATTACAACAAAGCCCACCCAAAACCAAAAATTACAAACAGCCATAAAAACCAAATATATAGTTTCTTTTGAGACATGCATCAACAATCTCCATCTTGTTGAAAAAGAAACTTCAACTTCTGGAAAATCATTGGATAAATTCTCATCACACTTGAGGTGGCAAGGTTTAGAAAGCTCAGACAATGCTCAAACTTGCCTTTTTTTTGTGAGCATGCCGGATGTATTCTCATACTTGTTAACTTTTTCTATGTATCGTAACCCTAACAAAGAGAGCTTGTGAGGTAGAAAGATTGAGAAATATAGGGTATAGAATGCATATGGGATAAATTTGCTTGTGTTGTGGTTTGCTCTTGTCTTATGTCTTCTTAATGTTTGTTATAACTTGTTGCGCTCTTAAATTTATTCAAACAAGATTTTGGAAGGTCATTACGTTAGTTTTTAGGGAATTGCCTACAAAGATGTTTAATTGGATTCCCAACTGAACACTGGTTGGGCGGTTGTTGCTCTTCACTTGTACACACATATAAGAAAAGCTCTCTTAACAACGCATTTATGCTAGGAAACTTTTCACTATTTACAATTACAACTAAACCCACCCAAAATCAGAAATTACAGAAAGCCCCAAAAAACCAAATATATGGTTTCTTTGAGACATACATCAAAATTCACTGATGGAAACTTTTTGAGAGTAATAGAACTATTTTGAATTATGCTATAGGGTCTAGAGCTAAGATGTACCACATGTGAACTGCATATATGCCTGATAACCAAGTTAATATGTGATTGGCCATTGGACAGAAAATGCAGTTTTTAGTAGAGGTTGAAAGCCAGACTAGTGGAGTACAAGACTTTTCTCTGCTCGTCTTAACTGAGCCTTAGATGCCATTTTACAAATCTTGTATGTATATGCTGATAAAACATCCTGTGAGTCTAGCTGAAAGATTTTGCTGCCTTAAGCTGAATTCCCAAAATTTGAAATCTATCAACAATTGTGTCAGAGATGCCCTGTTCAATTAAATATGTTTCGTTATACCTGATTGAGTTACATTTTTCTGATCTGGGCCTTCAGATTGCATGCTCTGTTAGAATGGAAATAAGTAGGGATGGTTCCGCAGTTTAAAAGATATGGTTTTCGTTTTGAATTTAACCGACTAAAGTTTTAGGACACACAACGCTTGTGATATGTCTTAATGTGGTTTATAATATGTTCCATAAAGCCATTATTCTTGGAGAAATGATAAGAGGGGGCTTAAGAAAAATTAAAATCAATTGAGAACTTAGTATATTGATCCTTAATCTCACATCTTCATTTACCATTAATAGGATTTGTCTTGGCTGCTAAGCTGAAAAGATTCTTTAGCTAAAGTAATAGCTGCCGAGCCTCGATTTTAAATTAATATTTGCAGAAGGATTTTTCATTTAAAGGGAACTGTTTTAAGATAACAGGCTGTCCCATGCTTTTACCTTTAAGTCGAGGTCATATAGAATTGATAAAAAATAATATGCACTATATGCAGTGGTTGGTTTTACTTCAGAAAGCATAACTCCCCAATTGCTATCTGAAAGCTACAATTGGCCTTTTTTTTTTTATGTGCAGTGGAATATAAAGTTTGCAGTTAGTCCTATTTTTCGTTGTTCACTAAAAGGAGTGGTCTGTTTTGGATAAATGTTTGGCTAATTTTTCATAAGAGCTAAGGATGCATAGTTTTCTCTTCTTGTTTGTTCATATATCCTTTTCACTCCTTACTAGATACATAAATGATAGCAATACTATTTGGCTGGGCCAGGGATTTTGTTGTCCATCAATTAAGTTCATATACATTTTTCCTTATGGTGCACCTTGTTGGGCATGATGATATAGTATTTGCTGACTAGTCTAGAGAAATTAATACTGAGCTAGGTATATGGTAGGACGGATGCGACTCTGAAGCATTTGTAATACTTTTTTGTTAAAAAAGTACTGGAATGTAACTTACGAGGAAAAAACTAAACGATCAATTCAGAAATGATTGTGTTGTTAATTCTTCAGTCCAAGACCATGACCAATCAAGATTCCTTTTCCTGTCTTAGCATATTTAAAGAAGTATGGGGTAACATGGCCTGCGAGTTTGCAGCTGGATATATCTGACCATGTATAGGTTGTACTTGACCAGTGCTGTTTCTATCAAGATAAGACTCATGCCATAAAATGTGAAAATTAAATTTGATAAAGGGGCATGGGCGATTTACCTGGCTAGGATAAGAAGGTTGATTTTGAAGACCGGAGAACATTGGATTTCCCTAATCTGAAAAGGATTGTAATAAGGCTGGACAAGTGGAGAAGATCTGGCTTCATCAATGTGATGAGCTTACAAATTTTAGAATTTTAGTGAAGTTTAAGAGCCTAATCTTACATTTCGCTTTAGGTTAAATTCAGAAGTTGGTTTTCAATTTCACTGCAGTGGTTAGGTTTATATATGCATAAAGGGATTGAGTTGATTTGTAGGCATCAACTGCAAGATGGTGAGCTGCACAATTGCTAGAATATAAATACACAATTTAGATAACCATAATAATTTGGCAGCACCATTGTCCCGAAAGAAAAAAATTGGCAGTGCCAGCAATAACAATGGTCCCAGCCTGATCAAACACCTTGGCAGTTGGGATTGAGGATTTGTTAAGAGCTGGAATAATTTGGTATATCACAAGAACTGAACAAAACAAATGAAAAATAGAAAAGGAAAGACCAATCAAAAAGAAAAATGACAGTTGTTTGGATTACAAAGACCCATGGTACGAGAAAAACTTTTCATATTAATGGAAGAATAATACATTACAATATAGTATTGTTTGTAATTCATGCACCGGGACATATATGCAATGTATAGGCAATATAAGGGTGAAATTTGTTGTTCATCTGCCTATTGTGATTATTGGAACTACAGAAAGCTGTAGTGTAAAAGCTGGCAGAAATTTAAGTTCTATTTTAATCTTTCTGCATATGTACCTTTGTGATTCTGATTTCCAGTTTGAAATATTGCATATATAGTTCCTATATAAGAAATGTATGTGTAAAAATATATGCATTTTTTACTTTTTCTTTTTCTGTTTTGGTTTTCTGCCTGATTCATCATTTTGTGTTATTTTCCCTCCTGCAGTTTGTATTCTGAGCTGACTTCATCTGCCAAGGAAGATAATCCACAGCCTGCTGTGGAGCAATTTTTGACCCTACATTCCACCTTGAATAATGCTCGCATGGTTGCTGATTCTCTATCGAAAATTATTTCAGTTGGTTCATCCCCAGATCACGAAGAAAACCCATCTGAAGAAGCACTAAAAGTCACATCAGAGAGACAGAAACATGCAGCCTCTTGGGTCCAAGCTGCATTGGCCACCAATTTATCATCATTCTCTGTTTTCAGTAAAGAATCCACTTCAAAAACAATTCCTTCTGCTGCTTCTGCTCAAGGCCAAAAGATTTTATCTGGCAGTCTACCTATATTAGTGCTAGAAAATTCTACTAAGAATGCCTCAGCGAAATCCCAGGTAAAACCTCATCCAACAGTCGGTTCTAAGCTTGTTGCATCAGGAGCTCTTCGTAGACCTGGGGATGGTCCTGCCATTGCTCAAAAGGCACAGTTGCAACCCCTACCAGAGTGGGTTAGAGGGGATGGCCTTGATGAGGCTGTTGACATGGCTGAAATGTTGCGAATGGAGTCACAGGATTGGTTCCTAGGATTTGTGGAGAAGTTTTTGGATGCTGATGTTGACTCCTCAACTTTGTCTGATAATGGTCAAATAGCTGGGATGTTGACTCAGCTCAAGAGTGTGAATGACTGGTTAGACGAGATCGGGTCGAGCAAAGATGAAGGAGAAACACCCCATGTTTCAGCTGAGACGATCGACAGGCTAAGGAAGAAGATATATGAGTATCTTCTCACACATGTTGAATCTGCTGCTGCAGCACTTGGTAATGGATCACAACCATCACCACAGCTTCGAGCAACCGAAACAAAGTCGAAAAGGTGACTTTACCTCATGAACATGAAATGCAGCGTTCTCAATGTATATGTGTATTGAGTCCTAGCACTGTGGCCCTCAACCACCAAGTGGTTCTGGGAAGTCAGCCAATTAATTTATATGTACATAAAATGCTAAAGGGGTTTTGAGGTATAGATGGAGTTGTCATATATTATTGATTAGCATAAGAAAGTTATTGGATATGAAGTGGCATGGATTCTTTCTTCTGTTTTGTTGTTGGCATTTGTTTACTGAAACTATACAAATGATAACAGTTTGGAGATCAGTAAGTTGATCTTCTTTGTTCACAGTGAATATGTATGCCTCATTTTCCATTCAATGGCGAGTGTTCTCTTTTTCTTTTTAGTTCAAAATAATTCTTCTACATTACTGCAATGAGTAAATGACACCAATAGTTATGTTCTGGAGCAAATGGGGGTTTGCCGCAATGGGAAGGGACTTGCTTTGTCCTTGCTTGCAGTAGAATTTGACTCTTATTCACCAGTCACTTGATATAAGTGGCAATTTTCCCACGCGATGTGAACATTTCCTCTCGTTTTTGGGAGTTTCAATTCCGGACCATGTCTCGGAGATTCTAATCAAAATTGTCCAACGGACTATATGGTATATAAGATACTCGTGATATGTGTAATTAAAAAAAAAGTTATGTTATGATAATGTTATGTTTTGGACAGGAAACAAGGTGGCATCACAAATTTTCCATTCAAATCTTCCTTAGAGTAGATGTATGTATATCAATTCAAAAGAATCATGTCATATGTCCATGATTTAGTGGATTGGTAAATGTGATGTTTATTACGTTGGATTAGAATAGATTAGATTGAGTTATTAATTAATTGGAATTGATGTGGTATTGTAGTGAGAAGAAAACAATAATAACATTTATACTATTGGGTTATTGGGTTGTTGGGTTGGGTTCACGTAAGATGACTAAACCCATGACCCAATCCAAATAAAATATATTTAGATAAGAACAAGGAACCGTTGGCGGTTATTGGCAGTTATCAGAAAATAATTGTCACCCCTATAAATACGTAATGTATTTCATTTTTAAAGATTGATGAAGAAATTGATGCAAAATCAACTTTTCACAACATACATACAAAACACACACAATGAGTAAATATAGAGAAGAAAACATCTTACAAGGCAAATCACACTGTGATTTGAGATTCCTTTTCACTTATGTGATTGGAATCTCACCAGTTGAACAATCCAAAGTATCGAGAAGAATTTTCGCTACACATAAATCGGCAAGCTTTCGATTCCATTTTACTATTTTGATGAATTTATATACTGCTATGATTTTTTTCATATACAAAAGGACAGCTATAGCAAATAAGATGAAGCCATAGTATTTAATAGTGTCACAGGAGTTGTGGTGAGAGATATTAACATGTGATGATGTGGTGAGAGATATTGACATGTGATGAGACAAAGTATGAAGGTGAGACACTCTCATACCTAGGAATCACCTTGTAATGAAAAGTCATTCTATAAAATTTGTTGTTTGTTCACAATTTCCTAGTCAGTTATCTTTCAACTCATTTCTCTGAGTAATTTTCTAGTCTTCTAATAGTTTTGTCGAATGTATGTGGCTAGTTTGTCTTGTCACACACTAGAGGATACTAGTGGAGGGAATAGTATAGTGATACGAAAATAGTGATTACATACAATGAAGATATTTGTTCAAAATGACAAATTATGAAAATACGAAGGAACAAATAGACGAGACTATAGGTTTTAAAATGTGTCATAGGTATTGTGATGAGAAACAATGACCTGATGAGAGAAATTATGAAGTATGATAACTCATCATGTTAGATGTAAGGTTCTAAAACTCGTTATTCGTAGATGTAAGGTTCTAAAACTCGTTATTCGTTCAGCGAGGTAGCGAGTAGTGAGTACTCAACTACTCGGAGAATAGTTGGCGAGTATTCGATTTGATTGTTAGCCAACGGTCAACCAGTTGATTGATGGTCAAATTGGATCAAACTCGTAAAAAAGTATATAAAAAAATTTATATTTTCATAAATTCTTAATGAAATTAAGTGAAGAATTTATGATTGACAAGAAGCAACTTTCCATTTATCTATCTTTAGTTGATGGGTCATTTTAACATATTATGCTTAAAGTTACATATTAGGATAGAAATAAAAAAAAATTTATGTTTATTAATAAATTTGGTATTTACCGTTTGGCAATTTTGACTTATCACTTTCGTTAAATTTATAAATCTAAATATAATATTTGTTAAATTGAAGTATTAAGTTGTAATAAAATTTAATATGAATAGGAAAGGGTGGATGTTACATTATATGAAACCAAATGAAAATAACTTAAAGTTTAATATTAAATTTTTTATAATACATAATGTCTACACTCATTCATGATGTCATAGGACTAATTCAACCTTCTATTAAAGAATAAATTTTCGTATTTTAAAATAATGGGTAATTTTTTTTCGGATTAAAGTTGAGAAATTTTGTGCCTAAATTATTGCATGTAGTTGCTTTGAAATCTGGTGAGTGGTGAGCATCATAATTGCTAGACAGTACGATATTTTAAACTTGGCTAGCAATCCATTGCTCGCACTCCCCAAAACTGAATTAAAAAACAACAATATAAATTGACTTCAACCGGTTTCTCTCTCTCCTTTTCCCTCTTTGCTCCTTTTGTTTCTCTCTCGTCTAACCCGACCCTCTCTTCGGGCTTCACTCTTCACAGGTGTTGTGCGACAACGCTGACTTCTCTCAACTCAGCCCAATGCAGCCCCTCTTATTTAGATTTATAAAGATATATCAATTATATAAATAGATAATGAAAACACAAAATACTTTAGACATTTCATTATTTATTTTATATCTTCTATGAAGAATAAAATCTCTAATATCCATTATTATCAATAACTATAATATCGTTCCACATATCAACAACTATAGCAATCCTCCATTCATTAGTATACTTTCTTTGTTGTTCTTGAGTCTTAAGAGATAAATTAAAATTATCCCTTTCATGAACTAGTAACGATAAAAATGATGAAACATCGTTATTTGATTCAACGAAAAATTCATTTGAGCAACATTGATTGCGAAGGAAGTTGTGTAATCCTATATAACCTAACACTAGCTCTGTTTGTGTTTTACATAGAAATGGAGGAGCTGTTTTGATAATTGTGAACCTCGATTTAAAAATACTAAACATTCTCTCAATTACATTCCTTAAAGAAGCATGACGAAGATTGAACAACTTGTTTTTATTTTCAGGGTCATGACTTTGGCCAACAAAATTTTGAAGATGATAATGTACATCTCCAAAATAAGTGAAGAATTGACGTCAATTTAGAAACACATAGTCTATCAATAAAATATTTATCTAAACATACAATAGTTGTAGAATTAGTAAGCAATGTATAACCTCTATAATAAAGGAAAACTTTAAATTGAAAAACAAATAAGTGGTCATTAAAAGCTAAAAAAGTAATAATAAGTGGTGATAAAGTTAAAATTAATAAAACATACCTTATGTCACTTTAAGTTCGTTTCTCCTTGATAAACATCGCTTAGCACTTCTGAACCATATGTAGATCTGTCTCACCTACTGAGCCCGTACATGAATTCCAAATCAAAATTACAAACTACTAAAACATTTTATGAAATTATTCTATGACGATTATAATAATTGTTTATATCACGTTCAGTGACCATTGCTAATCTACCAAAAAATATTTATCTAAACATACAATAGTTGTAGAATTAGTAAGCAATGTATAACCTCTATAATAAAGAAAAACTTTAAATTGAAAAACAAGTAAATGGTCATTAAAAGCTAAAAAAGTAATAATAATTGACGATAAAATTAAAATTAATAAAACATACCTTATGACACTTTAAGTTCATATGTCCTTGATAAAGCATCGGTTAGCACTTTTGAACCATATGTAGATCCCTCTCACCTATTAAGCACGTACATGAATTCCAAATCAAAATTACAAACAACTAAAACATTTTATGAAATTATTCCATGACGATTACGATAATTGCTTATATCATGTTTAGAGACCATTGCTGAATATAGGTACCATTAATAGCTCCAATACAATCTTAAAATGTCAATGTCTAGATTTAGCCGACTAGGTTCGTTTAAAGCCCAAACTACAGTTTTAAGTTGTTGTAGTATAGTAAGCAAAGCAGAAAGTAAAGGAAAAGAGGTCAAAGAAGAAGAAAGAACACCAGAGATTTTTAAGTGGTTCGTCTCAAAAGGATGACTACGTCCACTATTCACTCTCTCACTATTTTGACAAGGTTATGACACTCAGAAAAATGATCAAAGATCCTTTACAATAAAAATCGTTCCTTATTTATAGAGAAGGGGAGGAGCTATAGTAATACATGATAAGACAATGTATAGTAAATCAAATTGTAATAATGAGTTTACATTTAATACGGCTGATAATGTCAGGTCTAATTCTACTAAAGCATGGGTTTAGGCGGCTAACCCATGTAGGTTAGATGAGATTTCTGTAATCCAAGCTGTAATCTCTGACGGGATTGGTGTTACAATACGCCTTGAGCTGTAATCAATCTGACAGCTCTGACTGAAGTTGACTTGAGTTCTGAGAGGTGTAACAGGAGTGAACACTTTAGTGAGAAAGATGTCCTATCAGTCTGATGAACGAGTAGGGTTCTGTTGAACTAATTGTATTAAGGGTTGTTGATAAAGGTGATGAGCTAGCTATATAGTGACCTGGTGTATCAACAAACAATCGGCCTCATAGGCGAGCTTATAAGCGAGGACATGCAGTAAGGGTCGAGTAGATTGATCAATCAAATAAATGAGCTCATTCACGATCTGATGGACAAGCACATGGAAGGCAGATTATCAAGCAGGTAAGCGAACTGTTCAGTGAGCAGATTAACAATCAGACAGACGGATTGATATACGAGCAGGTTGGCGAGCAGATAAGCGAATAGGTTAGGGAGCGGACGGGCGAACAGAGAGATGGACAGGTTGCTGAGTTTCTTGGGCTTTCGGGTCTTTAGGCCCATTCTTTAAACCTTCTTTGGCCCAATTGGTTTGATTGTAAAATTATCCATAACATAAAATAATAATAATAATAATAACAAAATAATAATAATTATCTTACTACTTACTTTAAAATAAGGTAAAATCACGTGCTTTCTATTATTCTTTATGGCATTATGGATCCAAGTTTTGCCATCATATCTTTCACAATTGTGTTCAACGCCTTCAAAATCTTGTTAAAACTTTGACTAGTGATAAAATATGATCAACCAAATGTTTCACATATTAAGCACTATCTAGAATTTTGTCCAATAGTAAGTCAAAATATCGCAAGCATTTCTTCAACACAAATATACCTTGTACGCAGTAAGTGTAAATCGGTATATTCGATTTTATGTTTCCTAGCTTTAGAAACTAAGTTATCGAATAAAAAGGGCAAAATGGTCATTTAGTAAATAAAAAATATAAATGGATGACAAAGTTGTAAAACTTTAGTTTAGTAAATTAATAATTCAATTATATGAAAAATGAGACAAATGATCATTGATTTTTATTAGTAAATAACATCACTAAGGGCAATTTTGTAAATCCAACAAGTCAATAGAGGATATGGTGGTCATTTAGCAAAAAGGTGGCCATATAAATACAACACTTAGTCACTTTTTCATTCAAAAAGAAGAAGTAGTCGTGAGAAACAAAAATAGAAGAGAGAGTTGAGAGGGAGAGTATGAGATGGACAACAATTAGAGGGGGAGAAGAACAAGTGATTTTTTCAACCAATTTTCAAGCTTCCAAACAATTGTTCTAGTTGATCCCAAGCCAAAACATCAAACCCTAAGTATAGATAAGGTAAGATATCATCTTCTCCATAGACTTTAATGTGGTGGAAATGTGTAAAAGCATGATGTTGGGTTTGTATGATATGATGATGGATTAGTTTGTTTACTTGATGTGTTATTGGTGAGATTTTGATGTAAATCAATGTTATAGTTATGAGTTGTTAAAAAGGGAACTTGAATGATATAAAAATGGTAGGTTAGAGTTTATGGGAGAAACCATAACTTGTGATTTAAATTGTTGGAAGAGCTAAGGTAGTTGTAGATTAAGTGTTTGATGAAATAGTTAAGAGAGATTAACTAGTAAAAGTGAAAAAGTAGTGTTTGTGTGTGTGCAAGGAGGGTCATGGTCAATGAAGGGGTATGTAACCCCATGATGTTTTGACCCCTTTAAGTTTAAAATCATACACAAATATGATTAGAAAAGCTCATAGTAGAGTTAGATTGGAAAAATAGAAACTAGATGGAATGGTAGTGCAATTCGGCTAAGGTGAAGGGTAGTAGCTATGCATGTGTTTTATTGATGTTTGTGACATAATTAGGGTCCTAAAATCATGCATAAATGAGAAGAAATCAACAAAATCGATATGGATACACATAGATACAAGAATAGTCTAAATCTAGTAGAGAGTAAAATAATGCATAGAAGCATGTTGACAATCTTGAGCTGATAAAGGGGTCTGATAAGACCTGACTTGTTCTAACTTATATGGGATTGTTCTACACCTCAAATGATGCCTAGGAGTCATAGAAAACCATAGGTTTTGAAATGGATCGATTCCGATAAAAATTGCACAAGTTATGACCAAAATAGTGCCGTTAGAGAGTCAATAAGTGAAATAACTATGTAAATGCAATTTTTATTGCATGGAATGACTTTAGTTGATCATAATTAGGTAAAATGAGCTTAAATACGGAAGAAAAACCATCGTCGCTCGTTCGATGAGAAAAGTGCATGGAAAAATGCCCAAAACAGGGCGTTTTTCCTAGATTTGATATAATAAGCAATAGAATTTTTCGACGAAACTTTACGGGTGACTTAGTTATGCGATAAGGAGATAATAGAAAAAGAAACGGACACGAAACAAGCGCTAGTTTTAACATTGTTTTTCTTGGTCAAATAGATTATTAAAAAGTTGACTTTTTGTTTTAAATCTCCAGGACCAAACGAACCATATGGGGATGATTCTAGGGGTTTAAAAGTAGGAATTTTACAAAGAAATCGAAATTAGAGAGTCTCGGTTGAGTTAAAATCGAGTTAGGAAAGTTATAGTGTAAAGAGTTGTTAATAGAGAAAAATATAGTAGAAATGTTATTTTAAGTTTTAAATTATGTGATTAAGCAAGTAATGATAAGAAATCGATATGTAGGTGACGGGCAAGCGAGCGAGGCATGAGAGGCCCGTTGAGATAGTTGAGCTTGCGTGGAGCGAGGTAAGTGTTCTATCACTTACGCTATTTCCATTATTTCTTTAAACATAATTGTTATTGTTGTAGTTAAAGCTTTGTAAAATGACTTCTAAGATTATGAGTTAAAGCTTTGTAAAATGACCTTTACATTGGGTCTAGAAAGGAGAATTTAAAAATGAAAAGTTTTCAAAAAAAAATTAGTTAAGAGTTTTGAAACCATGTGTATACCTATAGTTTACATAAGATTTAGCGCTACGTTACAAGGTAGAAATTCCGCACGTAGTCGGTTAGACTTATAATTTTAGGCACTATGGGGCGATGAAGAAATTCCGCAACGTAGTCACCAAAGTTTGATTTATGAGCAATATGGTTGCGATGAAGAAATTCCGAACGTAGTTGCTAGAATTATAGAATTAAGTACTACAATTACGATGAAGGAATTCCGCATTTCACACCACTCGGGCGACGAAGTAAATTCCGCACGTAGTGGTCGAGATACTATAGTAGCTTCACGTTGACATAAGTTGAAAAAGCGTCACGTGATAGTTTGAGTGCGTTAGGTATACACATGGTTATTTTATAAGAAATGGTTTTGAAAATTTAAAACCTCCAATATTTATATAAATAAAGCATTAATATGGAATGTTATTTTGTATTATTAATATGTGACGAACTAACATTTTTTCCTTTATTGTGTAGCCTATTTACATTCCATTGAGTGCTATCGCAAACGAGACGATGACATTTTGTTTTGTATATATATAGGTGGGCGACTCATACAATGTGATGATGTAAAATTTTGTGTATGAAATAAATATGTAATTGTGAAGAAGTATTCATATTTTGAATTATATGATTGTAAATATTTATGCATTTGACATATGATGTATATACATGTACATTTTAACATGAAGTTCATGCTTATTTTTGATGAAAAAAGTTATGATATTACATGATTATGGATACAAAAGTTGAGAGGAAATGAAACTATAGTCGAAGTGTTTGTTTACTCGCAGGTAAATTTTGGATTTGTTAAAAATGCAACCGTCATGCTGCCGAAATTTTATAAAATTATTTTGAAATGAAATCGCGAAAAATTGTATCACTCCTAACTGTTTTTAAGAAAACCAAGTTCTTAAGTTTAGACAAGTAAACCGGCTAAGAAAGTTAAGGGTTCGCTTCTCAGGTTTTCTTCAATCTGACTAGTCGGGTTCAGGAAGTCCGTTGAAGTGCCCGACAGGATCCTCCAAACGAGAGCCTAGATAAGGTCTGGTTTGAGTCCTGTCAGTAAGAATGTTTTTTCTTTAATGATGTTGTCAAAAGTGTTATGGATCCTTATTTAATATGTTATATATATAAACATACCCACTTGTATTTTTTGGTTACTTAATTAGGGGACGTTGGACACATTCACAACGCATAGTAAGAATAAGCTCCTTTAGCATGATGAGAACTACTTGAATTGTAATCAATGAACACCTAATGATTTCATTAAATTTTTTGTCCATCTCTTCTTCTTCTTCCATTTCTTCTCTCTCTATTTCATCTTCAAAATAGCCATTCATTCCATCAATTGGTAAGCTATCCAATAAGCTCTTTAGGTATCATTTCCAAGAACTAAATATTTTTTGCTCTAGTATTAAGCAAATTAGGTGCCTTGAAATGAGTATGATTATCTAAGTTTGAGATCTCTGTGATAAGCTTTCAACAACTATGCTCTATGTGGCAAATGAATCAATAGTCTAAGCAATCTTGTCAATGGTATGAATGAACTTATCTATAGCATATGATTTAGTGTTATTGGTTTCAAATGAGCTAGATTTTCCTTCACACTCCACTCTGTTTTATTTTTCAGTTGTAAGAAACTTATAAATTATTGGGTTGAGAAGCTAATGGTATGTAAGCTATAAACAACTAACATTATACTTAAGGATTACAAAAAGTAACATTATACTCCACTCTATAATGTATCATTATTTTTTTAATTCTTTTTATTTTCTATAATTTTAAATTTTTTTTAAAAAATAAAAAGTTAAAAGATAAAATTGTTCTTATGTCAAATAAGTTTGACTAACTTTAACAGAATTTGACTAATAGAATGGAGTGTTGTGTAATAAATAGATAAACAAGTTATATGTTTCCACATGATTAAAAATATACCTCAAGGGAGTATTGTATAATTCGTTCTTAGTTAAATATTAAATTAATTTAGTCAAATCCAATCCACTCAAATTCCAACTATATCAAACATAATATAATATTAATTTATCCTATCTAATCACATTCTATCTTATCTCATTTCATCTCATCCTATCAAATCTTGTACATCTAATGAGGCCTTAAAGTTTCAAGTAAAAATATATATATCAATTTGATTTATTAACGAATTAAGTTAATCAACACTATTTACGAAATGTGAAACAAAAATGTAGTGCATCGACATATGGACCTAAGGTTTAGTGGTGGTGGTGGTGTACTTTTACTCATGTTTCAAGGCCAACCTTTATTTATAAACCCACAATGTTAAAGAGACCATGGGTTGTTATCTAAACAATACTCAAAAAAACTTAATTTAGGGATACAATTTTCCTAAATTCTTAGAAATACATTAAAAATTTTATCTTCGGAGGTTTTAGGTGCGGGATCCTATGTGAGATTCCAATTTCCATAGGTAGAAAATGCTTGCAAAGTTCATTTCGCTTAGGTTTCGCATAGGTGCAAGTCGAAACTAGTTCATTTTTCATCCTTATAAATTATAATCCCGCAAAAAAGAAAATATGGAAATCTATCATCTTTAATAGTCACCTTTATTAATTGCAAATCAAAGTAAAAAATATATATATATATATTAATATGGTATTTACAATTAAAATGCCACCTCACTATAGTATGAATTTCAACAAAATTTTTGGGCAATCTAGTATTACTCTAAAATTATATTTCAAATGTAGAAAAATAAGGGTAATTAAGGGATTTTTTTCTTTTTTCTCTTTGAGGGTGGTTTGTTGTGTTGAAATTTTATTTTATTTTATTTTTTTTGAATAATTGGCACCAATAGTTAGGGGTCTTTTGAAACCCAATGAGATTAAATACTATACATGGTTCAAAGGAAAATTTACGCCCACACCAGACAATGTTAACCATTACACCAATGATGATGCTCAATCAAGACATCTTGAGAGTAGACACTACAGGCAACTAAAAAAATCTCGGAGAGTAGACACTACGGGCAACTCAAAAATTTACTCCTATGCCAGCATATTTAGGGGCAGTTCAGTATTATTGTAGCTTTTAAAATAATCATCAGTAGTTGTGCTGAAGAAATAATTTGTTGTAAAAATAATCAAGCTGGTATCTGCTTAAGTCTACTGTTCAAACTATTAAAAGCAATCTATATACGTTTTGTAAATTATATGTTAATTGTTATGAATTTATAGAATACCTAAAATAAATAAAATATTTTAATTTATAGTTGGTATAGATATAATTCAATTATTAAGATTGAGATATAAATATATTTTTTTCTAAATTTAATGGATATGATTTTGACTATTTAAAAGATTCATTAATTCCAACAACAGATTATTTAATAATCATTTTATCAGAAAATCTCTCATATGCTTCTTAAAACTACCGCTAAATCTACCAAATTATTAAATAATTAGTTTTGAAAATTTTAGCAAATACTCTTATTATGCCAAAATTATTAAATAATTAGATTTTAACTTCTCAAAAACGATACCAAACAAGCCTATACTCCCATTATAAAAAGAAAAAATACAATATGTATTATAATTAATGTGCATGATGATACTCCAATGCTTATTAAGGGATAAACATACTAATCACATAAGTTATGAGTGAATGTGTCACATTGAGAGTTGAAAGACGTTATTTTAGTTATGGGATTCAAGATCATACCAAGTGCATGAGAAGTTTTTGTAACGCCCTCAGCCCGACTTCCATTACAATCGAAAATCCGGAACGGAGAACATTACTTTCCTGATAAAAAACTGTTTCTGTTACCTTTGAAAAACTATTATCGTTCTAAAAAAAAAAAAAAACTCTTTACCAATAGAAAATTTTTATTATTTATTTATTTATTATTATTTTTTTTTAAAACATAAATCCGGCAGAGTTTCCTCTATTTTTCTGAAATCCCAAAATCCGTTTCCTGTAATTGAAACTCTAATATTTCTAAAACATCAATTTCTAAACTCCCATTCAGACCTCCCGTCCGTTTTCAAAACATTTCATTACTCAAATATATCATAAACATTTATATGCATGCATAACCAAAAGTAAGCTTTTAAGAAATATAGATATGCTTTTATACAGAACTTTGTTATAATTAAGTGGAAAACAATAATTTACACAAATATACATGTATCCCAAAAATGCATGATCATATGCAATATATCTATATATCTACCAAAGGCATGGAGTGGATGGTGACTATCTGAACCTTCACGTACAAGCTATTTCCTCTGTCTGAAGATGGAGTCAAAAGATTCCACCTGCGCGCGGTAAATCAACGTGCTAAGCATAATTGCTTAATAGGTATACACATAATCAAATTTCTCAATTTCAAATATAACTTCATTCGTAATTAAAAGCATTCTAATTTCAATATTCATATATATATATATATATATATATATACGTTGTATAAACATATTTGAACCCATAATTTACAATTTTTCGAGTCCAACATATTTCAAAATATTGAACATTTCATTTCATTTCTTATAACATTTTTCGGTGCCCTTAGTAAACATATATTCGATACTCATGTATTGGTATATGGGTTTCCGGCATCGGACACACGATGGTTACCTACAGGAATAATGGTCGACCCCGGCATCGGCAGCTCGGTGATTATCCACCGGGTCGTATATCATATCACAAAATCGTTCCGGACCGGACACATAGTGCCTCTCATAATCCATAACGAATCAATGTAAATAAACGGTGCAGCTGCTAATTTTCCTATTGACATGTCAATTACCAATTTCCATTTATCGATATCTAAGTTTACAAGAGCTTTTCACAACATAGCATTTATATCACATTTTTCACTTTGGTTTTAGTATCAAGATTTTCATAGCAAATCAATTTCGCGTTTCATTTCAATTATAGTCAAATACGTTTGTAAATGCATCATATTGAAATATATATATCAATCTCATTTAAGAAATTCACATAGCAATCTCATTTAAGAAATTCATTTCACAACGAAAACACTTTCAAATAAACTTTAAAGATAATGTGTATACCGACCTCAAACGGATTCGATCTTTGAATCGAATACTCCCTTACGCTTTACCTTTATTCTCTGATCAAGAATCCGATTTTCCGGGTGCTCTTTGATCTTTCATTAAAACAATCATAGCAAAAGTTTGCTTACATATGCTTCTAATATAACTTACTGCACTATAACTATATGTTTTTCTATAACGTATCTTAAACACTTCCATTTGATATCAATTCGAAACAACTTACAATATCCTTTTTATGACTGTCTTTCCCATATTGAAAATAACCTCAAAACAGCATATTCATATAGCTTATGATAGCCTAAAAATCAATACGAAAACAGCATTCAAATAACTCAAAACAGCACGTAAAACGTTCTAAAAACAGCATGCTATTTCTTAATTTGACATCCCATTACTAGCATGTCTATAGCTTATATAATAATACTTTAACGGCTCACTCGAATAGCACGAGAACAGCCTTTTAACACTTCAAAACAATCCTTAAATCATGCTAAAATCAACACATAATTTCCATGAAAACAGTATATCCAAAACGGCCCATAATTCGTTACATCGTCTTTCATTTACGCAAATTAATTATATCAAACCATTATGGAACCTTTCAATCAATTTCATCATAGATATTCATTTAACTCATATTCAAGTATCGTTTGACATCATGACATCTTTAATCACAACTCATTCGACACTAAATAGCGAATTAACGCCTTTTGAAATCAAGGAAAACTAGATTGAAACACTTGAAAACAATCTAGTGATATTCAAATAACTTTCCAATACTCTAATGCATATCGTTACAAACCATTTTTCATGCCGACCATTGCAAAACGAAAAACAAAACATAACAGCCCATATTTCCTAACATAACAGCCCCTATACGGCTTTGCAACGCAAATGTCAACATCGAACAATCATTTTCCAACAAATCAAAACTTAATCAAACGAACCTCCGCACTAACGAGATTCTAAATCCTAGTTCCCAATCATAACATCATCAAATTCATCCTCAACTCAATCTTAATCATTATTCAACGAAACGAAATCAATAAAATCACAACGTACCTTTCGAAACTTACTTCGAAAGTTTCGAAACTAGTGCGAAGAGTTGTCTAAAATAATTCCTTTTGTCTACGAGCTTCCTTCAATCCAAATGGACATCATTAACATCCAAACATCATTCAATTCATGATTACGGTACTAGTGGGGCAGCAACTCACCTTCACTTGAGCTGTTTTTAGTTTTGAAATAGCTCGCGGACGATTGCGATGACAACGACAGCAGCAAGACAGCAGTTTGCACAACGACAGCAACTTATTTATGATGACAGCACACGATGACAGCAGCGACACGGCTTCAGCTCAACAGCTCGCAGCAGTGTCGACGATAACAGCCACCAGCAACTCACGCCACCAGCAAGCTCACGGTGACAACAACAACAGCACAACACCAACGATAGCAAAAACAGCACTTGCACGCCACCAGCAGCAGCTTTCACGCCACCAGTTGCTTCGCGACAGCAAGCTCACACCAGCAACTCAGCACAACAACAACTACAGCAACTCAGCAATGACAGCCACGATAATAACAACAACATCTACAACAACGACAGCAACGCCAACAACAACAGCAATCTCAGCAACTTCACTTACAAAAACACACATGCAACACTCTTGAGGTTCTCATCTAAGACAAAGATCGAAAGAAAAGGAAGTTAGGGGCTGTTCTTACCTGAATCAGCCCACCAGTCCACGGGCAGAGCTCAGATCAGCCCACAGACAGCCCTTCACACGAGCTGCACTTCCACCTCCTTTCACGGTTTCACGAGTTCACCAGCTAGCTTCTGCCCGAGCTTCACTTCTTCTTTGCATGCACCAGTTCACGCTCAGATCTGGTGGTTTCCAACACCGAACAGCAGCTTCTTTTTCTCACTTCTCTTTTCACGGTCAGCTCACACTTCTTTTCTTCTTCCACGAACAGCAGCCTTCAGTCTCTCTCTCAACTTGCACGACCAGGTCTGATTTCTTTTGTTGCTTCACTTGCTTTGATTACTTCGGTTTTGAGTTTGATGAATAAGTGGTGGCCGAAACAATCTCCCTTTACTTTATCATTTCTTTTCTTTCATTTGTTTATTTTTTTGTTTCATTTATTGCTTGCACACATGTCATGCATGCAATACTCCTCTAATGCTTTTGTTGTTAGGGTAATATGCCCTAAGAGCTTGTAATTTGTAAATATTTAAATTAAATAATAAATATAATATAATTTATTCAATTTATGTGCATTTATGAAATGATTGCTTCATACAAATATCATGTAACATCCATGGTTACTTATGTAATCTCAGACTAAGTATATAACTGTTATATACAAGAGGATTTAGTTTGATATTAGTAATCTAAAAAGTCCGTAGAAAGCAAACAAAGCTGGATACTTTGTTTGTGGTAAATCTACAGCTGCGGTCCATTTTGTATTTGATACGATGATTTTATCCGGGATCGTTCATGTGGTGACATGAAAATGGAGGCACCTTATATAATAGAGATTATATAGGACTGGACTATGATAAAATGAATTTCTTATTAATATCCGTTAAATAAAGAAATTCATTTTTATCAACTTGATGATCATATATGGATTGATATTAATCCTGAGTGTTTTATGGACTCCTATTTGTTGAGTCATATCTTTTGATTTACATGGGTGAGACTGTTATAAATTTACGGTCAATAAGTTTCGTACTTTGGAGATGTGATTTAATAAATGACTGGGAACATTCTACACAATAGTGGAATTCACTCCTTCTTGCGAGAAGTAGATGTGTAGTTCTCTTAAGTGTTGATTCGGGTCTTGAACAATAAGAGCGCTCGATTTTCTATTTGTAAATACATGGAAAGATAAATTCATAAGTTGTTATGAATATATTGTTCATTAGAGAATTAATGGTACTTAATGGAATAAGAAATAATTAGAGAGGTATAACGGACTTTAATGACCTAGCTCTAATTATGAACTACTCGTGGAGGATCGAACCATATGAAATGATTAAATCAATGGACACTGAAAATTCAGTTTGTATAAAACATCTATAATTTTGAGAGTGCAATCTTAAGTTTTTAGTGGAGTAACTTTAAGGTTAATAATAGTGAATTAATTAATTAAAGAGTTTAATTAATAATTCCGATATTATTGGAGCTCAAATTATAGGTCCATTTGGTCTCCTTGCTAACTCACAACCACATAAAGAAACAAATGGAAGAATATAATTGGATTGTCCAATTATATGTGTACATACAATTTTATGAACACGTTCACGAATAATTTAAATAATTTGATTATTTAAATATAAGTAATTATTTAATTATTTGTAGAGGTTAAAAGTTTAATTTTAAATGTGTCATTAAATTATATATGATTTAGAATCATTTAATTTAATGAAAAATCTTTTAATTAATGGAAATAGTAATTTAATTTAATTGGAATTAGATTCTATATTAAATTAGATTAAAGAAGTTTTAATTTAATAGGAATTAGATTCCATATTAAATTAAAAGTAAAGAGTTTTAAACCAATAAGAAATATGATTCCATATTGGATATGAATTGAGTTTTACAATTTAATTAGGAAATTGTATTCCTTATTAAATTAGAAAACTCTAAACTCACCATTATAAAAAAGTGTTTTATATTGGTAACAAAAAAGAGAGAGAAAAATAGAGAGAGTTTTTGGCTACATGAACCAAAAACTTTCATTAATTAAAAATTGAAGGAAAAATTGAATTTTGAATTTAATGCGGAAATGTGTATTTTAAAAATTTTTTCATAAGAATTTGCGAATTAAAAGGGATCAATTCAATCTTCATGCAAAGTAAGATTCAATCTTATTAATTTAATTGTTGAATTATTATTATTAGTATCGATCGGGCGTGTTTTTACATGGAAAAATTTTGAAAATACACGTTTCCGCATTAAATTCAAAATTCAATTTTTCCTTCAATTGGTATCAGAGCCCGGTTGCGCTAGTTTAATAATTGATTCAATAATTAGTGAATTTCTTTTTTATCATTATTTGTTGTATGTCATAAGAGTAGGCACTAATTATTCGATAATATTCATATTTTATTTATTTATGTTGATGGATTAAATTTGCATGAATTGATCGTTAATTGTATGGTTCTTTGACTAATTTAATTTGATTAAATTTATAAGTCGTTTGTGGCGTTTATTATTCTTTCGTTGTAAATCATAGATTTAGGATTTAATTATTTCCTAAGAATTAATCGTGAGTATTGATGTCAATGGGACTGATTTTCTGGGCATAAATTATTATTTGAAACGGACTATGTAGTGGGTGCGTTTGGTGTTGTCTGCTACATCGAGTGACCGTGCAAAGCGCTGTGCGACAGCTTGAGGTAGAGTCCAGATAAAGCAGTGCAAAAACAGCAGGCAGATGAGTTGTTGCACGCATGCACTTTGTGTGCATGTGGGCTGCACACAAGGCAACAGCTGGCGTGCATGTGATGCACAAAGCTGCTGCCAGTTGACAGCCCAAATAGCTGCTGCCAGTTGGCAGCAGCTGGGCTGTTTTAATCCAGCCCAACAGCTGCTGCCAGGCAGCAGCTGGGCTGTTTTCTGGCAGCCCAATAACTGCTGCCATGTTGCAGCAGCTGGGCTGTTTTTCCAGACAGCCCAAAAAGCTGCTATGACATAAATTGAGCTGTTTCCAAGTAGCCTACATTCAGTCCAATTTCGATTTTTCTCGAATTTCGGGTTTCCGTTTCAATTGTAAATATTATTAAAAATCGTAAAAATTATCTAATCGTTATGGATAATTTTTATTGGGCTCAAGAATCAAGAATTGGGCTTCTAGTCCAATCCATTTGATGGATGTTTTTGATTATTAAATTGGATTTAATTTTAAGCTGAATAAAGCCCATGAAATCCTTGAAGATCTTGAAGACTACAAGTGAAGGCCAAGGAATGCCTTGGTTAATTTTTGTAATATTATAAAATTAGTTATTAGGTCGTTAAAGCCAAAGAATCCGGTCAATCACATGTTGTTTATTTAAATTGTTTATCATGTGATGGTGGAATAATTTGTTGATAACATGTTCATGTATAGAATATGTCATATAGGATAGAGAGTGCCTACTCGTTGCATTATAACATGACATACATACATGTATTATTATTTAATTTTCTATTAAATAGTTTATTAGTTAAAATAAAGATAATAATACATAGAATACCAATTTCATAATTTGTTAGGGTTTTAGTTGAAAATCTTAAGTTAACAAATTAGAAATATATGATTAATTTTTAATGTGATTAAAAACATATATCTCAATAATTGGTATTCATAATGTGATTATATTTTAATAGTTAAAATTGGGTAACTCACATTAGTTCTAATCTAAATCATTTAAAGAGTTTAATTTATTTAGAATAGTAAACCAATTAGAAATATAGTTTTAATGTGATTAAAAGATATATTTCATATAATTGGCTTATAATGTGGATTAGATTTTAAAAGTTAAAATTGGGTAATCTCACATTAAATCTAATCTTTATAATTAAAGAGTTTAGATTATCTAGATTGGATCTTTCAAAATAAATTATTTTTTAAGAGTTAAAAATCTAGTAATTTATTAGGTGTTAATAGGATGTTGATTCTAGTAACACACTAATTCCTAGTAACTTAGATTATATTTATTAGTCGTTAGTAATCTAAGATAATGACTAGGAATAATATGTAGAAAACCCTAATTCTAAAATCATGAGTGGGAGAGGGATATATGACAATTTATCACACGGTCTCCATCATTAGTTCAACACCGTGAGATTTGAATGGCGCCTCGAGACGGCTTTGTTTTCGTCCCCCTAAGGGTGGTGTCCATTTGGGTCAATATCAAGGTTGACTTCCTAAAGGATAGGATTTTTGGATGTATTTTGGGATTGACCTACCCTAAGGCTGGCAATTCTCAAGTTAAGTCTGGGAAATCTGAAATGATGGGTTACACTCATAAAGAATTAATTAATTGGTAATTTAATTCTTTGACCGAAATAAGCGGTAGTCAGATTATATAGGAATAAGAGTTATTCTGTTATATTATTTGACTGATATTTACTCAATTTAACATACAAATATTTGATTTACCCTAAGGTGTCATTTATTTGTGGTATGTTAGATTATCGTGGCATAGTAATTCTTATTAGGGTATTTCTGATTCATTATTCGTCAATCATGCATCACGTTTAATATTATGCCAAAATCTATTGATATTCGTATGAATGCAATTTTGAATAAAATATTTTGTTTATTTATTTCAGCAATGCCGTCACCTTTAATTACTATACTTGCCAATGATAAATTGAATGGGGATAACTATGTTAAATGGAAAAATAACATGAACGCCATTTTGGTCTGTGAGGACCTAAAGTTTATCCTGACGGAGGAGCGTCCTCCTGTGCCACCGGCAAATGCTGCGCGTAATGTACGCGAAACCCACTAAAATTGGGTTAAGGCTAATGAAAAGGCCCGTTGTTACCTATTAGCAGGAATGTCCGATGTGCTTGCTAAGAAGCATGAAACAATGGCAACAGCATCTGAGATGATGTTGTCATTACAAGGGATGTTTGGGTATCCTTCTGAGCAGCAGCGACACGAAGCTGTTTGTGCTGCTATGACTGTTAAGATGAAGGAAGGGACATCAGTTCGAGAGCATGTCTTGAATATGATGACCTATTTTAACACAGCCGAAACTCATGGTGGGGTGATAGATGAACCTAGCCAAGTAAGCATGATACTGCAAACTCTTCCAAAGAGTTTTATACAGTTCAAGAGTAATTATGTTATGAACAAACTGCAATATAATATTACTCAATTGCTTAATGAACTAACAACTTATGAGTCCATGAATAAAGACAAGACTAAGTCTGGTGAAGCAAATGTTGCTGAAACTTCCACCTCTAATAAAAATAAGAGGAAAAGGACCACCAGTAAGGCTAAGGCAAAGTCCAACAAGCAAGCTACAAAAAAGAAGAAGCAGAAGGGCTCTAAGACTTCCAAACCCAAAGGAAAATGTTTTCATTGTGATGTGGAAGGGCATTGGAAGAGGAACTGTCCAAAGTACCTCGAAGAGCTCAAGAACAAAAAGAAAATGAAAGGTAAATTTGATTTACTCGTAATTGAATCTTGTTTAGTGGAGAATGATATATTCTCTTGGATAATTGATTCAGGAGCCACTAATCATGTTTGCTCTTCTTTACAGTTGATTGATTCTTGGAGGGAGCTTGATGAGGGCGAGTTCACCATGCGAGTTGGCACTGGGGATGTCGTTTCAGCTAGAGCAGTGGGAGAAGTTAGACTTCAATTTTCAAATAGTTGTTTTATTGTTTTGAACAATGTTTATTATATTCCGAATTTTAGAAGAAATTTGATTTCAGTTTCTAGATTGTTGGAACATAATTATTCAATTTCTTTTAGTAATAAAGATGTTATTATTTCTAGAAATTGGTTGAATATTTGTTCTGGAATATTAGAAAACAACATATACATGTTAAGATCGTTAACACGTAATTCACTGCTCAATGCCGAATTGTTTAAAGTTGAAAAACTAAAAACAAAACGACAAAAGATTTCTCCAAATAATGATACTCATCTTTGGCATTTAAGACTTGGACACATTAATCTTAACAGAATAGACAGACTAGTAAAGAGCGGAACTTTAAGAGAGTTAAAGATTGGCATTTTACCTATTTGCGAATCCTGTTTAGAAGGTAAAATGACCAAGAGACCTTTTAAGACAAAAGGTTATAGAGCCAAAGAACCACTAGAGCTTATACATTCAGACGTTTGTGGTCCAATAAATGTTAAAGCTAGAGGTGGTTATGAATATTTCATCACTTTTATTGACGACTATTCAAGATATGGGTATGTTTATCTAATGCAACGGAAGTCTGAAACTTTTGAAAAGTTCAAAGAATTTAGAATTGAAGTTGAAAATCAATTAGGTAAAACATTAAAAGCTCTACGATCAGATCGTGGAGGAGAGTACCTTGATACAGAGTTCAAGAATTACTTGATTGAGAATGGGATTATATCCCAACTCACAGCTCCTGGAACACCACGGCAGAATGGTGTTACAGAAAGGAGAAATCGAACCCTGCAGGATATGATGAGAGCTATGATTAGTTTTTCATCTTTACCTAGTTCTTTTTGGGGATATGCACTGCAAACTGCAGTATATATCTTGAATATAGTTCCTTCCAAATCTGTTCCTAAAACACCTTTAGAGTTGTGGAATGGTCGCAAAGCTAGTTTGCAACATTTTCGCATATGGGGGTGTCCAGCACATGTGCTGAAAAGTAAGACTGGGAAGTTAGAACCACGTTCACAAGTTTGCCTATTTGTAGGCTACTCTAGAGAAACTAGAGGCGGATTCTTTTATGATCCTCAAGATAATAAAGTGATTGTATCGACAAATGCTACATTTCTTGAAGATAATTACATAAAAGAACATAAACCTCGAAGTAAAGTTGTACTTGAGGAGTTATTACCTGGTTCAACCAATATCCAATCAACAACAGTTATTGAGAACAACATAGTTAAGACCACGTCTGAGCATCAGACAGACTTCCATCAGAATCATCTACCATCTCATCGTAGTGGAAGGGTTATTAGACTACCAGTCCGTTACAGAGAAATCGGAGAAGCACAAATTGCTATCTCCGATGAGTTTATAGATGATCCATTGACATATCATGATGCAATGGAAGATTCTGATAAGGAAGAATGGCTTAAAGTTATGAATCTCGAGATGGAGTCTATGTACTCAAACTCAGTCTGGGAACTTGTGGATCAACCAGATGGGGTACAACCCATAGGTTGCAAATGGATCTACAAGAGGAAGAGAGGAGTAGATGGGAAGGTGGAGACCTTCAAAGCTAGGCTAGTGGCAAAGGGGTATACTCAGAAAGAGGGAGTTGACTATGAAGAAACTTTCTCGCCAGTAGCCATGCTTAAATCCATTCGCATTCTTCTATTCATAGCTGCATGTCTCGACTATGAGATATGGCAAATGGATGTCAAGACTGCATTCTTGAATGACAATCTTGATGAAAGCATTTATATGATGCAACCAGAGGGATTCGTGATTCAAGGTCAAGAGCAAAAGGTTTGCAAGTCGCAAAGGTCCATTTATGGGCTTAAGCAAGCTTCTCGATCTTGGAATATTAGATTTGATACATCGATCAAGTCTTACGGTTTTGAGCAAAATGTTGATAAACCTTGTGTATACAAGCGTATCATCTACAAGATAGTGGTTTTCCTCGTACTTTATGTCGACGATATCCTACTCATTGGGAATGATGTGGGAGCATTATCTGATATAAAGAACTGGCTTGCTAACCAATTCCAAATGAAAGATTTGGGAGAGGCTAGTTATGTTCTTGGGATACAAATTATACCAGATCGTAAGAACAAACTGTTAGCATTGTCTCAAGCATCGTACATTGATAAAATCCTTGTACGTTTTGTGATGCAGAATTCCAAGAAAGGTTATTTACCTTCTCGGCATGGAGTTCACTTGTATAAGGAACAATGTCCTAAGACACCTCAAGAGATTGAGGATATGAGACAAATTCCTTATACCTCTTCAGTAGGCAGTCTCATGTATGTTATGTTATGCACGAGACCTGATATATGTTATTCAGTGGGAGTAGTCAGTCGTTATCAATCTAACCCAGGATTGGATCATTGGGGTGGCAGTAAAATGTATTCTCAAATATCTTCGAAGGACAAGAAATTATATGCTTGTGTATTCTGGCGAGAATTTGATTCCAACAGGATATATAGATTCTGATTTTCAATCAGATAAGGATTCTCGAAAATCCACTTCTGGGTCAGTATTTACCCTAGGTGGTGGAGCTATAGTATGGAGAAGTATTAAGCAATCTTGCATCGCTGATTCCACCATGGAAGCCGAATATGTAGCAGCTTGTGAAGTAGCTAAGGAAGCAGTTTGGCTCCGTAAGTTCTTGACAGATTTGGAAGTTATTCCGAATATGGATAGGCCAATCACACTTTATTGTGATAATAGTGGTGCAGTGGCTAATTCTAAAGAACCAAGAAGCCACAAAAGAGGAAAGCATATAGAAAGAAAGTATCATCTCATTAGAGAGATAGTACATAGAGGAGATGTGTCGGTGATGAAGATAGCATCACAAGACAACCATGCTGATCCGTTTACAAAGACCTTAACGGCTAAAGTGTTTGAAGGTCATCTAGAGGGTCTAGGATTACGAGACATGTCTCATCTGCTCTAAGGGCAAGTGGGAGATTGTTAGGGTAATATGCCCTAAGAGCTTGTAATTTGTAAATATTTAAATTAAATAATAAATATAATATAATTTATTCAATTTATGTGCATTTATGAAATGATTGCTTCATACAAATATCATGTAACATCCATGGTTACTTATGTAGTCTCAGACTAAGTATATAAGTGTTATATACAAGAGGATTTAGTTTGAGATTAGTAATCTAAAAAGTCCGTAGAAAGCAAACAAAGCTGGATACTTTGTTTGTGGTAAATCTACAGCTGCGGTCCATTTTGTATTTGATACGATGATTTTATCCGGGATCGTTCATGTGGTGACATGAAAATGGAGGCACCTTATATAATAGAAATTATATAGGACTGGACTATGATAAAATGAATTTCTTATTAATATCCGTTAAATAAAGAAATTCATTTTTATCAACTTGATGATCATATATGGATTGATCTTAATTCTGAGTGTTTTATGGACTCCTATTTGTTGAGTCATATCTTTTGATTTACATGGGTGAGACTGTTATAAATTTACGGTCAATAAGCTTCGTACTTTGGAGATGTGATTTAATAAATGACTGGGAACATTCTACATAATAGTGGAATTCACTCTTTCTTACGAGAAGTAGATGTGTAGTTCTCTTAAGTGTTAATTCGGGTCTTGAACAATAAGAGCGCTCGACTTTCTATTTGTAAATAAATGGAAAGATAAATTCATAAGTTGTTATGAATATATTGTTCATTAGAGAATTAATGATACTTAATGGAATAAGAAATAATTAGAGAGGTATAACGGACTTTAATGACCTAGCTCTAATTATGAACTACTCGTGGAGGATCGAACCATATGAAATGATTAAATCAATGGACACTGAAAATTCAGTTTGTATAAAACATCTATAATTTTGAGAGTGCAATCTTAAGTTTTTAGTGGAGTAACTTTAAGGTTAATAATAGTGAATTAATTAATTAAAGAGTTTAATTAATAATTCCGATATTATTGGAGCTCAAATTATAGGTCCATTTGGTCCCCTTGCTAGCTCACAACCACATAAAGAAACAAATGGAAGAATATAATTGGATTGTCCAATTATATGTGTACATACAATTTTATGAACACGTTCACGAATAATTTAAATAATTTGATTATTTAAATATAAGTAATTATTTAATTATTTGTAGAGGTTAAAAGTTTAATTTTAAATGTGTCATTAAATTATATATGATTTAGAATCATTTAATTTAATAAAAAATCTTTTAATTAATGGAAATAGTAATTTAATTTAATTGGAATTAGATTCTATATTAAATTAGATTAAAGAAGTTTTAATTTAATAGGAATTAGATTCCATATTAAATTAAAAGTAAAGAGTTTTAAACCAATAAGAAATATGATTCCATATTGGATATGAATTGAGTTTTACAATTTAATTAGGAAATTGTATTCCTTATTAAATTAGAAAACTCTAAACTCACCATTATAAAAAAGTGTTTTATATTGGTAACAAAAAAGAGAGAATTTTTGGTTACTTGAATAAAAAATTTTCATTAATTAAGAAGATTTCGTGATATAATTCTTCGAGATTGTGCCCACACACAGTTTCTTTTGTGAATAGTCATAGCAAGGAAGATCGGGTGGTGAAGAATTTGCGACTCAAAAGGGATCAATTCAATCTTAATGGAAAGTAAGATTCGATCTTATTAATTTAATTGTTGAATTGTTATTACTAGTATCGATCGGGCGTGTTTTTACATGAAAAATTTTTTAAAATACACGTTTTCGCATTAAATTCAAAATTCAATTTTTCCTTCATTTGTGACACTTGTCCCACCATACACAATCTCCCATACATCTACTTTAATACATTTAATTCATGCTTTACGGATTTCGCTTTCCGCTCGGATTCGCTTCGGGTCAATCCTGGAAATTTAATAAAATCCAATTTCACAAACGGAAACTTCATTAGGTTTCGAATAAATATTTAAATCCGGACGTTCTAATTTATTTCACGAGATTGAATTAAATAATTATCCCCGGACCCGTCTGGAGAATTTATAGAAATTCAATTACCCATCCGGATCCGATCGGATAATTATTTACATCATCCCTTAAAATATAATCAATATTGAATAAATTATATTGACATAATAACAACATGTTACAGTTTTTCTTAAACTTATTTTACAAACTTTATACGAATAATTTTCCTCATTATTATTAGAACAGTTATTTCCCACTTTAGAATGTCAAAACATTCTTGGGTACCCAAATTTCCAAATCTCTATCCCTATTTAGGGGTAGATCTTAAAACTTTTTAGAAATTGGGGATGGGGATGCAACTCTATTCGCATTTAGCTTCAAAACATAAAAAAAAAAAATCCATCCCCATTTTCCTCATGCATATTAAGAATTTAAGGTTTTTTTTTTCTTCTTTAATTTTTTTTTTTTTTTTTTGAAATGATCTCCATCGTCCATCATGTAGATGGACAATGAAGATCTCACAATATCTTTTTTGAAAATATTAATATCTTTTATATTCAAATTTTCATTTTTTTTAAAGTACTTTTAAAATTTTCATTTTTAAAGAAAAAGAAAACATATTGCTTTCATAATTTAATAGAAAAAATTGGGTAAAAATCATTTTAGTTTTTAAATTTTGGAAAATAGTTAAATTTTTAACTATGTTTCGAAAAAGATTAAATGATTTCTATCTTTTTGAAAAAATATAAAATTAGTCCTCCACATTATTTAACTAACGTCAAACCTAACGAAAAATGTAAAAAGACTCATTTGCCCGTCGACTCAGTGTATAAATGGTAGGTTTTAGTTGTAAATTTCTTATGCATATATGATTAGCTTCAGTTGTAAATTTCTTATGCATATATGATTAAATTAAATGAGTCTTTTTATATTTTTTCATTAGGTTTGACTATCAGTTGATTGACGTGAATAACTAATTTGACATTTTTTTTAAAACATTTTAACATTTTTTCAAAATACAATTAAAAATTTGATTCTTTTCCAAATTTTAAGGACTACAATGATATTTATCATAAAAAATTATGATCAATTGTTAAACTTAATAAAGTTGGACTTATTTTGTGATGTAAATGTTAACCTTGTTTTGACGTGAATAAGAGCCCACTTAAATTGGTGTGGTGATATTGGTTGTACATCAAGCAAATTTATTGCATGAATGATTGTTGACACTGTTTTCTGATCAATCCTGTTTTTAAAGATCAATACCTGCAAAATAGCAAATAACAAGAAGAAATATTGAAGACCAGAATAAAAATGGATTGGGCACACTAATTTTTACGTGGTTTAGTAAAGTAATGACTTACGTCTACGACTGTTACCCTTTTTTCTACGATATATATTTCTCAGTCCTCCCTTTACAATGAACTTTACCCCTTATTTATAGATGGGGATGTTACAATTTGAATTGATTTCGATATCTTATAGATAAGGTAAAAAATATAATATATTAATTAAGATAATATTTGCCAAGATTCTCTCTAGCATATCAGCAATAACCATCTAGAATGTCGTGATTTATTTACATGGAACTAGGCAAGTTGACTCTTTGCTTAACTGAACTGCTCCAGACTTCTAGAAGGTCAACTGGTCAACTTTAGCGAGCACTTTGAGCGGGTAGATTATCCAAGCGATCAGCTATTATGCCCAGCGAGTAGACGAAGAGATGAGTAATCAACCCATGACTTGATAAGCATTCTGGAAAGATCATGATATATGGTCGCACAATGGGCAACCTCCTGATCGCTCTGACTGCCTCTGAAGAATACTATCCAACAGTTCTTGGATCACAATCAAATTGGCTTATTAATTATAACACGCGACCAGACTGCCATGCGATCAAATGCATGATCGAATAGATGAGCAAGTGATACGATAAGCCATAGAGTAACATAAAACGACTAGTCATGCGATCAATCTTGCTCGGGTTTACAGGCTGAGAACTGACCATATATTCCTTCCTTCAATATCTGCCTATTGGACCAGCCTTTTAGGCTTTTCCTCATAAAATAACATATTGGGCTCATTCTTGGGCCTTTTATTAGCCCATTTTCTATGATTGCAAAAATGCCCATAACACTAGCCTCCTTACTTTCAATACATTCATTGAACTAAAAGCAACGAGCTCATTCTCAAGGCAATTTTGGCAGGACCCATCATGTTGCTTTTTCAAATACTAATTTATCCCAAGACACGCGGCACTTCTCCAGGCGTCAGTTTACTGCACGTCTCTTATCATGCGCTATTAATGCGCATTTAATGCATGTCCCTCACTGGCTGCTCGAAATGACAAAATCGCAGGGTTTGCAATATACCGCTGGATCAATGGTGCTTACATAGCTGCTTTGATCTGATGGCCAGGGCCTTAATTATATATAAACCCAGTCGTTTCACTTTTTGCTTTTACCAGTCACTTTAAAAAATCGACGCCCTTTCACTTTCTATTTTCTTTTGTCCATCATCGCCGTTCTTCATTAATCCATTCACCATCACCAAGCTTCATCGTGTTCAAGGTAAACTTTCATATCTTTCCACAACTTTTTCAGTTATGATTTTTACTTGTATCATGTTGGGTTACATACATGAATCTGCTTTCATGCTTGCATGAATATCCTGTAACTCTTTTTGCATTCTAGGCATGATAAAACTTGAAGAACTTGAATAAAAATCCTGTTCGATTGTATTAGTTACATGCATACATACCATTCTCTGTTTTGTAACCGTTTGATACCCCAACTCTAGCTGGGTCATCATCTTAGCAGCCTATTAGGCTTGCAACCAGGGCTCTCATACACTCGACAGCTCCCCCTGTACGCGCGACTTGATTTTTAGGGAAAATAAAATTAGCTTTAAACTTTGTCTCTAGTCTGCTACTCGTGACCTGATCTCCTCATTAATTTTATAGATGTTTGGTCATAGTCGTCGCGATCATAAAGTGGGGACTGCTGATGAAGACTCTGAAAGGGAATTCGTCCAGGTCAGAACTACTAAAAATGTGACCTCTCAGAGCGGTGAAGTCGTATCAGAACTTGCAGGACATGATAATCTCCCTGCTCGTATCCCATTTTTTTAGGTATGAGTCTTCCATCAGGCCCAGCGAGCTCGAATCAATCGCTAAAGATTTTTACTTGCCTTTTAGGTGTCAAGCAATGATGCTGGTAACTCACGATCATGCAGCTTATCCTCCTAAAGGGTTCATTTCCATTAGTTGCCAGCACATAGAAGATGGCTTTAGATTTTCGGTTCCCCACTATCTGATCGATCTATTAAACGACCTTAAACTCGCCCTATTTCAGTTCACTCTCAATTCCTATGCTCACCTAACTACCTTAGTCTCAGTGTTTCTCAAAAATAATCTTCCTTCACCAACTCCACAAATGATTCAACATCTCTTATTCTTTAAAAGCACCACGGGCCCCAAATCAGAGAAACGGGATAGGTTTTATTATACATCAGCTCGTAATTCTCCTTACAAAGTGTTTCTCCCAAAAGAGATTAGTAAATCCAATGTAGGCGACTATAAGTCATGATAGTTTTATATGTCCTACCTTTCCATAGCCGATCTTAAACATTTTTCATTTTGTTCTTCATGTGGTAAGTGTATCTTCATCTTGCTGCTATGCATATATTATTGGCTACTAATCCATTTTTGCTTTTGTGCAGACGTTGCCAAAAGTGAGATCGGGTTGACAAGCGAGGAGTTAGCGTTGCTATAGAAATTTTTAGAGGTAAAAAATCTTTTGGACAACTAACCACCATCTGAACACCTCCTTTAAATATACGACCTTACTCTTTCCTCGGACAGAAAACTGCTTTATAAACGTTTCAACTTAGGAGTGCACAAAAAGAACGAAATTCCCTCTGTCTTTGAAGCATTTGGCAAGGAAGCACCAAGCTCGCAGGTAGATCAATCTACACCAATGGTTCAACTTCACTTTGATGAGCCTCTTCTTGATGATGAGGAAAATGCCCAGGTAGTAGAAATTGCTGATCTTCCACCTCATCCACCAAAGAAAGCTGTTCAAGCTTCAAGTGCTCCTGGTTCACAAGCGACCTCAAAAACTATTACTGGGTCGTCTACCTAAACGGATTTTGCAGCACCCTCTGATCGTGTCATGAGATATAAATTAATAGGGAGAAAATTCACGAGAAAAGATATTCAGAGGGAATCCCTTACACGATCAGCTCCTTCCTCAAGCAGTTTGCCTGTCCCACATCCTCAAAGCGTTGATAAAGGCAAGGAATCACAAAACCTCCTCCAAAGAGCCAAAAAACGCTGGAGAAAGAACCGCAACCGAAGAACCAATCTAGGACTTCGACGCAGGGATATATTATAATGATTTTCTAGATCGCGCGCCTTACTTCCTAGGTCTTGAAAAACCTGACCTTTACAGGAAGGATATGAAGGGCGAGAAAGTTGATTAACTACTTTGGTTACCACAATCTGCTCGTAAGCTTTCTTTATTGCTTAATATATTTTATTGTTTTCCTTGTCATTTTTGTTTTGCTAATATCTCGTTTCAAGCCTCCATGGTTTTCATGAAACTCCTCAGAGAAATTTCTAACTGACTCGAGGAGAAGGCTTCCATGGAGAGGATAATAAAAACATTAGAGGGTGACAAGAGAAAAGTCCAGGGCAAAGTGGAGTTCTTCAAGCTGGAGGCTGAAAAGTCCCAGAAGACCGCTCACGACCTGGATCAGAAGTTTAAGCATGCCCAAAAGCAAATAGCAGATATGAGGGAAGTTGTGAAATATTGAGAGAGCACTATCACCTCGTTGAAGGAAGAAAGTGATGATTTGAAGCAAAAGTTGAACAATGCTTAAGACTTGGAGAAAAAACTGAAAGAAGAGAACAAAAAACTGAAAGAGGAGAACAAAAAGTTGAAAGAGGAGTTGGCTTCCCACAAGCATCGAGCTAATGAAGCTAAGAAGAATGTCGAGCTGATATAGCAGGAAGTAATTTCAACCAAAGAGGAACTAAACCGAGAACAGAATCGCACTCAAGCCTTAGTCAAATAAGCAGAAGAAAGAACTAATAGTTTGTTCTTATACAACTTGTGGCGGAATATCTCATTTTTTAGGAGAGAAGCTGTTGAAGAGATGAAGATGTATGCAGCGAGGGCTGCTCGCCAAGCTACGAAAAATACTCAACTAGAGGCTAGCCTCTCAGCCCCCCAGCCGGGCTCAGGCCTTTTTGCTTCTGAAGTGCCCCCAACTCAACCCAAAGGCCCAACTCTTGCAACATCTCAAGTTGGAATCTCTCAAGGTCCAGCTCCTTCTTCTGGTAGTGCTTGAGATCATCCAAGACCTTCTTCAAGCTCCTCACACCAATTGCTCTTAATGATGAAGGCAAAGCTTCAGCAGAAGTTACAAGCGATCAAAACATTACTCCTAATAGTACTTAGAAAATTTTTAGTTCTTGTCATTTAATTTGTAATAAATACAAGTTATTTATCTCGTGAACTTTAGATACAACATTATTTCTTTGCTTATCTATCTTCATTTCCTCTTTCCTTGCTGATGTTGAATGGCGAGCTTTCCTGGTCATTAATCAAATATGATAATAATAAAATATCTGGACTAATCGTTTGTATAAAACAAATACTAATTAAGTTGCAATTTCAATATAGACGCCCACAGTGTTAGTGATGTACCGTAGAACCAATCAACCTTAGGTTGTATTTATGCATATTTCATTTTAATAAAACAATAATATTATTATTCAGTATATATTTTTATATTCAACTGCGTAATAAAGTTCCTAGTACATATAACACAATGTAAAGAAAATCATGAAAGAGTTCATAATATGAGATTCCTATTACATGCAAATATGTTTACACTTAAATATCCCTAGTCATAATATTAATGAGATGGGACATCATTAGTACGGATAGATTAGCACGTGTTATACTCCTCGATGGGATCGAGAAGTAGTTCTCATATGCTGATGGCATATGAGATGCCTAGAGTAAACATATGGATGCTTGTTTAGAATGAGTACATTGGATGACTTGATTGTAAGATAATCACATAGATATTTTAATGTCAGTGATCTCATCTTAACATAGTAGTAGGTGCAAGTATCCTTTGACTTGAGATCTCCAAAGTACACCGAGTATCGACTATCGTCCTTTAATGCCATTCCTTGTTGACTCGGAGAGTTGACTCATAGGGTGGTACTTGGGTTCGACATGAGCTACTCGAGCGTAGTTGAGTGATCAATAAAGGATTCATCACTTCTTATAGTAGAAGAAGATATCTCACGACCTTTTGAGGAAATCATTATTCCAGGAATCTCTGGTCAGAGTGATCGTACTAGTGTGAGAGTCTCTCAAGATACGTAATTGGGAATAACGGATTTCGGGAACAAGAACTAATAAATTCGGGCTAGACATGACTTAGTCATTCTAGTGAGAGTTGACACATAGTCCATACTCATAACCGAATGAGATATGTTATGACGAAAGGATGAATTGCACAGTAACTATCCATGGAAAGGTATTGTTCTAGCCACGGACAATTATGGGCACTTATGTGGTCATGATGCATTGCTAGATGCCAATCTTGATCTACTTGGAATCTATTAGTTGATTGGTGAATCAAGGATTAAATCAAAAGGTTTAATTTAATCTAATCCTAATTTGATTAGGATTATAATTCATTCCGGGTTGCTAACGTGTTCAGATACCTAATGGGTCACACACTTAAGTGACTCGATGTACAGTGTAAAATGGCTATTCAATAGGATTTAATATATTAACATGAGATGTTAATATTAATGGTGATAAAATAAAATAATGACTCATTTATTTTATTAGGATCAATTTAATTTAATTAGATTAAATTAAAATTGGACCTAAAACTAATGGGTTAGTCAAATTCCTAATGGGCTTAGATTATGTTTCTTTTCTTGGCCCAAAAGAAAGACTAGATTGCCTATAAGTACTCATGTAATGGGGTAGCAAACAACAAACGTTTTAGAAAAAATTAGGGCAAAACAAGAAGCCCTCAATATCACCACATAGCCAACCACCTTGACTAGCACATAGGGTGTTTGGCTATTGCCATCTCCAATTGGGTTTTTGAACATTGTGTTGCTGTGTGGATACTTCAGAGGCGATTCTACGCTTGGATCGCTAGTGGATTAGATCATACAAAAAGGGAAGGAGTTGCCAACGAATGTATGGTTTCAATAAAACACCCTATGTATGTTTAATTGTATTGGTTTTAAATTAATCTAGAGTGATCCAACTTGGGTTTTTGGTTTTTGTTTGTTATAATTTTTTGTTTTTTCGCTGTGCTATGATGTATGAGATGCATACAAAATCCCAACAGTGGTATCAGAGCCTCTCTAGATTGATTTAAAATTAAGTTCTAAAAAACTGAAATTGAAAAAAAAAAAAAAAGATTTCTGGACCAGTTTTGACAATGACATTCGACCACTGGGATTTCGTTAATATTTTTGGCTCGTTTAATTTCTATATGTTGTTAACATATTAATGAACCAGCATATAAAATTTGGGATCAATCCGACATCGTTTGGTTAGTAAAAAAAATCGTATGGTATGAACCAGAAAATATTTTGGACCAGTTTTGATAATGACGTTTGCCCATTAGGATTTTGTTAATATTTTTGGCTCGTTTAATTTCTGTATGTTTTTAACATATTAACGAACTAGCATATAAAATTTGGGATCAGTTCGACATCGTTTAGTTAATCAAAAAAATCATACGGTATGAACCAGAAACCCAAAACTGGGCAGAAAATTCTGCACATTGATTTTTTGTTATGGGTTGTTTTTAATACGAATTTTGTTTGATTTTGATCTTTCAAAAACCTGTTTATGATTTGTAAAAGTGTTTTAATGAATCATTATGGCTCGGCATAATTAGGTTTGAAGTGTTCAAATCAAAACGAAATTTAAAATTATGAATTGTTCATAATTTTCAAGTATGGTCAGATATTCATATTAAGTGTATGATTATAGTTTTCTAATAAAAGAGTTTTATTGGAATTAAATTTTCCTAAATTGGTTTTATCTTAATTAATGAAATTAATTTAAGAATAAATCATATGGATCCCAAATTAAACAAAATCTCATGTCATTTATTTCAATTGTTGAAATCGACTAATATGATTATAGTTTCCTAATAAAAGAGTTTTATTGGAATTAAATTTTTCTAAATTGGTTTTATCTTAATTAATGAGATTAATTTAAGAATAAATTATATGGATCCCAAATTAAATAAAAGCCCAAGCCCATATCATTTATTTCAATTGTCGAAGTATAATTATGTTAAATGGTCGAAATCATATTTTTTTTAAATATATATATAATTTAGAAATAGTTTTTAAATTATATCTGGTTAGAAATTGTTTCTAAGGGTGTATGGATAGCATAATGGTTAGATTATGGACTTGGCCCAATATGATTGAGCATTTGTACGGATTTTGATTTTAATTAAAATAGGGCCTGCGTGTCCTGTCTTCTTTTTAATATTTTTTTTGTACTTCTCTTCTCATCTCACTCCCCTCGGATGTAACTTAAGGTTTCTTATTAAATAAATGTAATAGTTATGTTTAGAAATAGATAAGATTAGGAATACGAAGAAAATGAAGATGAAATGGAAGAACGAAATTAAAGAAGGGAAATGTCCCTTTCATTCTTTGTAATTCATGCATGACTTAGGTTTGACCTTTCGGTTACCCTGTGGCTCCGAGGAAATCGATATAGATAAAGTTCATAATCAACCATCTAATTTTATTACTATACTTATCTTGATGATGAATAAGGATAAATTATGCATGCTAAATGAGACTAAAAAGACCCTTATTAAGACTAACATCTTCCATTAATATAGGAAGAACTAGAGTTATCCTCGATGTTGGGTTGTTGGGTAAATCCAAGTCTGCTCTAGGCTAATATGTTCAACGTGTGGAATATGATTTCTGATTAATGGGCCGGTCTTAACTAAATACATGGGCTTGTTGGGTAAACCCAAGGCTTATGTATATCAAAGATGAGATTGGGTAAATGTATATACGATATACACATATCAAGGATGTTGATAGCCTAATGTTTTAGTAGTTGCATTGAGATGCAATTGGTATGAGATACTTACCATTTGAAGTTAAGGGGGCTTGTTGAGTAAACCCATGGTTCCCCTTAATGAACGATGGATACTAACCCATTAGGAAAGCATCCAATGTGCTTTCCCAAATTAATACTGAGGGCTATTAATTTGTAATAAAATAGTGGGAGTGTAATACGCTTAATCAAAGACCACATTAAGTGTATATGCATACTAGATCTCTAGCATTTCATTCTTTATATCTAGGTTGATAGGAATCATGAGCTCGAAATTGAATTCACGTTCCATACTTGAGGCCAACAAACTTACCGGGCCAAACAACTTGGACTGAAGAAGGAATGTTAAAATAATGCTCAAGTTCGAGAAAATTGCTTATGTACTTGAAAATGACATCCCTCCTCCAAGAGATGATGCTTTATTGGATGAGCTTGAAGCTTATCTAAAGCATAAGGATGATGCTGACATGGCGGCTTGCATCATGCTCACTGTTATGACACTGGAACTCCAAAAACAACATGAGCATATGGATGTTCGTATTATGATTATTCATCTCAAGGAGCTATTTGATGAGCGGAAAAGGACTGAAAGATTTGAAACATCTAAAAGTCTCTTTCGTAGTCGAACGGCCGAAGGGGCTTTAGTCGTGGATCATGGCTTGAAGATGTTGGGCTACATTGAGAAGCTTGGACCACTTAGGTTTGTTATGGATCATGAGCTAAGTATTGACTTAGTTTTATAGTCCTTACCTGATAGTTATTCACAGTTTGTGATGAACTATTATATCAATAAGATTGATTCTTCATTACCTGAGTTGATCAACCTTTTCAAGACTGTTGAACCTTATATTGGAAAGGATCAAAAGTCTGTAATGTTGGTGGATAATTTTAATTCTTCTAAAAAGAAAAAGGCTCAAATGAAATTGAAGAAGAAGAAGAATAATTCTACCAAAGCCCAAAGAGGTATCAAGAAGAAGAAGAACAAAAGCGAAGAGACACCTACAAAAGGACCATGCTTCCATTGTGGTAAAACTGGTCACTGGAAGAGGAATTGCAAGGAATATCTGGATTCTTTAAAGAAGGAGAAGCGTAGTGATGCTTTTGCCTCAGGTATTTTTATAATTGAGATTAATACTACTTGTGAAATTAACACATAGGTATTAGATACCGAATGTGGGTCTTACATATGTGCTAATATGCAAGGATAAAAGATCAGTAAGAAATTGAAGAAAGGAGATATGGACTTACGAGTGGGAAATGAAGCAAGAGTTGCTGCATTAGCTGTAGGGACATACTCCTTGACTTTACCTTCAGGATTAGTATTAAATTTAGATAATTGCTTTTATGTGCCTGTTATTTCAAAGAACATAATTTCAGTTTCTAGTTTAGTGAAATATGGATTTCATTTGACTATTAGTGATATAGTTGAATGACATTTGTTATTGTTTTGGTACTATTAGCAATGAGATTAATATTCTGGATTTATCTAATTCAATTCTCAATCTAAATACCAAAATATTAAAAACGGATAACCTGAAACCCCTCTATTTATGACATTGTCGACTTGGCCATATAAACGAGAAGTGCGTGAACAAGTTACACAAATATGGTAGCTTAGGATCATTCGATTATGAATCTTATGATACATGCGAATCTTGTTTGTTTGGCAGGATGACTAAAATGCCCTTCTCAGGAAAGGGTGATCATGCCACTGTGTTGTTAAAGCTTGTACATTATGATATATGTGGCCCAATGATGATACAAGCAAGAGGAGGATTTTTATACTTTGTAACCTTTATCGATGATTATTCTAGATATGGGTATTTGTATTTGATGAAATACAATTCTAAAGTTTTTGAAAAGTTCAAAGAATTTAGGAATGAGGTAGAAAAACAACTTGGCAAGAGTATCAAGACACTAAGATCCGATCGAGGTGGTGAGTACTTGAGTCAAGAATTTCAGGATTATCTAAAAAAGAATGAAATTTTTTCTCAATGGACTCCACCATATACACCACAACATAATGGTGTGTCTGAAAGGAGAATTCGAACTTTGTTGGACATGGTTCGATCCATGATGAGTTTTGCAGATCTTCCTAAATTCTTTCGGGGTTTTTACACTGGAAACTGCTGTTTATATACTGAACAAAACTCCATCAAAATCGGTTGATTTTACTCCATATGAGATTGGAATAATATAAAAAAAAAAACCTTCACTTTCTCATATGAAAGTTTGGGGTTGTCCTACCTATGTTAAAAGGATAATGTCAGAAAACCTTGAAGCGAAATCTGTCAAATGTCTGTTTATAGGATATCCTAAGGAAATAAATGGATACTACTTCTATGAGCGTTCATAACAAAAGGTGTTTGTTTCAAAGCATGCTGTCTTCTTAGAGAAAGAGTTTCTTCTAAAAGAGGATAGTGGGAGTAAACTTGAACTTACAGAAGTTCAAGGAAAACAAACAGTACAAATGGACATAGAATAACCGATACACACTGAAACCACTACAAATGAAAATAAGATAGTGAATGAACCTATTATTACACAAGAACCTCGTAGATCAGATAGAATAAGAACAGCTCCTAAGAGATATGAATTTCTCATTAGCGAGCATGACCATATTCTAATCGTTGAGAACGATGAGCCTACTAACTATGAGGAAGTTCTGAAGAGTTCAAAATCTGATGAATGGTTGAAAGCTATGAAGTCAGAAATGGATTCCATGTATGAAAACCAAGTATGGACTTTGGTTGACCCATCTGAAGGGATAAAACCTATAGGGTGCAAATGGGTTTTCAAAAAGAAGACTAACATGGAGGGTAATGTGGTTACCTATAAAGCTCACGTAGTAACAAAAGGATATCGTAAGAAGCAAGGAATTGATTATGATGAGACCTTTTCTCTAGTAGCTATGCTTAAATCCATAAGAATACTTCTTGCTATTGCTGCTCATTATGATTATTAGATATGACAAATGGATGTAAAAACAACTTTCCTTAATGGAAATCTGACCGAGGAAGTGTATATGACACAACCCGAGGGATTTACAATCAAAGATAGCAATAAAGTATGAAAGCTACAAAGGTTGATTTATGAACTTAATCAAGCATTTAGGAGTTGGAACATTCGTTTTGATGAGACATTCAAAGAGTTTAGATTCTCACAAAACATGGATGAACCTTGTGTATAATAAAAAGGTCAATGGGAGTGCAATTGTTTTCTTAGTATTATATGTGGATGACATATTGCTTATAGAAAATGATGTCTTAGTTCTTCAATCAATCAAGATATGGCTTTCTAAGAAATTCTCCATGAAAGACCTCAGTGAAGCAACCTATATACTGGGGATAAGGATTTATAGAGATAGATCCAAAAGGTTGTTAGGTCTAACACAATCTACATATATAGATAAGATGCTAAAAAGGTTTAGCATCGATCAATCCAAAAGAGGATATTTACCCATGTCACATGGGATAAATCTCTCCAAGTCTATTGGTAGACAAGATATAAAGATTGAAAGAATTCTCACGAATCAGAATATTACAGATCCAATGACTAAACCACTTCCCCAGAAAAAATATGATGTTCATGTAAACATCTTTGACATTAGATACATTGGTGATTGGATTTAGTGCAAGTGGGAGTATGTTAGTGATGTGCCCTAGAACCAATCAACCTTAGGTTGTATTTATGCATATTTCATTTTAATAAAATAACAATATTATTATTCAGTATATATTCTTATATTTAACTGCGTAATAAAGTCCCTAGTACATATAATACAATGTAAAGAAAATCATGAAAGAGTTCATGATATAAGATTCCTATTACATACAAATGTGTTTATACTTAAATATCCCTAATCATAGTATTAATGAGACGAGACATCATTAGTACGGATAGACTAGCACGTGTTATACTCCTCGATTGGATCGAACAATAGTTCTTATAAACTGATGGCATATGAGATGCCTAGAGTAAACATGTGGATGCTTGTTGAGAATGAGTACATTGGATGACCTGATTGTAAGATGATCACATGGATATTTTAATGTTAGTGATCTCATCTTAACATAGTAGTAGGTGCAAGTATCCTTTGACTTGAGATCTCCAAAGTACACCGAGTATCGACTATCGTCCTTTAATGCCATTCCTTGTTGACTCAGAGAGTTGACTCATAGGGTGGTACTTGGGTTCGACATGAGCTACTCGAGCGTAGTTGAGTGATCAATAAAGGATTCGTCACTTCTTATAGTAGAAGAAGATATCTCACGGCCTTTTGAGGAAATCATTATTCCAGGAATCTCTGGTCAGAGTAATCGTACCAGTGGGAGAGTCTCCCAAGATACGTAATTGGGAATAACGGATTTCGGGAACAAGAACTAATAAATTCGGGCTAGACATGACTTAGTCATTCTAGTGAGAGTTGACACATAGTCCATACTCATAACCGAATGAGATATGTTATGACGAAAGGATGAATTGCACGGTGACTGTTTATGAAAAGGTATTGTTCTAGCCACGGACAATTCTGGGCACTTGAGTGGTCATGATGCATTGCTAGATGCCAATCTTGATCTACTTGGAATTAATTCGTTGATTGGTGAATCAAGGATTAAATCAAAATGTTTAATTTAATCTAATCCTAATTTGATTAGGATTATAATTCATTCCAGGTTGCCAACACGTTCGGATACCTAATGGGTAACACACTTAAGCAACTCGATGTACAATGTAAAATAGCTATTAAATAAGATTTAATATATTAATGTGAGATATTAATGTTAATGGTAATAAAATAAAATAACGGCCCATTTATTTTATTAGGATCAATTTAATTTAATTAGATTAAATTAAAATTGGACCTAATACTAATGGGTTAGTCAAATTCCTAATGGGCTTAGATTATGGTTTCTTTTTTTGGCCTAAAAGAAAGACTAGATTGCCTATAAGTACCCATGTGATGGGGTAGCAAACAACAATCTTTTTAGAAAAAATTAGGGCAAAACAAGAAGCCCTCAATATCACCACATAACCAACCACCTTAACTAGCACATAGAGTGTTTGGCTATTGCCATCTCCAATTGGGTTTTTGAACATCGTGTTGCTGTGTGGATACCTTAGAGGTGATTCTACGCTTGGATCATTAGTGGATTAGATCATACAAAAAGGGAAGGAGCCGCCAACGAAGGTATGGTTTCAATAAAACACCCTATGTATGTTTAATTATATTGGTTTTAAACTAATATAGAATTATCCAACTTGAGTCTTTGGTTTCGTTTGTTGTAAATTTTTGTTTTTCCGCTATGCTATGATGTATGAGATGCATACAAAAATCCAACACACAGGTCATATGATAATTAGATCATTTAAACCTTCCAGGGTTTATAAAGGTTCACAGGTAATAAGCACGCCTTCTAGAGCTTGCTCGCTCATAGATAGTGTTGGTACCTTCCAGAACATGAAAATCCACAGATCAAATGTTCTTTCCAGAGCTTGCTCGCTCACATGCTACATAGATCTTCTAAGATTTTTATAAGTCTATAGGCCATAAGTATGCCTTTCAGAGCTTGCTTGCTCACAGGTAAAACTGGGACCTTCCGGGACGTGCTCATAGATAATGATCACACCTTCTAGAGCTCGGTTTACTCACAGGTAGTAATCATATCTTCCAGAGCATTGGCTTATAGGTATTAATTGCATCTTCTAGCGTTACTCGCTTACAAGTAGCAATTAAACTTTTCAAAGCATGAGTAGAGACGACAACAATGACCTTGCTAGATAACAAGAAGCAATAATAAACGCGATCAGATTAATTTGCTTGGAGAATTTTTATTGATGAAATAGCTAGTTCATACAAACCAGATGAACTAAACAACTCAAATATAATATGGCTGAAGATTCTCTGCATTCCATGCTTGTGAGACCTCAGCCCCATTTATGTTGGCCAAGAGATAAACTCCGTTTTCCATACTACCCTTTACAATATAAGGACTTTCTCAGTTTGGACCGAGGGTTCCATCACTGGTTTTTCGAGCAATCGGTAAGATGAGACGTAAGATTAAGTCGCCAGGCTTGGAACTTCAAACTTGAACTTTTCTGTTATAAAATCTGGCGATCCCTTATTGGTAGACAGCAACCCTCATTCGAGCTTTTTCCCTTGCTTCCTCGAGCAGATCCAGATTTGCTGTGAGCAGTTAGCTGTTATCTCCCTGTCTGAACATTGCCCTGCGTTGACTGATGACCTTATACTCTGCTGGAATCATTGCTTCTGATCCATACACCATCGAGAAGGAGTCTCCCCGGTGGTGTTGCGAGTAGTTGTTCTGTAAGCCCACAACACCTTCTGCAATTCATCAACTCGGACTCCCTTTCTTGCTTCTAGCTTAGTCTTCAAGTTTTGCTTGATGATCTTGTTAATTACTTCAACCTGACCGTTGGCTTGTGGGTGTTCGAGTTTACAGGCTGAGAACCGACCATATATTCCTTCCTTCGGTATCTGCCTATTAGACCAGCCTTTTGGGCTTTTCCTCATAAAATAATATACTGGGCTTATTTTTAGGCCTTTTATTAGCCCATTTTCTATGATTGCAAAAAATACCTTTTAACCTTGTTTTGGCGTGAATAAGAGCCCACTTAAACGGGTGTGGTGATATTGGTTATACATCAAGCAAATTTATTGCATGAATGATAGTCAAAAGTTAACATAAGAGAGACTTCTCAACAGAAGAAGTTACTAGACCTTCGTCTGCCATCATTTCTACTTGTGGCTACTCTTGTCTTCGATTTTCGAAGTTTTCTTCGAAGAGCAGTTCCAAGGTATAAACGTAAACAACCCACCACAACAACATCATTCCATCAAATACTGTTTTTTTAGCTTCTATGTGTTTTTACTTGTATGTAGATGGGTGGAAGAATAGATGGGTGTTGTTGGACTGGAAAAGAGTGGCAGGGAAGACAGGTACCTTCAAGCACACAGCAGGGAAGGAGGCCGGAGACCCCAATGATAAAGGTACTTCTTTTTTAGTATGGTTATGTCTAATGCTTCTGTTTCTTTACTGGGGGTATTCATCAACTTGCTAGGTTTTGATTCTTTTATGCATAATGCATTGGTGCTTAGACGTGACTTCCTGTAGAATGAAGTTGTCGTGTCTGTAATGTTCTTAGATGTGAAGTATTATGATTGTCTGTCTGTAATCTTTTTTCTTTCAAAATTTGGTGGTTTTGTTAGTTTTGTGCATTGATGCTGTCACGTGTGGATCTCAAGTCTTAAATATTATATTTCCTATTAGCTTACGATTTTGGGTCTAATGGTAACTACCGAATGTTGTAATTATTGAACTAGTAAGGAATTTGTGTAGACTGAAGGTTGGTTGGTTGTTCTTGGGGTGATTTCATTTGTTTGGACTTTTGAAAATTAAAATGAATGAGCCAACTGCTTGAGAATTAAAATCCCATTTGGGGCAAATGACAACATGACTGATAAATAGATATGGAGAGATTACATTGATCGTTATAGGATTAGGTGGTTATGTACCTTGTCTTCTAAATAATATGATGTTGCGTTAGACTTATGCGCGATAGAAAGGATGAGTAATGTAATTACAGTGGACTGATGGACAAGTTTATATAGAATACAAAGGTGTGTAGAAAGAATAATCATGGATCTGCTACTTGTGCATCATATAAAATCAATGATAAGTAGAAGGTGGAAGTCCTTGTGCTTGTTGACTTGAAATGCCATAATTTTTGTCATCTTTTTGCTTTGCACTTGGTTTCAGTTATAACTCGTTTGGAAACTCAGTTAGTTGTAACTGTTTTTGCGGGATTCCATAGCCATAGTAGATATTGATGATGCCTGGAAATCTTGCAGGTATTCAGACGTATAATGATGCCAAACATTATGTTATCTCTGCAAAAATACCATAGTTCAACAATAAGAATAAAACTCTAGTCAATCAAGTTGGAACAGGACATTGAATGTGGTAGTGGTTACATTAAGCTTCTCTCTGGTTATGTCAATCAGAAGAAATTTGGTGGTATACCCCTTACGGGCCTGTTAAGTTGTTATGTATTTTTTTGGACCTATTCTTTCTAAGCTTTACCATTAATCCTCTTAGATTCAATAACTGCTTCAAAGATAGTTAGAATTAAAAACTCTTATTTCTAATTATACATGTTTGCATTTGTAGTTTGTATTTCTATCTTTTACTGTCTGTTAGCGGAAAGCATGTTTTAGAAGGAGCAAGTGAGAGAGGGGGAGAGTGAGAGGGAGTGGAAGAGGGAAATCTACAAATAAAACCCAAATGCTTAGGCTGCAAATCACCATTTTCTTATATATAAGTCTTTCCCTCTCTCTCTCTCTTTCACACAGACAAACATGCACACCCCATAAGTACTGATAGCCCACCTGAAAGATGAATAGTGTAAGTTTCGAGCTTAGGAAAATTAGTTATATATAATAACACATACATACATACTAGTATGTTTATGGAAAAACAAGTAAAGTGAAATTTACACTTTGAGACGATTGATGTGCTGTCATAAGCTTTAAAATTTATATTGAGTGGGTAAAAATATATATTGGATGAGTGAGGTGGGAATCAAATCATCAAAGGAGAAAATGGAGTACCTATTAGGTCTATTGGCAAAGATGCAACTTTTGTGGTAGTGGAAGAAATGTTGTGGTCATTATAGGAGGTTGGATATATAAATGAAGTGATGAAAACCAAGATAGTAATCATGGAGGACAACGAGACAATTTGACAACGAGGTGATTGAAGGCTTTAATTGGACTGGTTTCTTGAAGATTATCGATCATTTAGGTAATTGGACTTTATTGGGCTTCAATCCTAATGCAAATTGAGCTATTATTTATTTATTTATATTAATTTAAGCTTAATTTGTATTATGAGTTTGGTTTTTTAATTAGTTTAGTATATTTAATTTTATTAGACTTTTAATTATTGGACCGAGATATTTAATTAAATTAAAAGCCCAATATAGGTGTGTTTAGAAAAGTAATTGTGTAGGACTAATTAAATTAGGATTTATTTTAGTTTTCAATTAAATTTAGGATTGCATTTGTCTATAAAAAATCTTGTAACCCTAAATAAATATAAGAACAATGATGATAAAGCCAATTATGTTTAATTGAAAGAGTGAATTTTCTCTTTTGTTTATTGTTGAACATGTGATCTTATTAAACTATGCTTGTGGCGATCAAACATGACTTATTTCTTACTTTCTCGTCTATATCTTAGGAGTAGCGTCAATATTCTTCTTTTATAATTTTGGTTCTTGATTTAGTTCTAAACATTGAATCAAAGTTTTTCATAACTTTGGTACTTGATTAACATATAATCAATGGGTTAAAATTCATGTTTCTTTTTATAAACCTGTTTTAATATTTCCTGGGGTTGTGTTTCAATTTGATCTTGGATGTCATATCTTTATATATGGGGTTCGTATGAATTGGTATCATCTAGGTTTCTTGATTTGCAAGATCTATCTATTGTTTGAGCGTGATTCGATCTGCAAAATTCTGCATTGAAATTACTGAGAGTGGAGAGTGCGTTCTAATTTGATTAAAAAAAAAGGGAGAATTGTGAGTGAACGAAATTCAAAGAGTAAAACCCAAGTGTTGAGTGAAACACATGAGGAAGTGTGAGAGGTTCTTTTTTCTAACATTATTTTTAGGTTTTCAATCAAGACTTCAGACAACTAGATGGGTCACGATTTTAGGACAAATCGTTTTAAGGAAAGGAGGAATGATGAAAACAAAGATAGCAATTATTGATGTTGGAATTCAGTCAAAGCAATCTACACAAAACAAAGCAAGAAACAAGAGAAGCAGAGAGGAAGAACAGAGAAATGCGAAGAGGTTTTTTATGTGGTTCGATCAAAATGTGCCTATGTCCACAACTGCTTTCTTTGAATATTTTTGGGCAGGTTCCTCTTTCTTAAAATGAATTTTAACCCCTATTTATAGAGAGAGAATGTGCTACAGTTTGTGTTCAATATAAATAGGAACTAATTTAATATCAATTACACTTTTCAAAACAGGTGCTCTTCAGTGTAGGGTCAAATCTCGTAAAAATTAGATTTGACATTATATCCATACTGAGTAGTTAAATTTTTCTTAAATTGGGCTGCTGTCATTCTGGAAAGATTCAAGCTGGATCTTATTCTGGGTGAGTTGAGGCTAGGTGCTAAGTAGCTCGGGTTATGACTAAATAGGGCTCTGAGAAAAAACTCTTTTCCACGAGCTGGACGACCTAAGGTCATCGAACTGAGAGGTTCTCTATGCGAGCTGAGTGTTTTATGATCTGAGGGTTTGCTTCCGCAAGCTAGATGCTGGCTTAACTGAGTTTTTGTCCATTGGGTTGATCCGTTAGGCCACATCATTGGGCTTTTACTACCCCATTTGTGCAGCCCGAATTTTACCCACAATATTAATCATGGAGGACAACAAGACAAATGAACAATGAGGTGATTGAAGGCTTTAATTGACTGGTTTCTTGAAGACTATCGATCATGAAGACGATTTGGACTTTATTGGGCCTCAATCCTAATGCAAATTGAGCTATTATTTATTTATTTGTATTAATTTAGGCTTAATTTGTATTATAAATTAGGTTTTTAGATTAGTTTAGTATATTTAATTTTGTTAAGTTTTTAATTATTGGGTTGAGACATTTAATAAAATTAAAAGCTCAATGTAAGTGTGTTTAGAAGAATAATTGTGTAGGATTAATTAAATTAGGATTTATTTTAGTTTTCTATTAAATTTAAGATTGTATTACCTACAAAAAGATTTGTAATCCTAAATAAACTTAAGAACAATGATGATAAAGCCAATTATGTTTAACTGAAAGAGTGAATTTTCTCTTTTATTCCTTATTGAACATGTGATCTTATCAAGCTATGCTTGTAGCGATCAAATATGACTTATTCTCCCACCTTCTAGTCTATGTCTTGGGAGTGACGTCAATATCATTTTTTTATAATTTTGATTTTTAATTGAGTTCTAATAATTGAGTCAAAGTTTTTTATAACTTTGATTTTTGATTGAACTATAATCAATTAGTCAAAATTCATTTTTCTTTTTATAAACATGTTTTAATTTTTCTTGAGGTTGTGTTTCAATTTGATCATAGGTGTCGTATTATATACGGCGTTCGTATCAAGAAGCCATTACTAAATGTTGATTGGGGAAATCTTGTATAATTTCCTACAATTTTGCATTAGGTAGCTTTCCTAAGACACGAAACTCAGCATCTGCAAATTAAGATAATTTTAAACCTTGCACTGCGTAATGACCCTGGGGCTATTGGCTAATGTTCAACCAAGATATTATGGTTTACAGGAGTAGTTTTTGGCTCTATTGTCTAAATTGGTCATGGTTCAGTTGTGGCAAAATATACGGTCAACCTTTATTGGTACATAATATTTTTACATTTAAGATAGATTAGAAAACCAATTTGTAGGATGATCATACCTAGTAAATAACATTAAAATGCATGAGGAAGGGATTTAGGAAAAATGCATTCTAACAAACAGATAGATATCATTAGGTTGAGATAGTGCTGACTAAGAAAATATAGTCACCTGTGAGTTAAACAATGAGTGGTAATGGAATGGCTTATGGAGTGATAATAGTACCTTGACTTGGTAAGAGTTCCCAAGGGCATGTGGGTTGATGTCAGTTGCGCGTGCATGTGCATATGAATAATATGATATTGCTGTTTCTTTTTTTGTTTAACTCTCATGTTTTAGTTGTTCCTTGATTTTCCCTTATTGTCAACAACTAAATATCCAGTCTTCAATGTCATTCTATAACTTATTATTGCCTCTTTACAGTATAAACAGGTATAAATCCTCTGACTGTCAATTTCTTTATGCAGTTTGATGTTTGGACCAGATATATGTGGCTCGCAGACAAAAAAGCTACATGTTGTACTTTCCTATGAAGGGCAGAATTATCCCATCAAAAAGGATCTACAATGTGAGACAGACAAGCTTACACATTTCTACACATTCATTCTTAGGCCTGATGCAACTTATAGCATCCTAGCTGATAATTGAGAAAGAGACTCAGGGAGCATGTACACAGACTGGGACATACTTACACCATGGAAAATCAAGGATATTCACGGGAAACAGGTAATGACCTCAGTATTAATAATAGAGCATTCTTGTAGGACCATGGTGCTTAAAGTGACCAAATATCCTGTTTCCAGTTATCGAGTTATTAATTTAAAATTTGAGAAGTGTTTACTTTGGGTGAATATTCTTAGGGTGAATATCAATTAAAAATTTGAGAAGTGTTTACTATGGTGGAAAGAAGCATTTGATTATGTAGAATTTTTGAGTTACATATCCAGAATACGAAATCGTTTTTTCCCTTCTTATTATAGGCTTCAGCTACTATGTAGTTTACCTTTTCTCTCATGTAATGTATTTGGCTTCCATTTACAGCCAGCAGACTGGGGTGATAGAGAATATATTGATGATCTTAATGATGTCAAACCTGACGTATGGCATATGGTGCTCTTTCTTACTTTATAATGTTAACAATGACTGGTAATGGGTCTGCATAAATTGTGCTTATATTACCTGTCTTAATATTGCAGGGATATGATTCAATTCCAGCTGAGGTTCCTGATCCAAAGGCTAAAGAGGTTTGATGATCGCTTTAGAATTTCATTCATATACTACCTTATAATTTGTGCCCTTACACTTGGGGAGATCTACAGAACCTGCCTGAAACTTCTTTTCTTCTGCTTTTAGTCTAAACACAATGTTAATGCATAATGGTTATTTTGCTCTAGCGCAGAGGATAATTATATATGTCTATTTATTTTGCTTCTTATCTTGATGAAAGGATGGTTCCATTGTCAGTTACAAGGAGTCATTCAGTTTTGTTTAAATTTACTTGTTGGTGAATGCATAAAAGGATTTTATAAAATGGCTGATGGCATGACCTTGTCTTGCTGTGTATGACCAGCCTGCTGACTGGGATGAAGAGGATGATGGAATATGGAGACCGCCTAAGATACCAAATCCAGCTTACGAGGGACCATCGAAGCGGAAGGTGCCTTCAAGTTTCTAATAGGAAATTGAAACATAATAACAATTTTTTGAAGTTACATAATTACATTGTTGGTATTCTAATTACTGTACAATTTATGATGATACAGAAGATCAAGAATCCCAACTATTAGGGAAGGTGGAAGACTCCATGGATTGATAACCCAGGTAAATTTTAATTCTACAAGATTCAGTAACCAGATGGTATATCACATGTTTGAGGAATGAAAATGACCTTTCACAATTAATCTGAAGAGGATAGAAAAATCATGGGATAAATTAAAAACTAATCTGAATGTTGATGGATAGTGAATTCAATTTAGAGATAATCAAATTGTTTGATGAAAAGTAGCAGAGAGCAAGCTAGTTACTTGTAAAAGGTTAAAAGACTGCATTGAGCTTCGATCTGACCCTACTTGCCCAGGTTGCACTTCTATGTGAGTTGATGTGATTTGTGCCAATATATTAATTAAATATTACCTAAGATATTAGTGACCAAGAGTTAATCAAGCTCATGGTTGGGTGCATTCAAGGTCCTGGCCATGTTGTTTTAAGTTTTGGTTTTGATCCTATAAGAATAAAGAACATGAAAGTTAAAACACAAAGAGAATTGTGAAATATCGTTCTGAATTTTATTCAGTGAAAGAATTAGTAGATTATCCTAGGAAACCAGCTATTGTAGCAAGAAAGAAATAATTCTGCACATTATAGCAAATCTAGTTTCCTAAAAGTAGCACATTGACTAAAAACACCAAATTTGCCATAATTGTAGGATGGTGATCAGCACTCCTCCTCAAGCTAGTGCAAATATGTCGACCATTCCCATCTTACCTATAATGAACTCAAATTGTTGTCAGTGAAGTCCTGTTGTTAATAATATGTCCACCCACTGCTTTTAGTTAAGATGAGAGGCATCCAAACTACACCTCCTTCCAGCTTCTCTTTGATAAAATGATGATCCACCTCTTAGTTCTATCATGATGTACAAGATTATTAGCTATGCTGACGGCTGCCTTGCTATCACTAAACAACTTCATAGGACTTTCGCATTCTATCTTTAACTCGTCAATGAAATATTTTAACCAAAGCAACTCACAGATACCCCTAGCTACCGCACGCAATCTAGCTTCAGCACTACTCCTAGCTACCACTGATTGTTTCTTACTCTCTAAGTAACTAGGTTGCCTCCTATAAATGTACAGTACCTAGAAGTAGACCTATGATCATCAAGAGCATCGGCCTAGTCCACATCTGTGTAGGCCTTAATTTGCAATGAGCTTCCTTTCTTGAAAATTAAGCCCTTTCTAGGAGTCTTTTTCAAATATCGCAAAATTCAGTTTACAACATCGTGATGCTCTTTTGATAGTGAATGCACAAACTGTCTAACAACACTAACATCAAAAGCTATATTCGGTCGTGTATGGGACAAATATATCTAGTTACCAACCAATTGGTATCTTCCTTTGTCAACTTCTAGCAGACTCTTTGGTCTACTGAGCTTATGATTGCAGTCAATTGGAGTATCAACAGGTTTGCTTCCGGGCATACCTGTTTCGGAAAGCAAAGCAAGAGTGTACTTGATACGAACCCACTAGGTAGAACTCATCCTCAAAAACCAGCTATTGTGGAGAGTGTGTCTATCAGGTTATATACTTTCAATCAATCCCATACTTAGTCGATGTGGGATCGTAACATTCCACCACGCTTCCGCAGCCAACATCCATGGCGGCCTATCATTCCCAGCTGGGTGACTTCGCGGATCCCACCTCTTTTGGGTAGCAGCCCTCCCCAGGTCGCCCCGTCCATGCGTCGTGCTGGTGCGCGTGGTGTAGGCTCTGATACCAATTTGTTATCACCAGCACGACGCACAGACGGGGCGACCTGGGGAAGCCTGCTACCCAAAAGAGGTGGGATCCGTGAAGTCACCCAGCTGGGAATGATGGGCCGCCGTGGACGTTGGCTGCGGAAGTGTGGTGGAATGTTATGATCCCACATCGACTAAGTATGGGATTGATTGAAGGTATATAACCTGCTAGACACCCTCTCCTCAATAGCCGGTTTTTGAGGATGAGTTCTACCTAGTGGGTTCGTATCAATTGGTATCAGAGCTTGACATCATGGGTGATTTCGACCAGTTAGCGCTCAAGGTGCAAGAGTTGGACCGGCGCATGCTAGAATCAAACCAGAAAATCAGCCAGGAGATGCGTGACCTGCGCGAATCTGTCAAGGCAATCCAGCACATGCTGGAATTGCAGTGTGCAGCGAAGGGGAAGGCTGCTGAACCAGTAGACGGCTCAGGCAGTAACCGCCACAACCTGTCTAAACTGTCGAAAGAGCAGCAGGGCGACTGCAGGGGGGATGCCCAGGCAGTGCAGTGGTTCCGCGTTATTCCAAGCTTGAGTTCCCGACTTACAACGGCACAGAAGATCCTTTGGGCTGGCTGTATCGCTGTGAGCAATTCTTCCTCAACCAACGGACGTGCGAAGGGGACAAGGTGGGGTTGGCAGCCTTTCACATGGTAGGTGAGGCGCAATTATGGTTCTACCGACTTGAACAAGAGGAATTGAGCCTCACATGGGAATCGTTCAAGCAATACTGCCTGTTACGATTTGGCCCTCCTTTGAGCAACAATCCTTTGGGTGAGTTGATTAACCTTAAGCAAACCGGCACAGTTGAAGAGTATCAATGCCAGTTCCAGACCTTCCTTGCTAGGGCGACAACAGTCCACTCCGATCAACAGGTAGATATATTTACTGCAGGATCAAATGAGACGTTTCGCGTGGATGTTGAGATGCAAAACCCTCCAAATTTGATGATAGCAATGAACATTGCCAGAGCCTTTGAACGAAAAATGCAGCTTAGTTGTGGGGCAGGTGGGCAACATTTTTCTGCAAGAATAGCAACCAAACCTACTGCATCAACCTCCACTTATGTATCCAGCAGCGATCAGAAAGGGACTGCAAGCACTGCTTTTGCAACTTCATGCAGTGGCAGCACACTGTCTCCATTTATTAAGCGATTGTCCAGTGCTGAGATGGCTGAACGACGAGCAAAAGGTTTATGTTACAATTGTGATGAGTCCTACTCAGCAGGGCACAAATGTAAAAAACGTTTCTGCCTTATGGTGGACAATGCAGACGTTCAGCCCGAGCAGCTGCCCTAGTGGATCCCGGTGGGTCTTTCTTCGGCTAAAGCAACGTGGGAAAATGCACTCCAATTCCAAGAGTCTTATCCTAAGTTCGAGCTTGAGGACAAGCTCGTTGTCGAAGAGGGCAGTAATGTTAGGGACACCCTCATAGGCAAGCAATATAGGAAAAGGAATGCATAAATCTTTTTAATTATTTTCCTTTATTTTTGGAGTCTTGTTTGGTATTTAGTTTCCTTTAGTTTCAATATTTTATTTCCTTATTTAGAGAGTCTTGTTTTGGTAGTTGTTTAATTTCAGTATCTCTGAAATAGGCAACATATATTTTGTATCCTTGTTGTAGTCATTCTCTTGCTATAAGAGAGAAAGTCATGAAATAAAAATATTGATTCAGACTTTGCAATAAAAAAGAGTAAGGAGAGTTTGGGTGGTCTCTTAAGAACAAACACCCATCGTTATCTTTCAAAATAGGTTCTTCAAAGAAAAACAGGAACGTGAACAAAGGAAATCAAAGGGATTTTTCGGTGAATCGACCTATGACGAGATCCTATTCGCGGGAACATAACAGTACTTTCTCTTTTTTTTTTTGGTGACAAAATTACCATCCTTACCTGATTTGGCCATCTCCATTCTAAGGAAATATTTCAAATGACCAAGATCCTTAATCTCAAACTTTTTAGGCGAGTAGTTCTTCAATTTGCTTAATGCATCAAAATAGAATAAATCATTAACATAAACAATAAGAATGGCCCTCTTACTGGAATTAAAATGCCTGAAAAACATTGTGTGATCAGCTTGACTTTGAGAATATCCCCGACGTTTAATGTGCTTTGTGAGTCTCTCAAACCAAGTTCTTGGAGATTGTTTAAGACCGTACAAAGACTTTTTCAACTTGCATACCTGCCTAAGTTCATAGGATTTCCCAAATCCAAGTGGTGCATCCATAACCATATACACTTCTTCTTTTATATCAGCATTTAAAAACACATTCTTCACATCTAATTGGTGCAATGGCCCATCTAAGTTGGCTACTAGAGACAAAAGCATTTTGATATTGTTCATCTTGGTTAGTACAACAAACGTCTCCTAATAGTCAATACCTTATGTTTGAGTGAATGAGCCATCAACTTTATACATGACAGTGAAGACCTACTTACGGTGTATAAGGGTCTTTCCTTTAGGTAAAGTTACCAGCTCCCATATCTCATTTTTCTCCAATACGTGTTTTTCCTCTGGCTCCAAGATAGCCTCTTTCCATTCAAAAACATTTCATGGAATTTCTATACTGGAAAGATTAGAAACAAAGACTTTGAAAGATGGTGAGAGTTTATGGTAATACTCATAATCAACGATGGAATGAAGATTACAAGACCTAGTTCCTTTCCTAAGAGCAATAGGTAAATTTAAATCTTCAAAGGAATTCAATTAGATTGGAGGAGATTTAAACTGAGATTTACCTGGAATTTCATAAGTTGTGCTCAATTCTGACTCTTGTTCAGTACTAGAAGACATCATCTCTACCCTTTGGGGTTTGGATTGCCTAAAGTAGACATTAAGCTTCCTTTTGAGTTCCTGGCTGGTACTTAATTTTCCCCTGCATTCAAATTTTACACACTAGGCACTAAAGAGTTTGGACCTACAAAACCATTGGAGGACTTGGGTTTCATGTTAGTAACCATCAGATCTAAAAGCTTAAGTTAATAGGAAATGACCAAACATTAATATATAAGCTCTTTAACACGCTTGCTCACATACCAGATCAACTAACTTGGTATGTGCATCAAACCTAAAGACAAAAGTACAACAAATTCAAATATCAAACTCACGGGAGGGTAATCCAACCCAAGACTTCTAGGGCAAATTATTTTGTCCCACTATCATAAAAGATAAAACTTAAGAAAATTATGAAATATTATTCTATAGTGAAAGAATTAGTAGATTATGTACAGTTCTTAGGGAGAAACTAAACAGGAAACTACTTAAAAAATATCTACAAATTATTTTATAATACCAACTATTCTAAGAGAAATTGTAGCTATCTTATTTACAATACAGAAAAGAAATAATACTGCAGATTATAGCAAATCTAGTTTCCTAAATCTGTAGCACACTGATTGACTAAAAACACCAAATCTGTCATAATTGTAGGACGGTGAACAATTCTCAACAAAAGTGCTACTAGGTTTCCTGGTTGAAACCTCTTGATATATTGTCTGAACTGACTAGTAGGACAAATAGAAAAACATTGTAACATCTTTACAAAACTGTTTGTGTATCCATAGAATTTCGTTACGCTTGTAAAACCGGAGCTTCTGATCATTAAAAAGAAAGAAAAAGGAAAGACCATTTGAGTTTTTGCCTTAATTGATTGGCCTGAAGAATCAAGTTGTTTGCCCGATTGAACTGGGTTAAAAGAACAAAAGTATGCTTCTTTGTTGCAATTAAGTTATGTTGTAAATATTTAAAGGATGCATGTGCATGTATGTTTGTTCATATGTCTGGGTGCTTGTTGCCAAACTGTCTCATCAATCTTGCAGTTTTACAAATTTTCATTTCTCCAATTAATTGTGAGCATTGCTTATTGTTCCCCTTATTGTTCTTCAGAGTTTGAAGATGATCCTGATCTTTATGTGCTGAAACCAATAAAATATGTTGGAATTGTAGTTTGGCAGGTAATTAGCATGACTTTTCTACCTTTTTTACTTTTAACACAATGAATTATCATAACATTTTGATAATTCTTGTGGTAGACAAAGATTGTTTTTGTTTCTCAAGTCATCGAAACCTACAAAAGTGGTGGATTTGCAGCATTGATGATCTTTATTTATGTTTCCGTGGCAATAAACAATTACATAGCTATGCTGAATTCCAGGGCAACAATCGTCTTGGTTTTTACGCTGTCAAGTGTCACCAACATCAACCAGAATAACAATTTTAATTGACCTGAAAAGAAGTTGATAACTTGATTGTTGATTGGGTTTAACTGGTATTCAAATCATTTGATGTTCCCAAATGAAAAACTACTTTTGAGTTATTGAGCCCGGTGCTCAACTTGTGTTTTGGAAGGGCTTCGTGTTTGCATAAATAATAGTGGAATTAAAACATGCACTTGGGGTTACTGGTCCAGCCAAAACAAGCTACCTTGACCTATGACATCAAATTTGAACTTGTTTCCTAGTTTTAATGCACTCCCATCAATGCTGGATAAGTAAATCAATGCTTGTGTTGCAGGTGAAGGCTGGTTCATTTTTTGACAACATTTTTATTTGTGATGACCCACAATATGCAAAACAAGTTGTGGAAGATATTTGGGCCAAGAATAGGGAGGTGAGCTGCTGCACTTTTGAATGTCCAAATTTATTGTTGAGTTATGGAGTTCTTAACTTATTTAATTTTCCTTATAAAATGTGAAATTTCAGGCAGAAAAATAGGCCTTTGAGGAGGCGGAGAAAGAGAAGAGAGCTCGAGAAGAAGAGGTTTAGTTGAATTTTATTGTGGCTTTTAGCAATTGATGTTATATTGTTATAATTCTTATCAGCTGTACTTTCTGAATCATTCTCTGAATTACATAATTTGTTTTGAGTGTAGGAGGCTAAACAAGCTAGAGAAGAAGGTGAAAGGAGAAGGAGACAGAGGGATCATGACATGGAGACAGGACCTTTCATTTACTTTTATTAAAATTGTAATTTGCTTTATATGTACTTGTTAGAAATTATAACAGATCTCCCTTTCATTAAAATTAACTCATAGATATAACAAATTTTAAAAAATAAGCTAATTTTTGCACCTACTAAGACCAGGGTTTTGGGGGAATTTGGTCTACTTTGAAGCTGTATTTGTCATATAGTTGAAAAGAAAAAGAAAAGTGATTCATTTATGTTCTTATTCAAACATGGCCTTATGCTCTTATTCGTGTTAAGGAAGTGAGGTCTTGTGTTTATTGCTTGTCTGAGCATTCATATGCTAGCCTTTAAGGATGTCTTTTTTCGAAAAGCAATTGGAGCAGACTTGATGTGCATGTAATGATGAGGTCTTGATTGGGTCAATAAGGTGTATGGATTTCTCCTATCAGTTTCTTGTCAGCAAAAACAAAGATTTGTTTTTTCTTTCTGAAGATAGCAAAAACAAAGAATTAAATACAAATAAATCATCTGGATTTGGAAAAACAACCTGTTCGGTTAGTTGTAATCCTCTATTCTTGCCTTGAATATGCATATGGTTCACGTAAAAATTTTGCATGAGGTATGTAGTTTTGTATTATAATGATTGTGATGCTTCTATTTCTTTGATGAACATAAGTTAGATATCTGAACTTTTTGTTTTGCAGTATGATCGCCACGATTATTTGGATGATTACCAAATATCAAATCTGTACTCTCTCGTTTATTCATTAGATCTTTGTTTTCTGTTACATACATTAGTGAGACATAGGATCTCGATCCTATCAAATAAAGTTATGAATATGGGGTCTGCTTAAAGATGAGCCTTCACTTTTTTCATGCAAATAGAGATGAGTCTTTTGTCATTGGAATTAATACCATAAAGGAAAAGGAAGCAAAAATAAAAGACAATAAACTTTAATCTAATGTCTGGTACAGGTGCTGGGAGCAGCACACTTCACCCAACACCGAAAAGTCTTTTCGTGTTTAAGTTCAAATATTCTAACAGAAACCCTTGTGTTTCCTTTTGAACTTTCAGGATGAACTATGAGGTTCCTTTTCCAATTTTCAGATTTATGTTGCTCTACTGCTTAGAACTAAAATTGGTTGGCAATCCCCTGAAGCAACTTGTTCAATTTGCAAGTTATGTCCAAACTTGGTGTCGTAACATTAATATTTGATTAAGTAGTTTAATGCTGGATGTCAATTGTATATGTACAATTCAATGCTTGAATGATGAGTCTTTACTCTTTAGGACTTGAACCAATTTTTTTTTTTTTTTTTTAATGTACATATATTCTTTATCACCACCCAGATTTGGAAATATAGAGATTACAAACATCTAACACCCAACCAAACTTGGGGCAACAGAAAGCAACCTTGAACAAATGGTTCAAATCCTCGAAAGAGACGAAACTAGAGTGTTCGGATAGAATGCCAAACGATTTCCAAAACCTGGAAATGGTTTGTCACCATTGAAATCCAGTCAACCCCACAACAAACAATAGGAACAGAAGATGGCCCACATAAAACATTAAAACACAAAATTACAAATCAGCAGCAACTTAAAAGAAATCTATAGTTATAGCCTCCTTGAACCATAGATGGCAACATTTACACGACGGCCTCCTGAACAGGAAACGGCGAACCAGAGGAGATCTTCCCTCAACAGGACTTGAACCAATTTTAGACTTTTTGATCAAGTTGGTTGTGATCTCAGTCTCTTGTATAAATGACTTGGCATAACTCATAAGCAGCATTGTTAAGCTCAAATTATTGTCAGCTTATTGATCGGAGAATTTTCAATCGTTTTCAACATATAAATCTAAAAGCAACACCTCCAGTATTTAAAAAAAAAAAAATAATAGTAAATAGAAGTAATTGTTTTGAGTAATAAGTAATTATTAGTTTGGGAAACAAATTTTGGAAATGATGAGAAACAATAATTTAAGAATAATGACTTAAAAAACTACTATCAAGGACCACTTAACCCAACACTTTTTTAGCTTTTTCATTCTAATTTTCCTTTTATTGATTAAAAGTGGAAAAATGTTTACATGAACACATTCAAACAGCCACTTATATTGATGGTGTACTCTTTTTGGTCCTTTGTCTTCCCTTTTACAATAAGTGCCATTTTCAACTAATCAAATTCACATGGGTGCACAATGGACGGTGGAAATTTATGATTATGTTAATTGACAACTTTTTCCACTCTTTAGCCTTTTGTTTACTTTTTATTTTACAAATTGAACTTTTTTTCTCAAACTGAAGATTGTTTTCAGCTACAATACCTCTTACCATGTTCATTCACAATATTAATACCATTTGATAGGTTTTTTTCTTAGTTTAAATTTTAAATTTAAAAAAAAAAAAAAAAAAAACACTTGCAAGGGAAAATTTCATTTTTGTCCCTGAGGTATTGGAAACTATCAGGATTTTAAATGTTTTTTGAAAAAGCTCTTGTCCTCCCTGAGGTTTTCACAACACTTTTAAGAAGTATTTGACAACTTTTAAGAAGTTTCTACCATCAATCAATTGATAATCAAAGAAAACGAAAATTTTGGATAGGAAGGGTGTTTTTGATATTTTGCAAAGAGAGTTGGGATGACAATATATGTATAGCCAAGATTAGAATAATATATATAAATTCATTAAAGTAAACTTTAAGAAATTATTAATTTATTAATTAAAATTTGAACTAATTAATTGATTAATTAAATTTTTTTTTTAAAAAATAAAAGATCTCCATTGTCAATCTCTAAGATGGTCGATGGAGATTAAAATTAATTAAGAAAGCAAATTTTAATTAATTTTTTTTTTTTTAAATTTACATAGGTTATAAACCCAAATGAAGATCCGGGTTTGAACCCTGTCGACGTATGAATTTAGTAGATGAGATTCGTATAGGCTCAAACTGCAAAAGATGTTAGGAATGGTGTGATTTGTAGCTACAAGTAAAGAAATGAGCTAAAGGAAGAATCTAAGACATTTAAGAATTTTAAAGTGGTTCGGTCCAAAATTTATCTACGTCCACTATTCTTTTGCTATTATGTGGTATGATGTGTAAAAATGCACTCTCTCTCTTTTTTGCAAGGAGTATTCTCTCTCATTTATTAGGGGGGGGGGGGCGGGGCGAGGGTGTTACAGTGACAATAAGTCAAAATACAATGATGATTACAGTTAATGCTTCAAGGTTACATTTAATGTGTCTGATTTACATTTAATGCACCTGAATTATATTAAATGCGTTTGACAGCTGTCAAAACAAGTGGTTTTAGGTGGCTAATCCAAGTGGTTTGCTCAAGTGGGCTAAGATTCGTATAATCCGAGCTGTAATTTTATTTGTAATCTTGGCTCTAATCTCCGTAATCTTTGACAGAATTGGTGTGTATGACATGTCTTGATCTGTGATTGGTTTGACGGTTCTGATTGTAGTTGACTGGCGATCTACGAACTATAGCAACTGCCAGCTTGTCTTGACGAGCTGGAGTATCTTAAGTCTGATTGAGTGTTGTTTCTGTGCTCTAGTCACGTGGTCTGATTCTGCGATCTGGCTATCTGGCGAGCTACATGTCTGATGAACCGCAGACTGATGAGTTGGATCAGATGAGCTGCATCGCGGGTGAGTTGGATTCTGCTGTGCTCTGATAACCGTACATTTGATAAGCTACATTATGCTGATAAGCTGTATTGCTGGACGGTTCGTGTCTGATAAACAAACCCTTCAGCGGGCTGTACGAATAATAAACTGGATATTTACTGAGCTGCATAGACGATGAGCTGAATATCTGATAAGCTGGATAGACGATGAACTGCATTTCCGACGAACTGGATAACTGATACGCTGATCCCACAGTTGACTGTGCCTTAGCCAAATAAGCGGTATTTTCTTCTTAGAGGGTCTCGGGCTTCAAATTGTCTTGGACCTTTAGCGACAGTACTGGGCTTTTACCAACTCGTTCTAGGTAGCCTAAGAACACCCATCATATTAGCCCCCCAGCTTTCAGTTCGTTCTGCGGGCTGAAAGCTGATAGATCGCTAGTAAAAGCTGATTGATTCTGATTTGGTGAGACTGGTTTGGAGGGAACAGTTACATTGCCCTTTCAAATTTTAACATGTCTTGGGATGCGTGGCGACTACTACAGCTATCGTGCAGGGCACGTTTCTCTCTAGGTGTATTTAATGCACGCCTTTCAACTGATAGGGCATAATGATCATATCCCTTGAATCGCGCTGGACCATCAGATCTGAGGCGGTTGAGGAGCCATCAGTTCTGATGGTTAGGGTTTCAGCCACGCGCCCCTATGTAAAGCAGATTTCTTATCATTTTCAACTTCCTCTTGTCGTTTTCAAAACCTTAAGCGTTTCGTCTTCCCTTTGCTTCTTCTTCAACCTTCGCTTCGTCTCAGGCTTTAACACCAGCGTTTCAGAGTCTGAATATCATCACCCAGACTTCAGCCTTGCTTCAGAGTAAGTTTTTCACGTTTTTCTTGTTTCTCTGGTTTTCATTTCTTAGTTTGCATGAGTCACGCATTTTCTAGCTTGATTTTTAAGTTGTTATTCTTGTATTCTTTTTTCCGAGAATTTACTTTTTGCTGTGATGCTTCATTTTTGTTGTTTAGATCTTTTTGGCTGGGTTTTACTTATGATTCTGCTGTTTGTGGTACTGAGTAAACAAACTGTAGGTTGAGACTGAGATAGGTCGCTAGGTCGGATGAATCATAGGTTGAACATGTAAAAGTACTTCTGTATTGCGTCTGTGACCTATTGACTTAGGAGTTTTATTAGTAAAATAGGGAACATAAGCATAGGTAGGGATGGTCTGTAGATAGAGACCTAATTAGTCTCTTTTAATTGTGTAGATGGCTTCAGGTCGCAGTCGTCGACAGCACAGAATATATGACTTTTCTAGCACTAGCACTAACTCGGAGGATAGTGACATGGAAATAACCCGCGAGGTCGAAGGGGCGACTTCTAGCAGCGGTGATGCTGCTGAGAAGTTTACAGCTCATGTGGATCCAATAACTACCATACTGCTTCCTGGTCGGGCGGGTCGCGAAGTATTCACACATCATCCCTCGAGTCTAAAGCTAGGTGAGCTAGGGGGAATAGCTTAGAATACTACCTTCCTAGGGGTTGTCGCATTATGCTCTCGTGTTCTTTGACCACACGACCTTCCCTTTTGACGGATATGTTATCGTTAGTGTCCTGCATCTGAGACACAGGCTTAGATTCTCGGTCCCCAGCTACCTTGTTGATTTTTGAATCGGCTAAAACTTAGTCCGTTCTAGCTTACCCGAATTCGTACTCCCAGCTCACCTTGCTGACTCTGATCTTCTTAAAGAACGAATTGGAGGCTCCCAATCCACATATTCTCTCCTACCTGTACAGCTTAAAGGGAGTGGCTAGCCCAAAGAGGGGACCTCACTAGGGAATCTACTATCTGACGGCCCGTAAGTCAGATTTGAAGGGCTTATTACTGAAATGACAGGTGAAAGGCAATGTAGGGGTTTATAAGTCGAGATGGTTCTACATTTCTTGCCCCTCTCTTGCCCGTCTTCAATATCATAGCTTTGTTTTTACTCCATGTAGTTAGTGAACTGCCTTATCCTATTCTGTTTTGTTCTTTCTTTTAACATTTTTTGTTCCTTGTCGCAGAGGGGAGTAAAGGAGAGATAACTGTAGAGGAGAGAGATCGCCACAAGACGCTTGTGGACTCGGGAGAGGGGAGTGCTGCTCTAGCTTTTGACCACAATCTCTTTATTCAGTTCCAGCTCACTCCTACACCAGACAGCAAGTTGATAGATGGTAAGAGAGATATAGGTGTTCGAGGTTAGTGTGAGCTTGTTTCTGTAAATCAAGCTGCTCGAGAAATTGATGATCCGGCTCCCTCAGAAGCTCCACCGATGGCGAAGCGTCCCAAATGCCGTGTTGCTCAAACTGTTGCTCTTGTTGCTTTTGCTTCTATTGAAGCAGTTATGTTCAAAGGGGTATAACACCAACTGAGTCTCCCCCCCAACCTGCTGAATCTCAACCCCCTATCTCGCAACCAGAGGCTATCGAGATCAAAAGTGATCAGGAGCGGGCTGCAGAAGGGATCGTTATAGGAGGCAAAGTCCCAATTGGAGAGGCTCCTATAGATGAGACTCCCTCAAATCAAGTCCCAACCGAGGGGACTACAACAAATGGTGCTCCAACTGCCCTGAGCAAGGGCACGAAGAGGAAGACAGTGGTGAAGCGGACTCCACAGAAACACTTTCGAGTTGAAAAGGGCAAATAGCCTGCGACCTCAGAGTCTGAGGTGAGCCTGAGCGTACTCCTGGGGCGCTCTATCTCGAAGGGGTATTGGAACTTCTACCAGAATTCCTTGGGGGTCATGCTAAAAAGCTGGACACAAACAAGCTAAATGAAGATAACTTGTTCTTCTGGTCCCTCCGTCACTCTATCATGGTAACTTCTTTCTTACTTTCTTACTTTCTTACTTTTGATACTAACTTGCCGTGTTTCAGTCTGCTATGGGGATCAGAAAAAAAATACAAGAGGCACTGGTCTTGAGGGAGCAACTTCAAGCTAAACTTCAAAGGCTCGAGGTTGACAATCATAAACTCGAGGTCGAGAAGGAAAAGCTTAAAATTGAGAAGGATAATGTGAAAAACGAGCTTGCCTTCATGTCCAGGGAGCCTCCAGAGCCAAAATGGCTGAATCCATGCTAGAGACCCAATTAAGGAATGCTCGAGCTGCTCAGAACGAAGCTGAAGAGGCTTTAGTCCATCAAGAAAGTGAGTATCAAACTCCAGATCGATACTTACTACCTAGCGCCTTAATGCTGAAGAAGAGCGCGACAAGATCAAACACAACTTGGAGAAGGCCATACGACGGGCTGAAGTGGCTGAGAAGAAGGCGGTTGAGGTCACGTAGTGAGCTGCAGTCGCTGAAAAAGAGGTTACTGACCTTAAGGAAGAGATCATCAAGGTTAGAGAGGAGGTTGTAGATGGACTTCACCTGCTTCAACGAGGAAAGACTCGTTGAGGTAGAAAGGTTGTAGGAGGAGGCCGCTCAAGACGCAGCAGCTCATGCTAAGGTTCCTCAAGCCTTGACCTTGGAGACAGTTCAGGCCAATATTCCTCCAGGATCGACCCCCGCAGGATATAGATGCTGGTCCTTCTATTGCTCAAGGCGGAGGCACTAAGTAGGGTGTCATCGAGTTGACACTTGGAGAAATTTTTCATTTCTTTTGTATTGTTTTCTTCACCTCTTTCTATGAGGTATTTGTAATGAATAATTGGACCTCGTTCTGAGGCTATTTTATATAATTTTCTGATTCAAATGTAATTTGCTGACTTGAATGTTTGTACTTCCTGTAAAATAACTGATAAAACACTTAACACTTGTAAGCGAAACATTATCAATATCTTGTGAGCCCACTGTTGAGCTTCTATATATTGTTAAACAATCTACATGGCAAATATTAATTCACAGTAATCTCAATCAGCAAGTGAAATAGTAACTTTTTCACAAATACGGATAGTTGTCAACTGTACTCAAAAGGTAAAAACCCGAGCTGGTACAACGAGCTGCGCTTACAAGGTTGGAACCTGAGCATTTACAACTAGTCGTGCTCAAATGGTAAGAACCTAAGCTGTTACAACATGATAAATTTCTGAGGTATGCTCAAAGGGTCGTGATCCAAGCTATATAGTGGGTTGCGCTCACAAGGCATACTCAAGCATTTATAGCCAGAGTTATGGAAGTCGGATCCTTAATTGAATTCGAAGGTCTCAACCTGAGTTATACAGCGGGCTGCGCTCATAGGGCGTACCAGAGCATTTACAACAAACTGTGCTTGAAAGGTTTAAACCTAAGTCTTTCAGCATAAGAAACTTCTCAAGTTATGCTCAAAGGGTCGTAACCCGAGCATCTATAGCGAGAGTTAGGGAGGTTGTAACCTTTGCTGCACTCACAAGGTTAGAACCTGAGCATCTATAGCATAATCTTGCCAGTTGGGAAGTATGTGGTCATTCAAGCCGATATGAGTAGGCATCCTGGTGTTGAACCATATTTCGTCACTTATTGATTAAGAAGTAGAGCGTTTGGGGCAATCTGAGAGAGGTAGGCCTGTGAACGAGATGTGATTAGATGCACGAGCTCGCGACTTTATAAACCTCGAGACCCTATAGGGCATGTGTGGGGTCAGCTATCGTGTTGATATTATGCCCCTTATCCCTTTAGGGTAAACAAATGCTTGAATCTGTAGGTTACTCCCTGCTTTTCATAGCTAGTAATTTCACACATAAAAACACTTAATCAACTTGTGTCAGTAATTTTGGTGGAAAATCTGGAGCTTATTTTAAATGTATGAATTATAACAAAAATACAAGCAAGGGAGAGAGAGTTATCTATAATAAGGCTTTAGATGTATTGCATTCCAGGCTATAGGAAGTACTGCTCCGCTCATATTTGCTAAGTGATATGCTCCATTCCCAAGGTCTTTATGGATGACGTAAGGTCCTTCCTAGTTAGGTCCTAGAGTGCCATCACTGGGTTTTCGAGCCCCCAGAAGAATCTGTCGCAACACCAGGTCGCCTGGTCTGAATTTCTGAACTTGGACCATTTTGTTGTAGTATCTTGCCACCCTTTGTTGATAGACGACCGCTCTTAGGTGAGCCGCCTCTTTGCTTTCTTCGAAGAGATCCAAATTTGTTGCTAGCAGTTGATCATTTTCTTCCGGGTTGAAGCTTGCTCTCCACTGGCTAGTTACTTCGAACTCTATAGGAATCATGGCTTTAAATTCGTAAACCATTAAGAAAGGAGTTTCTCCAGTGGTACTACGAGCTGTTGTTCCGTATGCCTAAAGCACTTTTTATAGCTTGTCTACCTATGCTCATTTTCTGGCTTCGAGTTTGGTCTTCAGGATCTGGTTTATAATCTTGTTGACGGCTTCAACTTGGCCATTAGCCTAGGGATGATCCACTACTAAGAAGCTTTTCATAATGTCGAGGTCGCTGCAGAACTCGAGGAATTGTTCGTTTGTAAACTAGGTCCCGTTATCTGTGACGAGCTGCTGAGGAACTCCAAATCTGCAAATGATGTGATCCCACATGAATTTTTCTACTTTCCTTATAGGGATCTCAGCAAGTTCCTTCGCTTCTGTCCATTTTGTGAAGTAATCTACTGCTACAATTGCGTACTTGCACCTGTTTCGACCTGCAGGGAGAAGTCCTATCAAGTCCATGCCCTAGATCGCGAATGATCATAGACTGATCATTTGCCGCAGGTAGGCTAGTCGAGCTCGTGGAATTTTTGCAAACCTTTGGCACATTTCTTTACTAGATCAATGACATATTGCTTCATCGTTGGCCAGTAGAATCCTTGACGAAGCGCCTTCTGAGCTAGGGATAGCCCCCTAGCGTGATTACCATAATAGCTTTCATAGATGTATTTGAGGATGGTGGTACAGTCTAGCTCATCAATGCATCGTAAAAGCGGGGCAGAAAAACCCTTCTTATAGAGTTTATCGTCATAGATGCAATAGCTTGCAGCTCTAGTGCGTAAACGACGGGCTTCCAACTTATCATCTGGCATTCTACACTCCTGTAAATAATCAACCAAAGGATTCATTTATGAATCAGCTACCATGGTCAGGATCATTTCTTTGTCAATGCGCTCTATACTTGGTCTGGGTAGGACTTCTACTGGTATATCTCCAGATAAATCTGTGTCTTGAGTTGTTGCCAGGCGAGTTAGAGCATCTATATGAGAATTTTGAGCCCACAGGATTTGGTTTATCTTATATTTTTCGAATATTCCCAACAACTCTTGAACTTTCTGAAGGTAGATTATCATTCTTGCACCTTTAGCTTGGTATTCTTCCTTAATCTGACATACCACGAGGTGGGAGTCATTGAAGATCCTAAGCCGTTCGACTTGTATCTTTTTGACTAAGCTGAGCCCTACTAGCCAGGCTTTATACTCTGCTTCGTTATTCATGGCTCAGAATCTAAACTTCAGAGTGTAGATGATTTTATGTCCTTTTGGACTAATCAACAATACTCCAGCTCCAGCCTTCTGCTCGCTAGAGGATCCATCAACAAATAACTCCCACAACGGACCTTCTGAAGATTCAGCTATTCCATTCGTAGGCCTCGTAAATTCCGCAATGAAGTCAGCTAGCACCTGCCTTTTAATCGTCGACCTTGGTTTGAACTCGATGTCGAACTGGGCGAGCTCGATGGCCCATTTCATGAGATGACCTGAAGTTTTAGGCTTCTGGAGGATTTGCTTAAGAGGATACTTGGTTAATACCTCGATTTTATATGCCTGAAAATAAGAGCGTAATTTTCGGGATGCCACCACTAGACAATAAGTAAGTTTCTCGATTGGAGTGTACCTAGTCTCTACATCAACCAGCTTCTTACTGATGTAATAGATGGGTACTGAGCCTCATTCCCTTCTTCTTTTACCAAGGCGGTGCTCAGGGCGTGCTGAGATACCTCAAGGTAGACTTTCAGAGTTTCCCCTTCATTTGGTTTAGACAGGAGCGGAGCTCGCTCGATGTACTCCTTCAGCTGTTGAAATGCGACCTCGTATTCTTCTGTCCATTCAAAGCTTTTAGCTTTCTTCAAGACTTCAAATAATGGGACAGACTTGTCTGAGGCCTTGGAAACAAATCTACTAAGGGCAACGACCTGTCCGTTAAGGCTCTGTACTTCTTTTGGTTTTGTTGGTGACCTCATATCGAGCAGAGTCTTTATCTTTTTTGGATTGGCCTCGATTCTTCTGTTGTTTACCATGAATCACAGAAATTTTCCCGAGGCTACTCCGAATGCACATTTGAGGGGGTTAAGTTTCATTTGATATTTTCTCAAAATGTGGAACATCCCTTCGAGGTGGCTTATGTGGTTAACTGCTTGCTTTGATTTCACTAGCATATCATCAACATAGATCTTCATAGTCTTCCCTATTTGATCTTTGAACATCATGTTCACTAGCTTTTGGTAGGTTAGCCCAGCATTCTTCATTCTAAAAGGCATAACCTTGTAGCAGTACAGGCCACGGTCTGTGGTGAATGAGATATGCTCCTTATCTCCAGGGTTCATTGGAATTTGATTGTCCCTTGAGTAAGCATCCATGAAGCTGAGGAGCTAGTGTCCGGTTGTTGCATCTATAAGTTGATCAATTCTGAGTAGTGGGAAGCTATCTTTAGGGCAGGCCTTGTTCAGATCCATGAAATCTATTCAGCATTTCCCATTCTTTTTTTTTTAATAGCACGGGATTAGCTACTCAGACTAGGTAGTGAGCTTCACGAATAAATCTGTTTGCCAGGAGCTTATCTACCTCATCTAATGTTCTCTGGTCATCAGTCTCCTTTTTTAGCAAACTGGTCTATGATAGGGGTTTATGTTCAGTTGGTGTGCCATTATGTCCGGATCGATTCCCACCATATCCTTATGATTATCGGTGAAAACATCCAAATTTGCCTTAAGAAATTCAGCTAGCAGGGTTTTTGTTTCTGGAGCCAAGTTCTTTCCCAACTTGAGGCACCTTTCAGCATTTGCCTCATTGACCTGAATATCTTCCAGTTCCTCAACTGGGCCAGTAGTCTTAATCTTATCTAGCTCCCTGGGGTCCAGGTCATGACTAACCCCAGAGGTACTGACTGTCTGCAGCTCGTGTCTTGAGGTCGCACTCACATTCTTTCCCTTTGTTCCCATGTTTACTGCATCCTTATAACAGCGATGAGCCAGTTGTTGCTTGCCTCGTACGCTTCCTATCCTGTTAAGAGTTAGAAATTTCACCATGGGGGTCCTTGTTGAGGTGACCATGTTCAGGTCGTTCATGCAGGCCTTCCTAATACCATGTTATAAGTGGATGGGGAGTCTATATTAGGAAGTTCGCCAGCACTGTTGATTGTTGACCTGCATTTCCCACAGTCAAAGGTAGCCTGATTTGCCCAATAGGAGTGACTGAATCTCTAGTAAAATCGTACAAAGGTTTAAGGGAAGGCTTCAGTTGTTCATCACCAACCCCATCTGGTTATAACACTCCCTGTACATCACGTTCACCGAGTTTCCTGTATCCATCATTATTCTTCTAACTTCTACGTTCCCAATATGTGCTCGGATCACTGAGGCATTATTATGGGGCCAACAGACATCCCTGGCATCGTCTTCTGTAAAGACTATCTCTTCAGATGTCATCTTTGCTCTCTTGGCAGACCCCTCTGACTCACTTCAACCGGCGAGCTGTATGTGACTAGCCTTGCTCACATAGTGCTCTTGCAACCTGTTTGACGTACCTGTTAAATGGGGTCTCCCATAGATAGTAAAGATGGTCCTCTCTGCAGGTTCGTGCTGAGTATCAGACACTTGTTGGGCTTGGGCTGGCTGCTCTTGCTGTCTTTGGTGAAGACGCTACTGCTGGGATTGTTGACCCGCAGGTCGTAGTAAATAATCTCTTAGATGACCATTTCTAATCATCTCTTCAATGACGTCTTTTAATGCCCAACAATCAGAAGTGTTGTGCCCTACTTCGTTGTGATAGGTATAGAATTTGCTTCTGTCCTTACATCTCTCAGGAGTCTGAATGGGAGGTGGTCTTCAAAAGTTCTCTCTATTCCTTTCAGTTGCAAAGATCAATCAACTAACAGTGGATTATCGACTCCTTTTGTTATCCCTGTCGGGCGAATTCTGGTTTCTAACTCCATACCTCCTTTCATGTTGGAGCTTAGGGGAGCGGCACACAGGTTCATTTCTCCGGTGGGGCTTGTCTAGCCCATCTTCCCTATGTAAAGTTCTAGGTCGACGCTGTGGTCTATTCTAGTTTTCTCGAACTTGAACTCGTGCATGTCCCCGGCTTGGTTCAGCTTGCCAGGGTATGTTTTGGTTAGCTCTCAATTTTAACGGATGTGCTGTGTTCTCGTCATCGCGAGCTCGTCGGACCCGAGTTCTAGATTGCACGTTGGAGGAATGACCGATCCTTCCGGCGTTGGTGCTTCTCTGGCTGCCCTTCTATTGGCGACTGGGATTTCATCGTGATGCCGCTGTGAAATTCCCCTGGTTGCTACGGTTTCGTTAGGCCTTCGAGCTACCTGGGTTTGAACTTGAGTCAGCGTCTTGACGACGTCAACTATTTACAACACAGCGTTCTCCAACATCTCTTGATGCCCTTGTAACATTTGGACAGCGTTCTCTCTAGCGACATCAGGCACAGACTGGGGAGGAGGAACTGGAGGCATACCTTGAATATTACCGGGGTAAAGGTATATTTGAGGTTCTAGCCCTCAAATCAGCTTGCCCTTTAGCGGGCTGGACGTATATCTGATGATTTGGGTGATCAAGCTGGTCAGCGTTCGCATCTGAGCCAACAATCACGTCTAAACTTCTTGTGATTCTTCCTCTAACCATTGCGTCCGGTACACGGACTTCAGAAATCAATATTTGAAAGGATGGAACTGCAGGAAGGGCCTTTCCTCTAGCGTCAAAATGTCGACGTATGGATTTAGCCGACGAGGTTCGTGTAGGCCCAAATTGCAGAAGATGTTAGGAATGGTGTGATTTGTAGTTGTAAGTAAAGAGATGAGTTAAAGGAAGAATCTAAGACACTCAGGAATTTTAAAGTGGTTCGGCCCAGAATTTGCCTACGTCCATTGTTCTTTCATTATTATGTGGTGCGATGTGTAAAAACGCACTCTCCTTCCTTTTTGCAATAAGGATCCTTCTTTATTTATAAGGGGGGAGGAGAGGGCGGAGGGAGGCGCTACAGTAGCGTCTAATAAGTCAAAATACAATGATGATTACAATTAATGCTTCAATGTTACATTTAATGTGTCTGATTTGCATTTAATGCGCCTGTGTTGTATTAAATGTGCCTGATAGCTGTCGAAACAAGTGGTTTTAAGCGGCTAATCCAAGTGGTTTACTCAAGTGGGCTAAGATTCATATAATTCAGGCTGTAATCTTATTTGTAATCTTGACTATAATGTCCATAATCTTTGACGGAATTGGCATGTATGACACGTCTTGATCTGTGATTGGTTTGACAATTCTGACTATAGTTGACTGGCGATCTGCGAACTATAGTAGTTGTCAACTCGTCTTGACGAGCTGGAGTATCTAAAGTTTGATTGAGTGTTGTTTCTGTGCTCTGGTCACATGGTCTGATTCTGCGATTTGGCTATCTGGCGAGTTGCATGTCTAATGAACCGCATGACTGATGAGTTAGATCAGATAAGCTGCATCACGGATGAGCTGGATTAGATGAGCTGGATTCTACTGTGCTCTGATAACCGTACATCTGATAAGCTGTATTCTGCTGATAAACTGTATTGCTGGACGGTCTGTGTGTCTGATAAACTAACCTCTCAGCGGGCTGTACGAATAATGAATTGAATATTTACTAAGCTGCATAGACGATGAGCTGAATATCTAATAAGCTGGATTAAATGATGAACTGCATTTTTGACGAACTGGATAACTGATACATTGATTCCTCAGCGGGCTGTGCCTTAGCCAAATAAGCGGTATTTTCTTCTTAGAGGGTCTCGGGCTTCAAATTGTCTTGGACCTCTAGCGACAGTATTGAGTTTTTACCAACCCATTCTAGGTAGCCTAAGAACACCCATCACAAACCCAGATCTTCAATGTTTGGGGCTTCACTCGGATGTTAAAGATCTAGGTTGCAACTTAGATCTTGAAAACAAATTAAAATTAAAATCTTAGTTTGAATCAAGATTGGGTTCGAACCCCGATGAAGATTTTGGTTCAAATCCAGATCTTTATCTAGGTTCAAATTCATATTCAACATCCCCGACACAACAATACAGTAACCAAAACACAATCCAATCTCTCATTCTCTCTTAGTTACTCAACAACCAAAACATAACCCAAATCTCTAATCCAATCACCACTATTACCATCCTAACTATCTTCGTCTCCAACAACCTCATCCTCTTCGCCTCCACAACTCACTACTTACCCAACTCTTTCTTGCTCTTGTCTCTTCATCCTTGTTCTCCATAACTACTAGATCCAAACACATTAACATAAACACAAATCCAAATCAGCTTCCATGGGCAATAGAAGACCCACCAACACAAACACAAACGAGAGAGAAATAGAGGGAGACAAGAGAGAGAAAGAGATAGAGCCTAGTGGATCATCTTATTTTTTATCGATAGAAATGGAGATGTTTCCCCATTTCCATTAGACTACCAGATGGTTTCAGATCATTTGAACGATCTAATTAGAATTTTTTTTTAAAAAATATATATATAATTTTTTAATTATTGTTTATTTTTTCTATAAAAAAAAGTAGTTATATTAAAAAAAAAATTATTATATTATTGTACATGTGTCACTTTTTTATTGATCGAATGACATTATAATATTTTGGTTTCAGTAGGGCAAAACCATCATTTTAGGTGATGAGGCGCGATTGAATATTTATCATTTTTATTGTTTGGGTTGACTGTCAATTGATTGAGGAAATAAACTTTTTTGAAGTATTTTCAAAACTTTAGAAAAAATAGAAGCTGTTTCTAAAAAGATACTTAAAATCCAAATGGTTCCTGATATTTGATAGATAAAAATGAAAATTTATGACTACTTATCATGCTCCAATTTTGTGCTCAATTTAATTTAACTTTCTCTGGTAGGTGGAGTGGAATCAGTGACTTAAACGGATATAAATTATAGTCACAAGGGTTTAAATCATATCTCATTCTCAATCCTAATTTACATTTAAGAAAATAAAAAAGTAAAAAAAAAAAAAAACTCTCTTACTCAATTATCTTTTGTAATTAATTTTTACATTTGTATTTTATCAAATAATCATTATTCCCAATTATCAACGAGCTCACTTTCATCATAAGGTTTTGTCATTTACTACTGTAGGAAAATTAACTTAAATTTATGATTTAAATATCCATATGTATACCATATATCTACTCTTGATAAAGTAGTTGAAGACTTTTTTTTCATCTTTATGATGGGGATTAGAGTCTTATCCTTGTCAGTTAATATGCAAAGTGTGAGGTGATTCCTCCTCGGAATTACATTCCAAGTAGTATAGCAGAAGATCTCACTAAGTTATGATAGATTTTTCATTCATTTGATATCATATTTATTAAAAAAAATAAAAATATTAATCTATTTATGTTTACTTAATTCAAAGATTGTATTCACTTTTAATTAATTAATTTTTTTTTTTTTGAGGTTATTGTTTGAGTTAAAATAGATTAATAAATATTAACTATTGAAACCACAAATTTCAAATAATTAAGTTAATATACTCCTGTCCTAACATAAATTTGACACAGACGTTTTTGAATGAGTTGAACAAAAAAAGGGATATTTATAAGTTAATCTCAACTTTTGATCATAATTTGAAACTGTTTCCCCTGGTTTCATAATTAGCCATTTCCCCCCCCCCCCCCCCCCCCCCCCCCTATCGGTCGTTTTTCTCTTATAAAACTGACACTGACACTGATAAAGTAGTAAATAACTTTTTTACCCTCCATTTAAACTTTAGTAAAATCAAATTAAAAAATAAAAATAAAAATATAAAAGAAGTTCTCATCTTGTCTTATCTCTTGAATGAATGATAAAAATCAAAATTTAATTTAATAAGATTAAAAATATAATATAATAAATCATTTGAAAAATAAAATTTAATATAATATTTGTTTAGTTAGCACCATCCCCTGAACCCCTCTTCGACTTTACAGGAGATGCAATTGTGCCGTTAGGGCAGATCAGACTTCCCCTCGCTATTGGGGATTCGGATAGACAAGCTCTTGCGATGGCCGATTTCTTAGTTATTGATTGTCCTTCGGCATACAATGCCATCCTCGGAAGACCAACTATGAACGACCTAGATATAGCAATATCCACAAGAACGCTCACTATTAAATTTCCCACTCTGATTGGGGTAGGATGTGTTAGGGGAGAACAGGAAGTGGCGAGGAGGTGCTATAAAAATGCAATAAAAGTTGAGGTCAAAGGAAAGAAGGTAAGCATGGTGACCGAGGAAAAGAAACAACCAATCAGCGCTACAGGGGTGAGTCAGGATCTAGATCCAAGAGAAATAGACGAAGACAGAGCGACAGGCCCTGTAGAAGAATTGGAGGATGTGCAGGTTAGTGAGCAGGACGCCAAACGCTGTTTAAAGATAGGGAAAGACTTACTCCCACACATTAAGGTGCAACTCGTTAAGTTCTTGAAAGGAAATCTGGATGTCTTCGCATGGAATCATGAAGACATGGTAGAGATCAGCCCGGATGTAATGTCATACAGGCTAAACATTAATCCTCTCCATAAGCCGGTTCGTCAGAAGAGGAGACCAATGACGGAGGAACGGTATGAAGCACTTAGGGAAGAGGTAGAGAAACTGCTGACGAATAAATTTATCAGAGAAGCCTATTACCCGGTCTGAGTGGCAAACCCTGTTCTTGTAACGCCTTTCGCCCAACTTCCGTTACGGTCGAAAATCCGGAACGAAGAACGTTACTTTCCAAATAAATCCGTTTCTGTTACTTTTGAAAAACTATTATTATTCTAAGGCTCGTTACCATTAGAAATTTTTTTTTTTTTTTAAAACGTAAATCCGGTAGAGTTTCCTCTGTTTTTCTGAAATACCAAAATCTGTTTCTTGTAATTAAAACATCTAACATTGCTAAAACATCAATTTCTAAACTCCTATTCGGACCTCCCGTCCGTTTCCAAAACATTTCATTACTCAAATATATCATAAACATTTATATGCATACAAAACCGAAAGTAAGCTTTTAAGAAATATGTATAAGCTTTTATACAGAACTTTGTTATAATTAAGTGAAATATAATAATTTACACAAATATACATGTGTCCCAAAAATGCATGATCATATGCAATATGTCTATATATCTACCAAAAGCGTAGAGGGGATGGTGACTGTCTGAGCCTTTGCGTACAAGCTATTTCCCCTGTCTGAAGATGGAGTCAAAAGATTCAACCTGCGCACGGTAAATCAATGCGCTAAGCATAATTGCTTAATAGGTATACACATAATCTAATTTCTCAATTTCAAATGTAATTTCAATTGTAACTAAAAGCATTCTAACTTTAACATTCATAAATATATATATATATATATACGTTGTATAAAAATACTTAAACATATAGTTCACAATTTTTCGAATTCAACATTTTTCAAAGCAGTGAAAATTTTATTTCACATAACATTTTCATTTAATTTCTTATAACATTTTTCAGTGCCCTTAGTAAACATATATTCGATACTCATGTATTGGTATATGGGTTTCCGGCATCGGACACGTGGTGATTATCCGCCAGAATAACGGTCGACCCTAGCATTGGCCGCTCGGTGATTATCTACCGGGTCGTATATCATAACACATAATCGTTCAAGACCGGACACGAAGTGCCTCTCATAGTCCATAATGAATCAATTTAGTGTATGCAAATAAATGGTGCAGCTGCTGATTTCCCTATTGACATGTCAATTACCAATTTCCATTTATCGATATCTAAGTTTACAAGGGCTATTTACAACGTAACGTTTATATCACATTTTACACTTTGGTTTTAGTATCAAGATTTTTATAACAAATCAATTTCGTGTTTCATTTCAAGTATAGTCAAATACGTTTGTAAATGCATTATATTGAAAGGATATAACAATCTCATTTAAGAAATTCATATAAAAATCTCATTTAAGAAATTTATTTCACAATGAAAACACTTTCAAGTAAAATTTAAAGATAATGTGTATACCGACCTCAAACGGATTCGATCTTTGAATCGTATACTCCCTTACGCTTTACTCTTATTCTTTGGTTGAGAATCCGGTTCCCCGGGTTCTCCTTGACTTTTCAATAAAAATAAACGTAACGAAAGTTTATTTAATAAATTTCTAGCGTTACTTAGTGCACTATAACTATATGTTCTCCTGTAATGCATCCTAAACACTTCCAATGGATATCACTTCGAAACAGCTCATAATATCCTTTTTATGACTGTCTTTACCGTATTGAAAGTAATCTCAAAACAATCCCATTAAAATAGCTTATGACAGCCCAACAATTAATACAAAAACAACATTCAAAGAACTTAAAACAGCACGTATAACTTTTCTAAAAACAGCATGTAACAGCCCTTTAAAATAGCTTGTTATACCACACTTTGACAGCTCATGTCTAGCACGTTTACAGCTCGTATAATAACACCTTAACAGCTCATTTATATAGCATGAAAACAACCTTTAGACAATTCAAGAACGGTTCTTACACATGCTAAAAATTGCACATAATTTCTATAAAAACTGCATGTCCAAAACAGTCCACAAAATTTAGTCACATTGTCTTTCATTTACGCGAATTAACTCTAACAAACCATCATGAAATCTCTCAATCATTTTCGTCATAGATATTCATTTGAATCACATTCAAATATCACTTAACATCATGGCATTTTAATCACACTTCATTTGACACTAAATTGCAAACTAACACCTTTCGAAATCATGGAAAAACTTGATCGAAACACTTGAAAACAATCTAGCGATATTCAAATAACTTTTCAATGCTCTTAAGCATATCGATACAAATTATTTTCCATGCCGACAATCTCGAAACGAAAAGTAAAACATAACAGCCCTTATACGGATTTCGCAACGCACTTTAAATATCAAAATCCATTCGCAAACATATCGAATCAATATCCAACGAACCTCCGCACTAATGAGGTTCTAAATCCTATATCCCAATCATGTCATCATCCATTTAATCCACAACTAAATCATAAATATTTCCATTGCAACGAAATCCATAAATTCGGACTTACCTTTCCGTAAGTGTTTTCAAAAGCTTTGAAAACTAGCACGAAGGGCTGTCCAAATTAATTTCTTTATCCACGAGCTTCCTTCAATCCAAAAGGACACCATTAACATTTAAACATCACTCAAATCATGATAACAGTATCAACGGGGCAGTAACTTACCTTCGCTTGAGCTGTTTTTCGCTTCAAAACGGCTCTCAAACGTTCGCGACTGCGAGACGACGCTCGTTTTAGCTCACGACAGTAACTTGAATGCGTTGATTCCCTTCAAAACAGCATCCACACATTCTTAACAGAAATTTAATGCCAATGGAAACTCACCCATTGCAGCAGCACACCCACGACAGCAGCTCCTATGGCAATAGCTCCCACGACAGCAGCTCTCGTCCACGGCAGCAATACTACATGGCAGCAGCAACGACAGCAGGCGGCAGCATTGACAACACCTGGTAGCAGCAACGATAGCACCAGGCAATAGCAGCGACAGCACCACGGCAGCACCAGCACCTTCACGCCAGCACCGGCACCTTCATGCCAGCAGCAGCAGCCTCACGCCAACAGCAGCAGCCTCACGCCAACAACAGTAGTTGCCTCAAGCCAGTAGCAACTCCTCCAGCGCTCGCTCGGCAGCAACTCACTTTCTGGCAGCAGCACCACTTCTCTACAGCAGCAATATCATGGTCTAGCAGCAGCAGATCTTCAGTTCTTGCTTGCATGCAAGGTCAGATCTTTCATCTGAAAGCTAGGACAGCACATGCATGTGCTGGATCTCCTTCACCAGCTCACACTCAGCATCCAAACAGCTCACGGTTCAGCAGCTTGCATTTCCTCCATCACTCTCTAGCTCTCTCTTACGTCTCTCTCAAAATGCACAAGGATGAGCTCTCGGTCAACTCTCTCTTTTAATCTAACACTTTGGGGAGGTAGAAGAAGAAGGAACCGAATGCTCTATCTCTCTTTCCCTTTTTTTCTAACTTTCACCAGCTCACAAACTTACTCACCAAGGTCCTCTCTCTCGGTTTAGCTCACACTTCTTTTGGTCTGCTACACTTTCCTTGACCGAACAACATCTTCTCTCTCAACATGCACGAACAGATCTACCTCTTGTTTGCTTTACTTGTTTACACTTTGGTTTTTGTCTCTGATGAATGTATGTTGACCGAATCAATTGCTCTCTTCACTTTAAATTTTTTTATTTCATTTTATTTAGTCCTTTACATGACACATGTCCTTGATTTCTCTTGTGTGCTTGCCATGTGTCCCTCATGGCCCCACTCATTCAATTTATTTCTCTCATGCCATCAATTCTCACTTTATGATTTCGCTTTTCGCTCGGATTCGCTTCGGGTCCGTCTGAAAATTTAAATAAAAATCCAAATTCACAAACGGAAACTTTATTAGATTCCGAATAAATATTTGAATCCGGACGCTTTATTCTATTTTTATGAGATTGAATTAAATAATTATCCTCGGACCCGTCTGGAGAATTTTATAAAAATTTAATTACTCCTCCGAATCTGGACGAATAATTAATTACATCATCCCTTAAATTAATAATCAATATTTAATTAATTATATAGACACCGAAATAGCATGTTACAGTTCTGGTTAAGAAGAAGAACGGAAAATGGAGGACCTACGTCCACTTCACTGATCTAAACAAGGCTTGCCCGAAAGACAATTTTTCGTTACGAAGGATCGATCAGCTTGTCGATGGTTCTGCTGAACATCAGCTCCTCAGTTTCATGGATGCCTACTCAGGGTATAACCAGATCCTGATGAACCCCAACGATGAAGAGCACACTTCTTTCATTACTGATCGTGGGCTTTACTGTTACAAGGTGATGCCGTTTGGGTTGAAGAATGCAGGAACAACTTACCAACGATTGGTAAATATGATGTTTGAACATCTGATTGGGGGAACGATTGAAGTATATGTCGATGACATGTTAGTAAAATCCAAACGAGCACGCGAACATGTGCAAGATTTGGGGGAGATGTTCCATATCTTGCGAAAATTTTAGATGAAGATGAATCCCCTGAAGTGTGCGTTTGGAGTAGCCTCAGGCAAGTTTTTAGAATTCATGGTCAACAGCAAGGGGATTGAAGCAAACCCCGAAAAAATCAAAGCCCTCATTGACATGAAGTCGCCTACTAGGATCAAGGAGGTACAAAGTCCGAACGGCCAAGTTGCCGCCCTGAGCAGGTTTATATCCAGGTCGACTGACAGATGCATTCCGTTTTTTGATGTATTGAAAAAGGTTAGAAATTTTCAGTGGACCGAGGAATGTGAAGCGGCCTTTCAACAGTTGAAGGAATATATGGGCCGAGCACCTTTACTATCCAAGCTAGTTGAAGGGGAGAAACTGGTCCTTTACTTAGGAGTTTCACAGCACGCCCTTAGCGGGGCTCTAATCCGTGAAGAAGATGGAAAGCAACTCCCTGTATGCTATATCAGCAAAAGGTTGCTCGACGCAGAAACCAGGTATACGCCCATGGAAAAACTTGCATACTGTTGGGTGATAACATCAAGGAAGCTTCGTCCTTACTTTCAGGCCCATACCATTGAAGTTCCGACTAGGTATCCTTTAAAATAGGTTCTTTAAAAGTCTGATACCTCTGGTCGTTTACTTAAATAGGCCATCGAGCTCGCCCAGTTTGAGATAGAATTTAAGCCCCGAATACCAATCAAAGGGCAGGTGTTAGCAGATTTTGTGGTTGAGTTCAAAGGGTCAGGTAGTGAAGAACCCGAATCTTTCGAAAGTCCATTTTGGGAGCTGTATGTAGATGGATCCTCGAGCGAGCAGAAAGCTGGGGTCGGAGTAATGCTGATAAACCCAGAAGGTCATAGAATTTTGTGTGCTTTAAGGTTCAAATTCAAGGCCACTAATAATGAGGCCGAATATAAAGCACTATTGGCAGGATTAAGGTTGGCCAAAGAGGTACTAGCAGAGCGGATTAGAATTTTCAGTGATTCTCAGCTCGTTGTATGCCAAGTTCGAGAAGAATACCAGGCCAAAGGATCTAAAATGACCGTCTATCTGCAAAAAGTCCGGGAATTTTTAGTAGTGTTTGAGAAATACGAGCTGCACCATGTCCCGCGATCATAAAACTCTCATGCAGATGCATTAGCTAGTTTGGCCACTGCTAAAGAAGCTGATTTCATGAGGGCTGTACCCGTGGAAGTGTTACCCGTCCCAAGCACAGAGTCACGAGATAAGATAATGGCAATTGTGGTGGCACAGGACTCCTGGATGAATTCTCTGGTAGAGTATTTACAGAACGGGAAATTACCTGAAGGTAAATTGGAGTCTCGTTGTCTTCGAGCACGAGCGGCCCGGTATTGCATCTATGACGACAAATTGTACAAAAGAGGATTCTCGGCTCCGCTGCTTAGGTGCATTGATGGCTTGGACTGTCAAATGGTTTTGAATGACATACATGCTGGGCATTGTGGCAATAACACCGGGGGGCTATCATTGGCTCAGAAAGCTCTTCGGCAAGGTACTATTGGCCGACGATGAAACAAGACTCGATCGAAATAGTTAAGAAGTGTGACAAATGCCAGAGATTTGCCAGAATACCTAGAGCTCCACCAGCTTTCTTGCAGCAGATGGTCAGTCCGTGGCCCTTCGCCATCTGGGACATGGATCTGATCGGACCACTCCCCACAGCTCGGGGAAGATGTAAACATGCTATCGTAGTAGTGGATTATTTCACAAAATAGGCTGAAGCTAAGGAGCTTGCCAAGATATCTTCCACCAAGGTCGAGAAGTTTGTCTGGGAATACATTATTTGCAGGTTTGGGATTCCACAGCAGATCGTGACAGATAATGAAACTCAGTTTAACAGCGAGCAGTTTCAGAAGTTTTGCAGGGATTTGGGAATTAAAAAAAGCTTTTCAGCAGTAGATCACCCGCAGACAAACGGGCAAGTGGAGGCTGTCAACAAGATCATCAAGCAAAACTTAAAGACTAAACTGGAAGCAAGGAAAGGAGCTTGGGCAGATGAACTCCAGAAGGTGTTGTGGGCATATAGAACCACTGCTCGCAACACTACAAGAGAAACTCCTTTCTCATTAGTCTATGGCTCGGAGGCAATGATCCTAGCAGAATATGAAGTCACTAGTCAACGCAGAACTACGTTTAATCAGGAGAATAATGACGATTTGCTCGCCGCTAATTTGGATCTGATCGAGGAGGCAAGAGATAAAGCCCAAATGAGGATTGCTGTCTACCAGCGACGAGTTGCTAAGTTTTACAATATGAGGGTCCGCGTCCGAAAGTTTAAAGCAGGAGATCTGGTTTTACGCCTTATTCTACCAACTGCTCAAAAAGCTAGCGATGGAACGCTTGGTCCAAATTAGGAAGGACCTTATGTCGTAAAGGACAGCATGGAGAATGGAGCTTACCACCTGACTAACCTGGAAGGAGTAGAAGTTCCCCGAGCATGGAATGTCAAGAATCTTCGGCCATATTATGTTTAAGATTATTTGGTTTATGCTATGATAACTTATTTTTTGGTGTGTATGAATGTAGCTTTTAAGTTAATAAAGATTTTCTTCAAATGGCAATTCCTGATCGTTTCACATTTGGCTTATTATTTCTACTCATGCTTTGGAAGGTTCAATTGCTATCTGTGAGCGAGTAGACTCTGAAAGGTTCAATTGATACCTGTAAGCGAACGCTTTGGAAGAAATGATTACTACCTGTGAGTAGCCGGGCTTTGGAAGGTGTAGTCATTATTTGTGAGCTGAAAACGTCCTGGAAGACCTTAGCATTACCTATGAGTAAATGGACTCTAGAAGGGATGCTCATGGCCTGTGGACTTATGAAATAACCCTGGAAGATCTATGTAGCTTGTGAGCAAACGAGCTCTGGAAGGAACATTTGATCTGTGGGATTAAACGAGCAGAGGTAAGGGGCCTTAAAAAGGACAATTTCAGCACGCTAGCTGTCCCCACACCTACTCTGCTCAAATAAATTTTAAATGCTGGGAAGAAAACTTATAAATCAACTTTATAAGGCAAATGAGCTGGCTGGATAATAGACCAAGCAGAGGTAAGAGGCCTTAAAAAGGATAATTTCAGCACGATGACTGTCCCCACACTTACTCTGCTTAAACAAATGTGATTACCATTCTAGCCTACGTAATTTAACGAAGTAACTAAGAAAAATATGTGAATAAAGAATAATGATAAGCAAATTCACAAAAATTGTCAATAACACGAGTTTCTTACAAGTGGACAAGTAAGGAAAATTTTCTAAATGTTAGGAGGAAAATTTTGCTCGCCAAACACCCTACTATCATCAATATTAATTGGACGAGGAGAGCTGGAGGAAGATCCTGCATGAGCAGGAGCAGCACTATCAGAAGGAGGATGACCGGATTGAGAAGCTGAGAGATTTGCTTTTGATTGGGCCTGTTGAGCGTATAACTTCACTTCTGCCACCGCTTCCGAACCAAAAAATGACACGTCCACATCTGGTCTTTTGTGCCACAGGTTGTACAGGAATAACTCCCTATCCTTTCCTCAGCTTCTCGGACCAAGGTCTTAGTACGCTCCCGCTCCAAGGCTATTTGCTCCTTGAGAGAGATCACCTCCTACCTCATTGCTTCCATGACTATCCTAGTTTCAGCTACCCTATGTTCGCGCAAGGACAACTCTCCTTTTAACTCCTCGTTTCCTGTTTTCAACTTTTTCTCTGAATCATGAGAAGAATGGAGAGCTTTCTTCAACTCGCTGATCTCTTTGTCCTTGGAGAGAATCTGTTCGTTTTGCATCTTCAGATTCTTCTGCTGCTCAACCTCTGGTTCACACACTTTTCATGCTCCTGCTCCAGATCGCGGAAGGCTTCTCTTGACCTTTCGCACTCCAACTTAAGAGAACTTACTTCTTCTTGTAATCTGTTCTTCTCGTCCTCCAGAGAATTTATGGTCGCTTCCATGGTAGCTTTCTCCTCGGGCCAGTCTGAAATTTCTCGGAGGAGGTTCATATATATCATGGATGCCTGAAACGAGTTGTTAGTTAAACAGGAAGAACGAAAAAGAAAGCAACAGTAATAAAGGTAAATAACTTACGAGGATGTTGTGGAAGCCTAAGTAGTTGATTAGTCTCTCGTCTTTTATCTTTTCATTATAAAGGGCTGGCTTCTTCATGCCAAGGAACTGAGGAGCGCGATCCAAGAGGTCATTGTAGTATATCCCTGCGTCGAAATCCTGGGTCTGTTCTCCAGCAGCAGGGTCTGTCTCCTGTGTCTTTTGACGCTTGGAAGGTGGTTCTGCGGCCCCTGATTCGGCAATCCCTTTGCCTTTATCAATGCTTCGAGGTCGACCAGCCAGTGAACTGCTAGCAGCAGGAATAGATTGAGAAGCAGCATCTTTGTGAGCACCTCTGTTTGAAGATTTCCTCCCCATTAATTTCTGTTTCATTAGGCAAACAGAGGACGCGTCAGAATCTTTTTAGAGAGGTGGTTCTGAGGTAACCTCAGCAGCCAGTTGAGTGTCCGAGCTCTTAGCAGCCTGGTCGGGTTTCTTTGAGGCAGAAGGCTGACCGGGTAAAGGTTGTTCGAAATGAAACCTCACCATTTTTGGAGTTTGTGTATTTACTAAATGAGGGATTTCCTTTCCAGAGGCTTCAAAAGCAGAAGGGATTTCTTTGTCGTCGCGAGAGCTTAAATCAAAATTTTTGTCCAGCGATACAGTTGAAGTAGGTGCTCGGAAGGCAGCTAATCGTCTGAAGGAGTTTTCACTTCTGAGAACCTTTCCAACAAAGAAAACTCTCGATCTGACAGAGGAATTTCACCCTTGAAAACATCTGTACAAAGGGAAACATTAGCAACGAGCAAAATGTAAATGGAAAAATTATAAATGTGAGCACACTTACTGGGAGAAAGGCAAAAGGAAAAGTTCTTTAGATTTGATAAAGACAAGCACGACTTGTAATTGCCTACGTTGGACTTACTGACCCATTAGGAGAGGTTTACTTTGTAAGGGGATTTTCGGGCTGAGGTGTAATAAAACCCATCTTTCTTCTCGGTTTAGGGCCCGTAGTACTCTTAAACAGAAAAAGATAGTGGATCTTTGCTGGGGTTGGAGGAGGAAGGCCGTTTTTAAGAAAAATTGAAGCTAGGGCAGTAAGGTTAGCATAAGAGTTAGGAGTAAGTTGAAAAGGGGCTAAATTAAGATCGTTCAGAAGAGCGACCAGGTAAGGGTGAACCGAAAATCTAAAGCCGGCCTCTATGTGTTGATGACTTATAGCAAAGAAACCTTTAGGAGGGAAGGTCGTGTGGTCAGAAGCCTTTGGAACCATAGCTCAGCAGCCAGAAGGTAAGGAGAAGCCTTCAGCAATAGTTTCAAGATCGCTAAGGCTAACGGAAGACTCATATATGAAAAAGGGGGTGCAAGCAGAAGAATCTTGGTGCTCGGAAGGATTTGGAACAGTTTCACTACTCTGAGAGGTTGTGTTGTTAGTATCCATGACTCGGTTGGGATCCTCCTCGGAGGCAGCACTAGTAGACCCCACCTTATGACTGCGACGACTACGACCAGACATCTACAAAAACAACAGGAAAATCAGCTCGTAGAAAGCAGACCGGAACTCAGTATTTAAGGGTATTCCTACTTCTCTAAAAAGACTAGCCGCACGCGCAAAAAGGGCTACCAGGCATAGGAGGAACCTTATTTATAAGCCTAACAGATTACAGGGAACATTGAACAAACTAATAGGTTCTTAACCCTACCATGATGAGGATATCAAACGAATACCAACAAGGAATGGCATGCGTAGACGTAACTTGAAACAGTTAAATGAATATCTACTTCAGATTCTTTAACTAAAATCTTGATAAGATGTAAGCAGCAATCATAGTTAAAAAAGATTGAGAAAGAGTGCGAGGAGTTACCTTGAGTATGGAAAGTTCCGCTGGTAAGGAAGAAGAAAATGCAGGAAAACAATGGCAAATGAGAGAAGAAGCAGTAAGGCGTCTGTCGTTGAAAGTGAATGGTAAAAGGCGAAGATGGAGCGATAGGGGGAATATATATAGTTGGCGTCTTGGAACCCTAATCGTCAGACCAGGACAGCCGAATCGTCGTCAGTAATTCAGTAGTTTAGCGAAAAAATCGCGATTTCATCATCATGAGCAGTCGCCGAAGACACGTGCATTAAATGTACACATTAATAAGCGACACTTGAAGTACAGAGAACCGACGCCTAGGGAATAGCCACGTGGCACAAATAAAATAACGCTTGAAAAAGGGCGACGGTCCATATCCCGCCAAAAGTGTTCTAGGCATGAGAATGTTGTTTCCAGTACAAAGAATGTACTGAAAAACAAGGAGGCTAGTATTGTGGGTATTTTAATAAAATGGAAAAAGCCCAAGGATAAAGGCTCATTTTGTAGTTCTGCAAAGAGAAGCCCAGAGAGCGTAGTCAAAATGGATAGAAGTCAAAGAAGGACTATAGCCATTCAGCAACCTGTATACCCAAGCACACCTGAATATGTGATTGATCATCTTAAAACGCTAAATATTCAAATTGACTGCGCGAAGGTTTGATCGGTTGACCATGCACAAAGGAAATCTGCCCGTAATTAAAAGGCTGCTCGATAAATGCCTTTTAGAAATTATCGCAGCAATCAGGAAGTCTGGTCGACTGCTCAACTGCTCAATAGTCGGAGGAATAGTTGAATCTGCTCGGTGGTGGAAACACCCGATCGCTGAAGTAGTCTACTCGTTAGCACTACATCTTGTCGCTATAATAATCTGCTCGTCTAATGCAATGTCTAATTGCTGAACAGACTGTTCGCTAGAATTGACCGGTTGACCTTCTGGAAGGCGAATCTATTCAAATAAGGAAAGGAGTCAGTTTACCTATTTTCATGCAAATAGAATCACGACATTCTTGACAATTGCTATATTTGTGATAGAGATAATCTTGGAGAATATTATCTCAATTAATGTATATTATTTTTTGTCTTATCTGTAAGATTCTTAAATCGATTCCAATTGTAACATCTTCATTATAAACAGGAAATAAAACTTGGTGTAAAGGACAGAGTGAAATAAATACAATTACTCTGAGAGAGAGAAGGGGTAATTGTCGTAGATGTAGGCCATCGTTCTTGCCGAACCACGTAAAATTTTGTTGTGTCTTATTTGTTTTGGTCCTGGTAATACTTGTTTTGTGTGTGGTTTGTTGTGTTGCAGGTATTGGGCTTGAAGAATCGGGTTGACCAAAATTGAGTGTCAACATGTTTAAACTCTCTTCTTAAAACGAAACTTACTGGTCAGGCTAGACTCCCGATTCCTTATCAAAATTCTCACTCTCAAGTTTCTCAGTGCTAATCTTCAGAACTATTAAGAGACTAATCACTCTTAGAAACTCATCGGAGTATCAGCATCTATAACTCTGACTGCTCTAACTCTCTTCTCAAAACGGGATTTACTGGTCAGGCTGAACTCTTTCCATTTCCAGAAATAACTCACCTAAAGAGAGTTCACTAGATTAAAACCAAGCTACTGGAAAGTGAGAATAAAGATAAAAAACCAGGTGATTTCTTTCTTTATCTCAATATTTTGAGATATCTCACCATTTTTACGAAGGAGTGTTTAGACAGTGAAGAAAGCTTTAACTAGAAAACATATTTTTATTGCTAATTGATCTGGTCGATCTATTTTGAGTACAACAAAGAAGATGAGTCCATTTATAGGAGATGGACTGAATAAGAATACAAACAAGATGACATCACTGATGACATCAAACATCAATAATACAGACTAATAATTCAAATGGCCAATAATGTATGGTGACATCATGGCTTACATTATCATGTAATTATTACAAACTCGATTTTCAAACTTACTATTACACATATGAGTAACATATTTTTGACATTTTGGATTAACAGGAATCTGTCACGGTCTGACTGGTGCGGCAGGATCATCAGACTCTAAGCCTGATGTATATCATGTTTGAATGTTCAAGATAATGATAACCTAGTTAGCATGCATCATAATAGTCAAGAATGTATTCTGGGGGGTCTTCATCATTATTTTCATTAGAAAAGGATAAAGAAGCAAGTTGACCAATTTCTTTATCTTTTCAATTGCTAGGTCCAACATCATTATTGAACTTTTATCTTTTTGCCGGTATGATTAAGCATATCTTCTTTTTGCCGCTTCAAGATCTTCTACTTGTCAGATGTCAGGTTGAGAGTCTGGATAATACCAAATAGGAAACTCTAATTGTGAAAACTAAGTGATAAGAGAGTCAACATAGTGGTTATGAGTATCGAAAAGTGTATCAAGATAAGATAGAGGTAAATGATTCTATGGAACATCATTTGAAAGAGAAGGCCATATTTCATTTAGAATGATACGATTCTTTTTAAAAAGTAACTTTTGAATCGACTTGATCTTTGCAGTATAATTGAGCTGTCCATTAAAAATAGGAATTAGGTTTTGTTCAATGAATTCAAATTTCTGTTCTATAAAATAAAGTTCATCAGAATGACTGGTGAATGGATACTGAAACATAAGATAGATCAATGATGAGGAAAGAAAATAGATTTCCATTTTCTCCATTGAGCTAAAGATTGGAATCTATAAAGAAAACTAAGAAACCAACTTTCTGATGATTTGTGATCTTATAAGAAAGCATGAAGAAGAAGATTATTAAAAATTTCTATTGCAAAATAATAGAGATGACCTAAAGACGATAAGAACCAATAGAATTCAATCGGGAAGATGAAATATGGAAACTGGGACTGTGTAGGAAGAAATAGAACTTGAGAAAATGGATAAGAAGGATTAACACAAAAAAGATTAAGAAAGATTTGACCGTGTTTCTGAATGCATTGAATCTGATAAGAAAATAGTAATTTCTTGATTTTTTCTTTTGGAAAATAGGATTTTAAAAGTTCATGGAATTCTGGAATTTCTGAATTGATAAAAGGATTATATTGAATCATGAACACTGGAAGTGAGGGTGATTGGTTTTGGAGTGGTCGAGAGAGAAAGTCTGCTAAAAAGTTGTTTTTTCCTTTTATGTGTTTGATAGTAAAGGAATACTTAGTGAACCATTCTGACCATCTGAGGAGAAGTTGATGAGATAATTTTTTATTATGGAATTTGAGCATTTCTTAGAAGGATTTCATATCAGTTTCCATAAGAAAGTGAAGACCAATGAGATAGAACTCAAACTTTTCAATTGCATGTTTGACTACCAAAATCTCCTTGAAGGTAGAATGATAATGTAATTAATTGGGTTTGAAACTGCCACTTTGATATGCACAGAGTTATCTGGTACCTTGATCTGTTTCTTCAAAAAGTACTGCACCCTAAAAATTTTCACTTGCATCAATTTGGAGAATTCTTTTTTCTATTGAAGGAATATACAGAGGAGGTAATTTCTGACAAATGTGCTTAATCTGTTGGATTGAATGGGTTTGCTGAGAACTCCAGGGAGGAGGATGTTTTGTCAGCATGTTGAATAATGGTTTTGTAAGAACTACAGTATTGGGAATGAATGTTCTGATATAATTGACTAAACCAAGAAATTGTTGAATTTCATGTTTAGTATTGAGCTGGTTAGGGAACTTGAACAATTCTTGTCCAATGTGAGGTTGAGGGTGTTATTTGCCATTGGATATGGTCATGCCAGGGAAGGTAATGTGTTTTTGAGCAATTTACATTTTCTTTGCTGAAAGCATGATACCATGTTCTTTTGGAATGTGGGCAAATTATTGAAGAAGTTGGAGATGATCGTGCTCATCTTTCGAGAATAACAGAATGTTATCAATGTAAATGAGAGCACTATAAATGATGAGAGCATAAATCTTGGTCATGGCTTTTTGGAATAAGGAAGGAGCTGTTTTAAGACCAAATGACTAAACTTTCCATTGGAAATGATTGTCTGGTACACAAAATACAGTTTTATCTCTGTCATCTGGATGGATGCCTAATTGCCAAAATCTAGCTTTGAGATCAAATTTTGAAAAGATATGAGCATTGGAAAGATGTGCAAACAAGATTTATCTTATAGGTAAAGGAAACTTATCTAAATTCATTAGGCTATATTACCGGATTCTGACCTAATGGATATAACTCGCAAATTTATCACGTTATGTTATTGGGTTCCGACTTACTGGATATAGCTCGCAAATTTATCACGCTATGTTATCGGGTTTCGACCTACTAGACATAACTCGCTAAATTCATTACGCTATGTTATTGTTATGGGTAATTTTGTGACCAGGCCAATTGGGTCAGAAGGGATCTACAGTACAGGCCCAACGACTCAAGGGCTCATCAATCTGTTTTTCTTTTTTATCGCCTTCCAGACTACGTACATGTTCATTGGGTTGACTCCCCATTCTGTTCGTATCCCAAGTCCCTTGCTGATTGTCGTTCTACTCGCGAATAATGTTGGTTGCCCAATCAGTGATACGTTCGCTGCCTTGCATGCAATTGCGAACAGTTCTATTTGCTCAAGATAATCACCTTATCTGTTCGCTCAGGCTAGTCGTTGTTTCTGTTCGCTTGAGCTAATCGCTATACCTGCCCGCCTAGGTTGCTTGTTATGACTGCTCGCCAAATCTGTCTGCTTAAGTTGTTCGCCAAATTGTGATCGGCAGAGTCGTTCAGCTTGGATCTGTTCGTATAGAATGTCTCTCCTTATCGTTCGGTAGTTTCTAAGCATGCTCATGAGCCTGCTTATTTACGGAGCCACTCGTCTGATTTTACAGTTGACCATGGAAATATTAACTCATGATCCATCTCCTAAACCCTCCAAGTGCCCGAACCATTAGAAGCTCATCCGTCCACATCTCTCAACTGAATATCCTATTTTCTGGGAAATCCGTCCCAGCCTTGACTCTCAAATTGTGAATCAGTGGAAGTCAAAGATGTCATGCAAAACATAGCACAAGACGTGCCATGAACACCATCTCTGCCAAAGACTACAGCTGAGATTTCGGTAGCATTTTCTGACTCGTACAGATCAACCCCCTGAAATCTCGCTCAAGCAAAGCTCAGAAGTGACAGTTTTAACCGCATTTAATGTGATTTCGACCTCATTTAATGCACTATCAATCGCATTGAATGAAATCCCGGCGCATTAAATGCGGCCTATCATTGTATTTTCAGTTTACTGTACGCTTTTGTCTTATTCTGTTTTACTGTAGCACCTCCCTTTTCTCTATAAATAGGGGGGATTTTTATTGTAAGAGAGAGGACAATCTTTTGAGTGCCGTTACTCTGTCAAATTAGTGAAAGAGTGAATAGTGGACGTAGGCATCCAATTGGGCCGAACTATTCTAAAACTTTTTGTGTTTCTTGCTCCTCACCTCTGATCTCTTTTTTCTGTTTCTTTTTTACTTTGCACATTCCATATCAACTACACGAGACTGCAGCTTGGGCTTGAAACGAACCTCGTTGACTAGAGAGCCAAATCCGGACGTTAACATTTTTGGCGCTAGAAGGAGGGATCCATCTTCAGTTTCACCACATTTTTCCTCTTAGTCTACAAAGCTCATTTTTTGTTCGTCATGGTCAGAGGGAGGATTCCAAGGAACTTTAACATAACAGATAACCATCCTGAAGCTTCAGACCAACAACGACGTACCATGTTTACCGGAGGGCTACCCGACGCTGGTGTAGGGACATCCGGTGTGCCCATAGGATGGGATGCTCTAGATATACCTCCTCTTCCTGCTTGCCAACCTATGCCTAATGCTGCAGGAGGGGACGTTATACAGGTGTTGCAGCGGCGAAAGGAAATGTTAGAAACTACGGTGGCATAGCTACTCGGTGAAGTCAGAACATTAATTCGGACTCAAGTCCAACCTCCTCAGGGACCTCCCCAGACCACTCCAAGAAGGGATGCTCCCCGAGAGAGGCGCGCTGAAGACCCTGACGCGAACAGGAGGGACGTCGGGGAGTCAGAACGAGAAGGATCAGTTCACTCTTCTAGCATACATTCTAGTGCTTGGTTGCCTCGGGCTCATGGTGAACATCGGCCAGGACAAGCTGGCTGTGACCATGATCAAATATAGGCTCACAGAGATAGGACGGGGCCGGGACCCAATAATGGAGGACTGGGGGCTCGAGACCATGGATCCTCGAGTAGGTAGGACAAACAATCCGCTGTTAGAAGAACCGAAATACAAGGACTATTAATTGAAGAACTCTTTCAGAGGGTCCGGTAGCTTGAAGTGCGACCCGGAGTGTAGGAGCAAAGAAGCCAAAGCTAGGGAGAGGAACCCATTTGCTTCAGAAATTGAGTTAGAACCGCTTCCTCCAAGATTCAAGGTTCCCAACATCCCTCAATACAAGGGGAACTCTGACTTGACCCCTACAACCATCTGGACGCTTTTAACATTCAGATGGATCTCCAGACGACCAGCCCGCTCATAAAATGTTGTGTGTTCCTGGCTATGCTCGGGGACATCCTGCGGACGTGGTTTAGGAACCTTCCCCCCTACAGCATCAACAACTGGGAAGAATGTCAGTAGAAATTCCTGAATCAATATAAGGCGTTTAAGAGGCAACTCGCACCACCCTGTCATCTTGCTACCATTTACCAACGTCCCAGTGAGTTGTTAAGGGACTATATCAGCATGTTTAGGAGCAAAGTGACAAATGTGGAGAATCTAACGGAGGAGGGGGTATTGACAGCTATCTCGTCGAGTTTAAGAAAAGATAGGAAGTTATACGAGAGCATCTACAAATCCCCAGTGAAGGATTTAAAGGAGTTCTACGAGCGGGCAGAGAAAGAAATCCGGTGGGAAGGAGCAATCAACCCTAAAAAAGCCAATTCCTAGAAAGATGAAGCTGGTAGTTCCGGTCAAGGGAGGAAGAGGAGCAATGAAGGAAACAACCATGGAAACCGAAGAGACAGTAATCAGATCGCAAAGAATACTAAGAACTGGCCCAGACCAGGGGAAAACCGGGGGCAAGCGCGACCACGCTACCAAGGCCGTTACAATACGTACAATGCCTTGTCTGATACCTAAGACAGAATCTTCGCGACCGAGAAGAACAGGGAGAATTTCGGAGCTGGTAGACTCTTGATGGGCGAAGAGATAGGAACAAGTTTTGTGCCTATCACAACGAAATGGGGCATAATACCTCAGACTGTTGGGCGCTCAAGGACGTTATTGAAGAGATGATCAGAAACGATCGTCTAAGGGACTATGTTGTGAGACCCCCGAGGCGACCATCCCAATAGTAGCATCCCCGCTAACGTTCACAGAACCCGTCGATCCAAACTCAGCCAGAGCCTGACTCTACCTAAGAGCCTTCGGTCAGAATAATTCATACCATCCACGAGGGTCCCTCGAAAGTGGGAGAGTCCAATAGATCTCAAGAACGGTTTGTACGCGAAGCGAGGTGTGTCCAGCCTGCAGGGTAGGGAGAGTTAGGGGGACCTGCGAAGAAAGCTAGAAGGGTGTCAGAGGACATTGTGTTCACAGATGAAGATGTCTGGGATGTTCGCCTCCCCCATAACGACGCTTTGGTGATTCGAGCGTGTATTGGTAACTCGGTGGTCAAGAGGATAATGATTGACACAGGGAGTTTAGTAAATGTAATGTATAGGGGATGCTATGATCAGATGGGAATTAGAGACGAGCAGCTCAAGCCATCCCCCGAGCCTCTGTATGGGTTCATTAGAGACTCGGTCATTCCTGCTGGACAGATAAAATTATCTTTGACCCTTGGAGACGCTGCCCACCAGACCACAGTGTTAGCAGATTTTCTCATCATCAATTCTCCGTCTGCGTACAATGTGGTGTTGGGAAGACCTGCTATGAACGACCTCAACATGGTCACCTCTACCAGGGCTCTCACGGTAAAATTTCCAACTCCTAATGGGGTAGGATGTGTGCAGGTCGAGCAATCTCTGGCTCATCGCTGCTATGTGGACATGATAAGAAGAGGAGTCCGAGGAAAGAAGCTGGATGTGACTCCATTGCGTGAGTTACAGACCATCACTTCATCAGGGATCAGCTATGAGTTAGATCCCAAGGAATTCGATACATACCAAACTATAGGTCCGATGGAAGAGCTTAGGCAAAAACTTGACCTCGGAAGTAAAGGTTTAGCTGACAGATTGTCTCAGAGCAAATTTAGATGTATTCGCTTGGAACCATAGGGACATGGTGGGGATCGATCCGAATGTGATGACTCATAAGTTGAACGTCAATCCTCACTACAAGCCAATTTGTCAAAAAATGAGGCAAATGAACCGGGAATGTTGCGAAGCTCTAAAGGAGGAAGTAAACAAGCTCTAGGCCAGTAAGGTCATCTGAGAGGTCTAATACCCAGCCTGGGTAGCTAACCTCGTATTAGTAAAAAAGAAGAACAGAAAGTGGAGGACCTGCATAGACTTCATGGATCTGAACAAAGCTTGTCCGAAAGACAGCTTCTCGCTACCCAGAATCGATCAATTGGTGGATGCGACGGCGGGGCACGAGCTCCTTAGCTTCATGGATGCTTACTCAGGTTATAACCAGATTCCTATGGACCCTGAGGATGAGGAGTGTACATCATTCACTACAGACCGATGACTATATTGCTACAAGGTAATGCCCTTTGGGTTGAAAAATGCAGGGGCGACTTATCAAAGGCTAGTGAACAGGATGTTCGAAGATCTGATCAAAAAAACCATGAAAGTGTACGTGGATGACATGCTCGTGAAGTCCATGCAGGCTACTGACCACGTCCAGGACCTCGAGAGAATGTTTCAAATCCTGAGGAGATATTGGATGAAACTCAACCCCCTCAAATGTGCTTTTAGGGTCTCCTCAGCTAAATTTCTGGGCTTTATAGTGAATAACAAGGGAATCGAAGCCAACCCGGAGAAGATCCAAGCCCTGTTGGACATGAGGTCACCCACCAGCGTGATAAAGATATAGAGCTTGAAAGGTCAAATAACTGCCTTGACCAGGTTCGTGTTGAAGCCTCCGACAGATGTGCTCCATTCTTTGAGGTACTGAAGAAGGCCAAGAACTTCAAGTGGATAGAAAAGTGCGAAGCCGCGTTCCTACAACTGAAGGAGTATATGGGGTGAGCCCCGCTGTTGACCAAGCCAAATGAAAGGGAAACTTTGATAGTCTACCTAGAGGTATCCCAGCGCGGCTTTGACAAGAGAAGAAGGAAATGGAGCACAGGTACCGGTTTATTATGTTAGCAAGAAGTTGGTAGAAGCTGAAACAAGATATACCCCAATAGAGCTGCTCGCTTACTGTCTGGTGATGACATCCAGAAAACTGTGCCCTTACTTCCAGACGCACAAGATTGAAGTCCTAACGAAGTATCCGTTAAAGCAAATCCTTCAGAAACCAGATACCTCCGACTGACTCATCAAATGGGCCATCGAAATCACTCAGTTTGATATTGAATTCAAGCCAAGACTAGCAATCAAGTGGTAAGCATTGGCGAACTTTATTGCTGAGTTTACTGGACCTGTGAACGACAAGACTCAACCTTTTGAAGGTCCATACTGGGAGCTGTTCGTAGATGGGTCCTTTTGTGAAAGGAGCGCAGGGGCTGGAATCCTGTTAATCAGCCCAGACGGGAGTAAGTTTCTCTTTGCACTCAAGTTTGGTTTCAAAGCGACTAACAATGAAGCAGAATATGAAGCACTGTTAGCAGGGCTTCGCTTGGTCAAAAGGATGTAGGTTGAGCGACTTATGATATTTAGAGACTCACAACTGGTGGTTTGTCAAATAAGGGGTGAATACCAAGCCAGAGGGTCAAAAATGACAGTTTATTTGTAGAAGGTACAAGAGTTGTTGGGAGCTTTCGAGAAATTCGAGTTGAATCCGCGCGCCCAGAACTCCCTTGCAGACATATTGTGTAAACCCCTATATTCGATTTTATGTTTCCTAACTTCAAAAAATTAAATTATCGAATAAAAAGGGCGAAATGGTCATTTAGTGAATAAGAAATATAAATGGATGACAAAGTTGTAAAACTTTAGTTTTGTGAATTTAATAATTCAATTTTATGAGAAATAGGACGAATGACTTAAAAACCACTGATGTTTATTAGAAAATAAAATGACCAAGGACAATATGGTAAATTAGGATAATAAAAGTAAGTCAACAAGGACATAGGGGTCATTTTTTTGAAAGCTTGCTATAAATATAATGGGGTATGGGTGTTACACGGGTAACACTTAACAAAAAATTAAAAGAAAAAAAGAGAGAGTTGAGAGAGAGCAAGTAATAGGCGGCAACAACAAGAAAAGGAAGAGACCAAGCAATTTTCCATCATTTCTCAAGCTTCCAATTCATCTTCATAGTTAATTCAAAACTAATACATCAAGTCTCAAACCCAAATAAGGTAAGATATCCATGTCTCTACAAGTTTTGATGGTAGTTAAAGTTGTGTAAAGTGTAATGTTGGGCTTGTGACATGATGATGAATTGGATTGTTTCTTTAGAATATTATTCATAGAATTTTGTTGCAATTTCATGCCTTAGTATGGGATAAATGAAAAAGGAAGCTTAAACAATAATTAGGCATGTGTACAAAGATAGCTAGGGTTTTGTAAGTAAACTCAAAGTGATGATTAAAACATGGTTATAGTCAAAGTTTTATTGTAGATCAAGTGTTTGATGAAATGATGTAGAAAAAAAAATAACATGAGAAATTAAAAGAAACTATGATTGTGTGTGTGCAAGTGAGGGTCATGGCCATATGAGGGATGTGTAAGAACATGTTGTTTTGACTTAAATAAGCTTAGATTCATGCAAGATAAATGTTAGAAAAGCATGTAGAAGTGATAGGATTTCAAAAGGAGAAATATAGAGTTAAATTGGAAATCCCGAGCTTGATAAAGGGACTGGTAAGACCTGACCTATTCTTGCTTAATTTGGGTTTTTCTAGACCTCAAAACATGCCTCGGAAACATAGCAAACCATAGGAATTGGAATGGAATCATTCCGATAAAAATTGACGAAGTTATGACCAAAATAATGTGCGTAGAAAGTGTTATAGAGTAAAAGTGGAATCCCGAGCTCAAACGATGAGTTAGAGAAAACCTGACCAAGTCTGACATGTATGAGGGTGTTCTACACCTCAAATGATGCCTAGGAGTCATAGAAAATTATAGGTTTTGAAACGGATCGAATCCGATAAAAATTACGCAAGTTATGCGTAAAATAGTGCCGTTAGAGAGTCGATAGGTGAAATAACTATGTGAATGAAATTTTTATTACATGGAATAAGTTTAGATGATCATAATGAGGTAAATGAAGCTTAGATATGAAAGCAAAACTAGCGTCGCTAGTCCGAAACGAAAAAGTGCATAAAACGCACACTAAAAGTGCCCAAAAATGTGCGTTTTTCTTAGATTTGACATAGCAAACGATAGAATTTTTCAACGAAATTCGACGTGTGACCAGAATGTGAGATAAGTGAACCGTAGGAAAAAGAATGAAGGAAAACAGAGCCCTGAGCAGTGCGCTGTCATGCATTCTGTTATGGGCTGTCATTTGAGCTTAAAATTTTGATTTTTCGTTTCGGGCCTCTAACAATTATACGGACAGCGTGAGGGTATTCCTAGGGGTCTAAAAGTAAGACTATTGTAAAAAAATTAGAATTTGAGAGTCTCGGTTGAGTTAAAATCGAGTCGGGAAAGTTATAGCGTAACGGGTTTTCAATAGGTTGATTTATATTGAAAACTCTAATGTTACGTTTTATTTGAGTAAAATATAATGGAAAATTAATGTGTAGGTGACGAGCATACAAGCGAGGCACGAGAGGCTCGTTGAGATCATTGCATTTACACGGATTGAGGTAAGTATTACATCACTTACACTAGTTCAATTGTAATTTCAATTAATGTAATTGTTGCTAAAGAGTTTTATAAAACAACTTTCTGATAGTAAGTTTGGTTTAAGTATAAACCTTGGAAGAAAGGAAATTTTGTGCTTTTGCACATAAGAGAAAAAAAGAGTTGTAAAAACCATGTGTAATCCCTTGATTTTTAGAGTATATATCGATACGTTGCGACGTAGTAAATTCCGCACGTAGTCGAGTATATTAAGAGCTATTGGCATTACGTTGCGATGTAGAAATTCCGCACGTAGTCGCCAAAGTTTGATTTATGGACACTATGGTTGCGATGAAGAAATTCCGCACGTAGTTGCTAGAATTATAAAAAAATTTAGTACTACAAATGCGATGAAGAAATTCCACATTATAGATGTTTACAACTGAGATGATTTTACACCACTCGGGCGAGGAAGTAAATTCCGCACGTAGTGGTCGAAATACTATAGTAGCTTCAAGATGCACATGGTTGTTTTATAAGAAATAGTTTGCAAAGATTAACCTTTCAATATTTCTTTAAGTTATGCTTTACTATGAACTTGAAATGGTTGTATTATTATGTGATGAACTAACGATTAATTCTGTTATGTAGCTCGCTTGTTTTATCCAGTGTAAATATAGGTGATTTTGTGGCAGAGGAAGCGACGTTCCACTTATAGGTGGGGATGAATGGATGGACTATGTGAATATTAAATATATTTTGAGATTGTTGTATATGCTATGATCTAAATGATCGTATGTTTGATATATGAATGTTTGACAGATTGTAAACTTATATTTAAATATGTATATATAAAATTGTACATTCACACTTATTGCACAATACACATGATATATCTACATAGGTTTTGATACCTATGGAATATATATACATGTTGTAAATAGTTGGATATGAATGTCATATGACATGTATGGATGTGAATTGCATGTTTGTGGAAAAAATCGAAGTTTAGTGGTGATTTCTATAGTTCGAAGTGTGTTTATTTTACAAGTAAAATTTTGGGAAATGTTCAAATTTGTGCCGTTATCCTGCTAAATTTTTTATAAAAGTAATTACAACAAAATAGCGAAAAAAAAAAAAATTATCACTCCCAACCAATTTAAAGAAAACTGAATTACTAAGTTTTAAACGAGTAAACCGGCTAAGAAAGTTAGGGTTCGCTTCTCGGATTAATTCGATCCGACGAGTCGGGTTTGATAAGTCCGTTGAAGTGCCCGGTAGGATCTTCCAGACAAGAGCCTAGATAAGGTCTGGGAAGGGTCCTGTCACATTAGCTCGCCTAGTGACCGCTCAGGACACAGATTGTGCCGGAAATATACTTGTGGAGTTCCTGCCGAAGCCAAGTACCAAACCCGGCATAGAGGTGATGACCTTGACAGTGGCAGCAGATTCATGGATGAGCCAGCTGGTCAATTATCTGTAAGAGGTAAAATTACCAGAAATAAGATGGAGGCCCGCCGCCTGCGTATAAGGGCAGCAAGGTATTATATATACGGTGATGTTCTCTATAAAACGGGCCTCTCAGCCTCTTTACTCAGGTGTATCGACGAGCTGGATTGCACCGCGTTGATGAGGGACATTCATGAGGGACATTGTGGTAACCATGCTGGAGGACTATCCTTAGCCCAAAAAGTGCTCAGACAAGGATTTTATTGGCCAACCATGAAGCAGGATGCCATCGACCTGGTAAGGAAGTGTGATAAATGCCAAAGATTCTCCAAGGTTCCCCGAGCACCACCAACTTGTCTCCGGTAGATGATCAGTCCGTGGCCCTTCGCTATCTGGGCATGGACCTGATCGGGCCTCTCCCAATAGGCCGAGCGAGATGCAAGTACGTCATCGTAGCGGTTGACTATTTCACGAAATGGGCGGAGGCAAAAGAACTGGCCGAAATCTCCATGACAAAGGTTGAGAAGTTTGTATGGGACAACATTATTTGCAGGTTTGGTATCCCCCAGCAATTCATGACGGACAATGGGACTCAGTTCACAAGCGAGCAGTTCTTGGAATTCTTTAGTAGCCTCAGCATTGTTAGGAGCTTCTCGGAGGTAGACCACCTGCAAGCCAACAGTCAGGTGGAAGCGATCAACAAAATCATTAAGCAGATTCTGAAGACCAAACTTGAAGCTAGAAAATGAGCATGGGTAGATGAATTGCAGAAGGTGTTGTGGGCCTACCGTACAACTGCTCGCAACACCATGGGAGAGACCCCCTTCTCAATGGTTTATGGGTTCAAAGCCATGATCACTACAGAGTTTGAAGTTCTCAGTCAGGGAAGAGCGAATTTCAATCCCGAAGAAAACGACCAGCTCTTGGCCGCTAGCTCTGACCTGCTCGAAGAGTCCAGGGAAGTTGCTCTTCTCAGAGCAGCCGTCTACCAACAGAGGATAGCGAAACACTACAACAAGAAGGTTCGAGTGCGCTAGTTCAAGCCAGGTGATCTCATACTACGAGAAATTTTACCCGGTGCCTGCAAAACTAATGAAGGAGTATTGGGACCTAATTGGGAAGGACCCTACATGATCCACGAAGATTTGAAGAACGGAGCCTACCACCTGGCAGACATGAGCTGAGCGACGCTTCCAAGGGCATGGAATGCTACCCATTTAAGGCCCTATTATACATAATTGTTGTAATCTTGTTGGTGTTTTGTTATCTCTTTAGAGCTAAACGTGTACAAACATAATGAAAACTATCCAACTATTATTATGAACTGTCACTAACGCGAAATGCTCATGTGTGTTCTTATATGTGAGGTACACAACCATGAAAGGCAAGGAGCCGACTTAAAGCTCGAATATGTGCTAGCCTTGTAGGGATAAGGGGCTGAATATCAGTGGATACCGACCCTACACCTACCCTACGGGGATAAAAGGCTAAATATCGGTGGATACCGACCCCACACCTACCCTACGAGGTAAGAGGGGTTAAAACGGTAACGAGCCTGCGTACCTAATTGCCGCTCGTCAATTGGCCTCCCCCTCTATAAGTTGTTCTACACACGCCGTAACCTGATCCATCACACGCGGACAGAATAAAAGCTTGATCAACAAGCGCTCAACCCGACACTCGCTGTAAATGCTCAGGTTACGACTTCGTGAGCGCAACTGAGGCCTAAACTTCCATAACCCCCACTGTAAATGCTCAGGCTTTGGCCTTGTGAGCGCAGCTTGAGAGGTTCGACAGGCTATATAGCTCAGGTTTCGACCTTATGAGCACAGTCCGCTGTAAACACTTAGGTTTAACCTTGTAAGCGCAGTCGGCTGTACAGGCTCAGGCCCCTACCTTTCGAGCACAACCTCTACTAGTTGTGGTAACGATCGGAAAAGTCTGCGAACAACATCACATATTCATCATTTGGTTCCTTCTCAACTTATGTCTCTTTATTAATATTATCTTATGTTGTATATGCAACAACTGCACGATAGTACAAGTTGGTCCACTTATCAATCAGTTAGTATTTACGAGCAAACCTATTAATCTGTTGTTTTAAATAAAACGATGTTTGTTTAGCCAGAGAAGTTGAGCTATTGATTCGTCTACTAGAGTTCCTTTCTACTCTCTAGACTACGATTCGTATCAGGGGTTATTTATTGAAAAATTTCAGGGTACACTCGCAACCCAGAGAATTATTCTCCTTACTTTATCTTTCCGAAGGTATTTATATGGGCGATCGAACTCCTTATTGATTCGATTCGTTGCCTGTTCTACTAAATGTACCTGTTCGTAATCAATTCTGACAATACCTATGAGGCTCAGAAAATAGCAAAGCAAATCAGCAGGAATCCCACACTGATAAAAACAATAGTAAAACGTTATGGAATTAAATGAAAATAATGTTCACAATGTCAATATTCGAGAAATAAGCCCTGTTGGCAGGGAGAACAAATTTTGTATGTATCTATTCTAAGGAGCTTTTAAAGAATTGTCAGGGGCACTCTTTGAATCCTTCTCACTGGGGGCAACCTTTGAGGACGATCCCTTTCTCTCGTCCGACGTCAATTTTGAGGACCTGTGGGAGGACCGCCTTAGGCTGATGGGGCGCCAGTTTAAGCAGACAAAGATTCATAGCTCTTCTTCGAGGCTGTAAGAATGATCCTCTTCTGGACAGGTTGTGCGGTCTTTACCTAGGCTTATTTGGCGGCAAGGGCCGTATACTTCTTCACCTCTTCCACCGTTTCCTCCCCGAAGAATGAGAAGTCTAGCTCAAGACGATGTTTCCAAAAGGTCGGAATCTCAATTGCTGCTCGTCTTCTCAATTGCTTCCTTATGAGCTCACAAGACCCGGGCCTCCGACTGGCCGAACAACTTTCTTATGTGAGCAAGGTTGTCCCTTACCGTAACTAAATCTTGCATCACTAACTCGGCCTTCTTCTCAGCATCCTCAGCCCATCTCTTCTGGAAGAGAACCTCCTGAGTGACTCTGTCTACATCATCAGTGGCCTCTTTGAGCGAGGAAGCAGTGATATTTCGAAGCTTCCTCTCTTGAGCTAAGGACTCCTCTGCGTCCTTGAGTTTCTGCTCGAGATCGCAAGTGGTTTTAAGTTTTTGCTCGAGCTTACGAATAGTTTTCTTGGCAACATCTGATTCCTCTCTAAGCTTCTTGTTTTCTGCCTCTAGCTTCCTGTTCGTCTCCTCGAGTGAAGCTTTCTCTCCTGCCAGGTCGGGAAAGTCCCGACGCATCTTCATCAGAGCCAGTGAAGTCTAAAGTGATAATGTATCAGCAATGGGTATAAAAATAGTACATAATTACAAAGTGAAGAACAGGGTCTACCAGCACGTTGTGGCGCGCAGCATAGGTGATCAACTGGTCATCGCGAACATATTTTTGGTAGACGTCTGGCTTGTCGAATCCCAGTAATTCTGATAGCTGATCCAACAGGTCATTGAAGTACTCCTCTGCATCAGCTTCCTGGGCCTGCTCCTCATCAGCCCCCCCTGTCATCGACGCCTTGCCCTTAGACTTCTGACATTTAGCGGAAGGCTCCATGGCCTCCTTTCCTTTGTCTCCGGCCCCTGAGGGCCTTCTTGACTCACCTCTAGAAATTGAGATTCCTTTACCAGCAGCATCCTTTGGTGGGGGTATGTACTTCACGATCTTCTTCCTTACGGTCTTATACTTCATTCCTTGCTTTCCATGCTTTTTTATGGATGCGGCGGCCTCTGTTGATGATGGTTCTGTTGGCTGTGTTGAGGGCTCCTTCGAACCTGTTATCTCTACTTTCGGCTCCTCTGTCTCGACCGCTAACGTAGATGGGGGAGAATACATCTCAAGATACACCATGGTTTTGGGCTTCTTTGGAGCTGGGGCAGAGGCACCTTCGTCAGGTCCTACAAAGACGGAAGAGACCTCCTAACTCTTTCGCACTCCCACGTCCAAAGCTAGACTGAGGGGTTTGACCCCAATCCCAAGCGCGAGCCCGTAATCCCTCAAGAAGTAGTTCGTTGGGAAATAATCGTCCGTAGAATCCTTTACCTCAGAAAACCTCTCAAGTGCCCTTGTCTCCTCGTCCGAGAGACTAATTGAACCCTTGCAAAAAGCTACATATAAGGGGAAGAAATGTCAGTAATATTAGGAAATGATGATGTATACATGTATGCAAAAACAGCGAGCAGTAGCATGCTCACCAGGATTGAGGGTGAAGTCGAAATTGGTAAGTTTCAGCAAGGATAAATAGGACACATAAAACCAACGGGATTTATAATCCCCTACGTTTGACATGCCAACCTTTTGTGGCAGAAACGCCTTGTAGGACGAGTTACGAGCGGCCATATAATAGATACCATCCTGTTTCTTTGCCTTAGGGCTGGTAGTGGACTTAAAAAAGAAAATGCTTTGGATTATGTTCGAGTTCGATGGTAGAAGGTCCTTTTTAAGAAAAATATAGGCCAGAGTGGTCACCTGGGCGTAAGAATTTGGTGTAAGTTGGAAGGGAGCTATTTCCAGGTCATTCAACAGGTCGATCAGGTATGGGGGAACCAGAAACCTAAATCCTAGGTTCACATGTTGACGGCTGATCACTGTAAACCCTTCAAGAGGGGACGCTGCATGATCATGATGGGCAGGGACCATAACGCGACACCCAGTATGTTTCGGCTATGGACTTGAGCTCCTGGAGAGTAACAGAAGAGTCGTGTTAGTAAAAGGACTTGGAACAAGAGCTTTTTCTCACCCAGAGAAACTTGGTGCATCCCCGCCGCCTTGGGAAGTTGTGCTTGGAGAATCTTTGCTCCGCTGAGAAGAACCCTCCTCAGAGCCCTCTTCGCTGGACATGACTCGTTGGTATCGACGTCCACGACTTGACGTCTACAAAAGAAGCAGCTAATTAGGCCGCTAACAACCAACCAGATCCAAGAAGCAAAGAGAACCTAAATCTAATGTCCCTAAGCATCAAGTCGTGCACCTGGGAAGCCAGTAAAGGGCAAGAAGGGCCCCATTTGATAAATTTTCCCCTAAGCTAAAAGAGGAGAAAAGAGGAAGGGGAAAGCAGGTAAAACTATGTGGAAGGTATTTCGGGCCCAACCGGACCAGAGGCAGCACGAAGACGCTTCTTCTGTGCCGGTCCAGACTCTTAAAAAAAAAAAACAAAAATGAAAATAGAGGGAGAGAGAAGAAGCCTTATCTTGGATATAGTGGTGACCGGTGGCTTTAATCGAGGATCGACGAATGGGAGTATGAAATCGGAGAAGAAGATAGAGAACAAGGGAGTTTCTGATTTTTGAAAATGCCAGAAGAGAAGAAAATTGAGTGTCGCCTTCCTCAAAAAATATCTAAGCCTTAACCGTTTGATCGAGGTAACTGTGTAACCGCCCCTAATCGAACAACGTGGCGCGATTCCCAGGATTTTGCCATCATGCTGCATGTCAGTTGAGAGACGTGTATTAAATGCATACGGTGTGTGGTATGACTTGTAACCGTTGCCTGAGGAAGCTCCACATGGCCTGGTAATAAAATGGAATTTAAAAAAGTAGTGTAACTGTTCCCGCCCAGGTTGCTCGTCAAAAGGGTTCATAGCTCCTGGTCCCCTATAAGGCACCAAGAGCTAGGGGGCTTATGTTATGGGTAATTTTGCGACCAGGCCAATTGGGCCAGAGGGAATCTACAGTACAGGCCTGACGATTCAAGCGCTCATCAATCTGTTGTTCTTTTTTACCTCCTTTCAGACTACGTACCTGTCCGTTGGGTTGACTCCCTATTCTGTTCATATCCCAAGTCCCCTGCTGATTGTCGTTCTACTTGCGAATAATATTAGTTGCCCGATCAGTGATGTGTTCGCTGCCCTGCATGCAATTGCGAACAGTTTTATTCACTCAAGATGATCACCTTATCTGTTCGCTCAGGCTAGTCGTTGTTTCTGTTCGCTTGAGCTGATCGCTATACCTGCCCGCCTAGGTTGCTTGTTATGACTGCTCGCCAAATCTCTCCGCTTAAGTTGTTCGCCAAATTGTGATCGGCAGAGTCGTTCAGGTTGCAACTGTTCGTATAGAATGTCTCTCCTTATCGTTCGGTAGTTTCTGAGCATGCTCATGAGCCTGCTCGTTTGCGAAGCCACTCGTCTGATTTTACAGTTAACCATGGAAATATTAACTCATGATCCATCTCCTAAACCCTCCAAGTGTTTGGACCATCAGAAGCTCATCCGTCCATGTCTCTCAACTGAATATCCTGTTCACTAGGAAATTCGTCCCAGCCTAGACTTTCAAATCGCGAATCAGTGGAAGTCAAAGATGCCATGCAAAACACAGCACAAGACGTGCCATGCACACCATCTCTGCCAGAGACCACAGCCAAGATTTTGGTAGCCTCTTCTGACCCGTATAGATCAGTTCCCTGAAATCTTGCTCGGGTAGAGCTCAGAAGTGACAGTTTCAGACGCATTTAATGTGATTTCGACTGCATTTAATGCACTGTCAACCGCATTGAATGAAATCTCGGTGCATTAAATGCGGTCCATCATTGTATTTTCAGTTTACTGTACACTTTTGTCTTATTCTGTTTTACTGTAGCACCTCCCCTTTCTCTATAAATAGGGGGGATTTTCATTATAAGAGAAAGGACAATCTTTTGAGTGCCGTTACTCTGCCAAATTAGTGAGAGAGTGAATAGTGGATGTAGACATCCAATTGGGCCGAACCACTTTAAAATCTTCTAGTGTTTCTTGCTCCTTGCCTCTGATCTCTTATTTCTATTTCCTTTTTACTTTGCACATTCCATATCAACTACACGAGACTGCAGCTTGGGCCCGAAACGAACCTCGTTGACTAGGGAGTCAAATCCGGACGTCACCAGTTATCAAGTTCCGACCTACTGAACATAGCCTGCTAAATTCATGACGCTATGTTATCAGGTTCCGACCTATTGGACATAACTCACTAAATTCATGACGCCATGTTATCGGGTTTTGACCTACTGGACATAACTCGCTGAATTCATTGCATTATGTTATCGGGTTCCGACCTACTAGACAAAACTTACAAATTTATCACGTTATGTTATCAAGTTTCGATCTACTAGATATAGCTCACTAAATTCATTATGCTATGTTATCATGTTCCGACCAACTGGACATAGCTTGCTAAATTCATGACGCTATGTTATCGGGTTCCAACCTACTGAACATAGCTCACTAAATTCATTACGCTATGTTATCGAGTTCCGACCTATTGGACATAGCTCACTAAATTCATGACGCCATGTTATATGGCTCCGATCTACTTGATATAGATCGCTAAATTCATGACGTTATGTTATCGGGTTCTGACCTATTGGACATAACTCCAAAGTTTATTATGCTATGTTATCGAGTTCCGATCTGCTAGATATCGCTCGCTAAATTCATTGCACTATGTTTTCGGGTTCCAACCTACTAGACATAGCTTACAAATTTATCATGTTATGTTATTGGGTTCTGACCTACTGGATATAGCTCACTAAATTCATTACGTTATGTTATCAGGTTTCGACCTACGGGATATAGCTTGCTAAATTCATGACGCTATGTTATCGGGTTCCAACCTACTGGACATAGCTCACTAAATTCATTACGCTATGTTATCGAGTTTCGACCTATTGAACATAGCTCACTAAATTCATGATGCTATTTTATCTAGCTCTGATTATTGGACATAGTTCGCTAAATTCATAACGCTATGTTATCGGATTTTGACCTACTAGACGTAGCTCGTAAATTTATCACGCTATGTTATCGGATTCCGACTTATTGGATATAGCTCTAAAATTCATTATGCTATATTATCGAGTTTTGACCTATTGGATTTAATTCGAAAAATTGTGTTAAATTATATTAGCTAAGATTCCGACCTAATAGATAAAGCGTGACGTAAATTTTTCGAATTAAGCTATAATTTGTGAGTTGTGGTGTATCAAAATCAGCAACCTCTTGCGCTCGCCTTAGGTTTTATTTCCATCAATTTACACATTGATTATCTGATTTCTCAATTTGCAAGAAACGCAAAAAATTAGAAAAAAAGAAAGTAGAACAAAAGCACGATAATATTGAAGCAAGTTCATTCTAAATAAACCTCGTGACGAGGTGTATCGGTTCAACAATAGATGAAGTCAAAATATCTATTACAAATAACCTTGCACAGTGAGACGAGTAAAATACAAAGTAAAAAATTTTCAAAGAAGAAACAAATGTAATTTGGCAAGCAGCCTACTCCAAGCCTTAGCCATAGGGTGCCGAATCTATGGGAGCTATATCATGTGAGGTTGCTTCTGGAGGTTTTGCGACATGAGTTGCCTCGTCCTAGGAGGTCGCATCCTAGTGCTCTACATTCTGAGGAGCCATATTTGGAACAACTAAGGATTAGGTAGCCTGCTCTTTGTATTTTTCCACTTCTGTGATCGTCTCTTTACCAAAAAATTAGAAGTCCAGCTTGGGATGAACTACCTATAAGGTGTAGACGAAATTGTCGAAGGTCTTTAACTTTGTCTCCTCCTTAGCTTTGGTGACCCGCACCTCGACTTTCTCCTTAGTTTTGGCGACCTCTTCTTTGGAAAGAGCGACCTCTTTCTCAGTAACCTCAGCTCGCTTCATAACCTCATCAATTTCTTTTTTAGTAGCCTCAGTTCGTTGCACGGCCTCTTCCAGATTGTTCTTGGCTCTATTTAGTTCCTCTTCACTCTTGAGGAGCTTGGTGTTGAAAGTTGACATCGTATCTTTATGAGTACTCTCCTTGCGAGCCAGAGTGTCCTCGGCCCCCTTTTTAGCCTTCTCAGCATTATTTAGCTTGATATTAAAGAGTTGCACTAACCTCTTTATCTTATTAGCCTCCATGGTCATGAATGAAAGCTCGTCTTTCAACTTTTTCTTCTCGCTCTCGAACTCTCTCTTTTCCTCCTCGAAGGCCAACACTTTATGCATCTGTTTCATCGCTCCCATAGCGGCCTAAAATACAACAAGTTAATATTTAAAACAAGAAAGCAAGAAAAACTATGGTATTGGAGATTACCATAGCCCATGGTGAGCTATCGAACCAGAAAAGGTATCGCATTTTAAGCCCTCTTTGTCCAGGTTCCTGACAGAGCTCCCTAAGATCTATAACAGGTTTTTGAGGACAGCGTCCAGGTATACCTCTCCTAGACTACCTTCGGGCTATGCTCGGCCTATGGCTCATCTCTTCTCTTTGCGACCTCAGATTGCTTACCCTTATTTGCCCGTGATCGCTTGGTCGGAGGATGCGTAGGCATTGACTTCCTTTTTACCCCACTACTTGGAGCAGCTCGAACATCGCGAGCAGGAGCTCTCACCTGCTCATCTTCTACCTCAACCACTTCCGATTGCGAGGTATGAGGACTTGGGCTTTTAAAGGTCTTAGAGCTGGCTTAGAGGTGGTTACCTTAACAGAAGTAACGACTACAAGAGCTGCGAGTTGGGCAGGTTGAGTTGAAGGGCACTGGAGTAATAAAGCAAGTTTTACCATCCTTGGAGTTTCTTGAGGGATAGGAACGATCTCTAATTCACCAGCAGCTTCGAAAGCAGAAGCGAGCTCGAATTCTCCTCGAATGCCAATGTCCTTATTGTTATCAAACAGCTCGCTATACAGAGAAGGAGCTAGATAGTGGGACTTGAGGAGCTCATCGTTGAATGCATGATTGATTCTTCCTTTTTGAGAATCCACGAGCATCCTAAGAATTTCGACCTCCTCCTCAGTAAGAGCCATCCTGACAGGCCTCGTTTTTGCACTTCTATTTTCGTACAGATGGCAGCCCGTCAGCAACCCCACGGTAACCCTCCAGCCTATATATAATCTAGCTGAAAAATTCCCGTGAAGCTAAGCCGTTTTCCCTATTGAAAACCTTTTCCAAAAGTTTCTTTTATGATAAAGATAGATAAAAAGTTTTCTTTTTATTACACATCTATATAATATATTTAGTAAAAATTTGGGCAGTATAATAACTATTTTTCTAAGATTGCCACCCTACGAATTTGATAAAAACTTTAAACACTTCTAAAATCAATTGGTTTCCCCCAAACTTCTGAACCTCAGGCCCTCAATTCATCAATTCACAAACAACCACAAATATGTCATCAAATTTCAAAATAATTTAAAACACAAAATAGTACATCATGCATCTATGTTTATTTATACATGTTCAAAAATAAGAAAAACTTATATATTATGTCATATATAATTAATTAAGTATTTCCCAAAATAAGATACATCTATACAATCACAGCAATACAAAGCACTCCCTACTCAATTTGCCTAGTCATGGGCTGGAGTCTCTGATCCTGATGTACCTATACCTGTACCTGCATCTACCCCTGGGGAAGTTTTGTTTGTAAAACATAAAACAGTATAAGCTACACGAGCTCAGTGAGTATTGTAAGTTTTTATTTTTATTTTATCTTTATAAAAATTCCTCCCTTAGTTTTAAAATATTTTATAAACTTTTCATCACTGTAATATGAAAAGTCAATTTTTCTCTTAAAACAATTTTTCAGATAAATGCATGGATAAATTATTTATGTAAATATCATTCAATTCCATTATAAAACTAAATGATACGATAAATTATCGTATATTTTCAGTTTTCTACATAAAATGTAAATAGTGGTGGCATTATTGTTTTTGAAAAATCTCTAAATAAGACAAGCCAACCATTAATGGTTCGTACCACATGGTATTCTAGGTATGGAGCGGAATTTTACCTCGCTCCGGCCTTTTCGGAATTTTCCCTCGTTCAGGCCATCTATGACAGACCCCTTTCTAACTATACTAACTAGGCGACCTGCCTGGCACCCCACGGTGGCTTCCCAGTAGAGATCTGCTCCGACTGGAAAGTTGCCCTGGAGCTAAGCCTATTTCCTTTCTGAAAATACTTGAAATCCTTTTAATCTTGAAAACAGGTAGGAATTTTGTTCATTGAAAACAACTTTATGAAAATAGAGTTTTATGAAAATTCGGTAGCATAACGGCTGGTTTTCTAAATTTTCCACCTTGTAAAAACTTCATAAAACCTATATAATTTCATTTCCAAATATTTCTATAACTAATAGGCCTCAGGCCCTTTTTCAATTTCACAATCATTTAATGATATGGAAAACAACTTGATTAAAATCTTAAAACGTCATGCATGATATTTACATAAAATCCTTAATCCATAACAATATTTACAAACTTGAGGGAATCTGAAAACGATAATAAATACAGTATATGATAACTTGTTTAGAAACTAGTGCAGCGTGGTTGCGTCTCTAACTGGCCTGTACGTCCGAAGGAGATGCTTCCGCCGCACTGCTCGCACCTACACTTGGAGAGGATTTTAAATAAACATGAAAAACGATGGTGAGAATAACTCAGTGAGTGGGTAAGTTTAATATAAACTTTGCTTTTGCCTAACATAATATTCCTCCCAAAATAGGTTGGAAAAACTATTACTTACTTTACTTTACTTTGCTGAAAACTATAAACTCATTTTAAGAATGCGAAAGATACTTATCAAACTTTTCTTAAAAACTTTTCTTGTTTTCTTACTAGCCTATTTGGCAACCCAAGGAAACTTATCCTTCATGACGGTGCGAAGACACACCACTAGGATTAGGGAAACTCTCACCATGTGTAGTCGCAGATGTGGAAACAACTCTAGGATCGCGATTCTCTCCAACATCAGGCAAATTTACACTATCCCATACGTGCAGAGGGTGACTGACAGACTCGATCCCCCCAAAGTTAATAACTCTCCTCAACTTACCGTACACGTATGGAATACTTCGGCCGGGTGTAAACTAGGGGTTAAGGTAAACCAAAGACATATATATATATGAAAATTTCGGCAATATGCTATAACATTGAAATGAACTTTCGCAAGTAATATTTCTATGCATGTATATCATTTCAATTTACTAATGTACTTTACTTGAAGAATAGGTATAAACATTCATAATATAACTCATTTGAAACTATACATGCCTTGTATGAAATGAAATATAATAAAATTGCATTCATAGAATCATTTGCATGAAAACTTTATATAAAATTCACACTCACAACTTGCTTCCGAATACTTTATCACCACTTCCTGTTACGGATCTCGTCCGCTTTTCGATTCACTTACAATTGGTTTCGATCGAGATTTCGTTAAAACACAACTCGTGCACAAACTAAACTTTAAGCCACAGAAGGATTTCTAATCTCGACAATTCAAGCGATTATCCTCACATGATAACAATACGAAAAACTAATATTCGCATGCGGAGACTATCTCGAACCAATTCATTATCGCAACATAAACTAATCGAAACTCTACGGTTATAAACCGACAACTATGCCATTCGAAACTAATGTAACATCATCGATATCACATTCTAATGGATTCAATAAAAAGAAGATTCGAAACTAAACGAATAACATAAAACTTTAACACTTTAACGGGCTTAAATACGTCTCAAGGCGGCTTGATAACATCATCAACACTTTCACATTCGACAATGAAAATCACAAACTAAAACATTGGCACTAGCGAACAATTTTCACCGAATCACTCCAAAACGATTTTTCAATGATCGAACAATTATTCGACACAATATCACACACTAAAATGCATCATTTTCCACGACGACGAACTTAAAATTAAAAGCATAACATAACAGCCCCTAACTTCTCCTATAACAGCCTGTAATCAAATTGCAATGAGAACAACCATTGACAATTTCATTCAAAACACAACCGAACAATAATGAGCGAACCTCTATACTAACGAGGTTCTAAATCCTAAAACCCAATCATAACAATATCAATTTAATCCATATCTTAATTCTAAATATTTTCCATTCAACTAAAACCATTAAATCAAAACTTACCTCTCTAAAATCGTTCGAAAGCTTCGAAAATCACTCGCGAAGGAGCTGCCTATATCATTTCTATAATTCGAGAGCTTCATTCAATCCAAAATTGACATGCAAGCTTTAAAAACCACTCAAAACATCTTATCAAAGCTAATGGGATAGCACTTACTCGAAAAATGAGCTGTTTTTCACTTCCAACAGCTCTCGAACAATCGCAACGGCGAGACGATGCTCACTTAAGCTCACGGCAGTAGCTTCCTCTTCTTCGCCTCCCTTCTAACTTGATGAAGCTCCAATGAAGGATGGGTTGATGGTTCAAAGCTGCTCGGTCTACACCTGGTGAGGTCTCGGCTTGACAGTAATTGCTCGGCAGCAGCTCACACAACGGCAGCTCACGGCAACAGGACACGGCAGCAGCTCACTCGGTTCACATCATTGATTACCCACGAGCTGCACATGCACACCTAACAGCTCACTGTTTGGATGGGCTTCTCTTAGCTCATCTTAGCTCAAGGATTAAAGATAAATTTATTGGGTTCAGCTCTTACCTCTCTCTTGCTTGCATGCACGGGCTGATACTCTTGGATCTGCCCTTGCATGTACTCGGCTTTGCCTTAGATCTGAACTTCTCATTCAACTTTGCTTCATCTCGGTCTGACAACAGCTCTCTCAACTTCTCTTCTTCTCTCGTTCTCTATCTCTCTCGATCACTCTCTTGGTCTGCACAGCTATTGATTTCAACCTGAAAACCGAACTGACAAGTGAGCTTTGGCTCTCAGTTTTTGGTTGAAGAATAAAGGCCGAATGGTGAGTTCTCTCCCTCTCCACTTTCTTGCTCACGGATAAGGATGATGAATGACTGAATGACCGAATGCCTTTTGCTTAAGTTTTTACTTCACTCTCTCATACTTGGTTTTCGATTTTTGCTTAAAAAAAATGGGTGACCGAATATGGATTTATTTGTTTGATTCAAACTTCACTTTCAATTGTTATTTATATAAATAATAGATTGCTTGACATGTGGCACCCATGCAAATAGAATTCTTGCCACAAGTCTTGCTTAATCCATGCATGCCACCACTTTATTTTATTTAAATTATTCCATGCATTCTCGCTTTAATTTCCAAGCTCGAATCCATTTCCGTCCGTCTGTCCGGGAATCTGTTTACGACTTAATTTCGTCTTCGGAATTGTTATTTTAAAATTTTGAATCCGTTTTCACGAATTCGAATTTATTTTTATTATTCTAAAATAATTATTCCGAATGTTTCCAGACTCGATAATTATATTTTTTCGATCGAACGCGATCCATCGAAAAAATATTTCGCTCTCCGATGAACGAGGTTTTGGGTTTTACAATCTATTCGGTATTGCGTAGCGAAATTTTTTCTGCGCTACGGAGAGACATTTTTCCTCGCGCAGGTGGAAGCTAGCTAATAATATACCCTATACGTGCATTAGACGACACATTAAATTAAACCAATGACTCTACACAATCTCCCCTGTGGGTTTTCGCCCGCTGTTAGTGACAGACACTCCCAACACTGTCAATGCACGCTTCAGGTACTCAACCTCAACCGGAAATAACTGTAGCATCTACCAAGCATACCATATGTTCAATATATATTTCCATCAAATAATTTTTAGAAAATTGTTTAAATTTAGAAAATTCACATCTCATATAATCGTTTATAGTCCATGCAAAATATTTTTCATACAATTTCATTTATTTCAAAATCAAACTATAACATATCATAACACAAATTTTAAAATATCATATCCAAAATATTTTGAATAACATTCACCAATTATTGATTCACGAAATCACACGCTTTTGGGTTCCCTTGATTCCCAATATAGTTATCGTCGCTCAAAATTAAATCTATAAAGTAATATAATATATAAATTTTTTTAATACGGTTGCCCTATAAACCAAATAGTCCTAAAAATGAATTCTACACTTAAAAACCAAATAAACCAAATATTTCGAATTCGGGAGATCGGAGAACTTACCTTCGCCATACGTGATGGCCGACGGTGACTTTTTGGCTTCGGATTCACGCGACCTCAGTGGTGGGAGGTGTGGCTAGGTGGGTTTTGTTGTCCTCGACACACTTGTCACGAAAATGAGGTCGATCGGCGTCGGAATCGCTTTGTTTCGTTAGAATCTAGAAAAATCAAAGTTGGTTAATGGCTTAACTTCCTCTACTGAAACGAAGACCCAAATGGTGATAAAAATTGACAAAATTGGTACCTATAGAATCTACGTCACACAAACTTTCCAACGGTACTCAGATTGGCTAAAACGGAGGTTGGATGTGGTCGGAACGAGAGGTCGAAATTGGGCTTGCGGGAATGAAGTCGGTTGAAAATCTGAGGAGAGAGAGAGAAAATGAGTCGGCTGGAGGAAGAAGATGATGATATAATCCATTCGAATTACGATTTGCCCCCTCAACTTTTAAAAATTATGATTTAACCTAAACTTTTAAAAATATAACTTTTTGGCCCTTGTATTTTTACCCAATTTTCATAAAATTTTTCAATTTCACCATTTTTTAAATATTTCTTTTTATCCATTTTCATACCTCTAAATCAATTATTTTACCACTTCATGAGCTCGAAATCGCATCCGTAAATTTCATCATAATCTAATTTTGCATTTGGACACTTTAAATTATTTCTTTATTCCATAAATGAGACATACGTGTACAATATGTATACAATACTAAAATGGGAAGGATATATTATACGTCCTATCTCCAGTCACGTCTACGAGGTGAAACAAAAGATCATTTACAAAAAAAAGGAGATTTATCGCAACTCGTGGTGATCAATCCTATCTATCTACGTGGGCTAAGAATGGAAGCAAAATTTTGAAGCTACCTTAAGAAAAGGGCAAGAAATATAAAACCAACTTGACTTATAGTCGCTCACATTGAATTTGCCATTTGCGCCACCCTAAGGTAAGAGATATTTGAAGTCCGACCTCTGAATTGTGAGATAATAAATTCTATCTCACGTTTCCCCTCTCAAGCTACCAATACTCTTGACTCTATATAAGTGGTAGCAGATCCTTAGGTTCAGAGGTGGGAGGCTGATCATCTTGAAGATTAAAGCTAAGAACGTTAGTTGGAAGTATAAGTTGGGGGTTAACTGGAAAGGGCTGAGCTTTAATCCATTCAAGAGATTGATGATTTAGGTAGGGACTGAAAATCTGCGCTCGTGCCTAAGATAGTAGGTGTTGATAGCCACGAACCTCCGAGGAAGATAAGCCCATGATCATTAAGTGAAGGCAACATGACACGGCAACCCTTGGGAAGATGATACTCTAAAGCGATTCCCCCAAACTCCTCACATTTCAACTTCGAGGCATAATAGATGAACACCTCACAAGCCCTCATTTCCTCAACAGCTTCATGAGCTCGTTGCTCTTCAACGGACTACCAAATTTCTATAAGTTCAGCTTGAGCTGTGAACTCCTTAAGGACCTCACCGTTTATAAAGGTTGCCCCTTCGATTATACGAACCTCTCCCGAGTCGTGCTCCTCCGGGCTAGGAGTGTCACAGCCCATATTCTGTATGGTTGGCGTCTGCGACCTAAAGACATCTATATAAAACGGAAGTAGTTAGGTCGTTATATGTAGGCCATGCTTAAAAATCTAAAGAACTTCCTAGTTTACAAGTCACAAACGCCATACAGATCATTAAGGATATGGAGGGCTCGACCTACAGTCTGACGACCTACGAGCTAATAACCTATAAGTATCTTATTCTACAGCTCCCATACAATGTCACAAACAGTGTCACAAACAGTAAATAACTCGCAAAAGCCCAACCAGTAAGATTAAATCACAAGGAAATGAAAAGTCGCAATTACAAACAAACATGCAACATCAACACTCAAGCCAACATCAAACTTAGAGAAAACACGATGCGTATAAAAAGAGTTAGCTATAAAAACTTACTGTGAGTGCAGTAGACCTAAGATCGAACGTGCTGATCTTCAATGGTCTTGAATCCAAAGAGGTGAAAGAATGAAAACGAGAGAAAACAGAAGACTTGGCGATGTCTTAGGCTTGAAAATGATAGAGTAAGAGTGGAAAGTGAAGGATCTGCCACTTATATATAGGTGCGAGATTGAGACCCTAACCTTTAGATTTAGTAGCTCACCAACCGCCTTAAATCTAACGGTGTCGAGAGAAATAAGAGATTCGTTATCATGCACTGTTAGTTGAGAAACGTGCACATTAAATGCGCATAAAATGAGATGTGTAAAGTGGCGCGGTTACCCGAAGAGTTGCCACAAGTCATGTGATGGGACAGAATTTGAAAAGATGGTGTGACAGATCGTGACATGTCAGCTTTTACTACCAAGCTTGAGCTCTCAGTCCACAGATCGCATTGAGAGTTAGGAGGCTGACGTTGTGAGAATATTTTGAGCTGCATAAATAGGCTGGTAAAAACCTAAGGAACTGATCAACTAGATTGACCCAACAGATAAAAATTCAAGTTTGCCAACGTCTAGCTTGCAAAAAGATGAGCTCTCAGTTTACCATTGTATCTCTTAGGTCACTAGTCAACTATTGTCGAGGCTACTTTGTGCTCAGCTCTAGATCGTCCAGAGCGAGATCTAGCTTGTAGAATGAGGTCCAGTTCACAGCTCGAAGTGCTCATTAAAGGATATCTTTCAGAAAGGAAACGACCTAACTTGAAAAGGAATCTACTACCAGAATTGGAAATAGAATCAAATTCTTACTTCAGAGGGATTTATCATTAAATTGATGGATACATTTTTGGAAGTGTAATTAATGTAAGATTCTTTCATGTTTTCATTGTACTCAAACTGTAACACACCCCACGTTATAAATAAGGGTAGAAAATTCATTGTAAAGCATGATAATGATCAGAATAAACACCGACTAATACACTGCGACTCTACTAAAATAACCAAAAAAGCAGTTGTGAATGTAGGTATTTTTTTGGACCGAACCACATAAAAATCTCCTAGCATCACTATTCTTCCTCTTTACTTCCCTTTGCTGCTTTTATTTCACTTTATTTGCAGGTATTGGGTTAACAACTTGGATCGATCAGATTCAGACGTCGATAACCGAAAATGATTAAAAACATACCTAAACAATTTATCTTATTTATTCATCAAACTTAGAAAAAGAACACTTTACTTCCTAAATATTAAATATATTAATTGGCTTTTAAATAAAAATGCCATTTGTGGTGTTAGAATTCGTACTTAAATCATAATATGTATATATATATATTATAAAAAGGAATAATCAACTCAAATCTGACTATTATTAAGTTGAATAAATACTGTTTACCAACGAATTATATTAGATAGTTCCAACCTAAATATAATTTAAAAAAAATTATAACAAATTTTAATTTAATATCATTTTTTCTTAATAATTGGATTATAATAAAATAAATACGAAGTTGATGAGGACTATACAAATTAAAAAAACCATAAAAATAAATTAATAAAAACTCATTATCTCTCTTAAAAAAAGACTCATTATCTCTTGCAAATTTGATACAAATGAGTTTCGAACACAAAGCAGCAAATAAATAAATAAAGATACTTTATTTTAGTTCACGAGGTTTTAAAAAATATTAGGTTTTTAAAACTTTTTTGAAAACAATTTTTTTCATCTTCAACTTTTCTAAAACCGTTCAAAAAAATTCAAATTATCAGTAAACTGATTGTCACCATTAATGAATATATAAAAAATATTTTTACTCTTGAATGGTTGTCAGTGGTTCGTAAATTACTAGATTATTCTCATAAAATAATAAATTTATAAGTTAAATTTCTTATAATATTTTTAAATTTAAGTTATTAAATTATAATTTAAATTACTTAAAGTTATTATTGACCTTCAGTTGATTGACAATTTGGATTTTTTTTTTAAATTTTGAAAATGTTAATGATGAAAAAAACTATTTTAATAGAGGTTTAAAAATTTTGATATTTTTTGAATCTTTATGGTTAAAATAAAGCTTTTCTGATGTAGTGGACGGCAATAAAAAAGTGAAAAAAAAAAAAGGTCGTTGAATTTCGTCACCCAAAAATATTCAATAAATTCTCGGACTTTAATCATAAAAGGCGTGACGTGACAGTGGACTGGTGTCCATAGAACCCATTATTTTCCTTTTATTCAACACCAAATAAATTATATCAAAATTCAAATTTAAACCCAAAAATGTCACAATCCTTAATAATAATAATATTATTATTATCATTTTTTATAATATCAAAATTATTTAAAATCTAATAGCCAATCTAATGAATCTAATTGGTGATAAGATTATCTAATCAGTAAAATAGTTAAATCTAAAATCTAATTAACATGCCATTTTAAATACAATAAAGTTGATAACTATATTTCTTAACCACAATAAGAGGGATTTTTTGTTTTTTTCCATATATTCTGTGGGAGTAATGCTACGTTTTTTAATTTTTTATCTAAATTTATGTTTAAATAACATGTTATATAAATTATCAATATCATATATATATATTGATTTCTGGGATTAAACAAGATAAAACATTGGTTATGTGTCTTGCGGAACAGTTTCGACGCGAAAAAGATCAACTCATGTGAAAATAGAAGGATAATCTACATGAAAAAGAGAAAGTGATCCAAAATTTTTTAATTTATAAAATATTAAAATTTATATATCATATTATTTAGTTATAAATTTTAAAAAAAAATTATTAAGAAAACTATCATTATTCAATTTAATAAATAAGACATGATCATGAATATGAACTTTTTAACACATGAGTTGATCATGAGTATAAAATGAAAATATATGGATTTGAACTTATTATTATTATTTTTTTTTTGTTCTTTTTGAGTAATATGGATTTGAACTTTTTAGCACAGGTATAAAATGAAAATATATTAGTGAGTGGTTGTCACGAAGATGATAATAATAAGGGTAAATTGCACAAACTCTCCTGAAGTTTGACGAAATTACATAAATATGACGAAGTTTGGGTAACTCACACTGACCTCTTTTAAAATTTCAAAAACTCAACACCAACCTCCCTTACTGTTAGTCAATCCCGGTTGAATTCACATGGTCAATGGTTAAAAATACAAAAAGACTAAAACACCTTCAAAATCAAATTTAAACTCAAACTTTTTATTTTTTATAAATTTAAAATTAACATTATATATTTTAAATTTAATTAATTAAAAAATTTAAAAATTTAAAAAGAAAACACAAAGGTCTCCAATGTCTCCATCGCTGGAGATAGTCTCCAACGATGCTTTATTGTTGGAGACTGTCTCCAGCGATAGAGACGTTGGGGACCATCTCCAGCGATGGATCGTCTCCAGTGATGGCTGGCGACATCGTCTCCATCGTTGGAGACATCGCATCTCCAGCGATGGAGATCGTCTCCATTGTTGGAGACGCATCTGGAGACCAGTGGTCTCCGGCGGGTCTCCATAGCAGGAGACCACTGGTCTCTAGGCGGTGACTAGGAGACTAGATCTGGTCTCCGGCGTCTGGCGACCAGATCTAGTCTCTGGAGTGTTTTTTTTTTTTTTTTTAATTTCATGTTTGGTTTGATGATGATGATGATTTATTTGTGTAATGTTAGTTTGATGAAAATGATGGAGATGATGATCTTGATGAATAAAAATTATGAAATAGAGAATAAGATGATGATCATGGAGAGGTGGAAGATGTAGAAGAAGATGATGGAGGGTTTAATATAATTATTAATTAAAAATAAATATTTTTAATTAATTAATTATTTAATATATATTAAATTAAAATTTTTATAAGGTGTATATTGATTATTTTGTCCTTGATAATTCTGACATGATGAAGGTTGACTAACAGCACGGGAGATTGGTGCTAAGTTTTGAAATCTTAAGGGAGATTAGTGTGAGTTACGCAAACTTCGTCATATTTGTGCAATTTCGTCAAACCTTAAGGGAGTTTGTACAATTTGCCATAATAATAATAATAATAATAATAATAATTAGAATATTAAAAAAAAAAAAAAAACAAACGGACTTTCTCTCTCCAAACGGCTTTCTCTCTCTCAAAATTCTCTGAGAAGGGAGAGCGAGAGAGATATGCAGACCATCTCGAAAGCATCATCTGCTGCCATGGCCTCCATCAGCTGTTCAAGGGTCTTCTCTCTTGCCCCCTCTTTTTTTGTCTTTTGTTTTTTCCTTTGAAAATATTGGTCTCGGTTGTGGTAGTTTTTGGAAGATATGATGGTATGTCGAAAATTCTCATGTGCCCACGTCAGGAAAATTTGATTTCTCTTTTAAAAAATTTTATCTGGGGTGTGAACAAAAATTGAGGAAATGGTGTGTTGTTGTTGTTATCTGTTTATGGCGGTGTCTGTTTGTTATGTGCTTGGAGTTTTTTGTGTTTTCTATCTTCTAAGTGTTTGCTTGTTCTGAACTGATGTTTGCTCTTTACTAGGTTTGCATATCAAACACTGATTTTCATTTTTTTTTTTAAATGTTTTTGTTTCCTTTGTGTGTGTAGACGGTGATGTGGTTTGGAGACTGGAGATTTTGATGGAAAATTGTGGATGTCACTAGATTAACTCATTTATGAGCAAACGGGTAGTGTGAATATGATTTTAATGTAAATCTTGGTATAGTATAGGCAGATTTTTACATTTTTTGATCATATAAAATTTTTGTAATCTAGATTTAAAATGAGTTTTGGTAAAAATTAGTGCATAATTGTTTTGCATTTATATGTTTTGTTATGTATGTTTTTTTACAATGCAACATGAAGGATATTGCCGGAAGATTTGTATACTACTGGTCATGTGCAGAAGTGTTCGAATCTATGATTGTGTGTTATGTATCTGTATGAATCATCATTTGCTGATTTTGTTTCTGTTTGAGTTTATTTATTTTTGTTTCTTCAGTACAGTCTTATTTCTTTGATGTATATAATGATTTATGGTAATTAAGTTTGTAAATTTTTTTACCATATTTTAGATGAGGAGTGGCCTTTGTGTGTTGCCGGGACCAAGACAACTTAGCCTTAGAAAAGGTCTCTTGTATGGTTTAATGAGCTTATTATCACTGCCATTCAAGACATTGCGTGGAGCAAGTCGAACTCTGAGAGTTGCTCAGTTTTGCAGTGTTACTAACATGTCTTCGGCATTGCAAATTGAATTGGTGAGTTGATTTCTTGGTGTCTCTATTTTATAATGAAACTATAATGGCTGCACCTGGTAATTTTTATCTCTGATTGTTATTTATTGGAGTATTTACACATTATTAAATGCCCTCTTAATTTTTTGTTTTAAAATGTGCCACTTTGGGCTAGATTGGTTTGGTTCTGGATGCATTTGGCTGCTAAATCTCAGATGCCTTTACCTACTGGCTGAGTGATTTTGCTAGTTGGACGTGGTATCAGCTACATTATTCCGAAAGTAAAATTATACACTGTATCTTTATAGCAAATGAACGATGTAGGAACAATAAGAAACTTCTAGGATAGTGATACTGTGAAGCTGTTGTTTGAGAATTTGTCATCATAGATTGTTGGAGGAACTTTGCTTGATAGGGCATCATAATGGTGAATGGGATTGATTTCATCTTTTACTGATATTTGACTTTGTTTTGCTTGCTGTGCTACAAGGGTAACTGCAAGAACATATTGAAAGTATCAAATTAATAGATTTGCTCCTATAAAAAAAAAATTAATAGATTTGCTTTTTTATTTTCAGTTCTCTATTCTACTTTGTTATTCGTTTCATACCTGTGCAAAGGTTCCTCGTCAATTTTATGGCCTTATTAGATAAGGATGGGGGGCTTACTTGAATTTATATCTTTTAAATGTTTGAGTGCCTTTATTTCGTACAGTGGTTCTTCTAAATAATCTGCCCGATCTGGTGGAGATATATGAAAATTAACTCCTTGTAATAATCCATATTTGCATCAGTAGTCATTTGATTGTGGCAAATGTCCCATGGCTGGTTATCAAAATACTTGAAATTTCAATTCATTTTCCTTCTCCCTTGGGCTGGTGGAGTGCTTTTTGGAGAATTTTCCAGTAAATATAACAAGGGAAAAAACTTCTGGGACTAGTGCTCATGGTTGCATCTCTGGTAATTGCTTGATATTTTCAGGTACCATGCCTCAGGGACAACTATGCATATTTGTTGCATGATGTGGACACCGGCACAGTTGGAGTTGTAGATCCTTCTGAAGCTGTACCTATTATAGATGCTTTGAGTAAAAAAAACCGAAATTTGACGTACATACTAAATACACATCATCATCATGATCATACCAGTGGGAATATGGAGCTAAAAGCAAGGTACGGTGCAAAGGTATGATTATGTTCTCTCTTGATTTTTCTTCTTGTAGAACTCATACCAAATGGATAATTGGCTCGCAAATCAACGTCAAATAATAAACAATCATTTAACAATTGAATGGGTGTTTTTGTGAGCATGTCATCTACTGGCAGCTGCTAATCCTATTTTAGTGTTTTATCATACAATGTATTTGCAATTCATGTGAAAATTGAAGATGAGATATGTCTTTTCTCACATTTTTTCTTTTGAAGAAACCCCTGCCCATGTTAAGATCTTTTCCTCTGCATTGCAAAGTTAACATATGATGGCATATGCTCTAGTTTTTTGATGTATGATGGGAAATATGAATTAAACAGAAACAGTTAATATAGCGAAAGACATTTTTATTGTGATGGTACTATTTAATCTTCTAAGTCTTGATTCACATTTGTACATCATGCAATACTTTCCAAGTTTAAGCACTATAGCTCAACTGAAAATTAGAATTTAAATATTTGCAGTGGTTGCCAAAAGTTGCCGAAATGCAAATAAATTTGTCTATCTAGATTTCTGTGATTTATGATCTAGCATTCAATTTTGTGACTGAAAGAAGTATTTTAATCGATAATCGGGTCCTTTTATTTTGTATCCCTTGTGTATGTCTGAATGAAAATATGGGTACTTCGGCTACTTCCATTATTATAAAGAGATCTGGTATGTTTACATTAGTTCAGTGCTATGTGACATGTAAGTTTTGTGAAGTTTTTTTCTTTGTTCCTTGTAGGTGATTGGTTCAGGGATAGACAGGGACAGGATTCCTGGAATTGATATAGCACTGAATGATGGGGACAAATGGATGTTTGCTGGTCATGAAGTACATGTGATTGAAACTCCTGGTCATACACGAGGTTATATTTTATTTTTCAAGTACATGATGAAATTCTTAAGATGCTTTTGAGGAGCATTTTGTTATTTTGAAGTACTGGTAAATCAACTGGTTTTTTTATCGGTTTGTGGGTCACTTGTATTGGTGATGTATGGATTTTTATCCTTTTCTGTATTGGTTTTGTGATGGTCACCATGATCTTATCTTTTTGTGTTTTTGAATTGGTGATTTAAATTGTCACATATCAGGAATTGTTTTCTCATTGTACTGCTATATCTCACAGCCGCTTCTACTGCATAATTGAACTTTTCTAGTCATCTGATTTTTTGTCTTTATACTGCATCAGTTGGCATTGCGATACATCAAAGTTATCTTTTTCACCCAGTTGTTCTTCAAGTGGTATTGCATGGTGGTTTGGGCATATTTGAAGGATTTTAAAATCCAGTTATATTTCATCTACAAAGCAAGCTTAAATTGTGAATTTTAAATGTAGAAGCTGAACCTATATCTTAAAATAACAGTGCAATGTCAATACCCAAATAATGGACTGGTGTTGTTTAGATTGCAGATATATTCTTGAACCTTGATTGGTGTTTGATATGCAAGTGTTATTCACCATTATGGATGTGGTCGTATATTTTATTATAACCTGGACCTTATTGCACATCACCCCACTGTTGTTCCTGATTTTCTGTTTTGATATATTTTGAACAGGCCATATTAGCTTCTACTTTCCTGGATCTGGAGCGATTTTTACTGGAGACACTTTGTTCAGCTTATCATGTGGCAAGCTTTTTGAAGGAAGTCCTGAGCAGGTAATTTTTATTTATTTATTTTTATTCTTGATTAATTATGACTTGTATATATATATATATATATATATATATTTTTGTTGAAATTGTATGTTGTAACAGTTGATTACCTATGTTACAGATGCATTCTTCCCTCGAAAAAATCATGTCTCTGCCAGATGATACAAGTATATATTGCGGTCATGAATATACATTGGTTAGTATTTTTCTTATCCTTTCATTTCTCTGTAGTAATTAATATGTGTTCCAATTTTCATTGATGTTTAAAGCTAAAATAACACACTAACTAACTATGAGTTGTTTGAAATATGACAGAGTAATTCAAAATTCGCATTGTCTATAGAACCCAAGAATGAGGCACTCCAATCATATGCAGCCCATGTAGCCCAACTTCGAAACAAGGGCTTGTCAACGGTAATTTCTAGGATTATCTTCTTTTGTTATCTAACATTTAGAACATCTTTAGAGTGTCTATAGAAATTGTTTGAGTTGTAACTGAGGGTGGATGTTTTGAAAAATCTTCATAGATTAAACATTGTTTTTCACTATATTGGAAGTCTGTCATGTAAGCTAGCTAATTTTATTTTATTTTATTTGCAAGTCTTAGACTGAATTGAAATATGGAATATTCTTTTTTAGAAGAAAACAACAGTTTCTTGCCATGTCAAGAAGTCATCGTACGATTGAACATGTGGTTACCGTAACCAAGATGTGGTGACAAGCCATTCACTATTTGAAGCTTTAGTCTCTGAAGCTTGATTACTGTCTGTGTGCATCTGTTGTGTACCTTGTCAGCCATTGTATTCATCCAAGTTTTCACTATTTTTTGCTATATGCAAGTGATTTATTTTTACATACCTCATTATAGTCAAGAACACCAAATGGTTGAAACTTGAAAGTGGATTGCTCTTGGATCAAGCATAGGAAATCTGAACAAATTGAACACTTGTGGGTTTTCTGGCTCAACATAGTTTAAGTAGGTAGCTTAATTTTAGATTTATGTATCTCTTGTGCTGTGCTTAGCTTTGTTAAGTTCCTTTATGGCCCCAGTAAACCACCTGTTACAGGTGGTTTTGCATACATAAATGCTTCAGAATTTATTTGTTTTTTCTTGACTAGGAATTTATTTTTGTATGTCATTCGTTATGTCTAAAACTTTCTCTAATAAGTTGACGGACTTGCGTATTGCCTCAGATTCCAACAACATTAAAGACGGAGAAATCATGTAACCCATTCCTTCGGACTTCTAGCCTGGAAATCCGGCAGACATTAGGAATTGCGGACACAGCAAATGAGTCAGAAGCGTTGGGTGTTATCCGGCACGCTAAGGATAATTTCTAAGATTTTATTTGTAATAACTCCTGTTTGTGTATAGGAGGGTTGAGCTGATACATATGTGCAATAAACCACCAATGCTTAGAATTCAACTTTCTTAATCTTTTCTCTTTTTTTTTTTTTTTTTGTTTTTTTTTTTTTTTTGGTTCCTTTTTGGATATATAAAAAATTCTTTTGAAAATCTGCATGTTTTTTCAGCTGAACAGCTCCCATGTTTGATAAGCAAAAGATATGCATGGTATGGCACGGTTGTTGGGAAAAGGAGTATGTATTTTTAAGTTTAGCAATCAAAGTGTCATTTGTCAACCCTTTTTGGCAAGTGGATGGTTGGCCTGCCGTCATCTCCCATCTTCGCACTTACAAAGCATATCTTGACTAATTTGATGGTGAGTTGGGTTTGGTATGATAGTTTAGAGTAGGGACCAAGCTTCATATGCGTTCGGGCAATTTTATCTATGTTATGGGATATAATATGAGTGATTTAAGTATAGCCGAATATGTGTTCTCTCTTAAAAGTTTTGGATGTGTCCACTTTATGGGTTTGGACTATCTATTAAAGTTATGAGACAATGTATATCAAATAACAAAAATAATGTAAGTTCTTGTATGAAATCTTGACAATATTTGTTATGCAAGTTGGTAAGAGTATATTATGTACTTTTCGTTTTGTGTTTGATTTCACAAACCTTTGCATATCATTACCATGGCAAAGCTATTGTCTTTTTCAATCAACAATATAAAATTTGGGTATACTGTTTGTATCTCATCTTGATTTCAAATTTATGATATGTTAATTCATGAATAGAAGTATTTTTCAAGTGAAATAAATTATTAATAAATATCTATTCATGAGTTGGGATCTAAGTTATTATTCATAACATATATATATAATTTTTATAGTTAGTATTACTAAATTCATCAATTACATGTAAATTAAATAGAAGAGTTAATACAATGAATGAATTTAATTAATTTGTCTTAATTTTGTAAAGTTAAGAGGTACAGACCACAGAAATTCTGTGTTTGATTGATTTGTCCTAATTTTTTAAAATTAAGAGGTACAGACCATAGAAATTTTATGTGTATACATACATACATATATATATATATATATAGGGTCCCCTTGGATACATCTGAGTTATGTATACACTTGATAAAAAAAAATACGTGATTGTATTTCAAATAGGTTATTGTTATTTATTATATGTGATTATAACAAAACATATGTGATTACAATTCTCACAATTATTGATTGAGATTATAATTACTGATTATAATCATATATAATAAATTATAATCACACATTTTACAATGCAATCGAGTAATTTTTTTTTTATCAAGTGTATGCATGCCTCATGTATATGTATGCTCTAAGTGTCTGCTAGATATCTATATATATCAAATTCATTCATTGTATTATCTCTTCTAATATAAATTCTCTATCCTATTTAATTCAAATGCAATTGATGAATTTGATTGGTTCGTCCTAACGTTTTAAAAATAGAAGATACTGATGTTAGAATTATTCAATATATATGTTATGAAATATGATCTAAAAATAATGAATATAAAATAATAATCAAATAAGAGAGAATAAGCAAAAGTAAGAAAGGAAGAGAGAAAATAATTCAATTGATGTGTTTTTTTTTTTTTTTGTGGTTATAATATAAGTAAGAAAGGAAGAGAGAAAATAATTCAATTGATGTGTTTTTTTTTTGTGGTTATAATATAAGTCTATTTATAAGCAAATTGGGAGAATAATTTCCGTAATGAAATAACAACAAATAAGATAAAAAATATTATCAAAAAAGGAAACGTGTTAAGTCCATATATTCATAATAAATATATTTACACATTCATACATGGCGTTAATTATTTGTATATGATTAATGATTCATAATATTATAACTAATATTATTAAAATCAGTTCGTACCAATAAAACATGTTTTCAATTCAATATTCATTGAATCTTTTCTCTCTCTATAGTTAATCTTTCAATTTAAAAAATTATATATATTTAAAACTCCAAACATATACTTTCAAATAAGATGTATATTGCATATGTTTAAATAAACATATAAATCAGAATAGCCAAAAAAAAAAAAAAAAAAAAAGGAAGAAGAAAAAGAAATCAATCAACTAGACTTAAAAGAAAAACTTATTTTGAGTCTAACATGATATTTGTTAACATGGCATAACATCTATATATATAAGTAAAATTATTTGAATCAAATACTGTGAAGTAGATCATACGAATTAAATCTCTCATATTAGAGTTGTACTGATAACGTGTTATAAAATAAAGTCTTAAAACAATGCATATAGAATAATAATCAAAATAACAAAGTGTAGTGAGTTATTTCTGTAGTTGCTGAAGCAGATCTTGAGGTCTATTGTTAGCTTTTAGGACATTAGCAATTTGCAAAAACATTGAACGATTGCGGTAGAGAGCTTTGACACTGGAGTGGTGTCGACTAAAGACACTTTGATACTTAAATCAGTAAAGAATTTAATGGATTAAATGAAAAAGAAAGAAAACAGAAACAAAATCAACAAAACACTTCCTGCGCCATGCTAAAATGGTAATGTTCCAAGTTTTAATTAGATTGCTAGGGCGTTTTTGAATATTTATGATTTAGGTAAGTTTTTGAATATTTATGATTTAGGTAAGTTTTAGCAGAGTTTCAATATATTCACCTCCTTTCAGAAATTAATTTTATTTTATTTTTTTTGCCTTTTATAGGCATGAGCCGTGTGTGAGTTGTGACCTATTCCTTCCATTTCCTTTACTTTGCTTTTAGCTCATTCATATAATTGGAGGGTTATACAAGAGTAATGAGTGAGTTAACGTGCAGTTACTTGGAAGTGAAGGGTGGAGGTTATTTAATAAGTAGGAGGTTAAGATCAATTAGTGGTCGCAACAGGTTGGGGGTCTGAAAACCATATGGGCTAACCGTTGGATATTTCCTAGGAGGACCTTAGTGCTCGCTTCTGTGCTGGACATCAACTATGCTCCTCTTGGGTCGTGCAAAAAGGCCATCAATGCATTGGGCCAATATTGACTCAGTCTTCAAGTCCAATTTTTTAAGTTGACATGGTTAGGGGTGGCAATTCGGGTTGACGGGTCGGGTTGGATACGACACGAAGATGACACGATAATTTTTATACGATCTGAATACGACATGATAACTAAACGGGTCGAACCCCTTCAACACAAACACGACACGATTCATAATGGGTCGATATGAAAACAACCCGATTAACTTGTTTATTTATGGGTTGTTTATCAACCCGTTAATGACTCGTTTAACCGATATGTTATCAATCTCGTTTAACTGACAAGAATAATGACCCATTTAGCTAACACGTTTAATGATCCGTTTATGACCCATTTAACAATAGTTAATATATTTAAATTTTAATATAGATGTAATAAAAAATAAGATTAAAATAAAAATACATAAAACCTAAAAAAATACAATCATCCACAAATACAATCCAAATCATAAAAATAAAAATGTTCACAAAGATGATTATAAAACATATTTGCAAATATAGTCTTTCATATTTAAAAAAAAAAAAAGAAAAACACAACAACATAAAAAATAGATCTGCAGATGTAGTCCTTGATAATAGAATAACAACATCAAATATTGATTGCATCTAGGGGCGGGCACAAAAACATGGAATCGACCCGAACAACCCGATCCGAACCGATCTGTGGGTGTTCGGATCGGTTCCCAAGTTTAAAATGAAAGTGTTCGGTTCTTAAAAACGAAAAACACCATGTTTTACGGGTCGGATCGGTTCTACATGGTCAAAATCGATCCGACCCGTGAACAGGGGTACATGCGTAATTTCGCATACCCCTATATAAAGCCATTTAACCCTAGCTTTTATTACTGGCCATTCTCTCTTCCTTCTTCTTGTCGTCGCAGCCCTCCCCTTCTTCCTCCCATCTGTCGCCTTCTGTCGCCTTCTGTTGTTTTGAATCCTCGCCATTGTCGTGCCCGTCAGTCACACTCTCCTCGTCATTGCATCGGCGTTACGTTGCCGTGCCCGTTGCCGTTGCTGTTTCTCTCGACGCCGTCTGTCATCTCTAACAGTTTGCGCCGTCGTCAGTCACGCTCTCCTTATCGTGGCCAAGCTTTTCCTCGTCAGCGTCGTGGCGGTGAAGCCCCTCTCATCTGTCATCTCTCATTTCTCGCCGTAGCTGTGGCTGTCAGTCCCTTCTCCTCGTCGACGTCGCCGCCATAAAGCAAAAGTCCCCGTCACCTCTCCTCGTCGTCGCCGTGAAGCTGTTCTCCTCGTCGTCGTCGTAAAGTTCTTTTCCCCGTCACCTCTTCTCGCCGTCGCCGTGAGGGTATTCTCCTTGCCATTACCGTCGCCATCACCAGTTTGGTACTCATCAATCTGTTTCAGACTTTCAGTTTCAGTATTTCAGTTTCAGTCTTTTAGTTTTAATCATCAATTTGTTTTGACATTGAAGCAGTAACTTTGATCCTCAGCAGTCTAGGGCCGACATTGGTACTCATTGGTACTCATCAATTTGTTTTGACATTGTTTTCAAAACGTGGAGTACTCCTCTCCGTAGTCGACTAGCCGTGGCTGTCAATCCCTTTTCCTCGTCGGCGTCACTGTGAAGCCATGGCCGTGAAGCAAAAGTTCCCATCAGCTCTTCTCGCCGTCGCCATCAGCATTCAGCAGCTCGGTACTCATCAATCTTTTACATATTTCAAATCTATTTCAGTTTACATATTTCAGATCTGTTCCAGTCTTTTACAGTTTTAACAATCAATCTGTTTTGAACATTGAATATTTTGTTGTATGTTTATGCCTACTATTTTGTGTAATACGTGGATGTGGACATTGGATATTGTTGATGTGTTGATGTGAGCGTTTTTTTGTGTAATATTTTTCTTTATCCATTTAATTTTTTTGGTATCATCCACAACATAAAGTAAGTTTAAAGAGTCCAAAAACACTTAAATTTAAAGGTCCAACAGTAATGGACTCAAAAACAATTAAAAATTAATAAAAATTTTGGCCCAAAAAATGAAGCCCAAATTTGGGCCCAAACATGGAAACCGATCCGAATCGAACCGAACACTGGGTGTTCGGTTCGGGTCGGTTCCTCTCCCTCATCGGACCATGTTCGGATCCAAAAGTGGCGATCAGAGAATTTATCATGTTCGGGTCGGTTCCAATAGGAACCGAACCGAACATGGTAGTGCCCACCCCTAATTGCATCCACCAAACTAAACCTGCCAAAAGATAATAATTAAAAGTTAGCTAATTAGTAAATTATACATTTATATATGAAAATAAATATTTTAATAAATATTTTATCAAAAACAATAAGATTTTATCACTACATGATAATTTGTGATGAGATAGATTCGATAGTATAATTATAACAAGAAAATTGATTGAAATAACAAAAATCAAAAATAAAAAAAATCAACAGTAAACAACAAGCAACACAATCATAATATGTATCAACAGTAACAGTTTCAATATCAAAAAACAAAAATCAACACAATAATAGTATTGCATTGCATCAACAGTAATAGTTTCAATATCAAAAAACAAAAATCAACACAATCATAATACTGTATTACATCAACAGTAATAGTTTGAAAATCAAGTATTAGGTTGAATCTAATAATTAAGGGAAGCAATTCGTGATATGTATTAATCAGTACATGCATACCTGCCATAATAATGTAATAAGGGAATAATATGTTATAACATATTTTATAGTGTTTAATTACACACATGCATGTATGTTAAGGATTCATGGTTTCAAGTTCCCCTAGAATAGGGACAAAAATGGTTTTCAATTTTGGGGTCTATTGTTGATTAACCTCAAATTAAAAGTTTTTGGCTTCCACCTGCATATCAATTTGATAGGTGGATTTATTGTTAAATGATGCAAATTATGGAAGATGTCTTGAATCTCTCTTCAAAATCAATATTCTATCAAATTTTTACTTTTAAACTAAACTTAGATATATATATATATATATATGCAATTTCTAATAATTACCCTATTATGTGGCATATATAGTCTAAAGGAAAACATTATGCATCGAATAAATTTCATCATAACCAATTTAATTCAATGTGCTATAATTACTAAAACCAAATAAATCAATTTGTTTGAATTTCATTAATTCATGGAGGCTAATTTGTTCCATTAACAAGTTCCTTAAGGTAATCAACAAATTATATTTATATATAGTTTTCGAGACAACATTTATAGTGGAAGCAATTCAATTCGATACATTATTAGATTGAATGAACACTTTGCACCATGCACCAAACCACACTAGATAATATATTTACATATGGTTTTAGAGTGTGGTACAATAGACAACTAAAGAATTTAATCATTTAAATCTAAGTTATAATGAATTTTGAGTACTCTCATCTAATAAATTATTAGTTATGTTCTTTTTATTATGTATGGATTTTTGGTTAGGTGCTATGAGTTCTTTGTTTTTACGTTAATTATTCCCACTTGGAGAATCACTTCTCTATTGTATGGTTGCTCTATCCATCAAGTAACAGTTTCATAGTATTGCATTGCATCAACAGTAATAGTTTCAATATCAAAAAACAAAAATCAACACAATCATAGTATTACATTGCATCAATAGTAACAATTTCAATATCAAAAAACAAAAATCAACACAATCATAGTATTGCATTTCACACATTTGCACTAGTATTGCATTTCACACATCTGCACTAAACAGTTTCAATATCAAAAATCAAAAATCAAAACTAAAAAAAACTACATACCCGGAAGACTGAAAAGCTTCTAAACTGATGATGATGCCACCGTGTCGGAGATGAAAAAGCTAATGATGATACGACGATCGGCATGTCTGGGTGACAAAAGAGAACGACGACCGCGTCCGATATAAAGGAATGGTGTGGGGTGAGGCGTGGCTGGGTGATAAAGCAGATCGGCTTGGCTGGGTGACGAAGGAGATGCTGCGAGATGACCAAAGGAGATGCATGGCGATGACTGAAGGAGATCGACGTATGGAATGAGATGCGGCGCAGCAACCGAAGGTGATCTGCTTGGTGGTGACCGAAGGAGTCGATTCACAAAAAGAGATGCAGCGACGACGGAAGGAGATGTATGGTGAAGATCGAAGGAGATGATGGGTGATAAAGGGATACATCGTTGTGACCAAAAGAGATGCGTGACAACGACCGAAGGAGATCGACGTGGCGGCAATCGAAGGAGACAATAGACGGAAGGAGATGCGGCGGCTGTGGAGGTAGATTGGTGGAGTGGAGGGGTGCGGCGGTTTTGACAAATGTGTGGAGTGGTTAGGTTTGGACTTTGAAGAGTATATATGCCTCTTATTAAAATTACTTGAATGCCCTCTAATATCAAATTATTTTTTTACCCTCATTTAATGGGTCAACCTGTGACACGATTAACAAAATACGAACCTGACACGATTAGTTAATGGGTTAGACAGGTTTACCAGTTTATTTATCCAACCTGTTTACTGACAGGACTTGAACTAGACATTTTCTAAGCTCTTGTCTGAAGGATCCCGTTGGGTACTTCAACGGACTTCCCGAATCTGACTTGTCGGATTAAGGAAATCCGAGAAGAGAACCCTCTGAATACTTGGCCGATTTATTCATTTTAACTTAAAATTTCCTTTTACTTTTTAAAAATAACTGGGATTGGTGAAAATTTTTCGCATTTCTTTAAAACAGATTTTAATAAAATTTTGACAGCATAACAGCTGTAATTTGAACATTTCCAAAATTTGACCTACATAAAATACACTTCGAACTATCTTTAATCATCTCCCAACTACTTTTATTCCACAAACATGTAACTTCACAATTATCCATATTCACAAACATACAATTCACATTATGCATTTACATTGCCATTATAATCTCCATATGCACTTCCTATAGGTCTCATTAAGTGCAAAATGTGATATGGGTCTCTAGTCAACAACAATATATATAAACGTATCAAAATATGAGTTTATAATCCTTTGAATATTCATAAGTTAAACACACGTTCATTTAAATTATAATATATGCAATTACATCAAAAAGTATTGGATATTCGCAGGGTTCGTTTATTCATTCCCTACCTATAAGTACGACGTCAACCTTTCCGCAACAAAATCACCAATAATTACACCTGATGAAATAAGCAAGCCACACAATAAAGGGAAAAAGGTTAGTTCGTCATATATTAATAATACAAGATAACATTCCATAGCAATGCTTTACTTAATAAATATTGGAGGTTTTAAATTTTCAAAACCATTTCTTATAAAAAGACCATGTGTATATCTAATGTACTCAAACCATCACGTGACGCTTTTTCGATTAACGTCAATGTTAAGCTACTATAGTATTTTGACCATCACGTGCATAATTTACTTCCTTGCCCGAGTGGTGTGAAATCGTCTCAGTTGTAAACATCTACAATACGGAATTTCTTCATCGCAACTATAGTGCCCATAAATCAAATTTTGATAACTATGTACAGAATTTCTTCATCGCCCCGTAATGCCCAAAATTTTAAATCTAACTAGCTACGCACGGAATTTCTACCTCGTCGCGTAGTGCTAAATCTTATGGAAACTAAAGATATACACATGGTTTCAAAACTCTTAACTCAGTTCTTTTCGAAAACTTTTCCTTTTTAAATTCTCCTTTCAATACTCAATGTAAAGATTATTTACAAAGCTTTGACTCATAATCTAGGAAGTTATTTTACAAAGTTTTAACTACAACATTACAAATATGTTTAAAGGAAGTATGGAAATAACGTAAGTAATAGACTACTTACCTCAAAATCGTGCAAGTCCAAATCAAGTGTCTCGACAAGTCTTCGGACTTCACTTGCTCGCTCGTCACCTACATGAAAATTTCTTATTATCACTAGTGACAACTCATAACTCAACTTTAATTTTACAATAACATTTCTAATACAACTTTCCCATAAACTATCATTTTTGCTATAGCTTTTCAACTCGATTTTTACTCAATCTCGGCTTTCTAACTTTGGTTTCTTCACAAAAGTTTAAGTTTTGGACCCTTAGGGATACCCTCACGCAGTCCGTAAAATTTTTAGAGGTTCGAAACGAAAGATTAAATTTTTAGGTCTCTTTGATATACCAAAACAGAACGTAATGCAGCCCCCTGCTTGGGGCTCTGTTTTAATTCGTTCTTTTTCCTACGGTTCACCTATCTCACATTCTGGTCACACGTCAAATTTCGTTAAAAAATTCTATCGTTTGCTGTGTCAAATCTACGAAAAACGCCCTTTTTCGAGCACTTTTTGTCTTTTTATTGTCGAATGAGCGACATTGGTTTTTCTTTCATATCTAAGCTTCTTTTACCTATTTATGACCAAATAAATTCATTCCATACAATAAAAATTGCATTTTCATAGCTATTTCACTTATCGACTCTCTAACGACACTATTTTGCGCATAACTTGCGTAATTTTTATCGGAATCGATCCGTTCTAAAACCTATGGTTTTCTATGACTTCTAGGCATCATTTGAGGTGTAGAACACCCCCATATATGTCAATTTTTCCCAGGTTAACTCCAGATCATGGTTTAAGCTCGGGATTTCTCTAACGTCACTATTTTGCGCATAACTTGTGCAATTTTTATCGGATTCGATCCGTTCCAAAACCTATGATTTTCTATGACTCCTAGGCATCATTTGAGGTTTAGAACACCCCCATATATGTCAGTTTTGCCCAGGTTAACTCCAGCCCATGGTTTGAGCTCGGGATTGTGCAAATTGTCTAAACTAGCTCTTTTAAACTTCTACCACTTCTATATGCTTTTCTATGCTTTTCCAACCTCAAATATGTCTAACTTTGAGTTCAAAACCCTCTAATTTCAGAGCTTTTCTACTGATCTTCATAGCCATGACACACACACAAACACTATTTTATTATTTAACCTCTCACAACTCACTCATCAATTTTATCGACTACTTGATGTGCATGCAAAACAGATTTTTGTTTCTACTTTAATCAAGTAGATGGCAGCCCATATTTACAACCCTAAGCTACCATTTACATATCTAAACTTATCATTTAACTCTCTACAACAATCACTTAGAGTTCTACCATAATTTTGAGGGTAAAGTACCCAACACAACACAACACAACAAAATTCTGCACAATACTCAACAGCCCAACTACTTTAATTTCACTATTTCAGCAAATATAAGGAAGAAAAGAGATGAGATCTCACTTGATTCTTGTTTAGGGAAGTGAGAGGGACTTGGAAGAGGTCCTTGAGAGGTGGTTTTGAGGTTTGGATGGGCTGGGAGGGGCTTTCTTCTTCCACTTTTCTTTACTGTCTAGTTTCTGCTCCTTTGCTTCCTATTATGCCGTCCACTTCCTCCTTCTCCACAGTCTCTCGGTTTTCTCTTCTTGATTTTGCTGGATGTTGGCCGACCAACATCTCTCCCTCTCATATATATATAACATTTAAATGGTTTAAGTTACTATAATACCCTTAGTTATCAATTTTATTAATAACTAACACATGGGCTTTTATGTCTTTAAACAATATGTTCCTATATTCATTTATTTACTTTACATTAAATTAGAACTTTATCACTTAATCACTTATCTCTCATTTATGGAATAACCATATTGGCCTTCATGGCATTTATCTCTTTATTAATATTTAACACTTTATATTAATTTTATTGTTATTAGTTACAATTCTTACATCTCCCTTGCAAATTTCTAATTTCTAGTACTAGTGAGTGAATTATCAAGAATAGGGGTATACAATTTCTCTCCTCCTTAAAAAAATTTTGTCATCGAAATTTTAAATTGCTTACCTGAGGCGAATAGGCATGGATACTGGGTGCGCATCTGCTTTTCAGGCTCCCATGTAGCCTCTTCCAATTTGTGATTTCGCCATAACACCTTCACTAGCGGAATCACCTTATTACGCAACATTTGATCTCTACGATCTAAGATCTCTACTGGCCGTTCTTCGTAGGTCAAGTTTTCTTTCAACTACATCGGTTGTTCTTTTAAGACATGCAATGGATTGGCTACGTACTTGCAGAGCATAGAGACATGAAATACGTCATGAATGTTTGGAAGCTCTAGTGGCAACTTCAATTGGTATGCTACTTCGCCCACTCTTGCCATAATCTCGTACGGTCCAATGTATCGTGGACTTAACTTTCCACGTTTCTCGAACCTCACAATACCCTTCCAGGGTGAGATTTGTAGGAATACTCTATCACTCACTTCGAACTCTAAATCTCTTATTCGATTGTCCGCATAGCTTTTCTGTCAATCCCTAGCTATCTTCAACCGCTCTTTTATTACATTAATCTTCTCGGTTGTAACTTGAACAATCTCTGGGCCAATCAATCTTCTTTCACCTACTTCATCCCAACAAACTGGGGTTCTACACTTTCTACCATACAACGCCTCATACGGTGCCATACCAATACTGGACTGATAACTGTTGTTGTAGGCAAACTCTATTAAAGGTAGGTAATTATCCCAGCTCCCTCTGAACTCCATTACACAAGCCCTCAACATGTCTTCGAGAGTCTGGATGGTTCTTTCTGATTGGCTATCTGTCTGCGGGTGAAAGGCCGTACTAAAGTGCAATCTGGTGCCCATGGCTTCTTGTAGCTTCGGCCAAAACCTCAAAGTGAATCGAGGATCTCTATCCGATACAATGGATACCGGTGCGCCATGCAACCTCACGATTTCATCCATTTATAGCTATGCTAATCTTTCCAAGGAATAAGTGTTCTTGATGGCTAGGAAGTGAGTGGACTTTGTCAATCTGTCAACTATCACCCATATGGCATCATGTCCGCTCTGAGTCCGTGGCAGTCCAACCACGAAGTCCATCGTAATCTTTTCCCATTTCCATTTCGGAATTGACAAAGGCTGTAATAAACATGCGGGTTTCTGGTGCTCTGCTTTGATCTGCTGGCAGGTTAAATACTTTGATATGAACTCTGTTATCTCCCTTTTCATACCTTTCCATCAGTAGTGGTTCTTTAGAGTCCGATACATCTTTGTACTTCCTGAATGCATAGCATATACCGAGGAGTGGGCTTCTTCCATGATCTCTTTCTTCAATTTTGCTATATCTGGTACACATAATCTTTGTTCCAAGACTAGTGTTCCGTCACCTCGCAAGGTGAAGCTACTTTGCTGCCCAGCCTCTATCTTGCTTTTCAGTTTCATTAAATATGGATCCTGAGCTTGCAATTCTCTAACTTGGTCTATCAACACTGGACGAACATGAAAAGCTGCTAGTAGAGCACCTGACTCTGCTGTTTCTAAACTGACCCCCATAGATCTCAACTCTATTAATAGTGGCAAATACTCGATTTTTAATCGAGCTAAGGAACTAGTGGGTTTTCTACTTAGTGCATCTACCACTACGTTTGCTTTACCCGGATGATATTCAATGGTGTAGTCATAATCTTTGATGAGCTCAATCCACCTTCTCTGCCTCATATTCAACTCTTTCTATGAGAATAGATACTGCAAACACTTATGATCAGTAAATATCCAACAGGGTACTCCATAGAGGTAATGCCTTCAAATTCTTAATGCGAACACTACAGCCGATAACTTCAAGTCGTGTGTTGGATAGTTTACTTCATGCTTCTTTAACTGTCTTAAAGCATAAGCTATCACCCGGTCATGCTGCATTAACACACAACCTAAACCTTGCCTAGAGGCATCACAATACACTGTAAATCCCTCACTTCCTGAGGGAAGTGTAAGTACTGGTGCAGTAGTCAACTTTTGCTTTAACTCATCAAAATTGCTCTGGCATGCTTCTGACCAGACAAACTTCTCTTCTTTTCTGGTTAACCTGGTCAGGGGAGTAGCAATCTTCGAAAACCCTTCCACAAACTTTCTGTAATATCCAGCTAAACTTAAGAAACTTCTAACTTCGGTCACATTCATGGGTGGCTTCCAATCTACAATGGCTTTTATCTTTTGGGGATATACTGAAATACCCTCTACGGATACTACATGTCCTAAAAGTGCCACTCGGTCAAGCCAAAACTGGCACTTGCTGAATTTCGCATAAAACTGATGATCTCTTAAAGTTTGTAATACAATCCTTAAATGCTCTACATGCTCGTCTCTACTACCTGAGTACACCAAGATGTCATTGATGAAGACTATTACGAACTTGTCTAGGTAGGGTCTGAAAACTCTATTCATTAAGTCCATAAAAGCTGCTGGGGCATTGGTTAAGCTGAATGGCATCACCAAGAACTCATAATGCCCATATCTAGTACTGAAGGTCGTCTTGGGAACATCTTCCCTACGTACCTTCAACTGATGATACCCCGATCGTAGATCTATCTTCGAGAAGACCTTGGCTCCCTTAGTTGGTTGAACAAATCATCGATTCTTGGCAACGGATACTGGTTTCGGATGGTTACTTTGTTAAGCTGCCTATAATCGATGCATAAACGGAGGCTTCCATCTTTCTTCTTAACAAACAGCACTGGAGCTCCCCACGGTGATATACTCGTCTTAACAAAGCCTTTGTTCAACAGTTCTTCCATCTGTACCTTCAACTCTTTTAGCTCTGCTGGAGCCATCCGATACAATGCTATAGAAATAGGCTCTGTACCAGGTGCTAGCTCAATCTGGAACTCAACATCCCTATCTGGTGGCAACCCTGGTAGGTCTTCAGGAAATACATCAGGGAACTCATTAACCACAGGGACTTCCGTCACTTACAACTCACTACTGCCAACTTCTATTGCATAAACCAAGTACCCTTGGCATGCTTTACAGAGCATTTTGTTGGCTTGAATCACACTTACCAAACTTGTAGAGAGTATTTTCCTCTCTCCACAAAAGATCACATCTGGTTCCCCAGGCTTGTTAAACCAAACCTCTATCCTGTAGCAATCTACGGTGGCACGATGCTTGGATAGCCAATCCATGCCCAAAATAATGTCAAAGTCATGAATATCGAGCACTATCAAATCAGCCTCGAACTCATGACTTGCTATAGTCACTTTACTTCCCATGTAAACTCTATCCGCAATAAGCGAATCACATGTGGGAAGTGAAACTACTAGACTACACTCGGTCGGTCTCAACTCTATCTCGACTCTATCTATAAACTCTCGTGCAATAAAAGAATGGGTGGCCCTTGGGTCCACCAGTACATAAGCATCAGTATCGAATAGAGAAATGATACCTGTGACCACATCTGGTGTCGCATCTGCTGCCTGCTGGGTCACTGTATATACTCTGGCGGCCTGACTACGAGGTCTGCCAGGCTGTCCTCTGGGTGGCACGCCTCTACCTGATCCGCCACTGGGCTGTCCTGCACTAGTAGCTCCTCCAGTTTGGGGGCCTCTCTTATCTGGTCTACGGCTCCCATTGAGCTGTCCCTATACCGTTGATCGAGCCTCTGATGGACTGGAAGTGATTAAGCTGAGACAATCTTTCATAAAGTGGCCTTCCTGACCACATCGGTAGCATCCCGTCCTACCCTGAAGGCACTCGCCAGGGTGTGATCGACCACATCTGCTGCAAATGGGTCTGCTCTTCCAACTCTGACTCCTCCTAGATCCCCCAGAAGACTGAACTGAACTCTGACTCTGACTAGGCTGTGCCTCTTGACCCTGTCTATGGCTCTCAAACCATGCGGGCCTCTGATCACTTTTGCCTACCTTACTCGGTCCCCCTTGATGGCTACCACTCCAATTGCATTTTTGATTGAATGGTGGTTTCGGTTTGGGAACGTTTCTTGCACTCTGCTCAACTCTGGTGGCTGCCTCTACTAGCTATCCATACCGAGTATGCACTGAGGATGATACAATGGTCTTAATTGCAGGGTTAAGGCCTGCCATGAACCTATTGATCTTTTGCTCTTCATTTTCTGCAATAAAAGGGACCAGGTGGATCAATTCCGAAAATTTCTTTTCATACTCTGGCACGGAGGAGTTTCCCTGTTCTAATTTGAAAAACTCTTCTATTTTCGTGTCTTTATAGCTCTTGGGGAATAATTTCTCTATAAACTCTTTCCTGAAATCTGCCCAAGACACTCCCTCCGGATGTGCTCTCTGATGCGCCTTCCACCAGTCCTTGTCACGATCTTTAAGCAGAAAGGCTGAGTAAGAGACCATCTGTTCCTCGGTGTATCCCATAATCTGGAATATTTCTTCATTAGTGTCTAGCCAAGATATTGCACGCTCTGGATCACCTGTGGCATCATAATGCTTTACACCTAATTTCTGAGCCCGCTTAATGGATACCCCTATTTCATGGGGTTGCTGGGGTGGTGGCGAATGGAGGGCCGCAGCAAAAGCCTGTGCCATCCTCTCTGCCATCTACTTTATATTCACCTGTGCTTGTGCCTGCTTTGGTCTCTCAGGCTGGAAAGGCTCTGAATGTGAAGAACTAGCCGACACATTGACTGACTCATCAACATGTCCCTCTTCAGGGGTGGGTACCTGTGTAGCTGCGCTTCTTGTTTTGGGCCGACCTCTACGCTGCATCTCTATAATTTCAAATGATCATAAAGTCAAGTTAAAATGTTTATAATGCATGAAATAATTCTATACTCATGCAATTGTCAACTTCAATCTTAATATCTCATATATAACTGTATAAGCTAGCTCATGTCTCATGTATATAATGACTTATACATATTGATGTACAGTAATAATAGCATAACTCATATAATCATAAAACAAACATGAATGCATATAACTATTTCACTCCTTATGCATAATTCATGCATCCTTGACACGTTTTATGCGAAACTAGTTCAAACTTCTCTTAAAACTTTATTTCAACTTAACGAGAACCGGGCTCTGATACCAACTTGACAGGACGCGAACCAGACATTTTCTAAGCTCTTGTCTGGAGGATCCCGCAGAGCACTTCAATAGACTTTCCGAACCTGACTCGTCGGATTAAGGAAATCCGAGAAGAGAACTCTCTGAATACTTGGTCGGTTTACTCGTTTTAACTTAAAACTTCCTTTTACTTTTTAAAAATAATTGGGATTGGTGAAAATTTTTTGCATTTCTTTAAAACAGATTTTAATAAAATTTTGATAGCATAACGGCTATAATTTGAACATTTCCAAAATTTGACCTATATAAAATACACTTCGAACTATCTTTAATCATCTCCCAACTACTTTTATTCCACAAACATGTAACTTCACAATTATCTATATTCACAAACATACAATTCACATTATGCATTTACATTGCCATTATAATCTCCATATGCACTTCCTATGCATCACAATAATAATTTCATTAAGTGCAAAAGATGATATGGGTCTCTAGTCAACAACAATATATATAAACGTATCAAAATATGAGTTTACAATCCTTTGAATATTCATAAGTTAAACACACGTTCATTTAAATTATAATATATACAATCACATCAAAAAATATTGGATATTCGTAGGGTTCGTTTATTCATTTCCTACCTATAAGTACGGTGTCAACCTTTCCGCAACAAAATCACCAATAATTACACCTGATGAAATAAGCAAGCTACACAATAAAGGAAAAAAGGTTAGTTCGTCACATATTAATAATACAAGATAACATTCCATAGCAATGCTTTACTTAATAAATATTGGAGGTTTTAAATTTTCAAAACCATTTCTTATAAAAAGACCATGTGTATATCTAACATACTCAAACCATCACGTGACGCTTTTTCAATTGACATCAACGTGAAGCTACTATAGTAGCTTGACCACCACGTGCAGAATTTACTTCCTCGCCCGAGTGGTGTGAAATCGTCTCAGTTGTAAACATCTACAATGCGGAATTTCTTCATCGCAATTGTAGTACTCAATTTTATAATTCTAGCAACTACGTGCGGAATTTCTTCATCGCAACTATAGTGCCCATAAATCAAACTTTGACAACTATGTGCGGAATTTCTTCATTGCCCCATAGTGCCCAAAATTTTAAATCTAACTAGCTACACACGGAATTTCTACCTCATCACATAGCGCTAAATCTTATGGAAACTATAGATATACACATGGTTCCAAAACTCTTAACTCACTTCTTTTCGAAAACTTTTCATTTTTAAATTCTGTTTTCTAGACCCAATGTAAAGATTATTTACAAAGCTTTAACTCATAATCTAGGAAGTTATTTTACAAAGCTTTAACTACAACATTACAAATATGTTTAAAGGAAGTATGGAAATAGCATAAGTGATAGACTACTTACCTCGAAATCGCGCAAGTCCGAATCAAGTGTCTCGACGAGTCTCTCGGACTTGGCTCGTTTGCTCGTCACCTATATGAAAATTTCTTATTATCACTAGTGACAACTCATAACTCAACTTTAACTTTACAATAACATTTCTAATACAACTTTCTCATAAACTATCCTTTTTACGCTATAGCTTCTCAACTCGATTTTTACTTAATCTAGGCTTTCTAACTTTGGTTTCTTCACAAAATTTTAAGTTTTGGACCTTTAGGGATACCCCCACGCAGTCCGTAAATTTTTAGAGGCCCAAAACGAAAAATCAAATTTTTAAGCTTCTTTGATATACCAAAACAGAACGTAACGTAGCCCTCTGCTCGGGGCTCTATTTTCCTTTTTTCTTTTTCATACGATTCACCTATCTCATATTCTGGTCACACGTCAAATTTCATTAAAAAATTCTATCGTTTGCTGTGTCAAATCTACAAAAAAAGGCCATTTTTCGGGCACTTTTTGTGCACTTTTTAATGTCGAACGAGCGACATTGGTTTTTCTTTCATATCTAAGCTTCTTTTACCTATTTATGACCAACTAAATTCATTCCATACAATAAAAATTGCATTTTCATAGCTATTTTACCTATCGACTCTCTAACGGCACTATTTTGCATATAACTTGCGCAATTTTTATCGGAATCGATCCGTTCCAAAACCTATGGTTTTCTATGACTTCTAGGCATCATTTGAGGTGTAGAACACCCCCATATATGTCAGTTTTGCCCAGGTTAACTCCAGCTCATGGTTTAAGCTCGGGATTTCTCTAACGTCACTATTTTGCGCATAACTTGCGCAATTTTTATCGGATTCGGTCCGTTCCAGAACCTATGATTTTTTGTGACTTCTAGGCATCATTTGAGGTGTAGAACACCCCCATATATGTCAGTTTTTCTAGGTTAACTCTAGCCCATGGTTTGAGCTCGGGATTGTACAAATTGTCTAAACTAGCTCTTTTGAACTTCTACCACTTCTATATGCTTTTGTATGCTTTTCCAACCTCAAATATGTCTAACTTTAAGTTCAAAACCCTCTAATTTCAGAGCTTTTCTACTGATCTTCACAGCCATGACACACACACAAACACCATTTTGTCATTTAACCTCTCACAACTCACTCACCAATTTTATCGACTACTTGATGTGCATGCAAAACAGATTTTTGTTTCTACTTTAATTAAGTAGATGGCAGCCCATATTTACAACCCTAAGCTACCATTTACACATCTCAACTTATCATTTAACTCTCTACAACAATCACTTAGAGTTCTACCATAATTTTGAGGGTAAAGTACCCAACACAACACAATAAAATTCTGCACAACACTCAACAGCCCAACTACTTTAATTTCAGCAAGTATAAGGAAGAAAAGAGATGAGATCTCACTTGATTCTTGTTTAGGGAAGTGAGAGGGACTTGGAAGAGGTCCTTGAGAGGTGGTTTCGAGGTTTGGATGGGCTGGGAGGGGCTTTCTTCTTCCACTTTTCTTTGCTGTCTAGTTTCTGCTCCTTTGCTTCCTGTTATGCCGTCCACTTCCTCCTTCTCCACAGTCTCTCAGTTTTCTCTTCTTGATTTTGCTGGATGTTGGCCGACCAACATCTCTCCCTCTCATATATATATAACACTTAAATGGTTTAAGTTACTATAATACCCTTAGTCATCCATTTTATTAATAACTAACACATAGGCTTTTATGTCTTTAAACAATATGTTCCTATATTCATTTATTTACTTTACATTAAATTAGAACTTTATCACTTAATCACTTATCTCTCATTTATGGAATAACCATATTGGCCTTCATGGCATTTATCTCTTAATTAATATTTAACACTTTATATTAATTTTATTGTTATTAGTTACAATTCCTACATCTCCCTTGCAAATTTCTAATTTCTAGTACTAGTGAGTGACTTATCAATAATAGGAGTTTACATTTACGGTTAACCCTAACCTGTAATAATCATGTTAGTTTCGTGTCGACTCATTGTGTCGGGTTCCAAATTGCCACCCCTAGACATGGTCGATGGGGGGAGAGTACATGTCGATAACTCCACGTTCAAAATGCCTAACTTGGTAATATGATGATATCGCTTATTGAAAGCTTCAACTTATGTTGTAATCAAAAAGTCAATCGACAATGTCGCTTTATTAATTTCTTGTTCTACCATGTTAATAGAGTGTTACTAAGTTTGATGATCCACTGGTTCGTGGAAATTTAGAACTTTAGACTTAGAATGTATCACATCAAATGTCAAAGGTTGCATGTGCCAACTAAATTCAGACGTTTTGATTTTCATGCGAATGGACATATGAAAGCCATATGTCACTAGGACTTGAAGAGACGACTATAGGTTCTTACATAAAGACTTCTCATCATTTTCAATTTCCCACATTTGTTATTTCACTCTAGATTTTTCTGTTCTTCACTTTCATTTACGATTTCGCTTCAATTAGATTTCGTTTTTGCCACTTTGGAATCTAGTTTTTGCTTTCTATCAAGGATTCGTAGAAAATCTTCAACTGAGTAAGTTTTCCTCTCTTTTCAACATCGTGTTTTGCTTCGTGCTTCAATCTATTACATTTAAAAGTATTTGATTTGTGGTTTCATATTCAAATTTTGTGCTTTGAACTTTCTTAGGGTTTTTAGTCATTTCTATCTAAGTTTTCCATAGAGTTGTCAATTTTAATGTTGGCCTCCTAACCCACATGTCACATTGTTTATTAGGCTTTTAACTTGAACTAACACTAGTTTATGTTTTTAGAGTTAGATTAATGATAGCTTTTCATGTGCTTGGTAGTTGTTAGCATAATGTTAAGCCTCATTGATGTTATTGATATAAATGATAGCTCGTAGACAACATGGTCAATCGACTCGGGCTCTATAAAAGAGCTTGACAATATATTATATGATGTGATGATAGAATTCTATCAAGATTCCAGCTTAAAATCGGGTGAAGTAACTTTAGCAGCCCATTCTGGCGGATAAGTCCATGAGTCTCTTGTGCCATAGAATATTTGAATTCCTCGTAGACTTATTCGTGACAAAGTCAATAGAAGGATCCGAGATCAGCATATCTAAAATTAATTATGATGCTTTTGTTGATATCAAAATAACAATCATGTGTATGGACGAAATAAATAATCATGAAGAGTAGAAACTATTATAGGTATTTTCTGGATCATGCAAATGGGCTGGTAAAAGCCCAATAAACTGACCTAATAGACAAGACCAATCTGTCAGCTCACAGAATCGAGCCCTTTGGTCGCCTAGCTCCCAGCTCGCGTATATTACAATATAGCGACGTCGAGCTCGCTAAGCCAGGATCGTATACTACTGCCAAGCTGAGACTGCTAGTCATCATCAGTAGCTTTAGCTAGCTTAGAGCGAGGTCAGATTCAGCTTATAGTGTGCCGTGCACATTAAGAAAATTACTTCAGACTAATTGTAGTGTGATTTGAGGAAATCTCAACTACTGAGTATGAGCTATGTCAGAGCTCAATTTTGTTGGAATTGACTTTGTCAGCCTTCGAAATTTACAATTAATTATTGATTTGTCAAATTAATTATATTTATTTGTATCATCCCTCTCTATAAATAGGGGTCATTTTCATTGTAAATCAAGAGAGAAACACTGAGTAAAAAGTGTGCTGTTACTTTGCTGGAATAGTGAGAGAAGAATAGTGGACGTAGACATCTATTGGCCGAACCACTTAAAAACTTGTTATCTTTTGTTCTTCCTTTGCCTTTTTCGTTGCTTTCTATCTGCTTCTTGTACTGTTTTGACTACCTTTGTAGCATTGGGCTTTGAAGAACCTGATTGACTGGTTTTTGACATCAACATTTTGGCATTAGAAGGAGGGCCCTAACTATAATTTTCTATCAATCATTACCATAACAAAGGGTTGAACTACCAGGAGTTTCGGTGCGATGACTGACAAAATGGAAGATATAGACCACCAGCGAGGTGCTTTGCTAGCTAACATGGGTGCAGGTACCTTAAATGCACCCATGGATAGGACTGCCCAAGGTATACCCCCACTCCCCTCTCGTCATATTACATCTAATGTTGTAGGAGGAGATGCAATGCAGGTTTTGTAGCAGCGCTAGGAGGTGTTAGAGAATACAATGATACAGATAGCGGATGTTGTAAGGGTGTTGACGCAGGCTCAAATTCAGGTCTTTTAGAGACCAATTGAGATCCCAGCTGTGGAAGGGAGACTTACAAAGGAAGTGCCAACATTAGAGGGATCGACTCATTCCTCAAATGTGCGATCTGGAGCTTGGGCTCAACGAGCTCATGAGGATGAGCATGTGGCTCGGCCTTTAAGACTAAGAGTGAGGATAAGCCACGACGGGCATCGATAGGTTGAGATGAGCCACGGACATGTACCGGTGTCTGCTCGAAGAAGTGAAAATGAGCATCGATATCGACATGAAGGCTCTTGTAAAGAAGATCGGTCGAACAGGTTAGACCGAAGACATGAACTAGGTCGCTATTCCCCTAAGATCGAATATGGGAGAAGGCACGAGGTGTAAAACCAATACTCCCTGAACAGGGAGAGCGGGCGAAGCAGATGATCCCCAGTCATATAGCCTGAGACATAAGATTCAGTCATTGAGCAGCTTCTCCAGAGGGCCAAACAACTAGAAGCATGGCCTGGGGCTCAAGAGCGGAGGAGTCAAGGTGGAGAGAGGACTCCATTTGCTTTGGAGATTGAGTTGGAATCGCTTCCCCCCAAGTTCAAGGTCCCCAATATCCCACAATATAATGATGACACTGACCCTTATGACCATTTGGATGTTTTCAATGTTCAGATGGATTTGCAAACTACCAGCTCGTTAGTCAAATGCTACGTTTTCTTACGGACGCTTGGTAATGTTCTGCATATGTGGCATAAGAACCTCCCTCCTCGCAGTATTAGTAGTTGGGAAGAGTGTCAGCAGAAGTTTGTAAATCAATACAAAGCGCTAAAGAGACAGCTCACACCACCTTGTCACCTCACCACAATTTTTTAATATCTTGGTGAATCATTAAAGGACTACATTAGTAGGTTCATGTGTGAGGTAAATAACGTGGAGAACCCTACGGATAAGAGGATCTTAACAGCTATCTCGGCAGGACTAAAGAGAGACGGAAAGCTATATGAAAGCATCTATAAGTCCCCAGTGAAGGACCTAGGGGAGTTCTATGAGTGAGCTGCGAAAGAAATAAGGTGGTAAGAGGCCTTTGGGTCCAAAAAGTCAAGCGATCAGAAAAATAAGGTTGGTAACTCCAATCAAAACATAAAGAGGAGCAATGAGAGGAATAATAGCAATGAAGGGTAGAGAAGTAATCACCAAGTGGCAAAGAAAGCCAGGAGCGGACCTAGGCCAATAACCATTCAAAGGTGTGAGCGACCTTCCCGCCCAGGTCTCTATAAAAGCTATGCTGTCTTATCAGATTCTCGGGAGAGGATCTTTACCACATAAAAGAATAGGGAAAATTTTGGCAAGCCTGTTCCAACAAATGTGCCCAATCAGTTCAGAGACAAAAGTAGGTATTGTGCTTACCATAATGGAACAAGGCACAAAACCTCTGAATACTTGGCACTGAAAGACATCATTGAAGAATTGATCAAGAATGGCCGCTTGAGGGATTATGTGTGCAACCTGCAGGTCAACGACCTCAATACCAGTATCCTCAACATCGATCAACACAGCGACCAGCCCGGCAAGCCTCTAACCAAGAGCAAGCGCTCGTTGTGAGGACAATCTTCACCATCCACAGGGGTCCTCATATAGTAGGTACATTAAACTGATCGCATGAACGCTACGTGCGTGAAGCTACTCACATACAACTTGTAGGTCGAAGAGAATTAGAAGGACTTATCAAGAGGCTGAAAACGGCCTCAGAAGAGATTGTTTTTATAGAATATAATGCCAGAGGCGTTCACTGGCCCCATAATGATGCTTTAGTGATCCGAGCTCGTGTCGGGAATGTAAAAGTGAGGAGGATAATGATTGATACTGGAAGCTTGGTCAACATGATGTACAAAGGTTGCTATAACTTGATGGGGATGGGAAATAAGCAGTTGAAGCCTTCTCCTGAGCCCTTGTATGGTTTTACAGGTGATGCAGTCACTCCTATTAGGCAGATCATATTACCCTTAACCCTTAGGGATGCAGAGCGCCAATCAACTATGCTTGCAAACTTTCTGGTCATAAACTCCCTATTTACCTATAACATGGTATTAGGAATGCTCGTGATGAATGGCTTAGATATGGTTACCTCCATTAGGACCCTTAAGGTGAAGTTTCTAACCCTCAAGGGAATAGAGTGTGTGTGAGGTGAGCAGCATCTAGCTCACCGCTGTTATGAGGATGCAGTGAAAATGTGAACTAGAGGCAAAAAGGTAAACGGGGTCTCAAGAGGCGGACCACGTGCTATAACTAAGAAGGGCATAAACCGTGACCTCAACCCTCACGAGGTGGATTCAGATAGGGCAACTGGGCTAGTGGAAGAACTCGAGGATGACCACGTCAACGAGGTAGATGCTGAAAGATGTCTGAAGTTGGGAAATAGGTTTACTCCTAAAATAAAGACCCAGCTCGTTGACTTCCTTAAGACGAACTTGGATATCTTTGCTTGGAATCATGAAGACATGGTGGGGATAGATCCAGAGGTATGTCACACAGATTAAACATTGACCCCCACCATAAGCCAGTTTGTCAGAAGAGGAGACCAATGACAAATGAGCGATACTTAGCCGTGAAGGAAGAAGTGGGGAAACTACTAGCTAACAACTTCATCAAACTAGCCCACTATCCAACTTAGGTCGCCAACTTAGTGCTTGTAAAGAAGAAGAATGGAAAGTGGAGAATATGCATAGACTTCATAGACCTCAATAAGGCTTACCCAAAGGACAGTTTCCCTTTGCCCAAAATCGACTAGCTCGTAGATGCAACTACTGGTCATGAGCTCCTTAGCTTTATAGACGCATACTCAGGCTACAATTAAATCCCAATACACCCTGAGGATGAGAAGTATACCTCGTTCCTCATTGACTGCGAGCTGTATTGTTACAAGGTAATGTCTTTTGGACTTAAAAATACATGGGTAACATACTAGAAGCTGGTAAATATGATGTTCGAAGAATTGATTGGGAGAACCATGGAAGTCTATGGTGATGATATACTGGTCAAGTCCAAGTAGGCCATTGATCATGTGCGCGACCTCGAGAGGACATTTCAGGTGTTGAGGAAGTATTAGATAAAACTCAACCTTCTCAAATGCGCCTTTGGAGTGGCTTTGGGTAAATTCCTAGGTTTCATGGTGTATATAACAAAGGAATTGAGGCCAACCCTGAGAAGATAAGAGCTCTATTGGACATGAAGTCGATAGCAAAAGTAAAAGTAGTGCAAAGTCTTAACTGCCAGGTCGTGGCCCTTAGCAGATTCATTTCAAAGGCTACTGACAAGTGCATTCCCTTCCTTAATGTACTGAAAAGGGCAAAAAATTTTGAATGGATAGAGGAGTACGAAGTGGCGTTCCAGCAGGTGAAGGAATATATGGGGCGAGCTCCACTCTTCTCAAAATCAAAAGATGGAGAGGACTTGATGATCTACCTAGAGGTATCTCAGCATGCGCTGAGCGCAACTTTAGTCCAAGAAGATGACAGGATGTAATTCCCCGTCTATTACATCAGTAAGAAGCTAGTTGATGCTGAGACAAGATACACTCCGATGGAAAAGCTCGCCTACTGCCTAGTGGTAGTGTCAAGGAAGTTACGTCCTTACTTCCAGGCGTATGAGATTGAAGTTCTAACTAAGTATCCATTCAGGCAAATCCTCCAAAAGCCAGATACATCAGGCCGCCTTCTTAAATGGGCTATCGAGCTGGCCCAATTCGATATAGAGTTCAAGCCGAGGTCAGCAATCAAGGGGCAGGCATTGGCTGACTTCATAGCTGAATTCACTAGACCTATTGAAAAGAAGAAGCTGAGACTTCAGAAGGTCTATATTGGGAACTGTATGTTGATGGGTCTTTCAGCGAACAGAGGGTAGGAGCTGGGGTGTTGTTGATTAGCCTATAAGGGCATAAAATTCTCTGTGTACTCAGGTTCGGATTTCGAGCCGCTAACAACGACGCTGAGTATGAAGCCTTACTGACAAGACTTCGTTTAGCCAGAGAAATGCGAGCTGAATGACTCAGAATTTTCAGTGACTCCCAGCTCATGGTTTGTCATGTGCAAGGTTAATACCAGACTCGAGGGGCCAAAGATGACGATATACCTGTAGAAAGTTAGAGAGTTGTTGGGAACATTTGAAAAATACGTGGGTGAACCAGATCCTGCAAGGTCAGAATTTTCATGCTGATGCTTTAGCTCGCCTGGCAATGGCTTAAGACACAGAGTTCTCTAGGGCTATACCTGTTGAGTTCTTACCAACACTTAGCACAGAGCCAAAAGACGAGGTGATGCTCATGACTGTGGCAGATGACTCGTGGATAAGCCCCTTGATCAATTATTTATAAAATGGAAAGTTGCCAGATGATAAGTTAGAAGCACGTCTACTACGATCTCGAGCTATAAGATACTACATCTGTGACGACGTGCTTTATAAAAGAGGCTTTTTAGCTTCGCTGTTAAGGTGCATAGATGAGTCTGATTGCACAAAGGTTCAAATGGAGATTCATGCAGATTATTGTGGGAACACTGGGGGGCTCTCCTTAGCCCAGAAAGCACTAAGGCAGGGGTATTATCGACCAACCATGAAATGGGATGCCATCGACGTGGTCAAGAAATGTGACAGTTGCTAAAGGTTCTCAAGGGTCTCGTGAGCTCCTCCTGCCTACCTGCAACAGATAATTAGTCCATGGCCATTCGCGATCTGAGGTATGGACTTGATAGGGCCTCTCCCAATAGGTTACGCCATCGTTGTAGTAAATTACTTTACCATGGGCACAGGCTAAAGAACTTGCCGAGATCTCCATTGCAAAGGTAGAAACGTTTGTCTAGAATAACATTATTTGCAGGTTTGGAGTCCCTCAATAGCTCGTGACCGACAATGGAACTCAATTCAGTAGCGAGTAGTTCCTTAGATTTTGAAACGGCGTCGGCATTGTGAAGAGCTTCTCAGTAGTAGACCATCCTTAGGCAAATGGCCAGATCGAAACAATCAACAAAATCATAAAACAGATTTTGAAGACAAGACTGGAAGTTAGGAAAGGAGCGTGGATGGACAAGCTACAAAAGGTGTTATGGGCTTACAGAACAACAGCTCGTAACACCACTGGAGAAACTCCTTTCTCGATGGTCTACAGTTTTGAGGCTATGATCCAAGCTAACTTGGAGGTGACTAGTCAATGAAGAGCGAGCTTCAATCCGGTAGAGAATAATCAGCTTCTCGCTGTAAACTTGGACTTGCTCGATGAGGTAAGGGAAGTAGCCTGCATGAGGATTGTCATTTATTAGCAAAAGGTGGCTAGATTCTATAATAAGAAAGTTTGAGTTTGGAGCTACAAACCTGGCGATCTCATACTGCGCCTCATTTTATTTGGAGCTCGTAAGGTGAGTGAAGGGACGTTGGGCTCGAACTAGGAAGGATCTTATATCATAAAAGAAGACTTAGAGAATATAGCATATCACCTGGCAAGTGTGAGTGGAGCAACAGTGCCACGAGCGTGAAATACAGAACAACTGCGACCTTATTTCCAATGATTTACAACTCCCTCATTTTATTTTGTAAATCTTGATTATTTGCAATTAATAAAAGTTCCATATTCTCTATGAATTTTGCTAACGACATTTATTTATTCAAAGTCATATACAACAGAAAACAAGCTCATGGTGATTTTTAACTTGATAATAAGAGCTATAAAGTTAAGAGTTCTGCCCCGAGCGAGATCCCATAGGGGTAAGGGGATTAATATCGGTCTCTCAGCCAACCCCATACCTATCCTAAGGCATAAAGGGAATCGACGCCCACAAAGCTCCAACCTTCGTTGATAGGCCGCGCGAGCTCATATCGTCAACCTTCGTTGATAGGCTACGTGAGCTCATATCATCAACCTTCGTTGATAGGCTACACGAGCTCATATTGTCAACCTTTGTTGATAGGCCATGTGAGCTCACGTCAACCTTATTGGAATGATCCATTTGAATGTACATATTGGCAAATAAAGGCCTTCTCCAAATTGTGAGTAAGAGATAATTTATATAGCTTATTCTGTGCAACCTATTTTGAGCATCTGATCTAATTATTCAAAGTGTTGATTTTATCTAAGTTATTGTTTAATTTGATCTATATTGCGAGCTTTATATTATTAAAACGTATGCAATATTTTGTTAAGTCTTTGAGCTACAATCTGTTAAACATATCACAACCCAACTCTGATTTATATCATAATCTCCAAGCTAGAAAGCTATCAGAGTTAATAATCTCTCAGGTCTACCAGGTACTATTACCACTAGCTCATAATATTTAATTCACCAACTCGTAAGAAAGCACATATTAGTGGAATCAAAATATATATCAAAGCAAATATTAAATGAACCTCGAACGAGGTCAATATCCATACAGGCAAAGAAATAGCCTCATAGACAAGGCAAACAAAGAAATAATATTTGTTCAAGAACAAGAGCAAGGGAACTTCTTAAATGCCCTAAGTAGTTTCCTGATCTAAGAAACAAAAGGAAAAGAGGCTCAGGTTATGCTCCTAAGGTCACTCAAACAAGAGAGCAGAAGCTTAGGGAATAAGGTTCTGAGGGATTGATTTGGAGGGTGCCTAATCATCTACACCTCCAACAGGTAGGTCTTTTACGCTTCTTTCAGGTAATGTCTCTTAGACTTGATCTTGTGCCTCACCTTGCTGAGCCTCAACCTCATTGGCGAAGAACTGGACGTCCTTAACTCCTTTCTCACCAAAGATGGAGAAGTCCAGGTTAGGGTATGATTTCCACAGGGTGTATAAAAACCTCACCTCGATCTCCGATCTCGCCTCCTGGACGAGAGCTTCCACCTCGTTTCTTGCTGAGGTAACCTCCTCTTTAGCTTTGCGGCTTCCTGCTCCGCAGCTTCAGCTTACTTCTCTGCAACCTCAACTCGCTGTGCTGTAGCTTCGACTTGCTGCCCTACCAGCTCCTTTTCTTTAGAGGCAGTTTCCAAGTCTTTCTCCCTTTGTTCTAGCAGCTTTTGTATTGTTCAGCTGGGAGTAGAGCTTGAAGATGACTGTCTCGTAGAGGTGGTCCTTTTTCGACAAGGTGACCTCAACCTCTTTCTTGGCCACCTCAACAATATCTAGTTTGGCTTGAAGAAGCCTAACTGCCTCCTTGGCCTTATTGACCTCACATCTTAAAGGGAGTAGCTCGTTGTCACACTTCTCTGCTACCTCTTTGAGATTCTTATTGACAGCCTTAAGCTTATCATACTACTCCTCTAGGGCGAGCCCTTTATCTAAGGCCTTTATGAGTCCCATGGAAGATTGTAGAATCCAAAAGATGAAAGTCAGAATCAAGAAAAAATTAACAAGCATAAAGGGAAGAAAGAGAGTCTTACGTTGATGGACTAGCGAACCGACCAGGAAAGTAGGTATACGCCAGTGAAATTGTCATATTCGAGGTTCCTGATTGTAGAATCTCTAAGGGAGGAGAGTTGCTCGGACATAAGGTAGAAATAAACTCCTCCTGGGATAGTTACAAGACATAGCTTGGTAGTAACTTTGGACAGTGCTTTTTAAGAAGGAGCCGCGACCTGCTTCCCCTTCTCTTTTGGGTTCGCTTAGCAAAAGGGGGCTTGCTCAAAGCTTCTTGGCCTTTTCTCTTAACCCTTGAGCTGGCAGCGACCTTTTTGCCTTTAGCTGCAATAGCTGTCTCTACGTTTGGATCTGTGGGAGCTGGTGGCTAAGGAACAAGAATGATGGCCTACGAGGTCCTAAAAAGGGCAACCACAGAAGGACCTTCTGAAGGAATAGGAGCAGGAGACTCAACGTTTCTAATGTCTTGAGGCCTCTCTCTTATTGCTGCTGCAGATGAACTAGGAGTAACGGAGGTAACAACAGTTGAGCTAGTTGACTGATGAGGTTTCTATTTTGGAGGGGTCATTAAACTTTGGTTGGCCATCTATGCAGCCTCTCTCGAGATGATCTCGACCTTAGAATTGCTGGAAGAAGACGATCCCAACGAGAGCTTTCACTTACTTCTTCTGCTTCGAAGGCCAATTCAATGTCCTTAACACCACAGGAGCCTACGTACTTGATCGTGATGAGTTTATTTCCAAGAGAAAGGGTGAGCAGATAAGTGCGAATGAGCTTATCTGATAGCCTAACGTCGTCCCTCTCTGACTTCTGCACGGCGAGGACCTCAAGATCTTTATCATCTTCTTATGAAAGCACGATCTTTCAGGTTTTTACGTTTTAAAAAAAAATCATTAGTAAGAAAACAAGCAGTTAAGAATAAAAATGATCCCTAATACGATCTGAGGGGCCCCTACCTGGCTCAGCTCAAAAGTAGAAATTTTTAAGGCTGAACAAAGAAGGGTAAGAGATGTAGAACCGATGTGTTTTGTAATCTCTCACATTAGATTTTCCTTTGGCCTCGCCCTGAGGTAAAATGCTCTTATGTTTGGAAGGACGACCTGAGATGTAATATATCCCATCCCGTGGCTAGCCAATACTAGTACCCTTGAAAAAAAATAGGTACTTCAAGATTTTAAGGGAAGGAAAAGAAAGATTATTCTTTCTAAAAAGAATGGCCACAGAGGTAATCTGGGCGTAAGTATTTAGGGTAAGCTGGAAAGAGGCGAAGTTCAGGTCGTTAAAAGATCTACAAGGTCAAGAGGGACTGAAAACCTAAGCCCGACTTCTAAATGATATGTGCTGATAGCAACAAAGCCCACATGTGGATAAGCTGCATGGTCGCTAGGAGAGGCTGCCATAATGCGACAACCTCTTGGGATATGGTACTCTAGCGCCACCTCCATGAGTTCCATAGACATAATTTTGTTAGGGTGATGTTTAAACTTTTCTCGAGCTCTCATCTCTTCTTCCTTCTTCGCAGCAACAGCCTGCTCAGCCCCAACTGATTATTGAGCCAGATCAAGATCCACTCGAACAGAGAGTCCTTCAGTAACCTCCTCGCCTTGCGAGGTCGCCTCTTGTGGAGTTTGCATCTACTCTATATGCTCATCAGAGCCTGAAGCTTCTCATTCTCTTATTATGTATAGTTGGTATTTGTGACCTGAAAACATCTACACATGAAAAAGAGTAGTTAGGTCGCTATATGCAGACCATACTTAAACATTCTAATGCTCCAGTTCCCTAAACTGCATATTCTTCTAAGGTCAACATGTTACAAATGCCACGAGAAATTACTACAGGCCATGTCTTACTTTACAACCTAGCGACCTGCGAGCTGCCTGCCTATTTTCTCTATTTATGGGCTCGTATGCATGTCACAAACAATAAACATATTACAAAAAACAAGTTCACAAGATCAAATCAACAAAAAATGAAGCTTCAATCTCAAGCAAACACTCGAAGCACCAAGAACATGAAGCACAAGCCAAAAGGCCAAATCCAAAAAATATGCAAGTAATGCAGACAACAAGAACCAGAAAAAATAGTAAAAGAAGTTATGGAGACTTACTGAAGATGAAGCAAAAATTGATTGCTCAGAGGCTAAGGTAGATCCTTGATGAAAAATGGTGACGGTAGACTTAAACCAAAAAGAACGAAGAGGTTTGATGGTGGTTGGATTCTGAAAACAACAAGTGAAAAAGGAGACGAAGAGGCTTCACCTTTTTATAGCTGCCAAGCCCTAACCGTTGGATCTAATAGCTCAGTAAATGCCTAAGATCTAACAACGCAACGTGATATTCGGGATTTGATCATTATGCACTGCTAGTTGAAAGACGTGTGCATTAAATGCACACTGCCCGAGACACATGTCAAAACCATGGCCCAGGAAGTTGTCGCATGTCTAGAGATAAGACAATTTGAAAAAGCTAAGTAGCAAATCCCGCCAAATCAGCTTTTACCAGTGAACTCGGAGCTCTCAGTCCATAGGACACCCTAAGAGCTAAAGGGCTTGTGTTATGAGTATTTTTTGGATCACCCAAATGGGCTAGTAAAAGCCTAATAAGTTGGCCCTATAGATAAGACCAATCTGTTAGCTCGCAGAATCGAGCCCCTTGGTCGCCTAGCTCTCTGCTCGCGTATACTACAATATAGCAATGTCGAGCTCGCTAAACTAGGATCGTATACTACTGCCAAGCTGAGACCGCCAGTCATCCTCAGCAGCTTCAGCTCACCCAGAGCGAGGTCAGATTCAGCTTATGGCGCGTTAAGGAAATTACTTCAGACTAATTGCAATGTGATTTGAGGAAATCTCAACCACTAAGTAGGGGCTACGTCAGAGCTCAGTTCTACTGGAATTGACTTTGTAAGCCTTGGAAATTGTCAATTAATTAATGATTTGTCAGATTAATTATATTTAATTGTATCATTCCCCTCTATAAATAGAGGGTTATTTTCATTGTAAATCAAGAGAGAAACACTAAGTGAAAAGTGTGCTGTTACTCTGCTGGAATAGTGAGAGAAGAACAGTGGGTGTAAGCATCTATTGGCCAAACCACTTAAAAACGTGTTTTCTTTTGTTCTTCCTATGCCTTCTTCTTTGCTTTCTATTTGCTTCTTATACTATTTTGACTACCTTTGCAGCATTGGGTTTTGAAGAACATAGTTGACTGGTTTTTGACGTCAACAGAAACGAACACCTATTAATGTACATGTAAAGGATCCAACAAAATCCACAATAAGGCAAGGTATGAAAATCGAAGAAAACCTCTCCAAAGGCACAATATTGTGGAAAATACGGAAAGCATGGGCATACAAGTAAGACATATTAACATCATCACCGAGAGCACATAAGTATAGTTGGTGGTAACTATATATATAGTTCATGTGACGTCTGGTATAACCCTAATGATGAGAGAAGGATACGTAGTGCCAACTGAAGGATGACATGCACCACCACCAAACTTCAAGAAGAATAAGTTCCACCACCCAATGGTCTAGATAATATTGTAGGTACTAGTTCCATAAAAACATTTTTTTTTTGTCCATGTCACTGTACAAAACATGTGTGAACAATACGAACAATAGTGGGCACAATAGAATTTCAAAGAATGATAAAAAATATTACATTCTATAATCGCTGTAATTACTTCAATAGTTTATTTTCTATAAAGGAATATGAAATATTACATTCTATAATTGTGGTAATTTTTTTAGTCAATAGTTTATTTCCCATACAGAATTGGAAAATATTACTTTTTATAACTACTGTAATTATCTAATTAATAGTTTCTTTCCAATATAGATAAGATCACTTTCTATATATAATTTATTTTCAATATAGAAATATGAAATATACTTTCTATAAATATTGTATCTTTGATGTATAAATATATTTTTGTGTGATATTGTCGACGTTGGGAATTAGCCGACCGAGATTCGTTATTGGGCCTAAGTTACAGTTTCACGCTGTTCATTGTAAGGTGGTTGTTAAGTGAAGTAATAAACAAAGGAGAAGTGGTCAAAGAAGAAGAAGAGAACACCAGAGGATTTTTTAAGTGATTCGACCCAAAAAGATACCTACGTCCACTGTACACTCTCTCACTATTTTGGCAGAGTAACAGCACTCAAGATTCCTCCCTTTTATAAGGAAATTTCCTCCCCTATTTATAGAGAAAGGGAGGTGCTACAGTTAAAATTCAACAGTACAAAGCTACAGTAAATCGAGATTATAATGCTGGATTACATTCAATACGTCGGGATTTCATTTAATGCAGCTGACAGTGCATTTAATGCGACCGAAACTGTACGGGTTAGGTAAGCTCACCGTGATCTTAGTTGTAGCTTTTGATAGAGATGGCGTGCATGGCACGTCTTGAGCTGTATCTTGCACGGCATCTTTGATTTTCGTTGACTCATGATGACAAGACCCAAACCAAACCTTATCTAGGCTCTCGTCTGGAGGATTCTGCCGGGCACTTCAACGGACTTCCTGAACCCGACTCGTCTGATTGAAGGAAACCCGAGAAGCGAACCCTTAACTTTCTTAGCCGGTTTACTCGTTTAAACTTAAGAACTTGATTTTCTTAAAAACAGTTAGGAGTGATACAATTTTTCATGATTTTATTTCAAAATAATTTTACAAAATTTTGGCAGCATGACAGCTGCATTTTTAACAAATCCAAAATTTACCTGCGAGTAAACAAACACTTCAACTATAGTTTCATTTCCTCCCAACTTCTATATCCACAATCATGCAATATCATAACCTTTTCCATAAAAAATAAGCATGAACTTCATGTTAAAATGTACATATATATACATCATATGTCCAATGCATAAATATTTATAATCATGCAATTCAAAATACGAATACTTCTTCACAATTATATATTTATTTCATACACAAAATTTTACATCATCACATTGCATGAGTCGCTCACCTATATATATACAAAACAAAGTGTCATCGTCTCGTCCGCGGTAGCACTTAATGGAATGTAAATAGGCTACATAATAAAGGAAAAAGGTTAGTTTGTCACATATTAATAATACAAAATAACATTCCATAGTAATGCTTTACTTATACAAATATTGGAGGTTTTAAATTTTCAAAACCATTTCTTATAAAAAGACCATGTGTATACCTAACGCACTCAAACCATCACGTGACGCTTTTTCAACTGACATCGACGTGAAGCTACTATAGTATCTCGACCACTGTATGCGGAATTTACTTTGTCGCCCGAGTGGTGTGAAATGCAGAATTTCTTCATCGCAATTGTAGTACTCAATTCTATAATTCTAGCAACTACGTATGGAATTTCTTCATCGCAATTGTAGTACTCAATTCTATAATTCTAGCAACTACGTATAGAATTTCTTCATCACAACCATAGTGCCTATAAATCAAACCTTGGCGACTACGTGCGAAATTTCTTCATCGCCCCATAGTGCCCAAAATTATAGTCTAATCGACTATGTGCGGAATTTCTACATCGTCACGTAGCGCTAAATCTTATGTAAACTATAGGTACACACATGGTTTCAAAACTCTTAACTCATTGCTTTTTCGAAAACTTTTCATTTTAAAATTCTCCTTTCTAGACCCAATGTAAAGGTCATTTTACAAAGCTTTAACTCATAATCTTGAAAATCATTTTACAAAGCTTTAACTACAACAATAACAAATATGTTTAAAGAAAGAATGGAAATAGCGCAAGTGATAGAACACTTATCTCGCTCCACGCAAGCTCAACTATCTCAACGGGCTTCTCATGCCTCGCTTGCTTGCTCGTCACCTACATATCGATTTCTTATCATTAGTTGCTTAATCACATAACTCAAAACTTAAATAACATTTCTACTCTACTTTTCTCTATTAATAAATCTTTACTTTATAACTTTCCTAACTCGATTTTAATTCAACCAAAACTCTCTAATTCCGATTTCCTTGTAAAAGTTTTGCTTTTAGACTTCTAGAATCATCCCCATATGATTTGTTTGGTCTCCAGAGGTTTAAAACAAAAAGTCAACTTTTTAATAACCCGTTTGACCAAGAAAAATCGTGTTAAAACCAGTGACCATTTCGCATCTGTTTCTTTTTCTAGCATCTTTTTATCACATAACTAACTCACCTGTAAAGTTTCGTCGAAAAATTCCATTGTTTGCTATGTCAAATCTAGGAAAAACACCCTATTTTTGACACTTTTTAATGCACTTTTTGCATCGAACAAGCGACAATGGTTTTTCTTTCGTATCTAAGCTCTTTTTATCTTATTATGATCAACTAAATTCATTCCATGCAATAAAAATTGCATTTACATAGTTATTTTACTTATCGACTCTCTAACGATAATATTTTGAGCATAATTTGCGTAATTTTTATCGGAATCGATTCATTCCAAGACCTATGGTTTTCTATGACTCCTAGGCATCATTTGAGGTGTAGAACATCCCCATATAGGTCAGTTTTACCCAGGTTATCTCCAGCCCAAGGTTTGAGCTCGGGATTGCAAAAATTGTCTAAACTAGCTCTTTTGAACTTCTACCACTTCTACATGCTTTTCTATGCTTTTCTAACCTTAGATATGTCTAAATTTGAGTTCAAAACCCTCAAATCTTAGAGATTTTCTACTGATCTTCACAGCCATGACACACACACAACCACTATTTTGTCATTTAACCACTCATAACTCACTCACCAATTTTATCAACTACTTGAAGTGCATGTAAAACAAATTTCTATTTCTACTTTGATCAAGTAGATGGCAGCCTATATTTACAACCTTAAGCTACCATTTACACATCTCAACTTATCATTTAACTCTCTACAATATTCACGTAGAGTTCTACCATAATTTTGAGGGTAAAATACCCAACACAACACAAAAATTCTGCACAACACTCAACAGCCCAACTACTTCAATTTCAGCAAGTATAAGGAAGAAAAGAAATGAGATCTCACTTGATTCTTGTTTAGGGAAGTGAGAGGGACTTGGAAGAGATCCTAGAGAGGGGTTTGAGGTTTGGGAAGGGCTGGATGGAGATTTCTTCCTCCATTTTTCTGGTTTGGCTTCTGCTCTTCAATTTCTGCGCTGCTTCTCACGCCAGGCAGCTGCTGTTTGTTTGAGTTTCACAGCTGCTCATGCCTTTTTGCTCTCAAGTTCATTATAAGTCTTGTATTTATACTACTAACACTTTCCTAAATTGCATTCATGCCTCATTTCTTTTAAAATTCACACCACGTCCTTTCTATTCTTTCTACTTCTCACGGTTGCCCTTCATTACTTTTCTGGCAGCTTTGCTTCTCTCTTTTTTTTTTTTCTTCTTCAATTTTGCTTCTAAGTGTTTTGTTTATACATCTCATTAACATTTTATGGAATATCAAACTTGTCCCTTTGATTTGTTTTGTCTATCACTCTTAGTTAAATGTTTGATTACTTACTTGTTAATTACTAATTCTACATGACACTTCCTCTAGTTTTTATTTTTGAATTTAAACGTATCATCACTTATCATTTATTACTTGATTATGGATAAACTATTTTATCCTTACTAATGTTTATTGTTGTAATTCTAGAATGAGCGTTCGCTCATCAATGAATCTATTTAGATTAATATTAACTAGATTTATTACTTAACTTCACAATCTAATTTCACTCGCTAGGAAATTAAGAATCGGAACTAGGGGTTTACAATTTCTTTCCCCCTTATTAAGATGTCGAAATTTTAAACTACATACCTATGTTAAACAACTGCGGGTACTGGGAGCGCATCTGTTCTTTAGGCTCCTATGTGGCTTCTTCCGATTTGTGATTTTGCCATAACACCTTCACTAGCAGAATCACCTTATTACACAACACTTGATCCCTACGATCTAAAATCTCTACTGGCTGCTCTTCGTAGGTCAAGTTTTCTTTCAACTGTGCTGGTTGCTCTTTTAAGATGTGCGATGGATCGGCTACGTACTTGCGGAGCATAGAGACGTGAAACACGTCATGAATGTTTGCAAGCTCTGAAGGCAGCTTCAACCGATAAGCTACTTCACCCACTCTTGCTATTATCTCATACGGCCCAATGTATTGTGGGCTTAACTTTCTACGTTTCCCGAACCTCATAATACCTTTTCGGGGTGAGATTCGTAGGAATACTTTATCACCTATTTCGAACTCTAAGTCTCTTCTTTGATTGTCCGCATAGCTTTTCTGTCAGTCTCTAGCTATCTTCAATCACTCTTTTATTACATTGATCTTCTCGGTTGTAACTTGGACAATCTCTGGGCCAATCAATCTTCTTTCACCTACTTCATCCTAACAAACTAGGGTTCTACACTTTCTACCATACAATGCCTCGTACGGTGCCATGCCAATGTTGGACTGATAGCCATTATTATAGGCAAATTCTATTAAAGGTAGGTGATTATCCTAATTTCTTTTGAGCTCCATCACACAGCTCTCAACATGTCTTCGAGAGTCTGGATAGTTCTCTTTGATTGGCCATCCGTTTGAGGGTGAAAGGTCGTACTGAAATGTAATCTGGTGCCCATGGTTTCTTGTAGCTTTGGCCAAAACCTCGAAGTGAACCAAGGATCTCGATCTGACACAATAGACACCGGTGCGCCATGCAACCTCACGATCTCATCAACATATAACTGTGCTAGCTTCTGTAAGGAATAGGTGTTTTTGATAGCTAAAAAATGGGCGGACTTGGTCAATCTATCGACTATCACCCAAATAGTGTTATGTCCACTCTGAGTCTGTGGCAGTCCAACCACGAAGTCCATTGTAATCCTCTCCCATTTCTATTCAGGAATCGATAGCGGCTGTAATAAACCTGCTGGTTTCTGGTGCTCTGCTTTGATTTACTGCTAGGTTAAACACTTTGACACGAACTCTGCTATCTCTTTCTTCATTCCTTTCCACTAGTAGTGGTCTTTCAGAGTCCGGTACATCTTGGTACTTCCTGGATGCATGGTATAGACTGATGAATGGGCCTCTTCCATGATCTCTCTCTTCAGTTCTTTTATGTCTGGCACGCATAATCTCTGACCCAACATCAGAGTTCCATCACTCGTCAGTGCAAAACTGTTCTGTTGTCCCATTTCTATTTCACCTCTTATCTTCATCAAATACGGATCCTGAGCTTGTAATTCTCGAACTCGATCCACCAACACTGGATGAACATGAAAAACTGCCAATAAAGAGCCTGAATCTGCCGCTTCCAATCTGACGCCCATAGATCCCAACTCTACTAACATCGACAAGTACTCGGCTTTTAACTGGGTTAAGGAACCGGTAGGCTTCCTACTTAGCGCATCTGCTACTACATTAGTTTTACCCGGGTGATACTCAATGGTACAATCATAGTCTTTTATGAGTTCAACCCATCGTCTCAGTCTCATATTCAACTCTTTCTGTGATAACAGATACTACAAGCTTTTGCAATCTGTAAAGATCCTGCAGGGTACTCCATAAAGGTAGTGTCGCCATATCCGTAAAGCAAACACCACTGTAGCTAGCTCTAAGTCATGTGTTGGATAGTTTACTTCATGCTTCTTTAACTGTCTTGAAGCATAAGCTATCACCCTGTCGTGCTGCATCAACACACAACCTAAACCTTGCTTGGAGGCATCACAATACACTATAAATCCCTCACTTCCTAAGGGCAGTGTAAGCATTGGTACCGAGGTTAATCTCTTTTTCAGCTTATCAAAACTGTTATGGCAGGCTTATGACCAAACAAATTTCTCCTCTTTCTGGTTAACCTAGTCAACGAAGTAGCAATTTTTGAAAACCCTTCCACGAACTTTCTGTAATATCCAACTAAACCCAAGAAACTTCTAACTTCGGTCACGTTCGTGGGTGACTTCCAATCTACAATGGCTGCTATCTTTTGGGGATCTACTGAAATACCCTCTGCAAATACCATATGTCCCAAGAATGCCACTCGATCAAGCCAAAATTGGCACTTACTGAACTTTGCATAAAGCTGATGATCTCTTAAAGTTTGTAATACAATCCTCAAGTGCTCTACATGCTCGTCTCTACTACCTGAGTACACCAAAATGTCATCGATGAAGACTATTACGAACTTGTCCAGGTAGGGTCTGAAAACTCTATTCATTAAGTCCATAAAAGCTGTTAGGGCATTGGTTAAGCCGAATGGCATCACCAAGAACTCATAATGCCCATATCTAGTCTTAACAGTCATCTTGGGACATCTTCCCTACGTATCTTCAGCTGATGATACCCCAATCGTAGATCTATCTTCGAGAAAACCTTGGCTCCCTGTAGTTGGTCGAACAAATCATCAATTCTTGGCAACGGATACTGATTCCGGATGGTTACTTTGTTAAGTTACCTATAATCGATCCATAAACGGAGGCTTCCATCTTTCTTCTTAACAAACAACACAGGAGCTCCCCACGGTGATGTACTCGTCTTAACGAAGCCTTTGCTCAATAGTTCTTCCATCTGTACCTTCAACTCCTTTAGCTCCACTGGCACCATCTGATACGAAGCTATAGAAATAGGTTTTGTACTAGGTGTTAGCTCAATCTCAAACTCAACATCCCTATCTGGTGGCAACCCTGGTAAGTCTTCAGGAAATACATCAGGGAACTCATTAACCATAAGAACTCCCGTCAATTGCAACTCACTACTGCCAGCTTCTATGGCATAAACCAAGTACCCATGGCATGCTTTACGGAGCATTTTGTTGGTTTGAATCACACTTACCAAACTTGTAGAGAGTATTTTCCTCTCTCCACAAAAGATTACATCTGGTTCCCCAGGCTTGTTAAACTGAACCTCTTTCCTATAGCAATCTACGATTGCACGATGCTTGGATAACCAATCCATGCCCAAAATAATGTCAAAATCATGAATATCAAGCACTATCAGATCAGCCTCGAACTCATGACTTGCTACAGTCACTTTACTTCTATGTAAACTCTATCCGCAATAAGCGAATCACCTGTGGGAAGTGACACTACCAGGCTACACTCGGTTAGTCTCAACTCTATCATGACTCTATCTATAAACTCTCGTGCAATAAAAGAATGGGTGGCCTCTGGGTCCACCAGTATATGAGCATCAATATCGAATAGAGAAATGATACCTGTGACCACATCTGGTGTCGCATCTGTCGCCTGCTGGGTCACTGTATATACTCTAGCGGCCTGACTGCGAGGTCTGCCAGGCTGTCCTCTGGGTGGCATATCTCTACCTGATTCGCCACTGGGCTGCCCCATACTAGTAGCTCCTCCGGTTTGGGGGCCTCTCCTATCTGGTCCACGGCTCCCACTAGGCTGTCCCTATACCATTGATCGAGTCTGTGATAGACTGGAGGCGACTAAGCTGGGACAATCTTTCATAAAGTGGCCTTCCTGACCACATCGGTAACATCCCGTCCTACCCTGAAGGCACTCATAGGGGTGTGATCGATCACATCTGTTGTAAACGGGTCTACTTTTCCAACTCTGACTCCTCTTAGATCCCCTAAAAGACTGAACTGAACTCTGACTCTGACTAGGTTGTGCCCCCTGACCCTGTCTACGGTTCTCAAACCATGCGAGCCTCTGATCACTTTTGTCCATTTTACTCGGTCCCTCTTGATGGCTACCGCTCTAATTGCGCTTTTGACTAAATGGTGGTTTCGGTTTGGGAGCGTTTCCTGCACTTTGCTCAACTCTGGTGGCTGCCTCCACTAGCTGTCCATACCGAGTATGTACTGAGGATGATACAATGGTCCTAACTGCAGGGCTAAAGCCTGCCATGAACCTATTGATCTTTTGCTTTTCGTTTTCTGCAATAAAAGGTACCAGACGGATCAATTCTGAAAATTTCTTTTCATACTCCGGCATGGAGGAGTTTCCTTGTTCTAATATGAAAAACTCTTCTATTTTCGCGTCTCTATAGCTCTTGGGGAAGAATTTCTCTATAAACTCTTTCTTAAAATCTGCCCAAGACATTCCCTCCGGATACACCCTCTAATATGCCCTCCACCAATCTTTGGCATGATCTTTAAGTAAAAAGGCTGAGTATGAAACCATTTGTTTATCTGTGCACCCCATAATCTGAAATATTTCTTTATTGGTTTCAAGCTACGATAATGCACGCTCTGGCTCTGCTGTTCCATCATAGGGTTTTATGCCTAGCTTTTTGGTGCGCTCTATGGATACCCCTGTCTCTCACGGCTGCTGAAATGCCACTGCTAAGGCCTGAGCCATCTGCTCTACATTCACCTATGCCTGTGCTTGCTCTGGTCTCTCAGGCTGGGAAGGCTCTGGATGTGTAGAACTAGTAGGTACATTTATTGATTCCTCAATCTACTCTTTTTCTGGAATGGGTACCTCTGCGTCTGCCCTCCTCATTCTTGGTCGATTTCAGCGCTGCATACCTCTATAGCTTTTAAATAATTATAAAACTCAAGTTAGAACATTTATAAAGCATGAATTTATTATGTACTCATGAAATGTACAACTCAAATCATATAGCTTATGCAATCAATGAAAGCATAACTCATATACTCTTAAAAGATAAATGCATATAATGGCTTCATGCCTCATGCATAACTCAAGCATTACTAACGTACACTTTATGCGAAAATAACTCAAACTTTCTTTTAAAACTTTATCTCAACTTAATGAGAATCGGGCTCTGATACTAACTTGACAAGACCCAAACCAGATCTTATCTAGGCTCTCGTTTGGAGGGTCCTGCCGGGCACTTCAACGGACTTCCTAAACCTGACTCGTCGGATTGAAGGAAACTCGAGAAGCAAAACTTTAACTTTTTTAGCCGGTTTACTTGTTTAAACTTAAGAACTTGGTTTTCTTAAAAACAGTTGGGAGTGATAAAATTTTTCGCGATTACATTTCTAAATAATTTTATAAAATTTCGACAGCATGACGGTTGCATTTTTAACAAATCCAAAATTTACCTGCGAGTAAACAAACACTTCGAATATAGTTTCATTTCCTCCTAACTTCTATGCCCACAATCATGCAATATCATAATTTTTTCCATCAAAAATAAGCATGAACTTCATGTTAAAATGTACATGTATATACATCATATGTCTAATGCATAAATATTTACAATCATGCAATTCAAAATATGAATACTTCTTCACAATTACATATTTATTTCATACACAAAATTTTACATCATCACATTGCATGAGTCACCCACCTATATATATGCAAAACAAAGTGTCGTCATCTCGTCAGTGGTAGCACTCAATGGAATGTAAATAGGCTACACAATACAGAAAAAAGGTTAGTTTGTCACATATTAATAATACAAAATAACATTCCATAGTAATACTTTACTTATATAAATATTGGAGGTTTTAAATTTTCAAAACTATTTCTTATAAAAAGACCATGTGTATACCTAACGCACTCAAACCATCACGTGACGCTTTTTCAACTGACGTCGACGTGAAGCTACTATAGTATCTCGACCATTATGTGCGGAACTTACTTCGTCGCTCGAGTGGAGTGAAATGCAGAATTTCTTCATCACAATTGTAGTACTCAATTCCATAATTCTAGCAACTACATGCGAAATTTTTTCATCGCAACCATGGTGCCCATAAATCAAACCTTGGCGACTATGTGTGGAATTTCTTCATCGCCCCATAGTGCCCAAAATTATAAGTCTAACCGACTACGTGCGGAATTTCTATCTCGTCACGTAGCGCTAAATCTTATGTAAACTATAGGTATACACATGGTTTCAAAACTCTTAACTCATTTCTTTTTCGAAAACTTTTCATTTTAAAATTCTCCTTTCTAGACCCAATGTAAAGGTAATTTTACAAAACTTTATCTCATAATCTGGGAAATCATTTTACAAAATTTTAACTCATAATCTGGGAAATCATTTTACAAATATGTTTAAAGAAAGAATGGAAATAGCGCAAGTGATAGTGTAACATGCTGTTTCGATGTCCCAATAATTATTTAAATATAGATTATTAATTAAGAGATGATGTAATTAATTATCCGTCCAGATCCGAAAGAGTAATTAAATTTTTATAAAATTCTCCAGACGGGTCTTGGGGATAATTATTTAATTCAATCTCATAAAATAAATTAGAGCGTCCGGATTCAAATATTTATTCGGAATCTAATAAAGTTTTCGTTTGTGAATTTGGATTTTTATTTAAATTTCTAGGCGGACCCGAAGTGAATCCGAGCGAAAAGCGAAATCATAAAGCGAGAGTTGATGGCATGAGAGAAATAAATAGAATAAGTGGGCCCATGTGGGACACATGGCAAGCATGCAAGAAAAACCAAGGACATGTGTCATGAAGGGAATTAAATAAAATGAAATAAAATTTGAAAATGATGAGATCCAATTGCATTCGGCCAGCAAGCATTCTTTAAGAGACAAAAACCGAAGTGAAAGCAAAATATCTTCATTCGGTCTTCATTTGTTTTAAGACCCGAAAGTGAGATAGAGAGAATTAAGAGAGAAGAGAGAGAGAGCAGCAGTTGTTCGGTCAAGGAAATGCAGCAAACCAGAAGAAGTGTGAGCTGAACCGTGAGAAGGGAGAGGAGTGAGTTGGTGGTCTGTGTTTCAGATCTAAGTCAACTCGTGCATACAAGGTAAGAGCTGAAACCGAAACATTGCCATCTTCTCTTTCCATCCAAGCAAAAATAAAAAATTATTTTGTGAGAATGAAAGCTGAAATCTGTTAATCTGGTGAGGGAGATCGACCAACACCAGCTGATGCATGTGCTGTCCAAGCAATCCAAGTGGAAGGTCTGATCTTGCATGCAAGTAAGGACTGGAATTGCTGCTGCTAGACCGTGACTTACTGAGCTGCTGCCTTGCTGTCGCCAAGACCTGCTGGTGGCGTGAAGCTGCTGCTGGCGTGAAAGTGCTGTCGTTGTCGCTGCTGCGAGCTGTTGAGCTGAAGCCGTGCTACTGCTGTCGTCGTGTGCTGTCATGTGAACCAATTGCTGTCATTGTGCAAGCTACTGCCGAGCTGCTGTCAAGATAGACGAAACACCATTTCAGACCTGAAGTGAACATCATCAAGGGAAGACAGGTTGCTGTCGTGCTGTTGTCGTCATCATCGTAATTGCCCGAGAGCTATTTCAAAACGAAAAACAGCTCAAGCGAAGGTAAGTTGCTGCCCCGCTGGTACTGTTATCATGATTTGAATGATGTTTAAATGTTAATAGTGTCCATTTAGGTTGAAGGAAGCTCGTAGATAAAGAAATTTATTTGGACAGCCCTTCGTGCTAGTTTCGAAGCTTTCGAAGTGAGTTTCGAAAGGTACGTTGTGATTTTATTGATTTCGTTTCGTTGAATAATGATTAAGATTGAGTTGAGGATGAATTTTGATAATGATATGTTTGGAATATAGGATTTAGAACCTCGTTAATGCGGATGTTCGTTTGATTAAGTTTTAACGTGTTTGAGAATGATTTTTCGATGTTGAAATTTACGTTGCGAAAGCCGTATAGGGGCTGTTATGTTAGAAAAGTATAGGCTGTTACGTTTTACTTTTCGTTTCAAAATTGTCGGCATGAAAAATGATTTGCAACGATATGCTTTAGAGTATTGAAAAGTTATTTGAATATCGCTAGATTGTTTTCAAGTGTTTCGATCGAGTTTTCCGTGATTTCGAAAGGCGTTAGTTTGCGATTTAATGTCGAATGAGTTGTGATTAAAATGCCATGTTGTTAAACGATATTTGAATGTGATTCAAATGAATATCTATGATGAAAATGATTGAGAGGTTTCATAATGGTTTATTAGAATTAATTCGCGTAAATAAAAGATGATGTGACGATTTATGGGCTGTTTTGGACATGCAGTTTTTATGGAAATTATGTGCTGTTTTGAGGTTATTTTCAATTCGGGAAAGACAGTCATAGAAAGGATATTATAAGCTATTTCAAATTGATATCAAATGGAAGTGTTTAGGATACGTTATAGGAGAGCATATAGTTATAGTGCATTAAGTAATGTTAGTAGCATATGTAAGTAAACTTTTGCTATGATTATTTTAATGAAAGGTCAAGGAGAACCCGGCAAACCGGATTCTCGATCAGAGAATAAGGGTAAAGCATAAGGGAGCATTCGATTCAAAGATCGAATCCTTTTTGAGGTCGGTATATACATTATCTTTAAATTTTACTTGAAAGTGTTTTGAGGTCGGTATACACATTGTGAAATGAATTTCTTAAATGAGATTGTTATATCATTTCAATATGATGCATTTACGAACGTATTTGACTATACTTGAAATGAAACGCGAAATTGATTTGTTATGAAAATCTTGATACTAAAATCAAAGTGTATAATGTGATACAAACGTTATGTTATAAGTAGCCCTTGTAAACTTGGATATCGATAAATGGAAATTGGTAATTGACATGTCAATAGGGAAATTAGCAGCTGCACCGTTTATTTGCATACACTAAATTGATTCATTATGGATTATAAGAGGCACCCCGTGTCCGGTCCTGAACGATTATGTGATATGATATACTACCCGATGGATAATCACCGAGCGGCCGATGCTGGGGTCGACCGTTATTCCGACAGGAAGTTACCACGTGCCCGATGCCTGAAACCCATATACCAATACATGAGTATCGAATATAAGTTTACTAAGGGCATTGAAAAATGTTATGAGCAAGGAAATGAAAAGTGTTATGTGAAATGAAATGTTCAATGTTTTGAAATATGTTGAACTCGAAAAATTGTGAGCTATATGTTTAAGTATTTTTATGCAACGTATATATATATTTATGAATGTTAAAGTTAGAATGCTTTTAGTTACAAGTGAAATTATATTTGAAAGTAAGAAATTAGATTATGTGTATACCTATTAAGTAATTATGCTTAGCACGTTGGTTTATCGTGCGCAGGTTGAATCTTTTGACTCCATCTAAAGACAGGGAAATAGCTTGTACACGAAGGCTCAGATAGTCACCATCCATTCTATGCTTTTGGTAGTTATATATATATATATTGCATATGATCATTCATTTTTGGGATACATGTATATTTATGTAAATTGTTGTATTTCACTTAATTATAATAAAGTTTTGTATAAAAGCTTATGTATATTTATTAAAAGCTTATTTTTGGTTATGTATGCATATAAATGTTTATGATATATTTGAGTAATGAAATGTTTTGGAAATGGACGGGAGGTCCGAATGGGAGTTTAGAAATTGATGTTTTAGAAATGTTAGAGTTTTAATTACAGGAAACGGATTTTGGGATTTCATAAAAACAGAGGAAACTTTGCCGGATTTATGTTTTATAAAAAAAAAAAAAAAAAAATTTCCTCTATTGGTAACGAGATTAAGAATGATAATAATAGTTTTTCAAAAGAAACAGAAACGGGTTTATTAGGAAAGTAACGTTCTCCGTTTCGGATTTTCGACCGTAATGGAAATCGGGCGAAGGGCGTTAAAGATAGAACACTTACCTCTCTCCACGCAAGCTCAACTATCTCAACGGGCCTCTTGTGGCTCACTCGCTTGCCCGTCACCTACATATCGATTTCTTATCATTACTTGCTTAATCACATAATTCAAAACTTAAAATAACATTTCTACTATACTTTTCTCTATTAACAAGTCTTTACTCTATAATTTTCCTAATTCGATTTTAATTCAACCGAAACTCTCTAATTTCGATTTCGTTGTAAAAGTCTTGCTTTTAGATTCCTAGAATCATCCCCATATGGTTCGTTTCGTCTCCGGAGGCTTAAAACAAAAAGTCAACTTTTTAATAACCCGTTAGACCAAGAAAAATTGTGTTAAAACCAGCGACCATTTCGCATTCGTTTCATTTCCTAGCATCTCTTTATCATATAACTAAGTGGCCTGTAAAGTTTTATCGAAAAATTCTATCATTTGCTATGTCAAAACTAGGAAAAACGCCCTGTTTTGGATACTTTTCGATGCACTTTTTCGCATCGATCGAGCGACGATGGTTTTTCTTTCGTATCTAAGCTTCTTTTATCTTATTATGATCAACTAAATTCATTCCATGCAATAAAAATTGTATTTACATAGTTATTCCACTTATCAACTCTCTAATGGCACTATTTTGAGCATAACTTGCGCAATTTTTATCCGAATCGATTCGTTCGAAAACCTATAGTTTTTTATGTCTCCTAGGTATCATTTGAGGTGTAGAACATCTCCATATAGGTCAGTTTTTCCCAGGTTATCTCTAACCCAAGCTTTGAGCTCGGGATTGCAAAAATTGTCTAAACTAGCTCTTTTGAACTTCTACCACTTCTACATGCTTTTCTATGTTTTTCCAACCTCAGATATGTCTAAATTTGAGTTCAAAACCCTCTAATCTCAGAGATTTTCTACTGGTCTTCACAACCATGACACACACACAACCACTATTTTGTCATTTAACCACTCATAACTCACTCACCAATTTTATCAACTACTTGAAGTGCATGTAAAACAAATTTCTGTTTCTACTTTGATCAAGTAGATGGCAGCCTATATTTACAACCCTAAGCTACCATTTACACATCTCAACTTATCATTTAACTCTCTACGACAATCACTTAGAGTTCTACCATAATTTTGAGGGTAAGATACCCAACACAACACAAAAATTTTGTACAACACTCAACAGCCCAACTACTTCAATTTCAGCAAGTATAAGGAAGAAAAGAGATGAGATCTCACTTGATTCTTGTTTAGGGAAGTGAGAGGGACTTGGAAGAGGTTCTAGAGAGGGGTTTGAGGTTTGGGAAGGGCTGGATGGAGCTTTCTTCTTTCACTTTTTTGGTTTGGCTTCTGCTTTTCAGTTTCTGCACTGCTTCTCATGCCAGGCAGCTGCTGTTTGTTTGAGTTTCACGGCTGCTCTTGCCTTTTTGCTCTCTCAAGTTCATTATAAGTCTTGTATTTATACTACTAACACTTCTCTAAATTGTATTCATGCCCTATTTCTTTTAAATTTCACACCCCTTCCTCTCTATTCTTTCTACTATTCACTGCTACCCTTCATTACTTTTCTGGCAGCTTTACTTCTCTTTTTTTTTTCTTTTTTTTTCTTCTTCAATTTTTCTTCTAAGTGTTTTGTTTATACATCTCATTAACATTTTATGGAATATCAAGCTTGTCCCTTTAATTTGTTTTGTCTATCACTCTTAGTTAAATGTTTGATTACTTACTTGTTAATTACTAATTCTACATGACACTTCCTCTAGTTTTTATTTTTGAATTTAAACGTATCATCACTTATCATTTATTACTTGATTATGGATAAACTATTTTATCCTTACTAATGTTTGTTGTTGTAACTCTAGAATGAGTGTTCACTCATCAATGAATCTATTTAGATTAATACTCACTAGATTTATTACTTAACTTCAGAATCTAATTTCACTCGCTAGGAAATTAAGAATAGGAACTAGGGGTTTACACACGGTTTGGGAGATATGGCGGAGGCTGGATGCTCAACGAGCAGGGTACCATATCGCGCTAGCGAGTAAATAATGCTTTGGAGTATAGGACGTTCCAAGGGTCGATGATGTAGGTCACAACTAAATTCTCCCACAACCAGACAGATTAGTACGCGAGCAGCCTCATAAATGAGCAGATACACAATCATGGTCAAAAACTGTATGAACGGTTGTGCGAGCAGATAGAGTGAACAGCTGACCATATTATAGACGGGCTCGCTTACGGACTAGTAAGCTATCCAAAGAGAAAACTGAATGAGGTTACATTCACGATCAGAGTAACGAGCAGATTACCAAGCAGGCTATCGGGCTTATTGGCGATTAGATTGACTACCAGCGGGGAGACCCCAATTACTACCAAGATGGCGAACAGCCAAACGATCGGATTAACGACTAGGCGCGCGATCAAAGGGATGGATAGATTACTGGGTTTTCTAGGTTTTTCGAACCATTGAGCCCATACTGTAGATCCTTCTCGGCCCAATTAGCTTGATCGCTAAATTACCCATAACATAAGCCCCCTAGCTCTTAGTGCATCTGGTGAGCCAGGAGTTATGAGTTTACATGTGAATTGCATAGGCGAGAACAGTTATGCTATTTTTCAAATTCTGCTTTATCACCAGGCCACGCGGCATCACCTCAGGCAACAGTTACGGGTCACATAATGCGCCGTATGCATTTAGTGCACATCTTTCAACTGACTGCCATATAATGACAAACTCCCGATGGTCGCGTCACTTCGTCAGATCCGGGGCAGTTACATAGCTGTCTAGATCTAATAGCTGGGGTTTGATAACTATTTGAGGATAGAGACGGTTCACTTTCTTCCCTTCTGCCATTTTCGAAAAACAGAAACTCCCTCGTCTGCTGGTTTTCTTTCAAACTCTCTGTCACTGTTCGTTAATTTTTAACCAAGACCACCGACATTCATAATAGTCAAGGTAAGTTTTTCTTTCGAGATCTTTTTACTTTTCTCCTTGCATACATAGCATTTCTTCTTCAAAAATCTGGGCTCGAATTTTTCACCCCAATCTCACCCCTAATTGTGTTCTTTCAGAAGAGTTGGGCTAGTAATTTTGGTTTCGCTGGCAATGCATCTTTGCGGCGTTATTGGTCTGCTTGGGCTTGGAATACCTATATAACAGCCTGACATACGCCCTCTTCTTCCTCTTTTTTCTTCTCTCTCCCTCCCCCCCTTTTTAACTTGGAGGGATTCGCTAAATCAAGGCTCTTTTGTCATTTGTTGACTTCCCATGCGCACGACTTGACGCTTAGGGAAAGTAGATTTAGATTCCCCCTGTCTCCCGAGTTTGGCTAGTTGTCAGCGGCCTAATTAACTGCTTTTTTTTATAGATGTCAAGTCGTGGACACCGATACCAAAGAGCTATGTCGCATCATGGTTCCTACTCATCATGATCAAGCGGCGCACCCTCTTGAGGGGTTTACAGCGATCAACCGTCAGCATGTAGAATTAGGATTTAGGTTCTCGGTCCCCCCATATTTGATCGACCTCTTGAATGATTTGGAAATAGCCCCTTTCCAACTCATGCCAAAATCCTATGCCCAACTGACCACCTTAGCCTACATCTTTCTCAAGAACGGGCTTCCGTCGTCAACCCCAAAATAATCCAAAGCCTTTTCTTCTTCAAATCCACCACCAGCCATAAGGCCAAGAAAAAAGATGACATTTACTACATGGCCGCTCACAATTCGCCTTATAAGGTGGTTCTGCCAAAAAAGTTTAGCAAGTCGAACATGGGCGACTACAAATCTCGTTGGTTTTACGTGTCTTATGTGTTCTTGTTGAGACTTGTCAACTTTATCTTCACCTTTAATCTTGGTGAGCATATTTTCTGCTCACCATTCCTGCATGTATGCATGTATCATCATTTCATTTTTTTTTGCTACTAATTTTTCTTCCTTTATGTGCAGCTATCAACAAGGGCTCAATTGACCTTTCGAGCGAGGAGTTAAGGGCGCTCTAGAAATTTTCTGAGGTCAAGGATCCTTCGGATGATTATTTTCCAGCGGCATACTTTCTAAGGGATTACGGGCTCGCACCTGGGGCTAGAACCAAGCTTCTCAGTTCAGCATCGGATATCGGAGTGCGTAAGAAACAAGAAATCCCCTCCGTCTTTGCAGGATCCGACGAAGGTGCCCCTGTTCCGATTTCAAAAAATCCTAAAACCATGGTGCACCTCTAGATGGATTCTCCTCCACTCCCATCAGTAGCCTAAATGGAGGAGCCCGAAATGCAAATAACAGGTTCTAAGGAACCTCTAACTCAAACAACAGAGCCATCATACACAGAGGCTGCAACACCTGCTAAAAAACAGGGGGTGAAATACAAGACTGTGGGGAAGAAACATGCGAGGTATATAGCCCTACTAAAGGATTCTGTTGGCTAGGAAATTCCAGTCCTTGGGGATAAGCCAACAGGGCCCTTAGGGGCCGAGGATAAAGGAAAGGGGGTTATAGTGCCTATTATAGGAGAGGTTGACGAGGAGTAAGCCCATGAGGCTGATGCGGGAGAATACTTCAGTGACTTATTGGATCAACTGCTAGAATTGTTGGGACCTGATAAACCAGAAGTTTATTAGAAATATGTTCGCGGTGACCAATTGATCACTTATGTCGCGTGCTATAATGTGCTGGTAAACTCCAATCTTAACTTTGTAATTTGTATCATCTTCATACCCGTCGCTGACACATTTTCATTTCAGACCTTATTGGCACTGATAAAGATGCGTAGAGACTTTCCCGACCTGGCAGGGGAGATAGCTTCGCTTCAGGGGACGAACAAAATGCTAGAAGCTAAGAACAAGAAGATTAGAAAGGAGTCTGAAGTGGCCAAGAAAGCTGCTCGCGAGCTCGAATAGAAACTCGAAGATGTTGAGGAGTCCTTGGCTCGCGAGAGGAAGCTTTGGGACATCATCGCCTCCTCGCTTAAGTAGGCCATCGAGGACGTAGATAAGGTTACACAGGAAGCCATTTTGCAGAAGAGACGGGCTGTAGATGTCGAGCAGAAAGTCGACATGGTAATACAAGACCTGAACACGATGAGGAGTAATCTTGCTCGTACCCGAGAATTGCTAGGCCAGGTAAAGGTCCGGGTCGGGCAGGCTCAGAATGAGGCGGTTGAGAAGACGAGCAATAAGTTCTTGTATACACTGTGGAAGAACTATCTTAAGCTGGACGTCTCTTTTTATGGGGAAGAGGCAGTAAAGGAGGTGAAGAGGTATGCGGCCCTTGCTGCCAAAGAGCCCCGATTGAAGACCGCAAAGCTAGTCTAGAAAGGGATTATTCTCCCACTCCTCCAGAAGAGTTCTACGCCTTTGACTACTCAAACTGGCACCTCCTAGGTCCAAGGTGGTTCTTCTTCAAGTTCTCAGGAGTCGGTGCCAAGTGGAGGACAAGGAGTATCTTCACAAGGAGCCTCCAGTGAACAAGATCCGAAGAAGACTCCTGTTGGCTCTTCCAAAGCCCCCTAGAATAGTTGTATATAATTTTTGTCTCCCCCCTGATAAGATTTATTTTTGGAACATAGATGCTGTTGATATTGTTTTCATTTAATTTCATGATGTCTTACTTCTATTTCCAACGGCATGGGATTCCTACTAATTTGCTTTGTTATTTCTTGAGCCTTATATGCCTTCTTAGGATAAATTACGAGCAAGTGATATTGTAAACGTAGCTTGAGAGGTTTATTATGCTATAGATGCTCAAGTTACGAGCAAGTTGATTGCCTGGTTAAACTATTAAGATCCTGTTTAAAGAAAAGTGATATCTATGAAAAATTAGTTTGAAGGTTATATTTTCAATTGATGCCTAATTAATATTGCCCCTCTCCAAATTTACGACATATTAAATTTGACAAGACCCTTCCCAGACCTTATCTAGGCTCTTGTTTGGAGGATCCTGCCGGGTACTTCAACGGACTCATCGAACCTGACTCGTCGGATCGAATTAATCTGAAAAGCGAACCCTAACTTTCTTAGCCGGTTTACTCGTTTAAAACTTAGTAACTCGGTTTTTTTTAAACTGGTTGGGAGTGATAAAAAATTTTTCGCGATTTTATTTTAATTACTTTTATAAAAATTTCAACAGCATAACGGTTAAAATTTGAACATTTCCCTAAAATTTTACTTGTAAAATAAACACACTTCGAACTATAGAAATCACCACCCAACTTCGATTTTTCCACAAACATGCAATTCACATCAAATTTCACATCCATACATGTCATATGACATTCATATCCAACCATTTACAATATGTATATATATTCCATAGGTATCACAACCTATGTAGATATATATCATGTGTATTGTGCAATAATTATGAATGTACAATTTTATATATACATATTTAAATATAAGTTTACAATCTGTCAAACATTCATATATCAAACATGCGATCATTTAGATCATAACATATACAACAATCTCAAAATATATTTAATATTCACATAGTCCATCCATTCGTTCCCCACCTATAAGTGGAACGTCGCTTCCTCAGCCACAAAATCACCTATAGAGAAATATTGAAAGATTAATCTTTGCAAACTATTTCTTATAAAACAACCATGTGCATCACAAATGTATTCCAACCATCACGTGATGATTTCTCGACTAATGCCAACGTGAAGCTACTATAGTGTTTCGACCACTACGTGCAGAATTTACTACATCACGACGTAGGGTGAAATAATCTCAAACTCTGAGCAACTACAACTCGAAATTCTCTACATCGCAAATGTAGTGCTAATGAACTGTAATTCTTTGCGACTACATGCGGAAATTTTCTACATCGCAGCATATTGTAAGTAATTACTATCTAGGCAATTATGAGTGGAATTTTCTACATCGCAACGTAATGCCAATAGCTCTCAATATACTCGATTACATGCGGAATTTACTACATCGCAACGTATCGATATATACTCTAAAATTCAAGGAATTACACATGGTTTTTACAACTCTTTTTCTCTTATGTGCAAAAGCACAAAATTTCCTTTCTTCCAAGGTTTTTACTTAAACCAAACTTACGATCAGAAAGTTATTTTATAAAACACTTTAGCAACAATTACAATAATTGAAATTACAATTGAACTAGTGTAAGTGATGTAATACTTACCTCAATCTGCATAAATGCAACGATCTCAACGAGCCTCTCGTGCCTCGCTTGCGTGCTCATCACCTACACATTAATTTCCCATTATATTTTACTCAAATAAAACGTAACATTAGAGTTTTCAATATAAATCAACCTATTGAAAACCCATTACGCTATAACTTTTTCGACTCGATTTTAACTCAACCGAGACTCTCAAATTCTAATTTTTTTACAAAAGTCTTACTTTTAGACCCATAGGATCATTCCCATATGGTTCGTATAATTTTTGAAGGCCCGGAACGAAAATTCAAAAATTTAAGCAACTTTAACACCCTATAACGGAATATTATGCACAGCCCTGCTCAGAGCTCCATTTCCTTTCATTCTTTCTCCTACGGTTCACTTATCTTACATTCTGGTCACACGTCAAATTTCATTGAAAAATTCTATCGCTTGCTATGTCAAATCTAAGAAAAACGCCCATTTTTGGGCACTTTTAGTGTGCATGTTATGCACTTTTTCGTTTCGGACTAGCGATGCTAGTTTTTCTTTCATATCTAAGCTTCATTTACCTAATTATGATCAACTAAACTCATTTGAAGCAATAAAAATTGCATTCATATAGTTATTTTACTTCTCAGAGCTCTAACGACACTATTTTGACCATAACTTGTGCAATTTTTATCGGAATCGATCCGTTCCAAAACCTATGATTTTCTATGACTTCTAGGCATTATTTGAGGTGTAGAACACCCCCATATATGTCAGTTTTACCCAGGTTATCTCCAACTCATGGTTTAAGCTTGGGATTTCTCTAACGTCACTATTTTGCGCATAACTTGCGCAATTTTTTTCGGAATCGATCCGTTCCAAAACCTATGGTTTTCTATACTCCTGGACATCATTTGAGGTGTCGAACACCCCCATATATATCAGTTTTGCCCAGGTTATCTCCAGCCCATGGTTTGAGCTCGGGATTTTCAATTTGCCCAAAACTACTACCATTGAACTTCTATCTCTTCTACTTATCTTCCTAACCTTATTTATGGTAAAATTTGGGTTCAAAACCATCTAATCTCAAAGGTTTTCCATTGGTATTCATAGCCATAACACACACACATCCACTATTTTGTCATTTTTACACTCACAACTCACTCACAATTTTTGACAAATACTTAGAGTGCATGAAAACCATTTTTGTTTCCATTATTATTAAGCTTATGGAAGCCTTTTTTTTGTACAACCCTAATCTATCATTTACACACCACAACATGCCATTTAAATCTCTACATCATCTAGTTAGGGTTCTACACTTGTTTGAAGTGTAAAATTCCCCTCACAACAACACAACTATTATACCAATCAATGAACCCACTAAAACAATATCTACACCATTCCAACCATTTTCATACAATTTCTACTAACTTGAAACTTGAGAAAGTGGCTAATAACTTACTTGAATCTTGCTTGGAATTTGATAGCCTAACTTGATTTTGCTTGGAAATGATGTTTGGAGCTTCAAAAATGGATTGGAAACACCTTTGGTCTTCTTTCCCTAAGTCTCTTCTCTTTGCCTTTCCACTTTGCTCTCCCTCTCTCAATCTCACGTTTTCTTTTTGCTTCTTTGATTCACCGCTACTTCTTGTTTGAAATGAAAAAATTGACTAAGTCTTGTATTTATATAACCATCTTTTGCTAAATGACCACCGTGTCCTCTCTTAATGTTGGATTTATAAAATTGCCCTTAGTGATATTATTTACTAATAACATTTATAGTTTTTAAGTCTTTACCATTTCATTTCTAATTAACTTATTAAAGTCACTTAATGAGAGTTTTACAACTTTGCCATCCATTTATATTTCTTATTTATTAAATGACCGTTTCGTCCTTTTTATTTGATAACTTAGTTTCTAAAGCTAGGAAATGTAAAAATCGACTATAGGAGGTTACAAAATTAGTCTTATTAACCAATGATCTAATTTTCGTTATAGTTGATTAAAATTGTGGAGCATTAGTACTAGTTTTAAATTTACATTAAGATTGGTGTTATTTGGTTGTTGTAGTGTAGTGTCATTATTGGCATTGTTGTAGCTTCTTTAACGTTGGATGCCCAGGGGCATTTAGGCACGGGTAGTTAGACCTGATATACAATGTTCATCGTGGATGGTTAGTTAAGCTGCTTCTCTAAGATTTATCATATTATTTTACCATAAGAATCTATCTAATGATATTTTCTATTGTTATTAATTTTATATCGATAGGATTTTGAAATGAGATTTGGTGATAGAGACATTACAACTCACAAGACACAATTGAAGCTTTATTTGGAAGAATGAAGGCTTGAAAGATCAATTGATTTGGATATTCTAACATTTTGGAAGGCTAATAAAGCTTGTTATCCTGAGCTTTCTGCCATGGCTCGTGACATTTTGTGCATCCCATTATCTACAGTTTCATTCGAATCAACGTTTAGCAATGGTGGTTGAGTTCTTGATCAATACCGAAGTACACTAAAACCTGATGTGGTGGAAGCAATAATTTGCACACGAGATTGGATAATTGGTAGAGGTAACATACTAATTTTGTGCTAGTGATTTCTTATAATTATCTTTTATTATTTTTCAGTTACTTTCGTCATTAATTGTTGTAGAGAGGGAGATTGTTTCATTAGAAGACGTCACTGAAGATATATATTGAATTTAAGTATTAATGAAGCTCCCCCTAATGCAAGTGCTCCTTGTGAATCAGTAGAAGACTCAACACCAAATTCTTTTACTTAGTGGTAAATTTTTTTAACTATATTTCGTCATTAATTTTAAGATTGTAAATGTGGATATCTAATTTTGTGTTTTTGTGTATTTTGTGTAGCTTGAAGGTCCCTTTGGAGTTTGAAATCAATGAGGAAAGAATTTTTAAGTGATAAAAGTTTGATGTTGGAGAATGATAATGTTATGTCATTTTCATTTATATGGATTTGCATTTACTTTGATTTTGTTGTGATTTTGTCATTAAAATCTATGTGAATGATATGGTGTAGTTGACTTAATGTATAGGTTTTATGGGTTGAATTAAGTGTTTAAAAATTTGATTGTGAATTATTTGTTATATTTGTGTTTGCATTAAGATTGATTTTGTTATGATTTTTAAATGTGGATGATATGAAATTTTATATAATTGATTTAATGTGTAGTTTTTTATGTGTTGAATTAGGTGTTAAATGTTTGATTGTGAATTATTTGTTATATTTGTGTCTAAATTGAGATTGAGTTTGATTTTGTTGTGGGTTTTAAATGTAGATGAAATGAAATTTTATAGTTGATTTAATGTATAGGTTTTATAGTTAATTTAATATTTAGTTGAAATATTATATATTATATTTGGGTTAAACGAATTAAACGAATTACACGGGTTAAACGAATTAAACGGGTTAAACGAATTAAACGAATTAAATGGTTTAAATGATTAAACGGGTTAAACAAATTCATGTCGTGTCCATCGTGTATAAACGAATTCGTGTCGAATCCAAAAATGTCGACCCACTTCTTAAACGAATTCGTGTCGAATTGATCGAATTCATAAACGAATCGAATCAAATCCAGCTCAACCCGACACGCCAACCCTTTTTACCACCCCTAATTCTGAGCCCCGCCAGCAATGCTTCATATTCCGCCTAATTGTTTGTGGCTCTGAATCCGAATTTAAGTGCACAAAGGAAACGGTTTTCGTTCAGGCTAATTAGCAAGACTCCAGCCCCTGCACTCCGCTTGCATGAGGATCCATCAACAAATAACTCTCAGAATGGGCCTTCAGAAGATTCGGCTTCCTCATTTCCAGGCCCAGTAAATTCAGCAATAAAGTCTGTTAATGCCTGCCCCTTGATCACTAACCTTGGCTCGTATTCAATGTCGAACTGGGCGAGCTCAATTGCCCATTTGAGGAGCCGGCTTGAGGTATCTAACTTCTGCAGGATCTACCAGAGCGGGTACTTGGTCAGCACCTGAATCTTATGCGCTTGGAAATAAAGGCGCAACTTTTGGATGCCATTACCAGGCTGTAGGCGAGTTTTTCCATAGGGGTATACCTTGTTTCTACCTCGACTAACTTCTTGCTGACATAGTATACAGGGAACTGAGCCCCATCTCCTTCTTGTCTTACTAGAGTTGCACTTAGGGCGTGCTGAGATACGCCAAGATATACTATCAGGACCTTCCTTTCATTTGGCTTGGACAGCAGCGGGGCTCGCTCCATATACTCTTTCAGCTACTAGAATGCTACCTCACATTCCTCCGTCCATTCAAAACTCTTCGCCCTTTTCAACACTTCAAAGAACAGCATGCATCTGTCCGAGGCTTTCGAGATGAACCTGTTTAGAGCAGCAACCTACCCATTCAAACTTTGTATTTCCTTCACCTTGGTAGGTGACCTCATATCCAGCAAAGCCTGTATCTTTTCCGAATTGGCTTCGATTCCCCTATTATTTACCATGAAACCCAAAAATTTACCTAAAGCTACCCCGAATGCGCACTTGAGAGGGTTGAGCTTTATCTGGTAGCTTCTTAGGATCTAGAACGTTTCTTCAAGGTCCTTGTAACATGCTGTTTCAGTGTCGATATAATTTATTAAATATTGATTATATATATTGAGGAATGCTGTAAATAATTATCCGATCGGATCCGGATGAGTAATTGAATTTCTATAAATTCTCCAGACGGGTCCGGGGATAATTATTTATTTCAATCTCGTGAAATAAATTAGAGCGTCCGGATTTAAATATTTATTGGGAACCTAATAAAGTTTCCGTTTGTGAAATTGGATTTTATTAAATTTTCAGGATTGTCCCGAAGCGAATCCAAGCGGAAAGCGGAATCTTAAAGCGAGAATTGATGGAATGGGAAAATTAAATTGAATAAGTGGGCCATGAAGGACACGTGGCATGCATGCAAAAGAAAACCCATGACATGTGTCATGTAAGGGATTAAATAAATGGAATAAAATGATAAAGTGAAGCTAACAATGGTTCAGCCCATATTTTTACTCGTCAAACTCAAAACTGAAGTGAAATAAGAAAAGCAAAATCTGCTCGTGTGAACCGAGAGAGATTGAGAGTGAAACCAAGAACCGTGAGAGCAAAAGTGAAGAGCAAGAGAAGGAAGCTGCTGTCCGGTGTTGGAACAACCAGATCTGAGCGTGAACTGCTGCATGCAAAGGAGAAGTGAAGCTCGGGCAGCAGCTGGCAAGATCGTGAAACCGTGAATGGAGGAGGAAGTGCAGCTCGTGTTGAGGGCTGTCCGTGAGCTAATCTGAGTGCTGACCGTGGAATGGTGGGCTGATTCAGGTAAGAACAGCCCCTAACTTCCTCTTCTTTCGATCTTTGTCTTAGATGAGAACCTCAAGAGTGTTGCATGTGTGATTTTGTGAGTGAAGTTGCTGAGATTGCTGTTGTTGTTGGCGTTGCTGTCGTTGTTGTAGTTGCTGTTGTTGTTATCGTGGCTGTCATTGTTGAGTTGCTGTAGTTGTTGTTGTGCTGAGTTGCTGGTGTGAGCTTGCTGTCGCGAAGCTGGTGCTGGTGGCGTGCGAGTGCTGTTTTTGCTGTCGTTGCTGTTGTGCTGTTTTTCGCTGTCATTTCTGTTGCGCTGTTGTGCTGTTGTGCTGTCATTGCTGTTGCGCTGTTGTGCTGTTGTGCTGTCATTGCTGTTGCGCTGTTGTGCTGTTGTGCTGTCATTGCTGTTGCGCTGTTGTGCTGTTGTGCTGATGTGCTGCCATGCTGCTGTCATTGCTGCCTTGCTGGTGGCGTGAGCTGTTGGTGGCTGTTATCGTCGACGCTGCTGCGAACTGTCGAGCTGAAGCCGTGTCGCTGCTGTCGTCGTGTGCTGTCATCGTAAATAAGTTGCTGTCGTTGCGCAAATTACTGCAGAGCTGTTATCGTTGTTATTGCAATCGTCCGCGAGCTGTTTCGAAACGAAAAACAGCTCAAGCGAAGGTAAGTCACTGCCCCGCTAGTACCGTAATCATGATTTGAATGATGTTTGGATATTAATGATGTCCATTTGGATTGAAGGAAGCTCGTAGATAAAAGGAATTATTTTGGACAACTCTTTGCGCTAGTTTCGAAACTTTCAAAGTAAGCTTTGAAAGGTACGTTGTGATTTATTTGATTACGTTTCGTTGAATAATGACTAAGATTGTGTTGAAGATGAATTTTGATGATGATATATTTGGGAACTAGGATTTAGAACCTCCTTAGTGCGGAGGTTCGTTTGATTAAGTTTTGACGTGTTGGAAAATGATTGTTCGATGTTGAAATTTGCGTTGCGAAGCCGTATAAGGGCTGTTATGTTTTGTTTTTCATTTTGTAATGGTCGGCATGAAAAATGGTTCGCAACAATATGCATTAGAGTATTGGAAAGTTAATTGAATATCGCTAGATTGTTTTCAAGTGATTCAATCTAGTTTTCCTTGATTTCAAAAGGCGTTAATTCGCTATTTAGTGTCGAATGAGTTGTGATTAAAGATGCCATGTTGACAAACGATACTTGAATATGAGCTAAATGAATATCTATGATGAAATTGATTAAGTGGTTTCATAATGGTTTGATAGAATTAATTTGCATAATTAAAAGACGACGTGACGAATTATGGGCCGTTTTGGATATACTGTTTTCATGGAAATTATGTGTTGATTTTAGCATAATTTAAGGATTGTTTTGAAGTGTTAAAAGGCTATTCTCGTGCTATTCGAATGAGCCGTTAAAGTATATTTATGTGAGCTATAAACATGCTAGTTATGGGATGTCAAATTAAGAAATAGCATGCTGTTTTTAGGACGTTATCCGCGCTGTTTTAATGTTCGTTAAATGTTGTTTTCATATTGATTTTTGGACTATTACAAGCTATATGAATGTGTCGTTTTAAGGTTATTTTCAATACAATAAAGACAGTCATAAAAGAATATTATGAACTGTTTCAAGTCATATCCTTTGGGAGTAATTAGGATACATTATGGGAGAGCATATAATTATAGCACATTATGTAACGCTAGAAATTATTAAATAAACTTTTGCTATGATTGTTTTAATGAAAGATCAAAGAGCACCCGGCAAACCAGATTCTCGATCAGAGAATAAAGGTAAAGCGTAAGGGAGTATTCGATTCAAAGATCGAATCCGTTTGAGGTCGGTATACACATTATCTTTAAAGTTATTTGAAAGTGTTTTTGTTATGAAATAAATTTCTTAAATGAGATTGTTATGTGAATATTTTTAAATGATATTGTTATATCTTTTCAATATGATACATTTACAAACGTATTTTACTATACTTGAAATGAGATACGAAATTGATTCGTTAAGCAAATCTTGTTACTAAAATCAAGTGAAAAATACGTGATACAAATGTTATGATATAAATAGCCCTTGTAAACATAAATATCGATAAATGGAAATTGGTAATTGACATGTCAATAGGGAACTTAGCAGCTACACCGTTTATTTACATTGTTTCGTTATGGATTATGAGAGGCACTACGTGTCCGATCCTGAACGATTATGTGTTATGATATACGACCCGGTGGATAATCACCGAGCGGCCGTTGCCGGGGTCGACCGTTATTCCGGCGGATACTACCGCGTGTCCGATGTCGGAAACCCATATACCAATACATGAGTATCGAATATATGTTTACTAAGGGGCACTGAGAAAAATGTGATAAGCGATGAAATGAAATTGTTACATGATGTGAAATGTTTAATGTTTTGAAATATGTTGAACTCGAAAAATTGTGAACCATATGTTTAAGTATTTTTATGCAACATATATATATATATCTATGTTTATGAATGATAAAGTTATAATGCTTTTAGTTACGAATGAAATTATATTTGAAATTGAGAAATTTGATTATGTGTATACCTATTAAGCAATTATGCTTAGCGCGATGATTTACTGCGCGCAGGTTGAATCCTTTGACTCCATCTTCAGACGGAAAAAATAGCTTGTACGCGAAGGTTCAGATAGTCACCATCCACTCCATGCCTTTGGTAGATATATATATATTGCATATGATCATGCATTTTTGGAATACGTGTATATTTGTGTAAATTATTGTTTTCCACTTAATTATAACAAAGTTCTATATAAAAGCACATCTATATTTCTTAAAAGCCTACTTTTGAATGTGTATGCATATAAATGTTTATGATATATTTGAATAATGTAATGTTTGGAAACGGACCGGAGGTCCGAATTGGAAATTCTGAAATTTATGTTTTAGAAATGTTAGAGTTTTAATTACAGGGAATGGATTTTGGATTTCAGAAAAATAGAGGAAACTCTGCCAAAATTATTTTAAAAATATATATATATATTTTCGCTATTTTGGTAACGACTTTTAATAAGTTTGATAATAAGTTTTTAAAAAGTAATAGAAACGGATTTATTAAGTAAGTAACGTTCTCCGTTCTGGATTTTCGTTCGTAACGGAAGTCGGGCGAAGGACGTTACAGTTATTTACCTTTTTATTGTGACATCCCGGCTCCCAAGATCGCCACTTCCTGTGACATCCCGGCTCCCAAGATCGCCACTCAATCGGTACTGTTCCCTCCCCTGGGGATTTTTCTCGCCTCCCCCACCTCTCGAACCTGGCACCTGGGGCTTAATACCAAATTCTTAGAGAAGTGGGTACCAATTGAGCTAGTAGCTCAATTGGTACCCACTTCTCTAAGAATTTGGTATTAAGCCCCAGGTGCCAGGTTCGAGAGGTGGGGGAGGCGAGAAAATCCCCAGGGGAGGGAACAGTACCGATTGAGTGGCGATCTTGGGAGCCGGGATGTCACAGGAAGTGGCGATCTTGGGAGCCGGGATGTCACAGTCCCGGACATGGTTGATGGCTTGCCTAGATTTTATGAGCATGTCATCCATATATACTTCCATGGTCTTCCCAATTAAATCTTCAAACATCCTGTTCATTAGCCTCTGATAGGTTGCCCTCTCGTTCTTCAGTCCAAAGGGCATCACCTTATAGCAGTATAGACCGCGGTCTGTGGTGAATGAGGTATGCTCCCCATCTCCAAGACTCATGTGAATCTGATTGTACCCTGAGTAAGCATCCATGAAGCTGAGAAGCTCATGCTTTGCTGTCGCATCTATAAGTTGATCAATTCTAGGCAGTGGGAAGCTATCTTTGGGGCAGACTTTATTCAGATCTATAAAATTAATGTAGGTTCTCCATTTCTCGTTCTTTTTTTTTACTAGGATGGGATTGGCCACCTAAGCGAGGTATTGGACTTTTCGGATGAACTTGTTCGCCAGGAGCTTGTCTATCTCCTCCTTCAAGGCTTCATATCTTTCTCGAGTCATTTGGCTTCTCTTCTGACATACTAGTTTATAGCGAGGATTGATATTTAGCTTGTGCGTCATTACTTCCTGATCAATCCCCACCATATCTTCATGATTCCAGGCGACCACATCCAGGTTAGCTTTGAGATAGTTGGTCAGCTGGGCCTTTACCTCTGGGATCAGGTTCTTTCCCAGCTTGAGGCATCTTTGAGTGTCTGCCTCATTGACCTGCACATCCTCCAATTCTTCTATTGGACCCGCGGTTCTATACACATCAATTTCTCTGGGGTCTAGGTCATGGTTGATCCCGATAGTACTAACTGATTGTAGCTCACGCCTTGGGGTCGTTTCCACCTTCTTTCCCTAATATCCCATTCTCACAGCATCCACATAGCAGCGTCGAGCCAAAGACTGCTCGCTCCGTACGTATCCGATCCCATTATGAGTTTGGAATTTTACCATGAGGGCCTTTGTTGAAGTAACCATGTCGAGCTCATTCATCGTAGGTCTCCCCAATACCACATTGTAAGCCGAGGGGGAGTCAATAATGATAAAGTCCACGAGCACTGTTGCTTACCGCGCTGCATTCCCGAGAGTCAGAGGTAACCTTATCTACCCAATGAGAGTGATCAAATCTCCAGTAAAGCAGTACAGAGGCTTGGGGGAAGGCCTTAGCTATTCATCATTGATCCCCATCTGGTCATAACACTCTCTATACATTACATTGACTGAGCTCCTGGTATCTATCATGATTCTTTTTACATCAACGTTACAAATGCAAGCCCGGATCACCAAGGCATCATTATGAGGCCAGAGAACGTCCTGAGCAACTTCTTCAGTGAACACGATCTCCTCGAACGCTCTCCTAGCCTTCTTTACCGGTCCTTCGACTTCTCTTCGGCTCGCAACCTGGATGCGACTAGCCTCGTGCACATATCTTTCTTGCGATTTGTTAGACGATCCTGCTATAGAGGGACCCCTATGGATGGTATGGATCGTCCTAACGGCAAGTCTAGGTTGGGAATCAGGTTCCTGTTGAACTTGAGTCGGCTGTTCTTGTTATCGTTGGCGGGAGTGCTGCTGCTGAGCTGGTCGCTCTGAAGGTCGTACAACGTAGTCCCTCAGATGGCCATTTCTAATCATCTCTTCAATGGCATCTTTAAGTGCCCAACAATCTGACGTATTGTGCCTTACTTCATTGTGATAGACATAGAACTTGCTCCTATCTCTGAGTCCCTCAGAAGTCAAAATAGGGGCTGGTCTCCTGAAATTCTCTCTACTCTTCTCGGTTGCGAAGATCCTGTCCTAGGTATCCGACAAGGCATTGTAAGTGTTGTAACGGCCTTGATACTGAGGACGTTCTCGTCTCTGACAGCTCCTTGGTCTGGATTCATATTTGGCCTTCTTTGCATTTTGGTTATTGCTTCTTTGGCCCCCAAAGTTGTTTCCTCCATTGTTCCTCTTCCTCCCCTGACTGGAATTGCCAGCCTCATCCTTCTGGGCACTAGCCTTCTTAGGGCAAAACGCCTCTTCCCACCTAATCTCCTTTTCTGCTCGCTTGTAAAACTCCTCTAAGTCCTTCATTGGGGATTTATAGATACTTTTGTACAGCTTCTCGTCCTTCCTCAAACCTGCCGAGATAGCTATCAAAATCCCCTTGTCTGTCGGGTTCTTTACGCTGATCACCTCATACCGGAACTTGCTTATATACTTCCTCAACAACTCATCGGGATGCTGAAAAATGGTAGTCAGGTGGCAAGGTGGTGCAAGCTGCCTCTTTAATGTCTTATATTGGTTCAGGAATCTTTGCTGGCATTCTTCCTAGTTATTGATGCTACGATGAGGGAGGTTTCTAAATCATGTTTGCGGGATATCCCCGAGTGTTGCTGGGAATAAGCGACATTTTACAAGCGAGCTGGTGGTTTGGAGATCCATCTGAATGTTAAAGGCATCGAGATGGTCATATGGGTCAGAGTTCCCCTTATACTGAGGGATATTGGGAACTTTAAATCTTGGAAGGAGCGGCTCCAGCTTAATTTCTGAGGTAAATAGGGTCCTCTCCCCACTCTGACTTCTCTGTTCCTGGGCTCCGGGCCGTGCCTTAAGGTGCCGGACTTTCTGGAGGAGCTCCTTAACGAGTGGACTTTGGATCTCCGTTCTTCTGATAGTGGACTGTCGGTCCTGTTTGCTCGGGGAGTGATGGTCTTGAGCCCTTACTCTCTCTCTCTATCTCCACGTCTGCTTCTCCCTCATGGGTGAAGATTTGGTCCTGGCCTCATCCAGCTTGCACCGGTTGATGTTCGTTACAAGCTTGTCGAAACTGGGCATTGGACTAATCGCTGGAAGAATGAACTGACCCTTATCACATTGACCTCCTGACATTTCTCCCATTTACGTCAAGGTCTTCAGTGTATCGTCCCCGGGGAACGTCCCTCCTTTGAGCGGCCTGGGCTTGAGTCTGGATCAGCGTCCTAACTTCGTTGGCCAGTTGAGCCATTGTAGTTTCCAACATTTCCTATCGCTGCTGCAACACCTGTATAACATCTCTTCCTACAGCATTAGGCACATATTGACGAGTAGGAAAGGGAGGTATACCTTGAGCGTCCCCCGTCACGGGCACATTGGACTTCCCTACACCAACATTGGGTAGTCTTACAGCAGATATAGTATCCTGTTGTTGATTTGAGGCTTCTGGGCGATCATCCGTAGCGTTAAAATTCTTGGGAACCCTTCCTCTGACCATGGTGACTAATAGGCGAGTTCTATAAGCTGAGAAGAAAGGTGATCAAGCTGCAGATGGGCCCTCCTTCTAGTGCCAAAAATGTTGACGTTGGGAATTAGCCGACCGAGATTCGTTATTGCGCCCAAGCTACAGTTTCACGCTGTTCGTTGTAAGGTGGTCGTTAAGTGAAGTAATAAGTAAATGAGAAGTGGTCAAAGAAGAATAAGAGAACACCAGAGGATTTTTTAAGTGGTTCAGCCTAAAAAAATACCTACTTCCACTGTACACTTTCTCACTATTTTGGCAGAGTAACAGCACTCAAGATTCCTCCCTTTTACAAGGAAATTTCCTCCCTTATTTATAGAGAATGGGAGGTGCTACAATTAAAATTCTATAATACAAAGTTATAGTAAATGGGGATTACAATGATGGATTACATTTAATGTGCTGGGATTTCATTTAATTTGGCTGACAGTGTATTTAATATAGCTGAAACTGTCAGGTCTAACTTCTGTCCAAGCGTGATTTCAGGCGACTAACCTGTACAGGTTAGGTGAGGTCACCGTGATCTTGGTTGTAGCTTTTGATAGAGATGGCGTGCATGACACATCTTGAGCTGCATGTTGCACGGCATCTTTAACTTCCGTTGACTCGTGGTTTAGGAGATATGACGGAGACTGGATGCTCAACGAGCAGGGTACCCCATCGCGCTAGTGAGTAAATAATGCTCTGGAGTATAGGACGTTCCAAGGGTCGATGATGTAGGTCACAACTGAATTCTCTCACAACCAAACAGATTAGTAAGCGAGCAGCCTCATAAACGAGCAAATACACGATCATGGTCGGAAACTATTTGAACGGTTGCGTGAGCAGATAGAGCGAACAATTGACCAGATTACAGATGGGCTCACTTACGGACTAATAAGCAGTCCAAAGAGAAAACTAGATGAGGTTACATTCGCGATCAGAGTAACGAGCAGATTACGAAGCAGGCTATCGAGCTTATCGACGATCAAATTAACGACCAGCGGGGAGACCCCAATTACGACCAGGATGGCGAACAGCCAAGCAATCGAATTAGCAATCAGGCGCGATCAGAGGGATGGATAGATTATTAGGTTTTCTGGGTTTTTCGAACCATTGAGTCCATACTGTAAATCCTTCTTGCCCAATTAGCTTGATCACTAAATTACCCATAACAGATATCATTCCACCAAACTACGGTGTGAAAAATTTACTAGAACCAAATTTATTATAATATCAAAGATTATGAAGTTTCAAATTTGCCTACCCAAATTTAGTACCTAATAACATTAGAAGTTTATTTGTAGCAACCACATCATTAATACAACTATATAATTAATGTGGATGTCACAAATTAGCTTCACACAGTATATGAGCAAAAAATTTGTGTATAATTTTGAAAGTGTAGATTTACTCTTACTAGATAGTATGTTCAAAGATAGGAAAGAAAAAATTCACGTCCTTCGACTTGACTTCGCACGTGCCACTCATCCACATAAGCTCGCATGTCTATTTCGAATTTATCTTGTTTGTTTATTTCCATTTCACACAAAATGAATGTTGGATTTGTTTTTTATTCGTCTTTTTTAAGTAATCAAATAACTTAATACACCCCCAAATAAAAATAAGGTAAAAAATCCTAACTTTTTTACTTAATTCCAAATAAGTGGATTACATTTGAAATATTTTCTTAAAAATTTATCATCCAAATAATTATATATTTCAATTTCATCCTATTATTTTGTACAATTATTTTTTAATTGTAACCTTATATCTATAATAAATAAAAGCTAATTATCCCAAACCTTTTAATGCTAATTATGAATAAATCTTATTCTACATAAAAATAGTTTAAGATTGGGTAAATTGTTTAATTTTAGTTGTTTGTATCACATTAAATAAAAATATATCGTAAAAGATGTCAATTTAGTTGTTTTAAAACAATTTTATTTTTACAAAACAAACAAGTTGATAGTGATAGATGTTGAGAGATTCATATCATTTTTAATTATTGTAATTATTTAGTGGATAAGCTAATTCTGAATACAATTATTTAAAAAAATATATATTTTCCATAATTTTTGTAATTATTTAGTCAATAGTTTATTTCTATTATAGGATTAGGAAATAATACTTTCTATAATTGTTGTAATTATTTAGTCTATAGTTTATAAAATATTATTTCCTATTATGGTTGTAATTATTTGGTACATGGTTTAGTTCAATACAGGAGTATGAAATATTGCTTTCCATAATTGTTATAATTATTAATCAATAGTTTATTTCCAATAAGGATTAGGGAATATTACCTTTTATATATTGCGGTCATGAATATACGATGGTTAGTATTTTTCTTCTTCTTTCATTTCTCTGTAGTAATCTGTGTTGTTTTTCACCATATTAGAAGTCTGTCACATAAGCTAGCTAATTTTGTTTTATTTTAGTTGCAAGTCTTAGACTGAATTGAAATATTGAATACTCTTTTTAGAAGAGAGCAACAGTTTTTCACCATGTCAAGAAGTCATCATACGATTGAACATGTGGTTAACGTAACTAAGATGTGGTGAGAAGCCATTCACCGTGGGAAGCCTTAGTCTCTGAAGCTTGATTATCATCTGTGTGCGTCTGTTGTGTACTTTGTCAACCATTGTATTCATCCAAGTTTTCACTATTTGTTGCTATATGCAAGTGATTTATTTTTATGCACCTCATTATAGTCAAGAACACTAAATGGTTGAACCTTGAAAATGGATTGCTATTGGATCTAGCATAGGAAATCTGAACAAATGGAACACTCGTGGCTTTTCTGTCTCTATATAGTTTAACTAGGTAGTTTAATTTTCAATTTATGGATCTCTTGTGCCGTGCTTAGCTTTGTTAAGTTCCTTGATGAACCCAGTAAACCACCAGATATTGATGGTTTTACATATATAAATGCTTCCCAAATTTATTTGATTTTTCTTGACTATGAATTTATTTTTGTATGTTATTCGTTATGTCTAAAACTTTGCTCTAATAAGTTGACTGACTTGGGTATTGCCTCAGATTCCAACAACACTAAAGACGGAGAAATCATGTAACCGATTCCTTCGGACTTCTAGCCTGGAAATCCCACAGACATTAGGAATTGCGGACACAGCAAATGAGTCAGAAGCGTTGGGTATTATTCGGCACGCAAAGGATAATTTCTAAGATTTATTTGTAATAACTCCTGTTTATGTATAGGAGGGTTGAGCTGATACATATATGCAATAAACCACCAATGCTTAGAATTCAACTTTCATAATCCTTTTTTTTTGTTTTTTTTTTAAGTGTTTCTTTTGGTTCCTTTTTGGATATATAAAAAATTCTTTTGAAAAATCTGCATATTTTTTTCAGCTGAAGAGCTCACTTTTTAGATAGCAAAAGATATGCATGGTATGGCACGGTTGTTGGGAAAAGTAGTATGTATTTTTAAGTTTAGCAATCAAAGTGTCATTTGTCAACCCTTTCTGGCAAGTGGATGGTTGGCCTGCCGACATCTCCCATCTTTGTAAATATAAAGCATATCTTGACTAATCAGGTGGTGACTTGGGTTTGGTATGATAGTTTAGAGTAGGGACCAAGCTTCATATGTGTTCGGGCAATTTTATGATATGAGTGATCAACTATAGTCGAATATGTATTCTCTCTTTAAAGTTTTGGATGTATCCATTTTATGGGTTTGGAATATCAATTAATGTTATGAGACAGTTTATATCAAATTACAAAGATAATGAGTTGGCCATTATAGGTTTATATATGATATGTTAATTAATCATATTTGTTATCCACGTTATTAAAGTAAATTATGTATTTTTCTTTTTGTGTTTGATTTCACAAACCTTTGCCTATGATTACTCTGGCAAAGATATTGTCTCTTTCAATCAACAGTACAGAATTTGGGTATACCGTTTGTATCCCAACTTGACTTCAAATTCATGATTTCCAATTCATGAATAAATGTATTTTTTAAGTGAAATAAATAATTATTATTAAATATCTATTCATGAGTTGGGATCTAAGTGAGATGTATAGTATTACTTATATTATAAATATATACATACACACCCAAAAACACACACACATACACACACTCACACTCACACTCACACATATATTGTTGGGTTATTGGGTTGGGTCCACCCAAGATGACCAAAACTCATAACCCGATCCATATAAAATGGATTTGAATAAGAACGAGTAACCGCTGACGGTTATTAGCGGTTATCAGAAAATAACCGACACCCTTATAAAAACTTGATGTATTTCTTTTTGTAAAGGAGGATGAGAAATTGTTTTTACAACATACATGCGAACACAGTGAAAAGAGCAGAAACAGAGAGAATACATGGTAAGGTTTTACACTATGATTTGAGATTCCTTTCCACCTATGTGACTTGAATCCAACCAATTGAACAATCCAAAGGATTTAGGGGAATTTTCGCTGCATAGAAACGGGTACACTTTTAGTTCCGTTTTATTGTTTTATATAGAACTTTATACTATAATGAATTTCTTTCATTGGTATCAGAGCCCCGTTGAATTGTTTGCTGGTTATTGATCATGCTTGAGTAATTAAATTGCCATGAAAACTTATATTTTGAAAAACATAAGGAATAGAAGAAAATCCCGAATCTGTTCTTAGGGATTAATGCAAACTTACTTTTTTCTTCTTCATACGATTATTACACCATTAGATAGGGCCCAAAAAGAGCTTTCCAACGGTATATTATATAAGCAATTTGGATGAAAAATGAGTGAGAAAAACGCATTTAAAGTTCAATCCATAAAATTGAAATTCGAAAATTTTTCAATGAAGAAGATATGAACAGTAGATATCCACATGGCGACCTGTGGTGAAGCCACGTTCTAACGACGTGTCAGTTTCTAGTAAAACCATATGTGCGCTAGAGTGGCCAATCGAGGCCACGTATTAACAGCATGGCGTGATGGCATTTGCCTACGTGTCTCAGCATGTGGCAGAATATAATTGGGCCACGTGTGAAACAAGTGGCGACATCTAGAAAAGCCACGTGTCGTCAAAATGGACAAACTGGAACATGACACTTATGACCAGGTGCGGCAGCATCTGGGGTAGCCACATCACATGAGAGTGTGGCAGCACTATAAGCTCCCACGTGGCACGCTGAAGCCAGAAGTTCAGGCCCACCTATGCTACATGCGCTGGCATGCAACTGCAGTTGCCGGTGCATGGCTTCGACAGTACCAGAGCATGAGTGCCACGCGCCGCGGCTGACGACAGATTTCGACGACATTTTCTGCCGATTTTTATTTTTTGCTTATTTTTTATCATCTTTTCATCCTAATTGTTTATTTGCTCTAATTATGAGCTGAATTTAAATGTCTTAGTTTTTTTTTATATTAAATTGTATTTAATTTAAAATTTATGATACATGTGTATTTTTTATGTTTTAGATTATAAAATGTATTTCTGTGGGACTAGGTCAACTAATTTTAATGATGAGCTATCTGATGTTATGATTGTGATCATTGTCCTATTAGATGATGAAAAGATCATTAAAATTTCAGATTATCGACCAGGACCTTGAGAGTAAATAAATCTCATATGATTAATAGGATCATGAGATCAAAGAGATCTCGAACGATAAAATATTAGAGGTCATAGAGATTTCGATGATGAGATATCTAAGGTTATAAAGATCTCAAATGATACTAGTTAAATTGTGTGTGTCCTAAAATCTTGAAGAGCATGATTTTAGGACTGATTTGCATAAAACACTTACATATATGGTTTAGTGAATATTTGGAAATTGGATGATGATGGGTAGCTTGACTATTTTTTCGATTCCTGTCGAAAGATTCTTTTATCATATTTATGAGTGTATAGTTGCTGCAATATTTTAGTGAAATGATAATGAATGTGCTAATATAGACGTAGAAAGATATAGATTATAAGTCTCTAAGTAGAATAAATGTCATTTAGGGAAATGACATGTGCTTCAAAAACACAGTTGCTAAACTGAACACGGGTGATCAATTGAATGGTGATATTTATCATATTTAGCACCGTAAGTTTCAATATATGCTAGAGGAGCATTTGTAGAGTATTATCGGATCAACCGAGGAACAAAATGGATCCATATGGGGAATAACTTGAGAGGAATTGACACCTGCAAAGTGATTCTATAAGGTGACCATGTAAAACCCAAAATTTTTATCGTCATTGAGCGAATTATTTTTCTAATTGGATCGTGTTTCGATCGGAAAAATATAATTTTCAAGACCGAAAATATTTGGAATAAGTATTTTCAAGGAATAAAATTAATTTTAGAGTGCAATGACGGATGTGAATTTTAGTAAAAAAATAATAATAATAATAATAATAATCCCGATGACGAAATCAAGTCATAAGCGGTTTCCCAGACGGACGGACGAAATCGGATTCGAGCCTGGAATCGGAATGGGAGAACGCATAAATCAACTTGTGGCTTATTGGTGCATGGCTTTGACAAATGTCAAGCACACGGTTAGAAAGCAAAACAAATGTCATGCATGCATATAGGAAAGGTGACAAGTGGCCAAAAAAAAAAAAATAATAATAATAATAAAAATAAAAAGAAGCTAACAAGCTCGGTCAACAACATTTCTTCATTTAAAAAAAAAAACTGAAACCAAAGTAAGAGTGAGAGGAAGAGACATTCGGCCACCATACTTCTTCAAGCTAAAATCAGAAACCAAAAAGCAAGAAGTGTAGCCGTGAGCTAAAGAGAGAACCGAGAGCCTTTGCATGTCATCTTCTTCTTCTTCATCCTTCTTTCCTCTTGCCCGAGAAGCAAAGAAGATTCAGTCGTGAGCTGGTGATGAAGGAGCTGCTACCAGAAAGTGTGATTAGCGGCTTGATGGTGCAGATCTGATCGGAGGATGTGCATGCAAGGGCTGAGCTGTGAAGGAAGTGCTGTTAGGTGATGCTGGACGTGATCAGAACTGGAACGTGAAGCCTGAGCAACAGATCTGGTCGTGGAAGAGAAGAAGAAGAAGTGCTGTTCGATGAGGTTTGAAAGCAACTAGAGCTGATTAGAGCATGCATGCAAGCAAAGAAGGAAGATCTGTTGCTGCCAAGCGTGGTGTTGCTGCCGAGCGAGTGCTGGAGCTATCGTGATGCTGTCCACGCTGCTGTTAGGTGCTGTCACTGCTGTCCGTGGAATTGCTGCTGTCGTGGTGAAGGTGCTGGTGTTGCCGTGACGCTGTCCTTGCTGCTGCCAATTGCTGTCGTCGCAAGCTGAGTTATGCGAGCTGCTGCCATCGTGAGCTTACTGTCGTTGCTGCCATCTGGTGCCGTGTGCTGTCAACATTGATGTAGCTGCTGCCAACAGCTGCTGTCAAGCTGAAATCCTCATCCAGTTTTGAAGTGAAACAGCAAGAAGCGAAGATACTTGCTGGTGGAAGAAGGAGCTTGCTGCCGCGAGTGATTCGTCATCGTCGCGCTCGTTCGAAAGCTATTTGAAGCGAAGCTAGTGAGTAAGTGCTGCCCCATGTTGCTTTGTTAAGTTGTTTTGGTATTTAGTAAGCAACCATGTGATTAAGTTGAGATAAAGTGGTGATATTATGTTTGGGTTTAGGATTGAGAACCTCGTTAGTGCGGAGGTTCGCTTGAGATTTATTTTGCTTGTGATTTTGGAACGAAATGGTTATCGATTGTTGCGTTGTGTTTCGAGTGCGGGCTGTTATAAGAGACTTTAGGGGCTGTTATGGAGTGAATTTAATTTGAGTTCATTGTCTTGAATTAATGGTTAGTTTTTGAATGTTTTAAAGTATCGGATAATCGTTCAGATATTTAGAATTTGTTTCCAAGCGATTCGGTTGAATTTCTCCGCGAATGCGAGCATTGTCAGTTTGTGATGTTTGTTGTCAAATATGAAAGTAAATGTGATGTTAGCTCGATGCCCCGAGATTTTTATTAAGCCATTATAATGTTAAGTTGATGTTGGGATAGTTTAAGATACGTTTGAGTTAATTGGATAGTTTAGTTTCACGCGAAATCGTTAAATTGTTGGTTTTGGAGATGAATCGGAAAAATGTATAATTGTTAAGTTGTTGCCATATTTTTCACGGTTATGTTTTATCATGTTTGAATCTTTGTTTGCCTTGATTTAAGTTAAGTCACGAGTAATATGGAGGATAAGTTTATTCGAAATTAAAGGAATCGCGCGAAACGTTAAAGGCGATTAGTCGCGATAGTTAGTTAAACTCGCGTAAATTTTATGTTGTTCGTTTAGGTTCGCTTATTCTCTTCGTTGAATTCTTTAGATTGTGGTTTCGATTGGTGTAGTTCCGGCATGCTTATATTAGATTGTTAACTTATTTAGGCAGCGATAAGGCGAAGGAAAGCGAAGTTGAAAAAGTAGCGCAAAGTAGAAAGTTTGATCGTTTCCGTGAGTTAGAAATCGGTGAGTGTAACTTGTTTTATAAATGATAAATGCAATATGATTTCTATATGATTTTTATGCTTTCATGCAAAATTTAAATGTTTTAATACTTAAATGAATTTATATGAATGATATACGCTTTACAGGAATGTTATACGCTTCGAATTGTTTATATTTGTATTTAAAGTAATATTGATCGTAAACTTGTTATTGAAATGTACTTTTATGTTTTGTTTTATAAGCGAAGGAACATGCTTTACAAATACTATTTTAGCATGATAATGTATTTCAAAACCAATGGCTACCCATCCCCATTATGACTGAAATATGATTGTTATGCGGCCGAAGTGCCTTATATCGCGTATGGCATGTCTGTCGGGGGAAAGTCCACTAACTATAGGGGGGGGATCGAGTCTGTCATGTCGCCCTCTACGCGTATATAAGGTACTATCATGAATGATGCCCTATGTGCAGCGAGGTAACATACCGCGGCATAGTGGTTATGAATGAGATTGTACGTCCCCACCACCGGTGACTCAAGACCGGGCGGTGATCATGATTTTCCCGGGTCCCATTGGATATATGTTTTATGACTGAGGATTGATTTATGATTTTTATGAGTTTATTTATGAACTTATGATTATGTTATGAATAAATTTTATGATGCTTATAATCTTGTATATTGTTTTCAAGCAATTGTTTATAAAAATGATTATGTAATATCATGAAATTCACGTTTACATAAATTGTTTCGGAACTTGAATTCTTTCAAAAGATTTTGAAAATGGTATTAAAGGAAACTTATTTAGAACTGCATAACACTCACTGAGCCTTTTTAGCTCATTATTTTTCTTGTTTATTTTGTTTTAAAAACTCCCCAGGCGCAGGATCGAGTCCTTCAGGCGGCAGGTCTCCAGCTCAAGAGTAGGCGAGTTTAACAGGCGACCGAAACTGTGAAAATAAAGTAAATTTTTGTTGTGCGACCGAAACTGTGAAAATAAAGTAAATTTTTGTTGTATAACGGATTTTAATGTGATGTAAATATTTAAGTTTTAATAACTTTAATTACGTTATCATGCATGTGGAATGTTTTCTTTTAAGTTGAAATGGTTTTAGTTTTTAAAGACTCGAATTGCATTAAAATGTGGATTTTGCAATGGACCTGAGGTCCTATTTGGAAGTGGAAACGAATGTATGCATTTTGAAATATTATTAATTGTTTTACAGGTGTTTTGAAAAAGTTGAAAATGTCGGAAAAACAGCCGTTGTGCTGCCGAAAATTTTTCACCCTCAATTTTTAATGATTAAGAAATGAAACTGTTTTACGGCTTAGCTTCACGGAATCCTTTTAAGTCACCTGCTTAAAGACTGTAAGGATTCTGTGGGGTGCCGGGAGGGCTCCGCTCGGATCTCTTCAAGGGATATCCGGGCCGGGTCCTTTCAGACCAAGTGTTATGTCTCTTTAACATCCTCTATACTTCGAAGATTTGACTAAATATTGTCTCTGTAATTGTCATTCTGGGTTTAGGATAATGTATAACTTTTCATATCTACTGTTTGAGGATTTATTTAGATTAATGGTAATTAAGTACTGGATACCTGATGGATGGTTTCATCATATTAAATATCAAATTTGATGGTACTATTAATGCGATGGTTGTTTTTTCGTTAATTATTTGTTAGGGTAATGTGCCCTAAGAGCTTGTAATTTGTAAAATTTAAATTAAATAATAAATAAAATATATTTACTTTATTCAATTTATGTGCATTTATAAAATGATTGCTTCATACAAATATCATGTCACATCCATGGTAACTTATGTAGTCTCAAACTAAGTATATAAGTGTTATATACAAGAGGGTTTAGTTTGAGATCAGTAATCTAAAGAGTCCGTAGAAAGCAAACAAAGTTGGGTACTTTGCTTGTGGTAAATTTATAACTGCGGTCCATTTTGTATTTGATACGATGATCCTATCCGGGATCGTTCATGTGGTGACATGAAGATGGAGATACCTTATATAATAGAGATTATATAGGACTAGACCATTATAAAATGAATTTCTTATTAATGTCCGTTAAACAAAGAAATTCATATTTATCAACTAGATGATCATATATGGATTGATCTTAATTCTGAATGTTTTATGGACTCCTACTTATTGAGTCATTTCTTTTGATTTACATGAGTGAGACTGTTATTGATTTACAGTCAATAAGCTTCGTACTTTGAAGATGTGATTTAATAAGTGGCTAGAAACATTCTACATAATAGTGGAATCCACTCCTTCTTACGAGAAGTAGATGAGTAGTTCCCTTAAGTGTTGATTCGGGTCTTAAACAATAAGAACGATCGACTTTCTATTTGTAAATAAATGGAAAGATAAATTCATAAGTTGTTATGAATATATTGTTCATTAGAGAATTAATGGTACTTAACGGAATAAGAAATAATTAGAGAGGTATAATAGACTTTAATGACCTAGTTCTAATTATGAACTACTCGTGGAGGATCGAACCATATGAAATGATTTAATCGAAGGACATTGAAAATTCAGATTGTATAAAACATCTACAATTTTGAGAGTGCAATCTTAAATTTTTAGTGGAATAACTTTAAGGTTAATAATAGTGAATTATTTAATTTAAGAGTTTAATTAATAAGTCTGATATTATTGGAGCTCAAATTATGGGTCCATTTGGTCCTCTCGCTAGCTCACAACCACATAAAGAAATAAATGGAAGAATATAATTGAATTGTCCAATTATAAATGTACATATAATTTTATGAATACGTTCACGAATTATTTAAATAATTTGATTATTTAAATATAAGTAATTATTTAATTAATTGTTAATTATTTGTACATGTTAAGAGTTCAATTTTAAATGATGTCATTAAATCATTTATAATTCAGAATCATTTAATTTAATGAAAAATCTTTTAATTAATGGAAATGGTAATTTAATTTAATTGAAATTAGATTTCATATTAAATTAGATTAAAAAAGTTTTAATTTAATAAGAATTAGATTCCATATTAAATTAAAAGTAAAGAGTTCTAAACCAATAAGAAATTTGATTCCTTATTGGATTTGAATTAAAATTTTCAATTTAAATAGGAAATTGTATTCCTTGTTAAATTAGAAAACTCTAACTTACTATTATAAAATGGTGTTTTATGTTGATAACAAGAGAGAGAGAATTTTTGGTTACTTGAATAAAAAACTTCTATTAATTAAAAACACCATATTACCCAAACTCAAAAGAAATCAAGAAAATCGTTTTTTGATTTCTGCATAATAATCTTTTATAAAAAGATTTCGTGATATAATTCTTCAAGATTGTACCCATACACAGTTTCTTTTGTGAAGAATCATAGTAAGCATTAGACATTTCATTTCTCCTAACATTTTTAGTTGCCCTTAGTAAACATATATTCGATATCATGAATTGGTTTATGGGCCTCAAGCATCGAACACGCGGTGCCTACTCGCCGGAATAATAAATTATCACATCATCGTTTTGAAATTGGATACTTGGTGCCTCTAATGGTCCATACTACATCAATTTAGTGTATACAAATAAACGGTGCAGTTACTAATTCCCAATTGACATGTCAATTCCCAATTCTCATTTATCGATATCTAAGTTTATAAGGGCTAATTACAACATAAAATTTAAATCACGTTTACACATTTGGTTTTAGTACATAAATTCCTATAACAATTCAATTTCGCGTTCTATTTCATGTATAATCAAATAAGTTTATAAATACATTATATTGAAACAATATAACAATCTCAATTAGTTTTTCCTGAAAAATTAAAACGGGGCAGCCAAGCATATCATTCCACTAATCTCATTTCCATTATTTAATTCATCATATAAGCTTTAAAAACCTCATGCAACCATAATAAAATTAATTCACAATAAAAACACTAAGTAAAATTAAAGATAATGTGTATACCGACCTCAAAAGGATTCGATTTTTAAATTGAATACTCCTTTACGCTCTATACTTAACCTTCGGTTGAGAATTCGCTTTAACGAGTTCTCCTTGACCTTTCATTAAAAACAAACATAATAAAAGTTTATTAAAAATATTACTAACATTACTCAATGCACTAAAACTACATATGCTCCTATAATGCATCCTAAACACTTCCAATTGATCTCAATTTCCACCATTCCCATTGGCAATTGATTTAGGGCCATGAATACTAATAATTACAGCCCTTGCATCCCAAAATCAAATGCCTTTCAATCGGTCAACGGTTACTAGTTAGGGTGTCTACATGCATTTATCGATTTTTAACGCTTTCATTCACTTCAACCCATCCAAATCACTACTCAAATGTATTCAACAAGTGAAACACAACCATCAAATCTCCATTTAAGGGCTGGTCGAATAGCCCCTAACATTCTCATTCGTTTGCTTTTATGTTCCTAAGTTCAAATGTCATGAAATCACTTCCAATCACATTCTAACCTCTTAGTTTGCATTCTATCACCTAAGTCACTTCTCAAATGCATCAAGTGCATCAAAACAAAATCTTCACAACACACATATGGGTTGGCCGAACCAATGTCATGCAATTTCCATGTGATTCTTTTCATTTCTTTGGTCCAAATATCATCAAATCACCTCTACCAGCATTTTAGTATCTTTTCATGCATCAATCAAGTTTCTAGCCAATTTCTCTACAAAACCCTAACCTCAAATCATAATTTCTTTTACATCTATCACTTCTTAACATCATTAAACTTAAATCCAAGCATGATCAAGCATAAAACAAAGCTTATAACATGATCAAAGAAAGTATAAAAGCTGACAACCCTTATGTGTAGAATTTACCTTAATTATTGGCAACTTCTTCTTGCTCAAAAGCCACCAAACTTTAGTTCAATCACTCCAAATGCATCTAGGGCTCTTGATCAATATCTAAACCAAGGATTTGAGTGATTTCTTAGTGGAGAAAGTGGACAGAAATGGAGGAGAAGCAGAATGTAACTCACGGTAGCAAGCATAAAAAAAAATCTGGGCAGTTACTCCATCTATTTATACTACCCATTTTTGTAACATACCCTCCCGATTCTAGTATAAGGTATGTATGGAATAATGATATATGCCCTTATTATTAAGGTAATAAAATAAATTAAAGTGCCTAAAGGTGATTAAGAAAATTTCTGGATTATCTGGGAATGATTAGTAAAATTTTTAGAGTATCCACAAAGGATTTATCGAGGTTCTCGAAGAACTCGAATGGGTAAATTACGTCCCGTTAAAATTTCAGGATTGTTTAGGAAGGGTTAATAAGGTCTTCGGATAGAATCGGGGATAGTTTTTAATTTCAAAATTATAAAATAGTTTAGAGCGATCGGATCCGAATAATTATTTTAAAGTAATAAAAAAATAATTTTGAGAGCTGGAAGACGGATTCGAATTGTAAAAATATTTTCGAGTGTGCGAAGCCGAGATTAAATTAAAGCGGACTCGTGGATGGACGGACGGATGGAAATGGATTTGATTTCGATTTTTTTGAAACCAAAATGAGAATGGACAAGTGGCATGCATGAAAGGGTTGAACAAATGCATGTGTGCCACGTGTAAGGGATACAAAGGTGGAGTGACGACAAGTGTTAGCTTGTAAAGAAATTGGTGACAAATGGCATGAAATGAATGAATGAATCAATTAAGAAATTCTTGGTTCTCGGTCAAGCAAAAGCAAAAAATAAAATTTGAAAGCAACTTTCTGTCCTCTCTCAAGACTAGACAGTTTCCATTGTTTTCTTCTTCTAGCTATCCAACCGAGAGCTTTAGAGTGAGAATGAGAGCTTGTGTAAGATAGATTGTGAGCTGACTGAGAGTTCAACCTTGTGCATGTTAAGAGAGTCGTAAGAGAGAGTAGCCATGCTCGTGAGCCAAAGAGAGAGCTTTTGAGAGATCGAGAGAGATAGCTTGAGCGAGAGAGGTGAGCTGTGGTCGTCATCCCCAAGTGCTGCCATGGTCTCGTAGGTGAGCTGGTACAGCTCGTGGTCACGAATCAGGTGCTGTCTTACTGCATGAAATGAAGAGCTGAAGCTATGGAGATGCAACCGTGAGCTGGTGAAGAAGTTTGAGCTGAACCCGTTGATGCATGTGCTGTCTAAGCCTCCCAAAGTGATCAGATCTGAAGCATCTGGTTACATGCAAGAGCAGAGTTGAGCAGAGTGATCATGCATGCAAGGGTAGAAGCAAGAAGAAGTGAATCTAGGCCGTGGAGTGAAGAGCATCAAGGTGAGTGAACTGCTGGCGTGAAGAGAGGCTGTCGCTGCTGTGCGTGGTGTTGAGCTGCCGAGTTGGAAGTGTTCTGTTGTTGGCATATGGGCGTTGTTACTGCTGCGGAAAGCTGCTGCCAGGTGGGTGCTGCCAAGAACTGAAGCTGCTGGTGGCAAGAGGCTGCTGGCGAGAGGTTGTTGCTGCCGGTGCGAAGATGCTGGTGCTGCCGTGACCGCGTAGGCTGCTGTCGACGCTGTCCTTGCTGCTGCCAATTGCTGTCGCCGTGTCCTGCTGCCTTGATGAGCTGCTGTCGTCGCAAGCTGAGCCGTGCAAGCTGCTGCCAAGTCAGGCCGTGAACTACACAGCAGGCCTGAAGTGAAGACAGTTGTTGTGGAAGGGGACAGCTTGCTGTCATGGGAGTTTCATCGCCGTCACGAACGTTTGAGAGTTGTTCCGAAGCGAAGAACAGCTCATGAAAAGGTAAACGCTATTATGTCAAATTTCGTATTGACGTTTCGATAAATTTATATTGGTTACATGTTAACTGGATTGAAGGGAACTCGTGGATAAAAGCGTTATTGTAGGAAGTATCCTCGCGCGATTGTTTCGAAGCTTCAAGTCGAGTTCTGAAAGGTATATTGAGTTTTATGAATTTCTTTTGGATAGATTATGATGATGTTGAGTTATGGATAATAATTGATGATATTATGTTTGGGTTTAGGATTGAGAACCTCGTTAGTGCGGAGGTTCGTTTGTTTTGTTTCGTTATGTTGGCGATTGATTGTCGATGTTGAAAGTTCGTGAAATATTCGTTGTATGGGCTGTTAGGATATGATATAGGGGCTGTCATGTAGTGCTTTTATTTCCAAGTTTGTTAACATGAAAAAGGATGCATTTTAGTGTATTTGAAAGTATCGAAATATCGTTCGGGCGTTGGTTAATCGTTTCCGAGCATTTTGGTTGAGTTTTCCGCAAGTGCAAATGTTTTTAGTTTGTGATTTTCGTTGTCGATTATGCAAGTGTTTATGATGTCAACTTGCTGCCTTGAGATGTGTTTAAGCCTATCATAGTGTTAAGTCGATGTTAGGATAGTTTAAGATACGTTTAAGTTAATCGGATAGTTTTAGTTTCGCGCGAAATCGTTAAATTGTCAAATTTTGGAGTTGAATCGGTAAAATGTATATTGTTTAAGCTTACTGCCATATTTTTCATGTTTGTGTTTGAAAGTTCATTTTTCATGATTTAAGTCAAGTCACGAATATTATGGACGATAAGTTTATTTGGAAATGAAGGAATCGCGCGAAGCGTTAAAGGCGATTAGTCGCGATAGTTAGTTAAACTCGCGTAAATTTTATGTTGTTCGTTTAGGTTCGCTTTTTCTCTTCGTTGAATTCTTTAGATTGTGGTTTCGATGAGGTTGCTTTAGATTCGATTGGTGTAGTTCCGGCATGCTTATATTAGATTGTTAACTTATTTAGGCAGCGATAAGGCGAAGGAAAGCGAAGTTGAAAAGGTAGCGCAAAGTAGAAAGTTTGATCGTTTCCGTGAGTTAGAAATCGGTGAGTGTAACTTGTTTTATAAATGATAAATGCAATATGATTTCTATATGATTTTTATGCTTTCATGCAAAATTTAAATGTTTTAATACTTAAATGAATTTATATGAATGATATACGCTTTACAGGAATGTTATACGCTTCGAATTGTTTATATTTGTATTTAAAGTAATATTGATCGTAAACTTGTTATTGAAATGTACTTTTATGTTATGTTTTATAAGCGAAGGAACATGCTTTACAAATACTATTTTAGCATGATAATGTATTTCAAAACCAATGGCTACCCATCCCCATTATGACTGAATTATGATTGTTATGCGGCCGAAGTGCCTTATATCGCGTATGGCATGTCTGTCGGGGGAAAGTCCACTAACTATAGGGGGGATCGAGTCTGTCATGTCGCCCTCTACGCGTATATAAGGTACTATCATGAATGATGCCCTATGTGCAGCGAGGTAACATACCGCGGCATAGTGGTTATGAATGAGATTACACGTCCCCACCACCGGTGACTCAAGACCGGGCGGTGATCATGATTTTCCCGGGTCCCATTGGATAAATGTTTTATGACTGAGGATTGATTTATGATTTTATGAGTTTATTTATGAATTTATGATTATGTTATGAACGAATTTTACGATGCTTATAATTTTGTATCTTGTTTTCAAGTGAATTATGTATAAAAATGATGGTATACTATTATGAAATGCACGTTTTAATTAAGATATTTCAAAACTTCGCATTTTGTCAAAAGAATTTAGAAAGGAAACGTATTTAGAACTGCATAACACTCACTGAGCCTTTTTAGCTCATTATTTTTCTTGTTTATTTTGTTTTAAAACTCCCCAGGCGCAGGATCGAGTCCTTCAGGCGGCAGATCTCCAGCTCAAGAGTAGGCGAGCTTATCAGGCGACCGAAACTATGAATTAAAGTAAATTTTGGATGTATAACGGATTTAATATGACGTAAATATTTAAGTTGTATAACTTTATTACGCTGTCATGCATGTGAAATGTTTTATTTTAAGTTTGAAATGGTTTTATTTTAAATACTTAAATTGTGTTTAAACATTGATTTAGAGATAGACCTGAGGTTCCATCTGGAAGTGGGAATGAATGTTTGCATTTTGAAATATTATTAATTGTTTTACAGGTGTTTGAAAATGTTGAAAATGTCGGAGAAACAGCCGTTGTGCTGCTGAAAATTTTTACACCCTCAATTTTTATGGATTAAGAAATGAAATTATTTTACGGCTTAACTTCACAGAGTCCTTTTAAGTCACCTGCATAAAGACTGTAAGGATTCTGTGGGGTGCCGGGAGGGCCCCGCTCGAATCTCATCAGGGGAAATCTGGGCCGGGTCCTTTCAATTTTGCTTTTCAAAATTGCCCTCCAACTTTTCATAAAATCTCCAACATATCCCCTCCACTTACAAGTCATTTGATTGGTTAGTGTATTCCATAATGATCTCCAAATAAATCAATTAATCTCCACCACTAATTAATCTTCCAATGAAATCCAATTAACCTTTTCAATATTTAATGTCATCTATTTTCCAAATGACTATCATATCTTCACTTGGATCACTAATGAGATTTAATTTTCTACTTCTTACCTTTAAAGCTCCACCAATCCAAGTCCTTATTTGAATTCTCAATTAAATTCTCTTCCATATAAACATCTCAATTTATATATCAATGCCTAAAAATAATTAAATCTAAATCTTAAACACATTGATTGATTAATATACATTCATTCTCTTCTAATTTCCATGAATGTTTCTCACCTAATCTCATTTCTACATGCATACTAATAAAATATAAGGCACTAATAATATTCAAAATAAAGTAGGGGCGTTACAGTCGTGGAGATCCAATAACTTTGAAGGTTGACATATTAATTAGATCTTTCTTATTTTCAAATATGCTAGAATTTTGATTCTCATTTATGAATCCCCCGAAAGATATTTTTCTTGCTCTCGTGAAGTTCGTCAGGAAGATCCTCTATCCCTTTCACTTTTTTGTCTTGCTCAGGACATTCTAAGCAGGTACCTTTCTCATTTAGGTTCTTATTACTTGCTTTTTAATATTTCTGGCCCGAGAGGTATCTTTTTATTTTGTCAAGCTTCGATCTCGAATATTAATGTGATCATAGAGGCTTTCAAAATTTATGATGATCTGTCTGGTCAACGAGTTAACTAGTAGAAAGCTTGTATCTACTTCAAAGATGGAATTCGCTCTTTGCTTCTAGAGGATATCCTTTCGCCTAACACCATGAAAATATGGTGTAACGTCCCGAATTTTCTCTATTTAAGAGGCATAAAAATATATCCAAATGAATAGTATTTTAGAATGAATAGTATCTCTGAGTGAACAATGATTTCAAGAAAGCGGACATTTCCTCAAGTTTCATGAGATAAAATTTTTTTCGATGAATAGTATTTTCGAACAAAAAGTATTTGTGTAAATAGTAATTTTTGAAAAATGGATCTCGTATATTAAAAGTTTTGAAAATTATATTAGAATTAACAGAAATTGAAATAAATTACAAATGAGTCAGTTTGAGGTAAAATAGAACAGTTTTCGGATCCGACCGGAAATTCAAAAGAATTTCTGAAAAATTTTAAAAATTTAGAAAAATATCGAAATGGGTATTAAAATGCTTAAAAAGTATTTTAAAAACTTAAATGACGTTTCCGCAGGAGATTTGGATTGAAATAAAATCCATCCAGAAATCACTATAAGCGATTTAGTGAAGCTTCGGATAGCCAAAAAGGGGTATGGAATAACTTTGAAGAGTCACCGAAGTTATTAAGAGTATGTAGGAAGTCCGAATATAGGCCCCGATAAATTTTGAAAGGATTTCAAAAAAGTTCTGAAAAAGTCGAATTCGAACGATCCGAAAAAGTCAAATCAAAACAGAAAGGATAGACATGTAGGGCAATCAGCCATAAAAATGTGACACATGGCATAAGGGATAAGGATGAGGACACTTAGCAAGATTTCATTGATGACTTTTTTGTGATTTTGAGTAAGTTTTAAGGGCAAAATGGTCATTTGGTGACAATATATAAAATGGATGCATGAAATGATGAACAAAGAGTGAAATCACTTGGCCAAAAGAAAAAGCAAACTGAAAGACAGAAGAGAACCGTGATAGGGAGAGGAAAACCGAAAGAAGAAAAAAAAAAGAAAAAAAATGGAGTCGTGGAGAATAGGAAGAAGAAGAAGAGGAGATTCCAAAGGCAATCCATCCATGTTTACCTCTCAAACTCATCAAGAATTTCTCAAGAAAAAGTGAAGAGAATTGAAGGTGAGTTGAGAAATTTTTATTTTAGTTTGATGGGTATTTTTTTTTTTAATAATTGATTTAATGAGTTTTTTTATGGAAATTATGGTTTGATTAGAACTAGATTAACTTTAAATTGAGCTTAAAAGAGGAAGGAAACATCAAGGAGCTTTGGGTCAAGGGAACTAGAAGGTTTTAATGCCAAGATTTGATTAAATTTAATTTATTTTGGTTTTGAGGCTTTAGTGGATCAATTGATGATTATTTGATGCAATTGGGTGTGATTATTGAGCTTGAAATGGAGAGAATGGATTGATTTTGTTATATTCTAATAAGTGGTCAACTTGGAAGAATTGATGTAGTTAAATGACTTTTTATGTATGGATGAGTTTATATAAGATATTATACGACGAGACCCTTCTCAAATCCCTCCTCTGGACCCGAGAAAAACCCCGTAGCACCTCGAAAGAATTTCCACGAACCCTATACTCAGCCCGAAAGAGCCCCGTCAAGGCACCAAAAATCATTTAACTAGATATTTTAATTTTCTTTACAAGGTGACAATGATAAAAATTTCACTTTTTAATAAAAATTTCGGCAGCATGCCGTCTGTTTTCTAAACTATGCCACCTTACAAGTTTCAAATACAGTTTATAAAAACAGTTCTATGAAATTCATTTCTCAACTTCTGGAGCCTCCGACTTCTTTCTCACAAACAACCACAAACAAGTCAATAAAATTTGAACACTGGATTTCATAAAACGTTAATAAAACATTTTAACTAATGCATCCATTATTTCTTCAAAATATTTACAACTATGTATATCAACACATATACATTATCAAAATAACAAAATATATATATACATTATCAAAATAAAAAAATATATATACATTATCAAAATAACAAAATATATACATTATCGTCATATACGTCCATCTGCACGTCTGACTGAACCTCATCAACTGGACGACTAGCTCCTGCACCTGTGGGAGAATTTTTAAGAAAAACATTTAAAGAAAAATATGAGTTTATACTTAGTGAGTGGTATAATCTTTATAAACTAAATTTCTTATTCTAAAGTTTTTAAATTTTCCCAACGACATTTCATAAAACTAAAAGTATTTTTCTAAAATACTTTATAACTTATAATCTGAAAATTTTTTTTGTAGCTCATTATGAAATCTTTTTCTAAAATATTTTCTGAAATCTTTTCTTAAAATCTTTTCTAGTTCTCGCCTAAATTTTAACCGAGGGAATATCTACTCTTGGCGTGGTAGCATATAAATCTAACCACTAGGAGTGGAGATCTACCATGTGTAGTCGTTGAAAACGGGTCCACTCTGCGGACCGACTACACTACCCTATATGTGTATACGGATCACTCATACCTCGCTCACACATGAGTCGACTAGACTCGAATCTCACTGACTAACTTCCTCTCATCTACCGTATCAATCTACCGTATCACGCGTAGGACATTCGGTCGGGTACTAAACTGGGTTAGGGTAAACCATAAGCTATTAAAATTTCTTTTTCTTAATTTACTAAAATATTCTAAATCTTAAGGCAGTAAGCCTAAAATATTTAATTCTAGGACATTCTCATATACATAAATAATAAACTAAAATCTTTATACTAGAATTAAAATATAAATTCAATTAATAAAGGAATAACTATTTATAATAAATTCTTTTAACTTTAAAATAAATTTTAAGACGATATAAATAAAAACTTGTAGTTCCACTTACAACAGGTTCTCAGATAAAATCTGAACCTCCTCTGTATGCCTCCGAAAGTCTCTGCTTTTACCCTAAAACATCAAATATCTATTTAGGATCACTAAACTCATTCAAAATTAATAAAAATCTAATTATCTCTATATATATCCTTTAACACCTAAACTTTCAAATCTCAATTTCTATTCAATCGGGTTTTTGAAATCCGTTTTTTCTATATGAATCCTACTTATTCTTTCCTAGGAATACCTCAGTATACTCAATTTCATTGTCAGAAACTCGGAATGAAAATTGACTGGATTCACTTACTAACGAAAGTCACATTTCGCTCCGTATTTTCGACAACTTCAAAAATAAATCTTCTAGTGTTCTAACACCCAACTATAATTAAATAAACTGTTTCGAACGTTAAACGAACATGTTTTGAAGGGTTTCAAAAACCGCCCATCAATTCGTCCGTTTAGCTCCGAAATAGATTCTAAACTTTTCGTTTTTGAAATCTAACTTTAAAAGATTATTTCCTAACCTCTAAAACATCCATCTAATGTCTTAGAATCGAAAACGGAATCAAATTTCATAAGAAACCCATTTTTGACCACGACTTTTCTCTCTCGTTTTATCTATTTTTCTTCTATCAAATCACTCCAAAATCATACCAAAATCATCCTCACATATCCGTCTTATCATCCCTAATCTCGAATTTGAAAATAAACAAAAGAAAAAAATGGGTTTCATACGAAGCATCAAGCTTAAAACTGAGATAACTCACCAAATATGCGATCGTTTTGCTTCAAATTTGTTAGGTTAGCTAGAGGAGATGACGAGGAGCAACTTTCGTGAAGAAACCATGACGAAATTCAGACCGAATCTTTTTCCTCTTCTCTCTCTCTCTTGGACGCACGAAGCTTTCTTTTCTTTTTCTTTTTTTTTTTTCTCTCTCGATCTCTCTCTCCCTTCACCCGAACTCTCTCTTTCTCTCATGCATTCTCATGGCAAAATTGTCTCAAATGAGACAAAACTCACTTATATATATTATATTGCTCAATTACTAAAAGATGCCTCAAGAAAATTTCACTTAAAAACCTCAAACTTTCAATAATCTCACTAGTGTCCAAAAATAAATCATTTTATATTCTATTGATCCACTTGGCCTATTCTAATCCACTTATTTTTTCAACCAATCCATGGATGACACGTGGCACATTCATAGCCATTACTTTTTATCACTTATCTCATTTCTCATTGGTTGAATTAAAATATCTTTTACTTTATTCCGTGAGCTCACCTCGCTTGATTAACACGTAATTCAAGCCTAACGACTTTGTAATCATACCGAGGTCAACCAAATGACATCCGACTTGCGATACAAAAATATAATAAACTTTAAATAGCACTACTGGAGGCCTACGATCAGATCGTGATTCAATTCGAATATCTTTAGTACCATAAAATAATAAATCTAGGTGAAACTTTAACTTAACACAATTATAATTCAATTTCCACAATTTAATATACTATTCAATCCGAAAAATATTATGAAAATATTCTACGGTTATCTAAACTTCAAATTGACCATGAAATACTCTAATTGAGTCCCTTACCTTTCAATCCCATGCTTCGCGAAATTTTTGAATAGAGTTTAGGTCACGAAAACTCAATATTTGGAAAATAGTGCAATTTCACCTGAATCTTTCGGATCTCCTGAAACTCAATCAAACGGATTCTGTTTCATTTCATTTCAGTTCCCTCAAGGTCTATGACCTATTTCGGACATTTTCGATTCTTAGGGCTCTTTTCCGAAACTTACTATTTATCCGAAAATGTATTCACCGAAAGTTTTCGTTTTTCGCCGAAACAAACTCCAAAATTTTCTATACCCTAATCGGGTCTTAAATCATTCTTTGGCCCTATTTCTGGATCAATATTCCCTATCCTACTCAGGTACACGGAATAAAATAGAAAATCAGGTTCGGGGTCTATCCTTATATTAATTTGAGATTAATTATAGAAAGAAAATGAAGGAAATGGATGGATGGGCATGCATGTGTTTGTGTTGATTTTAATGTTTGAATGGGTTGTATGATGTTTTGGAATGGATTTGAGTTGATTAGTATCAAAAGAATGAAAGAAAAATTGAAATGGAGAGTTTGGATGTAAATATGGCTAAGGTTAAGAAAGAGATGTGCAATATGTTATTCCATTCTTTTAATGTGTTTTAGTGACATTTAGGATGTGTTTGAGTGCTTTGGTGCAAAAGAAAGTAAAAGAAATAGATGTGAGATTATCGTGTAGAAATATGGTGAAGTTGTGAAATTATTAGATATATATATATATGGAATTAGAATTAAGTAATTAATTGGTATCCTATGTGTTGGATTATATTTGGTTTGAGGATTTAATGTCTTAAAGTGATGGATTGAGATTAGAAAAGACGTAGATGCATTCATGGACATGTACCTCTAATTACTTTTGCATTTGAGTTAGTAAATTTAATTTTTTGATGATTTTTGCATTCTTGAAACCTAGGTGTGGGTTTGGAGCAAGGTGCTCAAGAGAAGAGTAGGGAGAAGTTATAAACTCCAAATTGGTGGTGTGGGAAAACCATTAGCAAACCCAAAAGGTTGGTGTACACTTGCTTTAAATTTTCATTTTTACTAGTAAGGGTGTTATTATGTTAGTATGTGATTTTTTCTAAATTTTTATTCAATTGATTTCATGGTTATGTGTGAATTATAGTATGAATACTTTTGTAACATTTTATAATGAAAAACTTGACAAGTTGAGGAAAAATGGAAGCTTGGCAAAAACTAGTGTTTAAGGGTATTGTGAATTTGTTTGATGAATTGTTGAAGAGATGTGATTTGTATATGATTTTAATGATTTGGGAATGAAATGAAAAAGAGTTGAAATGAAATGGACTAATGTTAGTACCTTGGTCGTGTACTAGTAAGGTGAAGTGCAAAGGGCAATGTGATATTTGACTAATTTTGATGAATAATTGAGTGTAAAACGATATTTTATGATGTACGTTTGATACTTTAATGAAACGAGGAAAAATGTGATTGAAAATTTGTACGTTACGTTCTAATGAAAGTTTTATTCGAAAACAATAATGGTTAATGAAATTTACTAAACTATGGAATGAAATATGAATTTGAAAACAAAAATGGAATGTTGATGGTGTTGGCTAACTATGATGCTTGAAAGAATTACGAATGCATTTGATTATTCCTTTTCATTTTGGATGTTGTTTGATTGTGATTTTGTTGATTTATGAGTTGTAACGCAAAATTGAAAAGAAATTTGGGAAAGTTTGTGCCTTGGCCAAATGCATGTAAAATGAAAGGGATGATGTTTTTGGTAAATTTTGATGAAAAAATTGGGTGCAAAATGGTATTTCGTAATGCGTAAATATAATGCTTCGATTAGAAGTGAAAAGGGTTTACCAAAATGAATTTGGTGGCTCACCTAATGAAATTGTATTTTGAAACGAAAATTGTGAAAGCAGGAAAATATTGATAATAAGTAAAATTTATAAGGGTCCTAGTAAATCTGGATATCGATAAGTGGGGGATTGGTAATTGACATGCCAATAGAGTAGTTATAGCCGTACTGTCCCGATTTTCTTATATACATTTATATGAGATTCATGGACCTTGAGAAACACTGAATGTTCGGTCCCTGAATTTATATGATATATGAGAATACGATCTGATAGGTAAGCACCGAGTGTCTGATGCCAGAGTAACCCATTTTTCAGTCCATGGTATCGTGTCAGAGTTTACGAAGGGCACTGAACAATATTAAAAAAAAAAAAAACATATTGATATGGTTGAAAATGACAATTGTTGTGTTTATGTGTACATTAATTTGTAATTTATTTGTAAAAGTTTGAAAATTTGTGAAATATTGATTTACGACTTGTATTTCGAGAAATGTTGAATTTAAAGTTTGTATACACCTATTATGTAGAAATACTTAGCGTGTTAAATTTTCCACGTGTAGGTTGAGATTTGGGCACTGTAAATAGAGACAAACGAAAAGTCAGCTGACGCATGTTCTACGAGTCACATCTCTCCATCTTTAGGGTAGTTATTCTTTTGGCACTATGTATTTTAGTTAACATGTATTGACATGCATGTATATATGTACACGAATATGTATTTATGAGATTTTATGAATGATAATGGATATAAATAGTATAAAAGATTTTGATATTGTATAATGATTCTATAAATAAATTTATTACTTTTCTTTTAATTGGCATTTACTTTTATTAATATGATTTTTTTTTTTATGTTGTGTTCATAAATGTTGTGTAGTGAAGTGATTTGGAAACATATGGGAGGTTTGAATAGGAGTTGAGAAATAAATATTTTAGAAGTGTTATGTTTTTATTGTAGGTGATATATTTTAGATTTTCAGAAAAACAGAATAAACTCCGCCGGATTTTCTATAAAAAAATAATAAAAATAAATGAATTTTTGTAAACAGTTTAAATAAATTTTAGTATGTAATGTCCTTCGTCTCAATTTTTAGTCCACTAGGTATCGAGGGAAGGGTGTGATAGAGGGGGATCTTCAATGCATTATCTTGGTGTCTCTTTTTTTTGCGATACCGACCATAGGCGATGGTTTTTGTCTTTGGCTGATAAAATCTATCTTAAGTTTCATTCTTGGGCGGGTTCTACTCTTTCTATGATTGGAAGACTTTGTTTTATTCAATTAGTCATACATAGTTCATTTCTCTATTCTTTCTAGATTTATCAATCGCCTTTGTCAATTCTTCACTCTCTCACTTCCTCCATTAGGAATTTCAATTAGATAGGCTTTGTTGACCAAGAGAAAATCGATTCAAGTTTCTTAGAAAGCTTGTTGTAGGTCTAAGCTTGAGGTTAGACAACTTGATGGATGGTCCTCTTCGGGACACAATTTCTAATTTCACTTTCGGAACTGCCGCCCTCAACCTATATCAGAGATGTTTACTATGATGATTGTAAAACCCAATTATCATTTATAGAATAAATGCATATATTTCGATATATAGCATTAAAAGAAATCGTATTTTTATGGTGCACGTGAATGATATAAGGTCCAATTAGACAATTATAAAGTCAATTTGACAATTGGATAGGTGTGGAATATTTTCGGAATTTATTCTAGTAGGAATTGGAATTAAATGGTTAAGTGTTATTAGATAAATTTCACTTCAAAGTTTCATGGCTTAACTGTGACTAACTATATGCAAGATTTTCCTTAAAGAAAACAAAATCCATGAGAGTTAAAATGGACCAATTAGAGGGTGCCATTCATAAAGTGAAAGTGATGAAAAGTAATTAGTAGTTGGATGAATTTGGTTAGTGTAACAATTAATTGGATGAGTGGCTAATTGGATAAGTTTATTTGTAACCAATGGCTTTGTGAAATTAGGGACAAGTTAAGGGGCTGTTTTGGGCAATTTTGGAGGCCTATAAATATCAAGCCATCAGCTAAAATCTCACACAAAATCAACCCAGCCGAGAACACCAAGAGAAGAGCAAACAAACACACATTTGGGCAGCGGGAAAAAAAAAACAAAAAGAGAAGAACTAGTTAAAGCAGACCAGATTCAGCCAGATTAGGGGGTTGAAAATGAAGAAAAAGCGTAGAACAAGGGCAAGATACATAATGTAAAACTATTACGATTCCTCACGTTTAATGATCTCGTATGAACCGATAAACCTAGGACATAACTTACCATTCTTTCCAAATCATAATAGTTTCTTCAATGAAGATACCTTCAGAAAGACTTTGTCTCCTACTTCATATTCTATGTTTTTCCTCTTTAAGTCCACATATGACTTCTATCGATCAGGTCCAGCTTTCAACCTTTCCTTAATTATCTTCACTTTCTCTTCGATTTGGCTTATCAGATCCGATCCTACCAATTTTGTCTTCGCCCAATTTCGTCCAACATAGAGGTGTTCCATCCAACTTCCTTTAAAACCCAGAAAATAGCTCCTAAGCATGTCCTCTAGTACCTGAATAACACTCTCAAATTGTCCATCGGTCTGCGGATGACCATAAGCTTTTCGCCTAGTTTCTATTCCTCTCGAATCTGCTGAAAGAAACTAGGTCTAACCTTCAACTCTGACACTACTGCACTGTCTTCAGTCATTCTCAATTGATGGTACCCAGATTTGAGATCTATCTTAGAGAATACACGAGCTCCTCTCAATTGATCAAACATATTATCGATCCTAGGCAAGAGATACTTGTTCTTGATTGTGATTTTGTTTAATTGTCTATAATCCACACACAATCTAAATGACTCATCTTTCTTTTTCATTATTAACACCAGTGCTCCCTATAGTGGTACTTTGGGCTGTATAAATCCCTTATCTAATAGTTTCTGGCATCACATCAATCACAAGCTCCACTCTTGGCTCCAGTGGCAAACCTACGGTGGGTATGTCTTAAAGGCTAAATCCAAGCTTCTGAGAATCAACCACATGAACTAAATACGCTTTACATCCTTTTCTAATCAACATCCCAATGGTAGTGGCTGAAATAACATTAGAGAGATAATCCGACCTGTCTCCCACCATATGTGGGGTCCCTTCTCTTTAGGCTGCCCCACTTATAAGGTATTGTCTCTAGGCCAGAGGGTTTTGTTTCACCTCCTCCACCCGCACTTGAACCCATGACCTAGCCCCTCAATCAAATGGATTCTTTTTACAATGTGAGTACCAAGCAAAATCCTTGTGAGTGGGGTAGCCTAAAGAGAAGGAGCCCCATAATAAAAATGTGTCTTTTTATGTAACGAACAGTCCCGACCTCGGACGGCGACTGTTTGGCTAGGCTGGGGCTCACCCCCGGGCTACTAGCTCAGTTGGTACTCACCTTGAATGAACTAAGACTATAGGTCCCTGGTCTTAAGTTCAAAAGGTGGAGCAGGCGAAACAAAACCCCATTAGGGACTGGGGACAATAACGACTGAGTGGGCTCGTTGGGCTAACCTTGTAAGCCCTCATCCAGACTTATTGTTTTATGGTATTAAAAATCTTCAAATTGAGTTACGGTCGAATCATAGGTTTCCCTTAGTGTTATTTGAAGTTTATTATAATTTCGTATCGCAAGTCGGATGTCATTTGGCTGACCCCGGTACGAATACAAGACGGTTAGGAATGAATTATTCATTAATCATGTGAGGTGAGCTCACATGATAAAGTGGAGATACTTTATCTCAACTAATAGGAAGCAAGATAAGTGACAAATCCCATAGTTTAATATTAATTACATATATGCATAAATTAGTTGTCATGCACTAATGATTAAAGAATTATTTCAATTTCATGAGTTACCAAATTACCCTTAGATGGACAAATCTCCATGTCATGAATAGTAGGGGTATTTTAGTCCTAGTAAGTGAGCAAAATAAATAAAATAAAGGAAGCATGACAATTAAGCCACCATTCACGCCAAAAACAAGAAGCAAAAGTGAAACAAAAGTTATGTTAGACAAAAGAGGGAGTGGCGGCAATAAAAAGCAAAAGAGGGCATCAATGTCATTTCCATAAAAGTCACACCTATATATATGACACTTAGCAATTTTTAAAAGCAAAAACACAATAAATAAGTGGCAGAAACCGTGAGTTGAAAAAGAGAGAGCAAATGGGACGCCAAAGGAAGAGAGACCAAGGAAGAAGACCGAAAGTTTGCACAACTCATTTTTGAAGCTTTAGGTCTCATTTTCAAGCAAACCCAAGCTAGGAGGATAAAACCCAAGCTAGCACAAAGTAAGTTACCATCACTTTCTTTAAATTTGATGATAGTTGGATGTATGAAAATGTTGATGGATTGAGTTATTTCTTGTGAAATTGTTGGTGGGATGTTGAGGTAGATTTATGATTTAGTGATAGGTATGTGATATGGAGACTTAAATTATAAGTTAGAGGGCATGAATGACAAGTTAGAAATTATGTAGAGAAAACCCTAACTTGTGAATTAAGTGAGTAAAGAGCTAAATACATTATCAATCACTTGTTGGTTAAAGGATTGAAGGAAATATAACATGAAAAACTTGAAAGAATGACATATGAGTGTTTGGTGTGTATGTCATGGCCAATGAAGGGGTGTGTGATCCCATTGTATTTCCATTCTTTTAAGCTTTAAATTATGCATATTTAATGTCACAAAAGTCTTTAGAGAAGTTAGAAATTTAAAGGGAAGAGCATAGGATTTAAAAGGAACAACATAAAAGCAAATTGAAAAACCCGAGGCGAAAGAGGGGGCCTGGTAAGACCTGACCTATTCTAGCTTATTTGAGATTGTTCTACACCTCAAATGATGCCTATGAATGATATAAAACCATAGAAATTGGAATGGGATCGATCCGATAAAAATTGATGAAGTTATAGCCAAAATAGTGGGCGTGGGAAACCGAGATGTGTAATAGCGATGCAAATGCATTCGTTGATGCCCAAAATAGATGTATTCGGTCATAATTAGGTAAAAGAACCTTAGATACGAAAGAAAAACCATCGTCGCTTGTCCGATGTAAAAACTCGCTTTGAAAAGTGCCCAAAATGGGGCGTTTTGCCTAGATTGACATAGCAAACGATGGAGTTTCTCAACGAAACTTTACGGGCGACTTAGTTATGTGATAAGGAGACGCTAGAAAAAGAAACGGAGGTGAAACCATGGCTGGTTTCAATTCTGTTTTTCGTGGTCAATTGTATAGTTAAAAAAGTTGACTTTTTGTTTTAAGCTTCCGGAGACCAAACGAAACATATGGGGATGATCCTAGGGGTCTAGAAGTAAGACTTTTACAAAGAAACCAAATTTTGAGAGCCTCGATCGAGTCAAAAATCGAGTTGGGAAAGTGTGGTGTAGTGAGTTTTCAATGTATTGGAAACTCTATTTTTCTTAGTTTTAGCTATGAAAGTGAGTAAGTTATAACAAGACTATGATGTGTAGGTGACGAGCACGCGGACGAGATGCGAGAGGCTCGTTGAGGCATTGAGAGCATTGGGATCGAGGTAAGTGTCCTTCACTTCACTTACATCTAGTTGATTTCCGTTTATATGGTAATGATAAAATATATTGTTTCAAAGAGTTTTGCAAAATGGTTTTCCAAAATCATAAGTTTTATGTTGAGTAATGAGTTATACCTAGAATCTAGAAATGAGATTCGAAGGCGAAAGTAAGTTGCAAAAAGGTTTAAAAGTAAAGCAAAGTAAAGTTGAATTAAGACCCATGTGCATATTGTGATATTAGCATCTTGGCACTACGCGGCGAGGTAGAAAATTCCGCTCGTAGTTGTCAAGGTTGATAGCAATGTGATACGATGTAGAAAATTTCGTATCTAATTGCAAGTGATGAGTAAATTGTACTACAATATGTGATGTAGAAAATTCCGCATGTAGTTGCGTAAAGTATAAGCTGTTGGCACTACAACGGCGATGTAGAAAATTCCACGTTGTGGTTACCTAGAGTTGAGAAAGTTCGCCCTACGTCACGATGTAGCAAATTCTGTGCGTAGTGGCTTTGCACATGGTTGTCTTATGAGAAATGGTTTTGAAAAGAAAAAAATAAAATCGATTATTTTCTAAGTAATGTCTATGTGGAGTTATACCTTTATATATATATATTGTCTAACCTCTCTTTGTTTTGTGTAGCTTGTATACTTTAGTGGACGTTGGTACGGACGCTCTTGCATCAAAGACATTATTTTGATTAACTTTAGGTGGGGGAAATAATGAGACGAAATATATGGATGTTAATGTATTTTGACATTGTGTACATGTGTATATATTGAATCGAATAATTATGTGTTGACATGAGATACTTGACGGATTATAAATCATATTTTGATATGTATATATAAATAAACCATTACACTTGATATGCACATATTGCACAAGGCACATATTTCATATAAGTATGAGTTGTTATATGTTAATTACATATATGAATTATGTTTATAAAAGAATTGCATATTTGTGAAATGAATGAAAAATGCATGTTTGAGGTTGAAAGAAGTTGGACAGTGATCAAAATAGTTCGAAGTGTATTTCTTATGCAAGTTGATTATGGAAATGTTAAATTTACAGCAGTTATGCTGTCCGGTTTTTATAAAATTAGTTTTCAATCAAATACGAAAAATTCACACCGTTTCAACTATATTAAAAGAAAATAAAATTTTTAAGCTTAAAACGAGTAAACCGGTTAAGTAAAGTATAGGGGTTCGCTTCCCGGATTTCTCCAATCCGACAAGTCAGGTTCGAGGAGTCCATTGAAGTGCCAGGCGAGGCCCTCTAGACAAGAGCCTAGAGAAGGTCTGATTTGGGTCCTGTCAAACCTGGATCGAGGCCTAACATAGGCAAATACCTAACCCCATAATAAAAAGGTGCATTTTTATTGTGGGACCCTCTCGCGGGGCAGGGCGCTATCTACCGGCCTCAGCTTGCCCCACTCACTAGATACTGTCCCCGGGCCACAAGATTTTGCTTCGCCTCCCCCACCCGCACTTGAACCCATGACCTAGCCCCTTAGACAAATGGATTCTTCTTGCAAGGTGAGTACCAATTTATAACATACCCTCCCGATTCTAATACAAGATATGTGTGGAATAATAGTATATGCCCTTATTATTGAGGTAATAAAATAAATTAAAGTGTCTAGAGATGATTAAGAAAATTTCTGGATCGTCTGGGAATTATTAGTAAAATTTTCAGAGCATCCATAAAGGATTTATCGAGGTTCTCGAAGAGTTTGAATGGGTAAATTAAGTCCCGTTAAAATTTCAGGATTTGTCTAGGAAGGGTTTAATAAGATTTTTGGGTAATCTCGTTTTTTTCTTGATCAAGGAATAATAGAATTAATTATTCGTTCGGATTCGAATGCGTAATTAAATTTTTATGAAATTTCCGGATAGGATTGAGGATAGTTTTTAATTTCGAAATCATAAAATAATTTTGAGAGCGGGAAGACGAATTCGAAATGTAAAAATATTTTCGAGTGTGCGAAGCCGAGATTAAATTAAAGCGGACTCCCGGATGGACGGAAATGGATTCGATTTCGATTTTGGAACCGAAATGAGAATGGACAAGCGGCATGCATGAAAGGGTTGAACAAATGCATGTGTGACACGTGTTTCATGCAAAGAAAATGAGACAAATGTAAGGCAATTGTATTAGATTGATGACAAGTGTTGATTTATTAGAGTATGTATATAAAGTGAAAATAAAGCATGAATGAAGCAATACATGAGCATTCGGTCACCCATCCGAGAAGCAAACCCGTGAGCCAAAGAGAGAGCTTTTGAGAGACCGAGAGGGAGAGATTGAGAGAGAGAACCGAGAGCTTTCATCTTCTTCCTCTTTCCCCTCCAAATCGAGATCTGCATGTGTCCCCTTTCAGTCCCCACTTTTGTTTCAAGTCATTCGGTTTCCCCTTGCTTTCATAGCCGTGAGTGAGTGATTGATGAACTCATCCAATCGTGAATCAAGCTGAATCTGTGAGCTCCATAGAGTGCAAGAGGGAGAGATCGATTGTTGCATGTGCTGTCCAAGCAATCCAGGTGGAGGATCTACTCTTGCATGCAACCAAGGACTGAAGATCTACTGCTACCAGACCATGGGTTGCTGCTGTCGAGAAGTGGAGCTGCTGCCGTGTAGCACTGCTAGCGTGAAGGCGCTGTTGCTGCCGAGCCTGGAGCTGTTGCTGCCGTGCTACTGCCATGGAGCGATTGTTTCTGCTGAGAGCTGGAGTGTTGCTGCCGAGAGCTATAGTGAGCTAACCGAGAGCCATTTGAGGAAGTTTGGGTGCTGTTATTGAAAAAAATCAGCACATGTAAGGTAAATGCATTAACAGTCCCTTTTAACTGATGTTGAATAATTTTAAAACCTTGCATGTCTATTTTGGATTAAAGGGAGTTCGGACGAAGTGATTATGTTAGGATAGTTGTGTTGCATGTGAAGTTAGTGTGACGGTTGCTGAAAATGTGATGACGAGTGTTGGTGTTGGTCCGCCGATGGTAGAGATTTGTGGTTGAAATGTTGATGTTATGGAATATAGTGTATTGGTGTGTTATGGAAGAATATGGATGTTGAAAAGTTTGTATATTTTGGCTAATTAGGGACTGTTATAGGTTCCGTTAATTATTGGATAACGGACAACTCTTCGCGTGTAAGTTTCGAAGCGTGTCGATTGTTATTCGTGAGGTAAGTTTGTGTTTTAAGATTTTCATTTTGTTGGAAGTATTTAGGTTGTAATATTGAATGAAAATCGTGATGAAATGTTTGGGATTTAGGATTAGAACCTCGTTAGTGCGGAAGTTCGTTCGATTGTGTTTTTGAAATGATATGGTCATCGTTGTGTTCGTTGCCTTTTGTTTATGGGCTGTTATGATGTGATTTAAGGGCTGTTATGTCGTGCTTTTATTTTCAAGATCGTTAACATAAAAAATGATGTATTTTAGTGTGTTTTAAAGTATCGAATAATCGTTAGGATGTTGAGAAATTGTTTTCAAGCGATTCGATTAAGTTTTCCGCGAATGCGAATGGTTTTAGTTTGTGATTTTAGTTGTCGGTTATGCAAGTGTTTATGATGTTATCTCGTTGCCTTGAGATGTGTTTAAGCCCGTTAAAGTGTTAAAGTTGATGTTAGGATAGTTTGAAATACGTTTAAGTTAATCGGATAGTTTTTGTTTCGCGCGAAATTGTTAAATTGTTGAAATTCGAAGTTGAATCGGAAAATGAATATTGTTTAAGCTTGCTGCCATATTTTTCATGTTTGTGCTTTTAAGTGTTTGAATCTTCATTGCCGTGTTTTAAGTAAAGTCTCAAGTAGAAATTATCGTTAAGTTTAATTGGTAACGAAGGAATCGAGCAAAACGTTAAAAGCGATAAGTCTCGATAGCTAGTTGAAATCGCGTAAGATTTATGTTATTTGTTTAGCTTCGCTTTTTCTTTTTGTTGAATCCATTAAAATGTGATTTCGATGATGTTGCTTTGGATCCGAATAGCATAGTTGCGTCATGCTTATATTAGAATGTTAACTTATATAGGCATCGATAAGGCGAAGGAAAGCGAAGTTGGAGACGTCGAGCGAGGTAGAAAATTCGGACGTTTCCGTGAGTTAGGAATCGGTGAGTGTAAATTGTTTTATGAAATGATAAATGCATTAAGATTACTATGCTTGATTTTTATGCTTTCATGAAAGATTGAAACGTTTTTAATATTTAAATGAAGTATACAAATGATGTATGTCTATACATGTTTTTATATATGCATATGAAGCAATATTGATCGCATAACTCGTTATTGAAATGCGCTTTTATGTTTTGTTTTATAATTGAAGGAACATGTTTTACAACTATTATTTTAGCATGTTAATGTATTTTCAAAACCGATGGCTACCCTAATCCCCATTATATGACTGAAATATGACTATTATGCGGCCGAAGTGCCTTATTGCGCGTATGACATGTCTGTTGGGAAAAGTTCACTAACTATGGGGGGATCGAGTCTGTCATGTCGCCCTCTACGTGTATATAAGGTACTATTATTGACAGGACCCAACCCAGACCTTCTCTAAGCTCTTGTCTAGAGGGCCCCGCCGGGCACTTCAACGGACTCCCCGAACCCGACTTGTCAGATTGGAGAAATCCGGGAAGCGAACCCCTTTACTTTATTTAACCGGTTTACTCGTTTTAGGCTTAAAAATTTTTATTTTCTCTTAATATAGTTGAAACGGTGTGAATTTTTTTCGCGTTTGATTGAAAACTAATTTTTATAAAAATCGGACAGCATAACGACTGTAAGTTTAACATTTCCAAAATCAACCTGCATAAGAAATACACTTCGAACTATTTTGATCACCGTCCAACTTCTTTCAATCACAAACATGCATTTTCCATTCATTTCACAAACATGCAATTCTTTTACAAACATAATTCACATATGTAATTGACATATAACAACTCATACTTATATGAAATATGTACCTTGTGCAATATGTGCATATCAAGTGTAATGGTTCATTTATATATACATATCAAAATATGATTTATAATCCGTCAAGTATCTCATGTCAACACATAGTTATTTGATTCCACATATACACATGTACACAATGTCAAAATACATTAACATCCATATAGTTCGTCTCATTATTTTCCCCACCTAAAGTTAATCAAAATAATGTCTTTGATGCAAGAGCGTCCATGCCAACGTCTACTAAAGTATACAAGCTACAAAAAACAAAGAGAGGTTAGGCAATACAAAAATAAAGGTATAACTTCGCATAGACATTACTTAGAAAATAATCGATTATTATTATTTTTTTTTTCTTTTGAAAACCATTTCTCATAAGACAACCATGTGCAAAGCCACTACGCACGGAATTTGCTACATCGCGACGTAGGGCGAACTTTCTCAACTTTAGGTAACCACAACGCGGAATTTTCTACATCGCCGTTGTAGTGCCAATAGCTTATACTTTACGCAACTACATGCAGAATTTTCTACATTGCATTTTGTAGTGCAATTTACTCATCACTTACAATTAGATACAGAATTTTCTACATCGTATCACAACATGCACATGGGTCTAAATTCAACTTTATTTTGCCTTACTTTTAAGCCCTTTTGCAACTTACTTTCACCTTCGAATCTCATTTCTAGATTCTAGGTATAACTCATTACTCAACATAAAACTTATGATTTTGGAAAACCATTTTGCAAAACTCTTTGAAACAATATATTTTATCATTGCCATATAAATGGAAATCAACTAGATGTAAGTGAAGTGAAGGACACTTACCTCGATCCCAATGCTCTCAATGCCTCAAAGAGCCTCTCGCGCCTCGTCCGCGTGCTCGTCACCTACACATCATAGTCTCGTTATAACTTACTCACTTTCTTAGCTAAAACTAATAAAAATAGAGTTTCCAATACATTGAAAACTCACTATACCACACTTTCTCAACTCGATTTTTTTTTACTCGACCGAGGCTCTCAAAATTTGGTTTCTTTGTAAAATTCTTACTTCTAGACCCCTAGGATCATCCCCCTATGTTTCGTTTGGTCTCCGGAAGCATAAAACAAAAAGTCAACTTTTTTAACTATACGGTTGACCACGAAAAACAGAATTGAAACCAGCCATGGTTTCACCTCCGTTCCTTTTTCTAGCGTCTCCTTATCGCATAACTAAGTCGCCCGTAAAGTTTCGTCGAGAAACTCCATCGTTTGCTATGTCAATCTAGGCAAAACGCCCCATTCTGGGCACTTTTCGAAACGAGTTTTTTCATCGGACAAGCAACGATGGTTTTTCTTTTGTATCTAAGGTTCTTTTACCTAATTATGACCTGATACATGTATTTTGGGCATCAACGAATGCATTTGCATCGCTATTACACATCTCGGTTTCCTACGCCCACTATTTTGGCTATAACTTCGTCAATTTTTATCGGATCGATCCCATTCCAATTTCTATGGTTTTATATCATTCCTAGGCATCATTTGAGGTGTAGAACACCCCCATACATGTCAGACTTGGTCAGGTTTTCTCTAGCTCATGGTTTGAGCTCGGGATTCCACTTTTACTCTATGACACTTTCTACGCGCACTATTTTGGCCATAACTTCGTCAATTTTTATCGGAATGATTCCGTTTCAATTCCTATGGTTTTCTATGTTCCCGAGGCATGTTTTGAGGTGTAGAACAAACCCAAATAAGCTAAAACAAGTCAGGTCTCTACTGACCCTTCATTAAGCTCGGGATTTCTAATATACTCAAAACCACTTCCATTGAACTTCTATCTTTTCTACTTATCCTCCTAATCTTATTTATGGAAAAATTTGGGTTCAAAACCATCTAATCTCAGAGGTTTTCCACTGATCTTCACAGCCATAACACACCCACACACTCATTCTAGAGTAAAACTTTCAAGTTTTTACAAAACTATCTCTCATAAGTTTTTCATCAAACACTTAATCTACAACTACTTTTGCTTTTCTAACAATTTAAATCACAAGATAGGGTTTCTCCCATAACCCTAACCTACCATTTTTACATCATTCAAGTTCCCTTTTTAACAACTTATAACTATAACATTGATTTACATCAAAATCTCACCAATAACACATCAAGTAAACAAACTAATCCATCATCATATCATACAAACCCAACATCATGCTTTTACACATTTTCACCACATTAAAGTCTATGGAGAAGATGAGATCTTACCTTATCTATGCTTAGGGTTTGATGTTTTGGCTTGGGATCAACTAGAACAATTGCTTGGAAGCTTGAAAATTGGTTGAAAATGTCACTTGTTCTTCTCCTCCTCTAATTTCCTTCCATCTCATGCTCTCTGTAAAACCCAAAATCTTCATCGTCGTTAAGGGAATTATTTTTCTAATTGGATCGTGTTTCGATCGGAAAAATATAATTTTCAAGTCCGAAATTATTCGGAATAAGTATTTTTTTTTCGAGTAATAAAATTTAATTTTATAGTGTAAGGCGGATGCGAGGTTAGTAATAATAATAAGAATAATAATAATAATCCCGAAGACAAAAATCAAGTCGTAGCGGATTCCCGGAGGGGCGGACGAAATTGCATTCGAACTTGGAATTGGAATGGGAGAACGCATGAAATATCTAGTGGGCATAAGGGACACGTGTCAAGCATGTGGAATGGAATCAAGACAAGTGGATTAACATTTAAGGCATGCATTATAAGTGTCTTTTTGGAAAGTAATTAAAATATTTTTATAATTGTGCATTGAATGAAATAAAAATGTTAATTAATTGGTTTTCAATATTCTTGTCCGTGAGAGGATATAAAAGGAAATGCAATTTCAGTCTTCTTTTAAGTGCAAACCGATAGCCAGCTAGTGAGATTAGAGAAGCAAGACCAGTCCTTCATCAAGAGAGAGTATTCGACCATCTTCTTCTTCATTTCCAAACAGAACCAAAAGCAAAGAGATGCTGCTCGTGGGTTTAGAGAGACCAAGAAGGGAGAGAGAGCTTGATTGTGCAAGCTGCTGACCGTGAAGAGCAAGAAGAGGCAGTTGCAAGCTGGTGAAGAAGATGGAGCTTATCCCGTTGATGCATGTGCTTTCTAAGCCCCAAAATGATCAGATCTGATCATGCATGCAAAGGTAGAAGCAAGGAGAGGTGAATCTAGGCCGTGAAGTGAAGAGCAGCAAGGAGTGTGAGCTGCTGGCGTGAAGTGAGGTTGTCGCTGCTGGGCGTGGGCTGTTGCTGCCTAGTTGGAACCGTTCTGTTGCTGGCGTGTGGGCGTTGCTGCTGCCTGGTGGGTGCTGCCATGAGTTGAAGCTGCTGGTGGCGTGAGTTTCTGGCGTGGGGTTGCTGCTGTTGCCGTGGACGAGAGGTGCTGTCCAATTGCTGCCGTGCCGTCGCCGTTGTTGCCAACTGCTGTCGTGGGCTGTCATTGTGAGTTGCTGCCAAACAGCTACTGTCAAGCTGAAATCCACATCCAGTTTTGAAGTGAAACAGCAAGAAGCGAAGATACTTGCTGGTGGAAGAAGGAGCTTGCTGCCGCGAGTGATTCGTCATCGTCGCGCTCGTTCGAAAGCTATTTGAAGCGAAGCTAGTGAGTAAGTGCTGCCCCATGTTGCTTTGTTAAGTTGTTTTGGTATTTAGTAAGCAACCATGTGATTAAGTTAAGATAAAATGGTGATATTATGTTTGGGTTTAGGATTGAGAACCTCGTTAGTGCGGAGGCTCGCTTGAGATTTATTTTGCTTGTGATTTTGGAACGAAATGGTTATCGATTGTTGCGTTGTGTTTCGAGTGCGGGCTGTTATAAGAGACTTTAGGGGCTGTTATGGAGTGAATTTAATTTGAGTTCATTGTCTTGAATTAATGGTTAGTTTTTGAATGTTTTAAAGTATCAGATAATCGTTCAGATATTTAGAATTTGTTTCCAAGCGATTCGGTTGAATTTCTCCGCGAATGCGAGCGTTGTCAGTTTGTGATGTTTGTTGTCAAATATGAAAGTAAATGTGATGTTAGCTCGATGCCCCGAGATTTTTTTATTAAGCCATTATAATGTTAAGTTGATGTTGGGATAGTTTAAGATACGTTTAAGTTAATTGGATAGTTTAGTTTCGCGCGAAATCGTTAAATTGTTGGTTTTGGAGATGAATCGGAAAAATGTATAATTGTTAAGTTTGTTGCCATATTTTTCGCGGTTATGTTTTATCATGTTTGAATCTTTGGTTGCCTTGATTTAAGTTAAGTCACGAGTATATGGACGATAAGTTTATTTGGAAATGAAGGAAACGCGCGAAACGTTAAAATCGATAAGTCGCGATAGTTAGTTAAATCGCGTAGGTTTTATGTTGTTCGTTTAGCTTCGCTTATTCTTTTTGTTGAATCCATTAGATTATGGCTTCGATGATTGTTGCTTTGGATTCGAATAGCATAGTCGCGACATGTTTACATTCGAATGTTAAATTGTTTAGGCATCGATAAGGCGAAGGGAAGCGAAATTGAAGAAGTTGCGCGAGGTAGAAAATCCGGTCTTTTCCGTGAGTTAGAAATCGGTGAGTGTAACTTGTTTTATAAATGATAAATGCAATATGATTTCTATATGATTTTTATGCTTTCATGCAAAATTTAAATGTTTTAATACTTAAATGAATCTATATGAATGATATACGCTTTACAGGAATGTTATACGCTTCGAATTGTTTATATTTGTATTTAAAGTAATATTGATCGTATACTTGTTATTGAAATGTACTTTTATGTTTCGTTTTATAAGCGAAGGAACATGCTTTACAAATACTATTTTAGCATGATAATGTATTTCAAAACCAATGGCTACCCATCCCCATTATGACTGAATTATGATTGTTATGCGGCCGAAGTGCCTTATATCGCGTATGGCATGTCTGTCGGGGGAAAGTCCACTAACTATAGGGGGGATCGAGTCTGTCATGTCGCCCTCCACGTGTATATAAGGTACTATCATGAATGATGCCCTATGTGCAGCGAGGTAACATACCACGACATAGTGGTTATGACTGAGATTGCACGTCCCCACCACCGGTGACCCAAGACCGGGCGGTGATCATGATTTCCCCGGGTCCCATTGGATATATGTTTTATGACCGAGGATTGATTTATGATTTTATGAGTTTATTTATGAATTTATGATTATGTTATGAACGAATTTTACGATGCTTATAATTTTGTATCTTGTTTTCAAGTAAATTATGTATAAAAATGATGGTATACTATTATGAAATGCACGTTTTAATTAAGATATTTCAAAACTTCGCATTTTGTCAAAAGATTTTAGAAAGGAAACGTATTTAGAACTGCATAACACTCACTGAGCCTTTTTAGCTCATTATTTTTCTTGTTTATTTTGTTTTAAAATCTCCCCAGGCGCAGGATCGAGTCCTTCAGGCGGCAGGTCTCCAGCTCAAGAGTAGGCAAGCTTATCAGGCGACCGAAACTGTGAAATCAAAGTAAATTTTTGTTGTATAACGGATTTTAATGTAATGTAAATATTTAATTTTTATAACTTTAATTACGTTATCATGCATGTGGAATGTTTTCTTTAAGTTGAAATGGTTTTAGTTTTAAAGACTCGAATTGCATTGAAATGTGGATTTTGCGATGGACCTGAGGTCCTATTTGGAAGGGGATATGAATGTATGCATGTTGAAATATTATTAATTGTTTTACAGGTGTTTTGAAAAAGTTGAAAATGTCGGAAAAACAGCCGTTGTGCTGCCGAAAATTTTCTATCCTAAATTTTTACGTAATAAGAAATGAAACTGTTTTACGGCTTAACTTCACGGAGTCCTTTTAAGTCACCTGCTTAAAGAATGTAAGGATTCTGTGAGGTGCCGGGAGGGCTCCGCTTGGATCTCTTCAAGGGATATCCGGGTTGGGTCCTTTCACTCTCCCTCTCAACTCTCTCTTCTATTTTTGTTTCTCACGCCTACTTCTTCATTTTAAATGAAAAAGTGACTAAGTGGTGTATTATATGGCCACCTTTTTGCTAAATGACCACCATATCCTCTATTGACTTGCTGGATTTACAAAATTGCCCTTAGTTATGTTATTTACTAATAAAAATCAATGATCATTTGTCTCATTTTTTTCATATAATTGAATTATTAACTTACTAAACTAAAGTTTTACAATCTTGCCATCCATTTATATTATATATATATATTTTTTTATTTACTAAATGACCATTTTGTCCTTTTTATTCGATAACTTAGTTTCTAAGGCTAGGAAACATAAAATCGAATACAGGGGTTTACAATTATGACTGATGCCCTATGTGCAGTGAGGTAACATTCCACGGCATAGTGGCTTATGACTGAGATTGATCGTCCCCACAACCGGTGACCTAAGACCGGGTGGTGATCATGATTTCCCTGGGTTCCATTGGATACATGTTTTATGATTGAGGATTGATTTATGATTTTATGAGTTTATTTATGAATTTATGATTATTTTATGAATTAATTTTACGATGCATATAATCTTGTATCTTGTTTCCAAGCAAATTATGTATAAAAATGATTTTATAATATTATGAAATGCACGTTTTAATTAATTTATTTCGGAACTTAGCATTCTTCCAAAAGGTTTTAGAAAGGAAACTTATTTAGAACTGCATAACACTCACTGAGCCTTTTTAGCTCATTATTTTCTTGTTTTTTTTTTTTGTTTTTAAAACTTCTCAGGCGCAGATGCGAGTGCTCCAGACAACAATTCTCCAGTTCAAGGGTAGCCGAGTTTCTAAGGCGACCATCACTGTAAAATCAAAGTAACAATTTTGATGTATAATGGATTTAGTGTAATGTAAATATTTAAGTTTCATAACTATAATCACGCTGTCACGCATGTGAAATGTTTTATCTTAAGTTTGAAATGGTTTTGTTTTAAATACTTGAATTGTGTTTAAACGTGCATTTTGAGATGGACCTGAGGTCCCATTTGGAAGTGAAAAAGAATGTATGCATTTTGAAATGTTTATCAATTATTTTACAGGTGTTTGAAAATGTTGAAAATATCGGAGAAATAGTCGTTATGCTGCCGAAAGTTTTTCACCTTAAATTTTTAAATGATTAAGAAATGAAACTGTTTTACGGCTTTACTTCACAGAGTCCTTTTGAGTCACCTGTTTCAAGACTGCAAGGATTCTGTGGGGTGCCAGGAGGGCTCCGCTCGGATCTCTTCAGGGTTAATCCGGGTTGGATCCTTTCACAATTGATCTACTAGGGAGGCGAAGTAAAACCCTTTGGCTCGGGGACAGTACCTTGTAAGTGGGACAGCCTAGAGAGAAGGGACCCCACAATAAAAAATGTCTTTTAATGTAACGACGGGCCCCTCCTCGACAGCGGCCCGGCCTCAATCTCGCGGTTATTCTGGCAGGTACTGTCCTTTCCCTCCAGAGGTTTTCTACGCCTCTCATACCTCTTGAACCTACGACCTGAGGACTTAAGTAATTAGGGGAATGCAGAAAACCTCTAGATGGAGGGAACAATACCTGCCAAAAGAACCGCGGGGCCAAGGCCATGCAGCGGGACTGGCTGGTCGGTCACCGCCAAGCTGGGGCCCACCGTTACACCATAGTTATTTGTTTTCCATCAACAGTATTCAAAGAGATTCTTTTCAAACGGTAATAAATTACGACCTGATGTCTAGATAACCAATCCATGCCCAGAATCATATCAAATCCATGGAAAGATGATTCCATCAAATCACTAGGAAATTCATATCCCTATATCCTGATTGGACATTCTCTAAACACCCTATTCATGATCACATTGTGACTTAAGGGATTACTAATTAGCAACTCATGCTCATTCATCTCTACCCGAAGGTTTTTCTCTCTCGGGATCGCAGTGCATATGAATATGAATGTATGGATCCTGGATCTATCAATGCATGCATAAAGATATCAAAGATAAAAACTATACTGACAATCACATCTGGTGCATCCTGCTCCTCCTGAGCCCTGATGGCATAGGCTCGAGCTGGGGTACGGGTATTCTATCTAACCACTGACTTTGGTACCCTCTCTAACTACTCCCCTCTGTTTGTGGCTAGGAAGGTCTCCTGCCCCTCTGAACTATGGGGGTGGATGTCTCGGTTTACGAAGCAAATGCGGTCTTAGCTTCTGAACAATCTCTATAAACATAATCATGCGATCCGTGTAACACCCTCCACCCGATTCCCTTTAGAATAGAAACCGAGTAAAAGGATGTTGTGCGAATTGATTTATTCATTTATTAAAATTCTTTTAAAACGTTTATTATGTTCATTCGATTTTCATTATTAAAAATTTTCGTTAAAACGTTTATTTTGATTTAATAACAAATCTGGCAGAGTTTCCCATGTTTTTCTAAAAACTAAAAATTTTCAAATTCTGCAAGGAAAACAAATACACTTCTAAAATTTCATTCACTTTCTTACCTTCCCTTCCCGACCTTTCGTCCGACTGCAAAATCACTTTACCACACAAACAATTATAATGTAACATTTAATAAAAATCAGATTAATCAAAATAAAACATAAATAAAAAGGTAATTAACCATTCTACAAGTCAAAAATCTTTTATACCATTTATATATATTATTAGTTTACAACATTTCATAAACACAAATAAAAATAAAAAAAGGTGGAGAGATGTGACTTATAGGAAGCGTGGCATCTGTCTTCTCGTCTGTCTCTATCTACAATGCTCAATTTTCAACCTATGTATGGGAAATCTAACATACTAAGTATTTCTACTTAGTGGGTATACACTATTTTACATTCATCATTTATTCAAAATATTATATTATAAAACAAAATGTCTGAAATTCTAAACTTTTAAGAAAATTTCAAAATTAAATCAATTTTCTAAAAAATATGCACACAAAATTACACACAAGTTATTATTAATCATATCAATTCAATTTAAAAAAAAAAAAAAAAAAAAAAAACTTTATTACATAATCCCTATGAAAGCACATTATCAATAATTACATATATCAAGTATGTAAAATTTATTTATTTTTCATTTATAACCACTCAATTTTCTTTTCTACATATTTTAATATTTCTCCAGACTCATGTCGTAAATCAATATACGTAAATCAATTTTTTTTTTTTATTTATATCCATACTATTTTCACTAAATATTTTTCATTTCTCAAAATTCAAAATCGGAAATCAAGATCTCACAACAATTTAAACTTTTACAAATAAATTACAAAAGACTCAAATTACAACTTAATGCGTACATAAAACACAATAATTTTTAGTTTCAATCGTTTCAATACAGTTTTCTTTAATATTTTTTAGTGCTCTTCTTAAACCTTGACACGATACCATGGACCAAAATTAGGGTCTCTCGGCATCGACCATTCGATGGCTACTCGCCGGGTTGTGTATCACAATCGTCTATCATAATCGGTTTCGACTTCAGGACCGGACACTTGGTGCCTCTCATAATCCATTCGTCGAAAACTGTATATCGGTGTAACGATGCAGCACTGCTAATATCACCCTATTGGCATGCCAATTACTAATCCCCACTTACCAATGTTCAAGTTTACTCGGGCCCATAATATTTTATTATTTACTAAAAATTTCATTTTTTTCAACAACTTGTATCTTTATATAAAAGTTTTATTCAGAAAACAATAAACATAATTTCAATCATAATTTTTCCCATATATCCAAATTATCAATATAAACTTTACAAAACTTTATTTCACTTTTAATTTACTCATCAAATCTTTTCTAAAACGTTCGTGCCCTTCTTCCGATATACGTCTAGTTAAGGCACTGAACGTATCTGTTTATTTCCATTTCATTTCGTTCCTCTTTTCGTTTTCATTCGAAATTCGTCAAAATCATATTTAAACACCTTTTAGTACAATTTATTAGAATAATTTCACATATTTTAAAATTAAACAAAATTTTGAATCACGTGAATATTTAATAACATATTTGTAAAGAACTTTTCGAAATCTTTCAAAACGTCAATCTTGGTCATTTCAAATTACCATTGTACCCTTAATTTTAATATCAAAATTTAACAAAATCCATTATATTCTTTTCAAGCACATATTCCGTCAAACATCCATTTTTCTTTTAAATTTTTTTTTCTAATTTAAATTCCATTCCAACATCATTCAAAATATTCTAGTTTACATAAAAATCAATATTCAAAAAAAAATTACTATATCAATTTAATCGAATTCATATTATTTTGAAAACTCGTAAATACTAAACCTTACTAATAAAATTAGAATTTCAAAAGAAGTGTACACCAACCATTTTAGGCAAGATTCTACGACTTCTGCACGCTTTTAATTTGAGCTCCTAACTTCTCCTTATTATTCTTTTGATCACCTTGCTCCCAACCCACACTTAGGGTTTTCAAGAAAGCGTTTACCATTGTCAAAATTAAATCCATCACTTTAAGACACTAATTCCTCAAATCAAACATAATCTAACATCTGGGATACCAATTAATCACTTAATTCCAATTTAATATATATATCCAATAATTCGCAACTTAATCATATTTCCAACCAATAATCTCGTAACAATTTCTTTTACTTTTTTTTGCATCAAAACACTCAAATACATCCTAAACATCACTAAAACACATCAAAAGGGTTAGGATATCCAATTTACACCCCTTCTTGATTTTTACCCAACTTTATACTCAAACTTTCCATTTTCAATTTTTTTTCATTCTTTTAATTTCAACCACTCTAAATTTATTCCAAAACTCTTATAACTAATTCAAACACTAAAAATCACTTCAGTACATACAAAAACACAAATTGTCTATATACTAACATAACGCTCATTACTTCATTCCAATTTCGACTATTACATCCAATTAATTTCAACTTTATTTTCCTTCCATAAACTCAATTCCATACAATCCAAAACCACCTAAAATATCATCAAAACAATTTTAATCATTCAAAATTCAATTTAACACATAAAGAAATTCTCATACTAATCAAATTCATTACCAAACTTTTCAATAATTTTTTTTTCATTTTCTTCACGCAAACCAACTCAAATTCACTTATATTTTAATATAAATTCATCAAATACCAAAAAATACAAAATTACCAACAAAATACCCCATTGGCCGAACACAACCCTTAACCCATCATCCATCATTTTTAATTTTCAACAACACCAATCAAACTCAAAACATTCAAAATTAATTCAATACCCAAAAATCAATTCAAATACTAAAATCCATCCAAATACACAAATTGTTCCAAATTACACACATACTAATAATAACCAAATCAATTCATCATCTTCATTTCCAACTCAAAATCACACCCAAACACATCAAATAATTATCAAATACTCAACTAGAACCTTAAACTTAAAAATCAATTAAATTTCTACAAAAATCATCTCAAATGTAAACCCTCGATTCGAGCTATAGTTGCATAATAATATTTCAGTAATAGTTTTTAAAGTTGCATTTAATTTCACATTAAGAATAGGGTGTCGACTAGAGGACCCAAGAGAATTAGGAATTGAGATGAAAAATTTTTGGATAAAATAAGTTTAGAATTCTAAAGTCAAAATATAAGCTTTCACCCAGATTTATTATTTTATGGTATTAGGAATCTTCGAATTGAGTTACGGTCGAATCGTAGGCCTTTAGTAGTATTATTTGAGGGTTAATATATTTTCGTATCGCAAATCGGATGTCATTTGATTGACCCCGGTACGAATACAATGTGATTAGGAGCAATTTATGTGTTAATCAAGCAAGGTAAACTCACGAAATAAAGTAAAAGATACTTTAATTCAACCAATAAGAAAAGAGATAAGTGATTTTAAAAGTAGTGGCTATAGTTGTGCCACTTGTCATCTATTGATTGGTTGAAAATATAAGTGGTTTAAAATGTGCCAAATGGACCAATTAGAATTAAGTTTATCTAGTTAGGGGTTAAGATAGAAATTGGCAAAGTTTGAGGTTAGTTTTGTGATTTTCAAGAGGGATCATTTGGAAAAATTGACTCCATTATAAATAGTCAATTCTCTTGCAAATTTCATTTGCTTCTCACGTTGGAAAACCGAGAGAGTGATGGATTGAGTGCCGTCCAAAGCAAGAGGGAGAGACAAAGAATTTCAAGCAATTTTCTTCAAGCAAATCATCACCAAATATCATTTTGTCACCAATCAAGTCGACTAGATCAAGTTAGGATCAAGATCAAAGCTTAATCAAGTGAGTTCTTGATGTTGATTTTAGATTTCATGAATGCCCATTTTTAATTTATTTTAAAAGCAAAATTTGATGTTAGAGATTGAAATTTCATGGTTTAGTGATGAGTTTGGTGTAATTTTTAGTGTTGGAAACTAAAGGAAAGATGATGATTCTTTGTGATGTAAATTTCAGCCATGTTAGGGTTTGTATGGCCCAAGTTTATTTCATCTATTTGAGACCTAAATCATACATTTTAAATGCTAAGAAACCATTAGAAGTGATAGAGTTGGAAAAGATAAATTGTAGAGTAAAAATGGGATTTTCGAGCTAGGTGAAGGGGCTATGGAGACCTGACTTAGTTGGGCTTATTTGGGGTAGTTCTACACCTCAAATGATGTCTAGGAGTCATAGAAAATCATAGGAATTGGAACGGATCGATTCCAATAAAAATTGAGGAAGTTATGACTCAAATAGTGCACTTATGTAATCGTAAAGTGAATTGATGATGTTAATGCATTCTTTTATGCATGAAATGAATATAATCTGTCATATTTGAGTGAATGAGCATTAGATATGAAAGAATTGAGCTTATTGCATGATTAGTATAAAAGTGTACCTTAAAAAGTGTTAAAAAATAGATGTTTTTCATAGGTTTCAACCCTCGATACTTAGAATTTTTCGAAACCGTTTTACGGGCGACTCAAGTGTGAGTTAGGGAGATGATTTGACTGAAATCAGAGCAAAGAAAATCGTTCGGAAGAGGCCTAAATCAGTCTCGGTTTTAGGGGGATCCAAATTGGGAAATTGGTGTTCCGGGCTTCCGGTGACCATTTTAAGCATTCCGGGAAGTCCCTAAGTAATAATAAATAAGGCCCGGGCAAAGAATCAGAATTCAAAAGCCCCTAATAAGTTAAAACGTAGTTGCGAAGGTTTAGGCATAAAGTGGAGTTAATAAAGTTAGTTGAGTTTTAATGATTTCTAGCTTTCTGTTAATGATTCAAATAATTCTAAATGAGTATTGAATGTTTTAGGGTGAAAGCGGAGTGTATTAAAGGAGTTCGGAGGAGGTTCGCTTTTGATCGGGAAGCGCTTCGTGAGTAGAAATCCACTTATCCTCAAGCTTAGTTTGTTTAAAGCTTATTTTAATGTTATATGCATTTACTTCATTATGTAATTGATTTATAGGTTTTTAATATAGTTGGATCCTATTATATGAATTGTTAAAGTAAATATATATTCATGTAAAGAAATTATGAGACTTTAAAGTTTTTAGGCTTTTTGCCTTAAAAACTACATTATTTGAGAATACCGAGAAAAAGTATTTCATTACGCCGATGGTTTATGTAAAACCCAAAACCACGTTCGTCGGAGAGTGAAATATTTTTCCGATGGACCGCGTCCGATCGGAAAAATATAATTATCGAGTCCGGAAATAATTGGAATAATTATTTTCGATTTAGAGAAATAAATTCGAGTTCGTGAAGACGGGTTCGGAATTTATTAATTATTCCAAAGGCGAAAGCGATTAAAAAAAAACGGATTCCAGGATGGACGGACGGAAACGGAATCCGAGCTTGGTATTTAAAAAGCAAGAATGCATGTTGGTGACATGTGTCACACATGCATTGGAGAAGCAATTATATATTATTATATGAAATTGGAATTGAAAAAGAAGGGAGCAAAATTATCAAAAAAAAAAACGGTCATCAATTATAGCATTCTCGGCCAAAGAAGCTATCATTCGGTCAACACATTCTTTTTCTATTTCAAAATCCGAATCCAAGCAAAATAGTCTGTCAACTTCTTCTTCTTCAAGGTCAAAACAGAAACCAAAATACAGAGAGGTGCTGCTCGTGTGTTAGAGAGAACCTAGTGTGAAAAATGAAAAGAGAGATAGAGAGATAGTGAGAGATAGAGAAGGAGTGTGCTGCCCGTGCATGCAAGCTGGAGAAGGTTGAGCTGAGCTTGCTGCCATGGCTGTTGTCTGAGCGTAAACTGCTGCCAGCAAAGGGAAGATGCTGGTGATGCTGCCATCTCTGTCTTGTACAAGCTGAAGCTGTCAACGTGGATGTAGTTGCTGCCTTGCCCTGCCGTGAGCTGAATATAGCTGCTGCCCATGAAGCTCCAGCTGTTGTCGCCATTTGTGAGCTGATGGAGAGCCGATCTTGAGCTTGTGGAAGTGTTGACAGATGTGAAAACCATGGAATGGAAGGATAGGCAGTTTAAGGATGCAGATCTGAACTAGAAAGTATGCATGCAAGCATGAAGGAGCAGTGAGTTGCTGTCACGGCTGTGTGTAGAACTGCTGCTGTCGTGGTGGAGACGCTGTTGCTGCTGAGCTGGAGCTGTGCTGTTGTTGGCGTGGAGTTGAGGTTGCTGCTGCCAGACGCGACCTGCTGCCGCTGCCGTGGACGGGAGCTGCTGCCGAGCTGGAGCTGTTCTGCTGCTGGCTGTTGCCGTTGTTGCTGCTGCCTGACTGTGAAAGCTGCTGCCAGGCGCTGTCCTTGCTGCTGCTAGGCTGTCATGAGAGCTGAAGCTGCCGTGCAGAGCTGCTGTCAAGTCTGTCCGTGAATTATACATTCAGACTTGAAGTGGAACAGCAAGAAAAGACGCCAGTTGCTGGTAGAAGAAGAAGCTTGCTGCCGCGAATAATTGGTCGCCGTTCGGAAGTTGTTTCAAACGAAACTAGTAAGGTAAGCGCTGCCCATTTGTATTGTTGAGTCGTTTTGGTAATTAGTAAGCAATCATGTGAATAAAGTGGAGATAAATGATGATATTATGCTTGGGATTAGGATCGAGAACCTCGTTAATGCGGAGGTTCGTTCGTTTTGTTGTTTCGGTTGGTTTTGAATGATTTGGTAAACGATCGTATTCGTTGCGAGTTTTGTATATGGGCTGTTATGAGATGTATAGGGGCTGTTGAGTTATGTTTTTAGTTTCGCATTCGTTATCGCGGAAAATAGATAATATTAAAGTGTTATAAAGTGTCGGGTAATCGTTCGGATATTTAGAAACCGTTTCCGAGAGATTCGGTTGAATATTCCGCGAATGCGAGCGTTGTTAGTTTGTGATTTTCATTGTTGAATATCAAAGTAAATATGATGTTAGCTCGTTGCCCCGAGTTTATTATTAAGCCCGTTAAAGTGTTTAAGTTGAAGTTAAGATAGTTTGAGTTTCAATAGAGTTAATCGCATAATTGTTGGTTTCGCGCGAAATCGTTAATCGTCGAAATTTCGAAGTTGAAAACGGAAATGATTATGCATTAAGCTTGCTGCCATGTTTTTCTTCTTTGTGCTTAATCATGATTAAATATTCGTTTGCCGTGTTTAAGTAAAGTCATGAGCTGATATTAACGATAAGTTTAAGTGGAAACAAAGAAATCGCGCGAAACGCGTAAAATCGATAAATCGCGATGATTAGTGAAATCGCGTAAGCTTTAAGTTCATTGTTTAATGTTGAATCTTTTGTTTAGTGAATTCATTAGAATCTGATTTTGATGATGTTACATTAGATTCGAAGGGCATAGTTGTCAGTTTTGTAACCGTAGAGTTCCGACTAGTTTAAGTCGCGATAACGATTCGGTTTGAAATAGTCTTCGCGTGCGAATATGAGTTTTCCGTTATGTTATTGTGTGAGGATAGTCGCTTGAATTATTGTGTTTATAAATCCTCGTATGGCTTAAAGTTTAGTTGCACACGAGTTATGTTTTAACGACATCTCGATCGAAATCAATTGTAGGTGAATCGGGAATCGAACGAGAGCCGTAACGGGAAGCAGTGATAAGTATTTTGGAAGCAAGTTGTGAGTGTGGATTTTTAAAAAGTTTTCATACATTCTGTTATTGAATGCAATCAGTTTTAGCAAGTAAAAGGTTTTGAGATTCTAGTAAAAGTTTATAGTTTTCAGTTTATCATCTATAAATGCATGTATAGCTTTAAAGTTTATGCTATGAATATGTTTATATTCTTCAGTAAAGTAATTGAGCAAGTTGAAATTATATACATGCATAGAGATAGTATTTGTGAAAGTTAATTTGCAATATTACAGCATATTGCCGAGATTTCATTTTATATATGCCTATGGTTTACCCTAGCCCCTAAGATTACACCCGGCCGAAAGTGTTCCATACGTGTACAGTAGTTGGGGGGAGTTACTAACTTTGGGGGGATCGAGTCTGTCAGTCACCCTCTGCACGTATGGGATAGTGTAGATCTGCCTGATGTTGGAGGGATTCGCGATCCCAGAGTTGTATCCACATCTGCGACTACACATGGTGAGAGTTCCCCTATCCTAGTGGCGTGTCTTCGCACCGTCACGAAGGACAAGATTTCCCTGGGTTGCCAGATAAGGCTAGTAAGAAAATAAGAAAAGTTTTAAGAAAAGTTTGATAAGTAACTTTCACATGTTTTTAAACGAGAATCCAGTTTTCAGAAAAAGTAAGTAAGTAATAGTTTTCCAATCTATTTTTGGGAGGAATAGTATTTTTAAGCAAAAGTATAGTTTATGATAAACTCACCCACTCACTGAGTTATTCTCACCACTGTTTTCCTGTTTTCTTTAAAATCCTCCCTCAGGTGCAGGTGTGAGTAGCGCGGCAGAGGTATCTCCTTCGGACATGCAGGCCAGCTAGACACGCGCGACCAGACTGCACTATTTTCTAGCATAGCATCATGTATTGCGTTTAATATCATTTTCCAGATTCTCTAGTTTTGTAAATATTATTTTGAGTTAAGGATTTTATGTAAATATCATGCATGCCGTTTTTAAGATTTATTCAAGTTACTTCCGCTTAATTGCATGATTATGAGTTTGAAAATGGCCGGAGGCCTATTGATTTTAGAAATTGTTTGTGAATACAATTATACTGGTTTTATGAGATATTTTACAGGGTGGAATTTTAGAACAACAGCCGTTGTGCTGCCGGTTTTCTGTGAAAATACTATTTTCATAAAGTTATTTTCAACGAACAAAATTCCCACCCTTTTTCAGAATAAAAAGGATTTCAAGTATTTTAGAAAAGAAAAGAGGCTTAGCTTCACGGGAACTTTCCAATCAGAGCAGATCTCGACTGGGGAGCCACCGTGGGGTTGTCGGGCAGGTCGCCTAGCTAGTAGTTAGAAAGGGGCCTGTCAGTTTACCCTAGGCCAAGTTGAGTACCCAATAGAATGCTCTATGCGTGTATGGTAGATGTGAGAGAGTTACTAACTGAGAGAGGGAGTCAGTTGAGCGACCCTCTGCACGTATAAGGTAGTGTAGTTTAAACTGATTGTGTAGGAGTAACGCGTGCCCAGAGTCACACATCGGTAACTACACAGGGTAGATTCCCTAATTCCTAGTGGCTTAGCTAGAGATTTATGCGGCCACGACATGAGTAGTTTCCCTGGGTTACCATCAAAGCAAGAAATGATAAAGTTTTAGAAAGAAATTCAAAATGAATTTCAGAAATAGTTTTAATTGAAAGAAATAAAAAGTATTTCAGAAAAATACTTTAGTTTATAAAACTGTTTATTATTTATCTCACTGAGTTATACTCACCGTTTGTTTGCTATGTACTTCTTAAAATGTTCCTTCAGGTGCAGGAGTGAGTCGTCCAGCAGACGAAGCTCAGATCGATGTGCGAATCGAGTGATGGACGACTATTTCTTATTGTATAGCTCACACTTCTAATCATGCATGTGTTGTATATGAGTATGGTTTAAATGATGTACATTTAAAATAAGTTTAAATAGAGTTTACATATTAGTAGTTGGATGCACGTTTTATGAAAATGTTTTAATTCAAAAAATTGAGTTTCTATAAAAGTTTGAAATTTTATATATATTCATGTTGTGGTTGATTGTGGATGAAGGCCAGAGGCCCATATTAGTTGAGAATTGTTTGCCATAAAAGTGTTTTTAAATTGCTTTGAACTTGCAGGGTAGCATATCTTAATAAAAAGCAGGCATGCTGTCGGATTTTCATTAGGAAAACGAAAAATTTTTACCCTTGGCCCCTAATAAATGCTTTGTAAAAAGAAGTCTAAAGTGAGTCTCGGTGCTCAAACAAAATTTCTGCAGGCCAAGCTAGGGTTCGTTGGAGCTCTGACGGAGTGCTACGAGATACTTCACGGATCCAGAGTAGGGATTCGGGAAGGGTCCCGTCATCAAACTCATCATACCTTACTAATCTTCATGACGCAAGGCTCATTGATGCTTTCTTCCTCTTCTAAGTTCAATTTGATGATGATTAACCTCTAATCATGCCATAATTGTTATCAATCACACATTATATTATCAACTCACAAAAACCTATTCATCAAAACTAACTCACTTACCTTTCAAACTTCCACCATTTTTTCTTGGCAACTTCTTGATGAAAACAATAAGGAAAGGTTGATGAAATAACCTTGAAACCTTCTCCTCTTCTTCTCCTTCTTCTTCCTTCTTCTCGATCTTCATTTCTTTTCTTTCTCTTGGCTTTTCTCTCATGTTCACGAGTTGCTTCTTTTCATCTCATGTTTTCTACCTCTTTTGCCGACTCTCACTCCCCTTTTAATTTCATTTCACCATTCAATATATATATATAAACCATCCAAAAGACCATTTTGCCCTTAAAACTTTAATAAACTACAAAAATGTCATCCATTAGATTCATGCCAAGCGTCCTCATACTTATCCAAAGCGCCACGTGTCACTCATCATTGTTTACTTTTCCCATGTTTATCTGTTCTTTTATCTTTTTTAATTTTGACTATTTCCAAGACGCCCGATTTGGCTTTTCCGGTGTAACGTACCCTCCCGATTCTAGTACGAGATATGTGCGGAATAATGGTATATGCCCTTATTATTGAGGTAATAGAATAAATTAAAGTGTTTAGAGGTGATTAAGAAAATCTCTGGATCATTTGGGAATAATTAGTAAAATTTTCAGAGCATCCATAAAGGATTTATCGAGGTTCTCAAAGAGCTCGAATGGGTAAATTAAGTCCCGATAAAATTTCATGATCATCCAGTGTAACATGCTGTTTCGGTGTCCAAATAATTTATTCAATGTTGATTATATATTAAGGGATGATGTAATTAATTATCCGTCCAGATCCGAAGGAGTAATTGAATTTTTATAAAATTCTCCAGACGGGTTCGGGGATAATTATTCAATCCAATCTTATAAAATAAAATAGAGCGTTCGGATTCAAATATTTATTCGGAATTTAATGAAGTTTCCGTATGTGAATTTGTATTTTTATTAAATTTCTAGACGGATCCGAAGCGAATCCGAGCGAAAGCGAAATCCGTAAAGCGAGAATTGATGGCATGGGAGAAATAAATTGAATAAGTGGGTCCATGAGGGACACATGGCAAGCATACAAGAGAAATCAAAGACATGTGTCGTCAAAGGAATGACATTTTATAAAAATTGAAAAGCAAGATTTAAAAAAAAAAAAAAAAACAACGAATGGGACAAATGGATGGTGATTTAAGGATTTAAGGACAAGTGTACGATATCTTAAGAAAAATATAAAGAACTGAATTGTAAATGAAAGCAAGAGAATGTAAGTGAGTTGAGTGTGTGCATTCTCGATCATCAAGCAGCAAATAATTTATTTTTTTTCCTCTCTTTCAAAACAATCTTGCAAGCGGTCACCATTGTCTTGTAGCTTTCAAACCGAAAACAAAATGAGAGAGTGATAGAGAAAAAGAGTTGCATGTGAGATGTGCGTCCAGATTTGAGAGCAAGAGAGATAGAGAACAAGAGGAGGAAGAGAGATCTGTGTGCTGCTCGTGGAAGAGAGAACCGTGAGCTGTTTGGATGCTGAGCGTGAGCTGGTGAAAGAGATCCAGCACATGCATGTGTTGTCCTAGCTTTCAGATGAAAGATCTGACCTTGCAGGCAAGCAAGGACTGAAGATCTGCTGCTGCCAGACCATGATATTGCTGCTGTCGAGAAGTGGAGCTGCTGCTAGAAAGTGAGTTGCTGTCGAGCGAGCACTGGAGGAGCTGTTGCTAGCGTGAGGCTGCTGCTGCTGCTGGCGTGTGGCAACTGCTGCTGGCGTGAAGGTGCTGGTGCTGCCATGGTGCTGTCGTTACTGCTGCCTGGTGCTGTCGCTGCTGCTGCCTAGTGCTGTTGTTGCTACTGCCGCGTAGTGCTACTGCCGTGGACCAGAGTTGCTGTCGTGAGCTAAAACGAGCGTCGTCTCGCCGTCGCGAACGTTTGAGAGCCGTTTCAAAGCGAAAAACCACTGAGGCGAAGGTAAGTTGCTGCCCCGTTGATACTGTTATCATGATTTGAGTGATGTTTAAATGTTAATGGTGTCCATTTGGGTTGAAGGTAGCTCGTGGATAAGGAAATTAATTTGGACAGCCCTTCGTGCTAGTTTTCGAGGCTTTCGAAAACGCTTGTGGAAAGGTAAGTCCGAATTTATGGATTTCATTTGCAATGGAAATATTTATGATTTAGTTATGGATTAAATTGATGATGACATGATTGGGATATAGGATTTAGAACCTCGTTACTGCGGAGGTTCGTTTGACTAAGTTTTGACGTGTTTGTGATTGATTTTCGATGTTGAATTTACGTTGCGAAATCCGTATAGGGGTTGTTATGTTTGGAAAGTATGGGTTGTTATGTTTCACTTTTCGTTTCGAAATTGTAGGCATGAAAAATGATTTGCAACAATATACTTTAGAGTATTGAAAGTTATTTGAATATTGATAGATCGTTATCTAGTGTTTCGAGCAAGTCGTTCGTGAATTCGAATGTGTTAGTTGCGGTTTTGGCGTCGAATAAATTCTGATTAGTATGCCGGATGATGAGTGCTTATAGATGTAATTCAAGTAAATAAATATGATGAGAATGATTATGAGATCGCATGATGGACGGGTTAGAAAAGAATATTGCGAATTGAAGGAAATTCGATTGAGTTGCTACGCGAAATGTTTCGAATAGTTTGCATAAACTGTTTTTGCTTCGCAATAGGGCTGTTTTTTTATGCATTTAATTCAAGTTACGTAAAGAATTTTCATGCATAAAAATATGTAAAGTCGGCGAATCATTAGAGTTAAAATCAAGTAAGCAATAGCCGACGTAATTGAGTCTCATGGACTGTTTTGATGTGCAGATTTTTGTGGAACCTAAAAGCCATTTTTGTGTGCAGTTTTTATGCTCAAGTAAGGGCTGTTATTGAGTGCTTTAAGAGCTGTTTTCATGCCATGTAAATGAGCTGTTAAAGTGTTATTATATGAGCTGTAAACGTGCTAGTCATGAGCTGTCAAAGTGCGGTATAACAAGCTGTTTTTAAGGGCTGTTACATGTTGGTTTTAGAACTGTCATACCTACTGTTTTTGAGTTCATTAAATGCTGTTTTCGTATTGATTGTTGGGCTCTCATAAGCTATTTTAATGGGCTGTTTTGAGGTTATTTTCAACACAAAAAAGACAATCATAAAAAGGATATAATGAGTTGTTTCGAAATGTTATCAATCGGAAGTGTTCAAGATACGTTATAGGAGAACATATAGTTATAGTGCATTAAGTTATATTAGTAGCATATGTAAGTAAACTTTTGCTACGATTGTTTTAATGAAATATCAAAGAGAACCCGGCGAACCGGATTCTCGATCAGAGAATAAGGGTAAAGCGTAAGGGAGTATTTGATTCAAAGATCGAATCCGTTGAGGTTGGTATACACATTATCATTAATTTTATTCAAAAGTGTTTTCATTTTGAAATGAATTTCTTAAATAAGATTGTTATATCATTTCAATACAATGCATTTACAAACGTATTTGACTTTACTTGAAATGAAACGCGAAATTGATTTATTATGAAAAACTTGGTACAAAAACCAAAGTTGTAAATATGAATTAAATATTATGTTATAAATAGCTCTTGTAAACTTTGATATCGATAAATGGAAATTAGTAATTGACATGTCAATAAGGAAATTAGCAGCTGCACCGTTTATTTGCATACACTAAATTGATTCATTATGGACTATGAGAGGCACCTCGTGTCCGGTCCTGAAAAATTATGTGATATGATATACGACCTGGTGGATAATCACCAAGCGGCCGATGCCGGGGTCGACCGTTATTCCGACGAGTGATCATCGTGTGTCCGATGTCGGAAACCCATATACCAATACATGAGTATCAAATATATGTTTACTAAGGGCACTGAAAAATGTTATAAGCAATGAAATGAAAATGTTATGTGAAATGAAATGTTCAATGCTTTGAAAAATGTTGAACTCGAAAAAAAAAAATTGTGAACTATATGTTTAAGTATTTTTATGCAACGTATATATATATTTATGAATGTTAAAGTTAGAATGCTTTTAGTTACGAATAAAATTACATTTGAAATTGAGAAATTAGATTATGTGTATACCTATTAAGCAATTATGCTTAGCGCATTGATTTACCGTGCACAGGTTGAATCTTTTGACTCCATCTTCAGACAGAGGAAATAGCTTGCACGCGAGGGCTTAGATAGTCACCATCCCCTCTACGCTTTTGGTAGATATATAGATATATTGCATATGATCATGCATTTTTGGGATACATATATATTTGTATAAATTATCGTGTTTCACTTAATTATAACAAAGTTCTGTATAAAAGCTTATGTATATTTCTTAAAAGCTTACTTTTGGTTATGTATGCATATAAATGTTTATGATATATTTGAGTAATGAAATGTTTTGGAAACGGACGGGAGGTCCGAATGGGAGTTTAGAAATTGATGTTTTAGAAATGTTAGAGTTTCAATTGCAGGAAATGGATTTTGGGATTTCAGAAAAACAGAGGAAACTCTGTCAGATTTATGTTTTTTTTTTTAAAAAAAAAAAAAAAAAATTCTATTGGTAAAGAGTTTTAGAATGATAATAGTTTTTCAAAAGTAACAAAAACGGATTTATTAGGAAAGTAACGTTCTCCATTCCGGATTTCCAACCGTAACGGAAGTCGGGCGAAAGGCGTTACATTTATTGGTATCAGAGCTGTGGTTTAGGCGATTCTAGACCTAAGCTTTCGATAAATAATTGCATTATACATACACATGTATTGCAAACTACCAAAGTGGAAAGGATGTGACTCTGACCTGCGAATTTATTTCTTCTGTCTTATGTAAGGAGGTAGGATAGAACCTTCCTATGTTAGAGCCACCAAGGGCGGTGGTGAGTTAGAGCAAGGTAATCCAGCTAGTGTGGTTGGAGGTATGTTAGAAGGGTCCGTAGGTCCTCAAAGGGCAAGGCCGACGGCATGGGGTCAACCAAATTTCATGGAACAGATAGTCGAGTTATTTAAGTATGTGGCAAGAGTTGCTAGACAAGGGATTTATTTGACCGAGCGTGTCTCCATGGGGAGCACCTGTGTTATTTGTTAAGAAGAAGGATGGATCTTTGAGACTGTGTGTGGATTTCAGACAGTTGAATTAGCTTACAGTCAAGAATAAATATCCTTTGCCTCAGATTGATGATTTATTTGACCAGTTGGGAGGAGCGAGTGTCTTCTCCAAGATTGACCTTCGATCCGGTTATCATCAGTTACGAGTAAAGGAGTCGGACATTCCTAAGACTGCATTCAGGACCAGATATGGACATTATGAATTTGTGGTGATGCCATTTGGACTAATGAATGCGCCTGCAGCTTTTATGAATTTAATGAATCGTATTTTTCGTTCGTATCTGGATCAGTTCGTTGTGGTATTCATTGATGATATTCTGGTGTACTCTAAGACCCGAGAGGATTATGATAGACAACTTCGGGTAATCTTGCAGACTTTAAGAGAAAAGCAATTATTCGCCAAGTTGAATAAGTGAGAGTTTTGGCTCACTGAAATTGCTTTTCTGGGACATATTGTATCCGCTGAGGGAATCCACGCAGATCCAAAGAAAATAGAAGTTGTTATGGAATGAGAACCTCCGAAGAATGTCCCAGAAGTCATAAGCTTCTTAGGCTTGGCTGGATATTACAGGCGTTTTGTCAAAGGATTTTCATCCATAGCGACTCCATTGACTCGATTGCTCCATAAAGATGTTAAGTATGAATGGACTGAGAAGTGTTAGATAGCTTTCGATCGATTAAAGGTGATGCTTGTAGAGGCTCCAATCCTTACTCAGCCAATAATCGGTAAGGATTTTATGGTCTATAGTGATGCTTCTCATCAAGGACATGGATGTGTGCTAATGCAGGAAGGAAAAGTAGTTGCTTATTCCTCTAGACAGCAAAAGACTCATAAGAGGAATTATCTGACGCATGATCTGGAGTTAGCAGCTATTGTCTTTGCATTAAAAATTTGGAGACATTACCTCTATGGGGAGAGATGCTACATTTATTCAGATCACAAGAGCCTAAAATATTTGTCTTCTCAAAAAGAATTGAACTTGAGACAAAGAAGATGGATGGAGCTAATCAAGGACTACGATTGTATTATTGGCTATCACCCAAGGAAAGCCAATGTGGTAGCCGACGTGTTGAGTCGTAAAGCTTTGGTTTCTTTAAGAGCCATGAATGCTGATTTACAGGTGACCCAAGACAATATTTTAGTGGCAGAGTTAAAAGTAAAGCCGAGTCTATTGCAGCAAATTCAAGAAAAGCAGAAATTAGATGAAAAGTTTGCAGCTATTGGTAGACAGATTTCAGAGGGGAAAGAGATTGAATTCACCGTGAGGGATGACGGTTTTCTATATTTTAAAGACAGAATCTGTGTACCCAATGATGAAGGATTGAAAAAGATCATTCTTACGAAAGCCCATAGTAGTCCTTATGCTATGCACCCAGGAAGTACGAAAATGTATCAAGACTTGAAGAATCATTACTGGTGGATGGGAGATCGTAGACTTTGTGAGTAAATGCATGTCATGTCAGCAAGTAAAGGTGGAACATTAGGTTCCATCAGGTCTTCTGCAGCCGATTTTTATACCATAATAGAAATGGGATCGACTTACTATGGATTTCGTTATTGGTCTACCACTTGCTCGGAGCAAGCATGATTCAGTTTGGGTGATTGTGGATCGCTTAACCAAGTCAGCGCATTTTCTTCCAATCAGAGTTAATTTCTCATTGGATAGGTTGGCTGAGATATTTATTAGAGAGATTGTCAGATTGCATGGGGTACCTATATCTATTATTTTCGACCGAGACCCGAGATTTACATCCAGGTTTTGGAAGAAATTACAGGAAGCTTTGGGTACTCAGTTACATTTCAGTACGGCCTTCCATCCACAGACGGATGGACAATCAGAAAGAGTAATTCAAGTGCTTGAAGACATGCTTAGGAGCTATGTAATTAATTTTGAAGGGAGTTGGGATAACCATCTTCCACTGATAGAATTTGCTTATAATAACATCTACTAAGCAAGTATTAAAATGACACCGTATGAAGCCTTATATGGGAGAAATGTCGAACACCCTCATGTTGGACTGAGTTGGGTGAAAGCAAGTTAGTGGGGCTTGATCTGGTGGAACAGACTAAAGAAAAGGTGAAGATCGTTAAAGAGAGATTAAAAGCCGCATCCGATCGACAAAAGTCCTATGCAGACTTGAAGAGGAAAGATATTGAATATCAAGTTGGAGACAAGGTCTTTCTTAGGGTATCTCCATGGAAGCGAGTGCTTTGGTTTGAAAAGAAAGGAAAGTTAAGTCCTAGGTTTATTGGCCTATACGAGATCTTTGAGCGTATAGGACCGGTAGCCTATAGACTTGCTTTACCATCGGAATTGGATAAAATTCATAATGTGTTCCATGTATCTATGTTGAGGGGATTCAGATTGGAACCATCTCATATAGTCTCTCATGAAGCTATTGAAATGCAGCCCGACTTGACCTACGAGAAGGAACTAGTAAAAATCTTAGATTGGGAAATCAGGGAACACAGAAACAAGAAGATTCCGTTAGTCAAAGTTCTCTAGAGGAACCATAATATTGAAGAAGCTACTTGGGAGAGCGAAGAGATAATGCAAAATCAATATTCTCATATATTCAATTAAGGTAAATTTCGAGGACGAAATTTCTTTTAGAGGGGAAAATTGTAACATGCTGTTTCGGTGTCCAAATAATTTATTCAATGTTGATTATATAGTAAGGGATTATGTAATTAATTATCCGTCCAGATCCGGAGGAGTAATTGAATTTTTATAAAATTCTCCAGACGAGTTCGGGGATAATTATTTAACCCAATCTCATAAAATAAAATAGAGCATTCGGATTCAAATATTTATTCCGAATTTAATGAAGTTTCCGTATGTGAATTTGGATTTTTATTAAATTTCTAGACGGATCCAAAGCGAATCCGAGCGAAAGCGAAATCCGTAAAGCGAGAATTGATGGCATGGGAGAAATAAATTGAATAAGTGGGTCCATGAGAAACACATGGCAAGCATACAAGAGAAATCAAAGACATGTGTCGTCAAGGGAATGACATTTTATAAAAATTGAAAAGCAAGATTAAAAAAAAAAACAACAACAACAAATGGGACAAATGGATGGTGATTTAAGGATTTAAGGACAAGTGTACAATATTTTAAGAAAAATATAAATAACTGAATTGTAAATGAAAGCAAGAGAATGTAAGTGAGTTGGGTGTGTGCATTCTCGGTCATCAAGCAGCAAATAATTTATTTTTTTTCCTCTCTTTCAAAACAATCTTGCAAGCGGTCACCATTGTCTTGTAGCTTTCAAACCAAAAACAAAATGAGAGAGTGATAGAGAAAGAGAGTTGCATGTGAGATGTGCGTCCAGATTTGAGAGCAAGAGAGATAGAGAACAAGAGGAGGAAGAGAGATCTGTGTGCTGCTCGTGGAAGAGAGAACCGTGAGCTGTTTGGATGTTGAGCGTGAGCTGGTGAAGGAGATCTAGCATATGCATATGCTGTCCCAGCTTTCAGATGAAAGATCTGACCTTGCATGCAAGCAAGGACTGAAGATCTGCTGCTGCCAGACCATGATATTGCTGCTGTCGAGAAGTAGAGCTGCTGCTAGAAAGTGAGTTGCTGCCGAGCGAGCGCTGGAGGAGCTGCTGCTGGCGTGAGGCTACTGTTGGCATGAGGCTGCTGCTGCTGGCGTGAGGCTACTGCTGGCATGAGGCTGCTGCTGCTGGCGTGAGGCTGCTGCTGCTGGCGTGAAGGTGCTGGTGCTGCCATGGTGCTGTCGCTGCTGCTACCTGGTGCTGTCGCTGCTGCTGCCAGGTGTTGTCGCTGCTGCTGCCTGGTGCTATCGTTGCTGTTGCCGCGTAGTGCTGCTGTCGTGGACCAGAGCTGCTGCTGTGAGCTAAAACGAGCGTCGTCTCGTTGTCGCGAACGTTTGAGAGCCGTTTCGAAGCGAAAAATAGCTGAAGCTAAGGTAAGTTGCTGCCCCGTTGATACTGTTATCATGATTTGAGTGATGTTTAAATATTAATGGTGTCCATTTGGGTTAAAGGAAGCTCGTGGATAAAGAAATTAATTTGGACAGCCCTTCGTGCTAGTTTTCGAGGCTTTCGAAAACGTTTGTGGAAAGGTAAGTCCGAATTTATGGATTTCATTTGCAATGGAAATATTTATGATTTAGTTATGGATTAAATTGATGATGACATGATTGGGATATAGGATTTAGAACCTCGTTAGTGCGGAGGTTCGTTTGATTAAGTTTTGACGTGTTTGCGATTGATTTTCGATGTTGAATTTACGTTGCGAAATCCGTAAAGGGGTTGTTATGTTTGGAAAGTAAGGGCTGTTATGTTTCACTTTTCGTTTCGAAATTGTAGGCATGAAAAATGATTCGCAACAATATACTTTAGAGTATTGAAAGTTATTTGAATATTGATAGATCGTTATCTAGTGTTTCGAGCAAGTTGTCTGTGAATTCGAATGTGTTAGTTGCGGTTTTGGCGTCGAATAAATTCTGATTAGTATGCCGGATGATGAGTGCTTATAGATGTAATTCAAGTAAATAAATATGATGAGAATGATTATGAGATTGCATGATGGACGGGTTAGAAAAGAATATTGCGAATTGAAGGAAATTCGATTGAGTTGCTACGCGAAATGTTTCGAATAGTTTGCATAAACTGTTTTTGCTTCGCAAAAGGGCTGTTTTGTTGTGCATTTAATTCAAATTACGTAAAGAATTTTCGTGCATAAAAATATGTAAAGTCGGCGAATCATTAGAGTTAAAATCAAGTAAGCAATAGCCGACGTAATTGAGTCTCCTGGACTGTTTTGATGTGCAGATTTTTGTGGAACTTAAAAGCCATTTTTGTGTGCAGTTTTTATGCTTGAGTAAGGGCTGTTATTGAGTGCTTTAAGAGCTGTTTTCATGCTATGTAAATTAGCTGTTAAGGTGTTATTATATGAGCTGTAAACGTGCTAGTCATGAGCTGTCAAAGTGCGGTATAACAAGCTGTTTTTAAGGGCTGTTACATGCTAGTTTTAGAACTGTCATACCTGCTGTTTTTGAGTTCATTAAATGCTGTTTTCGTATTGATTGTTGGGCTCTCATAAGCTATTTTAATGGGCTGTTTTGAGGTTATTTTCAACACAGAAAAGACAATCATAAAAAGGATATAATGAGTTGTTTCGAAATGTTATCAATCGGAAGTGTTCAGGATACGTTATAGGAGAACATATAGTTATAGTGCATTAAGTTATATTAGTAGCATATGTAAGTAAACTTTTGCTATGATTGTTTTAATGAAAGATCAAAGAAAACCCGACGAACCGGATTCTCGATCAGAGAATAAGGGTAAAGCGTAAGGGAGTATTCGATTCAAAGATCGAATCCGTAAAGGTTGGTATACACATTATCTTTAATTTTATTCGAAAGTGTTTTCATTTTGAAATGAATTTCTTAAATAAGATTGTTATATCATTTCAATACAATGCATTTACAAACGTATTTGACTTTACTTGAAATGAAACGCGAAATTGATTTATTATGAAAAACTTGGTACAAAAACCAAAGTTGTAAATATGAATTAAATATTATGTTATAAATAGCTCTTGTAAACTTAGATATCGATAAATGAAAATTGGTAATTGACATGTTAATAGGGAAATTAGCAGCTGTACCGTTTATTTGCATACACTAAATTGATTCATTATGGACTATGAGAGGCACCTCGTGTCCGGTCCTGAACGATTATGTGATATGATATACGACCCGGTGGATAATCACCGAGCGACCGATGCCGGGGTTGACCGTTATTCCGGCGAGTGATCCTCGTGTGTCCGATGCCGGAAACCCATATACCAATACATGAGTATCGAATATATGTTTACTAAGAGCACTGAAAAATGTTATAAGCAATGAAGTGAAAATGTTATGTGAAATGAAATGTTCAATGCTTTGAAAAATGTTAAACTCGAAAAAAAAAATTGTGAACTATATGTTTAAGTATTTTTATGCAATGTATATATATATTTATGAATGTTAAAGTTAGAATGCTTTTAGTTACGAATAAAATTACATTTGAAATTGAGAAATTAGATTATGTGTATGCCTATTAAGCAATTATGCTTAGCGCATTGATTTACCGTGCGCAGGTTGAATCTTTTGACTCCATCTTCAGACAGAGGAAATAGCTTGCACGCGAAGGCTCAGATAGTCACCATCCCCTCTACGCTTTTGGTAGATATTTAGATATATTGCATATGATCATGCATTTTTGGGATACATATATATTTGTATAAATTATCGTATTTCACTTAATTATAACAAAGTTCTGTATAAAAGCTTATGTATATTTCTTAAAAGATTACTTTTGATTATGTATGCATATAAATGTTTATGATATATTTGAGTAATGAAAATGTTTTGGAAACGGACGGGAGGTCCGAATGGGAGTTTAGAAATTGATGTTTTAGAAATGTTAGAGTTTCAATTACAGGAAATGGATTTTGGGATTTCAGAAAAACAGAGGAAACTCTGCCGGATTTATGTTTTTTTTAAAAAAAAAAATTTATTGGTAAAGAGTTTTAGAATGATAATAGTTTTTCAAAAGTAACAAAAAGGGATTTATAAGGAAAGTAACGTTCTCCGTTCCGGATTTCCAACCGTAATGGAAGTCGGGCGAAAGGCGTTGCATCCAGGAAGGGTAAAAATAAGATTTTCGGATAGCGTTGGATGTATAAGTTTTGCTCTTAATCAAGGAATAATAGAATTAATTATTCGTTCGGATTCGGATGCGTAATTGAATTTTTATGAAATTCCCGAATGGGATCGGGGATAGTTTTTAATTTCGAGGACCCGAAGCGAAAAGCGAAAATCGAATGCATAAAAGAGATACTGGAATGACTTCATGCATGTGTGCCATGTGTCGTGTATGCAAGAAAGAAATGAGACAAGTGGCATTCATGCAATGAACCAAGATGACAAATGGCATTCATGTAAAATGAGAATGTGACACTTGACAAATAAACTTTAAACAAATGCAATTGATAAATGAAAAGCATGAAATGAAGTAGATGTTCTCTTGGTCAATTGATTATTAAGAAAAGCAAAAACAAAGTGAAGCAAACAAGAGGCATGAAGCATAATTAATCAATAAGGAGTGAGACCGTGAGAAAGTGAGAGAGAATTTGAGAGACCGAGAGGGAGAGATTGAGAGAGAGACGAGAGTTACATGTGAGGTCTAAGTGCATATCCAAGTGAGAATAGCATCCATTCGGTCTGAAGAAGGAGGCAAGTTGCTCGTGCTTCCAAGGAAAAGTCTGAAGCCGTGAGTGAAGGAACGAGCAACACCAGCAGCTGCATGTGTTGTCCAAGTAAACCAGGAGCAGATCTGAACCAGAGGATGTGCATGCAAGGAGAAACTAAAGTCGTGCGCTGTTGCCGTGGAGCTGTTGCTATTACCGTGGAGCTGTTGCTGCTGCCGTGGAGCTGCTGTTGCTGCCGTGGAGCTGTTGTTGCTACCGAGAGCTGGTGTTGTTGCTGCCGAGAGCTGGTGCTGTTGTTGCCGAGAGCTAGTGTTATCGCTGCTGTGAGCTGGTGTTGCTACCGTTGTGAGCTGCTACCGAGCAGCTGCTGTCAGGCCTGAAGTGGAGCAAAACCAAGAAGAAGGCAGTGTGCTCGGCAAGTGAAGGAGACCGAAATCAGCTTCTGTAAGAATGGAATTGGAATCTGATTTTGAAGCTTTATCACTCATGTAGCAAGCTGTTCGGCGAGAGAAGGAAGATAGCAATTGTACCATGAGGGAATGTGAGTTGTTGGTCGAGAGATCATTAAGAAATAAGGGTTGTTTGGCCTTGAAGATGAGCAGCGGTGGATAACTTGCTGCAAGGGTGAGTTAGTGAGCTATTTTTGAGATTTTTTTTTTTATTACATGCAAGGTGAAAATTCGATCAAGGAAGAATTTAAGTAAGGTGCTGCTTTGATGCTTCTTTTTGGTGGTTTTTGATGTATTTTCTAATCCTTACAGCTCATTAAAGCATTCGGTCAAAGGGAAAGCATATGGGCAGTAGTTGCATATGGTGTTTGAGTTGTTTTCGAGTTGAATTTAAGAGGTAAGTTTGTGTTTTTAAAATTCTCATTTTTGTTGGAAGTATTTAGGTTGTAATATTGAATGAAAATCATGATGAAATATTTGGGAATTAGGATTGGAACCTCGTTAGTGCAGACGTTCGTTCGTTTATGATTTTGTTGCAATATTGGATGAAATTAGATGTTGGGTTATGTGCTAAAATCTGTCGTAAAGGGGCTATTATGTTGCAACTTTATTTTCGATTTCGTTGTCTTGGATTATGATGCATAATGGTGTATTTTAAAGTATCGAATGGTCATTCGATAATCGAGAAATCATTTCCGGATGATTCGAATAACATTTGTTTTTGTACGAATTCGTTTAGTTGCGCTTTTCGTTGTCAAATTTAAAATTGGATATGACATTAGTAAGCTACCATGATATGTGTTTGAGGTCGTTTAAATGATAAATATTGACGTTATGACGGATTTAATTACGTTAGAGTTACTCAGATAGTTTTCTTTACGAGCAAGCGTAATTAATTGTTGATTTTCGAAGTCGAAGCGGAAAGCAAATAAACATTTAGTAAGCTGCCATGATTTTTGTTTATGTGTATCGAAGTGTTCGAATATTAGTTTTATATGTATTGAAGGAAATAATAAGTTGTTTTGATGTTAAGTTTGAATTGAAACGAAAAGAATCGTGCAAATCGTTAAAAAAAATAATTCGTGATGAAACTTTTCGTAATCGCGAAATGTTTAGCATTTATGGGTTCGATTAGAATTATCACCATATGGATTATGTTAAATATGATTACGATGAAATTAATCGAAAGTAATAGATGGTTCAAGGTCAATTTAAGTTCAGTTAACATGGAAAAGTTAATTCGAAAATCTTTATATTATTCGATGTTGTGTGATTGATATTCGATGATGAAAATGATTTCTCGAATAGCATAGTTATGACGTGCTTATATTAGAATGTTAAATTATATAAGCATCAATAAGGCGGAGGAAAACGAAGTTGAGGAAGTATCGTGAGGTAGAAAATCAGGACGTTTCCGTGAGTTAGAAATCTGTGAGTGTAAATTGTTTTATGAAATGATAAATGCATTATGATTACTATACTTTCATGAAAGATTGAAAAGTTTTTAATATTTAAATGAATGATGTACGCTTATATATGTTTTTATATATGCATCTAAAGCAATATTGATCACATAAATTATTATTGAAATGCGCTTTTATGTTTTGATTTCTAATCGAAGAACTATGTTATACAACAATTATTTTTAGCATGTCAATGTATTTCAAAACCAATGGTTACCCAATCCCTATTATATGACTGAAATATGACTGTTATGCAGCCAAAGTGCCTTATTGCGCGTATGGCATGTCTGTGGGGAAAAGTCCACTAACTGTTGGGGGGGGGGGGGGGGGGGGGTGGAATCGAGTCTGTCATGTCGCCCTCTACACGTATATAAGGTACTATTATGACTGATGCCCTATGCGTAGCGAGATAATATTCCGCGATATAGTGGTTATGACTAAGATTGGCCCCACCACCGGTGTCCTAGGACCGGGCAGTGATTATGATTTCCCCAGGTCCCATTGGATACATGTTTTATAACTGAGAATACGATTTATAAATTTATGATTATGTTATGAATAAATTTCAAATGAGTTATGTTACGTAATGAAAATTTTTCAATGCATATAATCCTATTTTCAAGATAAATGATTATGTAATAATATGAAATTTGTATTTGAATAGCTCATTACAGAACTTTGAAATTTTTAAAGGATTTTAGAGAGGAAAGTTTATATAAAAATGTGTAACACTCACTGAGCTTTTTTAGCTCACTATTTTCTTATTTATTCTTATAAAAACTCCCCAGGCGCAGGTGTGAGTCCTCCAGGCAGCAAATCTCCAGCTCAAGAATAGGCGAGCTTATCAGACAACCGTCACTGTGAAATTAAAGTAACTGTTTTGATGTATAACGGATTTAGTGTAACGTACATGTTTAAGTTTTATAATAACAATTACAATGTCATGCATATGAAATGTTTTAAATTTGAAATGTTTTTGGTTTTTGAATACTTGAATTGTGTTTGAACATTGATTTTGAGATGGACTTGAGGTCCCATTTGAAAGTAAAAATAATGTATGCATTTGGAAATGTTTATAAATTATTTTACAGGTGTTTGAAAATGTTGGAAATATCGAAGAAACAGTCGTTGTGTTGCCGAAATTTTTCCACCATAATTATTTTTAAATGATTAAGAAATGAAATTGTTTTACGGCTTTACTTCACAGAGTCCTTACGAGTCACCTGCATAAAGACTGTAAGGATTCTGTGGGGTGCCGGAGGGCTCCGCTCGGATCTCTACAGGGTTAATCTGGGTTGGGTCCTTTCATCCGGGGCTTTTTTGAAATCCTTTCAAAATTTAACGGGGTCTATATTCGAACTACCTACATACTCCTGGTAACCTCAGTGACCATTAAAAGTCATTTCATGCTCACTTTTCAGCTCTCCGCTTTTCATTAAATTATCCTAGGCAATATTTCTTATTGATTTCATTTCAATCTGAATCTCCTTCGAAAGTGCTGTTTAAGTTTCTAAAATACTTCTCGAGCATTTTTATACTCATTTTGACATTTCTCTAAATTTTTAAATTTTTCGAAAATCCGCCTACATTTCTGGTTGAATCTAGAAATTGCTTTGTTTGATCTCAAACTGACTTGTTTCTAATCCGTTTTAATTTCTGTTAATTCCAATATAATTTTCAGAATCGTTTAATGTATAAGATCCATTTTTTTAAAATCATTATTTACACGAATATTTTTCGTCTGAAAATACTATTCATCCAAAAATACTATTCATCAAAATTTTCACTTTCAATGGTTTTTAAAACCAATTCTCAAAAAATACTATTTACTCATCACTATTCATCAAAATTACTATTCTTTTTAAAATACTATTCATCCGGATATAGAGTAAATTTGGAGTGTTACAATCCGTATTTGTAACAAGCTCCGATTACCTTCCAATACTCATCCGGGTGTCTCTTACCACAATGCCCACCTAGGGGTGGAACTAGTCCTTTCGTTGTACTCCATGGGGTACTAGCTACTGTAGCTCCTAGCTGTCCTAACCTAGCAGTAGACCCCTATCCCTGCCTCTATAGGTTCGACTGTCCGCTAGCCTAGGATTCCTTAAATTTCTTATTGGTTGGCTAAGATGAACTAGGCTGCCCTTGGCCTTTCCTCTGCTGGCTTCTATCCTTTCTGGCATGTTCCTCTTTCTTTACTCTTTCAACATTTAAGGCTGCGAAAACCAGCCTAGGGAAGTCCTCTAACTCTAAGGTTGTAATCTAGAGACATATATAATCATTCATTCCATCCTTAAATCATCTGCACCTGTCCGCCTCTATCGCCACAATCTCCCAAGCATACTTGCTTAATCGTATGAACTCTTGCTCATATTCAGTAACGGTCTTCTGTCTCTATTTCAAGTTTATAAATCCACTCTTCATATAATCGATATGGATATGGCCGATATATATTCTCTGGAGTGCAATGAAGCTACTACAAAATCTGTTCCATCTGCTCTAACCAAAACTCAACAGCGGACGCATCCTCATCATTCTTGCCATGAAAATCCGTGGACCTATATTTTTAAAAGCTTCTCTAGCATGGACTTCCATGGCACCACTAGGGCCACGTTCTGAAAGAATTATGCCATTTGTTGCATAAATACTGGCTGGCCCTAGCCCTCCATTCCAACCATCCTTCGACTCGAGGACCCACGAGAGCCTCCTCCAGTCACACTAGCTGGGCTATTATCCCCACATCCTTCACCACCCTTAGCTCTTACGATACCAAAGGATTTCATTCTTTATCACATATCCGACAAAAAAGAAATCTACACATTAGAGTCACATCCTCTTATTTTATTTCTATATGTATGTACACTCAAATGCAACCATTCCTTTTTCAAAATCTGCTAGGTCTAAGAACGTCTAAACCATAGCTCTGATACCACTAAAACTATAACACCCTCCACACGATTCCCATTAAAATAGAAACCGAGTCGAAGGATGTTACCTTAATCGATTTATTCATTATTTTCATACATCAATGTATTATTAATGAAAAAAAAAATTCGGCAGAGTTTTCTATATTTTTCTAAAAACCCAAAATTTAAAAACCTATAAGAAAATATACACTTCTAAAATAACTTGTTCTCAATTTCTGTTCAGACCTCCCGTCCATTTCCAAACTCACTTCACCGCACAACCATTTATGAATACAACATTTAATAAAAATCATATTAATAAAAGTAAATGTTACTTAAAAGAAAAGTAATAAATTTATTTACAAAATCACTTTACATTACCAAAATCTTTTATACTATTTATATACATTATCATTGACAAAATCTCATGAACACACATTTGTGCATATAAATACATACAATGCGCGTCAATACATGCTAACAAAAACACATAGTGCCTAAAAGAATAACTACCCAAAAGATGGAAAGCTATGACTCGCAGAAAACACGGCAGCTGACTTCTCGTCTGTCTCTATTTACAGTGCCCAAATCTCAATTTACGCATGAAAAATCTAACACGTTAAGTATTTCTACTTAGTGAGTGTACACTATATTTAAAAGTTACAAAACTTTATTGTACAACAATATAATCTCATACCTTCGACATTTTTCAAATTTTCGAATATAACATAACAAAAAGTGAATAACTAGTGAAATTTAAAATTCACTTTTAACAACCATTTTTAAACCCTATATCAAAATTTCACAAAAATCAATTTACTAATAATTATACATACAAAATAAATAAAATCATTTCTTTCCAATTATAACCACACAATTTTTAGCAAATATTAACATTTCTCAAAATACAAGTCGTAAAGTAATATTTTACAAATTTTTAAATTTTTATGAATAAATTACAAAGAACTCAAATTACAAATTAAGGTACACATACAACACAACAATTTCCATTTTCAACCATATCAACACGGTTTTCTTTTATATTTTTCAGTGTCCTTCGTAAATACTGACACGATATCATGGATCGGATTCGGGTCTCCAAGCATCAGCTACTGATGGCTACCCAACAGAATAACAGCATCCCCGGCATCGGTCACTCGATTACTACCCACCGGGTCGTATATCACAATTAGTTTCGACTTCAGAACCGAACACCTATTGCCTCTCATAATCCATCCGTCGAAAACTGTGTATCGATATAATGACACGGTATTGCTAATTTGCCCTATTGGCATACCAATTGCCAATCTCAACCTACCAATATTCAGGTTTACTCGGGCCCTTGATATTTTTCCAACAATTACGAAATTATCAATTCAAACATAATTTTAATCGCGTAAATATTTAATCACTTATTGGTATCTATTTTTCAAAATTGTTCTAAATGTCACTTTTTGTCATTTCAAATAACCATTTTACCCCTCGTTTTAACATCAAAATGAAACAAAACAATCCATTTCCTTTTTTTCATTCATATTTGGTCGAGGGGTGAAATTTATAAACTATTTCTTTCAAATCGTTAATTCAATCCAAAATTCATTCAAACATTATTTAATCAACACATAATTGGACATGAAATTACAAAATTACCCCTAAATACAAAGATGACATATATTCGACCTTAAGCGGATCATTTTGAAAAATTTCTTTTCCACGGATTAATTCATCATATAAATCATTCAAATATCATTTAATTAACATATAAGTGAGTTTCAAATGACAAAAATACCCCTAGATTTCTTTCTAGGGTATATTCGACCAAACCCCTTCATTTTCAAAATTTTGTTTCCAATTTAATTTCATTTCCAAGAATCATTCAAAACACAACTCAAATAATATACAGCCACATTCAAATATAGTTACTAAATCAATTGAATCAAATTCAATAAATTTTAAAATTTCTATATACTAAACTTTACTAATAAAAGTAAATTTGCGAAGTAAGTGTATACCAACCTTTTTGAGCTTGCTAATAGTTTTCTCATACCACCAATTTGGAGCTTATAACTTCTCTCTACTCTTCTCTTGAGTACCTTACTTCAAACCCACACCTAGGGTTTTCAAGAGAGCATTATGTCAGCATAAAAATCAAATCAACTTCTCTAAACTCATCACATACTAATTTCATTTCAAAATAAAATCAATCTACTCAAATTTAATTAGTTCTCCTCATACTAGTTTAATCAAACTTTCCAAAATCAATCCAATTCTCATCCAAATAAATTCTAGCTTTATTTTTCCTTCCCTAACTCAATTCCATTCAACTCAAGGTCACCAAATTTCACATAAAACATCATCAAAACTATATCACTCATCAAAATCAACTCAACACATAAAAAACCCTACACTGACCAAATTCATCATCAAGCTTTTCAACCAATTATTTTTCAATTTCTTTACATATATCAACCTAAATTCACATATATTTTCATGCCAACCCATCAAACATCAAAAAACTACAAAATCTCCACCACAAAACCCTTTGGCCGACCACACTAACATACACACCATTCATCATATTTCATTTCCAACAATATCAATCACACTCCAAAACTCTTTCAACACCCAAAAATCAATTCAAATAAATTTAATTCAACATATCACCAAAAATCCATAACTTTTAACTTATCAAAACCTTTGAGTAAAATTGGATTCATGCTCCTTTGCCATTTCCAACCTTAGTTTGATGATAATTCACCACTTTTGAAACCAAAAATTTTATCTATCAAACACCATATCATCAATCCTAAAAAACCCATGAAAACTAGTATCAAACAACATCAAAATAAATTCATTTTACTCACCAATTCTTTTCTAACTCTTCTTGATTATTTGAGGATGATATCTACGATAAGAGTTAATGAAAACTCACTTGGATTGCTTGGTCTTCTCCTTTTTCTTCTTTTTCCTTCCTCTTCTTTCAGTTTTTATTTCTTTCTTTCTTTCTTTCATTTTTTTCTTTCTGGTTTCCTTCACTTTTCACGTCTCTCTCCCTTTCCTCTCTTTTGTCACCGACTTGCTCTCCTGTTTCCATTTCATTTCATGCTTCTTATTTATATATTATGCATCAAATGAACATTTTGCCCTTTAAATGCTTTTAAAATCACTAAAATATCATCCATAAGATCTTGTCACATGTCCTCATCCTTATCCATTATGCCACATGTCACCTTTTCCATAGTTGCTTGCCCCACAAGTCTATACTTTCTTATCGTTTTTGACTCGACCTTTTTTGGAACGTCCTAATTCGGTTTTTCCGAGATTTTTTTGAAATCCTTTCAAAATTTACCGAGGCCTATATTCGGACTTCCTGTATACTCCTAGTAACCTCAGTAAGTCTTAAAAGTCATTATGTGCTCCTTTTTGGCTCTTTAAATTTCATTAAATCGCCTCCGACGATCTCTGGGTTGATTCCATTTCAATTTGAATCTCCTTTGAAAGTATCGTTTAAGTTTCTAAAATACTTATTGAGTATTTTTATACCCATTTTGAAACTTTTTTAAATTTTTAAAATTTTTCAAAATTACTTTCGAATTTCTGATTAGATATGGAACTGTTTCGTTTTACCTCAAACTAACTCATTTTTCATCCGTTTAAGTTTTCGTTAATTCTAATATAATTTTCTAAAATTTTAATATACAATATCCATTTTTCAGAAATTACTATTCATTTCAAAAATACTATTCATCATGATATATTTTTATTTCTCTTAAATAAAGAAAATTGGGCATTATAAGGAAGAACATGCTGAACATCTCAAGATTGTTCTACAGACTTTAAGGAAGCATCAGCTATATGCCAAGTTTAGCAAATGCCAATTCTAGTTGGATAGGGTGTCATTTCTAGGACATGTAATCTCCGTTGAAGGGATATCCGTAGATCCTTAGAAAGTTTAAGCAATGGTAAACTGGAGACAACCCACCAATGTAACAGAAATCAAAAGTTTCTTCTAAGAAATTTGTAAAGGGATTTTCTAAGATAGCTGCTCCATTAACTAGGCTTACTTGAAAAGAAGCAAAGTTCGTATGGTCAGATGCATACCAGTAATGTTTCGATGAATTAAAGTAGAGATTGACCTTAGCTCCAGTGCTCACACTCCCATCAAAAAAGGATGGTATCGTAATATACAGTGATGCCTCTAGGTAAGGTCTAGGTTATGTGTTAATGCAGCATGATAAAGTAATCATGTATGCTTCTAGGCAACTGAAGAAGTATGAACAGAATTACCCAACACATGATCTTGAGCTTGTAGCTATGGTGTTTTCCTTGAGGATATAGAGACATTATCTATATAGAGTTCCTTGCCATATTTTCATTGACCACAAGAGCCTACAATATTTGTTCACTTAGAAAGAGTTGAATATGAGGCAGAGAAGGTGGATAGAGCTTATTAAGGATTATGACTACACCATTAAGTACCACCCTAGAAAAACAAACATGGTTGCAGATGCTTTAAGCAGAAAACCTACAGGTTCCATTGCACAAATGAAGGTGTATACCTTCCGTTGTTGGTGCTATTAAGATCATTAGAAGTGCAACTAGAGATGATAGATTTAGGGGTGTTACTAGCTACATTCTATATTCGTCCTGTTTTAATGGATCGAATCAAGGAATTACAGTCTTAAGATCCTTATTTGGTGGAGTTGAAAAGAAAAGTTGGGTTAGACCCACGAGCAGACTTTTCTTTGAAATATGATGGTACATTGACTTTTAGTAAGAAATTATGTGTACTAGATTTAGGTGAACTGAAGAAATAAATCATGGATGAGGCTCATTCCTCAACTTATACGATGCATCTGGGGAGCACTAAAATGTATCATATCCTAAAAGAACATTACTAGTGGAAAGGAATGAGGAGGGATATAGCAGAGTATGTCTCCAAATGCCTGGCTTGCCAGAAAGTAAAAGTTGAACACCAGAAACCTACGGGTTTGGTACAGCCACTTTTGATTCCTGAGTGGAAATGGAAAATGTTACAATGGACTTCGTGGTAGGACTTTCGCGTAACTGGAGTGGTCATGATGCGATATGGGTGATTGTTGATAGATTGACTAAATCAATCCATTTTCTACCAATTAAAAGTAACTATTCCCTAGACAGGTTGGCCCAGTTATACATTGATGAGATTGTACAGTTGCATGATATGCCAATCTCTATAGTGTCAGATAGGGATCCAAGGTTTAATTCCAGATTCTAGTCAATTCTGCAAAAAGCTCTAGGCATGGGATTAAGTTTCTGTACAGCTTTTCATCCACAGATGAATGGCTAGTTTAAATGTACTATATAGATTTTAAAAGATATGCTTAGAGCTTGTGTTCTTGAGTTCAAAGGGAGCTGGGACACCCACCTACCATTGATGGAGTTTTCATACAACAACAGTTATTAGACCAGTATGGGCATAACACCTTATGCAGCACTCTATGAAAGAAAATGCAGAACTCCAGTCTGTTGGAATGAGGTAGGTGAAAGAAAGTTAATAGGTACCGAGCTTGTTCAGATTACAACAGATAAAGTAAAGGTTATTAGAGATAGATTAAAGATAGCTCAGGATAAGCAGAAAAGCTATACGGATAATCATCGAAGGGACCTAGAATTTTAGATGGGAGATATGGTGTTTCTGAGAGCATCACCTTGGAAAGGCTTACTAAGATTTGGGAAATGTGGGAAGTTAAGCCCACGATACATTGGGCCATATAAGATCATCGAAAGAGTTGGGGAAGTGGCATATCATCTGGAGTTACCACCAGAGCTTACCAAACTTCACAACGTTTTTCATGTTTCCATGTTTCGCAAATATATACCGAATCCTTCACATGTCCTAAGGGAATAGCCAGTGGAACTAAAAGAGAATCTGACATACGAGGAATGTCCAATATAAATCCTTAACCATAGAAAACAAGTTTTATGCAACAAGGTCATTCCATTGGTTAAAGTTTTGTGGAGGAATCACACAATGGAGAAAGCTACATGGGAAAGCGATGAACAAATGTGAAGCCAGCACCCCCATCTATTTAAGACAGGTATGTTATATATTTAAAATTTCGAGAATGAAATTTTTATAAAGAGGGGTGAATTGTAGAAGCTAGAATTTCTTCTTTTTATGAAAAATAAAATTTTTCAATGAATAGTATTTTCAGATGAATCATGATCGGATGAATAGTGATTTTTGAAAAATTGACATCGAACATTAGAAGTCCTAGAATGGATATTAGAGTTATTAGAAGTTAGAACAGGTCGAAAATAAATCCACTCAAATAGGTTCTAAGCAGTTAGAAATTTAGTTTACAAAAATGCCTTTTTCGAAGAATAATAAATATTGATGATTATACGCCCATTTGAATTTCTTTTAAAGCATGAGATTGAGAGATAAGATACCCAATTAGAGTATTACATGGTCAACTTGATGATAGGACGACCATAGAATATTTTTGAAATTTATTTAGATATGGATTAGAACTAAATGCAAAGGAGAATAAAATAGACAATTCAATTCAAGTATACATAGAAATAGTGTGAGCATCACATGGAAATAAATTGAGTAAGAAGCACAATCTATGTGAACTTGAATGGATCAATGGGAGAGTGACATGTTAAATTTAATTTTTGAATTATTGAATAATTAGTTAGCATGTACCAAAAATTTCTAATATTTTAATGATCAAGTTATGAAATTGCCCTTAGATAAATAAATTGTCATAAATTATAATTAAGGACATTTAAATAAAACTAACCAAAGGATTTGATGGTCATTTTGGGATTAGTTTAAAGGCATTTTTGTCGATGGAAAGTTAGACTATATAAAGTGGAAGGGTTATGAATTGAATAGAAAATTGAGAAGAAAAATTGAGAAAAGGAAGAGAGTGTCTCGGCCAAAGAAAGAAACTAAAAGAAAACAACTTGATTTGAAGGTTTTGAGATGATTTTTTAGTGGTTTTCAAGTCCTTTAAGGGTGTATACAAGTTTAGGAACAAGATCCATCCATTTTAAGCTAATTTCAAGTGATAAGTTACTACATTTCATGGTATTTTGATGGTTTTTTTGAGATGAATGATAACTTGATTTGTTTATGTGGTTTTTTTACATGACCCGACCCGGATTCTCTCTAACGAATCTAGGGATCCTGTTGAGCATCCCACGAAACCTTTCTGAAGCCCAATTAATAAGGCCTAAAAGGGTATCGTAGAGCAAACTCATAATTATTTTTCAAACTTTAAGTATATAAAATTCATTCATTTTAAAATTTGATTTCAAGTATACAACGGATAAGCATATAATTTAAAATATTATCATAAAAATATAAATATCTAAAACATGCATGATGCTCATGAATCTAAAAACATGTAGATTACATGGCTAAGTTTAAATTGCGAACTTGCACAAAAAGGCTAAGCAATGTCATCTGTCGAAGTCCACCTAGTCCGAACGGCTAATCACCTGTTCTTACACTTGGGGAAGTTTTTGAAATAAAACATTATGAGCTATTAAGCCTTGTGAGTGTGTATGCATTTATATAAAAATTTCCTCCTGAAAACACTTCAAAAACATTTTTCTTTGAAAATAATTTTATTTCAAAATAATTTTATTTCTAAAATTTTTGGGTTTTTATAAAATTTCTTTAAGTTTCAACAAGTTGTTTAAAAATGTTAAATTTTTCTAAAAATAATTTCTTTCTACAATATGTTTTTAATGGTATGCTAGCTTTTCTAAAAATCTCTAATGGCCACCCAAGGAAGCTAAAGCCACAAAGACGGTCGGATTAGCTTCGTTCAATGTGGGGGTTCACGTGGTGCAAAGGTTAGCATCACTTACCGTGACAAAACTACTAGGATGTCTCGTATACACATGTGACGGAACTATCATCACTTACCATGCGTCGAGAAATACCCCACAAGAGTAGAGGACGACTGACAGATTCGACAGACTTAATCCCTCTGATGTTAGCAGGACTAGCCCTCTCTAACTATTACTATACACTGTGGGATATACCAGCCGGGTCTAAATTAGAAGGCCGTGCTATAAATATTTGGGCCATCCATTAGGTTTGAAAAACCTTTTATTTTCTTTTCTACAATTCCAATAAATTTCTTTTTCATGCTATAAAAGGAAATAAATATATATTGCATCCTATCTAAAATAACTATTAAAACTCATACTAAGACATAAGACATTTATAAACTAAAACATGAAATGAAAGCTATAAAGTATTTGCGTAATAAACTGAAAAATCATTTAATAAAAATGTTTGCACACTTACAACTTGCTTCCCATTTTACTTCACTTCTACCTTTAGCGATCTTCTGAATAGCTCGCTACACCACCTACACTTGGTCACACAAGAAATCTTACTTAGCACACGGATTACTTCAAATCAACTCTACCTTACTTGAGTTGCAGCGAGCTGCATTACCTTTTTCAGCTCAAGCTACCCATACGAGCTCCAACTCTAGCTTAAGCTCCCATTCAACCTATCTATGCATGCTCTAGCTCGCATCCAACTTAATTCATGCGAGCTCTTTTACTCAGCTCAGGCCAAACGAGCTTGTCCACTCAGCTCAACTCAAACAAGCTCCTTTACTCAACTCAACTCAAACGAGCTCCTTTACGCAGCTCAGCTCAAACGAGCTTCTTCACTCAGCTCAGCTCAAACGAGCTCCTCCGCTCAGCTCAACTCAAACGAGCTCCTCCGCTCAGCTCAACTCAAACGAGCTCTTTCATTTAACTCAGCTCAAATGAGCTCCTCCGCTCAGCTTTGCCTCTTCCGCTCAACTCTGCCTCTTCCATTCAGCTCAATTCAAATAAGCTTCTCCACTCAGCTCAGCTCAAACGAGCTCCTCCACTCAGCTCTGCTCAAATGAGCTCCTCCACTTAGCTTTCCATCTCACCCAGGTCGTGACCTCAACAGGTTCTACGATAGCTCTCAATCATTCTAACTCATAAACAACTTTAATTAACTTATTTCCTTAGTTACATTACTTACCAAGCTTTCCTCAGTCTTCTGCCTTGCTATCCAGCTCGCGAGCTGTTTCAAATCTCCAAATCTATTACACATAGATATCTTGTCAATTCCATTAAAATGCAGACCATTCTTAACAGCTTTTACACCATAAAAACGTCATAAACCACTACCTTACCACTTGATTCTTACCAGATCTGGTTCCCAAATTTGTTCTTCACCTTTCAGTAGCTTGACCTTCTTATAAAATGGTGGAATTTGGCTTTGGGAATGGTGGTAGCAGCTTCCTTTCTTCTATTGCTGAGAGCTCTCCTTCCCTCTCTTTCTCTCCCTTTTTCTTTCTCAAGATTTCTGTTCTCTCTTTTCTTTCCCGACTCACACCTCACGCCTATTTATAGATGCGGTTTAAGCTCGTATTTAGCCTTAAGGTTACCTAAAATTACACTTCTACCTCGTTCTAAAGAGTTTTCTATTTTCATAATGTCCTTGTCTTTTTCACTTATTTACGATTCTGCCATTCTTACAAAATTTTGGCACCTTTCTCTTATGTCCCTCAACTTTTCAAAATTTTGATTTATTCTAAATATTATAAAAAAATTACGAACATTAAATTTTCACTTCTAAATACTTAAAAAAAATCCTTTTTATTATTTTTCCAAATGGTATATTTGTACATTTCTTTATTCCGTACACATGTACAGTAATATCCTCAGGAGAGGGTATTACATTTTTGGTATGTTTAGACGTAGATAAACTTGAATTCAAGCTTGGAATTGAAAGGAAACAAGTTGGCAAGCAAAAAAGTAAGGTGAGTATTCTAGGTTTTGTGCAATTTTTGAAGGAAAATTTAATTGAGTTGATTTTAGGATGTTAGATGAATATTAGAGTGGTTTTTATGTGTTTGTGGCCATGAAAGTAAAGAATAATGTTGGATGCTATGATGTAAGTTTAGGTCAAGGCTAGGATTTGATGAAAACAAGTTGATTTTATTGTTGTGATATGTTTGTCTAAGATTTTGTATGATTCTAAATTGGTTTGTATCACGAAATTAAAAAGAGAATGATTGGAAGGAAATGCTATATTATTCGGCCAAAGGAGGAAGTTTGTGTTCAAATGGTTGTTTAATTAATTTAATGAGTTTTTATGAGTTTATGCATGTAATTGACTAAGTTGGAATCAAGAAAATGCAAAGAAAAGAATGTTATTAAGTTAGTGTAAGTTTATGTCAATTATGTGAATTTAAGTGTATTTGATGATTTAATTTGAAATTGGGTGAATTAGTTATGGTTCTAAATGATTAGGTGATGAATCCTAAATTAGAATGTGTATTGTCGGTAAAAGGGAACAACGGAATTGAGAGAGAAGTCATTAAAGAACATTCAATTAAGTTAGAGTCAAAGTGAGTGTAAATATATTTTTAAGAATGATAAATGCAACTCTAGTATTTTTCAAAGCATTTCAGTATGGTTAATATGATTTTGAAATTGAAAATGAGCTTGCACTACATAAGTAAATTTAAGTGATATGTTATATTTTCATACCTATAGAATTTAAATGATTAATTTTAGATTATAAATAAAGAAAGTTTTCAAAGGCCAATTGGTTACCTAACCTTAAAGATTAAGATTCAGACCTGGTCGGTATACCCTATATGTGTATTGAAAGTGTTGGGCAGGCTTGTCACTAACTTCAGAGGGATTGAGTCCGAGTCTGTCACGTCGCTCTCTACACGTGTGGGGTATTATCTTGTTTTACGTATGCGATGTAGAATTCCGCTACGTGATTGTGGAATGTCTTTATAGATCGTCACGGTGAGCACCATACTAGCTTAGTCGCGACGTGACCTCACATTAAGCAATGCTAGATTAGTCACCATGTGATTATAGATTCTTTGAACTTTTATTGGTTTAGTTTTAGAAAGGAAAGTGCATATTGGCGTAAAAGATTTCAGAAAGATAGATTTTAAATACTTTAGAAAGTTTATGAGAAATTTTAGTATTTTACATTCTTATGAAAGTAAATGAGATTTTCATGAAATTATTAAAATATATATTTTCAAAGCATGAAATTATTTAAGAAATAGAAATTATTTTTCAAATGTTTTTTAGAGGTAAATTTTAGAAAGCAATATTTTAAATAGAAAACTTAGACACTCACTGAGCTCCTTTAACTCATTCTTCTGCAAATTTGTGTTTTGAAAACCTCTTTAGGTGTAGGACCAAAGTGTCTGATCTCTTGTTTCAGATTAAGTGTTCTGGATATAGACGATGCTCTATGAAATCATGTTATGCATATTTTAATTTGATTGTAATTAAGCATATTGCATAAAATTTTGGTTATAAAGTATTGATGTAAATGGAATGATTTGATGCCTATTCTGTATATAAAAATTTGTAAATACTTTTATGTGTATGTATGGAAATCATATTTTCAAAATTGATATGATTTTTATTTAATTAGATAAATTGTGGCCAGGGTTGTTACGAATTGGACCTAAGCTCCAAATTGGAAGTTAGAAAATTGTATGAATTTTTGAAGTGCTCAAAATTTTATTTTCAGATGATTTTAGAAGATTTAGGAATACGGAAAAATAGCCGTTGTACTGCCAAAAATTTTAGAAAAACATTAATTTCAATAATTAAGCAATTTTTCAATTTAGAAGTTACATATTTTAGTAAAGATTAAATTTTAGACTTTACTCCATGAAGTTCTTTTGGTCTTGCTAGTTTGAGTCCAGAAAGATTCCGAGGAGTGCCAGATGGGTACTTGAGCTATGTTAGAGGAAGTTCGGGGCGAGTCCCGCCATTATGAGTGATGATGTTCTGGTTAGTCTCTATCATGTCTACGTACAACCATGCGAAACAATCATGGTTCTCTCTTAGAAACTCTATCACCCTAATTTTCAATTTTTGCTCTAACATTGACCTTGTCTGAACTTTATGATTCGAGAAGTCAGAATGGATTGACACTTCATCCAACTCTTCAACCTGTGGCTCATCAAGATGATTACAAGTCGTTGTTTACTATATAATTGCTATAAGGTGGATGGCTTTCATTTGAAGGTGTTCTGGTAACACTCTTTTGACACCTTTTCTTGCCATTTAATCTCTTTTACTCCCCACTTCGTCAAGAACATTATGGCTTGATGGTAGGTGGAATGAATTACTCTCATTTATGTATACATGGTCGACCCATAATTACATTGTAAGTTGAAGCGGTGTTCAGTACCAGAAATTTTGTGTATAGGTTGATGGCTCTACTTACATTGGTAAAACTATTTCTCTAATCATGCACTTATGCTCGCCTTTGAAATCAACCAAGATGATAGATTTTCTATTCACATTCTTTGCTTTGATCCACATCTCTCTCACAGTGTCAAGAAACAAAACATTGCAAGAATTCCCATTGTCAATCAAGATTCACTTGGCTAGGCAGGTAAATGCATATGACATGAGCATCATGATGGGGATTAAGTTACTTAAGAAATTGATCATGTAATCTCCCTCAGTGTGCCTATACGGTCATTTTTCTTGACTCTCAGATTGGACGACCTTTCTAACATGCCCTTTGGCAGCCAAATGTAATATCTCATTTATTTCTAATCCATTAGTAATTATGTTAACCATCCTTTCGTGGATTGGAGGTGCTGGAGGCATCAAAAGCTATTTCTCTTTCAATCTATCATTCGACTTGTTTAATGTTTCTTTCTTTTTTTCACTTAGAAACTGCCTAAGATGCTTGTTTCTGAGCAGTATTGCTACAAATTCTAGCCTTAATAAGATATAGTCCTTTGTTTTGTGTCCATGCATGGTTCCATGGTCAGCATGGAATTCACACAATTTGTTTTAATCCCTCATGATGTACAACAAGTTTGATCTCCTAGGATCTTTATTTGATTTCTTAAGATCTTTATTTATTAATTAAGATTTTATTTGATAATCAAGATTAGAATCTCCATTTATTAATTAAGATTTTACTTGATAATCAAGATTAGAATCTTCATTTATTAGCTAAGATTTCTATTTCCATTAAGAATGGGATTAGAACATTATAAATAGGTCATGAGTGTTTATGCTTTGTATCTTGTTCATGATTTCTCTTCAGTAATAAAACTTTTGTCGTACCACCTCATCTATGAGGAAGCTTTCAATTCATCAGGCCACTTGACTATGCTTCCCATTCCTTTCATGATTGTAACTATCTTAGATAGGTTGATGTTGAGGCTGTATGCAAGAAAATGTTCTTACAATCTGTTGTTTCTATATTCTGGCTGACATTTGTCCGTTCTACAGTCTTTTCTTTTGTTGGGATAAGGTTCACTCCTACTGGAGCTTGGCCGATGCTTTGTTTACTCCTACTTTCTTTCTTATTTTCTAGCTTTCTAGGTTTGTAATTTACCATGTCCTTTCCTATAGTTTTGGGACAATATCTCGTCAATTCTTTGTATAGATTTGAATCATGCAGTAGTACTTTGTTGAAAGCTGAGACTGTTGTAGCGATGTTGCAATTTGGGATCGACATTTTCTCTTAGTTAAAGTGTCATACATAATCATGTAAGTATTCTCCTGGTCGTTGCATGATAGTACACAAATCATCTAAATACTTCTCTATCTTCTTACTACTCGCGAACTATTCTATGAACGCGTTTGTTAATTGGGCGAACAAACTAATGATATCATTAGGCAAGTTTGTGAACCATTATAATACTGGTCCCACCACTCTAGATCTAAATCCTTTGCACATCGCAGCTTCTCACATGTCTCTTGGGATAGCAATTGTAAACATTCATTATCTGTATTGTGCTATGTGATCATCTAAATTGGTTGTAATATGCCCTTTCTATTGTAGTATTATAGATGTATTGTGTATTATTGCCCTCATTTATGGAATAAAGAGATAATTCAGAATACTCAAAAGTGTAAGTGAAATTCCATATAACTTCCAGATGGGGAATGAAATTCTAATAAAATTTTTGAAATAAATCGAAAACGATTTCGAACCCAAATGGTGGTATGATAATTGATTTGGAGTTTAGTGTGGAATTGGCATTAAAAGAAAATTTCAAGAAAGGAAATAGTGGATTTAAACTAGAATTTAATTCATGTGAGGGTATTAGAAGAAATTGAATTAAATAAGGGAATGCATGGAATAAGTAGAGAAAATGAGGGTTGTGTTGCAAAAATGAAATAGATGGCATGACATGTGATTAAGTGACAAACTTGAAAGGTATTTTCATTGGACATTTTTGTAAATTTAAATCAATGGCATGGATTGAAATTTTATATCAAACTTTAGGGGCAATTTTTATGAAATTAAGTAATGGCATTGGTTGTAAATGTGTGACAAACTTGGAGGGTAAATTATCAAGGTCATGTCTATATATATATATGTGTGTGTGTGTGTGTGTGTGTGTGTGTGTGATGAATTGTCTAGAAAAAATTGAGAGACAACTAGAGAGAGAGGAAGAGAGTTCGGCAGACCAGATCAGACCATGGACAACAGGCTTCCTTACCTATTCCAAGCCATTTTTCAAGTGGTTTCAAGCCTCCAAAAGGTCACAAAAAAGTCTAGGAAGATAGTCCATTAAAGGAAAGTGATTTTGAAGCAAAAAGATTGAGTTTTCATGAAATTTTTGGTGTGAAAAAGTTTATCAAAACAGTCCATGGACTACTTGTAACGTTAGTGATGATTTTATGTGTTGTTTTAGAGTTTTGAAGCCTTGAATAGAAGGGAAAGCCAAGCCAAGGATCAAGGATTAAATTGGTGAGTATACTAAAATAAATTACCTTGGTTTTGAGATTAGATTGATGGATGGTAAAATTCTGCCATGTTTATTTAGTATAGGATTGATTAAGTTTTCAAGTGAAAAATTTGAGTTGTGTTTAATGTGTATAGGTATGATACTTGGCCAAGATAAAAAGAATATGATTTAAATTGTGTTTGAATTATTTGAAATGATTTTGGCATGAAAATATGTAAGAAGAATGTGTTAGATTGTTGAAAAGAAAATCACAACCATAAGATATATATGTGCTATGTGTTCTGCTATCAAAGGTTGATAGGAAGGAAGATTTGTTTTGATGATCTTAAACGGATTTATGCATGAAAATAAGCCAAGAAACAAAGCTTGAAGGTTGAAATAAAAATCAAAACATAAGGTGTGAAAGTACTATGTATTCGACCATAAGGAATTCTATGAAATGGATGATTGTATTGATAGGTCTAGATGAATTTAGGGGCTGATTTGACGCGACCTAATCCAGATTTCCTCTAGGCTAGTACTCAGTAGGCTCGCCTGGCACTCCTACGAATCTCTCTTAAACCCTACTAAGCGGCTAAAAGAAATCTGTGGAACGAACCCTTAAAACTTGCCCGTTTAAAGTTTGCTTCGAACCTATTTTGATCTTATTGTTTTGAAACTAGTTGGGTTGGTTTCATTTTGAACTCAAACTTTCTAGGTTTTGTAAATTCAATTAAAGCCATAAAAATGACCTTTTTATTTTCAAAATCTAAAACAGTTTTAACAACAATCTGATAGTATAACGACTGCATTCATAATGTTTTCAAATTTCCTATAAAGAAAAATACACTCCCAACTATTCTCAACCACAACCCAACTTCTTATCCACAATCATTCAATCTTTCTCATAAAACGCACAAGTGATAATCATTTGCCTAAACAAGTATTTATTCCAAAAATAGGCCATAATTGTAACACCCTTACCCCAATACTCCCGTCCGTACGAGGATCGAGGCATGGGATGTCACTCTTTTTCTTATTTCAAATTTTTTTTTTATGAAAATTTCGTTTTAAAAAAAAACTTTGATTATATTTTAACGAAATTTTGGCAGAGTTTCCTCTGTTTTTCTGAAAATCCAAAATTTAAACTTGTAAAAAAAATACACTTCTAAATCAATTTATTTCTCAACTTCCTGTTTCGGACCTCTAGTCCGTTTCTAACCCACTTCAACACACAAACATTTAATAATACATATTTCTTTTAACATTTAAACATTTTACAAAGATAATACCATATAAAACTTTTTTCTTCAGCGGAAACTTTACAGAATTTATCACCAGTGATAAACTTTAAATACAAATTTATTTACAGAATTTACAACTCTAACGAAATATACACGACATGATGGTGACTAAAATATGATACTCCTGCAACATAAAAATGGCGATTACCAAAATGAAGAGGGCGGATGTGACTTGAGGGAAGCTGCAGTTACCTTGTCTTCGTCTTTACTTCAAGCCCTACTCAACTACCTGCGTGCGGTAAATCCAACGCGCTAAGTTTTTCGACTTAGTGGGTGTACTCATATAATATTGAAATCATATTTATTTTCAAAATACAAGCATAAATTAAAACAATATGCACGATCATAATTTATTTATCAATAAAACACACGGTACAAAATTTCACAAAATAAATCATAATCCTGTGACTTTCCAATATATTTTATTGCAAGCACAATCATAATCTAATTCTTACAAAATCAATTTTCAAATAAATTTACAAGACTTTCTTTATTCAATTTATTAGAGCCCTTCGTAAAGTCTATCACGATACCATGGATCGGCAACGGGTCTCTTGGCATCGGTCATTCGGTGGCTATCCACCAGAATAAACAGTGACCCCGGCATCGACCGCTCGGTGACTATCCACCGGGTCACATATCATAATCTGTTTCCGTTTCAGGATCGGACACTCGGTGCCTCTCAGGGTCCATCATATAACGTCTGTGATCAATTGTAACGGTGCAGTACTGTTAATAATTACCCTATTGGCTAGCCAACTACCAATCCCCACCTACCGTGACTAGTTTTACTAGTGCCCTTTAAATTTTTCAAAATTACAAAATATTTAAATTTTTAACAAAACTTTAATCGCATAAACTTTTTATTTCATATTTAGATCTATTATTCTAGATTCTTCGGGGTACCACTCGTGGTCATTTCGAATGACCATTTCGCCCCTAATCTCATTATCACATCTTAATAAAATTATTATCTCTTTTCTCGTATTTTAAGTCGATCCCAAAATAGGATATTCTCAAATTTTTCATTCCAAATCTTAAATTCATCAAACATACCACCAACACATCACATAATTAACACATCAAGGAAAGCGGAATGACAGAAATACCCCTATAATATTTTATTCATCAATTTCGACTATAGGGGATTTTAATTTCGAAAATTGTTTCGAAATCATTTTTCTTCAAATAAATTCATCAAATAACATATAATTAACACCCAAAACTATTTAATATCTCAAACAAACAATTTAATCAACTATCACAGTAATATATATATATATATTAAAATTCGGAATTAATAAACATAATTTTTATAAATACGAGTACACCAACCTTTGGGCTTTCCGTTAGCTTCTATAAGCTCCCAAATGATCCCTATAATATTTAATTGGAATTTTTGAGACCGTATTCAGTCACCTCACGACCTAAGGTTTGAAAAATTAAAGAAAATTATGCTTGAGAGGAGATTAAGCTATCATGTAATGGTATTGATATTTCCTAAATATTTTAACATGCTTCTACATGAATTTCTACACAATTTGAGCTCTCAAATGGACCAAAAAAATTTGAATAACCCGAATTGCACTTCACTAAAAATTTTTGAATCTCAGATCTAAGCATCCAATAACTCGAATGAGGTTAGATCTAAGTATTTTGGCTAGAAAATGGGTTAAAAAGAGTGATTAAACTAAAAGAAATAAAGAAAATAGAAAAATAAAATAAAATAACAAAAATATGCTACCAGGGGGCGACTCGGCCGAAGAAAGAAGAAAGTGAATAGTGGCGGCACTATTCCCTTCTTTTTATATATTTTTACTTTGTCAATTTACACTTTGACCCCTCAAAATTTTAAAATTCTAATTCGACCCCTAAACTTTTTAAAAATCTCATTTAAACCCCTCAGACAATAAATATTTATAACTTGATATTTTCTCTCCATCTTAAGCCTAAAACTAACTACTTTATTATATTTATGCCACTCATTAAATTTTATTTTAATCCCACTTGAAAATAAAATTCAATATTTTACTATATATATATTTATATATATATATCTATATATTCCTAAAAAAAAAAATCCTAGAAAATTTTGGGACGTTACAACTCTTTCCCTCTTAAGAAATTTCGTCCGCAAAATTTACCTCATTCAAAAAGCTACGGATACTGTAGTCGCATTGTCTCTTCACTTTCCCAAGTAGCTTCTTCGACCTTATGATTTCGCCAGAGAACTTTAACCAAGGGAATCTTCTTATTTCGCAATTCTTTAATTTTTCGATCTAAGATTTTCACAAGCTCATCTTCATGGGATAAGTCAGACTACACTTCAATAGATTCGGCTGGTACGACATGCGAAAGATCCGATCTATATTTCCTCAGCATCGATACATAAAACATATTATGAATCTTTTCCAATTCCGATGGTAAAGCTAGTCGATAGGCTACCGGTCCCACACGCTCAATAATCTCGTATGAACTGATAAACCTAGGACTCAACTTATCTTTCCTTCCGAAGCTCAGCACCTTTTTCCACGGAGATACCTTGAGGAAGACTTTATCTCCGACTTCATATTCGATATCCTTCCTTTTTAAATCTGCGTAGGACTTTTGACGATCAGATGCAGCCTTCAACCTTTCCTTGATTACTTTTACTTTCTCTTCGGTCTGCCTAACTAATTCTGGTCCTATCAGCTTGTTTTCACCCAATTCAGTCCAACATAGAGGCGTCCTGCATTTTCGTCCATACAGAGCTTCATACGGTGTCATTTCTATACTTGACTGATAACTGTTGTTATAAGCGAATTCCACTAACGAAAGATGTTCCACCCAATTTCCTTCAAAATCAATAACACAGCTCCTAAGCATATCTTCAAGCACTTGAATTACCCTCTCGGATTACCCATCAGTCTGCGAATGAAATGCTGTACTGAAGCTCAATCGCGTACCCAAAGCTTCCTGAAATTTCTTCCAAAATCTCGATGTAAACCTCGGATCTCTGTAAGATATGATAGAAACAGGCACTCCATGCAATCGAACTATCTCTCTGATATACAACTCTGCCAACCGATCCAATGAGTAATCTGTCTTAATAGGGAGGAAATGTGCCGACTTAGTCAACCGATCTACTATTACCCAAATTGCATCATGTTTGTTCCTCAAAAGAGGTAAACCAGTGACAAAATCCATGGTAACTCGGTCCCATTTCCATTTCGGAATAGATATCGGCTGAAGTAAACCTGAAGGAACCTGGTGCTCAGCTTTCACTTGCTAACATGTCATACATTTACTCACATAATTCACCACGTCCTTTTTCATGCCAGACCACCAATACTGAGCCTTCAGATCTTGATACATTTTCGAACTACCTGGGTGCATCAAATAGGGACTGCTATGGGCTTCTAACAAAATTGCTTTCTTCAATTCATCATCATCTGGAATACATATCCTGTCTCTGAAATATAAACAATCCTTTCTGATTGTAAAATCAGTCTCCTTTCCTTCTTGAATTTGCTTACTAATCTCTACAAACTTTTTATCCTGCTGCTGCTTTTCTTGAATTTGTTGAAGAAAACTAAGTCGAACTTGTAATTCTGCCATCAACACTCCATCTTTTGTTATCTACAACTGAGCATTTATAGCTCTCAAAGCAACCAAAGATTTCCGGCTTAGTGCATCAACTACCACATTTGCTTTCCCCGGGTGGTAGTCAATGATGCAATCAAAATCTTTCAACAGCTCCATCCATCTCCTCTGCCTCAAATTCAACTCCTTTTGAGAAGATAGATATTTGAAACTCTTGTGATCCGTATATATATAACATCTCTCTCCATACAGATAATGCCTCCACATCTTCAAGGCAAAAACGATGGCTGCTAGTTCCAGATCATGCGTCAGATAATTTCTTTCATGATTCTTTAACTGTCTAGAAGCATAGCAACCACCTTACCCTCCTGCATCAATACACAACTAAGCCCACTATGCGAGGCATCACTATAGATCACATAATCCTTACCGGATACAGGCAGGGTAAGAATCGGAGCCTCAACCAACATTGCCTTCAGTTTTTCAAAGCTTTTCTGACATCTATCTGACCACTCGAATCTAACATCCTTATGAAGCAACTTGGTCAACGGAGCTGCTATTGAAGAAAACCCTTTCACAAACCGTCTATAATACCCAGCCAAACCTAGAAAACTGCGAACTTCTGTAACATTCTTCGGAGACTTCCATTCCAGAATCACTTCAATCTTCTTAGGATCAGCCTTAATATCGTCCGCGGATACAATATGCCCTAATAATGTGATCTGACTCAACCAAAACTCGCATTTGCTCAACTTGGCATACAACTGCTTTTCTGTCAACGTCTATAGCACTATCCGGAGATCTTGATCATGCTCGTCTGAGGATTTTGAATACACCAGAATACCATCAATAAATACAACCACAAATTGATCCAAATACGGATGAAAAATACGATTCATCAGGTCCATAAATACTGCGGGTGCATTCATCAATCCAAACGGCATCACTACAAACTCATAATGCCCATATCTCGTCCGGAAGGCTGTCTTCGGAATATCCGATTCTTTCACCCTCAACTGATAGTACCCTGATCGAAGATCTATCTTTGAGAATACACAAGCTCCTCTCAACTGATCAAATAGATCATCGATTCTAGGCAAGGGATATTTATTCTTGATTACAACCTTATTCAACTGTCGATAATCCCACACAATCTGAACGACCCATCCTTCTTTTTCACAAACAACACTGGCGTTCCTCACGGTGATACACTAGGTCGTATGAATCCCTTATCTAATAATTCTTGCAACTGAATCTTCAACTCTTTTAATTCAGTGGGTGCCATCCTATAAGGAGTGATAGTTACCAAATTCGTTTCTGACATCACATCAATCACGAACTCTACCTCTCTCTCCGTTGGTAAACCCGGTAACTCTTCTGGAAACACATCTGAAAAATCACATACAGTGGGAATATCCTGACTACTTGATCCGATTATCTGAAAATCGACCACATATGCCAAAAACGCTTCACACCCTTTTCTAATCAATTTCTTTACGGTTGTGGCTGAAATGACATTAGAGAGGAAATCTGACCTCTCGCCCACCATAGTGATCTCCTTTCCATCACCAGTCTTCAAAGATAATCTTTTCGCACGACAATCTATCATTGCCTGATGCCTGGATAACCAATCCATTCCCAATATCACATCAAACTCCCGAAAAGGCAATTCCATTAGATCCCCTAGAAAATCATACCCCTGAATTCGAATCGGACACTCTCGAAACACTCTGTCTACGATCACACTCTGACCTAAGGGAATGCTAACCAACACCTCATGACTCGTAACCTTAGCCTGAAGATTTCTCTCTCTAGGGATGGTAATGCACATGTATGAATGAGTCGAACCTGGATCTACCAATGCATGCACAGAAACATCAAATACTGAAATCATACCCACAATCACATCTGGAGCATCCTGCTTCTCCTGAGCCCTGATGGCATAGGCTCTGGTTGGCGTTCGAGACTCTACTCTCCCTCCTGCCTCTGAAGCCTCTCTTTTTCTGCTCCCCTCAGCTCTTGGCTGACTCGACCTCCGACCTTTCGAAACTGTAGGCGTTGATTTCTCAAACTGTGAAGCAAGTGCGGGTTTGTTCTTCGGACAATCCTTCTGAAAATGATCATATAACCCACACCTGAAACATGCTCCAGTCAACCTCCAACACTCTCCCGGATGCCTCCTACCACAATGCTCACACAGCTGTAAGGCTGATCCTCTAACTGCACTGCCTGGGGACTAGTAACTGACGCCGAAGACTGAGCGGATCTAGCAGAAGATCCCTGACTCTGCCTCTGATGTTGCTGCTGAGACTGACCACCTGACGAGGAACCTCTGAATTTCTTACTAGGCGGCTGGGATGAACTGGACTATCCTAGGCCTCTGTTGACTTCGATCCTTTCTAGCTTGTTCTTCTTTCTTTACCCTTTCAACATTTAAAGTTGCGTAGATCAATCTAAAGAAATCTTCTATCTGCAAGGCTGTAAGCTGGTAGCGAATGTAATCATTCAAACCATCCTCGAATCTTCGGCACCTGTCCGCCTCCGTTGCTACTATCTCCCGAGCATATTTACTCAACCGGGTAAATTTCCGCTCATATTCTGACACAGACATCTGTCTTTGCTTTAAATTAATGAACTCTCTCTTCATGGTGTCAATATGGATACGGCAGACGTATCTCCTCCGGAACTCCCTCTGGAAAAACTCCTATGTTCGCTCTTCAGGCCGCACTGGGTGAGAAGTGGACATCCACCAATGATATAGCGCTACGTGACGATGCTGAAAATTTCGTCCGTAGTCGCTTAGATTATAAAGAAGTTAGCACTACGCGACGACGTAGAAAATTTCTTCCATAGTTACTCAGTTTTCCCTAGAAAGTATAGCACTATAATTGTGATGCAGAAAAAATTCACGTTGTAGTTGCTTAGTTATGAAACTTATCACCCTACGTGCGATATAGTAAATTTCGTATCGTAGTGGTTAAGATGCCGCAGTAGCCTCACGTTGGCGTTAGTTAAAATCACCCGTGATGGATAGAGTACTTTGAGGGTATACATGGGGATTTTGAAAGAATAAGATTACTTTGAGGGTATATTACGATTTTGAAAGTGTTGAAAATGAATAAGATTTTAGCTTAACATATTGGTGTATACTATGTTATATGACTTTGTTATACTAACTCGTTTGTTGGCTGTGTAGCTTATTTATATTCTATTGGGTGTGATTGTCGGACGGGGTGACGACCTTTTCATCTCGCATATATATATATATATATATATAGGTGGGCGAGTCATACAAGATGTTGTATATAAAGCATGTATATGAGATTGTATTGTATGATGACTATGACATTTCACATTTTAGGATTATATAAATGTAATTATGTTTGTAAATTGCCATGAATTCTTATGCATGATGTATATATTCATTTACTAGACTGAATTCATGCATAATGTTGTGGAAAGTATGATGATATTGTATGATTGTGGATAAATGAAGTTGGGAGAAAATGAAATTACAGTCTAAGTGTAAATTTCTTTGTAGAAAAATTTTGAATTTGTTAAAAATGCAGCCGTTATGCTGCTGAAATTTTTATAAAATCATTTTGAAATGAAATCGTGAAAAATTTTATCACTACCAACTCTTTTAAAGAAAACCAAATTCGTAAGTTTTAAACGAGTAAAACGGCTAAGAAAGTTAAGGGTTCACTTCTCGGATTTCTTCAATCCGACAAGTCGAATTCAAGAAGTCCGTTGAAGTGCCCGGCGGGATCCTCCAAACGAGAGCCTAGATAAGGTCTGATTTGGGTCCTATAATTTACTGTCTTATCATACCAAACCCTCACTTTGTTAATCAAATTTTGTTAAGGTTAGTCAATTTAAGGGTAATTTTGTCTTTTAAATTTATATTTTTTTAAATTTAAAATCATAAAAAAATAATAATTAAAAAAAATCTACATTGTCCACCACATGATTTAATTTAAAAATAAAATTTAATATTTATATTTTTAAAAAAATTAAAGTTAAAAAAATTAAAAAAACAAAAAAACAAAAACACTAAAGATTTGAGTTAAACTTAGATATTCCTTTTAATGAAGATCTAAGTACCCAAATCTTCATGCAAGAAATTTGAAAAAAAAAAAAGAAAAAGAAAAAAAGACATTCAATCATCCGTGATATTTTTTTTAAAAAAAGATAAAAATACACTCAATATTAAACACCATCTACGATCAACACTATTGACAACATAAACACTTTTACTTATCAGCCACAATTATCAACACCATCTTCAATCCATGACAAACAATAAAAAAAAATTAAGAAAGAAAAATTCATCAGCCACAATCATTAGAGATGAACCCAAATGATGTTCATCTAAGATGAACCCAAATGATGCTCATATAGGTTCGTCCAAAATGATGAACTTAATCTTTAATTGCTAAATAAACCTAGGTTAAAGCTGAACAAAGATGAATCAACAAACAAACATATATTCACCAACAATGGCTGATGGTTGAGGCTTCAACAAACATTCAACGATGGCTTTAACTCTCACTTTTAAGAGGCTTCTCTCTTCCACCATACTCACTAGGTCTCCCTGCTCTTGCCCATTAGCCTCCACCGCATAGGCAACTCATTTTTCAATACCAACACTGCTTCTAATTTCGACAATGAGGACAACGGTAGCGAGCTCGACTTCGACCGTCGTTTCATTCGCTAAGCTCCTTGTCTAAGCCAGGTGTTGAATCTAATGGACCAAATGGTAGACCACCACACACTGAGATGCGAAGGAGGCGGTCGATGTTAATGAATAATGTAGAAGGGTGATATGGTTTTTCAAACTCATTATTGTTTTTTTTTTTCTATTTTTTTACAGTAATTAATTTAATTTTTATTTTCAAATTAATTCCACTGTCCAATTATGTGATGGAATATCTTTTTTTGAAAGAAATTATTACTTTTTAATTTTTTAATTTTTTAAAATTTTCTTTGTTTACAATAATTTTTTTAATTTTAATTTTTAAATTTATCTCTATCATCCATCATGTGATAGATGGTGGATTTTTTTTTTTAATTCTTAATTATTTTTAAATATTATTTTAAATCTATATATTTAAATTATTTTTAATTTTTTTATATTTAATAATTTCAATTTTCTTTTGAGGAAACTTCATTTTAATTTTCAAGTTTTCGAAAAATATTAGGTTTTTAATGCTTTTTTAAAAACAGTATTTTTTATCATTAATACTTTTAAAACTCTTTAAAAAGTCCAATCGTTAGCCAATTAACAATCAAACCAAATAAAAAAAAATAAAAAAGACTCAATTACCCCTTATCACCTAAAATGACCATTTTGTCCCTAAAAAATCAGAATATTACATATCATTTGACCAATAAAAAGATGACACATAAAATAATATGATGATGATTATTTTTTTTTTCATATTATAATCTATTTAATAATCTACTTGGGTATTTTTTTTTTTTTTCAAATAAATTTGGATTTCATTATTGCCCTACAGAAGTAGATAATATCTCACTTACATCAACAGAGTTCTAACATACATTATTAGTAATCTATAGTCTAATCTACGTGGGTTTGATGTGTTTATTTGTGTTTTTTTTTTTGGTTAAATAAAACTCTGTTTGGGTTTGTTAAGCTGAAAAAGAAGATAGGTTGGTTGAAGAAGATGGGGTGGGTTGAAAAAGCAAAGTTGAAGAAGAATCAAGGATGGGTTGAAGAAGAAGACGTGCTAATGACTTGTTGTTGCTTAGAGGCGGTGTCGACTATGATTGTTGCCCAGGAATGACCAGACGCATAGTCGACTGGTTTGATTTTTGGTTCACATCTGTTGGGAGTTCAAATTTTGGTGTGGTTTGATATTGGAGTTTGACTTTTGAACTGGTTCACGACATGGTTTGATCTAGTTTGATTTTTAGTTCACGACAATTAGGAGTTCAATGCGATAGAGGTGCTCTCTGTCGAGGATGAAGTCGATCTACTCCATATTCAATGGAGAGGTGGAGTGAATTGCTCTATCCTTGAGATTTTTTTGTTATTATTATTATTTTTTTTTTTGCATTTTTTTATTTTTTATTTTTTGAAATGATTTTGGTGCTCAATCATTAGCTCGCTCCATGTTTAATGCTCCATCTTCCTCTTTTCTCCTCCACAGCAACGACTGGTTTTTTCAATTTGGGTGGGGCTTATTTTAGGCTAGAAGTTGGGTTTTCAAATCTAGGTTTCAGATGAAGATGTTAGATTTTTTCAATTTATATTGGTGATTTTTTTTTCCATTTTTTTTTTTAGTGATGGTTTTTCAATTTCTGTTGTTAGTGGATGGTTGATGTTTTGAAGATGAGTTGAATGGTTGAAGATAAGTCTAGATTTTGTTAATGGATGGTTGATGTTTCTTCCCAAATGAAGAAATAGATGGAGAAAGTGGGTGATTCTTCTTTTTTTTTTTCATTATTATTATTATTATTTATTTTAAATTCTTAAAATTTTCTTTTACACATTTAAAATCCTAGTCAATCACGTGTCACGATTTTAGTCTCTCACACTAAAAGATCATTTTACTCTTCCAGTTTGGACTATTTGTCACCTGACTGACGATTTGAATTTTTAAAAGAGTTTTGAAAAAGTTAGAGATGAAAAGAACTGTTTCCAAAAGTACTTCAAAAATTTGATATTTTTCAAAATCTTAAAAACTAAAATGAAGTTTTTTTCTTTTCTTTTTATTTTATTTATGGGTAAAATCATAATTTAATCAAAATTTTTAGTCAACGATTAAAGTTCATAAAAGTTAACTAACAAAGTGAGGGTTTAGTATCGTAAAATAATAAATATGTTTTCGCTTGTTTTTAAACAAATTTGAGGGTGTTATAAAATTATTCATTTATATACATATATATGTATATATGTCGATTAAATACTTGTTTATGTTATCTATATAATTAGACTATAGTAATTAATTAAAAGTTACTTTACTAATCTTTAAAGTCCCACCATAATTTACTAGTCTTCGAAATGAATCATTTACTCTTTGACAATTTGACCAGAAAGCAAACATATCTAGCTGCCCCACCGATGAAGAAGAAATATACACTAGTGAAGAAGTTGGAAGCACACGGGAAACTTGCTCTAGTGTGAAGTGCTTTTGGCAGGAGTGGATAGGTTTACCAAACACGGGCACATCGGAAAAGCTCTTTCTACCTTTGAAGAAACTGACATCGTTACCATCTCACCTCTCATAATTGTGACACATACTTCAACCACTGATCAATAAATTCTTATTTTCCTCCTACTTACAAGTACATATGTGCCCTTGCTTTTAATATCTTACATTTCTTTTCCAGGGGCATTATGGTAATAGAGTGGCCTATGCTAGGGATGAGATTTCTTCTTGTATTTGTGAATTATTAGGCCACCCAACTGACCCCTTTATGGGGACATGCACGTCCTTCTTTAGTAGAAGGGTATGCACTAGGGTAGACACCTTAGCGCGCACGTGTATATATATATATATATGTACACACATATGGTCCTGACGTTTTATTTGAGCATGCCTTAGTGATTAAAATTTGAGATATTACGAAAATCCTCTCTGAAAAATAAATTAATTATGACTGGAACCTGATATTTTTTATTAAACAAATCGTCTTCTACCATTAGTTTTCTATTTAAAATGTTAATATTTTCTGTCCAAAAACGTAAAATGGCCATAATACCCTTATTAAGATTCTATAAATCCCTATCATACCCTTCAAAATTATGTAATAATGATTAAAATATCTTTTAAATTAGTAATTAATAACAATATTAAATAAAAGAAATAAAACAGAATTAAAAAAATAAAAAGTACTTAATCATCCTCCATTTCTCTCATTCTCTTTCATCTTTTTTTTTTTTTTTTTTTTTTTTTGTATTTTTCGTTTTCGTTTTTGTTGTGTTTCCTAGTTGCTTGTGGGTTTCCAGGTTATTGGAAACCCAGAATTCATTCTCTCTAATCTTATCTCTCTCTCTTTGTTTTTTTGCTGAGTTTCCAACAACCTAGAAATCTAGATTTTTTTGGATTTCCAACAAAGATTTTTCAATTTTCTGGATTTCCAACAACTAACCCAACATCAATTGACCTCCTCACCAGTCCTCTCCTCCATTGATAGCAATGCCTCCCTCAAGTCCGTCCTCTCTGGCCTCCACTTCACCTACCATCACCACCCCTTCATTAACAATACAAAAAAAAAAAAAAAAACACAAAATCCCACCTTTGAACACAAGCCCATATGCACACCTTTGAACAAACGGAATAAAAAATCCAAATCACTACCACCACTTAATCACCATCACACTTAATCACCAACACACACATCACCACATTCAATCACCCCAAATCGGACCCAATCGTCAACTATTACGAAGGAGGAGTAGAAGATTTTGTTGGAGAAAAGAGAAGGAGAAGAAAGTATGGTGGTGGAGTGATGGATGAGTTTACTGGTGGAGTGATTAGGGATTTGGGTTTTAATTTTGTTTTAATTTTATTAATAGTTTCTAAATTTTATTTAATTTAATAAATAGAGTTATTAAAATAAATAAAATTACTCATTTAATTATCATTTTATCATTCAAATTTAACATCGAGTTTTTTAATTGACAGAGGATAAACAATCTAATTAAAAAAAAAAGGTGATTCAATCATGATTAATTTACTTTTCTAAGGGGTCGTTTGCTTTTTATCTGAAGACTGAACAGTACTGCTGAAGACTGAAAGCTAAATAGTGATTGAAATATGAAATCTGATAGACATGTTTGTTTTTTCTTTTCTTACCTCTGAATGTATAATAATCTTGTTTGTTTTTTAAAGTTAAAATTATCTGATTACTAGTAATTTGACATTTACATCCTTTTATTATTAGTTGTTGTGTAATTTTATTTAATATGATACAAACAATTGTAATAAATTATTTAACAAATATTAAAACACTTATATATATAATATTTTTATTCATAATTAAAATAAAATTAATTATTATAGTAGAATCAATTAAGTTTATATGTTCAAATAAAAATAAATAAAATAATCTTAAATTGAATTATTATTATAACAAAAGTTGAAATTGTAACTTATATATATATAATATTTTTATTCATAATTAAAATAAGATTAATTAAAATAGTAGAGTCAATTAAATTTATATATTCAAATAAAAATAAATAAAATGGTTTTAAATTAAATTACTATTACAACGAAAATTGAAATTGTAAAGTAATATATATTTTCTGATATAATTAAACAAAAATAATCAAATACTTAAACAAATTGATTTGCAATTTGGTCTCTGAGTTATTGCATAAACATTTTATCAATAAAGATTCTTACTGGAATTTGATTAGAGAAATATAGTAATCCAACTATAAAAAAAATTTGATGTTGAGATGTTTATTATTTTTCAATGTTATTTGTTAAAGTATTAAAAGAAATTTTTATAATATAAAACTAAAACAAACTTGAAAACATATTAGTTTAAGAAGGATAAACTTGGAATAATATATTTATAAAATCATTAGGTGATTTTGTATTAAGTGAAAAATCAGAAAATGTTAATTTTTTTTCAGTGATTTTTGAGTGGTTTTAAGTGATTTGACCACTTAAAAAAACAAATAAAAATCTCTTAATTAATCAAATTCAGCACCATTAACTTAACGTTAAGTATAAAAAATAAATAAGTTTAAGGGACCTTCATTTACCATAATATCCTTTTATTTTATTATTTTTGTTTGAAACATTCTTTTAAAAATTTTTACTAGAGAAGGAAAGAGCATTTATATAAAATTTAGAGGCTAATTAAGGTTGGAGGTGCGAGAGGCTTGTATTTAGCAAAAGAAGATGTTTTACATAAAGGAGATGGTATAGAAGGGAAAACGGGCATCAAAATCAAGCCGATTCTGTGGGTCTGGTACAAATGAAAATGAAGACGTGATTCCACACAACTTTCATTTCCCCGCCAAACGCACACACGCACACACAGAGTCTCTGATTGGAAAATGGTGTTAGCCGAGGTGAAGGCGATCCCGAGGACGTACGTGGTTCTGAATGGGAGTGGATTCTTGGGGAGATCGCTCGTCTCCCAGCTCCTGAAACTCGATGACTTGATCGTCCGAGTCGCCGATTCCGCTCTCCTCTCCGAAGACTCCTCCTCCGGTCGCGCCGAGTACCTCCAAGTCGATGTCCGTGATGTCTCTCAAATCAAGAGAGGTGCGATTCTTTATTTTTGAAACATCGAAGCTGAATCTGTAGATTTTATTAGTTTCTGATTCAATGGTGCATCTGTTGTGGCAGCTTTTGAAGGTGCATCTGTTGTCTTTTACATGGATTTCACTGATTTGGACACAAATGACTTCTATACCCGCTACATGACCATTGTTCAAGGTAAAAAAAATGACTTGATGACATTAAGTGGAGGTTTTTTTTTTTTGGTTAATTTTATTTTTTTTTATTTAATTATCGGGATTAGCTGAATAAGAATTTCTAATTCTGTAGCATTAATTAATGATTGCTTTTCAGGCACAAAAAATGTGATCACTGCTTGCCGAGAGTGCCATGTGAGAAAGCTCATCTACAACAGCACTGCACATGTCATTTTTGATGGTTCACATGATATTCACAATGGAGATGAATCCTTGATATGCCGCTGGAAGGCATGCTTCTTTATTGCTTTTGTGATGCTTCTTCATTACAAAACAACATTCGTTCTTACATACACCTAATCATCTTTGTTTTATGATGATGATACAGTTTCAAGATATGTGGTGTGACCTTAAGGCTCAAGCGGAAGCTCTAGTCCTCTATGCTAACAATATTGATGGTCTACTAACGTGCGCTCTTCGTCCTAGCAACGTCTTTGGACCAGGAGACACGCAGCTTCTGCCTCTTCTTGTTAATCTAGCCAAATCTGGATGGACAAAGGTTTGTTAATTTGCCCTCATCCTTTTCTTTTTAATTTTCATTCCTTGACTCACATATGTAGTGATTTGTTTGATGGTGCAGCCTGTAATGCACTTGGGTATGGATGCACTTGAAATCTTGACCCTTCAATTTCCAATAGTTAAATCTGACTTGTTGAAAATTGAAATACCAAGATTTCAAGTGCATCCGTACCCAAGTGCACTGTCGAATGTACTTTGTTTGATATGCTTCCTCTCCCCCATGCTCAGAAATTGAAATCTCTATGTGGTGTGTGTATTTGTTAGGCACTTGAAATGTATTTATTTTATCATTTTTGGAGTAACAGGATTTCTCATTTCAGTTTATTATAGGAAGCGGTGAAAATATGTCTGACTTCACCTATTCTGAGAATGTCACTCATGCGCATATATGCGCTGCAGAAGCTCTAGATTCACAGACAATCTTTGTGGCCGGAAAGGTATTTCTACACTTTAATTGTTATTGGATGTGGTGATTTTACTTATTTTATATTATTGTGGATTGATGTCTCTCTTGATCAACATGTAGGCTTTTTTAATCACCAACTTCGAGCCTATGATGTTTTGGGAGTTCTTGTCTCTGATGTTGGAAGGCTTGGGATATCAAAGGTAAAATAAACTTTCTGAAAGTCTTATGCAAGACTTCGCATTCAAATACAGGTTGGTTTTAACTGACATACTGTTTGCATTTACAATGTTGTAGTTGTGGACCATTGTTATTTTGGGAAGATTATTTTAGTTACTTTCTTCTCCCGTCCTTTTAGTTAATTGCAAACTCATACAAACATTCTTCTACTTTTCATCTCATTTTGGTCTTTCTTCTGGATGTTTGGTATCTACATGTGCTTTCCTCTATGTGGTTAATATCGTATACTTTGACATGGACTAATTTTTTTTATATTTTTCTCTAAATATTGTTCTTGGATATTTCATAATGATCTGAACTTGAGTTGTCATTTAATTTAATCGCAGACCATTTATTAAACTTCCTACCTGGCTGGCTTGGCATATTCTTGTGCTCGTCAAATGGACTCAAGAAAAGCTGGGTTTGACAATATATAAACATTCTCTATCAGCTTCTTACATTTTACAATTAGCCTCACGCACCACAACCTTTGACTGCGCTGCTGCTGAAAAACATATTGGATATTCTCCAATTGTCCCTTTGGAAGTAAGTCATATTTATCTCTGACATTTTTTCTTTACACATTTATTGATTTTTTAACTTGTTATTGTACATTGCATTTCTTCTCATCTAATAGGTTTTTCTGATTTTCTTTCTTTTTTTTTTTTTTGTAATTTTTCGAGTCCTCAATTTCAGCAGATTCTCAAAGACAAAATTTATCAATTTTAAAACCTGTATTACATACTGTTCTGGTTTTATTAGTACTGTGAATGTTTTGCATTATTTTCAGCTTAACACTTATTTTCTGCTCATATTTTTAGCACCCTGTTTAAATGAGTCAAGGGAGGTTAAATGTAGATATCGTAGAGAAAGGTGAAAAAGTAGAACAAGGTGATCTAAACACACGAGGTTAATATCCATTTTTGTAGAAAAAACACAAACAATTGAACAATGGAGGTAGCAGCAGTAATCAAGCAATAAATAGATAGGTAGGCATGTTTAGCATGGAAAACATGTGGTGTGCCTCTGTTTTTCATACTATCAATCTTTTTTAAACTAATCATTGTAGCAGAAATAAGATCTGTATAGGTAGATTTCTGGTTTCCTTCTCCACATTCAAGGTATGTGGAGTGTGGTGAATTGTAAGTAAAGAATATAATTCACTCTTTGAAAGAATACAACTCTAGCCTCTAGGTTTTATACACTAGGTCATGTAACACGAAAGGAAAACTATCCTAAATCAAATCCTTATAAATTAGGAATTGTATTGACTGATAATAACTTCTTAGTTGTCCACTAATTACAGAATTAGAGTCTCCCAAGAATAGGAAATCTCCTAAGAATAGGAAACCTCTTAAGAATAGGAATCCGTGTTTCTCCACACTCTCCCTTAAGCTGTTGAGAAGATATCATGCATTCCTAGCTTGCCAATCATTGCCTGAAACACAATGTTGGTAAGTCCCTTTGTTAGCACATCTGCAAGCTGCCTCTCTGTGAATACAAATGGTGTGCAAATGAGACTACTATCGGAGTTTTTTTTAATAAAATGCCTATCTATTTTGTTGAAATTCATTTACTGCTGTAATTAGTTAAACTAGGTGAATAAAGAGGTTATTGGTAGTTTGTTACCTAACCTCATTGTTTACTTTAGCTGAAAATTATCTTATAGCTTAGATAAGTTAGAGATGATTCCTTGTTTCAAGGAGATAGAAAATTAATTGCAGTTCTAATGTATAAAACATCCAACTTTCTCATTTATAAAGTTGTGGAAATAAAGTCAGGAATTCCAAAGGATTCCACCAAGTTTTTCAATTTGTCAAAGTCCTCCCTATTGAATTCTTCTTGTTCTTGTGTGTCCCCCTCATTTTTTGGTTGATTACAGCTATTAAAAATTGGCCTGTCCACCCTTCTACTGATGTCCACCTTTGATCCCCTAATTTTGATTAGAATTTTGTGGCATTCCATGAAGTTTTGAGCATCGATACCTTGGTATGCCTGTGCTTCTTACAGTAGGTGCACCATATGGTTTCATTAGTTGCTGTTTTGGACAAATAGGCACGCCCATTATCCCCATGGAACTGTTTTTCAACACTGCATTCTTCATATTTCCAACATTTGACAACAGTGTTAAGCTATTGACAGTTGGGGTTTCATTCATCATAACCTCTCTCCTTCTTCCACGCGAACCATAGTAATAGTTTCATTTAGGGAAGACAAATAATCTTTTCTAAATTATGAACTCATAGCTTGATCGAACTCCGCATTCAAACCAGCAGCTGAAAAATTTTCTCCTCAACAAACCTCCTCAATAAGGCTGCATCTTCACTACACTGCATCTTAAGGTAGTGATAATAGTTCAGTTCTTGCCACAAATTCGTCAAGAGAATAGATAGTATATTTGGTTACAGACTTCTCACTTTGTTTAGTAATTGAAATTTTAGGCTTAATCTCAAATACTTAGAAAGCATCGCGAACCTTCGAGTAGGTCTGCTTTAAAGCCTCCTTAGTTGTGGATAGAAACGTAGAAGTGTTGCTAATCTCAAGCAGCATAGAATTCCAAAGCTGGGACATGATCATAGAGTCTTCCTCTCAACTATGAAAGTCGGGATCACCTTCCTTTGGTCTGGTACCCAACTATGAAAGTCGGGATCACCTTCCTTTGGTCTGGTACCCAATAAATAGCTAAGCATCCCTTTTCCCTTCAAGAATGTCCTTACAACTTGCAACCATCACAAATAATTTTTTCCATTCAGTCGGTATGCAGCCTGAACCTTTCGAAGCTCCCCTGTGGACTGATTTGGTAGTTTGTTCAGAGGTTGGACTAGTGTCGGATGATGTTTGTGTTAGAGGAACATTGGTTGTATTATGACTAGATGTGATGGATATATTGAAATTGCATTTGGTCCAGGATTCTAAAAGGCACTAGCCGTTAGTCGGGCGGTGGCTAGGCACCTAGCGCCTAAGGTGCCTAGACGGCTCTTCGGTGATTAAAGATAGTGAACCAGTAAGGAGAAGTAAATGAATGATTAGGGTTTAATGATAATCAATGCTACTTAAAAAAATCAAAGAAACTAACTTGGCAGAGAAAGCTGCCAAGAAGTTATTATCAGTGGTAAATTGAATCTGGGTTATATACACTAGGTCATGTAAATTGTAAGAAAAGAAGTTATTATCTGATACTATCTGTATGTAAATTTGCCAAAGTTCTATGTGGATGTAAATCTGCCAAGAAGTTATTATCTGTATGACTTTAGGCTCTGATACTATGGTAAATTGTAAGAAAAGAATATTATTCACACTTTGAAATAGAATACAACTCTAGGTTATATACACTAGGTCATGTAACAGGAAAGGAAAACTGTCCTAAATCATGTTCCTATCAATTAGGAATTGTATTGACTGATAATAACTTCTTAGATGCACACTAATTTTAGAATTAAAGTCTCCCAAGAATAAGAAATCTCCTAAGAATAGGAAACAACCTCCTAAGGATAAGGATCCTATGTTTCTCCCCATGGAGTTTTAATACCCCCCATTTGAAGTGCTCAAGCAAATGTATCTTCCATCAACCAAGATTTTTTTATGGCCAATTTCTTCACTGACAATATATAAAGCTATCATGGGTAGCTAAGCATGTCTTTCTATGGAAACTAGTTATATTTTTAAATTTATTTTTGGTTAAAAAAAAAAAAAAAACTGTTAAGAAAAGGAAAGACATGTAGGAAAAGATGGGGAGTAGCTATTTCTGTTCTTTTGGAGGAATGAGAAAGATGATTTTTTTTTTTTTTTTCCCCTTTTCCTTCTTTATGTTTGTAAATGGAAGAGGAAATGGCTGTAGGGGTAGGGTATTGATTATATACTTAGATCACTTACCTTCATTTCATTCTCTTCTTTCTTCTAATTCAAAAAATGGATAAATTCATATTTCCCCTTCTTGCCATTCTTTTTTCAGCTTTTTACTTTCTATTTTTAGTTCCTCATTGCAAATTTGTGTTTAATTTAAACTTGGATTGACTGATTACAAGTGTAATAGAAGCTAATGTGGAGGCTGCATTTCCTTTTCGTTTCAAACTTGAGTCCTTTTGTAGTGTGTTCTCATTGCACAACAATGATATATGGAAATTTGAGTCTGACATATTGCTTATGATTTAGCCCATTGTCGATTTTGCAGAAGGGCATCTCATCAACCATTGAATCATTTTCTCATTTAGCCAGGGCCTCGTCTTTAGGGCATTACGGCAAGTTTGATGAACAATCGAAAGCAGAAAAGCTGCTAGGCGGCGGTAAAGGTTGGAATCATATGATGTTAGATGTTGCTTAAAATGTGCTCTAAAGTGAATCTTAATTGCTGTATGGCTGAAGACTAAGTTCAGATTAGCCTATTAGTTTTTGCTTGCGTTAGATTGGGCAGCCTATGAAATTGCAGGATGTCAGCGTGATAAGCCCAAAAAAATCCTGCTAAGCTACTCAAACCTTGTTGGTTGGGTTGTGCTTCACCCAAAACCCAATAATTTGCTACAGCAAGCTTGTGCTTCATACTGGTAGAAGGTGCTTGCTCATGTTTGATGTATAGTTGTGTTGTGGTGTGATTGTCAAAGGAAGAATACACGTTTTTTGGTTTGTGTAGTTTTAAGTGCTGATGGATGAGTCCTTTTTTCTTTGGAACCCAGAATTAAATTTCACTTTTAAATTAAGCAAAATGCTTCAATTGATCATCATTGGAAGACCTCACTAGTCACTTCATAGAAAATTCTTTTCAATTAAACATCATCAGTTACAACATTTTCTTAGACATGCATCTAAGATGTTGTAATTTAATGGGCTGTGTATTATATGGTATTTAGTGTGATTATTACTGTAAATTAATCTTGAATTTTGTTACTGCAGTTGCAGACATTTTGCTGTGGAGAGATGAGAAGAAATCATTTACATGCTTTCTTGCTATGTATCTGTTGTTTCACTGGTTTTTTCTTTGTGAAAGAAGTTTTATCTCATCTGCCGCAAAGCTTCTGTTGCTGCTTGTAATCATACTCTTTGCATATGGTATTCTACCGTCAAATATGTAAGTTGCATAGTTGTGAGGCCTTGGATTTGTTTTTCTAATTACCTGTGTTCAGTTCTAAATATTGCTGAACATCGGCTTCTCATGTTGGAGGCTTGGTGGTTGCTTTTTAAATTCTTTTGGAATGTACATGGACTTTTGGAATTTTTTTTTGTTTCCAAGATTTTTTCCCTTCATTCGCTTGTTTGTATGTTTACTTTGCTTTGTGTTCCTTTAATACCCGCTTCTGGAGCCACAGAAAGGAAGTTTGTCTTTCAATGTGAATATATCTATTATGTACTAATAAGCCTCTCTGTGTTTCTTTGGGTATTTCTAGCACTCAGCATATATAGTATGATCCAGCACTTGATGCATGAACTTCATGACATTAGTTTATGGTATTGTAGCATTAACATTCATGCCTATGTGATTTGAATCTTAGATAGGCGATCATTCCCCTCAACTAATCTCTTGATTTTCATGCAATTATATGGTAGAGGTCTATTGATTTTTTTTTTTTTTTTTGTTTTTTGAAAAGTAGTCGAGGTCAATTTTTGTGAATTTTTTTCAGGTCTGGATTTTTTCTTTTTCTACAGATATGGTTTCAAGGTACAGAGGATATCTTTGTCTTGTTTTGAAATCTCAGAAGCAGTAATGGAAGATTCAATTGCAACAATAGCATTATCATGGAACAAGGGCATACAGTATGTAGAATCATTGGCCAAAGGAGGTGATTGGAATAATTTCTTCAAGGTATGTACCGGCACTGATTCTTCCATGACGCATATTACACAAAGTTGTCTAGTCACAATTTCTGTATGAATTTTGTGGTAGTAGCATTTAAGTATGCATTTAAGCATTTTAGGTATTTTGTCTCAAACCAGATATCCTAAGCGTAGTTTTTTTAACAACTTAAGGAGGTTCTCTGTAGTAATTTGCAGTATCTCCAATTTTGCATGGAACAAATTAAATTGAATTTGTAGTAGTGTTTGGATGTATGTGAGTGCAGGCAAACAGGGGTTTGTTTTGGACATTTATACACAAATTTTAAGTGATGGATTTTAATATTCACACGGTAATGGAGTGGGGTAGATGCCTAAGACCTAAGTTGGTTGTCCAACCTTCCGCCCAGTTGATTTTTGAAATAAAAGGAACCAAAAAACAAAAAACTCTTGTCCTTGACTTTTGTTCAGACTTCAAAGTACAGACTATAGAAGTGCACTTTTGATTGCATATTAGAATCTTGTTTGGGATGCTGTAACTATCCATGCTAAATGTTTTTATAGTCTTATTTTATAGCAAATATGGTGCGAACTCCGTATATAAAGATACTACACCTACGATCAAATTGAAACATAATCCTAAGAAAGATTAAAACATGTTTATAAAAGAAATTTTGACCAATTGATTACATGTTAATCAAGAACTAAAGTTATAAAGAACTTTGACCCAATGATTAGAACTCAATCAAGAACCAAAATTATAAAAGAAGAATATTGATGCCACTCCCAACATATAGATGAGAAAGTGGGAGGTAAGTCATGGTTTTGATCGCCACAAGTATAGCTTGATAAGATCATATGTTCATGAAAAACAAAAGAGAAAATTTCACTCTCTCAATTAAACATAATTGGTTGTATCTTTATTCCTCCTCTTCTTAAAGTTACAAGTCTTTTTATAAGTAAAGAAATAAACTAGTTTTAGAACATAATTAATTCCCAAATAAAAAAATATCTAAATTGCAGGACTTAAAATCTAAGAAAATAAAACCGACATGGAAAGTAAATAATTCTAACAAAATAACCTACTAAATAAAAGATTGGGTAACATTAAATTTACACGATTTTCTGAATCTCCAAGATTTGTAAGATGTACATTAAATTTTCAAGATCTTTTGAATCTCCAAGATTCGTTAGATATGCATTAAATTCTCAAGATCTTCTGAATTTTTAAGGTTTGTTAGATATTTTGAATAACACAAAAGTGACCCATTATAGTTTAGGTCCAAATCTTGCTTGCTTTCTTGGGTTCCATCAAAATAGCAATAGCCAATAATTTTATTTTTATGTAGGACCTGCCCTGGAAAGGGAAGTCAGATGTTTTTGATTCTTATATTTATATATTCTTGAAATGCATTTTTAATGACCTTTGTGAAAGCAGGACTTCTGTGCTTGTTTAACAATCTTAATTAAGATCAATTTAATGTTGTTGATTCTATGTTTCTTGACTTATTCTTTTCACATGGAAGTTTTGCCTTACACTATTGTTAATTTATTCAGGTGGCAGTTTTCCTTTATTTTGTCAAGTTGATTCTGTTCCGGTCCTTGACTGTGGCCATAGGTGTAGGTAAGGAACTGTTAATCGCTATACCACAGTGATTTAATAGTTTAATATTTGCTTCATACTGACATCCTCCAAAATTTAATGTAGCTGTGGTGCTTGCATTCACTGTGTTCTTTGTTTATGAGCAATATGAAATGGAAATTGATGGGTTAGCTAAGTTTCTGGTTGACCATATAACGAAATCAAATGCATGGTTGATGAGAAATCTACCTGCTCCAGTGGCATCTTTTCTTCGTAAGTTGAGGATATTGAACGAACAAAAAGCACCTGGTGAGGTTAGAAAGGGGAATTGGGTGGCGTGATTAACTATAACATTTTCAGGTCAGTTTTAAATGCTTGTATATGTTCTGCTAGCTTGGTTAGGCTTGTATCAAAATCATATAGACTGCTGTTTCCCCTGTAAAAGAAGGAAAGAGAGGGGGTAGATTCATACACTGCAAGTTTTTTAGGTCCTATTTCTCTGTTGTTAGCACGTAGTTGTCAAATATTCAAACTAGCGAAGCCATCTGTAAATGTTGAGTTAACAAGGACCTAAGTTTTGACAAATTGGTGGAAGTATGAGCAGGAACAGCTTGCACAATAATTGAGTTCTGTCTGTATTGTGTTGTTTACTTAACTGTTGCCTGCCTTCTGCGTTTCTACGTAATTTCTTTGGTCAATCTTGAAGAAAGTAGTTGTTTGAGCTTTTTATTTTGTATAAAATTTACTCTAGATGGAGTACCTTATGAAGTTTGTATGTTTATCACAAAAGTAGATAAAATAAATTTGACACGAAACATTACCAAAGTAAGAAAATAAGGAAATGAGGTCAACTAAAGGACCTTGTATAGAGAAAAGTTGAAGCTTGGAGTCCTTGAATAAGCACCAAAGAATCTGACTCTTGTCAATCAAGATGAAGATTAAAACTCTTCATATATTGACCCTCCGCAGCAGTAAAGGTTTCCTGGAGCTGCCTACTTGAAGCAAGAAAAACATACCCATCATGATTCCTTAGCATGCCTCCCACTGTCACTGCACCGCGTTGAAAATTCTACTTCACATTACCATTAAGCTTTGAAAGGCCAACCAGAGCATCGCAAGAACCAGGAGTACGGGACGGATACAAGTTTGACACATACAAAGCAGCAGCTGAAGCTTGATAATCTGCTAGATATTGTTTTGCAAAAAAGAGACATATCACTGAACACTTATCCAACGAACCAGCAGCCACAAGAATTTCTACTTACATGAAAGACAGCAAGAGCTACTGGAAGCCACATTGGGCGCCTCTCCTGAGCCACTACCTATAGCCACATCGCATAGTAGAAACACAACATTTTGTAATGCCAAATCAAATTGTCATGAAAGTTCCTTGCGTCCGAATGCTGACGATCATAAATCCCTAATTCCAATAGGGTCCAGAAGGATGAACAACATAAAAATGATAAAGTAGGAAGAAAGTTGCTAGAGTCATTTGTCCAGAAGAGCATTTAACAACAGTTTCAGACCCAAGCCTTCAAATTGGGGTGGGCACCCAAAATATTGAATCAAATAATCCACTCAAACCAAACCAATTTAATTGGATTGGTTTGATTTTATAAAAGGGAAAATGCATAAAATGGCTCATTTAAGCAGCTCCACTCCAAAAGTAACATTTTTGTTTTTGACCGTACAAAAATGATCATGGATGAACAAAAATGCCCTTAATGAAATGAGAGTCTTCAGTTGAAATGCATCCTCTCCTAGCCTCTTCATCCAAAAATCCTCCTAGCTTCTTCGTCCAAAAATCTTCCCAGCTTTTTCCCATCACCTTCCTGCCGCACTCTCCTCAAATCTTCCCAGCTTTTTCCCGCCGTAGTCTCCTCAAACTTCTTCCCAGCTTCTTCCCGCTACAGTCTCCTCAAACTTCTTCCCAGCTTCTTCCCGCTGTAGTCTCCTCAAATGTTCCCAGCTTCTTCCCACTACAGTCTCCTCAAATCTTCCTAGCTTCTTTCTACCGCAGTCTCCTTAAACTTTTTCATTGACAACACAACCGTTCAAAAACCCTCCTCTCTCTCGATTTCTCCACTTCCTACCTTACAGTTTCAAATCCCACCTTCTCTTTGGACTCCAAAGCGAAACCCTGCTCGGTCTGCAGTCACACGAGCTTTAGATTCGAGCAAATCGATAAAATCAAGAAGTAAGAAGGAGAACCCGGATGGAGACAAGGGTGGTTTCAAAAACGAAGGAGCACCTAGATAGGGATTTCGTGTAGAAGAAAACCCATAAAGGGTTTCGGATAGAATGGAAGCAATAAGGACAAAATGGTGAGAGAATTGGGGTTTGATAGTGGTGATGATGTTTTTGATTAAGAGAATGATGGTGGTGATGTTGATTTTAATGATTTGAATCTTGTCTAGACTGCCTACTTGAATTTTGGTGTACTGTTGCGCGTGGGTTTATGGATATGATGAGAATGTGACAGTTAAATTGTTGGTGGTTATAATGTGAATCTATAATTTAAGGGTGGGATTTGTACCGGAATGTGAGATAAGTTTTGAGGTTCAGTCTTCGTGTTAAGAATGAAAAACTTTTAGGTTGGGAATCTTAATCTTTATGTTGAGATTCCAAACATTAAGGTTGGGAATGCTAAACCTTTGAGTTGAGATCCCAACCAGAAGGTTGGGATTCCCATTCTTAGTTTGAGTATTGAAACTATTAAGTTAAGAATCCCAATCTTCAGGCTGAGAATCCTAATGTAAAAATTCAACCAAGATTAAGACTTCAAACATAGAGGCTGTGACTCCCAACCTGAAGGTTGGGAATCATAATGCTGAGGTTGAGATTCCAAACGTAGATTAAAATCAAGGTAGGGTTTTCTAACCTCAAGGTTGAGAATCCTAACCTTGAGGTTAAAATTTCAAATATGGATTTAAATCTCCATGTCGGGAGTTTCAACTTCCAGGTTAGGATTCCCAATCTTGATTTAACATTCAGGTTCGGAATCAAGGTTTGGACTCCCAATCTAAAGGTTGAGAATGTGAACTTAGATTTTCTATCAAGGTTGGGATTTTCAACCCCGATATTGAGATTCCCAATCTAAAGGTTGGGATTCCTAACTTCCCGACCTAGGTAGGATCTACTGTGGGATTCCTAACGGGGGTTGAGACGGGTTGAAATCTCAATCTAAAGGTTGGGAAGCCCAACCTATGGGTTAGGAATCCCAACCTGATTGATCTAGGGTCTAATTCTCTACCTTTGGATTGGAAATCCCAACGTAGAGGTTGAGAATCCCAGCCCCCGGATTGAGATTCCCAACTTGAAATTAGATAGTATGATTGGGTTGGGGAATCTCAACCCTTGAGTTGAGATTCTCAATCTAAGGTCAGGATCTAGGGTATAATTCCCAACCCGTGGGTTAAAAATCCCAATACAAAGGTTGGGATTCCCAACCTAATCCCAACCTTTGGGTTATGAATCCTAACCCAAAGATTATGAATTGAGTAACCAAATTGGGAATTGAATACTTTTTGCTGTACTTCCAAAAAATCTTGGCTAATGGATATTAAAATTCTTCCAATTGGGAGTACCCAGATTGGATAATAGGGGTTAAGGGTTATCATTTTTCTCTTCCTTTTCTTTCTATTTTCCGTTTTATGTTTATATTTTAATTGTTTAATTTTCATTAACCTATTTTCCTAACTGAATTATATTGTGAATGTCAGCAGAATAGCAAGATAGGTTTTTAGCAACCTGCCGATGATTTCTCAACTTATGAGATGAGCAGACTTTCTGTATATAAATATGTTTGAAAAAGAGTTGCTGATATTGATCAAACCCTTTTTATCCTTGATTGTTATATTTCTCATTAGTGAAGACTAAACATCCATTATAAGAAGAATTTAGAAAAGACTTAACATCCAATATAAGAGGAATAACATTAAAAATTATTTTTTTAATCAACAAGTATTTCAACAATGAGTAATACAATCATTCACATGAAATTTTTTACAATAAAACGTAACTTGATGATATATTGAGAAGTATATGAAAGAATCTCTATACTATGGTAAAGACCTATGAGAGAAGGATTCTTGAAGCTCTTTATTGTTGGTCACTGGAGCTTCAAGGCGTTACCATGAGTTTTAAGACTGTAGGATTGTGAGCGTGGATTAATCACACACAATCATACGCACATTCCTCATCACATAACCAGGTAAATTAGTTTTATACTATAGCACATCCGAGCAGCCACTGGCTACCAAGGATGGTAGAACATAATATTAAGGTCATCCACTCCACACAACCCTCATAGACTATAAACAACAATAATTTACAACTTATATACATGCAAAAATAGGAATACCACGATAATGTCTACATTGTCAACACTAATAGTAGCGAGTGACAGCTTAAACAAAGTAACCATTGACATCAAAGAAAATCTGCTTGTTGTGTCTGTATCTCCACCAAACGACCAACCCAATAAAAAGTATGATGGAAAAAGTAGCACCAAAGCTTACACAAAAGCAACAACCACTCGATGACTTTTCATTCCAGAGTCCGATGGATATAAGAAACCACAAACTCCCATCAATTCTAATGAAACAAACTTGGCTTGGCTGAATTAAAGATTGATTTATGGTCTTTAGCACTAAAAATTAATCTGATTGCATACGAAAGAAAATAAAGAAGCGAAAAAACAAACGAGAAAATTAAAATGTAAACCAATTCCTCTTAACCATAATAATACTTTTACACTATTGATATTACATACCGCCATTGATATTACATACTTTTACACCATTCATAAAGAACATACATAGGGCTAGAAGAAATGGTTGCACATGAATAACAATGTCATACTCTGGCATTCTTTAATCATCATTAATAGAAATCAATTATCAGTCTTTTAAAATAGCAACCCGGGTTTTTGTAGTGGATATCGAAAACCTATGACCAAGCCAATGAAACTCTATCATGGATGCAACCTGTTGAGATCTTTCCTTTGCCATAACAGCTTGCAACAACATAGTGCAAGGCATCAGTGCTGATGCCAACAGATGGCATCAACACTTACAATATCAATCTTATCTCCAATTTTGCTTTAAAAAGTTCCAAGGGAGGACCTTCCATCTCACCAATTTACAATAGTTCAGAGGTTTGCAAATTTATTCATACTCAGGATCCTTCCTCGACTGCCAAATTCAGTGATATACAGTCACAAGAGCAATAAAAATAGTTTTTAAATAAAAAAATAACCAATGTACATAGTACAACAAAACACCGAAAGATAGAATCAATTAAGGCATTTATAAGTAATCTCAGCTGCAATTTCAGGCACATGCAAGCAATGGCTACTTATGCAAATGGATAATCATATATAAAATGATTTAACCTACAATTAATGACCAAGACAAAACCACAATTTATAAGTTCTAAGCCTTGATCCAAATTGACTTTAGCCAATAGGTAAAAGTAAATGAAGCAAGGTCAAGCTGTATACTTAGTCACTTCTTTGTAGGTCTTCTGTTTTAAGCTAGCTGCAAATTCCTTAAATTCAAAATCACCACCATTAAACCTACAATAACAACCTAAAGTAAGAAAACTGCACACATCTCCACTCATAGAAACATGACGAGGACTATGATCATGATCACTAAAGCCTCACATGAATGAAATAAGCTAGTCAAAGATCATAAAAACAAATTATGAAATAAGAAACCAAATATGTGCAGACAGGGAAAAGGGAAAGAAAACACATAATCGGGGTGGAATAACAGTAAATTATTAGAGTCCAGCAATTAAAAATATAATAATTTACCTCATCAAAATTTGCACAAATGCAGCCCTCTGGTTTTGATTAAAACTCAGCACTCTAAATGACTTACCCTCACCTTCCATCAAAGGATGTGGTTTTATGTTATCAACTACAGCAGATTTTTCAATGTTAGCATGTAATCAAATATGATTATTACAACTTGCTATCTACTTGTTATGAGGACAGAAAAAATACCACGAGATTTTTTCTTGTAAGGCCTTCTCCCAGATAGTTCTAGTAGATGTATCACCATTAGTCAAGTCAGCTCTGTAATTATCATCCTCACCGTCAGAGCTTACATCTTCCGGACCAGCGAGGTCATCATCTTCAACAGAAACCATCTAAACAAGACCAAAGAGCACAAGTTAATTCCATTTCCAAAGCTAATAAAGTGACTTTGTTTGTTCTTTACTAGATCTCATATGTACATCAACATGCATAGACATAGAAAATATCAAATGAATAAAAATTGAGAACAGTAGAACACTTGAAAAACCTCATTAACAGATCAAAATATATTCAACAAAGGAATGGAGGAGGGAAAGTGGGTGGATTTGCTATACCACCTTATTATGGCTTCTCTGTCCTTTGCCTAAAGAATTAAATTCTTCAACTTTATGCTTTTCGTACTTGACTTTCAATAAATCTTTCTAGCATTTTTCAGAAGATTTTTCTTCCAACGCCTGTCGAGCCTTCTCTTCTGTAGCGTCGGCTTCGTCAATACATTCAAAATGTAAAACAAGAATCAAATATAGCAATACAGACACCAGTCCACAATATGTTCAAATATTAAGTATAAACAAAAATTTCTACCAAATATAGCCAAAAATTCATATCATTATTCAGATCCAAATCCAAATCATGTTTAAATGCAAATGTCCATTGTTCACTGAATTTTATACCAAACAATCAAAACAACACCCGATCATACCAAACCCAAGTCATTATTCACTGAATTTTCTCTTTCAACCAACAAAACACCAAAACAAATGCACCTGAACACTGATTATCCTAATAATGAAAGAAAAACATACCCATCATCCATAATCAAGTCAATAATGAATAAATTGCTCACAAATTCATAAAATAAATTTTGTTCTCAGCACGAAGCTTACTCTCCATCACTCTCATTTCAAATATTTCAATCAAGTATAACAAATCAAAACAAAACACTATAATTCAAATCCCATGTCACCAAATTTGATCACAAAACCATTGAGAATCCAAAACAAAATCATACCCAGTTGCTCAAATCCTATCAGAAGTAGAAACGTAATAAAGACTTACTGGTTGAGATGGGCAACATTGAGAGAGAGAGCTTGTTAATCTGCAAGCTGCAAAGAAACCTGCAAATTGAGAGTTGATGTTAGAGAGAAGTCAGAGTTAACAGAAACAAGTACACATAGTCAAGCAAACCAGAGTGAGAGAGGGGCAATCGAGCAGATCAGAGTTGACACGACGACGTTGAAGCGAGAAACGCGCAGTTGAGTAGACCAGACGGTGATACATGGCGGCGATGGAGAGAGAGAGATGCAGTCGAATAAACCAAATGGAGAAAATAAGGTCTATGTGAGAGAAGAAAATGGTGATCTGAAAAGAGAAGAAAAGGTAATGCTAGGGTCTGTCAGAGACAATGAAAAAAAATGGTACCTGTTATTTGTCGGAGTTGAGAGTCGAGCAGACCAGGCAATTGGACGATGGCGGGTGGAGGTCAGCGATTAGTGAGATACGACGGTTAGGAGGTGCGACGGTCAAACAAAAAGGTTGGCTACTCAGATAGTTAACGCTGGTGATTGGAGGTGCAACGGTGGTGGCTGGAGGTGCGAGGGTCAAAGAAAATTGTTGGATAGTGAGAAAGTGACCGATAGTGGGTGGAGCTGAGGAGCGACGGTAGTGGCTGGACGTGTAACAATAAGGGACGACTATGAGGACTTCGGACGGTGGGTTGGGATTCCTAGAGCGAGAATGAGAGAAAAATGTTGGGAATAGAGAGAGAGAGGGACAAGCTTTGTAGACAGAGACTGACTGTTGCACACAAAAGGGGTAAGTCAGCTATAATTAGATTGAGTAATCAAGAGCATTATTGTCCAAAAAAAGTCACGCTGCGAACATTGAAAAAGAAAAGTTCATTTGTCAAACGGGTCTTCACAAAAAGGTTAGATTTCAACAAAATCCTTTATAAAATAGAATAAACCAATTGGATTGACAACTCAAGTTTGGATTGATTTGTGACTTACGTTATGTCGACCAATAAAATCGGTCAACTCCCGATTCAAGGTAAATTGTGTGTATTGAATGAAATTGAAGGAGGTGAAACAAAAGAGAGACCGAACAAAAAGATGAAAGAGAGAATACATAAGGTTTTTAATGTGATTCAAGGTCATCTTATTGATTATGGGGGAGGCTATGTCACGGCAGAGTTTCTGCTAGGGTGTGTTGTTATGAAAGTACATGTTTTATAAAATAGTATTAGGGTTCTTTGTTTACATAAAATTAGGTCACTAGAATATATGAAAGACTAAGATTATCTTCTTATTTTACATCAAACTACATTAAATACGTTGATAAGGAATGAAACTGCAATTATGGAGATTTGCTAATTGGAGTTATTTCGTGTTTTTCTGGATCCTTTACAAATAAGGAAGTTTGTTGAATTTTGTTGTTGTCTGAGTTGCTATTAGTTGCTCTTCTATGGGCTTCCCAATTCGTGCTACCCCGTAGCTTGTTAGGTTTTTGACCTTCATAATCTTATGCTGACGTGGCATGTATTGACGTGTCAACTGTTATGAGCTTTATGGTTGCACTGCCTTATTGGGTTTGTACCCTTTTTAGGCCTTTTGGGCTTGAGGCCGCTGTGATTTTTTTTTTTTCTGCACAACACATTTTATCAAAATTATTAACCCAAATCAAGCAAATGCATAGTTAAAATAAATATTATCACTAATTAATCTGTCGAATAAACAATAATTAACTTTAATCTAATTTTATGTTACATTTTTCTCCAAAGGTTGAGCATTGTCACTTTGTCTAAATTTAATCTAATTTTTTATTATATTTTTTCGTTATAGGTGGAGCATTGCCGCTCTCTAAGTTCCAACATTTCTCTTCTTAAATCTACATTAGTTTTTTTCGGTTCCAAACATGAGATGACTTAGGACATAAGTGGGATAACTTTTGCTTTTGACAATAGAAGAGCCGAAGTAAAGCTTGACCGTTCAATTAGTATTTAGGTAATATTTTTTAGAAGAGTTTTTAATCCAAATTAATTTTTGAGATTGTTTGATTAATAATAATATAGTATTATTAAAATCTTTTCTAATAATAATATACTCAAAATGTCCTTGTAAAATCAAAGAGTTATTAATATGGTAAAACGTATAATTGAGATAATTAACAATGACAGTAATATTTAAAAAATAAATAAATTAATAAACTAAACAAATAAAAAATAGTAAAATTATAAATATGTATTTCTAATAAAAGATATAAATGTATTTAGTAAACTCAAAAAATAATTAATTAATTTATTTTTATTTTTTGAAATGCTAATTATTTTTGTTTCATGAGAAGAAATCATAATTATTTTGCGTACGATCATAATTATTGTTTTTAAATATAATTAATAATTACTGTAGTGGCAAAAATCTGAGGTCGCGGATCAAATAAGCTCATATCAACCCAGCATGTTGATTCTGCCCATAAATAGTTTGAGTCCACCAAGTTGATATTCAGCCCAACAACAGGCATTGAGATCCAGCCTAGTGGCAATTTACACTGAGCATAGTTTACCTCTCAATAGATATGACCACGGTTCGATTCGAACCATCCGGTTCAAACTGAACCGAGTCTTCAAAACCAAAACCAAAATAAAGGTTCTGGTTTCGGTTCTTTAAATAATAGAATCGGAACCGTCGGTTCAAAGAACCAGTGGAACTAGAACCGCTTTGAACTTGCGGTTCTGGTTCGGTTCCGATTCTAACAAAAAAATAAATAAAACTACATTAAAAAAAAAAAAATTAAAGTGATCGTTGATCACATTTTTTTTTACATTTTACCCCCTTCCTTTAATTTCTCTTTTAACCCCTCCCTTTTCTCTATAAATACCCTTTCTATTCTTAATTTCTTCTCACACCTATCTCCCTCAATCTCAACTTTCTTTCTCTCCATTAATCTCAACTCTCTCATAATTTTAACTCTTAGTTTCAATAATCTCTTAATTCTCAATCTTAATTTCCTTTAATTTTTTTTAATTATATCTATAAATTATAATTTTCAATTTGTTGTTTGAAGTTTCAAATTCTTAATTTATTATTTTTAAATTTCAAAATCTTATTTTATTATTTTTAAATTTCAAATTGTCAACTTATTTATAAATTCAATCAAAGTTCAAATAATTAAATTTCTTATTTCTTTTGTGTATGGATTTATTTTTTTAATATCAAAATATAGTTTAATATTAATTTTTAAATTTTATTTTTATTTAAAAAAAGGTTCCGGAACCGGAACCAAAACTGTTATAGAATCGGAACCGGAACCGAAACCGGAACCAGAACTGTTACAGAACCTTCGGTTCCAGAACCGAACCGGAACCGTTTTATCTCGGTTAAGGTTCCGATTCTAGCTTTTTCAGAATCGTAACCGTCAGTTTGGAACTGAAATCGGAATCGAAACCAAATCAAACTGTGGTCATGTCTACCTCTCAACCACCAACACGCTTGGTAACAACCAGGTACCACTTCCAAGTAACAGCTAAGCATGATCATACACGGATGGTTTAAGTAGATAGTGGAAAGGGGAATCCGGGAAGGTGGCTTCCTAATTTGAAGGGTACACTACCCACGAACTAGGTAGAGGTCCTTGTTCACGCCTATAAAAGGCAAAATGTTATTTCAAAAGGGGAGAGATTTTAGAGATACTGAAACCCTACCAAAATTTCCACTCACTGCAAATATATATCACCATTCCAGTAGCCATTCCAAAACCTTCAACCCAATTAACCCAACTATTGGTCAGGAAGTATCCTATTCTCCTTTATCATTCTTCTTTCCATTATTTATTTATTTATTATTATTATTTTTTAACTGACTTGGATGTCAGAGTGTCACTCTGATGTTCCTACTGCACTTGTCTGACCCTTTTTCGGACTGCTAGTGCCCAAGAAGCTAACAGTATATCCCACCATCTATTTCAGTAAATGTAGAGCTATACCACTACAATTTGGTGCCCACCGTAGCGCCCTAGCAATCTTGTAGTAAGAAGTCTAGTGAACGTTCGACTATACCAGAATAGCAGAATCAACTCAACGATCAACGATCAAAGCCCAAGTAGCAGTTGGAGCCGAGCTGTTAAGTCGCAAGGTTGAGTGGAGAAGTTGACCGTCGCATTAATGCCGCCAACAGGCTTTGACCAGCGGAACGGAACAAAATTCGCATTAGAGACTTACAGGACTCCCCGCTGAACACCCGATCGACCACGAGGCATCCAATATTTCAAGTACAACAAATAACCAGTCGACTAGGAGCTGGAGACAACCAACAGGAGTAGTAAACCAGTTGGGTGTGAACTCGACATTTGATAATGAACTGGAATTAAGTGAGGGGCATAGATTGTCGAGCGGTCGGCAAGCTAGTGCTGCAGTCAACAATCAAGAGTGTAGTGCACCGTTAATCAATATAGAACTTGGGGGAAGAACAGGAGCGGTAACGACAGAAGAAGACCTAACTGAACCTAGGGCTGAAGACTTGAGGCCAATCCCTTTGGTGTCAAATGAGTTCACTCACCGCTTCGCGGAATCGAAGCCTTGATCAACAAGATTCTAAGATTGCCCGCCCTGGTTGAGCGGAGCATAGCAAATAGTTTCAAAAAGGGATATTATGAAATTTCTCCTAAAAAAACTAAACTAATCTATCGTGAAACATCCCCTGCCGTTAATTTTCTATCCAAAATATTAATATTTTTCATCTAAAAATATAAAATGATCAAAATATTTTTATTAAGATTATATAAAATCCCTATTATACTCTTCAACTTTATATAATGACTGAAATATCCTTAAAATTATTAATTAATAACATTAAAAAAATAATACAAAATTAAAAAAACTAATTAATCATCCTCCATTTCTTTTAGTTGTCTTCGTTTTCCATTATCTGAATCAAATCCATTTTCATCTCATTTCTTATCTCGCATTCTCTCTCATCTCTTATCTTCTTTCCTTTTTTCATTTCCTCCTTTTTGTTTTTTTTTTTTTGTTTTAGAAATTCTACTTGGAAATCAGAAATGAGGTTGCCATTTTTGGGTTCCTAGTGACCTAAAAACCCGGAGCGACATGGAAACCAAGAATTTCTGAATTTCTTGATTGTTGGAAACCCAGATCTGGGTTTCTGATAACCTAAAAACCTAATTGATTTCGTTTTTTAAAAACCAATATTAAAAACAAAATCAAAACCCAAATCAAATCTAGAAACGCAAAATCAAAAACCACAAATCTTTCTACTAACACATTAAAACCAAAAATTCTAACCATCACAATATCACCACCACCACTCAATCGAAACATCACCACCATACTCAATCACCACAAAACATCACCATCATCACTCAATCACCATCGAACATCACTACCACACTCAATCACCAACATACACATCACCACCACTTAATCACTCAAAATCGAACCCAATCATCATTTGGGTTTGAACTGGGTGTTTGAATCCAAATGGTGATTTAGGTTCGAAGTTGTTCAAACTTAGATCGTCACCTGAGTTCAAAAGTCAATCGAACCCAGCTAGAATCAGTTGTAGGGGAGGAGGAGAAAATTTTGTTGGAGAAAAGAGTAGGTGATGGGCTTCGAACTCTATAGCTACTATTTTACACTGGGTAGCCCACCGATAATCCCACGGTAGCCCTCTAATTGATATCTGGATTCGACTGAAAAGTTTCCGTAGAGTTAAGCCATAAATTTTACCAAAATTTCTTTATTTGCGGAAGTGGTGGAAAAATTTTTCGTTTTTAAATTAGTTCTTTTATAAAAATTTTGACAACATAATGATTGTTTTTCCGAGTATGCCACCCTACAAAAATGTTCATAGGAAAATATACACTTCTAGCCTCAAAATTTTCTATATTTTCGGGCGTCAGGCCTTCTCAAATCACAAATTCTAGTCAAAATCATCTAATGCAACAAAGTAAAAATCATTTCAAGAGACTAAAAACATAATTTCATGCATCCCATGCAAAAATATTTACACAAGATTTAAACATTCATTTTGAATATACAACAAACATCAAAATCATTTTATTTACAAACAATATGCTACAACATTAAAATCAAACAATTTTATAAAATTCTTTAGAAACAAAACTTATATTTACAATGCATAACATTTTAATTTCTACAAAATTTGCATCAATTGAATTTCACATAAATCATCTTCTCTTCCAGCCCACCTAATCGTACATAGGAGACCGAACGCCCTCCTCACTTGTATCTGCATCTGAGGAGATTTTTTGGAAAACATGAAATGGAAAGGGTGAGCTTAAAGAGCTCAATGAGTGTTTGATTTTCTATCTAAAATCATTTCTTTTAAAAATGTACCTCTCGAAGAAAACATTTTAGAGAATGATTGCATTCTAAAATAATTTTAGAGAAAATGCATAAAATAACCATTTTTTTAGAGTCTACTTGAAAACTAACCATTTTTTTTTAGGTTGAAAAAATCTCAACCCTGAAGTTGAGATTGATTTGAATTAATACTATGACTCATAACCTGGAAGTTGAGATTTCGAACCTAGAGGTTGAGATTCTCTACCTTGAGGTTGGGATTTAAAAAAAAAAAAAAGTTATTTTTCAAATGAGTTATCAAAAAAGGGTTAGATTTCAATAAAACCCATAATTTTAGCTCAGAAAACTATAAACTTTACAAATCTTTTGCTTTTGGCATAAAGGTGTATAATATTTAAAAAATATATAATAACTTTCGAAGCTTTCTGAAAAATTTTCTTTCTAAATCTTATTTAGTGTAAGCATTTCTTTTTCTAAAATCTGAACTAATGAAAATCCCCAGAACTCTAACCATATAAAGACTAAACTAACGTCATTCCATGTGATAATATCTAGCGACTAACTAGTGTCGGGATATCTAGTCACGTGACGACTAACTAACATTGCTCACCGTGACAATTTGCTAAGACATCTCCCAACCATGCAGCGAAATGCTACATTGCAAACGTGGAGAGAGACAATACCCCATACGTGTAGAGGGCAATACGACAAACTCGACTCGGACTCAATCTCTCCAAAGTTAGTGACCGGCTTTCCCAACAACTTGCCATACGCAATGGGATATACCGGTCGAGTCTATATCTGAATCTGAAATGCTATAATGTTGGGTATACCATTGGCTTTTGAAAATATTTTTTTTTCATAATTCAAAGCTAAAATCTTTTTCATATAACTAAATCAAGTATCTGTAAATATTTCTATATCAAAATTTTGCTAAATCATGAAAGATGATTATCATTACAATCTTTTGTATAAATACATAATTTCTTCAATAATATATAAAACATGATTGATTTAATAAAATTGAAGGTGCTTGCTATCGATTTCTAAACATAATAACATAGCTTTTAAAGTAACCATTAGGACATTTAAGATTGATAAAAAAAAAAAAAAAACATTTAAAGGCTTTCTAAAATATATTTAACGTCTCATCGAATAACGTTACACTCATGTGGCTCAATATCTCGCTATAATACTCTTCCCTACTTCTCTTTTGATTTCCTTATTCCAATTCCACCTATTATGTGCATTCAAAATTTTAGAATTCAATATCTAATTCTAGTTTAAACCATTATAAACATAATACTCCATTTAATGCGTAGTCTTATTCTAACATCAACATATGCTTTCCATTCCATTCTACCTTATCTAATCACATATACACTTTACAAAATCCATCAAAAACATTACACAATTTATTAACATCATCCTCCCCACTTTGACCTAACCTAGCATGCATTCTAGTTCACTTTTCATCTTTATTCTTTTACATCAATTTTATCATCATAACGACCCCCTAACAGCCCTTAAATCATTTCACAAAACCATGGATAGCTTTGTAGCATGTTAAATGCATCTAGGCCAAATCATGTAATTTCATCACACCATGTTTTTGTTTTGCATTTCAATACCACAACCCATTTGTTTATCATGAATTCAAGCATATAATATCATCAAATTGAATCAAACAAAGTTGAAACATAAAATTTTCATGTTGGCCAAACAACTCATGCATAATTTCAAACATTATAACTTCATCCAATTTAACTTTCTTGCACACCAAAACAGCCCCTAACCTATAGCTAAACAATCAAATTTCATATGAATTAATTTATCCTATCATGGCTGAAATATATATCCAAATATACATTAACATTCCATCAAGTTTCTTCACACAAAATCCATCCAAAACTACAACTCAAACCATAGCAGAATTTTCAACATCATAAACATCCGTTAAACTACTTCAATTCATAATATTTCACAACCCATTCATTTATCAATTGTTCCTTGCTCTTGTGTCATGTTTTCCCACTTGATTTATGCTTCAAAACCTTAGATTCAAGCATGGAAAACTCATCAATACCATGAACTGTTCATGGACAACATCTTGATAGCTTTTCATCCAAAAAATCATAATGAAAAACTCAATTTTACCTCTTGTTTTTGGTTGATCTTGCTTGGTGATCTTCCTAAATTTGTTCTTTACCTTTCTATGGCTTGAAAACCCTTTCAAAATGATGGAAAATAGCTTGGTATGGCTGCTGCCCTTTTCTGGTTCTGCTCCCCTTTTCAATCGAGAATTGCTTCTTCTTCTTCTTCTTCTTCTTCTTCTTCTAGTTTTTTCACTCATCTTCTCATATATATATATATATATATATATATATATGCTTTTATCACTCGTGAAATTGCCCTTAAACTTTGTTACATAAGTACATGTCATGCTACTCTTTTTCTTTGACCATTTTGCCCTCTTTTGTTTCCTTATTTTCTATGCATTACATTAGTTTTTTTTTTTTTTTGAAAAATTCACCTACCATGCAATTAAATTAATTCATTCAATTTATATCCTTACTTGGATATCTTTAGACATAAATTTCATCTTATACTTTAAATAAATCATCATGTCTATAGGGTCTGGAATTTACCTATACTAGGCCTCAGCCCAGGTTTGTCCAGAGAGCCCACTCAATCGGTACTGTCCCCAGTCCCTAATGGAGTTTTGCTTCGCCTCCGCCACCTTTAAAACTCAAGATCAGGGACCTATGGTCTTAGTTTATTTACGGTGAGTACCAATTGAACTACTAGTCTCATTCGCATTATCCTAATATGACCCGGCGACCCTTCCAGTGACCCCACAGTAGTCCTTCAGAGGATATCTGATCCAACTGGAAGGTTCCCGTGAAGCTAAGCTTTTTTCCTGATAACTTGAAACATATCTATACATATATTTTTGGTAATCCAGATTTAATATAAAAGCGGAAGTTTAAATACATTTTCATACATTCAAATATTTGGAGCAAAATTCAAATTATGTAATTAAAAACAAAAGATATCATATTTAAAATAGTTTACAATTCCTATATATATATATATATACATATATATAGGTTTATCACTATCTCAAAATAGAGTTAATATAATTCGAGTATTAATATTTACAACCCAAAAATATTTATAACAAAAAGTTGTAGATAAACACGCACAACAATTATAATGCAACCAAGTCTTGCGATTCATGAATCAGAGTTCCAGCGACTAAAGCTGTAGCACCTAAACTTGCACCTTAACCTGGGAGTTTGGTTTTATAAATATATAATAAAGTGAGATAATAAACTCAGTGAGTGTTATATTATTTTAAATAAAATTCAGTTTCAAAATAGTTACCTCCCTAACATTTATGAATTTATTCATAAAACATAATTAAACCATTCCACTTAACTTTAAACACATTCATAAAATATAATTCATGAATCTGAAACAAACTTTAGTAGCTTATATCATTTCAATATATTATAATTTACAATTTACAGTGGTGGTATACAATTTGATAAAAAGTCATTTCATAATAATGCAATAAATCAACCACCAATACTTTAATCACCAAGTGGCATACCCAGGCATATGGAAAAACGGAATCATACATCGTAAGGTCATATAATCGGTAACTACGAAGCAGAATCCTACGTCGCTACGAGTAGAATCCTGCATCGCTCAGGTAGTAAGCTAGCTCATAATATACTCTAGAGTGAGGTGGAATCCTATATCTCTTTAAGGTATTCTACCATTACCGGCAACATTATAAAATCACCTTAAGGAATATCATAGGCTTGATAAAATATTTATAAATAAGCTGCATTTCATATAAAATCAACATTTCATTATTGAACATAAAAATTCGTAAGGGAAGATATCACAATTAATTTAATTCATATCATAACAAATTTGATCATAGAATTTAAATGTCATGTAAAACTTCATAAGTTAAAATTTTATAACATGATTTAACTTAAATAAGCTTGCATGAAATCATAAAGCTTAAAATAAATTCATTCATGCCAAAACATTTATAAAATTCAAACGACCTAAAATTAAACAATATTTTCGAAACAATTTAATAACACTCACCGGACACCCTATTGTGAAGTTCACAATCTATACGATTTTACATCCACGTTACCTATATATTTAACATTAATTCTTTAGGTAACATCGCAAACGATTTAAATCGCACAATTAATCACATAAACGCATTCGCTTAATATAATCGCTTTCGCATTTCATCTACTAGATAAAACACTATATAACGGTTTTGAAACATCTCTATATGATACTTAAAACAGCCCGCAACATCAAGATAGCGCGTAACGCTCATTTGAAACAATATTTAATTCCAAAACAGCTGACGTCATCAATTTAAAACAGTATCGACACCAAAACAGCACATGCGACTCCTACGAAATAGTTTTGAATCTTCGAAATAGCTTGCAAAACCATTCAAGACAGCTTTGACGTCAAAACAGTCCATAATATGCAATGAAAACAGTTTTTATAGCACCTTAATAGCCCCCAAAATAGCATATATAATAGCCCATAACAGTCTATAAAAACAACTTATAACAGCCCATAAAAACAGCTTATGACAGCTCATAAATCACACAATCTTATTGGCTTTCGATTTTTCATTTTAACTTTAAAGATTCATCGCTTTGACAATTTATCATGTAAGAATATCTTTCCCTTAACTAAACTCAAAAAAAAAAAAAAAAAGCATCAAAACATTCCCTTCGTAACCGAAAACAAAAACAAACCCTACGTCTCATATCGAAACATATCGTGCATGACAGGCCCCTCTCTAGCAATACTAGCTAGACGACCTGCCCGGCACCCCACAGTGGCTTTCCAGTCGAGATCTGCTCCGGTTGGAAAGTTTCCATGGAGTTAAGCCTCTTTCTTATTTGAAAATGCTTGAAACTCTTTCTGTTTTGAAAATGGGTAGGAGTTTTGTTTGTTGAAAATAACTTTACGAAGATAGATTTTTACGAAAATCCGGCAGCACGACGACTGTTTTTCTAAGATTTCCACCCTTTAAAAATTTCACAAAACCTGTATAATTTCATTCAATGATTTTCTTAATCTACTGGGCCTCAAGCCTTCTTTCAATTACCACAAACAATCGCACCTATGCTTTCAAAGCAAAATGACTTAATTATGCAGAAATCATACTTAAGAAAAAAAAAAATCTTAAAACATCATTGCATGTAATTTATCGTAAAATCGATTATCCAAAAGAATACTTACAAACATAAGATGAGTCTGAAAACAAAAATAATGCAATACATGGTCTAACTACTGAAAACTAGTGCAGCAGTGTCGCATCTCTAGCTCGCCTGTAAGTCCGACGAAGATGCTTCCGCTACCTTGCTCGTACCTGCACCTGGGGAGGATTTTTATAAAACATGAAAATAGTGGTGAGAATAACTCAGTAAGTGTGCTTAATAATAAATTATGCTTTCATTATTATTTTGAAAACAATAAAGCTCATTTAAGCGAAAGATTCTTTTAGTAAACTTTTCGTAAATGAATTTTCTTACTTTTCTAAACTAATGTCTATTGACGTATTTCATTTCTTTAACTAACTTAAAAAGTAACTCAGGGAAAACTCATTCTCTTAAGCTAAGTATCTAAATGACATGAAATACTAGGAATTTTCTATTTACGTGTGCTCAGATGCGGAAATTTGGGATTACGATTCCCCCCGAATAATAAGCCGTACGGGAACTTGGGATTACGATTCCCCCCGTCTATTAGGCGTACGGGAACTTGGGATTACAATTCCCCCCATCTCTTGCCATACATGCATAGGGTACTTCGGCCGGGTTATGCTAGAGGTTAAGATAAACTAAAGATATCTAAAATTTTTTTAATACATTTAAAACTTACGCTTAACTTTTATTTACTTAGCATTCAAGCATATTAATCACTTTTAGAAATATCTCCTAAATATTTCGTTTTCTAGTTTACGGTTTAAAACCGAAAAACTTTCTTTTTAGAGCAAAAAGTTAAATCATTTGAAATAAATTTCTCATGTATCTCTATGCATGTATTTCATTACACTTTTTATTTTCTCTACTTCAAGACTAAATACATTCATAATATATATTTACAACTATACATGCATTATAAGGAAAACGATAATATTCTAAAACTTTGCTCGAATAACGTAATAATCATAACTAAAATGGTATCGCATTAATAAATATTCATATAATAGAATTCACGAAAGCTTTATGAAAATTCACACTCACTACTTGCTTCCAATAACTTATCAACCACTCTTGTTATAGCTCTCGTCCGCTCGTCGGTTCACCTACAATTGGTTTCGATCGAGTTTTTATTAACAACGAGGCTCGCATAAATACTAAACTTAAATCACATGGGGATTGCGAATCACGACATTTCAAGCAATTATCATCACACAATAACAACACGGAAATCATTTCAAGTATAAACGAATAACATAAAACTTACGCAATTTCAACTATTTATCGCGAATTATTGCTTTTAGCATTTCGCGCGATTATTTCGCTTCTAATCGACTTACTATCAATACTACTCTTTATCACATTCCAATCATGGAAAACAAGAATTCAAACACTTTGACACACAAAAATGAAAGTTAAGGCAGCAAGCTAAACGAGGATTCATTTCCCGTTTCAACTCCGAAAATCAACAATTTAACGAATTCACGCGAAACGAAAACTATCTGATTAACTTTATCTCATTCCAATCCATTCTATTTTCAACATTTAACACTTTAACGGGCTTAAATACATCTCAAGGCAGCTTGATAACATCATAAACACTTTCACATTGGACAACAAAAATCACAAACTAAAAACATTCGCACTTGCGGAAAAACTTCACCGAATCACTCCAAAACGATTTTTCAATTATCAAACGACTATTCGATGCTTTAAATTATACCATTACGAATCATTTAACATGTTAACGAACTTGAAAATAAAAAATGTAACATAAAATGCCTTTAAACTTAATATAACAGCCCATACTCAATTCGAAACCAAAATAATCATTGACAATTTCATTCGAAATCACAACCAAACACAATTACACGAACTTCTTCACTAACGAGGTTCTAAATCCTAAAACCCAATCATGTCATCATCAATTTAATCCATATCTCAACATAAACATTTTCCAATGAAACAACGCTCATAAAAATACAACTTACCTGTAACACCCCTTACCCCGATTTCTCATCGGATCGAGATTCGAGGCGAAAGGTGTTACGGTTCCAAACTGAAAATTCATTTATTCATTTATTTGAAAATTTCTTATTAAAAGAAATTGAATCACCACTAAAAGTTTTACGATATTGAAAAACTTTAATATCATTTTCTCTTTTATAATTTTAGAAAATCCGGCAGAGTCTCCTCTGTTTTTCTGAAAATCCAAAATTTAACCTGTAAAGAAAATAATAACACTTCTATAATATTCAATTCTCAACTTCAATTCGGACCTCTCGTCCGATTTCAAAAATCACTTCAACACGCAACCAGTTAACATAAATATTTATTCCAAAATTCAAAATTCATCACCATAAAACTTTTCACTACATAATTATCAAATAATATACATAACTTATAAATATTTTAAAACTTTAATACAAATTGTACTTTACAAACTTTTAAATTTAGAAACTTATACACATACATGATGGTGCCCATGCATATATACATATGATGTAAAATGAATATTACTCAAAAATTTATGACGGGATGTGACTCGTAAAGTATCTGCAGGAGCTTCGTCTTTGTCTCAATAACAAGCCCAAATTCGATTACTTGCGCGTGGTAAATCCAACGCACTAAGTATTTCTACTTAGTGGGTGTACACTTAATTTAAAGGTTATAAAACTTTATTTCCTCATAATACAATTTCACAAAACTTTTCAACAATATTTGAAAGTTCAAAAGGAAACACAATAAATGACATACATAAAAATCTTGTTTCAAATATGACTTTATAAAATTTAGTTTTTTCTCAGTTCAAATAAACCTTATATAACACATTGATATTTATTGACCGATAAATAGATATAATCATACTATTTCTTTTAATGGCTTTTGAAAACAATTTTCACCAAATATTTTTCTTTACTAAAATTGCACAATTAAATTTATTTACTAATAAATACATATACAAAATGCATACGGTTTAGTATTAGTCAGATCAATTTCATTTATAAAATTTTATTATACTATCGATTTTACTTATCAAATGCATAATAAGCATTGTCCATCTAGTTGCTTAAATTCTATTCATAAATTTTATGTTTATATTTACTGATTTTGCAAGTTACTATCAATTTCATATACCACATACGTAAAAACATTTCTTTCCATTTACCTCTACAGGATTTTCACCGTATGCGCATATTTCTCAATTGTTTTACTAAAATTCATAATCAAATCAGTTTACTCATAAACGTACCTTCAAAATACATTTATTTTATTCTTTATCACATAAGTTCGATTTCAAAGAAATTTTACTTCAAATTCCTATTCAAACACATTACCAAGAATCACACATATCAAACGTGTAATGATCATTATATATATATATATATTTATTTATTTATTTTACAACAAATCCTAATGAAGACATTTTATTATAAGTTTCACTTATCTAAATTATATACTTAACATACAGATTATTTCTTCTTAAACTTATTAACTCGATTTGTAAAGATTTTATTACAAATCCCGATGAAAAACATATTATTACTCATAATGCTTATCAATTACATAATAATCATTTTTCATATATATATATATATATATATATCTCTCTCTAATATATTTTTCTTAAATTAATATAACACAATTTCATTTAATAATCTTTAATTCTCGAAATACTAGTTATCAATTAATATTTCACAAAATTTCAAATTATTGTCAGTTCCACTAATGATCTAAGTTACTAAAAATTCTAAATGCCAAACATATAAATTAGTTATATCTATTGATAATTCACATATTTTCTCAATTAATATTTTTAACATCTTTTTTTAAACTTTTGTTTGAAAATTATTAATCAATCGTTTTATCATAATTACACAGACAAAATAAATAAGTCATTTCTTTCCAGCTTTTCATCAACTTATAAGCAGATCAAACGAAATACATAAACGATCAATTTCTTAAAAAAAAACACATCTATCCAACATGGTTCAATATAAACACAATATGTATCAATATAAACTCTAATCACATGAACTTTTCTGAAATCCGTTATGAAATACATTTACACTATTATTCTTTCAACTCAATGTCCTATCACATTCCTAATTATATTTTCGAAACCAACACGTTATCGTCAAATAACAATCAAAATACACTATACAAATTTCAACAATATTTTCATAATATATAAGCTAATCATTTAAAAATTATAATAAATCGGAGAGTTCATCACATAATAGCAGTTAATAACTAAAAATCTCAATATTAATCTTTTCAAATCTCATTTGTCACACAAAATTTCAATATTGCCATTTTTCTTTAATTAGAGCCCTTTGTAAAATTCTGTCACGATACCATGGATCGATAACGGGTTTACTGACATCAGCCAGATTAAACGGCAACCTCGGCAACGGTCGCTCGGTATCTATCAACCGGGTCGCATATCATAATCTGTTTTCGTTTCGGGACCGGGCACTCGGTGCCTCTTAAAGTCCGTCATACAACGTCTGATATCAATCGTAACGGTGCAGTACTGCTAATAATTACCCTATTGGTTAGCCAACTATCAATCCCTACCTACTGATGACTAGTTTTACGCAGGCCCTTTATATTTTTTTAAGATTTCAAAATTTTCAATTTAAAAATGAAAATTTTAATCGCGTAAACTTTTTATTGTATATTTAAATCAATTCATCGAATTTCTTCTGAGCATCGCTTATGGTCATTTCAAATCACCATTTCGCCCCAGTTTTCATATCATATATTAACACAATACTTATCACATTTCTCATATTCTAATTTCATTTCAAAAGGCGAGAATCTCAACTTTTTTATTTTCAATTCTAAATCCGTTATACGTACTATCAACACATGATATAATTTACACAACAACGGAGGCGAAATGACGAAAATACCCCTAAGACGCTCTATATTTCAACTTAAGCCAGAATGAGGTTTATTTTATGAAACCATTTTCGAAACCATTTTTTATCACACAACTCATCCAATGACGTACAATTGTCATATTTTTAATACCCAGAGCTATTAGATATCTGAAAAATCAAAACAAACAATTTCTAATGGGATTTCCACATAAACATCAAACTAGTAAACATAATTTTTTTTTTCATTCCAGTTGATCCTCATAAAAACTACCCAAATATTATTCAAATAACATATAAATAAAAAGGAAATGACAAATATGTCCCAAGTCCTTTTCCACTTATTATCCGGCTTAAGGGGTATTTTGTTTTTGAAATCATTTTTCAAGCAATTTTTCATTCCAATAACATTCAAACAATACACCAAATCATACAAATTCATTTAACACATAACAAAAATAATTAAATTAAGTTTCCAACGAAATCACAGCTTATTATCAAACTAATAAAATTGAAATTTTCAAAGATGTGTACACCAACATTTTTGGGCTTTCCACTAGCTTTTTATACACCCAATGGAAGGTTTTCAGGCCTCTCAATCCTTCCCTACGTCCTCTGAAATTAATCCCTCACTTAGGGTTCCAACATAAATAAAATTCAATAGATAAATCAAAATAACGAAATCAAAAGCTAAAATAACTACAAAATCATGCTCATTGAGGTATTAGAACATTCCTAACTAAAACTCAATATAAAATAATCAAATAAAATCAATTTACCTCTTTTTGACCCATTTAGAGATCCGAAAATCCTCTTGAAAAATTGATGGATTTGGTGCTTTAGAGATGAAGAATAGGTGGATGGTAGGAAGATTTAATGATTGTGAGGAAATAATTGGAAACAAGTAACAAATAAAATGAGAAAAAAAAAAGAAGAAACAGAGCACGACAAAGAGAAGAAGATGAGTCGGCGCTGCAACAAGGAGAAACTGAAGACAGATCTGGAAAAAAAATGTTTTTATAGACACAAACTTTTTGAAATTATGAAATTGCCCCAAAGTTTTCATTATTTACAAATTGACCCCAAAACTTTTTATTTTTTGCACTTACACCCCTACTCACATGCTAATATCCTATTTGACATTTTTGACACCTCACACTTCCACTAACTTATTCAAATGTATTCATAACCTTATTTTATCCACAAATACATAATTTATTTTAATGAAAAATAATAATAACAATATTAATAATGATAATACTAATAATTATATAATAAATCATTTATTTAACTCAAAAATTATTCTCTATAATACAATCTAATTACACTATCCGAACTTTCCCATTCTGCTATTTATTTTATTTAAATGTGAAATTAATTCTTTACGGAGAAAAACGTTTTCGAAAATATTAAATTTCACTTATTAACGATCAAAATATTTTACAATCACGCGAATTTCATTAAATTCAAATTAATTCCCAATTAATAAATTACTTATTAAATCAACAAATATTAATCGGACGAAAATAATTATCGGGGCGTTACATTACCTCACGAAAACCAATCGAAACTTTCAAAAATTTACTTGTGGAGGGCTGTCCATTATCCTATGCTTGACTGAACCTATACCAGCCCTTAAACCTCAATTTCTTTCATCAACTCAAGTATTTAAATCACATAAAACATCACACTAATATTAGCTTACCTTATGGCTGTCCAGATCTCAAAAACAGCCTATAAACCAACTTGTATGCAACTGATTTTGATTCTTCCTCACAACCGAGCTTCCTTCAATCCAACAACAACATGCAAGCCTTAAAATCTCATAAAAACATCATTCTAATCCACATGCAAGCTGCTAGATTTCAAGGATTCACTTACAAGATTGATGAAAACTGAAAACGGAGGAGAAAGAGGGCTATTTGGGTTAGGTCCACTTGGAGTTCACTCACGGCAGCCACAATCTTCTTCCTCCCTGCATGCGTGAGCTAAAACCACTCATAACCAGCATTTAAATCATGAACCAGCTGTTGGGTCTTCAAGACTTACCTTCCAACTTGATAAAGATCAAATGGGAAGGAGAAAGGATGGTGCTTCCAACTTGGTCTGCACTTGGATAGCTCACGGGCAACTTGCAATCATCGAGACTCCTCCTTGCTGCACTTCCATTTCACGGTCTGATTCCACTTCTTCAAACCGAGCAGTTCAAGCTTCTTGCTCATCTCCTTCTTGCTTTTGAATGCACGAGATAATAGCTTCCCTACAACTCACATGCACCCACTTGACTTGATCTCACGAGCTCTCTTTCACAATCTCTCAAGCTCTCTCTTTCTCCATCTCTCGCTCTCGGTCTCAAATGAAGAAGAAAACAGAATAAAGACCGTGCAAGCTTCCTTCATTTCATGAGGGCTCTCGGTTTTGGAGATGAAAAAGATCTTGAATGATGGTGCTGATCTCTCTCTCAAATATCTCTCACTTTAAACTCTCTTTCTTTTACTCTTTCTTTCTCGGATTTGAAACAAATGAGACCGAATGGTTGAATTTTTGCTTCAATCTTCACTTTCAATTTGATATATATTTAGTTTTCTTCCTCATGACAAGTGTCCCTCATTCACTTTGCATAACTAACACTTGTCTTGCTCATTTCTTTACATGTGCAACACGTGTGCCACATGCATGGAATTCGCTTGCCACTTGCTTTTACAATCCGCTTTTGAAATCTAATTAGTTTCTGTCCATCCGAGTAATCCGCTTGTGACTTGATTTCGCCTTCGAAATTATTTTTAAATTTCAAATCTGTCTCCACGTACTCGAAATTATTTTATTATTTCTTTTCTAAAAAAAAAATATTCTGGATGATCCGGAATCTAAAAATATTTTTCCGATCGAAAACGCGATCCATCGGAAAGTAATTCATTTTCCGATGAATGAGGTTTTGGGTTTTACAATGCACTAAAAACACATATCATTACGATCGAAATTCAATCAACTCTCAACTCCCTTTCCCAACTGAAACCAACATGCATTTTCATATTCATTTCCCATCATGATTAAACACTTGAATCACATCCAAACATCATGGCAAAAACAATCAAAATTCATTCAACACTAAAACTTCTTTCATGACCTAGCTCAACACCAACATGCATGCCATTACTTCATTTGATTTTCACATTAATTTCACATGCATTACCATCTCCACACTAATGAGGGTTTCATTCCTAAAACCCAAGCATAACATCACACAAATTCATCCATTTCTTCAACTAAAATCTAGGGAAACAAAAGCTTACCTTTTGGACGATAGGACCCAAACCAGACCTTATCTAGGCTCTCGTCTGGAGGATCCTGCTGGGCACTTTAACGGACTTCCTAAACCTGACTTGTCTGATTGAAGAAATCTGAGAAGCGAACCCCTAATTTTCTCAACCGGTTTACTCGTTTTAAACTTAAACTTTAGTTTTCTTTAAAATAAAATAGTGGAGATTGGTGTGAATTTTTTTTCTTTCGCATTCTCTTAAAATGAAGTTTATAAAAATTTGACAATATAACAACTATATTTTGAGCATTTCCAAATTCAACCTGTAACAAAAAAATACTCCAACTACATCAAAGCACCTCCCAACTTCTTATAACCACAAACATACATTTTCTCATATCATTCATATCTTTTTCGTGTGTAAATCACATTCATTAAAACATATATATATATATCATGTGCATCATGTGATAAGTGTATCTCAAGTGTGAATGTACAACTACATATACATATCAAAATATGTGTTTACAATCCATTGAGCATTCACATAAAAAACACACGATCATTTTTGTTAAGATATATACAACCACATCAAAATATATTGAACATTCATATGGTTCATCTATTTATCCCCCGCCTATAAGTAGAATGTCGCTCTCTCGACCACAAAATCACCTACAATAACATCGGATAGAACAAGCAAGCTACATAACAAAATCAATCGTTAGTTCAAGATATATCAATATTAGTAATATAATTACATATAACGTTATAATTTAGTTAACTATCATATTTGATTTTTGAAAGTTTCCTTTGCTAAAAACACCATGTATACTTTTAATGCTCTCGAACTATCACATGACGATTTTTCAACTAACGCCAAACGTGAAGCTAGTGAGACATCTCGACCACTACGATACAGAATTTACTGCATTGCAAACGTAGTATGAGACGATCTCAAATCTGAGTAGCTACAATACAGAATTTTCTGTATCGTAATTGTAGTACTAACACTCTGGACGACTACGAGCGGAATTTGCTACATCGCAAAGTAGTGCCAAAACTGAAATCTAAACGACTACATGCAAAATTTACTACATCAAAACTTATCGCTAGAAATCTCTTTATATCTCAGCGATCATGTACGGAATGTTCTGCATCATACATATCACGCTACATACTTTGAAAACTGAGCGACTATGGACGGAATTTTCTGCATCACCGTGTAGCGTTAAATCTCGAATAAGCTAAGAGTGTATACATGGACTTGCAAAACTCTTTACTCATCTCTTTTTCGAAAATAATTTACTTTCACTTTCTCTTTACTAAATTTGACATAAATATTATTTTGCAATATTTTAGCTCATAGTTTTGAAAATCCTTTTTGAAATCATTTAGTTACAACAATGTATATATATATATCTAAACGAAAAACTGAAATAACGCAGGTGATAGAACACTTAGCTCCAAGTTGCACAAATCCAATCAAGCATCTCGACGAGTCTCTCAGACTTCGCTCGCTCGCTCGTCACCTACATGGCAATTTCGTATTACCATTAGTGAAAATCTTATAACTCAACTTTAACTTTAAATTAATATTTTTAAATACGATCCTTTTTACACTATAACTTTCCAACTTGCTTCTAACTCAACCGAGACTCTTTAATTCCGATTTCTTTGCAAAATTTTTAGTTTTGGACCCCTAGGGATACCCTCACGTAGTCCGTATAATTTTTAGAGGCCCGAAACAAAAAATTACAAATTTAAGCCTCTTTTGACACCTCAAAACAGAATGCGATGCAGCAACCTGCTCAGGACTCCCTTTCCTTTTTTTATTTTTCCTACGGTCCTCTTATCTTACATTCTGGTCACACGTCAAACTTTGTTGAAAAATTCTATCGTTTATTATGTCAAATATAAGAAAAACGCCCTATTTTGGACACTTTTCGATGCATTTTTTCGCATCGAATGAGTGACGATGGTTTTGTTTTCGTATCTAAGCTCCTTTTACTTAATTATGATCAATTAAATTCATTCCATGCAATAAAAATTATATTTACATAGTTATTTCACTTATCGACTCTCTAACAATACTATTTTGAGCATAAATTATGCAATTTTTATCGAAATCGATTCGTTCCAAAACCTATGGTTTTCTATGACTCCTAGACATCATTTGAGGTGTAAAATAATCCTATATATGTCAAACTTGCACAGGTTGTCTCTATCCCATGGTTTGAGCTTGAGATTCCCAAATTACCCAAAACTAGCGCTTTGATAACTCTATCATTTCTAGATGCTTTTCTAGAGACTTTTATGACATCAAACATGCTTGATTTAAAGCTTAAAAGGATGAAAATGCAATGGAATCATACACCCCTTCCGTGGCTGTAACACACATCAAGCATTCACATGTCATTCTCTTCAATTTTTCATGTTATATTTCTTTCAATCATTTCATCAAACAAGTTCTCTGCAACTTATTTTGTTTAAATCATACTTAAATCTCTACTTAGGGCTTCTCCCATAGAAATCCTAACCATGAATTCATGTATCATTTCTTATAATCCAAGTGTGCATATTACATATCCATCATTAAAGTATAAGTCTACATCAAAATCCCACCAACAATTCTATAAGAAACAACTCAATCCATCAACATATTAACACATCAAATTACCATCAAAGTTGAGAAAGAGGATGATATCTCATCTTAGTTCTTGCTTAGGATTGTTGGTTTAACTGGAAAACACCTTAGAGTTATGATTTAAAGCTTGAAAAGTTGATGGAAGAGTCATCTCCTTCACTCTCCCTTTTTGTCGTTCAAGCTTGGTCTCTCCCTTTCAATTTCCTCTTTTCTTTTCTTTTGTTGCATTCACGGCTACGACTTCTTTTTGAATGAAAAATTGACTAAGTGTTGTATTTATATAGTCATCTTTTGCTAAATGACCACCATATCCTCTCCTGACTTGTTGGATTTACAAATTTGCCCTTAGTAATGTTATTTACTAATAATATTTATGGTTTTTAAGTCCTTTTTACCATTTTACTTGTAATTAACTAACTAAATTCACTTAATTAGAGTTTTCCAACTTTGCCATCTATTTATATTTCTTATTCATTAAATGACCGTTTTTCCCTTGTTATTCGATAACTTAGTTTATAAAGTGAGGAAACGTCAAAATCGAATATAGGGGGTTACAATTTCTCCCTTCCTTATGAAAATTCCGTCCTCAAAATTTTAAATCGCATACCTAAGGCGAATAGGCGAGGATATTGGGTGCGCATCTGCTTTTCAGGCTCCCATGTAGCCTCTTCTGATCCGTGATTTCGTCATAACACCTTCACTAGCAGAATCACCTTATTACGCAACACTTTATCCTTACGATCTAAGATCTCTACTGGTTGTTCTTCGTAGGTCAAGTTTTCTTTCAACTGCACCGATTGCTCTTTTAAGATGTGCAATGGATCTACTACGTACTTGCGGAGCATAGAGACGTGAAACATGTCATGAATGTTTGTAAGCTCTAGTGGCAGTTTCAACCGGTAGGCTACTTCACCCACTTTTGCTATTATCTCGTACGGCCCTATGTAACGTAGACTTAGTTTTCCACGCTTTTCGAATCTCAGAATACCCTTCCATGGCGAGATTCGTAGAAACACTCTGTCACCCACTTCGAACTCTAGGTCTCGTCTTTGATTGTCCGCATAACTTTTCTGTCTGTCTCTTGCTATCTTCAACTGCTCTCTTATCACATTGACCTTTTCAGTTGTAACTTCGACAATCTCTGGGCCAATCAATCTTCTTTCACTTACTTCATCCCAACAAACTGGGGTTCTACACTTTTTGCCATACAATGCCTCGTACGGTGCCATACCAATGCTGGACTGATAGTTGTTGTTGTAGGCAAATTCTAATAAAGATAGGTGACTATGCCAGGTTCCTCTGAATTCCATCACACAAGCCCTCAACATGTCTTCAAGAGTTTGGATGGTTCTTTCCGATTGGCCATCTGTTTGTGGGTGAAAAGCTATACTGAAGTGCAATTTAGTGCCCATGGCTTCTTGTAGCTTCGGCCAAAACCTTGAAGTGAACCGAGGATCTTGATCTGATACAATGGACACTGGTGTGCCATGTAACCTCATGATCTCATCTACATATAACTGTGCTAATCTTTTCAGGGAATAAGTATTTCTGATAGCTAGAAAATGAGCAGACTTCGTCAATCTATCGACTATCACCCAAATGGCATCATGTCCACTTTAGGTTTATGGCAATCCAATCACGAAGTCCATCGTAATCCTTTCCCATTTCCATTCAGGAATCGACAGAGGTTGTAATAAACCTGTGGGTTTTTGGTGTTCTGCTTTGATCTGCTGACAGGTTAAACACTTTGCTACGAACTCTGCTATCTCTTTCTTCATTCCTCTCCACCAGTAGTGGTCTTTCAGAGTCCGATACATCTTGCTGCTCCCCGGATACATGGCGTAAGTTGAAGAGTGGGCTTCTTCAAAGATTTCTTTCTTCAGTTCATCTACATCTGGCACACATAATCGCTGTCCCAGAACTAATGTCCCATCATCTCTTATAGTGAAATTGCTTTGTTGCCCTGTCTCTAGTCCCCCCTTTAACTTCATCAAATAGGGATCTTGGGCTTACAACTCTCTGACTCGATCTATCAACACTGGACGGACATGAAAGGCTGCTAACAAGGCACTTGTATCTGTCGTCTCTAATCGGACACCCATCGCTCTCAACTCTATCAGCATGGGTAAGTACTCCACTTTAAGCTGGGCTAGGGAGCTGGTAGGCTTTCTACTCAGTGCATCAGCCACCACGTTAGCTTTGCCTGATTGATACTCGATGGTACAATCATAATCTTTGATAAGTTCCACCCATCTTCTCTGTCACATATTCAACTCTTTCTGTGAGAACAGATACTGCAAGCTTTTGTGGTTTGTAAAGATCCTGCAGGGTACTCCATAAAGGTAATGTCTCCATATCTGTAAAGCAAACATCACTGCAGCTAACTCTAAGTCATGTGTTGGATAATTAACTTCATGCTTCTTCAATTATCTCGAGATATAAGCTATCACCCTGTTGTGCTGCATCAACACACAACCTAAACCCTATTTGGATGCATCGTAGTACACCATAAATCCATCACTTCCTGATGACAATGTTAGCACTGGGGCTGAGGTCAATCTCTTCTTCAGCTCATCGAAACTATTCTGACATGCCTTTGACCAAACAAACTTCTCTTCTTTCCTTGTCAATCTGGTCAGTGGAGTAGCAATCTTAGAGAACCCTTCCATGAACTTTCTGTAATACCCGACTAAACCCAAAGAGCTCCTAACTTTTGTCACATTCGTGGGTGGTTTCCAATTGACTACAACTTCTATCTCTTAGGGGTCTATGGATATCCCTTCCGCTGATATCACATGTCCTAGAAATACTACCCAATCAAGCCAAAACTGGTACTTGCTGAACTTTGCGTATAGCTGATGTTCACTCAGCGTCTGTAGCACAATTCTTAAGTGCTCAACATGCTCATCTCGACTACTTGAATATACTAGGATGTCATCTATGAACACGATTACAAACTTATCCAAGTAGAGTCTAAAGACTTGGTTCATTAAGTCCATAAAAGCTGCCGGGCATTTGTTAATCCAAAAGGCATCACTAGGAATTTGTAATGCCCATAGCGAGTCCTGAAGGTCTTATTGGGAACATCTTCCCTATGCTCCTTCAATTGATGGTATCCTGATCGTAGATCAATTTTCGAAAATACTTTAGGCCCTTGAAGCTGGTCAAATAAGTCATCTATCCGCGGCAGCGGGTATTGATTCCTAATCGTAACTCTATTAAGCTGCCTATAATCAATACATAATCGAAGGCTCCCATCCTTCTTCTTCATAAACAACACCGGAGCTCCCCACGATGAGGTGCTGGATTTCACAAACCCCTGACTCAAAAGTTCTTCCTTTTGAACCTTCAATTCTTTCAACTTTGCCGGTGCCATCCAATAAGGCACTATGGAGATAGGCTTCGTACCTGGTGCTAACTCAATCTCAAACTCTATCTCTTTGTCCGGTGGCAATCCTAGAAGATCTTTAGGAAACACATCGGGGAACTCACAAACCATTGGTAGATCAGTTGGCTGATGCTCACGTTCACTTGGTTCATGATATAGGCCAAATGCCTCTGACATGCTTTTCTAAGCATCTTACTTGCCCTTAGGGTACTTATTAGACTTGTTGGGAGTATCTTCCTCTCTCAGCAGAAAATCACATCTGGCACTCTGGGTCTACTTAGATTAATTTCTTTTCTATAGCAGTCGACCGTAGCTCGATGCTTCGAAAGCCAATCCATACCCAGAATAACATCGAAGTCATGAATGGCTAATACAATTAGATCTGCTTCAAACTTTTGACCCGTTATAATCACTTTACTTCCCACATAAACCTGGTCGACTATAAGTACATCACCTATGGGAAGTAATACTCTCATACTACACCCTACCGGCCTCAAGTCTACACCGACTCTATCAATAAAATCCCTCGAAATAAAAGAATGAGTGGCTCCTGGGTCCATCAATACATGTGCATCAGAATCAAATAAAGAAACAATACCTGTCATAACCTCCTGAGCTACCTCAACCTCCTGCTGAGTCACTGTATAAACTTTGACTGCCTGGCTGCGAGGTCTACTAGGCTGTCCCATGGGTGGTATGCCCCTACCGGATCCACTGCTGGGCTGTCCTGTACTAGCAGCTCCTCTGATCTGGGGGCCTCCCCGCTCGGGTCCAATACCCCCACTGGGCTATCCCTGTACTGTAGATCGAGCCTTTGATGGGCTGGAGGTGACTATGTTGGGGCAATCCTTCATAAAAAGACCCTCTTGTCCACACCTGAAGCATCCAGTCCTATTCTGAAAGCACTCGCCAGGGTGTGATAGGCCACATCTATTACAAACAAGTCAGCCTTTCCAACTCTGCCTGCTCCTGGATCCACCAGACGACTGAACGGAGCTCTGACTTTGATTAGGTTGTGCTCTTTGACCATGCAGGCTTCTGTTCACTTTTGCCCACTTTACTCGGTCCCCCTTGATGACTACCGCCCTAACTGCGCTTCTGACTGAATTGTTGCTTTGGCTTGGGAATGGTTCCTGTGCTCTTCTCAACTCTGGTGGTTGCCTCCACTAGCTGTCCATACTGAGTATGTACTGTGGATATTACTATAGTCTTGACTGCAAGGTTAAACCTGCTATGAATCTATTGATCTTTTACTCTTCATTTTCTACAATGAATGGGACCAGACGGATCAACTCTGAAAATTTCTTTTCATATTCTGTCACTGAAGAGTTCCCCTCCTCTAATAAAAAAAACTATTCTATCTTAGTATCCTTGTAGCTCTTGGGGAAGAATTTGTCTATAAATTCCTTCTTGAAATCGGCCCAAGAAACTCCCACTGGATGCGCTCTTTGATGTGCCTTCCACCAGTCTTTGGCGTGATCCTTCAATAGAAAAGCTGAGTAGGAGACCATCTGCTCCTCGGTGCATCCCATGAACTGAAAGATTTCCTCATTTGTTTCCAGCCATGAGAGTGCACGCTTTGGATCACTTGTAGCATCATAAGGCTTTGCGCCTAGCTTACGGGCGCGCTCTGTGGACACTCCTGTCTCTCGAGGCTGATTGAGCGCCGCAACAAATACTTGAGCCATCTGCTCTACGTTCATATGTGCCTGTGCCTGCTCTGGTTTCTCCGACTGGGAAGGCTTTAGGGGTGAAGAACTAGTAGGTACATTAACTGATTCTTCAACCTGCTCTTCGTCAGGTATGAGCGCCTCTGCTGCTGCCTTTCTTGTTCTCGGACGATTTTGTCGTTGCATTTTTCTATTCTATTTCTAATACACATGAAAAGTCATAAAACTCAAGTTAGAATATTTATAATGCATGAAATAATTCTATACTCATGCAATATGCAACTTCAATCTCTTTCTCTTATTTCATCTCATGCATAAATTGCATAAGTTAACTCATGCTTCATGCATCTAATAACTTTATACATACTGATGTGCAATTCCATGCAACGTTCGAACTCAATCGTATAACTTATATTTTAACTTAGGCAATCCATGAAAGCATAACTTATATAACCAAAAGATGAATGCATATAATAGTATCATGTCTCATGCATTACCAATGCACACTTTATGCGAAAATAACTCAAACTTTCTTTTAAAACTTTATCTCAACTTAACGAGGACTAGGCTCTGATACTAACTTGACAAGACCCAAACCAGACCTTATCTAGGCTCTAGTCTAGTGGATCCCACCGGGCACTTCAACGGACTTCCTAATCTCGACTTGTCGGATTAAAAAAATCTGGGAAGTGAACCCCTAATTTTCTCAGCCGGTTTACTCGTTTTAAACTTAAAACTTTAGTTTTCTTTAAAATAAAATAGTAGGGATTGGTGTGAATTTTTTTTTCTTCCGCATTTCCTTAAAACGAAGTTTATAAAAATTTAATAGCATAACAGCTGTATTTTAAGCATTTTCAAATTCAACCTGTAACAAATTAAAGACTTCAACTACATCAAAGCACCTCCCAACTTCTTATAACCACAAACATACATTTTCTCATATCATTCATATCTTTTGCATGTGTAAATCACATTCATTAAAAGATATATATATCATGTGCATTATGTGATAAGTGTATCTCAAGTGTGAATGTACAACTATATATACTTATCAAAATATATGTTTACAATCCATTAAGCATTCACATATAAAACACACGATCATTTTTGTTAAGATATATACAACCACATCAAAATATATTGAAATTCATATGGTTCATCTATTCATCCCCTACCTATAAGTAGAATGTCGCTCTCTCAACCACTTAATCACCTATAATAACATCGGATAGAACAAGCAAGCTACACAACAAAATAAATCGTTAGTTCAAGATATATCAATATTAGTAATATAATTACATATAATGTTATAATTTAGTTAACTATCATATTTGATTTTTGAAAGTTTCCTTTGCTAAAAACACCATGTATACTTCTAATGCTCTGGAACCATCACGTGGCGATTTTTCAACTAACGTCGAACGTGAAGCTAGTGAGACTTCTCGACCACTACGATATAGAATTTACTGCATCGCAAACGTAGTGTGAGACAATCTCAAATCTGAGTAGCTACAATGTAGAATTTTGTGCATCGCAATTGTAGTACTAACACTCTAGGCAACTACGAGTAAAATTTGCTACATCGCAATGTAGTGCCAAAACTGAAATCTAAATGACTACGTGCGGAATTTACTATATCGTAACATATCATTAGAAACCTCTTTATATCTCAGCGATCATGTACGAAATGTTCTGCATCGTACATATCACACTACATACTCTGAAAACTGAGTGACTACGGATGGAATTTTCTGCATCGCCGTATAGCGCTAAATCGCTAATAAGCTAAGAGTGTATACATGGGCTTGCAAAACTCTTTACTTATCTCTTTTTCGAAAATAGTTTATTTTCACTTTCTCTATTCTAAATCCGACATAAATATTATTTTGCAATACTTTAGCTCATGGAAAAGAACATTCTTTTTGAAATCATTTAGTTACAACAATGTATATATATATATATATATTTGAATGAAAAACTGAAATAACGTAAGTGATAGGATACTTGCCTCCAAGTTGCGCAAATCCAATCAAACGTCTCGACGAGTCCCTCAGACTTCGCTCACTCACTCGTTATCTACATGGCAATTTCGTATTATCACTAGTAAAAATCTCATAACTCAACTTTAACTTTAAATTAACATTTTCCAATACGACCCTTTTTATACTATAACTTCCCAACTTGTTTATAACTCCACCGAGACTCTTTAATTCTAATTTCTTTGCAAAATTTTCAATTTTGGACCCCTAGAGATACCCTCACGCAGTCCGTATAATTTTTAGAGGCCCGAAATGAAAAATTACAAATTTAAGCCTCTTTTGACACCTCAAAACAGAATGTGATGCAGCAACCTGCTCGGGGCTCTGTTTCCTTTCATTCTTTTTCCTACGGTCCCCTTATCTCACATTCTGGTCAGACGTCAAATTTCGTCGAAAAATTCTATCGTTTGCTATGTCAATCTAAGAAAAACACCTTGATTTGGACACTTTTCGATGCACTTTTTCCCATTGGACGAGCGACGATGGTTTTGCTTTCGTATCTAAGCTTCTTTTACTTAATTATGATCAATTAAATTCATTCCATGCAATAAAAATTCCATTTACATAGTTATTTCACTTATCGACTCTCTAACGGCACTATTTTGAGCATAACTTGCGCAATTTTTATTGAAATCGATCCGTTCCAAAACCTATGATTTTCTATGACTCCTAGGCATCATTTGAGGTGTAGAACAACCCCATATATGTTAGACTTGCACAAGTTGTCGCTATCCCATGATTTGAGCTCAGGATTCCCAAATTGCCCAAAACTAGCTCTTTGACAACTCCATCATTTCTAGATGCTTTTCTAGAGACTTTTATGACATCAAACATGCATGATTTAAAGCTTAAAAGGATGGAAGTGTAATGGGATCAAACACCCCTTCCTTGGCCGTAACACACATAAAGCATTCACATGTCATTCTCTTCAATGTTTCATGCTATATTTCTTTCAATCATTCCATCAAACAAGTTCTTTACAACTTATTTTATTTAAATCATACTTAAATCTCTACTTAGGGGTTCTCCCATAGAATCCTAACTATGAATTCATGTATCATTTCTTATAATCCAAGTGTCCATATTACATATCCATCATTTAAGTATAAGTCTACATCAAAATCCCACCAACAATTTCATAAGAAACAACTCAATCCATCAACATATTAACATATCAAACTACCATAAAAGTTGAGGAAGAGGATGATATCTCACCTTAGTTCTTGCTTAGGATTATTGGTTTAACTTGAAAACACCTTAGAGTTGTGATTTAAAGCTTGAAAAGTTGATGGAAGAGTCACCTCCTTCAGTCTCCCTTTTTGCTGTTCAAGCTTGGTCTCTCCATCTCAATTTCCTCTTTTCTTTTCTTTTGTTGCATTCACGATTACTACTTCTTTTTGAATGAAAAATTGACTAAGTGTTGTATTTATATAGTCATCTTTTGCTAAATGACCACTATATCCTCTCTTGACTTGTTGGATTTACAAATTTTCCCTTAGTAATGTTATTTACTAATAACATTTATGGTTTTTAAGTCATTTTTATCATTTTATTTCTAATTAACTGCTAAATTTACTTAATTAGAGTTTTCCAACTTTGCCATCTATTTATATTTCTTATTCATTAAATGACCGTTTTGCCCTTGTTATTCGATAACTTAGTTTATAAAGCGAGGAAATGTAAAAATCGAATATAGTGGGTTACAATTTGCCCTAAATCTCCCTACAGAATCTGATGGGAGTCCCGTAGCACCCTGACAGAACTCAGTCAAACCCTCACTCTGGCTCGAAAGGACCTCGTAGAGGTACCGCTCTCAGTTCAAATTTCTTTTCTTGTAAAACCCACAACTTCATCTTACAAAAAATAATTATTTTTTCTATGAATAGTATTTCTGGACGGTAAGTGTCTGTACGAATAATAATTTTTATAAAGCGGACTTAGTAATAAAAAAGTTTCGAAATTAATATTAAAGTTAAAGAAAATTGAAGCAAATAAAAAACGAATTCATTTGGATAGATTTTAAGTGATTCAAAGATTTTCAAACGGAAATATTCTTTCCGATTTAGGACTGTATAAAATAAGTTTGGAGAAATAAAATAAGTTAGAGTACCCAGAGGTGAAATCAAATTTAAGAATAATTTTTGGAGGTGGAATTGAGTTATAATAGGAGATGAAAACAAATTCGAATGTGGAACCGTAATGGGCATGCATGAAAAATGCCAAGTGGAGTGAATGTGTGCATGTGTGCCACGTCTCATATATGCATAAAGACTTTGTGACAAGTGGTGTTATTAAATGGGTGAATGAAAGACAAGTGTCATGGATTTAGGAGGAATATATATAATTAATTGAAAAGAAGAAACATGAAGGAAGGGAGTCATTTCCTTTGCATTCGATCAAGCTTAGAACAAATCAAGAAAGAGAGACATTAAGCAACCGAAACCAAGAGCACCATCTAGAGAGAGAGTGAGAAGCCAAGAGTGAAAGGAAGAGATAAACTCTCGGTCAAGAAGTAAATCAAGAAGGGTGTTTCGATCCTCAAGAGCAGCTCAAATCCGAGAGGAAGACGAGTGAGAGCTGCTCTGTTAAGGGAAAAAAAAGGAGAGTTAAGGCCGAGAGTTTAATATGAAGAACCATGAAGTTTGACAGCCATACATGGTGATTTAGAGATCATTTTGAGCAAATGTTAACACATGCAAGTCCATTAAGGTAAGTTGCAAGCTATTTGGATTGAAGGAAACTTATGGCTAAGGAGAAAAGAATATGGGCAGGAGCTTGCATTGGGATTTGAGGTGTTTTGAGTTATTCTATGAGGTAAGTTTGTGTTTCCATGATTCTCATTTTGTTGAAAATGTTTAGATTGTGATATTAGATTAATTTCATGATAAAATGCTTGAGTTTTAGAATTTGGAACCTCATTAGTGTGGAGGTTCAATTGCATGTGATTTTGGTATGAAAATTGATGAATTTTGATGTTGGAAAGATTGTCAAATTCTACCATGTAGGGGCTATTATGGTCCCATTTTTATTTTTGGTTGTGTTGCCATGGAAAATGATGAATTTTGATATATTTGAAAGTGTTGAAGTGTTTTCTTGATAATTTGGTTTTCAGGAGGTTCGGATGATTTATGAATTAATTAGATGAAAAAATGAAAAGTAAAATTTAATGGTGTGCAAGCTGGCATAAATTTAGTTTGAGTGTGTTGAAAAGTTAAACCTTGATTTTAGGGTGATTTGAATGGTTTAAGTTGAGTCGAAGTTATTTGGATAATTTTCTGTAACACCCCCTACCCGACCCACGACGAAGCCGGATCGAGAGTGTTACGTACGTTGCGTAACACTTAAAAATTTTCTTTCATGCTATTCCAAAAGCTATTTACAATTATTATTATTATTATTATTATTATTTTACACATCCACCAATATTCGTAAAATCATAGATTAAGGGAAAAACATCATACAAATGAGGAAAATTGAAATAAATAGTCCATCCAGTCATGACCAAACTATATTGCTTTACAAATCCCCACAAAATAATATTTATTACCAGTCATTTCATCCCAATATCAAAATAAAATTTAAGTTATACAAATGTTCGCAAAAATAATATTATATGCATATGTAGAAGGGGACACCATTACAAAATTTAATTGGCCTTAATGCCGAATATACAAGTATAAAAGTTCATGCATACAAAAAGGATTACTACACATGCATATGGGATGAAATGCTATTTCACGTCCAAAAGGAATTATGTGACTCTGACTTTCTGTAGGAACCTCCGGTCTTGACTTATCAACAACTACCTGCGCGAGGAAACCAACGCGCTAAGCATAAAGCTTAGTGGTGCATTTCTAAGTTCACGAACAATCAAAAACATACCACAACATATAATCCAACCCACACACAATAATTCATGTTTTCCTATCTCAAACAATTTAACATTTAAATACATATCATATATTTATGTGAATAATTGTTTTGCGAGTAAGACACATCTTCCCCAACGCAATTAATTATACATATCTACCCAAATTCTTCTCAAAATAAGAATCATAAAACAAAATAATTTAATACAACATTTTCGTGTTAAGTGATTTAATTGCCCTTAGCTAATTCTAACCGGGGTTTCAATGGATTGGATAATGGATTCACCGATACTATCCTCAACTTGGGCTACGGATCGGTTTACAAATTGTATCAAGTTACGGACCGGACACCCAAGTCTCTCAAAGTCTGATGTTTCATAGATAAATGCAAGGACCGGGCACTATCGCCTCTCAAAGTCCATAAATCAAAAATATCAATGACTGCAGTACTGCTAAAATTTCCTATTGGCATGCCAATCTATCCAATTCCTCAATAAAACGGTTTTCAAATATAGCTCGGGCATAAATATAAAAGTATGATTTATTCAATTCAAGCGTAATTCATCGAAATGAAATTTCGAATTCATGGGCAGCAAGCATGTATCTCAGCTTTCCAAAATCAACACAAACGTCACATTAATGTTTACCAAAGTACTTCAATGTATTCAAGATATAATCTAACTACCTTTTTAACATAAATGAAATCAATGAAAACCATGACAGAAAAACAATTATTAGACAGCTTATACTTCCATTTCGACTTCATTTACATGTACTTTAATGCCCAATATCACACATGACAGTCCTAAATTTCTGGACAGCACATACACATGCATTTCAACACATGACAGTCCCTAAATACTGGACAGCACATACACATGCATTTTAACTTCGTTTATACGCGTTTTGACACCTAAAATCACTCATGACAGCCCCTAATTTCTGGACAGCATATACGCATGCATTTCAACTTCCTTTATATGCGTTTTGACGCCTAAAATCACTCATGACAGCCCCTAATTTCTGGACAGCACATACGCATGCATTACAACTTCATTTATATGCATTTTGACGCCTAAAATCACTCATGACAGTTCTTAATTTCTGGACAGCACATACACATGCATTCCAACTTCGTTTATATGCGTTTTGACGCCTAAAATCACTCATGACAGCCCCTAATTTCTGGACAGCACATACACATGCATTCCAACTTCTTTCGTTTATATGCGTTTTGACGCCTAAAATCACTCATGACAGCCCCTAATTTCTGGACAGCACATACGCATGCATTTCAACTTCGTTTATATGCGTTTTGATGCCTAAAATCACTCATGACAACCCCTAATTTCTGGACAGCACATACGCATGCATTTCAACTTCGTTTATATGCGTTTTGACGCATAAAATCACTCATGACAGCCCCTAATTTCTGGACAGCACATACACATGCATTCCAACTTCGTTTATATGCGTTTTGACGCCTAAAATCACTCATGACAGCCCCTAATTTCTGGACAGCACATACGCATGCATTTCAACTTCGTTTATATGCGTTTTGACGCCTAAAATCACTCATGACAGCCCCTAATTTCTGGACAGCACATACGCATGCATTTCAACTTCGTTTATATGGATTTTGATGCTTAAATTCACACATGACAGTCCAAACAGCACTTATTAAATTCAATAGTCCCTACACACCCAAGTTTCCTATAATTTCACTAATCCAAACCTCCAAAATGGTTAAATAACAGAAGATAACTCATTCAAAATATTTTTGTGCAGAATTTACACACAAACCACCTGCTATATCATTGATTCTAGCATAAATCACACCATGACAGCCCCTAGCAATGTAGTGACCACTAACAAGCACCTCACCACACATTTTTACATTTCCAATCATTCAAAACACATTATGGCAATGAGGTTGTCACACCCATAACAGAGTTCATACAAAATTCTCACAGAAACTATCAAACTCAACATGCAAACACATCATTCTATTTGAAAATCAATTGTTAGTGAAGCACTAACCAAATTTGGTGTCAAAATCACTTTTCTTGTCTCCAAATAACTCTCTCAAGCTTGTCCTTGGTCCTCAACAGCCCCTAACCACCATAGATGAGTAAAAAATGTCAAAAACCACCAGATTTTTCCATGTATGAGCTGACATACGGGATTGCCAAATAGAACTACAAATTGGAAACTAGTTACATGTTATTCAATCTACTAACTCACCTACCTCCCCAAGTCACAAATCCACTCAATTTGACACAGCCCAACCTTGAAACTCATCCAAAACAGTCCATGCATGTCATCTTTGTGCAGTTTGGAGTGTGGGGGATGAAGTCTCGGTGATTTTGGAAGTGAGAGGGGCTTGGTTTGGGCGTGATTCAAGTGACAGTTGGAGGAGAATCGAATTGTTGTGGAGGAGGAGGAGTTCGGTCATGGAGGAAGGAGAGGTATGTTGGACGCCACACTTGGAGAGACTTTGAGAGGAAAATGGAAGTATGGTAAATGGTTTAAGTGGGTTGAAAAAAAATGATTTATCCAGTGGGCTTGTTTGACTTGGGGTTGGGTGGTTATTTTCATTCCAATTATATATATCTACATTCCACTTTTCATTTCTAATTATCATTTCTAATATCCTAATAAAATCCATAATCCTAGTTATAACAATGATAACAATACTAATAATAAATATATGCATAATTAAATAAAATAAATAAATAACTCTAATACATGCATTATTAAATACTAATTAAAATACTAATTCTAGGGGCGTTACATTTTCTTTATGTACGAACACGTTTAATTGATGAATTTCGAAATCGAAATGAAAAGCAAATATATGGTTACTAAGCTGTCATAATTTGATATCATGTTTATCGAAGTGTTAAATTCTTATTTTTATATGGTTTGAATGAAATAATAAGTGATATTGATGTTAGAATTGATTGGAAATCGAAAGGATATGTTATGAAATGCTAAAAAGGATAATTCGCGGCAAAACTTTTCGTAATTGCGAAAGTATTGTGTTTTATGGTTTTTATTAGAAATTTGAACCATAGTGAATATGTTTAAGTGTGATTGCAATGAAAATAATTGATTGAAATGGATAGTGTAAATATTGGTTTGAATTGGGTCCAAGTAAGTAGAATAATTATAAATTCTATCTGATATGTTAATTTTGAAATCATGTTTATATTGAAGTGATTTTCGTGAGTAGATATTAAGATTTTCGAATTAATATTGTGTGCGATTCAAAGTCATTACAACTTGAAAAATGATGATTTGATGTCTTCGCGTAGTTAAAAGTTTAAGTGCTAACGCAAACCTTTGTTTAATGGAAATTCACTCGTAATAAAATGTAGGTGAACCAACGAGTGGAAGAGAAGCATAATAAGGGGTGATTTTTATATTGTTTAGAAGAAAGTTGTGAATGTGGATTTTTATAAAACTTTTATGAATTTATCAATTGAGTATTTGTATTTGTAGTAGTTATTTTTGATATTATGTATTTTTTCGAATTATTATACTTTTCAAGTGAATTCCTAGTATGTTATTATCTTTATAGTAATGCATGTATAAATTTCTTATATATGTGATATAAATGCATTTATCCTAGAAGTAATGTAGAAATTTTAATGAAATACACGTTAAGGATATTTAGAACGATTTAAACTTTTGTCTTAGAAATAAAGTATTTCGATTATAAACCGTAAACTAGAGAACAAATATTTATGAATTAAATCAATATGCTCTCATGCTAAGCTATTGTAAAAGTTCTAAGCATAAGTTTTAATCATACTGAAAAGATTTTAATTGCCTTTGGTTACCCTAATATTAGTTAGGGCCTAGAATCTCTTGAGGGATGAGACCCAAGAAAAGGGTTTATATAAATCATTACAGCCTACAATCCCTTGAGGATTGAGACCCAATAAAGGGGCCCAAAACAAATAGTCTGGATAAATCATGATGTCATATAGAATCCCTTAAGGGCCGAGGCCTAAGAAAAGGGTGAGTCATCTTCTGTTCTATGGATAAGTTGTGGTGTCATCCTGGAATTCCTTGAAGGCTGAGGTCCAAGAAAGGGGATGGGTCACCCTTCGTAGTAGTGGTACCATCCTAGAATCCCTTGAGGGTCGAGGCCCAAGAAAGAAGATGGGCCGCATTTCGTTCTACCATGAGTAAGTTCCCCTAGGTTACTTCTTAAAGCTAGTTAAAGAAATAAAGTACGTTGATAGATGTAACATTAAGAAAATAAGAAAGTTAAGTTTTATACAAGTTACAAATAAAAAGTATTTATTCGTTTTATGTAAGTTTTATAGTTTTTAAAAAAAATAATAATAATAATAAAGAAATTAATAGATTTTCCGATCTATTTTGGGAGGAATAATATTTATAAGTGAAAATTATAATTTAATAAGAATTATGATAGAACCTAAGGAAATAAGTAAGATTTGGGCCTAAACTACAATAGGCCACTTTTGTGTTGTTCAAAATATCTAGTAAATCTTGAAGATTCAGAACATCTTGAGAATTTAATGCATATCTTTCAAATTTTGGAGATTCAGAAGATCTTGAGAATTTAATGTATATCTTGCAAATCTTAGAGATTTAGAAGATCTTGTAAATTTAATGTCACCCAATCTCTTATTTAGTAGGTTATTTTGTTAGGATTATTTGCTTTTCATGTTGGTTTTATTTTCCTAGATTTTAAGTCATATAATTTAGATTTTTTTGTTTAGGAATTAATTATATTCCAAAACTATTTTATTTCTTTGCTTATAAAAGATTTGTTAACCTAAGTAAAAACAAGATGAATGAAGAGGCAACCACTTATTGTTAATTGAGAGAGAGAATTTTCTCCTCTGTTCTTACATGAACATGTGATCTTATTAAGCTATACTTGTGGCGATCAAACAATGACTTATCTCTCACTTTCTTATTTATGTCTTGGGAGTGGCATCGATATTCTTCTTTCATAATTTTGATTCTTGATTGAGTTCTAATCATTGGGTCAAAGTTTTTTATAACTTTGGTTCTTGATTGAGATATAATCAATGGGTCAAATTTTTTTTTTTTTATAAACCTGTTTTAATCTTTCTTGGGGTTGTGTTTCAATTTAGTCGTGGGTGTTGTATCGTTATATACGGGGTTCACATCAATTGGTATCAGAGCTTTGGGAATTAATTCAGATTTGGTTATCCAATTTATTTATTTTTTTCTTTTTTCATGTATCTATCATCTTAGTTTATCAATTAGTTTTTTTTCCTTGTTCTATTTATGCCACCTAACATCAATCAGTGGATCTTTTATTTTATTTTCATTTTATTGTCTCATCTTGCTCCATGAAATCATTCTGCCGATTCGCTTATCACCATAACCTTTTCACACCCTATCAAGTCAGTTTTAAAACTATTTTCACAGTATTTTCTGGTCTGATTTATTTTTATTTTTCTATCTTATTTTTCTAGTTTGATTAAAAGTGTGAAACGCACGAGTTATTGGAGTGAAACTGTGAGAAAGTGTTGTGAGGATTTTCTAACATTATTTTCAGGTTTCAATCACCTCTTCAAACAACAATAAAGATGAGTCACGATTTGAGAACAAATCGTTTTGAGGAAAGGGGAATGATGGAACCTAAGGAAGCAAGTAAGATGACAGGCCCCTTTCTAACTATACTAGCTAGGCGACCTACCCGGCACTCCACGGTGGCTTTCCAGTCGAGATCTGCTACGGCTGAAAATTTCCCGTGGAGTTAAGCCTATTTCTTATCTGAAAATACTTGAAATCCTTTTAGTTCTGAAAATGGGTAGGAATTTTGTTCGTTGAAAATAACTTTATAAAAATAGAATTTTACGGAAATTCGGCAGCACAACGGCTATTTTTCTAAAATTTTCACCCTGTAAAAGAACTTCATAAACCTGTATAAACTCATACAATATCTTTTATCAACTAATGGGCCTCAGGCCCTTTTTCCAATTCACAATCCTTCAATCATATGGAAAGTGACTTGATTAAAATCTTAAAACGTCATACATGACGTTTACATAAAATCCTTAACCAAAATAATATTTACAAAACTGGAGAAAACTAAAAAAGATAATAAATACAATACATGATAATATGTCTAGAAACTAGTGCAGCGTGGTCGCGTGTCTAGCTGGCCTGTACGTCTGATGGAGATGTCTCCACCGCGCTGCTCGTATCTGCACCTGGGGAGGATTTTAAATAAATGGAAAAACGATGGTGAGAATAACTCAGTGAGTGGGTAAGTTTAATATAAACTCTATTTTTGCTTAACGTAATATTCCTCCCAAAAGAGGTTGGAAAACTATTATTTACTTACTTTACCTTACTTTGCTGAAAACTGTAAATTTCATTTTAAAAATGCGAAAGATACTTTTCAAACTTTTCTTAAAAACTTTTCTTGTTTCTTTACTAGCCTATTTGACAACCCCGGGAAACTTATCCTTCATGACGGTGCGAAAACACGCCACTAGGATTAGGGGAACTCTCACCATGTGTAGTTGCAGATGTGGATACAACTTTGGGATCGCGATTCCCTCCAACATCAGGCAGATCTACACTATCCCATGCATGCAGAGGTGACTGACAGACTTGATCCCCCCAAAGTTAGTAACTCCCCCCAACTTATCGTACACGTATGGAATACTTCGACTGGGTGTAAACTAGGGGTTGGGGTAAACCAAAGGCATATAGATAATGAAATCTCAACAATATGCTATAATATCACAATATAACTTTCGCAAATAATATCTCTATGCATGTATATCTCAATTTACTAGTTTACTTTACTCAAAGAGTATATATATATATATATATATATTTATAGCATAACTCATTTAAAACTATACATGCATTTGTAGGAAATGTAATGATAATTCATAAAATCTTACTCGATTATCAAAACAATTCACTTGCTAAATGGTTCGCATTCATAAAATAAAATGTATGAAAACTTTTAAAAATCCACACTCACTATTTGCTTCCAAATACTTGATCACCACTTCCCGTTACGGATCTCGTCCACTCTCCGATTCACCTACAATTGGTTTTGATCGAGATTTCATTAAAACACAACTCGTGCGCAAACTAAACTTAAGCCACACGAGGATTTCTAATCACAACAATTCAAGTGATTATCCTCACACGATAACAATACGGAAAACTAATATTCGCACGCGGAGACTATCTCGAACCAATTCATTATCGCAACATAAAGTACTTGAAACTCTACGGTTACAAAATCGACAACTATGCCATTCGAAACTAAAGTAACATCACCGACATCACATTCTAATGGATTCAATAAAAAGAAGATTCAAAGCCAACGAATAACATAAAACTTACGCGATTTCAACTATTTATCGCGGATTATTGTTTTTAGTGTTTCGCGCGATTCCTTTGTTTCCAATTAAACTTATCTCGTGACTTTACTTAAAACATGGTAAACGAATATTCAAACACTTTAAAGCACAAACATGAAAAATATGGTAGCAAGCTTAACCAATATTCATTTTCCGATTCAGTTCCGAATTTCGACAATTTAACGATTTCGCGCGAAACAAAAACTATCCGATTAACTTAAATATATTTCAAACTATCCTAACATCAAACTTTAACACTTTAACGGGCTTAATTATGTTTCGAGGCAGCGAGATAACATCATCAACACTTTCACATTTGACAACGAAAATTACAAACGAAAAACATTCGCATTCGCGGAAAACTCAACCGAATCGCTCGGAAACGATTCCTCAATATCCGAACGACTATCCAATACTTTAAAATATACCAATACTAACCATTTTCCACGACAACGAACTCGAAACAAAGAGTACAACATAACAGCCCCTAATTTTCCCATAACAGCCCGTAGTCGAATCGCAACGAAAACAATCGATGACAATTTCATTCCAAAAACACAATCGAACAATATCGAGCGAACCTCCGCACTAACCAGGTTCTCAATCCTAAAACCCAATCATAAATCATCAATTATCAACCATATCTCAATTCTAATTATTGTCCATCCAAACTAAAACCACAAAATCAACTTACCTCACTAAATCGCTCGAAAGTTGCGAAAATCACTCGCGAACAATTGCGACGGCGAGACGACGCTCACGTAAGCTCACGGCAGCAAGAAATCTCCTTCCACCAGCAAGCTGTCTTCTCTTGATGCTGTTTCACTTCAGGTTTGAATGTTGTTCTCGGCCTAACAACAGCTGCTCGGCAACAGCTCACGACAGCAAGCTCACGACAACAACAAAGTCACGGCAGCAGCTCTTTCATCCTCACCTGCATGCGTGAGCTTCCAGCTTGGTGAAGATCAAATGGGCAGGAGAGAGGACGATGCTTCAGCTCGGTCTGCACTTGGATAACACACGGCCTGACAACAACTGCTCGGCAATGGCAGCGACTTACGGCAGCCACGATGACAGCACACGGCAGTACTTGGTTCACGACAGCACTTCACAACGGCGACAGTAGCTCACGGTCTTCCTCTTGTTTGCATGCACGGCTGGAGTTCTCAGATCTATCCTTGAATGCATCCAGTTTGCTTCAAATATGAATTTCTCCTTCAACCTTGCATCATCTTGGTTTGTTGATAGTTGCTCGCTCCTCTCATATGCAACAAGGCAGCTCTCGGTTTTGGGTGTGCTGACCGAGTGTAGCTATTCTTCTCTCAAGCACTCTCTTGTTCTCAATCTCTCACTCTCGGTTCTCTTTCACGATGGTTTTCTGGTTTTGCTTGAATGGATGATCGAAATTGGGATTTGCTTGAAGCTCACATATTTCTCACTCTCTCATTTCTATTTCTCTCTCGGTTGAGCTTGGAATTGGTGACCGAATGAAGTTTATTGCCCTTAATCCTTGCTTTTCAATTTTTAATATTTATTGTTTATTCCTTGGATGACACATGTTAACTTGATTCCATGCATGAATGACATTTGCATACCATCTTGGACACTTGTCATGCAAGCCTTTAATATCCAGCCACTTGTCTTGCTCACCCTTTGCATGTGTGACATGTGTCACTTTCATGCACTAGCTTTATTTTATTTAAATTCTTCCATGCAATCTCTTGTTTTGATTCCGATATCGAATCTATTTCCGTCCGTCCGTCCGTCCGGGAATCCGTTTTTAATTGCTTTCGCCTTCGAAATTTTTTTTAATAAATTTTGAACCTGTTTTCATGAACTCGAATTTATTTTTCTTATTCTAAAATAATTATTTCGAATATTTTCGAATTCAATTATTATATTTTTCCAATCAAACGCAATCCATCGAAAAAATTTTTCGCTCTCCGACGAACAAGGTTTTGGGTTTTACATAAGATTTGGGCCTAAACTACAATGGGCCACTTTTGTGTTGTTCAAAATATCTAGTAAATCTTGAAGATTCAGAACATCTTGAGAATTTAATGCATATCTTTCAAATTTTGGAGATTCAGATTATCTTGAGAATTTAATGTATATCTTATAAATCTTAGAGATTTAGAAGATCTTGTAAATTTAATGTCACCCAATCTCTTATTTAGTAGGTTATTTTGTTAGGATTATTTATTTTCCATGTTGGTTTTATTTTCTTAGATTTTAAGTCATATAATTTAGATATTTTTGTTTAGGAATTAATTATATTCCAAAACTATTTTATTTCTTTGCTTATAAAAGACTTGTAAACCTAAGTATAAACAAGATGAATGAAGAGGCAACCACTTATTGTTAATTGAGAGAGAGAATTTTCTCCTCTGCTATTACATGAACATGTGATCTTATCAAGCTATACTTGTGGTGATCAAACAATGACTTATCTCTCACTTTCTTATCTATGTCTTAAGAGTGACATCGATATCCTTCTTTTATAATTTTGGGTCTTGATTGAGTTCTAATCATTGGGTCAAAGTTCTTTATAACTTTGGTTCTTGATTGACATATAATCAATGAGTCAAATTTTTTTTTTTTTTTTTATAAACCTGTTTTAATCTTTCTTGGGGTTGTATTTCAATTTGGTCGTGGGTGTCATATCGTTATATACGGGATTCACATCAAATTATCCACTCATTGAGTTTATACTCACCGCTCTTTTTCTTGTTTTTATAAAAATCCTTCCTAGGTGTAGGTACGAGCAAACCAGCGAAAGTCTATTCATCGAACATACAGGTGAGTTAGAGATGTGACGCAACTGCACTAGTTTGTTTTCGGAATTATCATGTACATCCACAGATTTTAAGTTTGTTATATGGTTTTAAATTTGATACTAGTTGTAAATATCGTTTCGAACGTTGCATACAATTATGTTTTTGAAATTATTTGTGTGCATGATGTTTTAATTTAACAGAAATATTTTGTAGTTATCTTTTAATTTAAATTGAACCTTGTTTGGGATTGTTGGAACAAGAAAGAGTGTCTGAGACCCAGTAGTTGAGACTTGAATGATTTTAAAGTGTACAGGTTCTCATGAGATTTTGCAGGGTGGAAATCTTTGAAATACAGCTGTTATACTATCGGATTTTCGAAAAATCGATTTTGCAAAAGTTAATTTAAAAAGAAAATTTTCCATCAATTTTCATAATTGAAAAAGTTTCTAACAAGTTTTAAAAAGATTTCAGTAAAGAAAAAGACTTAACTTCAAGAGAACCTTTTAGCCGGACCAGATCTTTACTTGAAGGCCACTGTGGGGTTGCCGGGCGAGCTGCCTAGTTAGATAAGAAAGAGGGACCTATCATTTCTAACGAAAATTGATGAAAACTTTTTCTTTCTAATGTACGTTTGTAAAACCGGGTCATTAAAAATTTTGTTAGCACAACGACTGTTTTTCTAAATATTTCACCCTGCAAAAATTTATAGAAAATCTTTACACTTTTATAGCAACAAAATTCTTACCTTCTGGGCCTCAAATCTTCTTTTCTTTTTTCCATAATCAACGACAATCATACTTTTAGTTTAAAAAAAAAAAGAAAAAAGAATTTGAAAATCATTCAATTTACACAAAAGCATGATATACACACGATTTTCTAAAACTTTTGAACTTGAGTTGAGATTAAGAGATTAAGCTTAATCGCCTACGTACTCCAACTTGGTAGAGATCAAAGCTCTTATAGTTCATCATTTTTTTTTTCCAAAAACATAAACTACGAAAGTATATCATCCAAAAATAGTATTTACAAAATATACATCAAATTATAAGTAGTTATGCATGCACGTGACATTTCAAAAGTTAACAAGTGTAGTAGCATTGTGTCCTCAACCCACATGCACGTCCAATGAAGCCCCTTGTGTTTGATGGCTTAAACATGCACTTGAGGAGGATTTTGTTTTTCAAAAACATAAAAAAAAAAAAAGTGGTGAGTATTTAAACTCGGTGAATGGGTAAACTTTTAAACTACAATATTTGCTTTCTAATTATATATATCATTCCAAAATAGGTTGAAAAACTAATAATTTTTTTCTAATAGATATAAAACTATAAAACTGATATAAAGTATATAAATATTACTACTCGAAATCTAGTAATAAATTTCATAAAGTGTAAGTTTTCTTATTTTCTATACCTCATGTCTAATGATGTGTTTTTCTTTTTAAAGCTTATATTACAAGGTAGCCCAAGAAAATTCATTCTTACGTGACGGTACGTATATACATCACTAGAATTAGGGAATGCTACCATGTGTAGTTGGAGATATGGGAACTCTGGGATCACGATTCCCTCCAACATCAAGTTGATCTATACTACCATATACGTGCAGAGGGCGACACACTGACTAAAACCTTCAAGTTAGTGAGTCTCCCTACCTCTTGCCGGCAATACACGCATAGGGTATTTCAATCGGATATACTGGGGATTTGGGTAAACCAAAGACAATTAAAATCCTTTCAATATACTTAAACATCTTATATACACTAAGTATGAAAGTATATGGATTTAACTAGAAAATAATTTTTTTCTCCAGTATATGATTTGCGGCCAAAATACTATCTTTCTAAGATAAAAGCTTATAACTTTATAAATACCATTAATATGTCTCTTTTATGCATGTATTTCACTCAAACATACTAAATTGCTTTATTACTAATATATATATATATATATATTTATAGCGTAAATTTTAAAACTTACACGCATCATTAGAAAATGCTAGCATACTAAAAGTTTGATCAATTTAATATAATAAATTAAATATTAAAATAAACATTTGCAATTATTAATTATCAATTGATGGAACTCATAAAAAAGGTTTAAAAATAACCACACTCACTACTTACTATCCAACTAGCAAACCACTCCTTTAAGTTTTTCTTTAGCTCTTCACTCCTCCTACACTTTAGTAAGAGTATAATTTTCATTTGGAACTCATACATGTATCAAACTATTAAAACTCAAATTGTAACATGAATCATAACTATGCACCTTGGCCGAATGTAATGGATATATAAACATATGACTTTATTTTTCATTATTATTGATTCCAATCAACTTAAGCACATATAAATAAGCATGAAACCATATCAAAATCACCAAACATAAATTGAATAGAGTATACACATGACTAAAAAATTTACTTGGTGGGATATCATCATTTTTTATTCTTTTTCTTAGCATATAATTATCTCAAATCATGCAAGATATTTCACTAACACATAAACTTAACTCAAATCCAAGTTTAAGCATGGGATTAATGTGCTCACCTTGATACAAGTCACTTGAATAATTTTTTTTTTTTTTTTTTGAACTCCTTAAATCCCAAGTCTAATTATAGTGCAAATAGCTTTTTAAGCATGCCAAGAGTTCAATCAACAAATTAAACTAGAAAACCAAACAAAAACTCATAAAAACCCATAAAACCTAACCTAAAAATTTACTTATTTCTTTTTTTCTCCTGCTCAAATTCACCTCCTCACACTCTTGAACACTTTAATGAAGATAAGAGAAAAAAATGATGAAGTATCCCACCTAGATTACTTTGAATTACTTATGTCAAGCTTAATTTCTTCTTCTTCTTCTTGGCCTGCTAAACTGCACAAAAACAAAGGCTGAGAATTGGTTTCATTTCTGTTGTGACATCATATTTATGCCTCTTTAATAGTGCTAAAAGACCTAAATGCCCCTTGACTCTCATTTGATACAAAGATCAACTTTTACATGTGTCACACATTGATTTACTCTCTTTAATGACTCACTAATCCACTCACCATTAATATAATCAAACTTAATCCTTAAGAAAACTTATGATTGATCTTTAATATGTGTCATACTTTCACTAATTAATATTTTCATGCCAACAATCCATTTTGCCCTTTAATGCACTAAATTCACATTTTTGCTTAAATAAATTCCAAAAATATTCTATCGTTATCAAATCTTCATTTTGACCATGTATACTCTAATTACATATAAAATATCTCAATTGCATGCTTGAAAAAATTTAAATAGGTGTAAAATCATTGCTATCCATTATTTTCCAAAAAAAGTATTTTTGTCCAACAAATTTTGGATTACTTAAAACCTATTCAAACAAACTCATTTGCGATCCATTTCAATTTCTTTTACATCTAATATTTATTCCAAAATTTTTGATTTGCGGGGTCCACTTTCCAAAATTACTAGTTGTACGGGTACTATTAATCCAGAAATACTATTTGTAAAAAAAATAAAATACTATCCACTTTCCAAAATTTTGGGTTTTACAAGTAAAAACGAAATAAAAGATTAGATATTTTATCTTCTACATTAATTATTTGCGGATTGCTTACCACTTTGCATTCTTTGATATGTCTCTACGTCAAGAAAAAAGTGTGTGGGCATAATTATATAGAATGTGCTCACTTACTATTGATTTCTTTCTTAAAAAGAAAAGAAAATCAAATTGTATAATACGTGAGTGTTTAATTTCTAGTTATACAAAGCAGAAATACATACGTTCTTCTTCTTTTATATATTGGCTATTGAAAACAAAAACAAAAGTTTTTTTTTTTTTTTTTAGTTTCTCAAATAGACAACCTACCAAAAACTCTTATCAAAAGAAAATGATCTCTTTTCTTTTTATAGGCAACAATTAGGATTTCCATTAATTCAAAATTAATATTGAACCCTTATTTGTTTAAGAATAAAACTATTGCTCAATATAATATAATTAATTCATGTTATATTGTGGAATTGAACTCATGATCTCTATTAAATAATTAATTTAAACTAGAGTCATCATTAAGAATCAAATTCAAAACTTCTTATAAAATTAATTAAACAATTATTAATTATAATTAATAACTAATTAATTAATTAATTAATTTGAATAATCAATATTATTCAAATACCAAGTGAACACTTATGTAACACTTATAATTGGACTGTTCAATTACAGTATTTTACATACACATTTTCTATAGTGAAATGAATTATCAAAAGAATCCGATGAACCTATAGTTTTATGTTTTAATAATATCATAATTATTAATTAAGCTCTTTAATTAAATAATTACTATTATTAATTTTAGAGTAACTCCACTAAAACTTAAGATTGTACTCTCAAAATTGTAGATATTTTTATACAATCTGAAATTTTTAGTGTCCATAATTTAATCATTACATGTGATTTGATCCTCCACAAGTAGTTCATAATTAGAGTTAAGTCAAAAATTCCGTTTCACTCCCCTAATTATTTCTTGTTCCATTAAATATCATTGATTCTCTAATGAATAATATATTTATAATAACTTATGAATTAATCTTTCTTTTTACATATAAGTAGAAACTTGAGTGCTCTTATCTTTCAAGGCTTAAATCAACCCCTTAAAGGAAGTACTTCTCTATTTCTCACAATGAGTGAATTCCACTATTGAATATAATATTCTCAGTTACTTATTAAATCATATCCTTAAAGTACAAAGTTGTTGACGAGGTATCTACATCGATCTCACTCATGTAAATTAAAAAACATAACTCAACAAACAAGAGTCCATAATACACTTAGGGTTAAAATCAGTTCATATAAGATCATCCAGTCAATAAATATGAATCTCTAAGTTTAACGAATATTATTTAAAGACTCATTTTTATCTTGGTCCAGTTGTATATAATTTTTATTATATAAGGTATCTCAATTTCCATGTTGCCACATAATCAGTCTTAAATAAAACTGTCATACCGAATACAAAATAGAACACAACTGTAGATTTACCATAAACGAAACACTTAATTTTTTTTTGCTTTTTACAGACTCTTTAGATTACTTATCTCAAACTAAATTTCTTTATATATAATACTTATATACTTAGTTTGATATTACATCAATAATCAAGGATGTTTCTCATAATTTTCACAATTTTTGCAAAATATATAAGTTGAATTAGATGATAACTTTAACGTTTATATAGTTACAAGCTTTTAGAACACAAATCCCAATATCTAATCCAACCATAAAGACTAATTGACTTACAATTCTTTTCTTTGAGCTTGCTATCAATCTCTTTCATTGTCCACTGCTTTGGTTTGATAACATAGGAACATAATTTCTTGTCTAGAATCTGGTGTTTCACGCTTTAATTGTGTATATTATTCTTAAAGTTAAGTTCGTTATATTTCCTTCGATCTTCAAACGATTAATAATTTCACTACAACAAACAAGCTCAACCATACCAAGCATTGGTATGGTTGAGTATTCATATCAGGTAGCAAGCCCGGTGTGCTTGCTATCGGTATAAATAATTCTATATCCATAATGGGTGGGTACCCGGTATGGATAATAAATATCTATACCGGACATAACTCAGTATGGATATGAAAAAAAGGTCCTCCTCGATAGGCCGACCCTATATATCTATACCGGGTTGCCCGGTATGGATATTGATTGTATATATTCGATACCAACCTAGTATGGATAATCATTCAAATCCGGGTGGACTCGGCATAAATATTAGTTATCCATATCGGGTCACGCTCAGATTGGATAATAAATATCTATATCGGGTCCGTGCCCGATATAGATATTTATCCATACTAGGCTGTTGTTCGGTATGGATAATTTTAAAAAAAAAATAAAATAAAATTTATAATTTTCTATTTAAATTACATAATAGATAAATATTAAAAATATCATCATACATAAATATTAAAAATATCTTTTATTTAATATATTAATAAAATTTAAATTACATAATATCTTGTTAAACGTACATTATGAAATTATTTGTTTAAAGTTCATCTTCCAATTCTTGCACAGTAAACATGGAGATTGGCCATGGAAGCTTCTGCCTTCCTTACTGTTCTTAAAGCCGAGAGAAGAAACTAACTCAAGATCAAGGTAGTCGAGGAAATTTGGAGAAGTCAAGGCGTCTACGTTCCACATATGTTGTCTTCCCCTGATTACTTTCCTCAGTGCCGTAAAATATGAGTTTGGCATTTCCACCAAGTTCCTACATACAAAATAAATCAACATAGTTCATTCAAAATAAATAACTAAATTGACAAGATTTGGGATTTAAAGACTCTCCGTTACTCATGACTTCTAAAATAGATAGCGATTTGATTACGATAGGCTCCAATCTTGTAGTCGTATATGAATTAGAGATACCTGGAGTCCAGCATGTGTTAGAGTAATGTGCCCTAAGAGCTTGTAATTTGTAAATATTTAAATTAAATAATAAATAAAATATAATTTATTCAATTTATGTGTATTTATGAAATGATTGCTTCATACAAATATCATGTAACATCCATGGTTATTTATGTAGTCTCAGACTAAGTATATAAGTGTTATATACAAGAGAATTTAGTTTAAGATTAGTAATCTTAAAAGTCCGTAGAAAGCAAACAAAGCTGGGTACTTTGTTTGTGGTAAATCTATAGCTGCGGTCCATTTTGTATTTGATACAATGATTTTATCCGAGATCGTTCATGTGGTGACATGAAAATGGAGGCACCTTATATAATAGAGATTATATAGGACTGGACCATAATAAAATAAATTTCTTATTAATATCCGTTAAATAAAGAAATTCATATTTATCAACTAGATGATCATATATGGATTGATCTTAATCCTGAGTGTTTTATGGACTCCTATTTGTTGAGTCATATCTTTTGATTTACATGGGTGAGACTGTTATAAATTTACGGTCAATAAGTTTCGTACTTTGGAGATGTGATTTAATAAGTGGCTGGGAACATTCTACACAATAGTGGAATTCACTCCTTCTTGCGAGAAGTAGATGTGTAGTTCTCTTAAGTGTTGATTCGGGTCTTGAACAATAAGAGTGCTAGACTTTCTATTTGTAAATAAATGGAAAGATAAATTCATAAGTTGTTATGAATATATTGTTCATTAGAGAATTAATGGTACTTAACGGAATAAGAAATAATTAGAGAGGTAGAACGGACTTTAATGACCTAGCTCTAATTATGAACTACTCGTGGAGGATCGAACCATATGAAATGATTAAATCAATGGACACTGAAAATTCAGATTGTATAAAACATCTATAATTTTGAGAGTGCAATCTTAAGTTTTTAGTGGAGTAACTTTAAGGTTAATAATAGTGAATTATTTAATTAAAGAGTTTAATTAATAATTCCGATATTATTGGAGCTCAAATTATAGGTCCATTTGGTCCCCTTGCTAGCTCACAACCACATAAAGAAACAAAGGGAAGAATATAATTGGATTGTCCAATTATAAGTGTACATATAATTTTATGAACACGTTCATGAATAATTTAAATAATTTGATTATTTAAATATAAGTAATTATTTAATTATTTGTAGAGATTAAATGTTTAATTTTAAATGGTGTCATTAAATTATATATGATTTAGAATCATTTAATTTAATGAAAAATCTTTTAATTAATGGAGATGGTAATTCAATTTAATTGGAATTAGATTCCATATTAAAGAAGTTTTAATTTAATAGGAATTAGATTCCATATTAAATTAAAAGTAAAGAGTTTTAAACCAATAAGAAATATAATTCCATATTGGATATGAATTGAGTTTTACAATTTAATTAGGAAATTGTATTCCTTATTAAATTAGAAAACTCTAACTCACCATTATAAAAAAGTGTTTTATATTGGTAACAAGATAGAGAGAAAAATAGAGAGAATTTTTGGTTACTTGAATCAAAAACTTCCATTAATTAAAAAAGATTTCGTGATATAATTCTTCGAGATTGTGCCCACACACAGTTTCTTTTGTGAAGAGTCATAGCAAGGAAAATTGGGTGGTGAAGAATTTACGAATAAAAATGGATCAATTCAATCTTCATGCAAAGTAAGATTCGATCTTATTAATTTAATTGTTGAATTGTTATTACTAGTATCGATCGGGCGTGCTTTTATATGGAAATTTTTTTTTTAAAATACACGTTTCCGCATTAAATTCAAAATTCAATTTTTCCTTCAGCATGACCATCATCAACTGCATTTAGAGCTGATTTTAGCACTCTAATCATAGTTGGGTTGTTTCTTAGGATCTCTCGACACCATCTAATTGTTTCTCACTCTAAATTCTCTAGCTGGAAATCAAAGAAAAAACAAAACATGTATCATGTTTAACAACAAAATGGATAAAACACCTATTAGGAAAAACAGAGTCTACACCACAGATGAAACTCACATGTACAACAGTATTGACAAGTCCCATTTTTTCTGCTTCAGTAGCTGTGTAAAACCTTGTTAAAAACCACATTTCACGTGCCTTTTTAGGCCCAACCTGTGTAACGAAAAATCATATCCAAAACTACCCAGAGCTAACAACATCACATAGAATTTTGCCAAACAAAACCTCCACATGTCGATGATATTTTTTACCAAGCAACCTCCGACAGTACATAGAAATCTTAGAATAGGTTTTTCAGCTTCGAGGAAAGTAATATGATACACATACAATCATTAATGTATCAAAAACATTTTGCCTTAGTGCTTACCAAGCGAGACATGACTGAGCTTCCATAACCAGCATCAAAACTTCCAACCTTCACAGAAACAAATCTGAGGATATCAGCAATATTATCAACAAAAGTCAGCCAGAAATTAAAAATTTAACGGGACATCAATGACATTGCTAGTGTATAAAAGAAACGAAGACATGACAGCTAATGGAAAATTAACTAGATAAAGAGACCATAGTTTGAAGAACTGATAAAAATTAACCAGGCAGGTATAAAAGCATTTCCTTTGAACCTTGGATTTCTTGATTAATTCTGGCACGACATTAGAAATTTAATTAATAGAAAAAGACTATGGGGTAAGGTTTAAGTACCTTAGGACTAGTTTGACCGAAAATGGCATTATCTGCTGCAATGGTAATAACGCAAACCATGTGCAATACATGTCCTCCTCCAACGGCATAACCTGCAACCTAATCATTGTTACACCAACCAAGATGATTGCAAGCCATGTAACAGTATTATTCATAGATCATAATTTCCAAAAAAATATATAAATATAGTACCTTAAGACACTGAGTCCATGGCATCATCTGAACTTGGAAGTGAAAAAGGCTATACCATAGCTATTATTGGTTTTAGAAGACGCTTAATCTGAACCTGCATCATGATTAAAGTTAGTTGGGTTCATATAAATTTACTCTTAAGATGAAAAAATAGAGGATGAAACACAAACAATGTTAACAATGCAATCGAAATTTCAAATTACAAAAACAAAATAAAAAGTTGGTGGGAAGGGTAAAGCATTCTAATTACATTGAACGCACTATATATTATGTGGCCTCTGAAGGAGTCTGAGAAAGCTTAAAGTTCTATAAGCACACATGGAAGGTTCTAAAGCATAAATGTAATACCTGCAAACCCAAGACATTAAGACGACCAAAACCACTAAAAAAAAATTCAAGTAAAAAATACCACTAAAAAAAGATAACAGCCAGATTGCCGCTCCGGTGATTGGACGCCAGTCCGACCGTCGCCTTCAGCTCAGGAAGAAGAACAAGACTAAAAGGAAGAAGATGAAGGAGAAGAAGAACCATAGAAGAAGAAGAGTTGACCAAAGAAGAAGAAGTAGAATCGGGCAAGAAGAAAAAGAGGATTCGAGGAGAAGAAGAAGAATGTAACACTCACCAGCGGGTCGGCGACGGAGGGGATGACGGCGATGTCAGACGGCGACCAGAGCAGCGATAAGATGGCGACAGTGGCGGCTATGGTTTCTAGAGAGAGAATTTGAGAAAAAGAGTAAGAGAGAGGAATGGCGGAAATGGGGAGGAATCGGGCAAAAAAAAAAATTAAACCCAGATTATCCATATCGACAGGTCAGATGCCCGATATAGATAATTTAGTTTAATTAAATAAAGGATTATCCATACTGATCGCCCGACCCGACTAGTATGAATAATCTGAGTAAACATACCGGGAGGATCGGGTGCTCGGTATGTTTATTATAATATTTTAATTTTTCTTTTTTCTATACCGATCATCCGATCCGTCCGATATTTATACTTGGGTTATCCATACCGGGCCAACCGGAGTCTGGTATGGATAATCCATATAATTTTAAAAAATATATATATAATATTCATACCGGACGCCTGACCCACCTGGTAAGAAAAACCAAAATTTTTTTATTTATTTGTTTATACTATCCATACCGAGCATCATCTTTGCCCAATATGGATAATTGGATTAACCATACCGGGCTGCCTGTGCCCGACATGGTTAATTATTTTTCAAATTTTTTATTTTTGTTTTCGATTATCCATACCGGGCCTTTAGTGCTCGGTATGGATATCCTGGTATTGATACGCTGTTTTCTTGTAGTGTTTAGCACTTATAAAGTTTTCATCTGTAACACATTTTGAACTACTTTAGTCCTTAATTTGAGTGTAGAATCCCTTGTCTTGCTGGAGGGGGAATGTAAGTGATCATGTACTTGAAATTTGCTCTAGCAGCTCTACACAACTAGTTCAACAACGGTGTTTAGCAAATCATCATACAACTTTGTGCATTCCATGTCAATATTAAAGGTTGTTAGCCATGCCATCTAAGATCCTTAATTCCAAGGATTAGTTGTAATTTAGATATTTAAATAGAAGCTTCTTGCGTGAATTGCATGACTTTAGGTTTAAATAGGAACAATCCTCTTGTAATCATTATCCATGTCTTGGGTTCAAAATTTAGAATGCGGATATAAATAAAATATATATGCTTTTATAGGACCATAACTAGCTTACAATCAAGAGGGCGTTTCTTTTCTTCAATTTGCAATTCAATTAAATGTTAATTGTTAATTTCAATTGGATGTTATTTATTAATTAAATGAACCATAACTATGTAACCCTAAGCTTTTCTTTTTTAACATGAATTCTTGGACAATTTGTGAACCATTGGATTCATGTGATTTGGATGATTTAGGTTAAGATTTACAATTCTAATTTCCATCTACATTAATTATATATGCATGCTAGCTAGATTCAATCTTAATCGTAGATTGAGAAACTATGCATGCTAGATATAATCTCAGCTATTGATTAAGCACAAGTACTGAAGAGGAGTATCGACTATGGTCTTGCCCCATTGTTGAAAATCAGAATTATAATGAACAAGAATGAGAGCTTCAAACTCACGACTTTGGTGTGTTCAAGTTGGACTGGGTGTTTGGCAAGTAATGGGCTAGATTGAGAAACTAGATCTGAAGCCCAACTTCAATAAATAAATAAATAAATATATATATGCACATATATATATATATATATATATATATATATATATCTCCACACACACACATTATATGCAGTGATCCTATAGTATCACCCGATAGAATAAATACTCTTTACATAAAGGGTAATGGTCCAAGTTTGATAGTTTTCATGCAAATTCTTATGTTTGATCATGGTAGGAAATCTTGCTTTTTTTATTGTATTGAATTATTTTCCGAAGAATTAAATTCAATTTTCATTAACGACTAACTAAAAAAAAAAAAAAAAAGGAATAAAAGACTGTGTTCGGTGTTTTCAACGTAAAATTTTGACTTAAATTTTATAATTTAATATTCATCAATTTTTTTGTGTGCAATCAAAAGATTATCATCTACATTGTATTCATTTATTTTTCTTCACCTTAGATTGTAAAAAGAGGAATAGACGGACGACAAAATAAAATTAAAAAAAAAAAAAAATTGAGTCACAATTTTAAGTTAATATAAGCTGAAACAAAGGTTTGCTACACAATGATGTAAGTTTTGCTTAGTTACAGATGAGGTAAAGAAAACAAACATGAAATAACAAATAAGGGTCACTTTTCAGCTTAAAAATCCTTTTAATTATATACTAAAAATAAAAAACTCGACTTGATTAGAGATGTCAATGAAATCTAGATTTATCGCATCTTAATAAATATGAATGACCTGATTCTATACTCTAATAAAAAATTTCAGAAGATTATAAAAGAATAATGAGTGATTTAACTTGGCAAAATCTCTTGTCCAAATAAACTGACTTATGAGATTTTGACAAAGTAAATAAAAATAAGGTCATCCCATAATGATTGAAAAAAACAAATGATTGTAGGTTAAAAAAAAACATGGTATCATGTGGGTTGGTATTTTAGTGCTTTTGTGCATGCATTTGTATAGATATGTATGGAACGTACACACACAGGATGATGTAAAAGAAATCGATAATTGTAAGAAATGATAAACAAAATATTAATGGAGGTGGAGTAATAGTGAAAAGTCTTATCTAAATCAAAGAAAAGTTGTTTTCCACTAAATAATGTTGGAATAAAGTGAGAGCAAGGGTAAGGTGTAATTGAAAAGGAGAAATATGCTATTCAAATCGATGGATGGGCTCAAAGACATAAAGGCAAACATGGGATCTAGTTGGTACTCTTCTGTTTGCCACCAAAGTCTCTTCTTGGCCCCTCATTTTCTTTATGTCAATTTTTAATTTTTTTTAGTCTATACAGCTCCGCATAACTCAGTCTCCTTCTTGAACTCTTCTGTACCATTATTAAACTACTTTTTATTTTCATAATTGATTTACCCTTTACGATTTAATCAATACATAGCGTAGATATCTCCTAACCAAATAATAAGAAATTGTTATTTCGACTGCATGAATACCCAATAATATCAGGTATCAATTTTCATATATATATATATATATTCCGTAGAAATATAGTTTTTAGTACTCAATTATCAATCATTAGATTCACTTACTTTATTTTACTTTGACTCAATAAACTATCATTTATGGTTAATCAATGGTTCATATATAATATACTAATTTAATTAATTAATTTATATGTAAATTGAAGTGAAAATTGTTCTATATATATATTTGCCTCGACCCATTTCTTTTTATCCAAAAAGAATCATTTAATGGACATTTTTCTGAACAAAAGCTCGAATGAAAAAGAAAAAAAAAAAGTGCATAAAATGGTTTCTTAAAATGCATTTAAGATGTTTTTGAAAACACTTACAAAATATATATGACTAGAGGTGCTAAGATGAGTTATCGTATCGTGTTTATATAAACCCAGACAAAACCATTAATTTTTTACTCAACCAAACATGAATTGTTAATCTTATCATGTTGCGAGTGGGACCCAACGTAATCCATTAAATTAACGGATTACCTGTTATAACTTGTTTAACTCATTAATTTATAGGTTAAGTGAAATATATTAAAACATCACAATTTAATTAAACCATATATGTGTTATAATTAAGTAGAAAAATATAATATTGACGTTTTAATTTATCGTAAAAAGGAAAAATATATATATAACAAAATAAATTATTAAATATCTAAGCAAAAGCCATATCAAAAAAAAAAAAAAAAAAATCAAAAGGTCTCATAACAACACTGTATAGATGAAAAATAATAAATATCTATAAAAAAATTTACAATACCAGAGAGTGGTGACTAGTTTTAAGGTTTATTTGTTTAAAATATGGTTTCTTTAATTCAAAGAAATTAAATACCTACAATTTTACCTTTTAAAAGAATTTATCTCTATATATTTTAAAATTATGTATTTAATATTTATTCGTATTTAATGAATTAATAGATCGGGAGGGATTCAACTCAAACATGACCCATAAACTTAATGAATTTAGCATGTTGACCTATTCATGATCTGAATCCAATAAAATCTAACTCAAAACCATTAATATTGTTTCGTGTCATAAGTGGTGTCGAGGATTGCCAACCTTATATGAAAACACTTCTGAACACAGTTTTAATTGCTACTAACCTTACAACCCAAAGTACAAAAAATTGTTTGTGATTGAGAGAATTGGTGTGTGTCCTGAAAATGCAAAGCTAAATCTCCCGTGACTTTAAAACAAACAGAAGACAAATGGATGTAATGGCTAGTCATGATCAGTCAATAGTCATGTATTTTTCTATCCGTCAGCTGTTGATCATCATGACAGCATGCTTTCAGTTTCACCAAAAAATAGAAAACAGTAGATACACTTTTAATATAACTTCTTCTTTACTTTAAAGGGTGATTAGAGGTTGTAATAATTACAAAGCTCCTAATAATTAACTTTGAAATTCTGATGATCTTTATTTGAAACACCATCAACTTTGACTGGATTAATGTGATCAAACATAGGATTTAGCTATGGTAAAAATGTAAGTACAGTGTAGTTATTTGTATATTTTTTTCGAGAACTAAGAACCCACATTTTCACCCTTCCCCATGCATCTACACAAAATTTAAGCAAATTCTTGGACCTTTTCATTTCATTATATATATATATATGTTCTAAGGTCAATAATCTATTAACTTTTTTTTTTTTAATTTTTAGTAATTTCTTAAATTAATATCGAACTGATAAAATGATTGTCAAAATCTATCAAAGTTGTGCAGTCTGAGTATCTAGTCTCATACATGGGAGACAACTATTCCTCCCACAATAAGACCTACATAAGTTTTAATTCGATGGGAATTAAAACCTTAATATCTTAGTATATAAGGAGGTGTCCAACCACTTTTACTAAAATATAATGTAGCACTTTTTAGTTTTTAAACTTTTGTTTTGTTGTTGTTTGTGTGCTGTGGGGTGATTAGAACTTGGGTCATTACCGTTTTGCCATCAAACCACATTGGATGGTGGTTTTTGAATTCCTATCTTATTTGAACTAGTAGATTTCAATATAATTAAAAGCAACTATCTTTTAGAGTTACATGTTAAAATGAAAGAAAATTCTAAGAGATGGTACAAAAATTAGCATGAATTTGAAAAAATAAAATCAAACTGTTCAAATATATATATATATTTGTTTTAATTGCAAACTATAGCTTGCAAACAAAAAGATTAGTTAACAGACAAAAGATGCACATTACGATCTTTTGTTGTTCTCGATTCACAAACTATATCTTTTATTCCTAAATTATAGTTCGTGATAATTGACGGTGTCAAAAAAGAAAATTATTTCTCTAGTTTGGTGCCATTCACCAAACTCACAATAATTTTATTGTCAATTAAAACAAAATTAAAAAACCTTCAAAATTAATGAAGGATAATCTGTGTTAAGCCATTAAATAAAGTATTTGATGATTACTTTATTAGAGCGTTGGAAAATTGGTTCGTCAAAACTCCTAATCATTAAGTGATTTTTTGATCAGCAACGTCTTTAGTATCAAATGAAAATAACTCTTTATTATGAAGTGGATTGCATAAATATACAGAGTTGTTAAATTAGTGATGATTATTTAATAATTAAATTTCATCAATTTGCAGGCGATAATAATTAACCCACGATATATGCTTCCAACATGTGCGCAAAACCCTAATTTGTGTTTTCGCAGGCCACCCACGTGTTACAAAATTGAGGAAGTAATGATTCAGAACCATAGATATCATCACCTATGTCCAAGCCACTTATATGAATATAAAACCGAGACATATATATACATATGAAAGAAATGAAATGTAAATTAATTTCATTTCAAGTTCAGACACTCTGCACCATTTTTAATCTAATTAATAAGTGGCATATATAATACATATGGCAGTTTACATGGAGCATATTACAAATTGAAAAGGACTGATATTCATGAAGATATAGATATATATATATATATATATGATGAGTATTGATCTCAATTATATGCAAATATGAAATAGTAGTTGCTATAATATATCCCACTAAGGGATGGGAGGAAAGAAACCGAGAAAACAATCCAAGTAGGAAATGAGATAGTTAACTAAAATATTGGAACTAACAATAATAACAATAAAGAGTGGTACATAAGTTTGCAAACACCTTCAAACAAGAACAATGATCTAAAAAAGCAGAAAAAAAGCAACACAAACTACCAAGCATAAAGCTTAGCGTAAAGCTGGACATGATTTTTAGCAATAAACTACTACAAATATGCATGAATAAGAAGAAGAAATAGCAAACTAAAATTCATCTATTTTTTCCCGGCTTCCAACTTGGTGCGCATAGAATTCCATGCTACTTAAAGCTTGAAACTTTTGAGAACTCCAATGGTAACTTTGGCCACTTTTTAGGGTTTCCAAGCTGAAGCCCACACCACTGGTTCCTCTTTCCATGTTAAGTAAATTCCTGACGAGTCATGATCTGCTTGTGGGAGTACAAGTCCCCACCCACCTCTATACCTCTTTAGCAGTGCCTTGACATCATCAACAACATCATCACTGAACCCAACTGGTGAAAATGCCTCCTTGAGCCTCTCTGACCATTGGCTTCCTCTTTCCCTTCTATCACACTCTTCTCCACTACCATCTCCATCATCGCAAGCCAAAACCCTAACTATGCTCCTTGAGCACTCCCTCTCCAACATCAACCTTTCATTGCTTGTTGGGACAAAGCTCTCCTCTAGCATCTCAAAGTACAATGTGTAGAATCTAAGGCACTCTTCAAAGCACTTGACAAAGTCATATCTAGAGCTTGTAAGATCAGCTTCTTCCTCAACAACCGTCACAACTTTTGGCCCGAGTGATTGAAACATCTGAATCACAGTCCTCCTTTCCTCTTCTGATACTCTTCTCAAGGCTCCAATACAATTCACAGCAATTGCTTCATCTTCTTGAACACCTAGTCCTTCCTTGGTGAGCTCTCCTAATCGATTTAGCCCACTTATCACATTGAACTCAAAGGGAACACCCATCAACCTAGCGAACTTCTCCATTCTTTGGCCTATTTCCTTCATGACCGATCTGACTATGTTGGCAGTCACAACAACAGTCAGCTTCAAGTGTGGGGTCTCATCATTTCTTGTAGCCAAAGCTTCCAACAAAGTAGGCCATTGAGTGCAAAGGGTGTTGCTTACATCAATTATATGAAGGTTGGTTTCTCCATCTAAGGCCTCCAAGATTGCACCGTTGGAAGCTACATGACCAAAAGTAGTCCATGGACTCACCTCTTGGAACTTTAGAATCAACTTCCTGGCTGAATCAAAGGAGTGGCTCTTCTCAGCAACGGAAGTTAGGGTTTTGTAGCATCTGTGCCCTGATTCTGTGGCCTTACAAAAGAGAGCTTGCAAGAAGTAAGAGGCCAGTTTCTGATCACAATCTCCATAAGGTGAAGCGAGCTCGTTTAGCATCCAAAGAAGGTGATGGATTTTGCTAGAGTCCTTGTCGGAGATGGCTCTAGCACATTCCTTGAGAAGTTTTGATGCCCATTTGTTGGCTGTGGCACATGGCTCGCCGGAATCCGATGAACGGCTCGTCGACGTGTGGCTGTTTTGTGGCTGGTGATTGCTTTGCTGCTGCATGTCTATGGATATCTGACCATTGCTTTGCTGGTTGGAAGGAAAGAAGTGAGTTGGGAGATTTCCTTTTGGAGAAAAAAGAGTTATGTCCATGAGTTTGAAGGGAGGCCCCCCTTGACTCTTGAGGCAATGACTTTGCAAAACTCAATTTCATTTCAAGTATCAGAAATTGCCAACTACATAAACTATGGTCTTTTAGAATGCCCTTAGTATTATATTTTGCGGTCCTTTTCATGTCTTTGATTTATTATTATTAGCATTTAATATTATTATTATAATATATATATATATATATAAGCTTATGTGTTTTTGAGTGAAGCTAATTTCATGTGCAAGTATATGGACCTACCATGCCTCCTCCATGGACTTGGTGACACAAATGATTTCCAAAAATTTATGTGGATTCTAGTTGTTGTTTTTCCCTTTTTGAAAAAACACTATGCATGGAAGAAGAATAGAAGGATATCACTAAAGACTCAAATATATTGATTTGAAATTCCTTCTTGGAAAAGGGGCAAGTAATACTTAATTATTATAATAGATGCTTCTCTACTGAGAGTCACCAGAAGCTTTTGAAGTAAAGCTTCACTCTGCAGACCCACAATGAGCTTAAAGCCTGATAAAAAAAAAAAAAAAAAAAAAAACATTATTCATAGTCAGATATATAATTCACTTCTACAGCCCAAAAAAACAAATGAACAGAAGCAGAATAAAGTTTATATATAGTAGCATGGAATTTAAATGCACCCTCAAGTACGTAAGGAAGTAACATATACAAACACTATATTTTAAATTTAAAAATAATACATCAAGTTGATGTTATCACCATGGACCATAGTCATTGGGTACAGGGAGTTTTGGCTTGGAATAAAACATATATTCCCAAAATAAAATAAGTTAATGGATTCCCATTGTTGAATAGCAACTGCATTCTGCCAAAGGGATGCTAACAAACAACATATTTTGTTTAGATAATGGAGACAAAGAGACGATGATAAATGCTATAGTATACTTGACATAGACAAGATTATTATTTGGTTTGATTAGATTTTACCTCAACTAACTTTGTCGACTTTACCAGTTTAATGCAGATAATTCTTGTTCTTTCTCTCCTGTTATATTTACTGTGTTGTGCTTGGAATTTTGTAAGTTTTTAGTTTTGTTTTAGAATACTGAGATGATTATAATGAGGAATAAGACAGGCCCCGGGCCTGGCAGTATCTGCTCCAGTGAACTCTAGAGACTAGAATTATACTTATGTGTCTCTTCTAAAATCTAGGCTGCTGCTTTGTATATCAACAGTACCTATTTCATTACTCGTGCCGTCGAAATTTGTCAAAAAAAGCCTTATTATACATTACAATAAATTCTCTGACCTTTCTTATACCTAGCTAGACTTAATATACGTAGATCTGAATAATTTTAAAATTCATATCATAAATTTTTCAGAGAAACCGTGTGATATCCAAAAATTTGCCGAGGGATATTATTAAAATACCTCTCAAATTTAAAACTAATATTAAACCACCATTGATTTTAAAAATATTAGCCAAAAACAACTCATGTGTTTGGCCGATGGTAATTTTCATCCATAAATTGGCAAAACCGCTACTATAAATAGGAGGGTATTAACGTTAGGTCAATTTCTGTCATGGGTTAATTGGGGACAGCTAGGTTTTCACTAAACCATTCACTCTCTCTCTCTCTTCTCTGAAACATGGAAAAACATATTCATTTTTTTTTCTCACAGTACGTCTCTCTATCACAAACGGCTGTCAATTACGACAGCTCATCAATCAAGATAGCTTACCAATCAGATCTAGTTTCCATGGAAACCAATTTGACGACCATCGATCTAGTTTTCATGGAAACTAGAACACCAGACATTGTCAACTAGCCCAAGTAGGTTCGTTCAACAGCGAACCCATGTGGGTTGGTCTAGATCGTTGAACCAAAGATGGTTCTTTTGACGGCGAACTCATTTAGGTTTGTACTTTTGTTGGATTTTTGTTTGGTGTGCTTGTGATTATGTTTGTGTTTTTTTTAATTTTTTTTTGTTTGCACTTGGTTTCCAAGATCGAGACATAAACGATAATTTTTTATTTGTTTTTATTATTATTTTTTTCGTTCATCTTGGTTTGAACCCAGATCTTGAAGATTTGGGTTCGGGTTACCCAGATCTTCAAGGAAGTTCTGGGTTGATTTTTTTTTTTTAATTTTTTTTAAAATTGTTTTAATTTACTATATTAGTTTGGTTTAGGTTTGCTTACTATTTCTTAATTTTTAACTTGGTTTTTGCTTTTTGTTTTCTTTTTTATTTCCTTGTATTAATGCAGTTTTGAGTTCAATCCGAATCTTCAAATTGAACATTTGGGTTGAATCCAGATTTTTCACCTTTTTGTTTTTTCAAATTATTGTTCTATTTTTTTATTTAGGTTTTTTGCATTAATGAAGATGAACTCAGATCTTTCATTGATTAATTTTGTTGTTTTTTTTAAAAAATAAATAAATTTCAATATAATTAGAGCATTTTTGTCTTTTCATGATTTTGTCATATAACCTCAACTTTTAGATGAAAATCACTTTTGGATTGGCGGACTGGAGGTTTTTGGTTAATATTTTTAAAAACTAGGGTTTAGTGACATTATTTTTTATTTGAGGGGTTATTTAGATTTTTCACATTTGTCAAAAACCTCATTAAAAATACAAGAAATTTAATCAACACTTGGTAGTGTAATCAAACCTAATTAATTGTAATAGAACTCTAAAATTATTTGTTGTATTACTGCCACCTAAGAGAAAGCTAACCCTAAGTAACTGAACATCAAATTTATTAATATATAAATTAACCCAGTCAAAGAACTTTCCATGGAGTCTATAATCAGCTGCTTTTTAATAATCATACAATAACCATCATGTAATAGATTAATTATACACTAATAACTTTCCATTCAAATGTGTTTTGAACTTGACATTTAGTTTTTTAGTTATATTCCTCGGTGGTGATATTTATTGTCAATTCAATCCTTCTCACTGTTGGCTTACTCCATAATCTAAGCTTTGTAAATAATAATAGAATATCAAATTATATACATACATACATACATATATATATATACACACACATATATATAATTGTCACAGAACATAACCAGCAGCGTTAACGTTATTATTATTATTTTGACTACATGTTCATATTACTTTTAAGAGGTAAGAACAAAGAACCAAGAAAAGGATTGATAAATTATAAAATTAGTTTTGATTAAACATAATTTTCTTTGTTGGTATTAATTAAGTTGGTAAAATCTCTTCTAATTATATAAAAAATTTTGAATTGGGTAACTAGCAAACCAGTCTCGCGTGATTGAGTTTATCCCATTTTATCGTTATATAATTATTACAAACAAAACACAGTTTTTGATCCCTACATTTACCTTTATAACACATATTTAAAACCATTTTTCAACGAGGAAAATATATTCATTGGAACTTAATGAGATAACTCAAGATATAGCCTGAGATACTTGTAATGACCCTCCTTATTAGAGATGTGGACAATAAATATATGAATAAAATTAGTTATAATTCCTTATTAGGTTGTGTAAGGTGAAGTAACCAAAAATCGGAAAATGGTATCTAATTGAAGATTATTCCTTTCTAATGATTACACAAAAAGACAAAATTGAAGCTACTGTTTTTCCAATCCAATCATTGGAGAAAATGTGTTTGCCTTAGCCTTCTTTATTTATTTATTTTTTTATCATCTTTCTTAATAAAAAATAATAATAATGGCCTATAAAAGTGATTCGATCAATGTGGTCCATGACTTTGCAGCCTACATTGTCTTCATGTGTGTTCCTCACATAATACATTTTGATTGCAGTAATTACATATAAAAAGAAGGTATAATATTAAAGATTAGAATTAATAAATACGTACGGATGTTTGCATGATAAAACCATACAGCAAAAAATTTATGGTGAATTCTACCGTGTGTTAATATAATTAGTATCAAGAAGGTTTTTAATGCTAACAACTTTTTATGGAGAAAATCTTCTTGAAAATAGCAAAGGGAGGAAAAGGAGTAAATAGTCTCTCTTATTCATCCTTTTGATTAAATTGTACATACTTAAATAGCAAGGAAGAAAACATCTGAAATAGGAAAAAACATAAAATCAGGGAAGCATCTCTTATTCTTGGTAGCAAATCAAGCTAATCATTGACTTTCAATCCCTAGGAATTAGGCTGTAGTAAAACCAAGATCTTCATATTGATTAACCAATACTCCCCCTCAAGTTGTTGCAAAGATATCTCTCATACCCAACTTGCTAACTTGAAACTCAAACGGTTGTCTCAATAAGCCCTTGGTTAGAATATCTGCAACCTATTGTGTAGTAAGAACAAATGGAGTATAGATCACTCATCTTTCAAGTTTTTCCTTTTTAAAGTGTCTGTCAATCTTAACATGTTTCGTCCTGTCATGTAGAATTGGATTATAAGCAATGCTGATAGTTACCTTGTTATCAAAATACAACTTCATAGGAAGACTTGCTGGCCTACTAAGTTCTTCTAGTACTTGTTTTAGCCACAGTACCTCACAAACTCCTTGAGCCATTGATCTATGCTTAGCTTCAGCACTACTTCTAGCAACAATACTTTGCTTTTTGCTTCTCCAAGCGATTATTACCCTATAGAAATGTACAATGTCTTTAAGTTGATCATCTATCAGTGACCGAGCCTACCAATCTGTATCTGTATATACCTCAATTCCTCTTTTCTTAGTCATTTTGAAGAAGAGTCCTTTCCTTGGTATGCCTTTCAAATATTAAAGAATTCGATACACAGCTTCAAGATGTTCCTCATATGGGGAATGCATAAATTGACTTACCATGCTCATAGCAAAAGCAATATCTGGTCGAGTATGGGATAAGTAAATTAGTCTCCTAACTAACCTTTGATATCTACTTGTGTCTACTGGAACACCATCTTTCACCTCACCCAGTTTAACATTTGCTTCTATTTGAGTGTCGGAAGGTTTGCATCCACTCATGCCAGTTTCTTTCAGGAGATCTAGGATATACTTCCTTTGTGACACTACAATGGCCTTTGATCTTGCACTTTCCATATTAAGAAAATATTGTAACTACTCCAAATCTTTAATCTCAAACTCCTTAGCCAAACTCTTCTTTAATCTACTCATTTCTTCTATATCATCTCCCGTTAAAAGTATATGATCAATATAGACAATTAAAACTAAAATCTTGTCTTTACTAGAACTCTTTGTGAAAAGAGTATCATTCGATTGTCCTCGGCTATAACCTTGGCTCTTAACAAACATTGTGAATCTCTCGAACTAGGCTCTAGGTGACTGTTTAAGACTATATAGAGATTTTTTTAGCTTGCATACTTTGGATCCAAAGCTTTCAGTGAACCCGGATGGAGGCTCCATATAGACTTCCTCTTCTAGGTCTCCATTCAGAAAGATATTCTTCATATCCAATTGATTTAATGGCCAATCAAGATTAACTGCAACAGATAGAAGTACTCGAACGGTATTTAGCTTTTCTATTGGAGAAAACATTTCAGAGCAGTCAACTCCATAAGTCTAAATGAAACCTTTAGCCACTAACCGAGCCTTATATCTTTCCAATGATCCATTTGAGTTGTACTTCATAGTGAACACCCATTTACAACCAACAATTGTCTTTCCTTGTGGAAAATTCATCCTCTCCTAAGTAGCATTCTTCTCCAGAGCTCTCATCTCCTAAAACATAGCTTCCTTTCATTCGGGAATTTTTGGAGCCTCATCCACATTGTTTGGAATGACCACACTAGACACTTGTGAAATAAAAGCATGATAAGAAGATGACATATTTTTATAAGATATAAAATTTGATAAAGGTTGTTGTGTATATAATCTAACACATTTTCTAAGAGCAATAGGAAGATCAAGTTGACTTGAAGAATTTGACTTAGAATTACCTAGAGGATTATTGTCAGGAATTATTGATGAATGATCTAAACCCTGATTAGATTCTTGGTTATGCTGCAAGATAATATCCATCTTCTTTTGTGCTTGAACTTCCTTTGAATACACAAGACCTATAAACTGTTTCACACACATCTTGATTGTTTCAGTATTTCGATTTTGAGATGGCATTAACGAAGTTTGTTCTTTAGAAGATTGTTCTTCATTTAACTCACTTGTTTCTACTAACTTTGTATTTTCTTCTTCATTTTCATTAATAGAATGTTTATGAAAAATATCATCATGGACAAAACTAATACTTAAATTAGAACTATTTAAAAATACATCTTCACTATTTCTCTCCCCCAAAAGATGAGATTTGTGATAGTATGATTGTCCTTCTAAAAAAGTGACATCCATTGACACAAACATTTTTCGCAAAATTGGATCAAAACATTTATAACCTTTTTGATTTGTAGGATAGCCTACAAAAATACATTTATGTGCCTTTGGATCAAGTTTTGTATGTTTCGGGTCATGATTATGAACAAATGCAGTATTGGCAAAAATTTTCAAGGGAATTTCCATTGGTAGCCGAGAGAAGGGAAAACATTCTTTGAAAGCCTTTATTAGTGTTTTAAATTTTAAAATCCTTGTAGGCATTCTATTGATCAAATATGTGACTATTAAAATTGCTTCTTCTTAAAGATACTTTGGTACTTTAGTTGTAAAGCTTAGGGCTTTAGCAACTTCGAGGAGATGTATGTTTTTTCTTTTAGCCGCCCCATTTTGTTGAGGTGTATTATAGCAAGAACTTTGATGCATGATTCATTTTTTAGCAAAAAAATTCCCTAAAATATTGTTAAAAAACTCTTTTCTATTATCACTTCGAAAAATTTTAATCTAAGTTTGAAATTGTGTTTGAATCATTGTATAGAAATTTTTTAACACATTTTCAACATCAGATTTTTTTTTTGGTAAAAAAACCCAAGTGACCCTAGTATGATCATCAATAAATGTGATGAACCAATCTTTTCCAAAAAAGGTTGCCACTCTATAATGACCCTTTTGTATGGTTAAGAAGGAAAAATAATCCTGTGATATTTAGCAAGTTCACAAAATTCACATTGAAAAATAGAGGGATTCTTATTCATAAATATCTTGGTTAACAATTGAAAATTAGGATGTCCTAAATGAAAATGCCATAACATAATCTCACTATCACTAGAAACAGAAATAGAATTGAAACAAGTTTGACGGTCTTGCCTCTCTAAGATTGATCTGTTATTGAAAAGATATAGGCTACCATCTTGTCTAACACTGCCAATCATCTTCCTCTATGTTAAATCCTAAAAATCATAATGAGAAGACCAAAAATTAACTTGACAGTTATGATCATGGGTTAATTTACTAACAGATAAGAGATTATATGACAAATGGGGAACATAAAGGACATCTTTAAGAGTTACAGATAGCAAAATAGTGATTGTGCCTTTCCCAGCAATAGTTGCAAAGGAACCATCAACTATTTTAACCTTTTTATTTCCTGCATAAGGTATATATGAAAAAAACAATTGCAACATCCCAATCATATGATTAGTAGCACCTGAATCTAATATCCAAGAGCCATTAGGAATGATACAAGCAATGGTTGTAGTAAAAAAATTACCTGACTGTGTTAAAAAACAAGATGAATTAGAATTCCCTATGGATTGGGATTGAAACATTTTGTACAAGTAGTAAATCTGCTATTTAGTGAAAGGAAGCGTGTCTGAGGATGACTGCAGTCCTAGATCTAGATTGCTAGCTTGAAATGCACGAGAATCTCTCCCTGCCCATGTGTTATTGCTTGATTTTTTCTTCCAAATTGTAGGTTTTTCGTGAATCTTCTAACAGGTCTTTCGTGTATGCTAAGACCTTCAATAATAATCACACAAAGACCTTTTTTTACCTCCATACTTGTCTACTTCTGAATCAGTACCACGAGTAACAAGAATGGATTCGTCAATGTCGATTTTTGGTTCTTTAACCTTTTTCAACATCACTTGTCTTTAAGCTTCTTCCTTTTGTACTTCAGAAAACACCTCTTTAATAGAAGGTAAAGGTTTTCGCCCTATTATTCTTCATCAAACCTTGTTAAGGTCTTTATTCAAACCTGTCAGAAACACAAACACATGACTCCGCTCTACTTTCTTCTTGTACCGAACACTGTCATTTTTGCTCTCCCAATCTTCTTCTACAAACATGTCCAATTATTGCCACAGCATCATCATCTCGTTATAGTAAACAGTTATCTCTCGATCACCTTGCTGCATCCGTCGCATTTGAGTTTTCAAATCAAACAATTGAGAATAATTCTCCTATGTTTCACGGACTGCTTCCCAAACATCTCATGTAGTTGACAGAAATATAAAAGGTTTTCCGACAATCGGGTTCATAAAATTGATCAACTAGGCAGTAACCATTGAGTTTTCTGATCTCCATTGCTTGTATTTTGCATCATCGATGGCTAGACTTTTTATTTCTCCATTCAAGTGTCCGACTTTCCCCTTACCATCAATTATCAAACACACGGATTGAGACCATTCACGATAACTTTTGCCATTCAATTTATGAATGGTAATCTGAAGAGAATTATGAAGAGAATTTTCAGTGGGAGACACAGCTGGAGATGGCTGAGAAACTCCCTCTAATGATGTAGTGCCACTGGTAGTTTTTGTGGGACTGTATTAGAGCCAACCATGACAATTTTAAAATTCATGATCAAGCTCTAAGAGCTTTGATACCATATTGATTATAGCAAAGGGAAGAAAAGGAGCAAATAGTCTCTCTTATTCATCCTTTTGATTAAAATGTACATACATAAATAGCAAGGAAGAAAACATCAAAAATAGGAAAAAACATAAAATCAAGAAAGCATCTCTTTATTCTTGGTAGCAAATCAAGCTAATCATTGACTTTCAATCCCTAAGAATTAGGTTGTATAAAACCAAGATCTTCATATTAATTTACCAACAAATCTTTTATGAGACATTTATAGCATCTCCAATACTTTTATGAATTGTATTGTGAAAAAAAAAAAATGACATGTCATTAATGTCAAGGGATTTGCTTCCTATATGGCATAGGTGTCATTTGATAGATATTCAAATTGAAAAATTGTTCTCCAATACTTCCGTATATATCCATTTAATTCCTTCATAAATTTCCATTTAATGCTTTCACTTTTTTTTTTTTTTTCACTTTGATTAGATTTAAAAATTAGAATTAATTAATTATTGATTTGCTGATATGTCTGTCTAACACACCCTCTACAAATAGATGGTCTTGTTAACAATATCTATTGTTTTTTTTTTCTTTCTGTGCTACCTCAGCTTAATATTGATGAATGATAAATACACTAGAAAATATTATTTTAATTTAATGTCTATTCATCATATATGGTATATAAATTTTTAGTTAGTCGTCGATGTCTGAATTTGGTCGATTGAAGTTCTTGACCCAATACCTGCAAACAAAGCAATGCCAAAGAAAAGACAAAAGGTAAGAAAAGGAATAACAATAATACGAGGGGATTTTTATGTGGTTCAACCCAAAAAGATGCCTACATCCACGACTACTTCCCTGGTTATTTTGCTAGAGTCACAGTATATTAGTGATTGCTTCTATGATGTATGTGTGTCCCTTTACAATAAATTATCTACCCCTATTTATAGAGTGGGGTGTGTTACAATTTGAATACAATGTAAACAGGAAAGAATTCGACATTAATTAGGCTTCCAAAATCATGTTCATCATTTAAGGATCGAATCCGCCGAAATAGAAATTTGAGTTTGCTTCCAATTCTGGCAATAGATTTTCCCTCAAAATAAGCTATTTCCTTTATGGAAGAAATCATTTAATGATCACTTCGAGCTACAAGTTCGCTCTGGATGATCTAGAGCTGAGCACAATGTAGTCTTAAATAGTTGACCAACAACCTAAGAGATGCAATGACGAATTAAGAGCTCGCCTTTGTGAAAGCAGGACATTAGCGAACTTGGGCTTTTATCTGTTAGGTCAATATAGTAGATCAATTCCTTGGGCTTTTACCAACTCATTTACGTAGCCCGAAATATACCCACAACATCAACCTCCAGCTCTCAGAGCGATCTATGAACTGGGAGCTCAAGCTCCTTGGTAAAAGCTAATGCGTCGCGATCTGTCATACCATCATTTTGAATTCTGTCCCATCATGTGACCTATAATGACTCTTTGGGTAACCGCACCACTTGCACGTCTCATTTTGTGAGCATTTAATAGGCACGTTTCTCAATTGTTGACCTATGATGACTAATCTATTGTCAGCCCATAATAACAAATCCCTTAACTCGCGCTGTATCGTTAGATCTAGAGTGGCTGATTAGCCCTCAAATCTAGCGGTTTGAGTCTTGATCTTGCATCTATATATAAGTGGCGGACATTTAACTTGCCACTCTTACTCTGTCATTTTCAAACTTAAGACGTCGTTGAGCCTCCATTTTCTCTCATTTTCATAAATGTCTGTGCCAGCACTCCTGAGATCTAATCCATTAAATATTAGCATCTCCAACTTTTAATTTTCTAGTTTCCATTTTTGTATGCATTTCGTTTTCTCTAGGTTTGATGTTGGTTTGAGTGTTCCATGCTCTTGATGTTACACGCCTATCAGTAGTTGCAACTTTAGAGTATCATCTTCCCAGAGGTTGCCATGTCATGTTACCCTAATATAATGACTACGTAACCTATCCTCCTTCAGGGTTTGTTGCCAATAACACCCATCACCTTAGGCATGGGCTTAGATTTTCAATCCCTGCTTACTTTATCAATCTCCTAAATAAGTTGTAGTGTAGCCCTTTTCAACTGACCTCCAACTCCTACTCCCAACTTACATCCCTAGCCTTGGTCTTTAAGAGGAACGACCTTCCACCTCCAATACCAAAAATCTGCTACCACCTCTTTAGTGTAAAAAGTGTTGGTAGCTTGAAAGGGGAAATGCGAGATGGAATTTATTATCTCGCAGCTCGAAAGTCAAACTTTAGGGATCTCCTACCTTAAGGCAACGTAAAGAGTAAATCCAATATGGGTGATTATAAATCAAGTTGGTTTTACGTTTTTTGCCTTTCTCTCAGGCAACTTTAAAATTTTGCCTTCATCCTTAGTCCAGGTAGATAGGATTAACCACTGTGAGCTACAACAGATCTTTCTTTTTTTTTTTTTTTTAATGCTCTTTTTGTTTAACCTTGCAGATGTGATTAGAGATAGGGCAGCCCTTACCGAGGAGGAGTTCGAAATTCTTAGGATGCTCGAGAATTCACAAGAAAAAAGAATCAATCACGCGTTCGATGATGAACTGCTCAAGTCCCACAAGCTAGCTCTTTTTTTGTATAGCAAACTGTTTGATAATAGGAGAGACATCGGAATTCGGGGTAAACTTAAACTCGTCTCTGTCTTCAAAGCTGCTGGTGAAGTAGAGGCTATTCTAATTCTTCAAATGACTTCAGAGATGGTGAAGCTCGCTTTACTCCAGCACCATTCGGCTCAATCTGCCCAGTCCTCAGCTCATGTGGTTGTTGCCTCTGCCGAAGTAACCACCTCTAAGCCGATTTTAGGACATTTAGATGCCCAGGTCCCCATCTCGTAGCCAAAGGTGGTTGAGGTTCAATAAGAGCATGAGAGAGCTCCTGCTCGCGAGGTTTGAGCTGTTTCAAATAGTAAGATGAAAAGAAAATTAGTGCCCACGTATTCTTCGGCCAAACGATCATAGGCGAATAAAGGTAAGCAGCCCGAGGTCACAGAGAGAAGATACGAGCCACAAGCCAGGACACAGCCCGAAGGCAAGCCTGGAGAAGTGTACTTTGATGTCGTTCTCGACAACCTATTCAAAATTTTAGGGGACCTCTGCCAGGAGCCTAAACAAAGAGTGCTTAAAATGTGATATCTTATCTGGTTAAATAGCTCGCCACAGGCGGTTGGTAATCTCCGATACCTTTACTTGTATTGCTTTTTTGCTTCTTTGTTTTAAATATTAATTTGCTACATTTCAGGTCGTTATAAGAGCGATAAAGTAGATGTAGAAAGTTTTGGATTTTGAGAAAGAAAAAAAAGAGTTCGAAAGCGAGAAGAAAAAGTTGTTAGATGAGCTATTGTTCATAACTATAGAGGTTGAAAAGGTAAAAAAAACTCGAAGCAACTTCTTTAGATGGGGCTGAACGATGCTGAGGAAGCTAGAAAGGAAGCTAAGGACACTTTAGCTCACGAGGAGAGTACTTATACAATGGCGAGGTCAGACTTCGCTGCCAAACTCCTCAAGAGTAAAGAGGAACTCCTTAGGAGTGAAGAGGGAATTGACCAGGGCAAAGGACGAGCTAGATAAGACTGTGCAGTGAGCTAAGGTTACTGAGAAAAAGGTTACTCAAACTAAGGAGGAAACCAAGGTGCGAGTTACCAAAGCTAGAGAGGAGGCAGAATCAGAGACCTTATAGGTAGCTCATCTCGAGCTGGACTTCTTATTCTTTGGTGAAGAGGCAGTCGTAGAGATGGAAAAATACAAGGAGTAGGCCATCTAATCCTTTGCTATTTCAGATACGGCTTTTCTGAATGTTGAGCTCCTAAGTGTGACCTCACAAGATGAGGTAGCTTATGTCGTAATGCCTCCAGAACCATCTCCAATGATGTAACTCTCAAAGGGTCACGCCCCCAGGTCTGGTTTTGAGTAGATTGCTTGTCGAGTTGAATTTTTTTCTTCTTTTTCCTTCATTACATTGTATTTTATTCACCTCATTTCATGAGGTCATTTGTAATGAACATTTGAACCTCATTTTGGGGTTATTGTTGTTGAATGGATACATTTATTTCAATGCTATCTTGTGCTTTTGTTTCACTTTCTTTCTTCGAAACCCTTGAATTTCCTGCTAACTGATAAGAAATCAATGTATAAATGTGGTAATAAAAACTTGTGAGAGCTCATGAGGTATAACTCCCAAATGATAGTTCGATTCGAAAAATTTTAGACAAGCTATATCTAGAAGGTCGGAACCCCCAGCTAATATAGCTTAATAAAATTTTTGCAAGTTGTCCAATAGGTCGAAACCTTAACTAACATAGCATAACACTTTGGCGAGCTGTCTAATAGGTCAAATCCTCAGCTAACAACGTAATAAAATTTTGCAAGTTATGTCCAGTAGGTCGGAACCTCAGCTACATAGCATAATGTTTTAACGAACTGTCCAGTAGGTCGGAACCTTAGCTAACTGTCCAGTTAGTCAACGTAATGAAATTTTACGAGCTATGTCCAGTTAGTCGGAACCTCAGCTAACATAACATAATATTTTGGCGAGCTATTTAGTAAGTCAGAACCTCAGCTAACAGCATAATATTTTAACGAGCTCTCCAGTAGGTTAGAACCTCAGCTAATAGCATAATATTTTAACGAGCTCACCAATAGGTCTGAACCTCAGCTAACACCGTAATGAAGTTTTACAAGCTATATCTAGTAGGTTGGAACCTCAGTTCATAGCATTTAGTTAGAGAAGTTGCTTTTCATTTAGCATTTAGTAAAGAGGTCAATAGAGACAAATTAATATCAGGAATTTTGAGCTTTTATTGACATTCGAAGATTAAATTTCAAGTTAGAAGTATGCGTACAATAAGTTACTAAAAGAATGGGCGAAGGTGATCAACATTCCAAACTATTGGGACCTCAACTTCATTCAAATTAGTTAGGTGGTAAGCTCCATTTCCTATATCTTTATTAATAACATAAGGGCTTTCCCAATTTGGACCTAGTGATCCGTCACAGGCCTTACGAGCTCCAAGTAGGACAAGGCACAGTATGAGATCTCCGGGTTATAACGCTGGACTTGAACTTTTTTGTTGTAGTACCTTGCAACCGTTTGCTGATAAACAGCTACCTTAAAATAAGTTGTTTCTCTTGTTTCTTCAAAGAGGTCAAGGTTAGTGGCAAGCAGCTGGTCGTTAACTTCTAGATTGAAAGTTGCTCTACGCTGGGAGGTTACTTTCAATTGTACTAGGATCATGACCTCATATCCATACACCCTAGAGAAAAGAGTTTCATTAGTAGAGCTACGAGCTGTGGTTCTGTAGACCCATAATACCTTTTGTAGCTCATCCATCCATTCTCCTTTCTTTGCTTCCAATTTTGTTTTCAAGGTCTGCTTGATTATTTTGTTCATAGCCTCGACCTGACTATTGGCTTGTGGATGATCTACGACTGAGAAGCTTTTGATAATATTTAGGTCGCTACAGAACTTGGTGAATTGATCACTGTTGAATTAAGTCCCATTATCTATCACAATTTGTTGAAGGACCCCGTACTTGCAAATAATATTACTCCACACAAATTTCTCTATTTTTGTAGTGGAGATATTTGCTAGTTCTTTGGCTTCTACCCACTTGGTAAAGTAATCTACTGTGACCATAACGTGCTTGCACCTCCCGTAAGCTATTGGTAGATGTTTGATCAGGTCCATCTCCCAAATTACAAAAGGCCATAGGCTCACCATTTGTTGGAGATAAGCTAGTGGAGCTCGCGGGACCTTGGCGAACCTTTGACACTTATCACATTTTTTTACTAGATTGATGGCGTCTTGCTTCATGGTGGGCCAGTAGACTCTTCGCTGTAGCACTTTTTAAGCTAAAGATAGCCTTCCAGCGTGATTTCCACAGTGGCCAACATGTGTCTGCTTTAACACAGTCTCGTTATCTTGGTCATCGATGCATTTAAGAAGTGAAGTTGAGAATCCTTTCTTGTAGAGTATATCATCGTAGATGCAATATTGAGCTACCCTAGCTCATAGGCAACGTGCCTCCAGTTTGTCACTTAATAGCCTTCCGTCCTGCAAGTAGTCCAAGATTGGACTCATCCATGAGTTTGGTTGAACAACTATAGCTATTATTGAATCTCCCTCTTCTGTGTTAGGGGCCGGCAAGAACTCTATTAGGATGGTCTCTAGAAAGTTTGCATCTCGAGTAGTTGCTAGGTGAGCTAGTGTGTCTGCATACTAGTTTTGAGTTCGTAGGATCTAGTTTACTTCAAACTTCTAGAAAATGTCTAGCAGCATCTGAACTTTCTGGAGGTAAGCAGTCATCTTGGATCCCCTGCTTTGATATTCCCCTCGAATGTGGTAGACCACAAGTTGAGAGTCGTTGAAAATCTTTAACTACTCAACTCGTATCTCTTTAGTCGAGTGCAGACCTGCTAGTAGCAAGGTACTCAACTTCGTTACTGGTGACCTTAAAACCAAATCTTAGTGAATAGAGAATCTTGTGCCCTTTAGTCATTAGTAGCACCTCAGCTCCAGCCTTCTGCTCGCTGGAAGATCCATTCATATATGGCTCTCAAGTAGGACTTTTAGAAGGCTCAACCCCCTCTTCGATAAGTCCTATGAACTCCGCGATGAAGTCTGCTAGAGCTTAGGCCTTGATTGCCAATCTCGGCTTGAACTCAGTGTCGAATTATGCAAGCTCTACCGCCCACTTCAGTAATTAAGTCGAAGTGTTTAATTTCTGAAGGACCTACTTCAGTGGATACTGAGTGAGAACTTTTGACTCAACCCAAACCAGATCTCCTCTAGGCTAGTATCTGGTAGGCCTCGCCTAGCACTCCAATGGATCTCTTTTAAACCCTATAGGCGGCTGAAAGAAATCCATGGATCGAACCTTGAAAACTTGCCTGTTTACTTTACTTTGAAGTCACTTTAATCATATTGTTTTGAAACTAGTTGGGTTGATTCATTTCATTTCAAATTTTCATTTCATTTAAAGTCATCAAAATGACCACTTTATTTTCAAAATCTAAAACCATTTTATCGGTAAACCCGATAGTATAACGACTGCATTTATAAGGTTTTTAACTTTTTCTTGCAAAGAAAATACTCTCCCAATATTTTCAATCACAACCCAACTTCCTTTTCACACAACCATGCATCTCAACAGTTATTCAATCATTCACATAATAAAACTACACATGATGACTAAAATCTTTTACATTAAAGGAGATTTTACAAACTATGTACATCACAAAATATTTCAATACAAGTTTTCAAATAGGTGTTACGAGAAATGCAAAAATGATGCATGCACTTAGTGTATCATTTAACAAAATACAATACAAACTATGCAATGCATCCGTCGAGTGTACACCCACCTATATTGATGAATAAATTCTTTTGCTTCAATTGCCCATGCTAGTACCTGAAAATGGTTTATACAATACAACACGGAAAGAATGTAATCTCAAAACAATTAAAACCATTTATAATTATTAACTAAACAACTATAAAAATTTTTCATATTCACAAGTTTCAACATAAATCTTTAGAATTGCTCTTTAAAAGCACCATTCGTACCCCTAACTGCTCTGACCACACGTTGACCAACTATTACCGCTCTATATGGTATGTTACGTGGTGATTTTTAACTGACACCAACCGTGACATTATTGGAATATCTCGACCACTACATGCAGAATTCTCTATATCGAAAACCATAGTGCGAGATACTAATAGTCTTATCGACTACGTGCGGAATTTGCTGCATCGCAATCATATCGTAAGATACTATATAAATCTTGGCAACTATATGCGGAATTTTCTACATCGCAATTTGTAGTACAAGATAATTTGTAAATCTAAGGGTATATGCATGGTCTTTGAAAATCGTTTCTACTAAGTGTAATACATATAAAATAACTTTTCTTTTGAAATGTTAAGCAAAAGTTTGAAAATCTCAATTCGTATAAAACCTACTTTATTCGAAAATACTTTGGAACACATATAATAATCTTCTTAATCGAATAAAGAACTTTTATAATATAAATATTTCATAAACTTTTTAACAACTAATAAAATGTACATTATGCAACATAACATTCATAGTGTGAGTTAGTAGCATTCACATGAATTCCAAGCTTGACAAAGAGCTTCAATGGGTTCCTCGTGGTCCACTCTTTTGCTCCTTATCTACACATCACATTCTCATTTAATATAAGCTAAAATAAACTACTCAAAGCTACAAATAAAGCTTCCAATGCAACTAACACATTTGAAAACCCTTTTGACTACAACTTTCTCTTCTAAGCTCTAACTTTACCAACGCTTTAAATTTTTGATTTCTTTCCATAAACCTCATTTATTATCACCTAAGAACACCCTCATATGCTCGAAATAAGTTTCTGAAGCTTGAAATGATAAATCACAATTTTAGACCCCTTTTAGCCGAATGCATGCTAGGGAGCAATCCCTAGCTTTTCTTCCTTCCGTTTTTGCACCAATCATCTCTCTATCTCTTATTTAGGTTAGCCACAAAGTGAATTCGAAAAGAAACAGCTATCGGGTGGAGGTTCCTAGCCAAAAGCCCCTATTTTTCATTAGTTTTTCATACCAAACTTTACCACTTTTACATTCTAAACTCAATTCTCATTTCACTAAGGTTCTTAGACTCATATATGCTCAATCATGATCATACATCACATGAAAATGCAAAGAGGAAGTGGCATTGCATGATGATCATCAATGCCCTTCATCTAGCTTAACTAACACACTTGTATTCTTTCTCTTCCTTTTTCAATCATAACATTTTCTAAATTCTAATATGCATGAATTCAAGCTCACTTACATCAAAACTCAATGAAATCACATAACCATCCTTGTGGCCGTGACTTACACTTACACACATACCAATATATTTCTTTCATTTTCTAAGACTTTTACTTGACAATTCTCTTAGACATTTCATCAAACACCTTATCTATAAGACAAATCACTTCACACAAGCTTCAATCACAACTTAAGGTTTCCCTTACATAAACCCTAGTTTTCATCTAATGCATGACTTCTCTCAATTCAAGCTTTCCTTTTAATGCTTTAGAGTTCTAATCTTAGTTTAGATCAAAACCCCCATTAATTACACAATAACAAACCAACCTAACCATCAACATATCACATGAATTAACTAGTATCAACTTTAGTAAATGATGATAACTTACCTTAATCTTGCTTAGAACTTGATTTTCTAGCTTATAGAAACTCAAATTCTTATTTTGGAGCTTTGAATTGCTTGGAAATAGCTTTGGTTTTCTTCCTCCTCTAATTGTCGTCCACCCCTCTTTCTTTTCTCTCTATTTTTGCTTCAAATTTTGGCTAAGTGTTGGAAGGTAACACTTATATACAAGGCTCTCTTACGCAAAATGACCATTTTGCTCTTCTTTTAAATTTGTCTAACTATTAAGTTTAATTAACTTCCAAAATTTCTAATAATATCATAAAATCACTTGTAAAGGTAATATTTATGAAATTTAACATCTCACCCCTTAATTTATCTACTAATACTAGGAAGTCCAAAAATTAAGAATAAGGGTTTACAACTTCAATCCGTGGGCTTGAAAATATGGGCACAACTTCCTTGACGCGATTACCAAACAATAGACAAGTTTCTCCATCTACGTGTTTCTGGTTTTGGCATCGAGCAGCCTCTTACTCATATAACACACAATAAGCTATGTCATTTCCTCTTCTCGTACTAAAGCTGTGCTCAAGGCATGTTGGGATACTCCTAGGTATAAGACGAGCTTCTTTCCTTCTTTTAGCTTGGATAGGAGTGGAGCTCGACTCATATAGTCCTTTGGCTACTGAAATGCCACCTCACACTGCTTGGTTCATTCAAAGTTCTTCTCCTTCTTTAGTACATCAAAGAAGGGAATGCATTTATTAGTGGCCTTCAAGATGAATTTGTTGAGAGCTACTAGCGCTTTAATCTTTTTGGGACTGGCTTTAATCCTTCAATTGTTTACCATAAAGCCAAGGAATTTCTCAGAGGTTATCCCAAATGCGTACTTTAGTAAGTTCAGCTTCATCTGGTAGCTCATTAATATTTGGAACATTTGTTCCAGGTCACGTACATAGTCAGCCACTTACTTGGATTTTACCAACATGTCATCCATGTACACCTCTATTGTTTTCTCGATTTGTTTCTTGAACATCATATTGACCAAGCGCTGGTAGGTTGCCTCTGTATTCTTGAGTCCGAATAGCATCACCTTATAGTAGTACAAGCCGCGATCTGTGATAAACGAGACATGCTCTTCATACTTCGGGCTCATAGGTATCTAATTATAGCCCGAGTAGGCATCCATGAAGCTTAAGAGCTAATGACCGACTGTTGCATCCATAAGCTAGTCAATTCTGGGCAGGAGAAAACTATCTTTTAGGCATGCCTTATTTAGGTCTGTGAAGTAGATATAGGTTCTCCACTTCCCATTTTTCTTCTTAATGAGCATAAGATTAGTGACCCAGATTAGGTACTAGGCTTTATGGATGAATTCATTAGCCAACAACTTATCTACTTCCTCCTTCAAAGCGGCATATCGTTCCGCTGTCATTGGCCTCCTCCTTTAGCGAACTGGTTTGTGGTGAGGGTTAATGTTTAACCTATACGACAAGACCTTGGGATCTACTCCTATATATCCTCGTGGTTCTAAGCAAAAACGTCTAAGTTCATTTTGAGGAAGTCAGTGAGTTGGGATTTCATTTCCAGAGTTAAACATCATCCTAGATTGAGGCATCTCTCAACATCCACTTCTCTAACTTTAACATCTTTTAGCTCTTCTACGGGCCCAACTACTCTGTCTGTATCCATCTGGCATGGGTTGAGGTCATGACTTACTCCTTTCTCAGTCATAACATATGGCTTGCCCCACAAAACCATGTTTATCTTCTTTCCTCTGATCCCCATCTTGATCGCGTCTTCATAGCAACGTCAAGCAAGGTGCTGTTCGCCTTGCATACAATCTATCCTATTGGGGGTTGAAATTTTGACTATGAGGGTCCTAGAGGAGGTAACCACATCTAGGTCGTTCATAGTAGTTCTCCTCAGGACCACATTGTATGCTAAGGGGCAGTCAATTATTAAGAAGTTTGCTAACACAGTTGCTTGATGACCTAAATCCCCAAGTGTAAGTGGAAGTCTAATCTGGCTTACTAGAGTGATGGTGTCTTCGGTGAAGCCATAAATAGGTTTTGGGAAAGGCCTCAACTGTTCGACCCCTAGTCCCATCTGATCGAAACACCCCTTATACATGACATTCACTGAGCTTCATATATCTATCATAATTTGTCGTACCTTGGTATTACTAATCTTAGCTTGAATGACGAATGCGTCATTATGGGGCCAACATATGCCTCTGGCATCATCTTTAGTGAAAATGATGTTATTTGAGACCATTCTTGCCTTCTTTGCAAGTCCTTTTAGCCCATTATGACTTGTAGGCAAGACATGACTCACTTCTCGTACATAGCGTTCATACAACCTATTAGATGTACCTCCGATGTGAGGGCCACCATGTATGGTGAAGATGGTCCTTACGACAGATTCACGCTCTTGTCCGGGAGCTCGCTAAAGTTGCTGTTGTACTATCTGTGGTGGTTGTTGAGGTCGTCAGTTCGCTGGTTGCACCACATAATCTCTCAAACAGCCTCTCTTGATTAAATCCTCAATGCGTCCTTTAATTAATGCCCAGTATTCTAAAATGTTGTGCCCGACCTCATTATGATAGGCAAAACATTTATTCTTGTTTCTGAAGTTAATGGGAGATATAATAGGTTTAGGTTTCCTAAAGTCCTCCCTGTTTCTCTCCGTTGCAAAGATCCTATCTTGTATATCTGATAGAAAGCTGTAGTGATCATGGCAATCCTAACACTAAGGTCGCTCATTTTTGAGCTCGTTCCTGGCCTTCTTAGTGACTTTGTTGTTTAAGTCATTGTTCCGACCTTCATTTATGTTCCCTCCATTGTTTCTTTTCTTTGATTTGTTTGAACTGCCTGTTTCACCTTTCTGGTTAGACTTCTTGGGGTCAAAGGTCTCTTTCCATCTGATCTCCAAGCAGCTCGCTCGTAAAACTTGCCCAGGTCCTTCACTGGAGACTTATATATGCTCTCATATAGCTTTCCACCCTTGCAAAGCCCAGCTAAGATCAAAGTTAAGATACTTTCGTCTGAGGGATTCTCTACATTACTGATTTTGTGTCTGAACCTGATAATGTAGTCTTTCATTGGTTCATTTTGTCGTTGGAAAACTGTGGCAAGGTGACAAGATGACATAAGTTACCTTCTCAAAGCTTTGTACTGGCTAGTGAATTTTAGTTGACATTTCTCCCAGCTACTTATGCTGCTAGCTGCGAGACTCTTGACCTAGGTTCGTGGAATGTCCCCTAAAGTGGTTGGGAAAGCACAACACTTAACCAAATGATTGTCCGTCTGGAGATCTATTTGGACATTAAATGCATCTAAGTGATCATAAGGGTCGCTATCCTCATTGTACATAAGAATGTTGGGGATTTTGAACCTAGGAAGAAGAGATTGTATCTCGATCTCTCTGGTAAAAGGGGTCCTCTCCCCATATTGATCACGCTAGTTTAAAGTAATAGAGAGTGCCTCAAGTTGTTGAACCCTCTGAGGGAGCTCCTTTATCCTTGGGTCTTGAGGCTTTATGTCCTCCTCTGTGTTCGCGACCTGAAGAGTGGTAGTCTGGAGCATATTCATGACTAGGCATTCGTGAGCTTCCAGCTCGTTACGACTCCACATGTCGCTGATAGTCTACTTCATCCTCTTCATACCAAGGTACAGCCTAAACTCGATTGCAACTATCCTCCACGTGGTGACTCCCATCATGGCTCACCGCTCTTAAGCTCATAAGACGCAGAACTTCTTGCTCTTCACAAGTTGGGTGACTTTGAGCTCTCGAGTGCGAGTTAGAGGAACTAGCTAAGTTAGCAGGCCATGGTACCTCTTTTTTAGGTATTTTAAGGGGTAGCACTTTGTAACATGTCATTCCAGATTTCCATGTTCATTCGATGTTAAGTATGACTTAGCTTGTGGTGTAATGATGTGTTTAGGATGCATTTATTTGTAAGATTTCAATTGAACTGGAAACGTTTCTGGATTGGACTGAAAATTTTGAAAGGATTTTTGAAAATCTTTGAAAGTTTAGAGAAATGTCAAAATGAATGTTAATAGGCCTAAGGAAAACCTTAGGAGCCTAATCGACGTTTTTGATCGAAATTCGGATTGAAATTGAATCAATCGGAGATCTCCTAAGTCAGTCAGACATTTTTTGGAGACTCGAAAAAAAGCATAGGATAATGTTTAAAAGTCACCGAGGCCATTAGAAGTATGTAGGAAGTCCAAATATAAGCCTCAAAGAATTTTCGAAGGATTTCGAAAAAGTCACAGAAAAGCCAATTTCAAGCGTTCCGAGAAAGTTAAATCGAAAAAGATAAGCAAATAGTACACAAGTGGGGCTAGCTTTGCAGGCATGAGAGACATGTGGCATAAGAGTGGTGTGCATGCAAGACACTTGTCAAAAGAGAAGCTTGTATGAAGTACATGTGTATAATGGCTTAAATGCATGGTTGACATGTGTAAAGTGTGTCACGCAAAAGTTTGACATGTGGGATCCATGTGGGAGCCATGCATGAGCCAAGTGTGTGAGAGCTTGACAAATGTAATCCATGCATGAAATGAAAGATGATGTAAGCATTATATAAATTAAATGTGCAAGCAAAATGAGAGAAAAGAAGAAAGCTCTCGGGTGAGCTTGTGAGTGGCGGCCAAAGGAGAGAAAAAGTGAGAGAGTGGTGATCGAGAGAGAGCTTGACGTGTGAGTGTGCCGTCCAAAAAGGGAAGAACAATGAGCATTTTGACCGAGAATCCAAGGTAAGCGTATGGTTTATGTAAATCCTTGAGTTGCTTTAGAGTGTTCTAATGCATGTAACTTCATTGGAAGGAAAAAGAGGGATGTCACGGCCCAAGAAAGAAACCAAAGGTAGTAGCTTTGCATGTCCATTTTGGAGCTTTCTTTGAGTGGTTTTCATACCAAAAATGAGTGCATGCAAGCCTAGGATCAAGTTGCACCCATTGCTTATCATTTGAAAGAAGTAAGCATGAAAGAAGTAAGCATAATGATTCCATAGTTTTGCTTGTGAAAAATGTTGATTTAATGGTGAATGGGCTGTTATGATTTTTAAAGTATGATGAAATGAAAATGCATGGGGGTTTAATCGATGTTTGAAAGAAGTTTGATGATGATGTATATTGGTTTCGGTCAAAAAGGGATTTTAGTGTCCAAAATAAAATTTTGAATAACATTGCATGAAACTTGAGATGTTATTGATGTAATTTGGAGCTTGAAAGCTTGAAAAAAATCTTTGGTTTGGGTGATATAAAGCTCACGGCCAAGGAGTGCAATGAAAGGCTATGATTAGAATGCTAGTTCATGTGATAAATGAATGGAAAATGATGAGTTGTGGTTATGAATAGATTTATATGAGCTGTTTGGTGTATAAGCTATCTTGTGTAGATTTATATGAGCTGTTTGGTGTATAAGCCATCTTGAATAGATTTATATGAGTTGTTTGGTGTATAAGCTATCTTGAGTAGATTTATATGAGCCGTTTGATGTATAAGCTATCTTATGTTGATTTATATGAGCTGTTTTGGTGCATAAGTTGTCTTGAATTAATAGCATCAGTTGTTTGATGATGGATGCTATTTCGAATGAGTTGCGTGAGCTGTTATAATGTTGAATATGCTATCTTGATTGAATGACATAACCTGTCTTGGTGAAGATGCTGTTTTGGAAGTCTGTTATAAGCTGTTTTGGTATTAAATGCTATCTTGGATGATTCTTATAAACTCTCTTGATGTTACGGGCTCTTATGAATGATGTTTAAGGGCAGTTTTGATGCTAAAAATTTGAAGAAAAGTGATAGTATACAAGCTGTCTTTAATTGATTATAAGTGTATCGAAATGTCACGCAATTGTTTTTTATGGATTTGAAGGATTTTATAAGCCATCTATAATGCCCTGAATTTTCGAATGAATAAGATTTCGAATGGAATAGTGATTTCTTGATGAATAGTATCAAATAAATAGTAGATTTTGAGAATCGATCCCGAAAATTATTGAAACAAAAATTTTTGATGACTACTATTTTCGAACGAAAAGTGTCCATGTGAATAGTAATTTTTGAAAAATTGGTTTTGTATATTAAAAGTTCTGAAAATTTACATTAGGGATAATAGAAACTGAATCGGATAAAAAATGAACTAGTTTGTTATAAAAAAAAAAAAAAAACATAACAGTTTTTGGATTCGATAGAAAATTTGGACGGATTTTCAAAAAATTTTGAAAACCTTAAAAAGTGTCAAATAAGTGCAAAAATACTTAAGAAGTGTTTTTGAGACTCAATCGGTACTTTCGAAGGAGATTCGAATTGAAATAAAATCAATCCGGAGATTTTCCTAAAGTAGTTTAATAAAAAGCGGAGAGCTGAAAAGAGGCTTGAAATGACTTTTGAGGGTTACAGAAGTTACCAAGAGTATGTAGAAAGTTCGAATATAGACCTCGGTTAATTTTGAAAGTATTTCTAAAAAGTCTTGGAAAAGCGAATTCGGGCATTCTGAAAAAGTTAAATATAGTTAGTGTGATTTTTATATAATAATATATATTTTAGTGGTGGACCCATTGAAAAAAGAAATATATATATAAGATAGTGGAGGTTGGTGAGGAAATAAATAATAATAAATATATATAGAAGATAAGCATGATGAAGTCGGTGATCGATATATATATATATATGTAGGTGTGTGTATGTGTTCTGAAAGAAGAACACAGAGAGAAGAAAAAAAAAATTAGGAGAAACCGAGAAGGAAGAAGAGAAGGAAAGGTGATCTAACATCTTTAATCTTTCAAACCCATCAGGATTTCATAAGAAAAAGTGAATGTAAGTTGAGCTAGATTTATGTTTAATTGATGGGTTTTTTTTTTTTTTAGTTCGATGATTTGATTTATAGAGTAATAAGATAATTTAAGTGCTTATATATGTGGTTGAGTTATAATAAAATTTCCTAATAAATCATAGTTAAGTTCAAAGATAACAAAGCAAGCATGAAGCATAATATAATTTAAGTTACTGCTTATTGAGGATAAATATGGCATCATAGCTATTAATGATTAGAGTGCTGAATGAGCGAAAGAAGGATGTTAGCAAAAGCCTTAGTTATGGATGTTCAAGAAAAGTATAGAATGGCAAAAGTTAAACTTGGAAATCTCGACCAGCGAGCTAGAGCTTAATGTAGCGAGCTGAGAGTTGAATGTAGTGACCTGATGAGCTGAGAGTTGAATGTAGCGAGCTGAGAGCTAAATGTAGCGACTTGATGAGCTGAGAGTTGAATGTAGCGACTTGATGAGCTGAGAGCTAAATGTAGTGAGCTGAGAGCTTAATGTAGTGACCTGATGAGCTGAGAGCTGAATGTAGTGACCTGATGAGCTGAGAGCTGAATGTAGTGATCTGATGAGCTGAGAGCTGAATGTAGCGATCTGATGAGCTGAAAGCTGAATGGAGAGACCTGATGAGCCTAAATGTAGTGAGTTGAGAGTTAAATATAGCGAACTGATGAGCTGAGTGCTGTATATAGCGAGTTGAGAGCTGAATGTAAAGACCTAAGAGCTAAATGTAGCGATCTGAGAGTTGAAAGCAATGACCCTGAAAGTTGAGATGTAATGGAATTAATCTGATACATAGATGATATTGATTTAATTTCATGCTTATGTGAAAATCACAGTATAAATAATTTTGTGACATTATGTAATAAAAAATAAAAAATTTGGGAAATATACATACTTGGCTGAAAATAGAGATTGAGTGTATTGTGAATTATAATAAAATTTTGTTGAACTATGAAGGCTATAATCCCAATGATGGAATGGATACGTAGGCGTTTGAGATAATATCTCAAACTCAAACCCAATTAATATAAAATAAATTAGTTTTCTAGGTCGTATGCACTCTAAAGAGCGACCTAGGGATATTTTTGTCATGTGTTAAACCAATGACTTTTAAATACTTTGTGATGAAATAATGTGTGAAAAATAGAAGATTCCAAAATATTATAGTTTTAAACTGAGAAACAAGATTAAGATGAGGAGTAAGCAAGTGGAGCAAGAGAAGTCATTAAAACTCATCAACAAACTTGGAATCCAAGTGAGTGCTACACACTTGCATTATAATATTTATATTGTGAAATGTAAGTTTATTATTGTTAAAAAGTTTATCAATGAGTTACTATTATGCGAAATTCTTCCTTTGATTAAGAAAATCATTATAAGCATTCCAATGTGAGTGGAAATCTAGTTTTTCTAAGTGTTTGTTTAAATTTTATTTAATGTTTATATGAATTTATTTCATTATTTAATTGAGTTATTTATTGAAGTTATATTGAGATTCTAGTATGTGACTTTGAGTTGAGTATACATTTATACCGAGAACGTGCTAAAATTAAAGATTTTAGGCTTTCTGTCATAAGAACGAGTTTATTTTAAAATACTGAGAAAAAGTATTTTAATACGTCTATGGTTTACCCTAGTCCAAGTTGAGTATCCAATCATATGCCCTATACATGTACAATAGATGTGAAAGAGTCACTAATTGAAAGTGGAGTCTAGACGACTCCTAAGAGAGAGAGTCAGTTGAGTCACACTCTACACGTATAGGGTAGTGTAGTTCAGACCGATTGTGTGAGGGTAGTGCATGCTCGGAGTTCTCGCATCAGCTACTACACAGGGTAAGTTCCTTAATTCCTAGTGACTAGTGAGAGAGTTATGCTGCCACGACAGAAGTAGTTTCCCTGGGTTACTATTCAGGCGAGTATGAGAAAGTTTTAGAATGAGATTTAGAACGAGCTTCAAAAATAATTTTTGAATAAGTATTATAAAGTATTTTAGAAAAAAAAAAATACTTTAGCTTTATTAAACTGTTTTTGAGAGAAACTTAATTTTAAAAAATGAGTCAAAATTATTTTAATTTGAAAGTTACTATAGCTTACTGAGCTTTTATGAGTTCATCCTTTATTTGTGGTATTGTATAAACTTTATTCAAGTACTATTGCAAATGATCGAGGCAAAAGAGCTCCTTCATCATTATAGGTGAGCATACACTGCACGATGCACTACATAGATTGCATTATATTTTCGTTAAACGAAAAACCAAGTGTTTGCATGCATCACTTTTGCAACGTTTTGTAACACTCATTTGTGAATTTATACTATTATATATTTGTGATATGAATAGCTTGTAAAGTTTCTTATGATATGAAAGATACTAGTCATAATTTGTGGCATTTATGAGAATGATTAAATGATTGTTGATTTGCATGTTTGTTGTAAACAATAAATTGGGTTGTGGTTGAAACAAATTTGGGAGTGTATTTTCTTTGCAGAAATTTGGAAACCTTATAAACGCAGTTGTTATGTTGCCGAATTTTTATTAAAGCGATTTTAAACCTTGAAAATGAAAGAGTCACTTTTATGGTTTTAGTTTCAAATTTCAATTTAGTAAGTCAAGTTTAAAATAAACCAACCCAATTAGTTTCTGTTGACGTGGGAAACCAGTCAACCAGATTCTTGAGCCCAATGGGATGACGGCGTCACCGGTGAATCCGTAGAGAGGTTCTGGAGATGGCTTCAACTGGTTGGCCCCCAGCTCGAGCTGATCGTAGCATTCTTTGTACATGACATTTACAAAGCTACCTGTATCCACCATGATCCTCAGAACTTCTGCATTGTTGATCCTCGCCCTGATGACAAGGGCGTCATTATGAGGTCATCGCACCTCGCTCGCGTCCTCCTTGGTGAAAACAATATCTTCTGAGGTCATCCTGGCCTTCTTCGCTGGCCCCTCCTGGTCACTACGCCCTGTAAGCAGGATGTGATTGGCTTCCCGTACATATCGCTCATAAGACTTATTGGAGGATCCAACGATGTGAGGACCGCCATGAATGGTGAAGATGGTTTTTACCATCAAGTCGACCTCCTGCTCTTGGCTTTGTTGATTCTTCTGCGCGGGCTGATGATCTCATCGAGGACGCTGATCCTGGGACTTCTCGTGGGCGGGTTGTACCACATATTCTTTCAAACGGCCATTCCGTATCAGATCTTCTATGGCGTCCTTGAGGTCCCAACAGTTAGATGTATTGTGCCCTACCTCCTGATGATAGGCACAATACTTGCGAGAGTTCTTGAACTTGCGGGGGAAACCAGTAGAGCTCGGTCTTCCGAAGTTCACCCTGTGCTTCTCGGTCTGAAAGATCCTATCCTGCCTGTCTAACAAAGTGCTGTAATGATGGAAGCGACTTCGAGGTGGAGATTGGTTTCCTCTAGGCTCCTTTCTAGCCCGTTTTGCCACCTGATTATTAGATCAATTCCTCCTGTCTTCACTACCACCCTGGTCCTTTTTCTTGCCTTGATGGGAACCATTTACCTCGCCTTTTGGGTGACCAGCCTTCCTCGAGCTGAAAGACTCTTCCCACCTGATCTTCCTGTTAACTCGCTCATAGAATTCACCCAAGTTCTTCACAGGTGATTTGTAGATGTTTTCATAGAGCTTACCATCCTTCCGAAGCCCCGCCGATATTGCAGTTAGGATTCCTTCATCGGACAGGCTTTCCACATTGTTGATCTCACTTCTAAATCGACCGATATATTCCTTTAGCGATTCTCCAGATCGCTGAAAAATTGTGGCGAGGTGACAGGCCGGGGCAAGCTGCTTTTTCAAGGCCTTATATTGATCAAGAAACTTTTGCTGACATTCTTCCCAGCTGCTGATGCTACGAGGTGGAAGGTTTCTAAGCCAGGTTCGTGGAATGTCTCCGAATGTTGCGGGGAAAACGCGACACTTAACCAACGAGCTGGAGGTCTGTAGGTTCATCTGAACGTTGAAGGCGTCCAGGTGAACGCACAGGTCTGAGTCTCCATTGTATTGCGGAATGTTTAGGACTTTGAACCTTGCAGGAAGTGGCTCTCGGTCTATCTCCGTTGTGAAAGGACTTCTGTCTTCACTTCGCTCCCTCATCGCCTGAGCTCCAGGCCGCGCCTCCAGCTGCTGTATTCTTTCCAGGAGCTGCTCAATTATCGGGTCTCGAGCTCCGTGCTATCTCACGAGGGATCTCCCACTCCTTTGGCTTACCCCGGTGAAAGAGCGTTGATCATAACTCCTATGTCTTTGACCCATCCCGAGATTTTCATTTTCTCTGCGTAGGCCTTCCTGCCCTCGTCGCAGCTCGTTTTCACTTCTACGAACTGAAGCTCGTGGATGCCCGTTGCTCATCTCCACCCGTCTATGTCCGTCCTGGCTGATCCTCACCCTCACCTTTGAAGGTCGAGCTGCCTCTCCGTTTTCCCGAGCTCGCTGACTCCGAGCTTCAGGTCGCCTGTTCGACTAATGGATGGATCCTTCCGAGATAGGTACTTCTCTTGCGACCTCCGCTCCAGGCGGAGGGACTATGGTCGTCCTTGGAACGTTCTGATCACGACCCCGCGTCAACGTCCTCAACGTATCAGCTATCTACGCCATAGTAGTCTCTAACATCTCCTGACGTCGGGCCAGGGCATGCACGACGTCCCGTCCTCCATGAGAAGGTCCCGCTCCCGTATCTGTCATCTGAGTTTGACGTCGCTGCTCAGCTTCTTCAGTTCTCCCGTTTATCGCTTTGGAATTCCTTGTAGTCCTCCCCTTTGCCATGGCGATTGCAGACCTCCACTTGCAGTTGGGCCCTCCTTCTAGCGCCAAAATGTTGACGTGGGAAACCAGTCAACCAGATTCTTGAGCCCAATGCCGCAATGATAAGAAGATTTGTAACAGATAAACTAGATAATGGCGAAAGGAAGGAGAAGAAGGAACAAGCAACACAATTTTTAAAGTGGTTCGGCCCTTAGAAGCTGCCTACGTCCACTGTTTTATGTTATTTCTGATGGTATAATCTCTCTCAAAGTGTTTCGCTCCTAGTGTTTCAATACCCGTTACAATAAATGCTCCCCTCTATTTATAGAGAAGAGGGGGCTACAAAGAGAACAATCAGACAAAAATGTCTAAATCTATTACAATTAATGCTGTTGAACGGCATTTAATGCTTCTGACTTTTGCCAGGTCAAATCTGGCAACACTTGGGCTGAATACTAACCCATGCTGTTTTGGTGAGATTTCTCGGAATTAAGCTGTCGTTAAGTGAGGAAACCTTACTTATCGTATAAGATATGCCATCTTACTGACACTGGGTGAACTGAGCTAATGAACGGACTGGAATATTGACATGGGGCGATCTTGACTTCGCAACGGCTTAGTGATCTCAACGTCGTTTCGGCCATAATGGCAGATCCGCGACCTTGACTTCATTATTCTTCAGACGAGCTCGACCTCGTTAGCCTTTAAGCCGATCTTGCGAGCTGATATGCCTGGCTTCACACTTGGTCTTGATGGCTTGGGCCACTATTTTTATGGGCTTTTGCCAGCCCGTTTGAGTAGTTCGAAAAACACCCATAACAGTTTCAAAACCACAAGATCAATTTAGCTTCAAGTTCCAATTTAAATGGGCAAGTTCAGGGTTCGTTTAGCTGACTTCTTTTAGCCGTCTAGTAGGGTTTAAGAGAGATCTGTTGAAGTGTCAAGCGAGGCCTACTAGAAATTAGCCTAGAAAAAATCTGGATTGGGTCACGTCAAGTTGGTATCAGAGCTCGGTTTTGTAAAGTTTTGAGATAAAGTTTAGAAAGTGCTTTGAAGTTATTGTGCACGAAGTTTTTTTTTTTTTTTTTTTTTTTTTCAGATTACATGAGTTATAAAGTTCTAGGTTGATCATTGCATAATTTCTAGAGTTGTTTTCATGCATTGTTAGTATTTTACCTCATTCATTTCACGACTTTTCATGTATATTTGATTCAAAATAGAAATATGAAATGTCGTGATCGCCCAAGGACAAAGAGGGCAGAGGAGGAGCACGTTGGTGAGTCAGTTAACATGCCAACTAGTTCCTCTCGCTCAGAATCTTCATAAATCATGAGACTAGAGCGTGCCCAAGTAGATGTAGCAGATGACACGGTTATATGTGGATGAGATCGTGAGACTGCATGGCACTCCAGCGTCTATTGTATCAAATAGAGATTTTTGGTTTACCTCTAAATTCTGGCCAAAGCTACAAGAAGCATTGGGCACCAGATTAAATTTCAATACAACCTTTCACCCCCAAATAGATGGCCAATCTAAGAGAACTATCCAGACTCTTAAAGATATGCTAAGAGCTTGTATGATAGAGTTCAAAGGAAGTTGGGATACTCATCTATCTCTGATAGAGTTTGCCTACAACAACAGCTATCAATTTAGTATTAGCATGACACCATATGAAGCGTTGTATGGCAGGAAGTGTAGAACCCTAGTTTGTTGGGACAAGGTGCATGAGAGAAAGTTGATTAGCCTAGAGATTGTCTAAGTCACAACCGAGAAGGTTAATGTGATTAAAGAAAAGCTGAAGATAGCAGGTGACATGCAAAAAAGTTACGCGGACAATCGAAGAAGAGATTTAGAGTTTCAAATGGGTGATAAAGTCTTCTTGCGGATCTCACCATGAAATGGTGTCTTAAGGTTTGGAAAGCATGGGAAGTTAAGTCCACGATATATTAGGTGGTACGAGATAATGGAAAGAGTGGGTGAGGTGGCATATCGATTGAAGTTACCATCAGAGTTAGCAAACATCCACGATGTTTTCCATGTTTCCATGTTTCGCAAGTATGTAGTCGATCCTTCACATATATTAAAAGAACAACCGGTGCAACTAAAGGAGAACTTGACCTACAAAAGGTAGCTAGTGGAGATTCTAGATCGTAGAGATCAAATGTTGTACCACAAGACTATTCTATTAGTAAAAGTATTGTGGAGAAATCATGGGTCGGAAGAAGCTTCATGGAAGCATAAAGAGCAAATGCGTGCCCATTATCTGCGCTTATTTGAGTAAGGTATGTAATTTAAAATTTCGAGGACAAAATTTTTATAAGAAGAGGAGAAATTGTAACACTTCGAATTTTCGAATGAATAGTATTTCGGATGGAATAGTGCTTTCTAGATGAATAGTGTCTAATGAATAGTAGATTTTGATTATCGAATCCCAAAAATAATCGAAAGGAAAATTTTTTATGAATAGTATTTTTGGGTGAATAGTATTTTCGGACGAAAAGTGTTTAAGTAAATAGTAATTTTTGAAAAATGGGTTTTGTATATTAAAAATTTTGAAAATTTATATTGGGAATAATAGAAACTGAATCGGATCGAAAACGAATCAGTTTGTGGTAAAAAATAGAGCAGTTTTTGGATTTGACCAGAAATTCGAATTGATTTTCGAAAAAATTTTAAAACCTCAAAAAGTGTCAAATAAGTACAAAAATACTCAAGAAGTGTTTTTGAGACTCAATCGATACTTTCGAAGGAGATTCGAATTGAAATGAAACTAATCCGAAGATTTTTCTAAGGTAATTTAGTGAAAAGTGGAGAGCCAAAAAAAGGCCTGAAATGACTTTTAAGGATTATAAAAATTACCAGGAGTATATAGGAAGTTCGAATATAGACCCTGGTAAATTTTAAAAGGATTTCTGAAGTCCTGGAAAAGCGAATTCGGGCATTCCGAAAAAATTAAGTTAGTGTGATTTTTATATAATAATAATATATATTTTAGTGGTAGGACCCATTGAAAAAAGAAATTTATATATATATGAGATAGTAGAGGTTGGTGAAGAAATAAATAATAATAATAAATATATATATAGAAGATAAGCATGATGAATTTGATGATCTTTATATATATATATATATATATAGGTGTGTGTGTGTTCTAAAAAAAGAACACAGAGAAAAGAAGAAAAAAAAAATTTAGGAGAAATCGAGAAGGAGAGATGATCCAACATCCCTAACCTTTCAAATCCATCAAGATTTCACAAGAAAAAGTAAAGGTAAATTGAGCTAGATTTATATTTAATTGATGGGTTGTTTTTTTTAGTTTGGTGATTTACTTTATAGAGTAATAAGATAATTTAAGTGCGTGATTTAATTTATAGAGTAATAAGATAATTTAAGTGCTCACACATGTGGTTGAGTCCTAATTAAATTTCCTAATAAATCGAAGTTAAGTTCAAAGATAACAAAGCAAGCATGAAGCATAATATAATTTAAGTTACTGCTTAATAAGAATAAATATGACATTGTAACTAGTAGCGATTAGAGCGCTTAATGAACGAAAGAAGGATGTTAGCAGAAGCCTTAGCTATGGATGTTCAAGAGTATAGAATGGCGTAAGTTAAATTTGAAAATCTCGAGCAGGGAGCTGAGAGCTGAATGTAGCGACCTAATGAGCTAAGAGCTGAATGTAGCGACCTGAAAACTGAATTGATAGGTCCCTTTCTAACTACACTAGCTAGGCGACCTGCTCGGCACCTCACGGTGGCTTTCCAGTCGAGATCTGCTCTAGCTGAAAAGTTCGTATGGAGCTAAGCCTCTTTTTTATCTGAAAATGTTTGAAACTCTTTTAGTTCTAAAAATGGATATGAATTTTGTTCGTTGAAAATAACTTTATGAAATTAGAGTTTTACGGAAATCCGGTAGCACAACGACTGTTTTTCTAATGTTTCTACCCTGTAAAAATTTCACAGAACTTATATAAGTTTATTCAATAAATTTTCTTAAACTAATGGGCCTCAGGCTCTTTTTCAAATACACAATCATTCATAACATGTTTAAAAATTCAATAGTATGGAAACCAACGTAATTAAAATCTTGAAACATCATGCATGACATTCACCATAAAATCCATTATCCAAAACAATATTTACAATATTTGAAAAGTCTGAAAACGATAGTAAATGCAGTACATGATAACTTGACTAAAACTAGTGCAGTGTGGTCGCATTTCTAGTTCACTTGTACGTCCGATGGAAATGCTTCCGCCACGCTACTCGTACTTGCACCTGGGGAGAATTTAAAAAAAAAATAGAAAAATAATGGTGAGAATAACTCAGTGAGTGGGTAAATTTAATATAAACTATACTTTTGCTTAAGATAATATTCCTCCCAAAATAGGTTGGAAAAACTATTACTTACTTTACTTATCTGAAAACTGTAAAACTCATTTTAAATGCGAAAGATACTTTATTAAACTTTTCTTAAATACTTTTCTCGTTTTCTTACTAGCTTATTTGGCAACCCAAGGAAACTTATCCTTTATGACGGTGCGAAGACACGCCACTAGGATTAGAGGAACTCTCACCATGTGTAGTCGTAGATGTGGAAACAACTCTAGGATATTGATTCCCTCCAACATCAGACAGATCTATACTATCCCATACGTGCAGAGGGCGACTAACAGACTCGATCCCCCAAAAGTTAGTAACTCCCCCTGACTTGCCATACACGTATGGAATACTTCGGCCAGGTGTAACTAGAGGCAAGGGTAAACCAAAGGCATATATATATATATATATAAAATCTCGGCAATATGCTATAACATTGCAATATAACTTTCGTAAATAATATTTCTATGCATGTATATCATTTCAACTTACTCATTTACTTTACTTGAAGAATATATATACATTCATAATATAAATCATTTAAAGCTATACATGCATTATATGAAATATAATAAAATACATGAAAACTTTTTATAAAATTCACACTCACTACTTGCTTCCAAATAATTTATCACCACTTCTCGTTACGGATCTCGTCCACTCGCCGGTTTACCTACAATTGGTTTCGATCGAGATTTCGTTGAAACATGGCTCGCGCAAAAACTAAACTTAAATCACACGAGGATCTCTAATCACGACATTTCAAGCGATTATCCTTACACAATAACAATACGGAAACACTAATATTCGCACGCAAAAACTATCTCGAAACCAATTCATTATCGCAACATAATCTAATCGAAACTTTACGATTTCGTAACCACAACAATGCCATTCGAATCTAAATCAATATCATCGAAATCACATTCTAATGGATTCAACAAAAAGAATATTCGAATCTAAACGAATAATGTAAAACTTACGTGATTTCGACAATTTATCGCGAACTATCCTTTTTGACGTTTTGCGCGATTATTTCGTTTTCAATCAAACTTATCGTCAATACAACTTATAACTTTACTCAATCCATGGAAAACGAAGATTCAAACATTTCAAAACACAATCATGAAAATCATGGCAGCATACTACACGATTATTCATTTTCCGTTTCGATTCCGAAAATCAACGATTTAATATAATCGCGTGCAACGAAAACTATCCGATTAACTTTAATATATTTCAAACTATCCTAACATCAACATTTACCACTTTAATAAGCTTAATCACACAACATGGCAGCTTGTTAACACCATATACAAATTCATAATCGACACGAATATCGCAAACTAAATCACATTCGCATTCGCGGAAAACTTATCCGAATCGCTCGGAAACGATTTCTCAATATCCGAACGACTATTCAATACTTTAAAACACACCAACAATAATCATTTTTCACAACAATGGACTTGAATTTAACAACACAACATAAGAGCCCCTATATCTCATTATAACAGCCCATAAGTCAATTTCGCAATATAACAACCATCGACAATTTCATTAGGATTTACAACCAAACAATATCGAGCAAACCTCCGCACTAACGAGGTTCTAAATCCTAAAACCCAATCATAACATAATCAAAAATCATTCTCAACTCATCCTAATCATTATCCAACCAAACGAAATCCATAAAACTCAATATACCTTTCGAAATTCAATTCGAAACTTCGAAACGATTGCGCGAAGGTGCTGCCTATAACAATGTTTTTATCCGCGAGCTCCTTTCAATCCAACTTGACATGCAACCAATGAAAACTATTCAAAACGTCATAACAAAACCAAACGGGACAGCACTTACCTTTGTGTAAGCTGTTCTTCGCTTCGAAACAGCCCCCATACATCCGCGACGGCAAGACGACGCTAAGGAGTCACTCACGGCAGCAAGTTCACTCATTTTCACCTGTATGCACAAACTGAATCACTTAAAATAGCCCTCAAACTCCTTCAACGCAAGCAGCCCTCTCGATTTTTGCTTTTCTTGACTCACAGTTTGCACACACACACACATTCTTAAGCTGAAATCACTTCAATGGCACTCAAAAACTCACCTTTGCATGTGCTTGATTTTCTTCAAAAACAGCACTCAAACATCCTTGGCAGCAAGTTAACGCCAAATGGAAACTTACGGCAGCAGCAGCTCACTCACGGCAGTAGCTCAATCACAGCAGCAGCAGCTCACTCACGGCAGTAGCTCACTCACAGCAGCAGCAGCTCACTCATGGCAGCAACAGCTCACTCACGGCAGCAACATCTCACTCACGGAGACCCCTTCTTGCTGCTCTTCCACTACACGGTCTGGTTCCACTTCTTCTTGCATGCACGATCAACTTGTCCTCTTGGTTTGCTTTCTGGTCTGCACTAGATAGCTCACGGGTATCTTGCTGCACTTCCACATCCACACCAGCTCACGGCTTCTCTCTATATGCACAACATAAGCTGCGTTGCTTCCGATTTTTCTTGGATCTATCTTTGTATGCACGAGCTCTCTTTCTCTCTCACATGTCTCTTGATCTCTCACACTTGGGCTCTCAATTGATTGAAAATAGGTGACCGAATGCATGAGCTGAGCTACTCTTCAATGGTTCTCTCTCGAATTTGCTTGCTTGAGCTGATCTGTCTCTAAGACTCTCTTTCTCTATCTCTTGCTCTCGATTTTTGAAGACAAAAGGGGGGTGACCGAATGGTGGTGACGAGTCCTTATCCTTCTAAGCTACTATTTCTATAGAATAGGGATCCCATCGGCACCCCACGGTCACCCTCCAGCTGATATCTAGGTCGACTGAAGAATTTCCATGAAGTTGAGTCGATTTAACTATTAAATAATCATATAATTGTAATAAAATCCATTTGGAGTTTAAAGAAAATTTTTGGCAGCATAACGTCTGTTTTTCTGTAAATCCCAAAATTTTTATTCCTGTAAGAAAAACTTTTAGAACACTTCTAAATTTTTATACACGCCAACTACGATCATTGGATTTAAAATCCGGTAATCACCTTCAACCATAACAATTTATATAATTGCAACAATTCACAATTGAAACTACAGTCATTTTCATAAAATAACATTCTATAACTATTAACCTATTTATAAACGTACAAAGTCACAAGCTTTATACAAAACTTTAACTTCTATCAATTTGCCAAAATCATACATTGTTTCTACTATTTATTTATGTACACCACAGCACTTTTATTCTACTGGAGTCGAGGTCCCAGCTTCTGATGCACCCGTACCTGTACCTGAAATGTTTTGAGAATTATGGGGAATGAGCTACTAACCCAGTGAGTGTCATAAAATTTCATTTAAATTGCAGTAACTATTAAAATGCATAACTATGAATTCAAATGCATTAACCATAAATTTAAATTCCTTTCATGATAAATACTAAATTATAAATTTCTAAAATCAGTTTCTGCTATCATAATCAAATTCATAGCATTTCTCTATTTTTCTACTAGTCAATCATATTCTAATGGTACTTTAGGCATCACGGCAAAGTGGAATTCTACATCACTAATACCGTATAGAGTGACAAGGCGAAATTCTACATCGCTCAAGTCACAATCCGGTAAATGCGGTGGAATTCTACATCACCACAAAATAGATAGCGCGCTAACTCTATATACTCCACACGGGCAGAGGGCGACTCTGGACTGACTGACTACTAAAGTCTCATTTTCCCACTGTTAGTAACACACCCCGACTATGCCATGCACGATAGGAGTACTCTAACCGGTAATATCTCTAATGCCTTAAGAAGTACCAAAACATAAATCTTTTGCATAATATAAATAAATTTCAGCATAATGAATTTACTAAATGAAAAGAAATTTCACTAAATTTAAATCTATTTTCAAAACACATTTTTGTTTCATAAATTCTGTTTTTTTAAAAGGACACTCACTATTTGGCGACTTTCTCTGATTGGATTTGTTTATGGACCACTCGATGGCTCACCTACATTAATTACACACTAATCATTCAATAGAGCTCATTAAAATTTATTACTTCACACATTCTATCCACCAATTAATAAGTTCTCATTTAGGCAACTTCATGCCAATTTTTCTACTTATTTCTCTATAAGTGCTCATACTAATTAACTCATCTCATGCTTGTCTACATTACAAGCTTTCATTGTCATATTGATTCTCATACTAACATATTCAAAACACACTTTAAAGGCTTCCTAAAGTTCATTGAAATATATTAACACAATTAGGCATTAAACTAGTTTAATTGCCGATTTTTGTGTCATCTCAATACCAATTCAATTTCTTTCAATTTCTACCTTCATATATCATCTAAATAAGCATTAAAATCACTTAAACACACAACATAAAAATTCTGGACAGCTTTATATCATCATGGCCGAACAGCCCCTTCTTTGCTTCATTAACATTCTTTTTCAGCTCTAACAACTTCCATGCATAAGCTATCCTTCCCACATGCCTCTAATTTATTCAAAATCATTCTCAAGGCACTAATACATCATAAACTAAAATTATCAAGTGACATAGCACTCAAACTCCTCATGAGTCCTAATTAATCTTTACTAAATTTCCATGATTTCCTTACTAGTTTTCATGCCTTTCAACATTAAAACAACTCAAACTAATATAAATTCTTCTAATACTTGCTAGGGCTGAATTTTTACATGGCCTCTAATCATCATATTGCTTCAATTAAATTCTCAAAACACATCACAAATTTAATTCACTTCACTTAGACATTAGACCAAACACATGGAGAGCACTTAAAATAATCTCTACACTAACATAAAAATTTTACTAGTTTCTTACCCCTTTGTGCTTTCAATTGCTAAGCCAACCTCCACCAATTCAAGCTACAAATCTAGTCTTTCACATGCCAAGAACACCACCAAGAATTTAGATTACTATGAGCTCAACTCAAACCTCCACAACAATTAAATTTTTCATGAAATCAATTGTGGGGTCTGGGATTTGCCTATACTGGGTCCCTCGGGCTACCCCAGGTTTGCCCCTCTCACCCACTCACTAGGTACTGTTCCCTCCCCTAGGGACTTTCTTTCGCCTCCCCCACCTCTCGAACCTGGCACCAGGGGCTTAATACCAAATTCTTAGAGAAGTGGGTACCAATTGAGCTACTAGCTCAATTGGTACCCACTTCTCTAAGAATTTGGTATTAAGCCCCTGGTGCCAGGTTCGAGAGGTGGGGGAGGCGAAAGAAAGTCCCTAGGGGAGGGAACAGTACCTAGTGAGTGGGTGAGAGGGGCAAACCTGGGGTAGCCCGAGGGACCCAGTATAGGCAAATCCCAGACCCCACAATAAAAAGGCACCTTTTATTGTGGGGTCTGGGATTTGCCTATACTGGGTCCCTCGGGCTACCCCAGGTTTGCCCCTCTCACCCACTCACTAGGTACTGTTCCCTCCCCTAGGGACTTTCTTTCGCCTCCCCCACCTCTCGAACCTGGCACCAGGGGCTTAATACCAAATTCTTAGAGAAGTGGGTACCAATTGAGCTACTAGCTCAATTGGTACCCACTTCTCTAAGAATTTGGTATTAAGCCCCTGGTGCCAGGTTCGAGAGGTGGGGGAGGCGAAAGAAAGTCCCTAGGGGAGGGAACAGTACCTAGTGAGTGGGTGAGAGGGGCAAACCTGGGGTAGCCCGAGGGACCCAGTATAGGTAAATCCCAGACCCCACATCAATACTCAAACTTACCAATTTTTTGTAGAGAATAAACTAGGAAGGCTAGAGACTTGATTTTAGAGCTTAAAAGCTTAGGATTCAACCTTGAAAACCCTTAGATCACTTGCTCCTTGGCTGATTTTCCTTCACCCTTCTTCTTCCTCACTTGGCCGAATGGCCTTCTTGCTCACGGTTTCTATTTGCTTTGTTTTTCAACTTTTCCAGCACATTCTCTTCTTTATATAGAGAATTGAAAATGTTACTTGTTCCCTTGTATTTCAAATATTATAAAATGACCACTCTTAATAAAACAATAACATAAACATGTTAACTTTTCATAACTTTTCAATTAAACCCAACATACCTCTATATATATATATATCTAAGGTTGGCCTCAATTACTTTGCCCTCCATTTGTTTTAATATTTCAAAATGCCATTGAGTGATGTGTTCATTTCTAATTGGTCCAAGTTCTAAGATTATCTCTCACATTAACTAAAATTTTAGCTTTTACATTCTTACATTCGAATCTAAATCGACACACTCCAACACTATTAATTAATTTACTATACATAAGTACGGTATTATAAATATTAAGGAGGGTGGTTTACAGGTGGCTTTTGCTTGAGCTTTTCTCTCAATCTAACTCTCTCGTGTTTGAATGTAAATGGTGACCGAATTGGTTAAATGTGTTTCAAACTTCACTTTTAATTTTATATATATTTAGCTTGCTTCCTCATGACAAATGTCCCTCATTTACTATGCACAACTAACATTTGTCTTGCTCATTTCTTTACATGTACGACACATGTCCTTCATGCGTGCATTTTGCTTGCCACTTGCTTTCCATGCTTCCCATTCCGCTTTTGATTCCAAGTTCGAATCCGTTTCCATTCGTCCGTCCGTCCGTGAATTTGCTTATGACTCAATTTCATTTTCGCACACTCGGAATTATTTTTAAATTTCGAATCAGTCTCCACGTATTCGAAATTATTTTATTATTTCTTTTCTAAAAGTATTCCGAATGACCCGTGTTGACACTCAATTTTGGTCAACCTAGTTCTCCAAGCCCAATACCTGTGACACAACAAACCATGCACACGAAACGAAAATTGTCAGGACCAAAACAAACAAAACAACAAGATTTTACGTGGTTCGGCAAAAACAATGGCCTACGTCCACGACAATCACCCCTTCTCTCTCTCAGAGTAATTGTATTTTATTTCACTCTGTCCTCTATATTGAATTCTATCTCTTATTTATAGCGGAGATGCTACAATCAGAATAGACTTAAGAATCTTACAGATAAAGCAAAAAATAATATACATTAATTAAGATAATATCTTTCGAGATTATCTCTTCCGCATATATAGCAATTTCCAAGAGTATAGAGATTCAATTTGCATGAAAATAAGCAAGTCGACTCATTTCCTGTTTTGAATTGATTTACCTTCCAGAAGGTCAACTGGTCAACTCTAGCGAATAACCTACTCAACGATCAGACGTTCCATTGAACGGGCAGACTACTTCAAGAATCAAATGTTTCCATTGCTGAACAGACGAGCAGACTTAACCGTCCCTCTGACTATCGAGTAGACGACAAACTTCCTGATCGCTGTGATAGTTTTTGAAGGGCATTTATCGAACAGCCTTTTTGATTACGAGCAGATTATGTTTATGCTTTTGCCTACCGGCCAAACCTTCATACAATCACTCCATACTTAACGTTTTAAGACAATCAACCGCATAATTAAGCGTGCTCGGGTATATCTGTTACTGAATGGCTATTCTCCTTCCTTTGACTTCTGACCATTTTGACCAGTACTTCCTGGGCTTCTTGATACAATGGGCCTTCGTTCTTGGGCTTTTCTATAGTACCAGAATGCCCACAACACTAGCCCCCTTGCTTTTAGTACATTTTTTATACTGAAAGCAACACTCTTATTTTTAGGATTCTTTTAGCGGGACATGGACTGTCGCCTCTTTTTAAATGTTACTTCATTTGCGCCACATGGCAATTCCCCAAGCGTCGACTCCTTGTACCCCAAGCGTCGTGTGCTTATCAATGTGTGCATTAAATGCGTGTCTTTTCAATGGCTGCTTATGATGACGAATTCGTGGTTTTCGCGCCAAACCGCTAAATTACTGACGACAATTCGAGTGTTCTGGTCTGACGATTGGGGTTTCGAGACATCAGCTGTATATAAACCCCTTGTCGTTCAATTTTTGCCTTCTACCATTCACTTTCGAAGACAGACGCTTTACTGCTTCCATTCTTCTCTCGTTCGCCATTGTTTTCCTGCATCTTCTTCGTCCTTACCAGCGGAACTTTCCATACTTAAGATAACTTTCTGTACTCTTTTTCCATCTTCCTTACTATGATTGTTGCTTGTGTGTAAATGATTGCATGAGCGTAAGCTTTTGTTTGCAATCATTTTTGTTACTTCTTAACATGATTTTACTTAAAGAATCTGAAGTAGATATTTATGTAACTGTTTTAAGTTATGCCTATGCATGTCATTCCTTATTGGTATTCGTCTGATTTCCTCACCATGGTGGGTTTAAGAATCCATTAGTTTGTTCAACGTTCCCTGTAATCTATTAGGTTTATAAATAAGGTTCTTCCTACGCCCGACAGCCCCCTTGCATGCACGGCTAGTCTTTCTAGAGAAGTAGGGGTACCCTTAAATACTGAGTGCTGGTCTGCTCTCTGGGATCTGATTTTCCTGTTGCTTTTGTAGATGTCTGGTCGTAGTCGTCGCGATCATAAGGTGGGGTTTACTTATGCAACCACCGAGGAGGAACTTGATCGAGTCAGGGATACTGATAACACGACCTCACAAAGCGGTGGGGCTACTTCAGACCCTTCTGAGCATCGCGCTTCCCCTGCTCGTGCCCCCTTTTTTAGATACGAGTCTTCTCTTAGCCTTAGCGATCTTGAAACTATTGCTGAAGGCTTCTCCTTGCCTTCTGGTTGCCGGGCTATGATGCTAAAGGCTTCTGACCATGCGGCTTTTCCTCCTAAAGGTTTCTTTACCATTAGCCATCAGCACATAGAAGTCGGCTTTAGATTTCCGGTTCATCCTTACCTGGTCACTCTTCTGAACGATCTTAACTTAGCCCCTTTTCAACTTACTTCTAATTCTTATGCTCATCTTACAGCCTTAGTTTCAATTTTTCTTAAAAACAGCCTTCCTCCTCTGACCCCCGCAATGATCCATCATCTTTTTCTGTTTAAGAGCACCACGGGCCCAAAATCTGAGAAGAAAGACGGGTTTTATTATAACTCGGCCTGAAAATCCCCTTACAAAGTAAACCTTCCTCAAGGGGTTCTACGTGTCGTGTTTGTCTTTATCAAATCTAAAGAATTTTTCCTTTTGCCTTTCTCCTAGTAAGTGTACTCACATTTATACTTATTTTATTCACATTCTGCTCGTTACTAATGTTCTCCTTGTGCAGACATTTCCAGGGGTGAAATCCCTCTGTCAGACCGGAAGCTTTCTCAGCTGGAGAGGTTCTCAGAAGTGAAAATCCCTTCAGACGATCAGTCGCCTTCCGAACTCCTGCTTCAACTACACGGTCTTACTCCCGCGGTCGACCAAGAATTACTGGACAAAAATTCTGACTTAAGCTCTCGCGGGGATAAAGAGATCCCTTCTGTTTTTGAAGCCTCCGGACAGGAAATTTCACATTTAGCGAATACACAAACTCCGAAAATGGTGAGGCTTCATTTCGAACAACCTTTACCCGGTCAGGTTTCTGCCTCAAAGAAATCTGACCAGGCTACCAGGAGTTCGGATCCTCCTCCTGCTGTTGAGGTTCCTTCAGAATCACCTCTCCAAAAAGATTCTGATGCGTCTCCTGTTTGCCTTATGAGACAGAAATTAGTGGCGAGGAAATCTTTGAACAGAGACGCTCACAGAGATGCTGTATTTCAACCAGCAGTTCACTGGCTGCTCGCCCCCAAAGCGTAGATAAAGGCAAAGGGATCGCTGACTCAGGAACGGCAAAACCCCCTACCAAGCGCCAAAGGACACATGAGACGGATTCTACTGCTGAAGAACAAACCCAGGATTTTGATGCAGGGATATACTACAACGATCTTTTAGATCGCGCGCCTCAATTCTTGGGAATGAAAAAACTGGCCCTCTATAAGAAAGAGATGAAGGGCGAGAGGCTAATAAATTATTTGGGCTTCCACAACATGCTCGTAAGTCTTTTACTTTTATTGCTGTTGCTTCCTTCTTCACCCTTCCTGTCTTGAGTAACACTTCGTTTCAGGCGTCCATGGCATACATGAAACTCCTCAGAGAGATTGCGGATTGGCCAGAGGAGAAAGCTACCATGGAAGCCACCATCAATTCCTTGGAAGATGAGAATAATAGGATGCAAGAAGAGGTAAGCTCTTATGAACTGGAGCTTGAAAAATCAAGGGAGGCCTTCCGCGACCTGGAGCAGGAACATGAGAAAACTATTAACCAAAAGCTCGAGCAGCGGAAGACCATGCAGATGCAAAACGAGCAGATTATCTCCAGGGACAAAGAGATTGAGAAGTTGAAGCATGCTCTTCATTTTGCTCAGGATTCAGAGAAGAAGCTGAAAACAGAAAATGAGGAGCTGAAGGGGAAGTTGTCTTCACGCGAGCATGAAGCGGCTGAAGCTAGAATGGTTATGGAAGCAATGAGATAGGAGGTGATCTCTCTCAAGGAACAGATTACCTCGGAAAGGGAGCGTACTGAGACCTTAGTACAGGAAGTAGAGGAAAGAACATGGAGCTTGTTCCTGTACAACCTGTGGTGCAAACGTCCAGACGTGGATGTTTCATTCTTTGGTCCAGAGGCCGTGGCAGAAGTGAAGTTGTACGCCCAACAGGCTCAATCAAAAGCCAATCCTCCGGCTTCCTCATTCGGACATCCCCCTAATGGTACCGCTTCTGCTCATACAGGATCATCCTCCAACTCTCCTCGTCCAATCAATATAGATGACAGCGGGGCGTTTGGCTAGCAGAATTTTCCTTCTAAAACTTAGGGATTTTTCTTACCTGTCTTCTTGTAATAAACTCATATTATTGACAATATTATTCGATCCGATGAATTATTTTCCATTAATCCTTATTTGCATCTCTGTTAGTTATTTTGTTCAATCGTGTAAGCTGAAACAGTAATCAAACTTATTCGAGTAGAGTAGGTGTGGGGACAACTATTATGCTGAAACTATCCCTTTTTAAGGCCCCTTACCTCTGCTCGAACAAGTATCCGGCCAGTTGGTTTGCTTTATAAAGTTTTTTTCTCAGTATCCGAGTAGAGTAAGTGTGGGGACAGCTAGCGTGTTGAAATTATCTTTTTTTAAGGCCCCTTACCTCTGCTCGATTAATTATTTGGATAGATCGTTTACCTTCTCCAGTTGGTTTGAATTGTCAACTTTACCCAGCATTTAAATTTATTCAAGCAAAGTAGGTATAGGGATAGCTAATCGTGCTGAAATTATCCTTTTTGAGGCCTCTTACCTCTGCTCATTTAAACCTACAGATCAAATGTTCCTTCCAGAGCTTGTTCGCTCACAGGTTACATAGATCTTCCAAGGTTATTTCATAAGTCCACAGGCCATTAGCATCCCTTCCAGAGTGTCCGGTTACTCACAAGCAATACTAAGGCCTTCCAGGACATTTTTAGCTCATAGATAATAATTACACCTTCCAAAGCCCGGTTACTCACAGGTGGTAATCATATCTTCCAAAGCATTGGCTTACAGGTGTCAATTGAACCTTCCAGAGTCTATTCGCTCACAGGTAACAATTGAACCTTCCAAATCATGAGTAGAAATAGTAATTAGCCGAATGTGAAACGATCAGGAATTGCCATTTGAAGAAAATCTTTATTGACTCAACTGCATTCATACAAAAAATAAATTATCAAAACAAAAACTGAATGATTTAAACATAGTATGGTCGCAGATTCTCAGCATTTCATGCTCGGGGGACTTCTGCTCCTCCCAAGTTAGTCAGGTGGTAGGCTCCATTCTGCAGACTGTCTTTCACAATATAAGGTCCTTCCTAATTTGGACCAAGCGTTCCATCGCTAGATTTTCGGGCAGCAGATAGAATAAGGTGCAAAACCAAATCTCCTGCTTTAAACTTCTGGGTGCGGACCTTCCTATTGTAGAACCTGGCAACTCGTCTCTGATAGACAGTAATCCTCACTTAGGCTTCATCTCTTGCCTCTTCCACTAGATCCAAATTAGCAGCGAGCAGATGGTTGTTATCATCCTGGTTAAATGTTATTCTGCATTGACTAGCAACCTCATACTCTGCTGGAATCATTGCTTTCGAGCCATAGACCAATGAGAAAAGGGTTTTTCCTGTAGTGTTGCGAGCAGTAGTTTTGTACGCCCATAATACTTTCTGCAGCTAATCTACCCAAGCTCTTTTCCTTGCTTCCAGCTTAGTTTTTAAGTTTTGCTTGATGATTTTGTTGACAGCCTCCACTTGCTCGTTGGCCTGCGGGTGATCTACTGTCGAGAAGCTCTTTTTAATCCCGAGATCCCTGTAAAACTTTTGAAACTGCTCGTTGCTGAACTGGTTTCCATTATCTGTCACGATCTATTGTGGAACTCCGAACCTACAAATAATGTTTTCCTAAACAAATTTCTCAACTTTGGCAGAAGATATTTCGACAAGCTCCTTAGCTTCCGCCCATTTTGTGAAATAATCCACTGCTACAATGGCGTGCCTACACCTTCCTCGAGTCGTAGGAAGTGGTCCGATCAGGTTCATGCCCCAGATAGCGAAGGGCCACGGACTAACCATCTGCTGCAAAAAAGTTGGTGAGGCTCGAGGTATTTTGGCAAACCTCTGACATTTGTCACATTTCTTGACTATTTCAATCGAGTCCTTCTTCATTGTCAGCCAATAGTACCCCTACCGAAGAGCTTTTTGGGCCAATGATAGCCCCCCGGCGTGATTACCACAGTGTCCGGCATGTATTTCATCCAAAACGACTTGACAGTCCAGGTCATCGATGCATCTAAGCAACGGAGCTGAGAATCCTTTTTTATATAGTTTATCATCATAGATGCAGTACCGGGCCGCTCGTGCTCTAAGACGACGAGATTCTAACTTTCCTTCAGGTAACTTTTCGTTTTGCAAATACTCCACCAGAGGATTCATCCAGGAGTCTTGTGCCACCATAATCGCCATCATCTCATCTTGTGACTCCGTGTTTGGAATCGGCAACACTTCTACTGGTACAGCCCCTATGAAATCTGTATCTTTGGCAGTGGCCAAACGAGCTAATGCATCCGCATGAGAGTTTTGTGATCGCGGGACATGCTGCAATTCGTACTTCTCGAACCCTACCAAAAGTTCCAGGACTTTTTACAGATAGATGGCCATTTTTTATCCTTTGGCCTGGTATTCTTCCCAGACCTGGCATACAACAAGCTGGGAATCACTGTAAATCCTTACCCGTTTTGCTCGTACTTCTTTGGCCAATCGTAATCCTGCCAACAATGCTTCATATTCGGCCTTATTGTTGGTGGCCTTAAATTTGAATCTTAGGGCGCACAGAATTCTATGACCTTCCAGGCTTATCAACATTACACCTGCCCCAACCTTCTGCTCGCTCGAGGATCCATCTACATACAGTTCCCAGAATGGACCTTCAGAAGACTCGGGTTCTTCACCACTCGGCCCTGTAAACTCAGCCACAAAATCTGCTAGCACCTGCCCTTTGATTGCCGTCCGGGGCTTAAATTCTATTTCAAACTGGGCGAGCTCAATGGCCCATTTAAGCAAACGACCACAGGTGTCAGGCTTTTGAAGAGCCTGTTTCATAGGGTACCTGGTCAGAACTTCAATAGTATGCACCTGAAAGTAAGGGCAGAGCTTCCTTGATGCTATCACAAAATAGTATGCAAGTTTTTCCATAGGTGTATATCTGGTTTCTGCATCGAGCAACCTTTTGCTTATATAGTAAACGGGAAGTTGCTTTCCGTCTTCCTCACAAATCAGGGCCCCACTAAGGGTGTGTTGGGAACTCCTAAGTAAACGACCAGTTTCTCCCCTTCGACTGGCTTAGATAGTAAGGGTGCACGGCCCATGTATTTCTTCAACTACTGAAAGGCCGTTTCACACTCCTTGGTCCACTGAAAATTTCTTGTCTTTTTCAGTATGTCGAAAAACGGAATACATCTGTCTGTCGACCTGGATATAAACCTGCTCAGGGCGATAACTTGACCATTTAGACTCTGCACTTCCTTGATTTTAGTGGGCGATTTCATGTCAACGAGGGCTTTAATTTTTTCAGGGTTTGCTTCGATCCCCCTGCCATTGACCATGAATCCTAAAACCTTGCCCGAAGCTACTCCACACGCACACTTCAAGGGATTCAACTTCATCTAAAACTTCCTCAGGATCTCGAACATCTCCCCTAAATCTCGCACATATTCGCACGCTTGTTTGGATTTTACCAACATGTCATCAACATATACTTCCATTGTTCCCCCAATAAGATGTTCAAACATCATATTTACCAACCGTTGGTAAGTTGCTCCCGCATTCTTCAATCCAAACGGCATCACCTTGTAGCAGTAAAGTCCTCGATCAGTAACGAAGGAAGTGTGCTCCTCATCGTCGGGGTTCATTGGGATCTGGTTATACCCCGAGTAGGCATCCATGAAACTGAGGAGTTGATGTCCAGTAGTACCATCAACAAGCTGATCGATCCATGGTAAAGGAAAACTGTCTTTCGGGCATGCCTTGTTCAGATCGATGAAGTCGATACATGTCCTCCATTTTTCGTTGTTCTTCTTCACTAGAACAGGGTTTGCTACCCAGACTGGGTAGTAAACTTCTCTGATAAATTTGTTCACCATAAGTTTTTCTACTTTTTCCTTGAGCGCCTCATATTGCTCCTTCGTCATCGGTCTTCTCTTTTGACGAACTGGCTTATGGAGAGAATTAATGTTTAACTTGTGAGACATTACATCCGGGTTAATTCCTACCATGTCTTCATAATTCCATGCGAAGACATCCAGATTTTCTTTTAAGAACTCAACGAGCTGTTCCTTAATGCCTGAGAGTAGATCTTTCCATATCTTCAGACATCGTCTAGTATCCTGCTCGCTAACCTGCACATCCTTCAATTCTTCCACAAGGCCTATTGCTCGATCTTCATCTATTTCTCTCGGATCCAGGTCCTGACTCACTCCTACAGTGCTGATTGGTCGTTTCTTTTCCTCGGTCACCATGTTGACCTTTTTCCCTTTGACCCCAGCTTTTACTACATTTTTATAGCACCTCCTTGCTACTTCTTGTTCTCCTCTAACACATCCTACCCTATTTGGGGTGGGGAATTTAATAGTGAGCGTTCTGGTGGAAATTGCTATATCGAGGTTGTTCACAGCTGGTCTTCCAAGGATAGCATTGTATACCGAAGGACAATCAATAACTAAGAAATCGGCCATCGTGAGAGCTTGTCTATCCAAATCCCCTACAGCGAGGGGAAGTCTAATCAGCCCCATCGGCATAATTGCATCTCCTGTAAAGTCGAAGAGGGGTTCTGGGGATGGAGTCAACTGTTCGGAAGATAAACCCATCTGTTCGAAACATCTTCTGTACATCATATTCACCGAGCTGCCTGTGTCCATCATTATCCTCCTTACTTCAGCATTGTCGATTCTTGCCCTGATGACCAGTGCGTCATTATGGGGCTATCGTACACCTCTGGCATCCTCTTCATTAAACATCATGCCACCTGAAGCTACTCTGGCTTTCTTGATCTGCCCTTCCATTTCACTATGACCCGTTAGTAAGACGCGGCTGGCTTCCCGCACATAGCGCTCTTGTGATCTGTTGGATGTCCCTGCAATGTGCGGTCCTCCATGGATAGTAAAAATGGTTCTTACAGCGGGTAGGTGGCCTTGATCAGTCATCTGTTGTGGTTGTTGCTGGGTAGGTTATCGAGATGTGTCAGGGTGTTCTTGCACTGGCTGATGCCCTTGCTGGGGATGCTGATTTTCTGGTCGTGCCACATACTCCCTCAGACGACCTCTTTTAATCAATTCTTCTATCGCATCCCTGAGTTCCCTATACTGAGAAGTATAGTGCCTGTTTTCTCTATGATAGGCACAATATTTCCTTGGATCTTGGAATCTCCTCGGGATATTTGTGAGACTTGGCTTCCCGAAATTTTCTCGTCTTTTCTCTGCTTCAAATATCTTGTCCTGTCTGTCGGTCAAGATGCTGTAATTCTGAAAGCGATCTCTTGGTGGAGATATCTTCCTTCGGGACTCACTTTTTGACCGCTTCGCTACCTGATTACTGGAGCGATGTTTGTGACCGCTCTCTTCGCTTTCACGCTGACCCCTCTTTTTTTCTTGGCGTGAGCTGTTCACTCCATTTTTCTACTCGCTAGACTTCTTCTGCCCGAAAGTATCTTCCCAGCAAATCTCTTTTGCCGCACGGTCATAAAATTCCCCCAGGCTTTTCATAGGATTCCTGTAGATGCTTTTATAAAGCTTTCCGTCCTTTCTCAGCCCTGCAGAAATCGTCGTTAAAATACTTTCATCAGAGGGATTCTCCACATTGTTTACCTCACGCCTAAATCTGGCGATGTAGTCCCTCAGAGTCTCCTTCCGCTTCTGAAAGATGGTTGTTAAGTGGCAGGTCGGTGCGAGCTGTTTTCTTAATGCTTTGTACTGGTCCTTGAATTTTCTTTGGCATTCATCCCAGCTATTTATACTGTGGGTCGGAAGACTCCTCAGCCACGTCCTTGGCACATTCCCTAGTGTCACCGGGAACACCCGACACTTAACCAGAGGATTATAGGTCTGAAAATCCATTTGAAAATTGAAAGTGTCTAGATGATCATACGGGTCACTATCCCCGTCATAAAGCGGGACGTTTGGGAGCTTGAATCTCGGCGACAGCAGCTGTGTTTCAATCTCTCTCGAGAATGGAGTTCTATTTTCTCGCTCCCCTACCTGGCCGTAGAACCCGGGTCTAGTTTCTAACTGCTGAACCCTCTGCATTAATTCTTGCACCATTGGGTCCCGTCGTTCAATCCTATTTGCTGGGGACTGACGATTCCTCCTACTCTCCCTGCCTTTCGAGAAGTGAGTTCGTGACCTCCCTCGATCCAGAGACATTCTTTTACGTGATCCATTTCTCCTATGAGAACTTCCTGCATGAGGTGATTCTCGTCGGCGCATATGCTCACCATTGCGCTGTTGAACTCTTTCATCCCTACGGTCATTCTCTATACGGCGGCTGCCATCCTGACTTATTCTGATTCTCAGATTGGGAGGGTGTGGAGCCACTTCTTCTTCATGGACTAGACGTCCTTCCCCTCTCGAGTGTAAGTTTGAGGAACGGACAGAAACAGCGGGCCGTTCTCTTACCCTGCCAGCCTCTTCTCTTCTAGCAGGCACGACACCTACCGACTGGTGTTGAGGTTGAGGGTCCGCGTTTCTGGGAACCTCCTGGGCCCGAGCCTGTGTCAAGGTTCTAATGACCTCTGCTAATTGTGCCACCGTATTCTCTAATGCCTCCTGACGCGCTTCCTGACGCTGCTGCCAAGCTGGGGCAATGCCTCCGCCATCAGTTGCTTGATGTGGGGGAAGCGGAGGCAAAGCTACACTAGACGTCCTTGCCGCCTGACCCTAGCCTTCGTGTCCCTCCGATTGGTCAGCTTCTGTCGCAACAACCTTGGTTGTCTTAATCCTGACCATGTCAGCAAATCACAATAAAAAAAATAGTATTAAGAAGTTGTCAAACCGCAGTTTGGGCCCTCCTTCTAGCGCCAAAAGATGTTGACACTCAATTTTGGTCAACCCGATTCTCCAAGTCCAATACCTACGACACAACAAACCACACACACAAAACGAAAATTGCCACGACCAAAATAAACAAAACAACAAGATTTTATGTGGTTCGGCAAAAACAATGGCCTACATCCACGACAATCACCCCTTCTCTTTCTCGGAGTAATTGTATTTTATTTCACTCTGTCCTCTACACTGAATTCTATCTCCTATTTATAACGGAGATGTTACAATCAGAATAGGCTTAAGAATCTTACAAATAAAGCAAAAAATAATATACATTAATTAAGATAATATCTTTCGAGATTATCTCTTCCGCATATATAGCAATTTCCAAGAGTGTAGAGATTCAATTTGCATGAAAATAGGCAAGTCGACTCCTTTCCTGTTTTGAATTGATTCACCTTCCAGAAGGTCAACTGGTCAACTCTAATGAATAACCTGCTCAACGATCAGACGTTGCATTGAACGGACAGACTACTTCAAGAATCAAATGTTTCCATTGCTGAACAGACGAGCAGACTTAACCGTCCCTCTGACTATCGAGCGGACGAGCAGACTTCCTGATCGCTGTGATAGTTTCTTAAGGGCATTTATCGAACAGCCTTTTTGATTACGAGCAGAATATCTTTATGCTTTTGCTTATCTGCCAAACCTTCATACAATCACTCCATACTTAACGTTTTAAGACAATCAACCGCATAATTAGGTGTGCTCAGGTATATCTGTTACTGAATGGCTATTCTCCTTCCTTTGACTTCTGACCATTTTGACCAGTACTTCCTGGGCTTCTCGATACAATGGGCCTTCGTTCTTGGGCTTTTCTATAGTACCAGAATGCCCACAACAACCCAAAATCGAAGAGAAATATTTTTTCGATCGAAAATGCGATCCATCGAAAAATAATTCATTTTTCGACGAGTAAGGTTTTGGGTTTTACATGAATGTAGTGACCTGATGAGTTGAATGTAGAGACCTGATGAGCTGAGAGTTGAAAGTAGGGATCTGATGAGCTAAATATAGCGACCTGATGAGTTGAGAGCTGAATATAGCGAGCTGAAAGCTGAATGCAGTGACCTGAGAGCTGAAAACAACGACCTTGAGACCTGAGATGTAATGGAATTAATTTGATACATAGATGATATTGATTTGATTTTATGTTTATGTGAAAATCATAATATAAATAATTTTGTGACATTATGTAATGAAAAATAAAAAGTTTAGGAAATATACATACTTGGCTGAAAATAGAGATTGGGTGTATTGTAAATTATTTTGATAAATTATAATAAAAGTTTATTGAACTACGAGGGCTTTGATCCTAATGATGGAATGGGTACATAAGTGTTTGAGATAATATCTCAAACTCAAGCCTAATTAAAATAAAATAATTTAGTTTTCTAGGTTGTATGCACTCCAGAGAGCAACCTAGGGATATTTTTGTCATGTGTTAAACCAATGACTTTTAAATACCTTATGTGATGAAATAATACGTGAAAAATAAATGATTTCAAAAGATTACAGTTTCTGAAATGAAAAACAAGATTAAGATGAGGAGTAAGCAAGTGGAGCAAGAGAAGCCATTAAAACTCTTCAATAAGCTTAGAATCCAGGTGAGTACTACACACTTGCATTACAATATTTATATTGTGAAATGTAAATTTATTATTGTTAAAAAGTTTATCAATGAGTTATTATTATGCAAAATTCTTCCTTTGATTAAGAAAATCATTATAAGCATTCCAATGTGAGTGGAAATCTAGTTTTTCCAAGTGTTGTTTGTTTAAATTTTATTTCATGTTTATATGAATTTATTTCATTATGTAATTGAGTTATTTATTGAAGTTATATTGAGATCCTAGTATGTGAGTTTGAGTTGAGTATATATTTATACCGAGATCATGTTAGAATTAAATATTTTACGCTTTCTACCTTAAGAACCAGTTTATTTTAAAATACTGAGAAAAAGTATTTTAGTACGCCTATGGTTTACCCTAGCCCCAGTTGAATACCCGATCGAATACGTGTATGGTAGATGTGAAAGAGTTACTAACTGATAGTGGAATCTGGACGACTCCTAAGATAGAGAGTCAGTTGAGTCACCCTCTGCACGTATAGGGTAGTATAGTTTAGATCGATTGTGTGAGGGTAGCACGTGCACAGAGTTTTCGCATCGACGACTACACAGGATAAGTTCCTTAATTTCTAGTGGCTAGCGAAAGATTTATGCTGCCACGATAGAAGTAGTTTCCCTGATTTGCCATTCAGACAATCATGAGAAAGTTTTAGAAAGAGATTTAAAACGAGCTTCAAAAATATTTTTTGAACGAGTATTATATAATATTTTAGAAAAAAAAAATAATGCTTTAGCTTTATTAAACTGTTTTTGGAAGAAACTTAATTTTAAAAAATGAGTTAAAATTATTTTAATTTGAAAGTTACTACAGCCTACTAAGCTGCTATGAGTTCATCCTTTATTTGTGGTATTGTATAAACTTTCTTCACGTACTATCGCAGGTGATTGAGGCAAAAGAGCTCCTTCATCATTATAGGTGGGCGTACACTCGACGATGCACTGCATAGATTGCATTGTATTTTTGTTAAACGAAAAACCAAGTGTTTGCATGCATCACTTTTGCAACGTTTTGTAAACTCATTTGTGAATTTATACTGTTATATGTTTATGATATGAATAGCTTGTAAAATTTCCTATTATATGAAAGATATTAGTCATCATTTGTGGCATTTATGAGAATGATTAAATGATTGTTGATTTGCATGTTTGTTGTAAACAAGAAGTTAAACAAATTTGGGAGTGTATTTTCTTTGCATGAATTTGGAAACCTTATCAATACAGCTGTTATGTTGCCGAATTTTTATTAAAGCGATTTTAAACCTTGAAAATGAAAGAGTACTTTTATGGTTTTAGTTTCAAATTTCAATTTAGTAAGTCGAGTATAAAATAAACCAACCCAACTAGTTTCAAAACCACGAGATCAATTTAGCTTCGAAGTCCAGTTTAAACGGGCAAGTTAAAGGTTCGCTCCGAGGATTTCTTTTAGCTGCCTAGTAGGGTTTAAAAAAAGTCAGTTATAGTGCCAGGCGAGGCCTACTGGATATTAGCCTAGAGAAAATCTAGATTTGGTCACATCACTACCTCGATGATAGATTAATTTGGAATGGTCATTGATGTGTTAGTGTAAAATTTAGCTTCGTTTCATGCCTCATTTCATGCTTTTGATAATTAAATTTCTAATGGAAATAATTAATGCGAAAATCTAGTATCGTCGCAACTAGGATTAAGCTTTTCAAAAAGTTTCCGTAGTGATGCGATTTTTGTGAATGATGCATTAGAGAAATGTGCTATAATTGATTTGTGTGCAACTTGAGATTGGTGGCGGAATTTCCTAAATTAGAATGCCAAAAATGCATAGGTGACACGTGAACTAAGGAACCCGTGCTAGTTAGCTAAACTAAGCTAGGGAAAGAGGTGAGTTGCCCTTATAAATGTTCTGATGAAATTGAATTTTATTTTATTATTCAATGAATTTATGAAATATTTATTTAAATGCCAAGAAATGCTTTTATATGATTTTAAGTAAATGAGAATGTACCTCTTACATGAAATTATGAATTGTTTATGAAATGAGAAATTATGGATTCAAAAGCAGAGGAAATGAAATATTTTTATTAGCCTATGGCACCTTTACAAGTAACTAAGTGAGTTGTTTCGGTAAAGAGTACCCTAAAGATGTACATGCTAGTGTCAGGGGTGTCTGTCACTAATAACCTAATAGTGGGAGACACCCGTGAGAGGGATTGAGTCAGTTGGTCCAGTCAGTGTGTGAACCATGCACGTATAGAGGTATAAAATGGCTAGCTTCCCCGTAATGATAAGATTTTGCGTTACTTGGGACCGGACAAATTTCCTAAGCGATAAGTAATGCCGTTTAGAGTGAAGGGAAATTCCGCTTTGTCATGTACTTAAGGTGTCAAGTAATAATAAGCAATGATGACTACTTTACTTCAGGAACATGATTTTAATACTATATTATATTCTGTTTTACGTTCAAATATGCATGATTTATTTCTATTATTAAATGCTCATCTATATAAATATATATATGCGTATTAAGGTTGAGGTTTTCTATTTATGCATTTCTATTTTTCATGGCATCTTTATTTTTCTTTAGTAATTGCATTATGATGTACTAAATGATTTTAAGGAAGTATTTTCCTAAGATTATTTGAATAGAAGTTATGACACTCACCGAGCTTATTTAGCTCACTCCTTGCTTTATTGTTTTCAACCCAAAACCTTCTCAGGCACAGACGTAGGTGCTACAGCTTTGGAGACCCCTATCCCAGAATAGTTGAGCAACGTCGGGTGCTGTTATTTTTACTTTACATTTTGTATGTACTCATGATCATGCATTTTTGAATGGATTATTTTATAATCTTGAATTTGAATTTAAAATTAAAGTTTTGTAATCAATGCATATTCATAAGATGAAATATTCGAATTACTTTTGAAGTTGTATAAGTTGAGTTGTGATAATTATGGATTTGAGATAAGGGCCTGAGACCCAGTATTTGAAGTGTACAGGCTCTCGATATTTCTTACAGGTTGAATTTTAAAAAATGCAGCTGTCATGCTACTAAAAATTTTATAAACCATTATTTATAATCGTATTTTAAAAAAAAAATGAAAAATTCCCTCCGAATTCCGAAATATTAGAAATCTTTAAAGACTTTAAAAGGACTTTCATGTAAAAGAACATGGTTTTGCTTCATAGGAACTTTCCAGTTGGAGCAGATATCAACTAAAAGGCTTTTGTGGGGTACCAGACTGGTCGTTTGAAGGAATAGAGGATAGGGACTCGTCAAACTTCCTCTCGTTACTGCTAGTAAATTTCTCTCGGAGCAGCAGCCTCAAATCTGGGCACATTATGGACTTGTGCCAATGCCCTGACTGCATCCCTTAGTTGCTGCAATATATTTTCCAACACCTTCTATTTCAGGTGTCACACTTGTAGCCCTTCGGTTGTAGGGACCATCTGTATTGGTTGGCGAGGGGCTAGTAGAGGTAGACCCATGATAACGTCGTCAGTGAAAACATGAGAAGTGTCTGCTATGGGCATATTTATACCTTCTACTGGTTGGATGTCAAATTATTGCTGATCCATCTGCCTTTCTGATTAATTAGCCGTCGCGTCAAAACTTCTGGTTCTCTTTCCTCTTGCCATGACAGTGAAATATTATAGTTTAGGCCCTCCTTCTAATGTAAAAAATGTCAACTTTCGAATTTAGTCAACCCAAATTCTTGACTTAATACTTGTAAACAAAGCAATACCAAAGCCTTACAATAAGGAAGAAGAGGAAAAACAGTGATGCGAGGGGATTTTTACGTGGTTCGACCTAAAAAGATATCTACGTTCATGATTGTTTTCCTGGTTATTTTGACAGAGTCACAGTATATTATTGATTGCTTCTGTGAATACATGTCCCTTTACAATGAATTCTTTACCCCTATTTATAGCGTAGGGTATGTTACAATTTGAGTACAATGTAAATAGAAAAGAATTCAACATTAATTAGGCTTCCAAAACCATGTTCATCAATTTAGGGATCGAATCCGTTGAAATAGAATTTTGAGTTTGCTTCCAATTCTGGCAGTAGATTTTCTCTTAAAATAAGTTATTTCCTTTCTAGAAGAAATCATTTAATGAGCACTTCGAGCTACGAGCTGGACTTCGTTCTGCGAACTAGACCTCGCTTTAGGTAATCTAGGGCTAAGCATAAAAGAGTCTTGACAATAGTTGACTAGCGATCTGAAAGATGCAATGGCGAATTGAGAGCTTGTCTCTGCGCGAGCTAGATGTTGGTGAACTTGGGCTTTCATCTATTAGGTCAATCTAGTAGATCAGTTCCTTGGGCTTTTACCAGCCCATTTACGTAGTCTAAAATATACCTACAATATTAGCATACCATGTTAATGTTGGTATGACATTCTAATAATAACGTGACGTAACATTTCTTTTTCATAAAAAATTAATGTTGATGTAATCTTCCACCAACAACCTAGCACGTGACATAGCTTTTTAAATGAAATTTTTTTTGTAAATGAAGAAAGACACCAATATTAATTTTTTATAAAAGAGAATAATTATTGTATTAAAATAAATTTGTCCTTATCACCTCTCTTTGACTGACCTTGTAAAACCCAAAACCTTAATCGTCGAAAAATGAATTATTTTTCGATGGATCGCGTTTTCGATTTGAAAAATATTTTTTTCGATTCCGGATCATTCAGAATATTTTTAGAAAAGAAATAATAAAATAATTTCGAGTATGTGGAGACGAATTCGAAATTTAAAATAGTTCCGAAGGCATAATTGTGTCATAAGCAAATTCCCGGACGGACGGGAACAGATTCGAACTCGAAATCGAAATGGGAGAATGCATGAAATGAATGTGACAAATGGCAAGAAAACAAGACACGTGTTGCCCATATAAGGAAGGAAGCAAGACAAGTGTTAGTCATGCAAAATGCATGAGTGCCATGTGTCATAAAGTACTTAAAAAAATATATATCAAATTGAAAGTGAAAAATTGAAGCCAAAAACATCTCATTCACGGTCATCCATTTCATAGCCGTGAGAGAGAGATCTTTCAACCTTTTCTTCTTCTCCATTCCCGAGAGCAAGATTGGTTCCATTCATCTCCAAAAACCGAGAGCCCTCATGAAATGAAGGAAGCTTGCACGGTCTCTATTCTGTTTTCTTTCTTCATTTGAGACCGAGAGCGAGAGATAGAGAAAGAGAGAGCTCGTGAGATCGAGAACGGTGCAGACCAGAAAGCAACCTGAGAGGATAAGCTGCTTGTGCATACAAAGACAGATCCAAGAGTACCAAACCGTGAACTGTCCCTATTTCAGATCCTAGAGAGTGCAGCCGTGAGCTCATGAGGGGAAGAAGGAACGAGCAGCGCGCATCTTTAAGCTCGAGCTACATGTGTCGTTCAAGCAAAACCGTGAAGGACTTCGTGGGATCCAAGTGCAGCAGTTGGTAAGTCTTCTTGGAACTGTTTTGGGCGTGAAAAGCAACAACTAATGGAAGGTTTTAAGTGCAGTTTTTTAGGGAAGATAGTGCTTACAGTAAGAGTTGTCAAGTAAGGGTGAAGGACAAGCTGCCATGAGCTAAAATTAGAATACAGCTTGCTGTCTTGGAAAGGTAGAAGCTATTTCTAATCAGATTTAGCTCATTCAGCGGGTAAGTACTGTCCCAAATAAATTTTAGTGATGTTTTGAGTAACTTCTAAGGTTTGCATGTGTCTTTTGGATTGAAGAAAGTTTGCACGGTCTCCATTCTATTTTCTTTCTTCATTTGAGACCGAGAGCGAGAGATAGAGAAAGAGAGAGCTTGAGAGATTGTGAGAGAGAGAGCTCGTGAGATTGAGAACGGTGCAGACCAGAAAGCAACCTGAGAGGATAAGCTACTCGTGCATGCAAAGACAGATCCAAGAGTACCAAACCGTGAACTATCCCTATTTCAGATCCGAGAGAGTGCAGCCGTGACCTCGTGAGGGGAAGAAGGAACGAGCAGCGCCCATCTTTAAGCTCGAGCTACAGGTGTCGTTCAAGCAAAACCGTGAAGGACTTCATGGGATCCAAGTGCAGCAGCTGGTAAGTCTTCTTGGAACTGTTTTGGGCGTGAAAAGCAACAACTAATGGAAGGTTTTAAGTGCAATTTTTGAGGGAAAATAGTGCTTGCAGTAAGAGTTGTCAAGTAAGGGTGAAGGACAAGCTGCCATGAGCTGAAATTAGAATACAGCTTGCTGTCTTGGAAGGGTAGAAGCTGTTTCTAATCAGATTCAGCTCATTCAGCAGGTAAGTGTTGTCCCAAATAAATTTTAGTGATGTTTTGAGTAATTTCTAAGGTTTGCATGCGTCTTTTGGATTGAAGAAAGCATTAGGAAAAGTTAAAGGCTGGGCAGCCCCTTCGCGAGCATTTTCGAAGAGTTCGAAACAATTTTTGAGAGGTACGTTTGAGTTTTATGGATTTCATTTCGATGGATAATGTTTAGGATGAGTTGAGAATGAATTTTGATGATGATATGATTGGGTTTAGGATTTAAAACCTCGTTAGTACAGAGGTTCGTTCGATATTGTTTGGTTGTGATTTCGGATAAAATTGTCAATGATTGTTTTCGTTGCGAAATTGATTTATGGGCTGTTATAGCGAGATTTGGGGGCTGTTATATTGCGTTTTTAATTTTGAGTTTATTGACATGGCGAATGATGCATAATGATGTATTTTAAAGTATCGAATAGTCGTTCGATCATTGAAAAATCGTTTCTGACCGATTCAGATAAGTTTTGATTCGGATAAGTTTTCCATGAATGCGAATGTATTTATTGTGCGATTTTCGTTGTCGAATGTGAAAATGTAATTGAGGTTATTAAGCTGCCTTGGTGTGTTATTAAGCTCATTAAAATGATAAATGTTGACGTTAGGATAATTTGAAATATATGAAAATTAATTGGATAGTTTTCGTTGCGTGCGATTATATTAAATCGTTGATTTTCGAAGTTGAAACGGAAATTTAATTATAGTGTAATATGCTACCATGATTTTTGTTTATGTTTATCAAAGTGTTTGAATCTTAGTTAATTTGAGTGAAGTTACAAGTTGTATTGACGATAAGTTTGATTAAAAACGAAATAATCGCACAAAGCGTTAAAAATTATAATTTACGATAAATTGTCGAAATCGCGTAAGTTTTACATTATTCGTTTATACTCAAATGTTCTCTTTGTTGAATCCATTTGAGTGTGATTTCGATGATATTGATTGAGAATGAATAACATTGCTGTCGGTTTCGAAATAGTCTAAAAGCTAGCGAAATCGTAAAGTTTCGATTAGATTATGTTGCAATAATGATTTGGTTTCCACATAGTTTCCGCATGTAAATCTTAGTGTTTCCATGTTGTTATTGTGCGAGGATAATTGCTTGAAAATGTCGTGATTAGAAATCCTCGTGTGATTTAAGTTTAGTATTTATGCGAGCCTCATTGTTAACGAAAACTCGATTGTAAACAAATGTACATGAATCGACGAGCGGACGAGATCCGTAGCGAGAGTGGTGTTAAGTTAATTGAAAGCAAGTAGTGAGTGTGGATTTTATAAAGTTTTCATGCATTTTATTATATGAATGCGATTTCATTTTTAGCAAGTGATTTAATTCAATATTCAAATAAGATTTTATAATATCATTAACTTTCATATAATGCATGTATAGTTTTATATATATCACATTGTGAATGTATATATTCTTCAAGTAAAGTAAATTAGTAAGTTTAATGATATACATGCATAAAAATATTATTTACGAAAGTTATATTACAATGTTACAACATATCACCGAGATTTTGTATATATATATGCCTTTGGTTTACCCTAACCTCTAGTTACACCCGACCGAAATATTCCATACGTGTATGGCAAGTTGGGGAGAGTTAATAACTTTGGGGGGATTGAGTCTGTCAGTCGTCCGCTGCATGTATGGGATAGTGTAGATCTGTCTGATGTTGGAGGGAATCGTGATCCCAGAGTTGTTTCCACATCTGCTACTACACATGGTGAGAGTTCCCCTAATCCTAGTGGCGTGTCTTTGCACCGTCATGAAGGATAAGTTTCCCTAGATTGCCAAATAGGCTAGTAATGAAATGAGACACATCGATAGACGTGAGTTTAAGAAAAACAAGAAAAATATTTAAGAAAAGTTTAATAAAATATCTTTCGCATTTAAAACGAGTTTTATAGTTTTCAGAAAAGTAAAGTAAATAGTAGTTTTTTCGACCTATTTTGGGAGAAATATTATCTTAAGCAAAAGTATAGTTTAAATTATAGTACCCACTCACTGAGTTATTCTCACCTCTAGTTTTTCCTGTTTTATTAAAATTCTCCTCAGGTGCAGGAACGAGCAACATAGCGGAAGCATCTCTGTCGGACGTACAGGCGAGCTAGAGACGCGACCCCACCACACTAGTTTTAATCAAGTTATCATGTACTGTATTTACTATCGTTTTCAGACTTATCAAGTATTGTAAATATTGTTTTGAATAATGGATTTTATGGTGAATATCATGCATGATGTTTCAAGATTTTAATTAAGTCAATCTTCATGTCATTGAAATTTTAAACATGTTATGGATGGTTGTGTATTTGAAAAAAGGGCCTGAGGTCTATTTGAAAGGACCCAACCCGGATATCCCTTGAAGAGATCCGAACGGAGCCCTCCCGGCACCCCATAGAATCCTTATAGTCTTTAAGCAGGTGACTTAAAAGGACTCCGTGAAGTTAAGCCGTAAAACAGTTTCATTTCTTAATTATTAAAAATTTAGGGTGAAAATTTTCAGCAGCACAACGACTGTTTTTCCGACATTTTCAACTTTTTCAAACACCTATAAAACAATTAATAATATTTCAAAATACATACATTCATTTCCATTTCCAAATGGGACCTCAGGTCCATCTCAAAATCCACATTAAACGCAATTCAAGTATTTGAAAACTAAAACCATTTCAACTTAAAAGAAAACATTCCACATGCATGATAACGAAATCAAAGTTACAAAACTTAAATATTTACATCACATTAAAATCCGTTATATAACAAAAATTTAGTTTGATTTCACAGTTTCGGTCGCCAGATAAGCTTGCCTACTCTTAAGCTGGAGATCTGCCGCCTGGAGAACTCGAACTTGCGCCTGGGGAGTTTTTTTAAAACAAAATAAACAAGAAAATAATGAGCTAAAAGGCTCAGTAAGTGTTATGCAGTTCTAAATAGGTTTCCTTTAATACTTTTTTTTTTTTTTTATAAAATCTTTTGAAAGAATTCCAGTTCTGAAACAATTTATGTAAACGTGAATTTCATGATATTACGTAATCATTTTTATACACCATTGCTTGAAAACAATATACTATATTATAAGCATCATAAAATCAATTCATAACATAATCATAAGTTCATAAATAAACTCATAAAATCATAAATCAATCCTCAGTCATAAAACATATATCCAATGGGACCCGGGGAAATCATGATCACCGCCCGGTCTTGGGTCACCGGTGGTGGGGACGTGCAATCTCAATCATAACCACTATGCCGCGGTATGTTACCTCGCTGCACATAGGGCATCATTCATGATAGTACCTTATATACGCGTAGAGGGCGACATGACAGACTCATGACAGACTCGATCCCCCCATAGTTAGTGGACTTTCCCCCGACAGACATGTCATACGCGCAATAAGGCACTTCGGCCGCATAACAGTCATAATTCAGTCATAATAGGGATGGGTAGCCATTGGTTTTGAAATCCATTATCATGCTAAAATAATATTTGTAAAACATGTTCCTTCGCTTATAAAACGAAACATAAAAGCACATTTCAATAACAAGTTATACGATCAATATTACTTTAAATACAAATATAAACAATTCGAAACGTATAACATTCCTGTAAAGCGTATATCATTCATATAAATTCATTTAAATATTAAAACGTTTAAATCTTTCATGAGAGCATAGAAATCATATAGAAATCATAGTGTATTTATCATTTCATAAAACAATTTACACTCACAGATTCTTAACTCACGGAAAGGACCGGATTTTCTATCTTGCGCTACTTCTTTAACTTCGCTTTCCTTCGCCTTATCGTTGCCTATATAAGTTAACATTCTAACATGAGCATGACGGAACTATGCTAATCAAATCTAAAGCAACATCATTGAAGCCATAATCTAATGAATTCAATGAAGAGAGTAAGCGAACCTAAACGAACAACATAAAATTTTCGCGATTTAACTAACTATCGCGACTTATCGATCTTAACGTTTCGCGCGTTTCCTTCATTTCCAAATAAACTTCTCGTCCATATTATTCGTGACTTAACTTAAATCAAGGCAAACAAAGATTCAAACATGATAAAGCGTAAACGAGAAAAATATGGCAGCAAGCTTAACAATTATACATTTTTCTGATTCAACTCCAAATTCAACAATTTAACGATTTCGCGCGAAACTAAAACTATCCGATTAACTTAAACGTATCTTAAACTATCCTAACATCGACTTAACACTATAATGGGCTTAAACACAACTCAAGACAGCAATTTGACTTCATAAACATTTTCACAATCGACAACGAAAAATCACAAACTAAAAACATTCGCACTTGCGGAAAACTCAACCAAAATGCTTGGAAACGATTAATCAACGCCCGAACGATAATTCGATACTTCAAATACACTAAAATGCATCCTTTTTTTCATGATAACAACTTGGAAATAAAAGCACTACATGACAGCCCCTTTATCATAACATAACAGCCCATACAACGAATAATTCACGAACTTTCAACATCGACAATCAATCGTCAACATAACGAAACAATTCAAACGAACCTTCGCACTAACGAGGTTCTCAATCCTAAACCCAAACATAATATCACCACTTTATCTCAACTTAATCACATGGTTGCTTACTAAATTACCAAAACAACTCAACAAAGCAACATGGGGCAGCACTTACTCACTAGTTTCGCTTCGAAACGGCTTTCAAACGGCGACGAAACTCTCGCGGTAGCAAGCTTCTTCTTCCACCAGCAAGATGTTTTCTCTTATTGTTGTTCCACTCCAAAACTGGATGTTGATTTCAGCTTGACAGCAGCTCACAATCACAAGCTCACGTTGATAGCAGCTCACGGTCACCAGCTCACGTTGACAGCAGCTCACGGCCACCAGCTCACGCTGACAGCAACTGGCAGCACCTCTCGTCCACGGCAGCAGCAGCAAGTCGTCTGGCAGCAGCAGCACCAGCATTCAGCAATAGCACCCAACCTAGACAGCAACTTTACACAGCAACAGCTCCAGCCTCACGCTAGCAGCAGCGACCACAGCTCTACGCCAGCAGCAACACTCCACGGTCTGGCAGCAACTCATCCACCTTGCTACACTTTCATTCACGGCCTGGGTCATCTACTCCTCGAATCAGATTTTGCATGCAAGCCCAGATCTGGCTGAAACATTCACATGCAACCAGACAGCTCGATGCTTTGGAGGCTGACCGAACTCTCTCACTCTCTCGCACTCTAAAGAGCTATCAACTTCACACTCTTCCCCATGAGTTGACCGAGTGCAGCTCCTCACTCTCTCGATCTCCAGAAGAAAGAAGGATAAAGAAGAAGAAGATGATGATCACATGCGATTGCTCTCTCTCTAACTCTCCCTCTCGGTCTCTCTCTCTCAAGCTCTCCCTCTCTCGATTCTCTTCATTTCACTTTGATCTATTTCCTCACTAAACACCCCTGACCGAGATGTAAATGCTGCCTCTTTTATAATCTTTTTATTTTATTTATTCATTCACTCTCCAATGGACACTTGTCACTCAATTTAATTGCATGAAGGACACTTGTCTTTTCTTCCCTTTCACATGCTTGATAAGTGTCAAAGCCATGCACCAAATAAGCCACACGTTGATTCATGCTTTCTCCCATTCCGATTCCATGCTCGAATCCAATTTCGTCCACCCGTCCGGGAAATCCGCTTACGACTTGATTTTTATCTTCGGGATTATTATTATTATTATTATTATTATTTACTAAAATCACATCCGACAATGCACTCTAAAATTAATTTTATTCCTCGAAAATGCTTATTCCGAATACTTTCGGTCTTGAAAATGATATTCATCCGATCGAAACGCAATCCAATCAAAAAAATAATTCGCTCCTCGACGATGAAGATTTTGGATTTTACACTATCAGTTTAAGAAAATATATTGAATGAATTTATACAGGTTTTGTGAAATTTTTACAGGAAAGAAATTTTAGAAAAACAGTCATCATGCTGCCGGATTTCCGTAAAAATCTATTGTCATAAAGTTATTTTCAACGAACAAAACTTCTACCCATTTTCAGATAAGAAAGAGGCTTAGCTCCATGGGAATTTTTCAGCCGGAGTAGATCTCGACTGGAAAGCCACCGGAGGGTATCGGGTAGGTCGTCTAGCTAGTATAGTTAGAAAGGGGCTTGTCAGACCCCTACTCATTCATTCTCATCTCCCCACACTCCACTAATCTCATCTCTCGTTTGATCACCCCACACCCTTTCTTCTCTTCTCTCACCTTATCTTCTCTCTTCTTTCTGATTTCAATCCATAACCACCATTCTTTTCCAAGAAACAATCCAAAAATTACCACCACCACTACTACCAATAACAATCTCTACCATATCGCCTTCCCCATTTTCCATTGGCCACCTAGTCACTCTTTTCACTTTTCTTCTTTTTCTTCGTCTCATTTTAAGTTGCAACAGTTGGGCCATTCGCACCAAAATTCGATCGTCTAGATGACACCTCTGTGGTTCATAAAGAGCACGAAATGGAATTGAAGGGGCCATGGAGTTGGTTTGTGCTCTGACGAAGAAGATGATGATAACAATGTTACTATTATCAACAAAAAAAAAATTGAAGAATTTGTGATAAAGATGAGGATGTTGATGTTAAGAGAGATGGTGAGCAAGAGAGAGAGAAGGGAATGGGATTTGCAACAAATGGAATCCCACCATCTCACGTAGGATTCCATTTCCTGACTTGGCAAGAATGGATGGTGGGCCTGGGAAGGGAAATATACATTCCCTTCCCAAGCCTAAACACAAGATTGAAATTTTCCAATCCATTCAAAATCCTAACAAACAAACATAACCAAAGAGATTAAGAGAGAGAGAGAGAGAGAGAAGGAGACTTGAGAGTGAGAAAAGTAAAGAAAGGTTAGCGTTGGGTGAGTTCAACAAGAGGGAAAAGGACATCAATGATAAGATCAATAACAATGAACCCATCATATTTCAAACAACAATCCCCATTTGTGAATGTGATTGCATTTCTTATTTATTGATTGATTAAATTAGAGGTTAATTTTTCTAAGATTTTTGAAATGGGAAGAAATTACTAGATTTCAAGACCTAACGGCCTTAATCAGGACAAAATTAAAAAAATAATAATAAAAATTTCTCACTGAAATCAATCTAGAGTTTGAAATAGAAAAAAAATTACTCAAATATATCTTGAAAAAAAGACCAAAGGTCCGAAACGGACTTAGTTTCGGACTTATGGTCCTGTGTTTGGGACCTTACTAGAAAACTTCTTCCATTATTAAGTTTGAGGTGAGTATTTTTAATAGGTCCCAAAACATGCCTTTAAGTCTTCAAAATAAGACCTTAGATCTCAAAAATAGGTTCTTAAGTCTAGAAAATAGGACCTTAATTAGGTCCTGAATGTAGAAACTTAGATCACAAACAAGAAACATGGATTCAACCACTGTATCAATCATCATCCCTAATCGCACAAGCCAAAACGTGATAAATCAATCTCAACCAACCAAAAATTGATATCAAATCTAACGAAAATGAATATTTTTTCATATTTGAAATAGAAAAAGGATAAAATTCATAAAAATAGGTTTCTCTCAAGTGAATGAAATCAAAAGAACAAATGTGTGCTTCCATGGCCTAAAGGGAGAGATGAAGCTATGAGAGAAAAGAAAGAAATAGAGAGAGAGAGAGAGAGAGAGAGAGTTGTCCATTCATGAGAAGAAAAGAGAGTAAAAGGAAAAGGAGAAAGATATGTTATCATTCATTAAGGGTATATTGTGAACTTTTCTATTTTAGGTTCTATTAAATCTCAAATTATTAATTCTGTGATAAGTGAGGATTAAAAAAAAAAAAAAAAAAAGGAATTTAAGTTCTATGTTGTACCATTTTCACTTCTTTCCTCATTCGTTCCCATTCTTCCTCTCTTCCTCACTCTATCTCTTGCTCAACTTTTAATAATCTCATAAACATGAATAATTCAAGAGAAAAAAATTGTTAGAAAATTATCACAAATTTGATCACAAAAAAAATATTTTTAGAGCATCTCCAACCACACTAACTATCCATTGTCCTTAACAAAAAAGATTAATAATGTACTATTTTATTAACTCTAATCAAAATCCATATTATTAGGTATTTTGAAAAAGTTTAATCACCCTAACCAAATGTAAAGAGCAAGAAAGTCCTAGCTAAACTTTCCCTCCTATTATTGTATTGAGTAAATTACAAATTAGCTACCTAATTTAAAATTATTTACAGACATGGTAAACTTTATAAATTTATTACAATTTGGCTATCCGTTATTAGTCAACTTCAGTTAACTTCAACACCTTTTAGGGGTAATTTTATCTTTCTACAATATTTTTATTTTATTTTAAAATAAAAGAAAATTAAATCTAAAAAAAGTAATTTAGAAAACAATTTTTTTTTTTTAAAAAAAAAAAAAATACTCTATTGTTCATCTTGTTAATGGACAATATAGATAAATTTCTAAAAACCAAAAAAGAAAAAAAATTAGAAAAAGTGGAGATCTCCACCATGGCTGACCTCCATGGCTCGTGATTAATCTTTTTTCTCATTTCCTCTTTAACTCTCATATTCACCTCCAACAAAAAATCAAAAAGCTGTTTGTCCTTCTTCGTGTTGGAGACGAGCCACCTCTTTCTAGCTTTAACCTTATGAGCGGCGATCGAAACCCAAAAGATTTCAGCTAACTGGAACAAAAATCTTTTAGGTTTCAAAACCCAAAAACGAGTTTCTATATGAAAACCACTAGGTTTTTAGCTATAAAAACCATGAAACCTAGAAATGGGTTTCTATCCATCAATTTCCAATAATGGAAACTCGTTGGAAACCAATGGATGGACCATCACCAACATCAACCTAACCACACAACTTCATCTTTAACATCAACCTAACCTAAATCTTCATCACCAACAACCCAAAACATAGACTTTATATTTGAGTTTGAGTTGCTCCATCTTAACATCTTGCAGTGAATCAATTTGATTTTGTTAATGCTTGATGCAGGTTTAATTTGTTTCAAGATTATTTCACTTTTTTGGTGGATAGAGGTCCAATCTAAATTAGATCTTCTTCTTCCATTTGATGAGATAAATGTTGAAGATCTTTTTTTTTTTTTTCATTTTTTTTAAATTTCCTTTTTATTTAAAAATTTGATCTCCACCACCCATCCAAAGTGATGGACAATGGAGATCCATCAATTATTTTTCTTAAAATTTTTATTATTTGTTGTTTTCTTTCCTTTTTTTTAACTAAATTTAGTTTTTCAATTTTTTTTTTTAAAAAAAATTATAATCTTTGCATCACTTTATTACTTTTAACCGTTAACTTTAACGATTTGTGACTAACAGTAAGTAGCCAAATTGTAATAAACTTATAAAGTTTACCCTATCTATAAATAGCTAATTTGCAATTTGTTCTATTTTAATATTTAATTTGTGATAAAACAAACAATTTTCTTTTTTGAAAAATAAACTTACATGAATTTTCATACTTCTTTAATCAAAATAGAAAAAAGTGCTCAATTAAAATTTACTAGTTAAAATAGTTTTCTTGGAGATGCTCTTTTGGTAGAAAGAAATCTTCTTCGAAAATATTTTTAGATCCGATATCCATTCTAATTTAGTTATCTAACTTAGTAGTCGCCTGCTCTAATTCGTGCACTACAAATGAACCTACAGCACCTAGTTTTAAAGTGAAAAGAAGGAAAAAGACGTTAAGAACGTAATGAGAAAAAGCACTTCACATAAAGTGCTTTCTCTTTTCACTTTTCTTCACATAAAAGCTTTAATCTTCTTTTCACTTTTGCACAAGAGTGCCTTCAACTGACACAAAGGTGCAAACTAATGTCTGAGTCTACAAGTATGGCCATAAAAGTGATTCTCGGTTTCAATACATCTAGGGGCCCTGAAACAGACCATAATCACATATAGCCAAATTTAGTGGAAATTCAGTAATAATGTGTTTTTTTGCTTTTAAGAAAGCAAATTATGATTTTGTTTGTCCAAGTTTTTGTTTTCTCCCAATCTCCCTTTTTCCTTATATTTGACATCAATTCTCAAGAATCTTGTTGAACTTTATATATATATATATATACACACACAAAATTCAAAACTCTACTCCTATATACAAAGAAATATCTACTTCCATAATAAGGTAAGATATTTCTTGACACATATAATTTACTTTTTTCAATTTACAATATAAAATCATAAGTTAATAATATTTTATTAATTTAATATAATAAAAAATAAATAATATTTTATTTTATTAAACTTCTTAAATATTTTAAGATGAATTTAATATATTTTATTACCAATAATTTGAAAATATAATATATTTTACTATCAATTACAACTTAATATTATTTTGGTAATAAAAGATAACCATAAATAATTTTGATTAATTATTAAAAGATAATTTAAATATTTTTATACGTAAATCTATTTAATATAATATTATATTAATTAATCTCATAACATCAAATATAAAATATTAATGTCTAATCTTAAATTACACCAAATGAGAGATAATATTGTTTTTAATATAATTCTAACTACACCGATAATATTAATTTAATCCAATTTAATCCTATAAAAATAATCAAATCCAATCTCGTACACTAAACATGCCCTTGGTACAATTTTTGTTCAATCAAGCATTTGTCATTGCTTGGGAATGGACAAAGTCAGTCCCCAGCAACTAATTGTGGCAAGATAAAATAATTCTACCACATAGAGCATATATATATATATATATATATATATATACTTTTGTATCATAAAAATATTTTGGAAACATATATTATAAAATTTAATATATATTATATCCTTATTTTGTAATAAATTTATTGAAATTTAGAATTAACATATCTTAATTCACTTTTAAAAATATAAATTTTAATTTTGTTCATAAATACTTTTATGCAAACTAATATTATATTATCGAAAATTTTACCCAAAGTTATTGCCAAAATGATGTAATGAATTTGTGTAACTACAACATTTGGTTATACACAAAATTTGGAAAGATTTTTGAGATAATATAACATTATTCGTTTACATAATATTAATATATTCACATCGTACAAATGGTATCTTATTGAAAAATATAAAAAAATAAAAAATAAAAAGTGATTAATTTCAAAATTCATAAAAACTCAATCCCAAGTGGCTGAAATTCATTTCATTAGAAATCTTTACTAATATTATCATAACCAAGAGTCGATCAACTTTTTAATAATCATATATGACCACCTTTACAAAACAATCTAAAGCTCCAATTAAGGGGTTAAATTAGTAGTTGAATGACGTAGCCAAACTCATTATATATAGCACGAAACTGCATTTTACTAATGCCTAAACGATTGAAAGTTTTCTCTTTGAATGATCTAAGTTAAGTATTGAATGGAGCAAGATCTAAATAGAATATGTATCAATTCAATGTACATAAAGCTTAATAAAAGAAGATACAACAATTATGATGTGAGGTGGAAAAACCAAAGAGGCACATGATGTGTCCCAACAAAAGAGGTACAACTTTAGGAGTTGATGTTACGTATCTCCACTACTAATTTTATCAATTTTGGCCAAAATCAAAAGAGAATAAGATGCTATTTTCCTGTCTAGCTTGTTCTTTTCTTTGGAGGAGTTTTTAAGAAACTTCAAAGAACAAGCCTCAATGACCATGGACTCCCACAATATGACAAACATTAAAAATAAACACACTCTGTTTTTGTTAAATGCAAACCAAAACCTAGTTGATTTTATAATTCTTCAGAAACATCTTTGGATACCATGCAAACCATTTAGAATCTGTTTAAGAATCCCCTAATATTGTCAAAGATCTCCCTTAAAAAGAAAGGAAGGTTATCAACCAACCAAATCAACCTATATTTTTGCCAAACCTCAGGGATATAGACTCTACATATATTCTCCATTAAAAGAACTCAACCTTAATTAGATGTGAAGGATTCAAATATAAAAGAAAACTTGCATGCCTATACTGACATAACATTACAGACATTTTAAGGATAATGAAGAATCTTCTATGCTCTCCAGACATAAAGAAGGGAAAATGGGATAACTACAGAATTCAGAATTCAGTGTATGCTAGTGGGTTGATTAAAATGTGAAACCAGAAAACCTATTAGATATCGCCAGAGACAGCCTCCAAGATTTGGCAAATCTTCTTAAACATTGGGACCAAAAGACATTTCAAAGTGCAGTATGAATCACAAATTCTACAAACATCACTTTTCAAAGAATAAAGTATATGCACACATGTGGGTCAAGGATAGCAAATGTCCAAAGGGAAAATCTAGTCAGCAAAGACAAATGCTAGAAAAATGCAGAACACTCTAATACAAGTAAAATGTTTAAGTAATGTTCGTTGGCCTAAGATTATCAGAGACTGGATTAAATAAGAATGAACAGCATTCACAATCACTCAACAACCAGAAGGGAATTTCAAATTTATTCCACATGCTCAAATGGATGAAACAGTAAAAGCTTTCAATTTGTTTCCATGAAAAGTTTGGGCATTTTCATGCATATAATTCATAATACCAAAAAATCAGGTAACCACTGATTCACTGTTTCAATTAAAATACGCATATGTTATTTGCCTATAACTTCAAAATCATACTTTGATTAATACCAACAAATTTAGGCAATAATCCTAATAATTGATGCTTTACATCACATTGACAGCTCAAGTAAACACTACTACCTTAAAAGAAAAAGGCAAACTAATAATGACGCTTCACATCATATTCTACAATCTCCTCTCATAATTCGTGTAATTTGGGCCTTCTAGATATCTCAGTACGTCTTTCAATTGAAACATATGAACTAATAAACTGCATAGTATGACAATAGTGTCAGAAAATTGAAGAGAAGATAACTCCATGTTTTTTTCTATGTTACAGATAAGACATAGAGGACTGACAGATCAAGAACTAAAGAGCCTAAAAATGGGGTTTCTGAAAAGCAATAATGCTATGCTGTAAGGTCCAATGATTTTATTGTTCGAAAATTATTAAAGTGAACGAAACAGAAAATGTCTTTAGCTACTGTATGTTGCATGTCTTCAAGAATCCTTAAAAGATTAAAATTCATATATCAACTGTCCACAAGATAAATACATACACTACATGTTCATGAAAAGAGGTCATTGATTTTGATAGCTCAAGCAGACATCATTTTAAAGAACAAACCAGATAAACCAATTTGAAGACTACATAAATAGCAGTATTTAGAACTTGTCCACCTTAGGGGGCAGCTTGATGCAATATTGACGCAAGCAGATCCATATGAAAGCTCCCATAACGAAGCGGCCTACAAAGATATATACTTGGCTGTCATATATTAGAATAAAGTTGTTGTCATCATCGTTGCCATCATCATCAATCAAGATCTATCCACATTATTTCAGCGTCGGCTGCACAGTTTACTACCATCTATCACTTTTATCTATTCACAATCATTTTTATTTCCCTGTAGTTCATGAGATTTTAAGCCGAACAGTTGAATAAATTATGGAGTTATTATTGCTATCGTCATCATGACATTATAATTATTACCAAGACCAAGCAGAACTACCTATACTGCCCAAACACTAGACCATTACTTCATACTATAAATTGATGGTCACAAAGATTTTTTCTTTTTTTTTTTTCCAAGAAAATGTTAAGATTTTTCAGAGACCTACTTCATTCCAACATCATACAGTAACTATAGTCAATCACTTTAACTCAAAAAATTACTTTAAGTTTTAACATAATCCCTCCCTTGCCTTATACATAGCTGTTGATATATGAAAGTAAGTAGTAATATCTAGTGAAAGAAGGAAATAATGATTAATGGGGTCACATTCTAGTACAGAGAAAGCATACCAAGAGAAGCACCAAATACATAATGCATATATATATGTGTGTGTGTACACATTTCAGCATCTAAGATCTAACAACGAAAATGACAAATGATAAGGGAGATAAGGAGACCAAGATGTGGACAGCAAACAAAATTCCATCTTAACAAATAGAATGCATGACAAATGTATTTGATTCTGTAATAAATATAATGGAAAATTACGAATTTTTAATTTATTAATTTTTAATCATTCCTTAAGTGGTTTTGAACATGTTTTATTATCATTTGATCTCTCAATAAAAGTTCCAATTATTACCAAATTCGTTTCACTAAGCATACTTATTCAATTAACCAATGCCTTGTCATTTATTATTTATAGTTTGTTCAACTATTGACTATTCATCTGGTTAAAATAATTCATCATTTTCTTTTATAGCAAACAAAAATTTTATTAATACAAGAAAAACAAAGCTATACTGGCACCAATAAAAATAATTCACAATCATTTTAAAATCATTTCATTAGTGATTAAATAACACATCAGTTAAAATTTGTCAAATCAAAATTTTTATTTTCTGATTTCGTTGATCTCTACAAGAAGATAGGATTGACAATGATTCTACATGATTTACAATAGTAAACATAACAGTATTCGAAAGTAATTTTCATGCATCATAGTACATACCATTTTCTTCAATTATTAATAATATAAAGAAATTTCTAAAGGAAGTTCTAATTATCAAGTACAAGAATGATAAACAAAGAGCCGTACAATCTATTAGCTCATTAAAATCACTGATAAAAGGATCAATTACATTGACAATGTAACTTCAAAACACAGTAAATTGTGATGTAATCTAATAGTGGAAGTTAGAACATGTCAAAGGCTGAGGAAACCTAAATACAATCCAAACTTATCTAAAAGCCCTCAGATTTTCCCTCTCATAGTTATCTAAATGCATGCACCCCCTTGAAAAAGAAAAGCAAGTTCAACTATATCTTATATGGTCCCTAAAAGCTTAAAATTACTGTTTATTCTCAACCTCAAACTTGGTTGTCAAACTGAATGTACTTACAGACATCATTATAACATTGAGCTGGTATATCACGGGAAAACAAGTTTATGTCAGACATTGGCACTCGCATAACAAACATGGAAACCATATCCATTACTTCTCATGTGTGCCTGCACTTTCCAACATATTGTTACCATTAGATACTTCCCTTGGATGTGCTATGCACATTTTCACATTTAATGTCTTTCATTATTGAGATACAAATATATGTCTAAAATAACAGAGACAGTAAGTTGCAATGGTTTCTACACGTGACAAAGAAGAAGCAGGATAATGGAAGTTTCCTAGACATATTGGTTACTTAATTCCGTAGGTAAGCATAATTTATCATAAAAATAAAAGGACAAGAGGTTATCTTTATCGAGTTTTATAGTTACATATGCAAAGACAAAGTAATATTTGGTGGATCCTAATTCTTGTATGTCCAGCAGATCCTGGATATTTTTTGTTTGCATTTAAGTGCCATGGTCACCGTGCTTAAACTGCATTAGAGTAAACAAGCAACAGTTATAAACACCAAGATCCATAAGACAAGTTGTTACCATATCTTGATATTACTATGCATATGACATATATTACCATAATAAATGATTTATTACCGTAAGTCCGTAACAGAATTTTGTTAATTGACTTGTTACCGTATTAGATATTTTTCCATATCAGTGCAATTCCTAAGCCTACAGATAGTCTCTCCAATGTAATACAAGAATATAATATAATCCCCTCTTTACTTCTTTTAAGTTAAGCGCAAATTGTATTAGAGTTATTCTGAGACGATGAGAAATAAGTCTTGGTAAATAGAGAGTAGCTTCTCAGTACAACTTTAGTTATATCGTTTGATTATCGTTTGTGGTGGAAGAAGGTAGCTATACCAATGATTCTCCATATCTTACAAGTCCTTATTTTTCTCATTAAGAAAATAATAATAATAATAATAATAATAAAGCTACACAGCATCTATAGAACTCACTACAATATCTATGCCCTAATACTCACCAGTCACTTTACTATAGACTTGATCTCAATTAATCAAGTTGCTTCCTCAGCATCTCAATCAAGTTGGCTCTTTAGTATCTCAATCAAGCCAGCTCCTCAATCTCTGAATCAAACCAACTTCTTGACTCTAAATTAAAATTGGCTTCTAGTACTCAATCATACCAATTTGTTAGCCTCTCAATCAACTCAATCTCATTGTCATATGGTCCCTTGATCTCTCTATAATGTCATCTACGCCTTGCAAACTCAAGTTGGTTCTCTCCATCTTGAATATGAGAGGGATATTTGCATAGCTTAATACTATTATATGCATATTAAGATATGTTTTTTAAAAGCTATAGGACCATTTTAGATGATTCCTATTTCACAATCCCAATTTTGAGGTAATGTTATAAGCCCATAAAAGGCTCTTTATGTAATACAAGTATATAATGGAATTCGCTCTATACTTGTTGTCATAAAAAATTAAAATAAAATTAAAAAAGAAGACGAAGAATAAAAATATAATAGAATCCCCTCTATACTTGTTGCCATAAAAATAAATTAAATTAAATTAATAAAAAAAATAAAAAAATAAAAAAAGAAGAAGAAGAATCCCCTTTGTATTTTTTAACAAGTAGGTTTAGAAAATCACAACCATATAGAAATATAAACTACAAAAGATATAGTATCAAGATACACTAGTACAAGTGAAGTTGCCTACAATATCAATGAGTTTCTAAGACGATTAAACTAGTTTAAGGATTATGAATTTATATTTATCAATTTCATTAGAACATACAAGTACCGTTTAAATGACCATATTAAATTGGATTGAATTGAATGGTGTATCACTTAATTTGATTGAAAATGAATTTAATAAAATTAGATTAAATTAATTTGTTAATTAAATAAAAATGATTTTTTATAAAACAAAACTATATTTTATAAAAATAATATAATTATTTTTAATAATAATAATAAAGCATATTAATTATTTTAAATAATATTGAAATATTTATAATTTTAAATAAAATGAATTATAACAATTATATTTTAAATTATTTTTACTTTTTCAATATAAGTAATATTTAAGAAAAAAAAAAGTAGCATAACACACAATTGTGGGTTATACAGGCACCGTTGGGATTCCCAACCTCAGCCAAACATTGGATTCGGTGAAGCAGTTTTTATGTCCAATCCAGGCACAAATAGGGTGCTCCAAATCCACCAAGACTGTTTGGTTGCTAGGCCTTGGAAGTGTGATTGGATATCTGACATGCAACCCCAGATTTTGGGCATATGACGTGATTGGAAACCAGTCATTATTAGACTTGGAAATCCCATCCCAGGTTGTAGGGGCCGACATTCGAAACTAATTACAAAATAAATAATTTTTTTTAAAAATAAAATAAAATAATTATTATTTTTCATCAAAATTATTTTAAGAAAAACAAATTTAATAGTATAAAAAATTACAAAAAAATACAATTTTATTTAAAAGATCATCGAACTCTAAAATAAATACAGATATTCTCATTCTTGGTAATAAAATTATATAAATATTGATTTATTTCAAGTTCTATTTACTCCAATTTCATGTTATACCAATAATGAACAGTACTGTTATAATCCAATCCCAATCCCAATCCCTTGAAGTTTAATTCCTTTCCTATCAAGAATACCAAACACAGGGGCATCTCAAATGCATTGGCTTGCTAAAAAAATTACAAATAGTATAAGTGAAGCATATTCCAAAATAAAAAATATGTATTTATCATCAAATTGATCCAATATTTTCCAGTCATTAGAGGATGGGAAAATGATGCAAGGAGACGAGCAAGAGTGAAATGAAGAGCTGTCTGTGAATCGAGGACTTTGCAAGGCATAGTTTTATCATGATAAAGTGAAAGAATAAAAAGAGACAGAAAATGGGGGCTAAGACAGCGTACCGACAGAATATCAAGTAACAGAAACATGTCTAGAGTACAATTCAATGCTTTCAACCCTTTGAGTGATCATCTTCCATGTATGGCTCAAGAAATCCTATGAACTGAAATAAAACAAATAGATCTTAGGTTTGGCAGAAATCAGAAAGAATAAAGCTTCATCTATTCAAGCACATATAATGACTGCCAAAATACGTAATATCAGATGGAAATGGCTCTTGTGAAACAAACTGAAGACACAGGATCTATTTAAACTGGTGTAACTTGACTCATACGGGAAAGCAGGAGTAAATTATGAAAGATTTATATCAAGTAAAAGGGAATTTGAAAGTTTAGGTTTCGTTGTAAGGATAACAAAACAGAAAGAAACTGACGGAACTTGGGATCTCAGAAGATAGACCATGAAATCAACATTGAGTCTTGAGGATGCTCCTTCAAAGACAAAATAATTACGAAGTATTTCATTATAATACTTAAACTGATTATTAGACATAGAATGTAGGTGAGGCACCCCCTGAAAGAGGGGGAAGGATGAGAACTTAGAGTTGTCCGTGTCTATACAACTTTCAAATGAATTAACATGCGCTTTCAGCCCAGACATTCAGAATTTAACATTTTTAAACCAGCTTCTGCCCGCATAATTTGAGCATGAAAACAACAAACAGTATTACTTTCACATATAATAGAAGCCTCTTTTACATAAATACAAGTTGCAGCACTTGTAATACACATACCTTTGTTCCATCCTTAGACCACCTTGCACCACAACCATCAGCTACCCTAATCTCAAAGACTATCCCATGCGGTGGAACAATACATACATTCAACCAGCAACAATGAGCAATTAAATGACCAATGACATCCATTGCAAGCCTATTTTTGACAGAATCTGAAAAGAAAAAAATAAATAAATAAATAAAAAGTCTATATTAACAAAACAATCAGGCACAAGTTATCAACAGTTCTCAGTGCTTTTGCACATTATTTTCTTTTTCGAAGGAAAGAAACTCAGCATCATAGCAGCAGGATGATTTTGAACCATTAAATGACATCATTAAAATATCACATCTTAAACCATTTCATCAAAAACACAAACTTACACTTATAAAGTTCAATTATATTCTTTATTAATCATAACTGGCGTCTAATGCAAATAAAAATGTATCAATCTTCAAATGTACAAACTATATTTCCCAATGGATGATCCAGAACTACCTCATAACCCTCATGCCTTTCCAAGACATACACAAGCATCCTCAATATACAATCCAGAACCAGTATGGTAAACTTCAAAGAAAACCCACTTCTCTTGCTGCGTAGTAAAGTTGCAGGCAAACTAAGCTGTTCCTTAACAACACGAGCTCAGCTTGATAAAATTTACCTAACTGATGTACATGCATAAAAATTATTTAACAACACACACTATTGTTTTTGTTCTCAAAATATGTTGAAAATATGTTTTCAAAACAATTACATCAAATCCATATTATAACATTATTACTAAATGTTATTCTTTTGTAGACTATTGTTTTTAATTATTACTATCAGGCATGTTTTCAATTACCCAAATACATGAAAAATAAATTTTTCATTGTTAAATGAAAATTGATAAAATAAAAAACAAAAAAAAGAAAGATTACCAAATAGTCGCTTAATTTTGTCATTCAAAAAGACAAGTCTTAGTTACTACGTAAATGCTAGAATCTTGAGCTTAAAGCATTCACTCTCAAACTTCATCAAACGACTAGTAATTGCTGCAAAGAAATCTCACAAAGCCCAAATCAAGATACCAATCTTCACTCTCTACCACAACCATCCATCATCAAACCAAAAAACCACAACACCTTCACTACAATCACAACCACTAATCAAATCATCTATACCTAAAATTTCAACAATCAAACTCCAGTTACATACTAAAAGCCTTCAAAATCTCAAATATGAGGCAAATGAAAATAAACAGTCGGCCAACTTTATGTTACGGAGAGAGAAAGGAGGTGGGAAAAGTTTTTCTAGGAATTATGGTGATACTAATGAGATTAACGCATCAAAAGAAGGCCAAAACATATCTTATGGCCCATCAAATGGAAGATGAGATCCAGCTGGTGAAGTACAAATAACTGATAACTAAAGAACAAGAAATGAGAAGTTTTTGGAGTTCTGAAACTTCAACCTCATGTCACTTTGTGTGGCTTTAATTATTAATTTACTTTTTTAACTAATCATTCGATCTCATCCTTATTTGTCCATGTACGTAGTTAATTATAGTCAAATATTTTGATGTGAAGCTTTCAAAAATATGTATGCATCTCGAAAATTCTAAGTAGCTATATAAATGGAGAGAGAAGTCTTGATAAACGATTTTGATCAAGCAAGTTGGTGGGTTTAAAAGTAAAATATTATGCTTAGGATCCATTATAAGTAGGAGCTGCAAAACATATAAAGATCAGAGTGAGCAGCGAAAAGAGGAGCGATGCAAAGGGATGTGACGTTGAATCACCAAAAACCTAAGGCTGAAGCACCAAAAACTTGAAGAATAACTGATTCTAAGCTTGTTGTCCTTTTGTTCTTAATTATGCTGTTCTCATTTCCATAAACACAAAAATAGGTTTAACAAAATCAAAGTCATGTTTTTCCCATTATTCTAGTTAAGCTCAATCAGGCTAATCAATGATGGTTTAATATGTGCATGTGGAAGATCACACACATAGCTTAAAACAAAAAATATCAACAAAGCATATATATATATATATATTTGTGTCTCTGTGTGTGTGTGTTTTTTGGGACCATGATAGAAAATCATGTTTACATGAGGACTAACTACTTCCATAAATAATACCCCAATATTTCTCGCAGCTCCTATTAGCATGCTTTTCCAAGGCCCTGGCTCCATGAGTCAAAGTACTACTTTTTACCTCAAGCAAAGAAAGGAGAAAAATCTCAATAAGCAAGACAATTGATAACATCAAGCTCATTAAAACCTTGTGGTTATCATCTAACAAGTAAAATTTCTGAAACATCAAAGGACAAAATGTTTCTGTTGGACCTTATATATAATTGGGAGAAGAAAAAAAAAAAAGGGAATGACTATATCATGCTTCTAGGTTCAAGCATTAAGTGGGCCTCATTGACATCTCATCAAGTCCTACACGGCATTAACAATTCCATTTCTAAGAAAATTTGGATGTCTAGTTGTAACTCCTAAAGAGACATAATTAGTTGGAACAAAATCAAAAGGAATAATTTCATTATGCCTCATGTTTGGCTTAAATACAACTCTTTCAAGTTTTTGAAATTTATACAATGTCCCACGCCATGAGTCAACCTCTAATAAAAACAAACATATAGATATTTTGGTAATTTTAGTGACTATAAATTGAAGTTCAAAATTATGTTAGAGGAATAATTTGATTAAGACCCCTCATTTTTGTTAAAATTTAGTTGACTCTCATAAGTAAATTCATCAAAAAGCTATCAACTGTTACTAATTTGCTAAAATATGTTAGCTAAAGAATATTTTATTGGACAAGTGCAACACGATAAATATGATAATAATGTCACTATTTCAAAATTGAGGGTATTACCTAGAGAAGATTCCTATCCAAAAATATTTAATCTAACTTAAAAGTTCAATTTGAACTTTTAATTGAAATTTTTTTGTTTATTGCATTGTTATTTAGCTTCATAATTTATCTAAATTTATTGATTTTCTATTAAAGTTGAGTTGCAACTTATTGAGTTGATAAAATGGTATGATTTACAACTAGAGGAAAAAGCTCTGCATAAATAATACGCCAAAGCAATTGATGACAAGTCACTATCTTACATTTGGCTTGAACAGAATCATCAACGATGAAAGAAGAGAGGATCTTGGAGGGGGAAGTGCATTTGACATTGTTCCAGCGCTATGTGCAAGACCCAGAAGGCTTTGAATGCCCCCATAACTCAGTCCCTTGATTCAAAACATCAAATAATTAGAACAACTTATCACGAAATAGCAATTTTATCAGGCAGACACATATTTTGCGTACAGATAATTACAGACAAGCACGATTGGTGGACTTGGTTAAAATTCCAGCAACATACACAAGCGCGCACACTCAACACAGTAGTATTAAGATTGAACATAGGAAGTGTATAGCTTGTACGATTGTGATTATACATTCAAGAGTCGCACACGATACTTCATACCACATAACCAGTAACATAAAATGGACAGAACGCGACAATTTTTTTGTTTTTTTCAAATATTATGACGAAAAAAAAAAAAAAAAAACCAAAAATCATGAACCTAAATACCAAGAGGACAGCAAAGAAAGTTGTAAGCATGACACAAGTTTCCACCAGTTGATAATTAGTAAGAACATACTTCACCACATACATTCACAGTATATAAGTATCAAATGAAACCTAATAAAGACATTTAGGATTCAGTCAACTTTCGTTTACTAAAGAAGTTTCCTTCTTACAGTTAGAACTAAGAGTCCTTGTCAATTTTCCCATCCAAATCAGTATGTATCCTCAATACATTTATGGACTATAACCCTTACTAAAATCTGTCCCAAGCAAACCTTAAAAAACATAAGGGTGCATTTGAAGCTGCAGGCAGCTACTGCACTTTCTTTTGTCTATTGTTTGTAATAATTAACTGTACTGGACAAGAACTTTTTTCACTCCAAGCACTTAGGATGCTTGCTAGAAGCATCTGAAAATGCATTTTTTAGCAATGCCATGTGCCTTCTCAAGTAGCACTACTGAGCACAAGACTCCCTCATGAAGCTCTCCAAACATAGTCTGATTCATTTGTATAGCAAGTAATATTTTCTAAGGAGTCCCAAAAACCCCCTCATCGAATGGGGGATTTCTTGTTACACAATCAGGGGGTCATGTAACTAAAATTTTAAACTTACAAGGTGCTATTGCTACACAATAAGGAGGTTGTCATCTAAATTCAAAATTTTCAAGGATTACTTTTTAAGAATTTAAAAAAATCTAGTTGACCATTCATGATTATGGATCAATACCACAGTCAATGACATAAATTAATATAGTTTCCTGATGAGAAAATTTAAAAAATAAGTAAGGAAAAATTGTAACTTATAAGCTGAACCAAATTAAATTTTAAATTTTTTTTTATTTTATTTCTGCCAAACTGAATTTTATTCCCAAAACAATCATAAATTCAATTGGTAATATATTATTATAACAGAACATGCCGCAGGATTCTGCTGCACTGGGAAAAACAACTAAGTATGATATCTAAATTTTTAACCTAGATAGATTTAAGATAATGTTGGTTTTAGAGAGAACTTGAGAAGCTTTTTATTATTCAAGGCATACTCAGTCAAGAGGTTGAGTTCCCTTTTATAAAAAACTAATTACACCTTCAAGAATCCTTACTCAAACCTAACGCCATCTATCCTTATCAAGATAATCCTAATCCTTAGAAATAATTAATATCTACTTAATCTCTTTATTTTCTAAAAAAACACATAGTAAATTAAAAATAGTAATTGCATCTGACAAAACTAACTTCAACACCACCCCCCTCAAGTTGGGTCATAGATGTTAACCATGCCCAACTTGTGAGTTAAGTTTTCGAAGCTGTTTCTAGGTAGAGGCTTAGTAAGAATGTCTGCTATTTGAGCTGTAGTTAGAGTGTAGACAAGACTCATGTTTCCTTCTTCAAGCTTCTCTTTAATGAAATGCCTATCTATCTCCACATACTTGATTCTGTCATGAAACACAAAGTCTTTAGTTATATTTATGATTGCTTGGTTGTCACACATTATCTTGACAGCTCCTTCAACTTTAGCTCCCATCTCTGCTAACACTTATTTTAATCAGTTTCCTTCACAAATTCTATCTGCCATAGCCCTAAACTCTACTTCAGCACTGCTTCTAGACACCACAGATTGCTTTTTGCTTCACCATGACACTAGATTTCCCCATACATAAGTGCAATACTCTGAAACTGAGCTTCTATTAGTCCTTGAACCTGCCCATTCCATATCTAAGTATATTGTCAACTCCTTGCAGGTGTTTCTGCTGAAAAATAAACCTTTACCAAGGGTCATCTTTAGGTACCTCAAGATTCGATAGACAGCTTGCATGTGCTTTTCATTTGGCTTGTTCATAAATTGGTTGACACCATGGTTTTAAAAGCGCCTTGGTGGCTAAGGCGCACATAAGGCGTAGCAACTGGAAAAACCCACCTCTGGAGCATGAGGCGACCGCCTCTAGCCGCCTTCAAACGAGGCACCTTGAGGCAGTCTAGAGGCGGTGCAAACCATCAATTGCATGAAAAAAAAAATTGAAACACGGAACAGATTAGCATCCAAAAACACACACAAACACACCAGTTTTAGAATTGGAAACTTGGAACAGTTTACCACACTAAAAAAACAAACACAAAAAACACACAAACACCCAAAAAAAAAACACAAACACACCAGTTTTAGAATATGAGTTGAGTCGACGGTGTGTGAATGTAAGTCGAGTCGACGGAGGGACTTGCAGTAAAGAGTGAAGTGAGAGTGTGCCTTGTGTAAGATTTTTGTAGTTTATATATATATATATATATGTACACACACATATATATATAAGATGATAAAAAATTAAAAAGTTAGTTAGTAGGATAATAAAAAATAATAAAATTAAGTTAGTGGGGTGAGATTTTTATAGTTTATATATATAAAATGATAAAAAATTAAAAAATGAGTTAGTGGGATAGGAGATTAAAAAGAACTAAAGTTAGTGGGGTGAGGTTAATATATATATTGATTAAAAAAATAATTTTTTTGAAATACATAAAAAATATATTAGTAGGATGGAAATTTATAGTTTATATATATAATTATAAAAATAAAAATTAAGTTAGTGGGATGAGTTTTGTAGTTTTTGTATATATAATAGTAAGAAATTATATATATAATAATAACAAATAATTTTTTTTGAAAAAAAAAAAAATTAAGTTAATGGGGTGAGATTTATAATTTATATATATAAAATGATAAAAAATAAAATCTTCTCCAGCACTCAAGTCTCAACACATCTCCTCCTCCATTAAACACTTCAAGTTAGATTGTATGCTTGGATGATGAATTTTATAGATTGTTTTTATTGTTGATTCTCAAACTTAATTGGATTGTATTTTGTATGCTTCGATGATGCATTTTGTAGGCTATTTTTATTGTTGATTCTCATCATTATGATTATATTTTGTATATTTGGATAATGTATTTTATAGGTTGTTTTTATTGTTGATTCTCATCAGTATGATTGTATTTTATATGCTTGGATGATGTATTTTGTATGATTGATGTTTTAGTTTTATATATAATGTTAAATAATGAATGTATTTTATAGGCTATTTATTGTTGATTCTCATCAGTTTTATAGGTTGTTTTTATGTTTATGTATAATGTGAATGTATGAATGTATTTTGTTTACAGCTAACTACTATAGCTCAAATACAATGTCAACTAGTACGAAATCCTCGGACCTTACATGGAACTATATTAAGCTGCCAGATCATAAAGATAAAACTACTATAAAATGTAAATTTTGTGGTAAAGTGATAAAATGAGGGATCCATCAAGCAAAACAACATTTAGAGGGGGAATTTAGGAATGCTAAACGTTATGAACGTTGACCTGAACCTAAAAGACAAGAGATGAAAGATTATTTGCCAAAAAAAGAAAAAATGATAAGGATGAGTTAGTTGAGTATGAAATAGGTGAAGGGTATGATGATGAGCCATTAGTAGAACCACCTACAAATAAAAGAAAGGGTCATAGTGGATTCAGTAGTGAAATTAGTTTTAAGAGGCCAAAACAAAAGGGTTCACTGGATGTCTTCTTTGTTCCCGACCTAGAAATTATTGTAAGGAAAGCGAAAGGAAAGCAATTGATGTTGAATGAGATGGATAATACAGCTAAGGAGTTGAGAAGTCGAACTTATACAATGTTTGCTAGATGAATGTATGATGCAGGCATTCCCTTTAATGCTATATCATATGATAGCTTTAAGATTTTTGTTGAAGCAGTGGGCCAATACAGTCCAGGTATGAAGTCACCTACTCCTAATTAAGTTAGATCACCCTTCTGAAGAAAGAGGTGAAAAACACTCATAAGATGATGAAAGGTCATTAATAGGTGTGAGCTCAATATGGATGCTCAGTGTTATCAGACGGTTGAAAAAATAGGAGAGAAAGGACATTAATTAACTTCTTTTTCAATTCTCTTAAAGGAAGTATGTTTTACAAGTCTGTTGATATCTCCGCCTATGCAAAGACTGGTGACAAGATGTTTGAATTATTAAGTGGTATTGTGGAAGAGATTGGAGTAGGTAATGTCATTCAAGTGGTGACAGATAGTGCTTCAAATAATATTTTAGCAGGTATGAAGTTTATTTTTGTATTATTAATTTTGATTATAAGTGAAACATTTTGACTTTAAATTAGATGTACACTAGTATTATTACTAACTAATGTTTTTTGTTGTAAATGATAATAGGAAAATTATTGGAAGCAAAATATCTAACACTCTTTTGGACATCATGTGCTGCTCATTGTATCGCTTTAATATTGGAAGATATTTTCAAAGTGCCCAATTTGAAGAAAACATTTGAGAGAACAGTAATGGTGATTAACTATATCTATACACGTCCTGTTTTGCTAAACATGCTAAGAAAGTTTACCAACAACAAAGAGTTGCTCAGGCCAGCAAAAACAAGGTTTGCAACTGCGTTTATCATTTTGGTTAGGATAAATAAACTACAAAGTAACCTCAGAAAAATGTTTACCTCCGATGAATGGTGTACGAGCAAGTGGGCAAAAGAAACGGAGGATAAAAAGGTACTAGAAGTGATTTTGATGCCTACTTTTTAGAGCAATATGATGTTTGCTCTCAAAGTGGCTAGCCCACTAGTGCGTGTACTTCGCTTAGTGGATGGTGGAAGGAAACCTACTATGATATATATTTATGAGACCATGGATAGAGCCAAAGAAGTCATTGTCGCCTCTTTTAATAGGGATAACGCTAGGTATTTGCCTATCTTTCAAATCATTGATAATAGATGGGATGTTCAGTTTCATCGCCATTTACACGCTATCAGATGGTACTTAAACCTGAAATACTTCTATAAGTCTAATAGTGAAATTCATGAAGAGGTGAAGATAGGCTTCTATGAATGCTAAAAAGGTTGGTTTCAGATCCTCAGATGCAAGACCAGATTGATAATGAGCTTCCGAAGTATTGGAACGCGGAGGGATTATTCGGAAACTAAATGGCCGTCAAAAAGAAAGCTGAAAAATCACCAAATATATATATCACGTCTTATTAAATTTTATTTTTTTTTTGGTACAAGAAGTGAGCTTAACCAAAACTAAGAACCACGAACACGCCGACAAGAAACTACAACAACTCTATCTTGAAGAGAATAAACACTAGAAATCCAATGGGAACCAAGAGGAAGCACCTGAACATAATTTGCAAGGAAATCCGCTGCCTTGTTAGCTTCTCTGTAAACATGTCTCAGTACCACATGCCAATCCTTTTGAAGCAGCACTTTGATACTACGAACTAATTGGAAATGAACATTAATCTCATCAATAGGTTTCTTCACCATCTAGATTATACACTCCCTATCCACCTCAACTTCTAACCTTCTTATTCCTTCATCCCATGCGTAATTCAAACCTCTGAATAAACCCCCAAAGCTCAGCCTCCATGATCGCACAACAACCTATATTCGTAGCAAACCCCCCTTTCCACTCTCCATTATGATCTCTAAGAATGCCCCCAGCCCTAGCAAGACCTATTCTTGAATTAAAGGAGCCATCCATGAATTTTAATTGACAGCTGAATGGTGGAATGCATATGAAGATTCAGCACCAACATTGAAGAAATTTGCAATAAAAGTTCTTAACCTCACTTGCAGTTATTCTGGTTGTGAACGTAATTGGAGTATATTTGAAAATGTAAGTATATATTCTTATGATTTTTTTAAGCAATTCATTCGTTTATTGTATCTTATCTCCTTACCATTTTTTTTTAACAAAAATTCTGGCAACTTCATACTAAACGAAGAAATAGACTTGCTTAAAGTCGTTTAAACTTCTTGGTATTTGTAAAATACAATAGAGCCTTGAGACGTTAATATGAAATGCGTGATATGATCGATCCTATCTCATTGATCAACATTGATGAAAGCAATGAATGGTTAATGGAAAAACTCAATCAAAAGGATGATAGAAATGACAAAAATGTATTTTCGGATGATGATAGGTTGACATGGGGCAATGTTGCTATGGTTGTAGAAGTTGGCGAGCCTAGCTATAGATTTAGATCAAAACCAGGTTCTTCATCAAGGCAGCCAACAAAAACAAGTCAACCAATTGTTGAGGAAGAAGAAGAGGAAAATCAAGGGTTAAATGCAGCAGAAGAAGAGAGAGAGGGAGAAGGATTCCCAGAGGAAGAATGAGAAGATGAAGAGATGGGAGAGGAAGATGATGATTTTGATGATGACTTGAAAGATTCAATTGATTGAATACTATGAACGAAGTTTTTTTGTGACTAGTGCTAGTCACAAGTTTTTGTTTGCATAATTGTATTTTGGTAATGACTTATGACTTTTATTGTTTGCCTAAAGTAGGAAACTTAGTTATTGACTTGGTTTTTAGTTAAACTTCGATGATGATTTTTATTGTTTGCCTAAGATACTTAGTTGTTGAATTTTAATGATGATGATAATAATGATTTTGATTATAATTAATGATTTGATGTTTATTTTATTAAATTGTATCTTATTATTGTTGATTGTTTATGAATTTCTAATATTTTGAGTTTTTTTATAAGTGTGCATCGCCTTGAAAATGCGCGCCTTGTGCCTCGGGCTGCATAACCGTTTTGTGCCTTAGTGCGCCTTGCACCTTTTAAAACTATAAGCAGCCAGTCCCTACACTTTCTAAATCCTTTTTAAATTGCTACTGGCAAATCAAGAGTGGAGGATTATCCTGGCTATTCTTCATCTTTTTTTCTCCCTTCATTCTTTGTTTCTATTTTTGGACTATCGGCATGTCTCTGGACTTGATCACTCAGTTCAGTTTCTTGGACATGCTGATCAGGTGCTAAAGTCTCAACATCAAGTGATTTCTTTTTTTTTCTAGAATAAACAAGTAGTTCAGGTGACTTGTGATATGTACTGGTAGGATTTTCTGAAATATTTGAAGTGTTTGGACCGTTTGACTCAAACTTTAACCCCTCACTTCTGTTGTTTGACTTCAGAGGAGATTTAGTGACATTAAAGTTCTCTTAACCGATACTAGGAGTCTCTAGATTAGGCTAAGTGAACTGAGAATTATTTTGATCAGTTTGTGGATACTCTAACAAAAATTGACTAAGATTTAAAGGTCCTATGTTTTCCCGAAACTGCAACTTGTGAGCTCTCTCTTTCTCCTAAGTTCTAGATTGAGATAAATATAGCTGAGTTTCCATGAAAGTCACATCCATTGACACAAAAATTCTTTGTGATGATTAAATAACACTTATAATCCTTTTGGGTAGTAGAATACCCAACAAACAACACCTGACGACTTTAGGATCGAGTTTGCTACGGAGATATTGATGAATGTGTACAAATACAGTACATCCAAAGACTTTACCAAGCAAACGTGACATAATTCTGTTGTTAGGGTAAGTGTTTGACAAAACTTGACAAGGTGTTTTATAGTTCAAGATTCTTAAAGGCAACCTATTGATTAAATATGTTGTCAGTAAAACAGCTTGACCCAAAAAATTTTTAAGTACATTCATGGCTAACATCAAGGACCTAGACACTTCTAATAGATGTCTATTTTGCCTCTCAGATACTCCATTTTGTTGTAGAGTATCGACACAGGAGCTTTAATGAATAATTCCCTCTTTTTCCAAGGAATTATTTAGTATTGAACTAAAGTATTCCTTGACATTATTGGTTCTCAACACATGAATTTTTGCTTGGAATTGAGTATTCATCATATTGTTAAATTTAGTGAAAATATGAAACACTTCTGATTTTTCCCTCATTAGAAATACCCATGTGATCCTAGTATGATCATCTATGAAAGATACAAATCACCTAGCTCCTGTTATATTATTAATTCTCAATGGTCCCCATATATCACCATGAATTAAGGAAAAAGGTGAGGAAGCTTTGTAGAGTTAAGCTGGGAAAACATTATGAGTATGCTTAGACAATTAACACACTTCACATTGAAAACGATGCATACTTTTATTCATGAATAAACTTGGAAACATCCTTTCTAGATACAGAAAATTCGGGTGTTCTAAATGATAGTGCTATAACATTATGTCACTATTTTATCCTATCACTAGTTTGACTCTTGAAAGACACTAACTCTTGAACTTGATTTTCAGAAGGACGTTTATCTTCTAGTATGTAAAGACTAGCACTCATTTCAGCGTTACCAATATTCTTCCCCAACCTCAAATCCTGAAATTCACAATAAGTTGACATGAATTTAGAAACACAATTTAGGTCTTGAGAAAGCTTACTTACGAACAACAAATTACAGTCCAAAGTAGGTACTAGCAGCACTGAGTTTAGAGTTAAAGCAGGTGATATTCTGACAGAACCTATTGAAGTTACTTTAAATAATGACCCATCAGCAATACGCAATGAAAAATTGTCATTATATGCATGAAACGAGTGAAACAAATTAGCATTACCAGTCATGTGATCGGATGCGCCTCAGTCTACAATCCATGACTGTTTTTTCCTTTTTCTACCACCAAGGCTGTCAGAAAGTTACTTTTATGGGCAAAGGAACCTGTTCCAATGACAGATGACTGATTCTGCTGCAATTCCTCCATTTGTTCCTTACTAAAGCATGAACCAGAACCATCTGATTTTATAGATTGACAATCTGATCCTGCCATGTTCCCACGAGCATCTCTATTCGGTGCAAACCTGGATGGCCTCCAATCTACTGATTTCCCATGCAATTTCCAGCAAGTCTCCTTTGTGTGACCAGGCCTACAACAATTATCACACCAGGGCCTATCTTTTCGTTGTCTGTTATCACCAATCTACACTTGATTTCCTTTGGCTGCCAGTGCAGAGCTTTCATCAAGCTGAGAAGTATTTTCTAACTTCACACCAGTCCCTAACAATACTTTCTTCCTACTTTCTTCTCTTCGAACCTCTGAAAATGCCTCTTTGAGTTTTTTAAGTGGTTGGATTCCCAAAATCCGACCTCCAACTTCATCTAAATCTTGGTTCAATCCCTGCAAAAACTGGAATACCTTTTTCTGTTCTACTATTTCCTTAAAAAATACTCCATCATCAGCACACTTCTACTTGTATTTTCTAAACATATCGAGCTGCTGCCAATGCTTCGTAAGGATATTATAGTATTGTGTGACAAATATATCTCTCTGTCAAAACTCATACAGGCACTTTCAACACAAAATAATTCCATAGTGTTGTCTGTCTTCCTTCATTTGTAGGCTAGATTACTCTCATTTGATCGACTAGAATGTCCAAAAAGTACTCATCCTTCCCTTGGCCACTCAAATACATCATGACAGATTGGGACTGCTAAAGATATTTACGCCCATTAAGCTCATGGCTAGTGATGGGCAGATTTAGGAGTTGAGAGTGATCAGGAGGATTTCTACTTCCATCACCACCTGTGCTGTTGGTAGATCCGGAAGTGGAGGAGGTATCAGTGACCGAACTTGGAAGAGCCACACCATGCTTTGTAATTTCTTCATTCTAGCGATCAAAAAAAGCTCTGATACCATGTTTTTAGAGAGAACTTGAGAAGCTTTTTATTATTTAAGGCGCGCCCAGTTAAGAGGCTGAGTTCCCTTTTATAAAATACAAATTACACCTTCAAGAATCCTAACTCAAACCTAACTCCATCTATCCTTATCAAGATAATCCTAATCCTTAGAGATAAGTAACATCTACTTAATCTCTTTATTTTCTAAAAAAACATAGTAAAATAAAAATAGTAATTACACCTGACAATTACAACTGAGAAAACTAACTTCAACAGATAAAGATCCCATAAGGAGAACAAAGAAACATTTTCAAGCAAATGGTATGTAAAGATATCAAATTAACATAATTCTCCAACGAAACACACAAGCCAAAGGAGTGCAGTAAGCAAGCAACTCACAGACACTAAAGAATTATAGGGCTAAGCTGGCATTTTAGAAACACAGATTGCAAGTACATCATTGGACCTTTCTTTCTCCTCAACATAAAACTTCCTATAAATTTGCACACCTATGAAATCCATACACCCATTAATTCTAAATAATTTAGGCATCAAATCCCAAACCAAGTGAAAAAGCTGAAGTATGCCCAAAAAAACAAAAGAACCACACACAAAGTTGATACAAAATTAGCTCTAAATTCGTTTTTAACCCCTTGTGGTTACTCAGTTAAGACCCTGCATATAGAAATTGCTCATTGACATTAACAGTGTCAGCATGTCAACATGAAATGTGGTATTACAAATTTTTTGATAACTTAGATCCATGCATAGTATCTTTAGGAAGTTTGATTAGTAACTATATGCTAAATGCTCAATATCAGTGTTTCATTTTTGTAGTCTAGCATGGCATTGAAATACTATTTTTTCCAAACTGTTACCCATAGTTTAGACATTGCCTTCGTCAAAGTTTATGATTAATTCCTTTTGTACGCGTTTTTATTACTATTAGGCATCTATGCTCTATATCAAAGAAAATGTCATTTCTTATAAAAAATTTACAATTATATGATTTAAGGATTACAATTTATCACTTTTGATTTTCGGGGTCTATAGAAAGGAGTTATAATCTTCTATACTAAGGTTAGGAAATTATCAATCAGAAATTGATGTCTTAACATGGAGGGTGCTCATTTAGGCTTCATCAATTTCTCTTTCCTCTCTTTCTTCCCTATATTTCTTAGTTTTCCTCAATTCAAAGTTGCTTTGTTTTTTCGCCATTCTAACATTTAACCATCATGTAAGCCCCATAGAGAGGATTCGTTGGTTCACACGAGATGTTTGTTAAACCATTAAAATAGACATAAACATTCTGCTTCCATACCCCTTTTCCACAACCTCACAAATTCTAAAATCATTACATGACATCCCTAATCTCATTCTGTATTAATATGTAATAATAAAATCTTGAAGCCTTTGGGATTTTCCAAGACTAATGCATTTGAACAACCAACTATACACTTATACATACTAAGAGGTTTAATGTTTTCGAGCCTGAAACGAAGAATGCCTATTAGATTGCTAAATAGCCTATCCAATATCAAATGATAGTACAACTCTTGTACCTTCTTCAATGGTTTGAACTCCAAGAAGGACTTTCTCGACACCCACCCCTTCCAACATCACTAGAAATGAACCATAATGACGAACACACTGACAATTAATGCAATTATGAAGGCACAACTTCAAATATGAAAGAAAGAACAACTTGAATGTGTACGATATAACCTAAACTTCAAGCAACATGCATTTGTTTAAAAGAATCATTGCACCTGATGCAATCCTACAATCAAATAAATATTCAATTCCATAAAAAGAGAAAAAGGGACTTTAAGTGAAACCGGAAGAACATTGATCAATCGAGATCGTAATAATTAAAGGATTTTTTGTTCCCATCTTCATCAGAGTTATCAGAACAACTGAAGTTGAAGCCTTAAAATTGACACAACAATAAACAAGGTTTAACATCAAACAAGAAACTTCTTTCTCCAGATGGAACAAAGCAAAACCAGTTCCGTACTCGAATTACTAACAGAAAAATTACTTATCCCAATAGTATTTCATTTCAAACAACGAACACAACTACAAACTCAGAAATAGCGTATTGCTGAGAATAAGCAACTTCATTGTGGAAAAATATGAAGTACGTGTATGGGAAAATTGAATTGTATTTCATATTGACAATACACGGAATTATATAACAGATTACAATAGATAAAATAGGCAACTAATTCCTTCCTAAATATAGAAAAAATCTATCTAATTAAAATCCTCAATTGTAGAGATTTAAACTTATCTCCTAATCTATTTATAGCACATCTACAACTTGACACTCCCCCTCAAGCTGAGGAATAGATGTCTTCCATTCCCAGTTTGAATACAAGATCATGGAATCTTGAACTGTTCAACCCCTCGGTCAAAATGCTAATTGATGTTCTGAAGGAATATAAAACATATACACTAAACCCTCTTCCAATTTTTCCTTAATGAAATGTCTGTCAATTTCAATATGCTTTGTCCTATCGTGTTGTATGAGGTTATAAGCAATATTGATAGTTGACTACTTGTCACAATAGAGCTTCATGGGACATTCCCATTTGACTTTCAAGTCATCTAGAATGATCTTCAGCTAGAGTAGCTCACATACTACCTGAGCAATAGCTCTAAATTATGATTCCACAGATGATCTTGCCACTATATTCTGCTTCTTGCTCCTCCACGTTACCAGATTACCACCAAGGAAAGTACAATACCTCGTAGTTGATCTTTTATCCACTAGGGAACCTGCATAGTCAGCATTAATATAAGCTTCTAAAGCCAGGGTATTGTTTTTCTTGAACAGAATTCCTTTCCCCAGGTTGCCTTTCAAGTAATGTAGCACCCTATAAGCAACTTGAAGATGTGGTTCTCTTGGATCATGCATGAATTGACTGATCACGCTCACGGAGTATGCTATGTCTGGTCGAGTGTAAGGTATATGAGCCTACCAACCAGCCTCTGATACATTCTTTTGTCAACAGCTGGTTCTTCCTTAGCTTCTCTTAGTTTATAATTTGGATCCATAGGACTAGATACTGGTTACAACCAATCTTTCCTATTTCTGCTAGTAGATCACTCACGTACTTTTGCTGAGAAATGAATATTCCTTGTGTGGAATATGCTACCTCAATACCGAGAAAGTACTTCAGTTTCCCCGGCTCTTTTATTTCAAACTCCTCTGCTAATTTCTGTTTTAATTCATATATTTCTTTCTTATCATTTCCAGTCACTATGATGTCGTCTACATAGACTAGAAGGGCAATCACCTTCCCTGCAGCTGAATGCTTAATGAAGAAAGTGTGATCACTTTGGCTTTGTTTATACCCAGACCTCTTCATAACTTTCGCAAATCTCCCAAACCATACTCTAAGAGATTGTTTTAACCCATAAAGGGCCCTCCTCAGCTTGCACACCTTGCTACCTATATTCCTTGTAAACCTGGTGAAAAGTTCATGTAAATTTTTTCATCTAAGTCACCATGGAAAAATGCATTCTTAACATCATATTGTAGGAGTTGCCAATTAAAGTGGGTAGCCAATGACAACAAGACTCTCATAGTCTTCATTTTTGCAACTGGAGCAAAGATCTCTTGATAGTCAATCCCATAGGTTTGAGTAAACTCTTTTACCACCAACCTTACTTTATATCTCTCAAGTAATCCATCAGCTTTGTATTTCAGGGTGAAAATCCACTTACAATCAACAATGTTCTTTCCTTTCGGTTTATCAACAATCTCCCATATCTTATTCTTTTCTAATGCATCCATTTCCTTCTTCATAGCATCCCTTCATTCCCTTTTTGACAATACCTCAGAAACAGTGTTAAGGATAGTGATGGTGTGTAAACTTACAATAAACTTTTTGTGGGCTGGTGATAGGTGCTTAAGGGATACATAGTGAGAGTGTGTAGAGTGGTCGTTTGGTGCATTCTCTAGTACCTTTTCTGACAGCAATGGGAAGATCTCGAGCGTCTATCAGGTCAGTGGATGTTTCATCTGCTTTTGTGTGGAGAGGTGGATCAGATCTTACTATGATCTAATTACCAGAGTTTGAGTTAGATTCTTGGACCTGTGTCAATTCTGAAACAGCCTTTTTTCTTGAATACACCTGAGAAAACCTTGGAACATTGTAACACTGGCTGGAAGAGGGGATGATTCAGGAGGTGACTCATGGTCAGTACCACTGGCTGGAATAGAAGATGACTAAAGGTCAGTGACACTTGCCGGAAAAAGAGATGACTCAGTTTCAACAACCCGGACTGGAACAGGCGGAAGGTCAAGGGTGTTAATCGGTTCAAAGGACTCACAAGTACTATCTTCCATCATTGAAATCTCCCCCTGAAGAGAGGACTTGGAGAAAAAAGATGTATACTCAAAGAAGGTGACATATGCAGAGATGTAAAACTTCCTAGATGAAGAATTGTGACACTTGTATCCTTTTCTAGTGGATGAGTAGCCAAGAAAGACACATTGGATGGCTTAAGGGTCTAGCTCACTCCTATGTTAACTGTGGACATGAACAAATGCAATGCACCCAAATACCCTAGGAGTTAACTCTAAAATGAGGATAGAAACTGTTGAGTAGCTCTATGGGACTCTTGTTGTTTTGTACAAATGAGGGAAGTCTATTTATCATGTATGTGGTAGTGAGAACAGCTTCTCCCCAATAAGATCTAGGAACATTCCCTTGAAACAAGCAAGCTCAGGTGATATTGAGTAAATGCCCATTTTTCCTTTCGCTATCCCATTTTGTTGGGGTGTGTTAACACATGATGAATCATGGATAATGCCTTGTGATTGAAAGTAAGGGGACAAAATCTGGTTGAAATAGTCTCTAGCATTGTCTATCCTAAAGCTTTTTATCTTAACCCCAAATTGGTTTTGAATCATTGAATGGAAATTAGGTATAATAATGCTAACATCAAATTTTTGTTTAAGAAGAAAGAGTCATGTAACCCGAGTGCAATCATCAATTAAGGATACAAACCAACGAGCCCTAGAAACATTAGGTACAGTTGAAGGACCCCATATATCACTATGAATGAAATGAAAAGGATGAGAACTTCTTTTATTACTAATAGGAAAAGATACACGGGCATGTTTTGCTAATTCACAAACATCACAATGAAACTTAGAAGTATCTAATCTTTGGAACAAATGAGGAAACATAACTTTGAGAACCCTAAAAGATGGATGACCGAGGCGTAGATGGTACAACCAAATGGTATCTTTATTTGAAGAAGTGAGAAAAGACAAAAACAAATTTTTCCTAATCTGTTGAGATGATTCAAGATAGTAAAGGTCGTTTCTTTCCTTAGCAAGTCCCGTCCTCCTCGATGAGTCCTGAACCTGAAAAACACAATAAGAAGGAGAAAAAACAACATAACATTTAAGGTCATGAGTAAGCTTTTGAATGGAAACAAGGCTGGCTGACAGTTTTGGTACATGGAGGACATTTTTAAGGATAAGGGTAGGTGTGATTTGTATATCTCCAAATCCTGCAACAATAGCTAAAGAACCATTGGCCACTATAATTTTCTTGTTACTTGGACTTGGAGTATAGGTGTGGAAAAACTGAGATGTAGGGGTCATATGATCTGTGGCACCAGAGTCTATTATCTATGAGTTATTATTGTAAAATTTATCTAAGACATTCATGCAAAAAGGTTTACCTGAGAGAGCCAACAAACAAGCTTCAGAAGGCTTGTCAAGAGATCCCAACAAACCTCTCAATCTCAGCTTTACAATTTCTTCACTATTGAACCTTTCTATTGTTGAATTTTCCTCAAGTTTGGACTATTTTGTCATGTGCGCTTAAGATCTTTGTTGTCCTTCACGGTTTCCCCACTCTCGACTTGGCAACTTACCATGCAATTTCCAACACTTCTCCTTGTTGTGTCTCGATTTCTTGCAATAGGTACACCAGAGATTATCTTTGTTTTCTCTGCTCGGATGTTTAGACAGATCAACTTTTCCTATCTCCTGATGAGTTGTTTTTGTAACTAGAGCTGTTTTTGCTACTAAAGCTGACTCGTCCATGGTTTGTGGTTCCAGCATGACACTTCTTCGACTTTTTTCTGCTCGGAGTAATGAAATTATCTCCTCTAGAGATGGTGTGCATTCCTTGCCAAAGATCTGAATCCTGACCTGATCAAATTCAGGATTCAATCCTGCTAGAAAATCATATACCCGATCTTTTCTAATGAAGTTCTTCAAAATTACAGCATCATCAGCACACTTCATCTCAATCATTTGATAATGATCCAGTTCTTGCCACAAATTTTGCAAAAGGGTTGCATATTCTGTAACAGATTTGTCTCCATACTTAGTGGCTCCAGCTTTGACTTTGATCTCATACACTTGGGCTGCATTATGGCCTTTCAAGTATGTGCGATGAATACAATCCCAAATTTCCTTTGCAGTAGTCAAAAACATACAAGTGTCACTGATTGTTGGTCCTATGGAGTCCCATAACCAGGACATAATCATGGAATCTTCCTCATCTCATGCTTCAAAATCTGGATCCTCTTTTGCAGGTCCCATTTCAAGTAGGTGACTAATTCTTCCCTTTCCCTTTAGGTATGTGTGAACAATTTGGGACCATTTGAGGTAATTCTTCCCATTAAGCCTGTTGGATGCTCATATATGCTGTAGATCTCCAGTTTTCTGAACAAAATTGGATTCTTCAGATAGGCTAGGGTCACTAGGAATGCTAGAGACAGTGGTTTGAGAAGTAGACATGGTAAAATAAATCCAAGAAAAATAAGAGAGACTGCAGCAATGAAGGCTGGAATACTTAAATAAAGGAATCCAACAATGAAGACTAGAAAAAAATAGATCGGCGGCTATGAAGGCTGCTCTAAGAAGAAGAATAAACCAAAACCCTAGGGCTCTGATACCATGTGGAAAAATACGAAGTATGTGTATGGGAAAATTGAATTGTATTTCATATTGACAATACATGGAATATAATAGATTACAAGAGATAAAATAGGCAACTAATTCCTTCCTAAATATAGAAAAAATCTATCTAATTAAATGCCTCAATTGTAGAGATTTAAACTGATCTCCTAATCTATTTACAACACATTTACAACTTGACATTCATAATACCCCATAGACAGAAAGAATACAGGCATTATATTCATCATTCAGGCTCCCAACAAAAAACCAACAATCTGTAAGATCATAAAACAAGCCAAAAGAGAAAACAAGTGCATAAGAAACTTCAACTTCAATTTCAATTCAGCAAACAAAAGGATTTTAAAGCATCACACCTAGTGTAATCGCCAACTGCACACCTTCCCTCCACTGTTTTGGCTCCATCTGCACACCTTAACAATCTATTTAAAAACCTGATTAACTGGATCAATCAAACAATAAAATACCAAGAGATACCTCTCATCAATTAAAAGAAGGGCTCCTCTACATCAAGTTCAAATTCTACAGCCTCCATGATCGACCAACCACAATTCAACAATTAAATAAATCATTACTCAAAATAAACAAAACAATGACGAAATCAGTTAACAACATACATTGACCAATTCGTCCAAAACCAAACCAGTCCGCTCCTCTTCTCGCCCGCGAAACAACGCCTTTCGATACAACGCCGACGCCAGACGCTTGTAGAGCGGATAGGGAGGCACTCCTTTAGGAGAACCTTCGTAATCAAGACCTAAAACCACGACAACAACATTAGAAGCAGATTATAATAAAAACATATATCAGATTTTGTTTCATTCTGTTAGTAACCGGCGGCGGCGGCGTCGTTGTCGGTTTTGATTTAGCGGAGAGGGCGAGGTCGAAATGTAAGGTTTGGTTGATGCGAGAGAGTAGAGTGAACCTCACTACGTCTTCTATACTGCTTTCCAGTCGTTGCATTTTCTCCGATCGGAGCTTCGTTTCTCTCCTCGTAGTTACTTCATCTTCCAACATTTACTGATTTTTTTTAAAAATTATTTAAAGAACTGATTTATTAGGGATAATTTTAAGAAACAGTCGTGGTTTGAAAATATATTTGTCTATTCCCCGGTTATTTTTATCCAAAATCCCCCAACTATTAAAAAATTATAAAAAATTAAGATGTCACAAATACTAATTATAAAATATATTTTTATGTCTAATTAAGATATATTTATTTAAAAATAAAAAATAGATTAATATTTAAAAATAAAAATATATAAATTACTGAAAATTATGTTCTTCGACCATCTTCAACGGTATCCTTAGTCAAGACCTTATGTTTTTCCCGAATCCTTGTTGAAGACTTGAATCAATGGTGTTAGGTTAAATAGTACCTATGTAACGTCCCAAATTTTCTTCATTTGAGCAAAATAAGAAAATATATCCGGATAAATAGTATTTTTGAAATAAATAGTGATTCGAATGAATAGTGATGAGTGAATAGTAATTTTTGAGAATTAGATCTTGAAAATCATTGAAAGTGCGATTTTTTATGAATAATATTTTCGGACGAAAAATATCCGTGTAAATAGTAATTTTCGAAAAATGGGTTAGTATATTAAAAACTCTGAAAATTCTATTGAAATTAACGAAAACTAAAACGAATCAGTTTGAGTTAAAACAAAGCAATTTTTGAATCCGATTGAAAATTCGAAAAAAAATTTTGAAAAATTCAAAAATTTAGAGATGTGTCAAAATGAGTATTAAAATGCTCAAGAAGTGTTTTAAAACTCAAACGGCACTTTTGAATGAGATTCGGATTGAAATGGAATCAATCTGAAAATCATCAAAAGCAATTTAGTGAAAAGTGAAGCACCGAAAAAAGGTATAGAATGACTTTTAAAGGTGATTGAGGTTACTAGAAGTATGTAGAAAGTCCAACTATAGGCCCCGATAAATTTTGAAAGAATTTCGAAAAAATCTCGAAAAAATAGAATCCGAGCGTCCTAGAAAAATCAAAATTAAAAAGAGAAACAAAGAGATGAGCTTAAGAGGCAATCAACCAAGGAAAATGCGCCACATGGCGTTAAAGATAATTATGAGGACACGTGTCAAATTCTTATGGATGGTTTTCTTGTGATTTTAAAGGTAACTAAGGGCAAAATGGTCTTTTGGAGAATTATATATATAGTTAAAGCATGAAATGAAAATTGAAGGAGTGAGTGTCGGTCATCAAAGAGCAGAAACCGAGTAGAAGAAAGAAAAAAGAGAGAGCAGCCCGAGAAAGAGAGGTGAGGCCGAAATAGAAGACAAAAAGAAAGAAAAGAAAAAAAGAAAAAAAAATAGAAAAGAGAATGAAGGGAAAGGAAGAAGATGAAGAGGTTGATCATTAAGTCAAACTTGGAAGTAAGGCAAAGGTTGGTAGATAAATTAGTAAGTGTTTCAAACTCAAAAATCTTGGATTTTAGTGTGTTTGGTTGATGATTTATATGATAATTGTTGGGAATGTTAATTTATTTAATTGTGATGTAAATTTTAGTATAAAAACATGAAAAAAACTTTGTGTGGGTGTGCTCTAGGTCACAACCAAGCTAAGAAATTGTTGGGTTGACGTAGATTTAAGGCAAATGAATGGTGTTTATGCATAGAAAGTTTATGGAAAAATGTAATATGTAATATTTAAAGTAAAAAAAAAAAATGTAATAGAAATTAGGTTGGAATAAATTAGGTCATTAAAAATGAATCGGTGTGGCTACTGCCCCTACTTGTATTTGTGTGGTTTTGGATGGTTTTGAAGCTTAAATTATGCTAAATAAGTGTTAAATAAGTGATAAAATTGATATAAGATTGAAATGAAGTTAATAGGAATAAATTGATGTTGTTTTGGTTGTTGAATTTTGTGCCCTAAGAACTTGTAATAATGTAAACGGTTTTATAAATAATAAAATATTCATTTTATTCAATTTATATATTTTGCAAACATTGTATATATCATGAGAAACATCATTGATTACTAATATAATTTTCAAACTAAGTATATAAGTGTTATATACAAGCTGATTTAGTTTGAGATAAGTAATCTAAAGAGTCTGTAGAAAGCAAACTAAGTTGGGTACTTTATTTATGGTAAATCTACAGCTGCGGTCCATTTCATATAAGGTACGATAGTCTTATCCGAGACTATTCATGTAGTGACATGGAAATGGAGACACTTTATATAATAAAGATTATATAGGACTGAACCACGATAAATATAAGTCTCTTATCAATATCCGTTATACTTAGAGATTTATATTTATCAACCAGATGATCATACATGAATTGATCTAAATCTTGAGTATATTATGGACTCTTACTTGTTAAATTATATCCTTTAATTTACATGGGTGAAATTGGTATAGATGTCTGGTCAATAACTTCGTACTTTGGGGATATGATTTAGTAAGTAGCTGGGAACATTCTACACGATAGTGGAATCCACTTCTTCTTGCGAAAAATAGAGAAGTAGTTCCCTTAAAGTTTGATTTAGGTCTTGAACAATATGAGCGTTCAACTTTCTGTTCATATGAAAATGGAAAGATAAATTCATAAGTTATTATGGATATATTATTTATTAGAGAATTAATGGTACTTAAGGATCAAGAAATAATTAGAGGGGTAAAACGGATATTTTGACCTAGCTCTAATTATAAACTATTTGTGGATGATCAAATCATATATAATGATTAAATCAATGGACACTGAAAATTTCAGATTGTAGAAAAACATCTATAGTTTTGAGAGTGCAATATTAGGTTTTTAGTGGAATAACTCTAAGATTAATTGTGGGGTCTGGGATTTGCCTATACTGGGTCCCTCGGGCTACCCCAGGTTTGCCCCTCTCACCCACTCACTAGGTACTGTTCCCTCCCCTAGGGACTTTCTTTCGCCTCCCCCACCTCTCGAACCTGGCACCAGGGGCTTAATACCAAATTCTTAGAGAAGTGGGTACCAATTGAGCTAGTAACCTAGCTCAATTGGTACCCACTTCTCTAAGAATTTGGTATTAAGCCCCTGGTGCCAGGTTCGAGAGGTGGGGGAGGCGAAAGAAAGTCCCTAGGGGAGGGACCCAGTATAAGCAAATCCCAGACCCCACAATAAAAAGGCGCCTTTTTATTGTGGGGTCTGGGATTTGCCTAAACCTGGGGTAGCCCGAGGGACCCAGTATAGGCAAATCCCAGACCCCACACCTAAACTATGGTATTTTGATCATTTCACTCTCATTTTTTATGTTTTGTTATTCTAATGATGTTTGAAGGATTTTTGGGATGAAAACTAGATTGAAACAAAAATTTTAAAAATTTTACCCATTTTGGCCGCATGTTCATTATAGGCTAGACCAGGGGTATTTTTATCGTTCTGCACTCATTTACGTGTTAATTATATGATGTTTTGTTGGTACATGTGATAGATTAGAAACTGAAAATGAAAAATTTGAGAATCTCCTCTTTTGGGGTCAAATTTAAAGTATTAGAAATGTGATAGATGTTTTGTCAAGATGTGAGATGAAAACTAGAGATAAAATGGTCATTCGAGACAGTCATAAGTTATGCCTTGAAGAAATTCGAAGAATAGATTTAAAAACGCGATAAAAAGTTTACGTGAAAAAAGTTTTGGTTTAGTTTGAAACTTTTGTAATTATAGAAAATTTAGAGGTCTTTAAGGGAAATTATTACTATACTTTGTGAGTTAATAATTGTTTGCATGTGATTAAGAGTAGTCATGTTCTTTTATGTTTATGTTGAGTGAATAAATTATACATTGAACTCGTGATTTGAAAGAAAACGTTTACCACTTTTACCCCTTGATCGAAATAAAAATTTGTTGAACTACGAGGACTTTGATCCCAATGATAAAATAGGTATGTAGGCGTTTGAGACGATATCTCAAACTCAAATCCAATAAAAATAATAACAACAACAATAATAATAATAATAATTTAGTTCCCTAGACCGTGTGCACACTAGGGATATTTTTATCATTTTGATCTTATTTATGTACTAGATCAATGCTTTTTGAATGCTTTATATGATCAAGTAATGCGTGAAGAAGAAAAATTTTAAAACGCCTTTTTAGGTCGATTGTTTATTAATTTTGAAATCTAAAGGTATTGGTGTTATTACACATTGATGTCAGAACTAGGGGTAAATAGTAATTTGAGACGATAAGGTTTTATATTTTTAAAGAATTCGAAAAGTTGTTAAAATTACGTAATTAAAAATTTACGCGATTGAAAATTTATACTAGATTATGAATTACGTGAAAATTTTCAGCTAAATTGTAATGAAAAGTATTTAAATATGATTTTAATGGATTTTGAACGAAAACGGAAAAGAAACGAAAAGAAACGGATAAGTTCAGTGCCTTGACCGAGTGTATATCGAAAGAAGGGCACGGACGTTATCGAAAAGATTTTATGAGATTATTGAAATGGAAAATAATGTTTTATGAAACTTATATTGATAATTTGAAAATGTGTGATAAATTGTGACTGAAATTGTAATTGTTGCTTCCTGAGTGAAATTATCATTGAACATTAAAAGTTGTTAAAAAAAAAATATGGAAATTATTGGTAAACCATAAAGTTAAAAGAGCCTGAATAAATCTGAACATTGATAGATGGGGATTGGTAATTGGTATGCGATACGAAACACAGTATTCGATGGATGGATTATGAGAAGCATCGGGTGTCCGGTCCTAAAGTTGAAATCTATTGTGATATGTGATTATGATATGTGACCCATCGGGTAGCCATCGAGTGGTCGATGTCGAGGACGTCGTTGATTCTGGTGGGTAGTCACCGAGTGGCCGATGCTAGAAGATCCGATTGTGATATGTGATTGTGATATGCGACCCGACAGGTAGTCACCGAGTGTCTGATGCCGGGAACGCTATTTGTTCTGACGGGCAGCTACCGAGTGGTCGATGTCAGAATACCTATTTGTCAATTCATGGTACCGTATCAGAATTTATGATAGGAGCTGAAAAATATAAAGAAAACCGAGTTGATACGGTTAGAAATGACAACGATGGTGTCTATGGGTGGATTAATTGGTAATTTGAGTTCTTTGAAATTTAATTGTCAAAGTTTGAAACTGTGTGCAATATAGATTTATGACTTGTATTTAAAAAAAAAAAAAAAATGTTAAGATATGGTGAAGATTGTGTGAGTGTAAATGAAAAGAAATGATATTACGTATTTTGTATGTGCAATTGTTAGTAAATTGATTATGTAGTGAAATTTTGATACAAGGTTTACAATGGTAGTTAAAAATGACTTTTGAATTTCACTAGTGATTCACTTTTTATTTTGTTATATTCTGAAATTTGAAATACGTTGAAAAAGTGAGTTTATATTGTTGTATAATAATGTTTTGGAACTTTTAAATAGTATGCTCTTACTAAGTAGAAATACATAGAGCGTTGGATTTACCACTCGTAAGTTGAGATTTGGGTATTGTAAATAAAAATTAAAGAGAATATATCTGTCGCGAGTCACCTTCTTCCACACTTGGGTAATTATTTTTTTTGGACACCATGCATTATTATTTACATGTGTTGCTACATATATATAGCTATATACAAATATGTATTCATAAAATTTTGTAGTTGATAATGTATACAAGTGGTATAAAAGATTTCGATATTGTAAAATGATTCTATAAATGAATTTATTATTATGTTTTTTCTTTTTGGTACTAATTACTTTTATTAATATGATTCTTATTAAATGCTGTGTTTATAAATGTTTGTGTGGTGAAGTAGTTTCAGAGTTGGACGAAAGGTCTGAAATGAAAGTTGAACATGTATTTTTAGAAGTGTATTGTGGTTCTTACATGATTCGTAAATTTTGGGTTTCTCGAAAAACGATTGAAACTCTACCGGATTGTTTTTATTTGACTTAATTCAAATAAACATTTTAACGAAATTTATTTATTTATTTTTATAACAGAAAACTGAATAAAAAGAATAAATGTTTTAATAAACGAAATTTTTTTATTAACGAAATTTAGTGAGATAAGTGACATTCCCCGTTTGGATTCTCCGGTCCGACGGGAGTCGAACAGTGGATGTTACAGCAGGTCACTATAGCCCTTTTATCAAGCTCGGGATTCTCAACTTAGCTCTACGTTTCTCTTTTTGAAATTCTAATCATTTTACTAGGCTCTAATATACATTTACATATACTCATTTGCATCAAAACTCAAGGGATTACACATCCCCCTTAGTGACCGAACTCACCATAGACATACACAACATTCTTTTCTTTTATTTTCTCAATATTCTAGCTTAGAGATTCTCTTAGGAATTTCATCAAACACATAATCTACCCTTAAATTCACATTGAGCAATAATTAAATTACAAGTTAGAGTTCTCCCATAAACCCTAAAATATCACTTTTGCATCACTACTTGCAAGTCTAAACTGCCTTTGCTCATATTTAATGTTTTACACCTACTTTAACATTAAAAACTTCCATCACAATCACACAAAATCCATACCCATCACCACACGCTTTAACCATTCATTCACATCAATTTTACTAGCAAAAGATGATATCTTACCTTAGTTCTTGCTTAGGGTTGTTGGTTTAGCTTGAAAACTGTAAACCCCTATTCGATTCTTGATAAATCACTCACTAATACTAGCAATTTGATATTTTCAAGGGAGATGTAGGAATTGTAACAAATAACAATAAAATTAATATAAAGTGTTAAATATTAATAAAGAGATAAATGCCACGAAGGGCAATATGGTTATTCCATAATGAGAGATAAATGATTAAGTGATAAAGTTGTAAAATTTAAAAACTTAAAGACATTAATTAAATGATAAAGGATTAAAGATATTAATGAAAGACATAAAAGCCCATAAAGCCCATATGTTAGTTGTTAGTAAAAGAGATGATTAAGGGTAGTAAAGTAATTTAAACCATTTAATCTTTAAAGTGTTATATATTATTGAGAGGGGGAGATGTTGGTCGGCCAACATCCAGCAAAATCACGAAGAGAAATAGAGAAGCGAAGTGCAGCTACCAGCACTGCAGGGATGACAGAACAGTCCCGTTTTTCACCATTTTAGTCCATTTTTGAAGAGTTTTCAAGCAAGAAAAAGGTCAATAACAAGCTAGGAAGATCATCCAACAAGGGTAAGTGAGTTTTGAGTGAATTAAAATTAGTTTTCATGAGGATTTTGAAGTATCAAAACTGTCCAGAAAAATTAGTTGCCGTCATGTGCGGAATTTGTGTTGTGTTGGGTATTTTACCCTCAAAATTATGGTAGAACTCTAAGTGATTGTTGTAGAGAGTTAAATGATAAGTTGAGATGTGTAAATGGTAACTTAGGGTTGTAAATATGGGCTGCCATCTACTTGATTAAAGTAGAAACAAAAATCTGTTTTTACATGCACATCAAGTAGTCGATAAAATTGGTGAGTGAGTTGTGAGAGGTTAAATGACAAAATGGTGTTTATGTGTGTGTCATGGCTGTGAAGATCAGTAGACAAGCTCTGAAATTAGATGGTTTTGAATCCAAATTTTACCATAAATAAGATTAGGAAGATAAGTAGAAAGGATAGAAGTTCAATGGAAGTAGTTTTGAGCAAACTAGCAATCCCGAGCTTGATGAAGGGTCAGTAGAGACCTGACTTGTTCTAGCTTATTTGGGGTTGTTCTATACCTCAAAACATGCCTCGAGAACATAGAAAACCATAGGAATTGGAACGGAATCATTTCGATAAAAATTGGCAAAGTTATGGCCAAAATAATGCGCGTAGAAAGTGTCAGAGAGTAAATGTGGAATCTCGAGCTCAAACCATGAGCTAGAGAAAACCTGACCAAGTCTGACAGGTATGAGGGTGTTCTACACCTCAAATGATGCCTAGGAACTATAGAAAATTATAGGTTTTGGAATGGATCGAATCCGATAAAAATTGCGCAAGTTATGCGCAAAATAGTGCCGTTAGAGAGTCGATAGGTGAAATGACTATGCAAATGAAATTTTTATTACATGGGATGAGGTTAAATGATCATATTGAGGTAAATAAAGCTTAGATATGAAAGAAAAACTAGCGTCGCTAGTCCGAAACGAAAAAGTGCATAAAAAGCACACTAAAAGTGCCCAAAAATGGGCGTTTTTCTTAGATTTGACATAGCAAACGATAGAATTTTTTAACGAAATTTGACGTGTGACCAGAATGTGAGATAAGTGAACCGTAGGAAAAAGAATGAAGAAAAACGGAGCCCCGGGAAGTGCGCTGTCATGCATTCTGTTAAGGGCTGTCATTTGAGCTTAAAAATTTAATTTTTCGTTTCGAGCCTCTAACAATTATACGGACAGCGTGGGAGTATTCCTAGGGGTCTAAAAGTAAGACTATTGTAAAGAAATTAGAATTTGAGAGTCTCTATTGAGTTAAAAATCGAGTCGGAAAAATTATAGCGTAACAGGTTTTCAATAGGTTGATTTATATTGAAAACTTTAATGTTACGTTTTATTTGAGTAAAATATGATGAGAAATTAATGTGTAGGTGACGAGCACGCAAGCGAGGCACGAGAGGCTCGTTGAGATCGTTGCATTTACGCGGATTGAGGTAAGTACTACATCACTTACACTAGTTCAATTGTAATTTCAATTATTTTAATTGTTGCTAAAGAGTTTTATAAAATAACTTTCTGATCGTAAGTTTGGTTTAAAAAAAAAAAAAAAAAAAACTTGGAAGAAAGGAAATTTTGTGCTTTTGCACATAAGAGAAAAAGAGTTGTAAAAACCATGTGTAATCCCTTGATTTTTAGAGTATATATCGATACGTTGCGACGTAGTAAATTCCGCACATAGTCGAGTATATTGAGAGCTATTGGCATTACGTTGCGATGTAGGAATTCCGCACATAGTCGCCAACGTTTGATTTATGGGCACTATGGTTGCGATGAAGAAATTCCGCACGTAGTTGCTAGAATTATAAAAATTTAGTACTACAAATGCGATGAAGAAATTCCACATTATAGATGTTTACAACTGAGATAATTGTACACCACTCGGGCGAGGAAGTAAATTCCGCACGTAGTGGTCGAAATACTATAGTAGCTTCAAGATGCACATGGTTTTTTTTTATAAGAAATAGTTTCAAAGATCAACCTTTAAATATCTCTTTAAGTTATGTTTTACTATGAACTTGAAATGGTTGTATTATTATGTAGCGAACTAACGATTTATTTTGTTGTGTAGCTCGCTTGTTTTACCCAGTAAAATTATAGGTGATTTTGTGGCCGAGAAAGCAACGTTCCACTTATAGGTGGGGATGAATGGATGGACTATGTGAACATTAAATATATTTTGAGATTGTTGTAAATGTTATGATCTAAATGATTGCATGTTGATAAATGAATGTTTGACAGATTGTAACTTATACTTAAATATGTATATATAAAATTGTACATTCACACTTATCGTAGAATACACATGATATATCTGCATAGGTTGTGATACCTATGGAATATATATACATGTTGCAAATGGTTGGATATGAATGTCATATGACATGTATGGATGTGAAATTTGATGTGAATTGCATGTTTGTGGAAAATCGAAGTTGGGTGGTGATTTCTATAGTTCGAAGTGTGTTTATTTTACAGGTAAAATTTGGAAAATGTTCAAATTTATGCCGTTATGCTGCTGAATTTTTTTAAAAGTAATTAAGACAAAAATAGAAAAAAAAAAATTTCTCCCAACCAAATTAAAGAAAACTAAGTTACTAAGTTTTAAACGAGTAAACCGGCTAAGAAAGTTAGGGTTCGCTTCTCGGATTAATTCGATCCGACGAGTCGGGTTCGATAAGTCCGTTGAAGTGCCCGGCAAGATCCTCCAGACAAGAGCCTAGATAAGGTCTGGGAAAGGTCCTGTCAAAAACTCCCTAGAGTTGTGAGTTGAAGTTTGAAAAATTTATGGAAGAATCACTCCTTTACTCCCTCTTGTTGCCGTCCAACACCCTTTCTTTCTCTCTTCACTCTCACGTTTTTTTTTGCTTCTAAAATTTCACTAAGTGCTAGTGACTATCACCAACACACACTTTTATATAGTCACTTGATGCTATTAATTACCCCTTTGCCCTTGGTCATCTAATCTACTAATAAAAGGTCAATGGTTTTTAAGTAAATTGTCAAATTCTCATATAATTAAATTATTAAATTCACTTAATTAAAGTTTTATAACTTTGCCATCCATTTATATTTTTTATTCACTAAATGACCGTTTGGCCCTTTTTATTCGGTAACTTAGCTTCTAAAGCTAGGAAACGTAAAATCGAATATAGGGGGTTACAAAAGAGATGCGTAGAGCGAACCCCTTAATCTTGTCGATTCTTTAAATCAATTTAAGACATTCTTTTTTATTTATAAACAATTGTATGGGTGTAAATTTTTCGCATTTTCTTAAAACAAATTTTATAAAATTTTACAGCATAACAGTTTAAATTTTAAGGTTCCCAAAATTTACCTATAAAAAAAATACACTTCGAACTATTTCAAATTATCACCCAACTTCTTTTGGCCACAAACACGTATTTTCTCAATTCAATTTCATACCATACATTCTCGCAAATAAGTAATTTCCGTAACTTACATTTTTCGTGATTGTATTATTCAACACATACCATGAAAGTAATTCACATGCATATTAATATGTGTATATATACATATGGAAATATCACACATCAGTGTATCATGTGCAAGTGTTCCGCTACATATACATATAAAAATGTGATATCACAGTTTTACAATATCCTTATATCTAACATGCAATCATTCATTCCTGTTATTTACAACAACAAAATATATGATTGTTTGACGCATTCTTTAATTTCGCCCACCTAAATGTCTGACGGGACTTTTTGAAAGCAAATCACTTGTATAGGCACCTAAGACAATGTATATATAGAAGCTGCACAAAGATAAATAGGGTTAGTTCAATAATTAATAACAACATCGAGATATAATTGTATCAAAATTTCTTTTTCGATTTTTAAAACCTTTCTTTCTGAAAACTCCATGTATACCCCTAATATACTCAATCCATCACGCGGTGGTATTCGACTAACGCCAAACTTGAAGCTAATGAGATATCTTAACCACTACGATGCGAAATTTTCTACGTTACAAGCGTAGTGTGAAACCATCTCAAATCTGAGCGACTACAATGCGGAATTTTCTACATCGTGATTGTAGTCCTATATATAAACCGTAACTCTAGGCGACTATGAGTGGAAAAACTGCAAATCTAAATGACTACATGCGAAATTTCTTCATCGCAATGTAGCATTAGAAATCTCTTTACATCTCAACAATTATATATAGAATTTTCTACATCATACATATCACGCTAGATATTCTGAAAACTTAGTGACTATGGACGGAATTTTCTACATCGCCGCGTAGCGCTAAATCTCATATAAATTGAGGGTATATATATGAGTTTCGAAACTATTTTCGCTAAGTGTAAAAGCACAAAACCTCTTATTTTTCTAACTCTTAAAAATTTTCTCGATTCAAACATTTTGGAATCAACTTTGTTTTATTCCTTCACTTTATGAATTCCATAAAGAACTCACATGCTCAATACTTGGATTTGGGATTCGAAAATCATTTTTGTTTTCGTTTATCAACAATATGCGAAATTTAAAATAGAAATCGGAATAGATGCAAGTGGTAAGACACTTACCTCAATCCGCGTAAGCTCAAGTCACGCGTCTCAACGAGCCTCTCATGCCTTGCTCGGTTGCTCGTCACTTGTATATCAATCTCTTATTATAACTTGCTCAAATGCAGAACTCAAAACTTAAAATAATAATTCCAATACAATTTTCTTTATTGACAACACTTTACACTATAGCCTTCCCAACTTGATTTTAACTCAACCGAGACTCTTTAATTCCGATTTTTTTACACGGGTCTTATTTATTAGCATCTAGTGACTCTCTGGAATGCTTAAAATGGTCACCAGAAGCCCGGAATGCAAAATCGCTGTTTTTAACACCCCCTTTCCCCCTAAAATCGAGACTAATTTAAGCCCTTTTCGAGCAATTTTCTTCACTCCATTTTCACTCAAATCATCTTCCTAACTCGTACTTAAGTCGTCCGTAAAACGGTTTCGAAAAATTCTAAGTATTAAGGGTCGAAACCTATGAAAAACTATTTTTCAACACATTTTTATGCACATTTATGGCATCCTACATGCGACGACTTCATTTCTTTCGTATCTAAGGTTCTTTTACTTAATTATGATCAAATACATTCATTTCATACATTGAAGAATGCATTTACATTTTTATTTCACATTATGACTTCAAACGTGCATTATTTTAGTCATAACTTCATCAATTTTTATCGGAATTGTTCCCTTCCAATTCCTATGGTTTTCTTTGTCCCCGAGGCATGTTTTGAGGTCTAGAACAACCCCAAATAAACTCGAAGGGTGCAAGTCACTATAGCCCCTTCATTAAGCTCAAGATTCTCAACTTAACTCTATGTTTCTACTTTTGAAATTCTAATCATTCTACATGCTTTACTAGGCTCTAATATGCATTTATATATGTTCATTTACATCAAAGTTCAAGGGATTAGACATCCCCTCTTAGTAACCGAACTCACCCTACTCATACATCGTATATCACTTTTTAAATTTTACATATTAATCTCTCTCAATCATTTCATCAAACAACATATGTGCAACTTATTTAACATTTTGCTTCCTTAAATCATAAGTTAGGGTTTCCCATCCATAAACCCTACCTTACATTTATGCACTATAACATGTCATCTAAGCTTCCATATCACACATTTAGGATTCTACACTTGTTTTAAGCGTAAAATACCCATCATAACACACCATAAACAACACAATCATTACATCAATTAACAAACCCAACTAATCATCAAATTGATAAAGTTGATGGTATCATACCTTATTCTTGCCTAGGGTTGATTATTCAAGCTTGAATCTACGTAGAAGTTTGATGACAAGCTTGAAATTTGGCTTGGAGTAACTTGATCTTTCTTCCTCTTCCTTTCTCTCTTTGGCTGTCTAACACACCCTTACCCTCTCTCAATTCTCACGGCGATTGCTTCTTCAAATTCACTAAGTATCACTTATATATAAGTGGCTTTTAGCAAAATGACCAATATATCCTTTTGACCTTAATTGACTTTCATTAATTTCAAATTTAAATTAAGGTTTTAATGACTAACACTTATATACATATTTATACCTCTAACTCTATTTAAATGACCTTGCTGTTCCTCATACACTTTTAGCCTTTATTGGTTACAATTTACCATTTCACCATTTATTGACTTTTCTTATTATTACGATATTTATTAACATGTTAATGTCGCTCCTAAGGCGACGTTAACAAAATTTAATCTTTTCATTTGATAACTTAACTTCTCATGCGAGGAAAGTTAAAATCGAGCATAGGAGTTTACAAAAATTATTTATAAATGTGAAATACATGCTTTAAAGTGTTTTTATGAGTATTAAAGCATCTTGAAATCTAAATGAGTTCATAAAAGTAGTTAGTTTATGAAATATATTTATGTATTTATTGAAAGAAATGTGAATAGCATCAATTATTAAACAAATATGTTTTTATATGTTTTTAGCAATGATTTGAAGAAATGAGGTGTTTATGTAAATTGTTTTTAGCATATGAACGAAAATTTTCAAAGCATAAAAGAAGAAAGTTTTCAAAACTAATGGTTACCCTTCCCTATGAAATGAAATGAATTATATGAATAAGAACCGACCGGGGTATTTTATGTGCGCATGGCATGTCCGGTTAGGAGATGTGTTACTAACTGAGGGGGGATTGAGTCGGTCGTGTCTGTCGCGTCACCCTCTGCGTGATATAAAGTATTGTATTATGAAAGATATTGTTGTATTGGCCGACGGAGATAGTGGTTCCTCCCGCCCAGAAGTCACTAGGGATGGTGGTTCGTCTTGCCCAGAAAACGACAAATACCCTACACTAGGCAAGTTTTTACCGCAGTGTAGTGGTTTGTAGCATTATGATATTGTTGTGTTGGCCAATAGGGATGGTGGTTTGTCCCGCCCAGCATACGACATAGGTTCCATTGGATACAGTTTTTATGAATGATGTTATTCTTTACCAAAAAAAAATGAAAAAAAAAAAATGAAATTTATGTTTATGTCATGAATGGATTTTATATGAAGCATGTTATGGAAAGGATTTTTATGATGCATACATTTATGTTTGCAAATAAATTTATATAAACATATATGCAAAACTATGAGATTTATTATTTGAATAAATCATTAAGATACTTAGATTTCCAAATAATTTTTTGGGGAGATTTTTTTTGAAAGCAAAGCTTAAATAGAAACGCATGACACTTAATGAGCTCCTTAAGTTCACTATTTCTTGTTTATTTTATGAATAAAAACCTCCTCAGGTATAGAGACAGATGCTCGGAGCAGGCGATCTCCGACGCAAAGATAGACAAACCTTTTCCGATGAATGCATCTGTGAAAATTAATGTACATATTTTGATATTTCATAAATATGCTTAATATGAATACATTTGATTTTATGTAAATACTTTTGGTTTTGTATTAATACTTACAATTTTATACATGTTAAAATATTTTTAAGTTCGAAATGGTTTTAATTTAAATACTTTGATTTTATGGTTGAACGTGAATTTTAAAGTGGACCTGAGGCCCAAATTTGGAAGTGAGAAGAATATATGCATTTAAAAGTGTTTATAAATTGATTTACAGGTGTTTTGAAAATGATGGAAATGTTGGAAAACAGTCGTTGTGCTACCGAAATTTTTCCACCCTAACTTTTAAATGACTAAGAAATGAAAATGTATTATGGCTTGACTCTACGAAGTCCTTTAGAGTCAATCACATATATAAAAACTACAAGGATTTCCATTTGAGTGCCAGGGGAGGACTCCTCTTGGTTCCCTAAAAGGGAAATCTGGGTCAGATCGCCTCATATCAAATATTTAGTTTACATAGTTACAACACATCACTAAAAATATGGCGATGTTACAAACTCATTTACAATAAAAAAACATGAACATGCACACGATTTTATCTCAATCAAAATATGCATGGTTATGATTTCACAAAAGCATCGATCATCTTCAGCCCACCTAATCTGAAGTAGGAGAATGGGTACCTTGGTTACTCATCCCTACACCTAGGGAGGTTTTTAGAACATGAAACCAAGAAAATGTAAGCTAAAGAAGCTCTGTGAGTCTTTAATGTTTTTCTATTTAAATCATTTCTTTAAAAATCTACCTCCAAAAAACATTTTAAAAAAATTTATATTTCTTAAACACTTTCATTTCTAAAACAATATACTTTGTAAATTTTCTAAGTGATTTTAAAAACTCATAATCGCATATAAAACTATAATACAGTTTCATACTAAAAATAGTTTCATAAATCACTAAAATATTTCATGACCTTTTAAGAATAGCTAAAATATTATTTTTTTCAAAATCCACCTCTAATGGCATTCTTTTCTTTCTAAAATTGTACTAATGGAACCCAAAGGAGCTATATTCATATAACGACTCGTCTAGCGTCGCATAATGGGTCACGTGGCGACTCAGCTAGCACCGCTCATAATGACAATTGCTAAAATGACAAGCTCCATTTCTGCACATTCTTTTCCGTATAGACGACGGTCTGTCGGCAATCCCACGGTGACTCTCCAGTCGATATCTAATCCAACTGGAAGGTTCTCACGAAGTTAAGCCGTTTTCCTTTAATTGAAAACTTTACCATTTCCTTTTAACATATGATTATAAAGTAGATTTAATAAAAATTTGAGTAACATAATGGTTGTTTTTCTAAGATAGCCACCTTGTAATTTTTTTTTAAAAAAAAAAAAAAAAATTGTACACTTCTAAAAATCAAGCAATTTCCCCAAACTTTTGGTCTCAAACCCTTATTTTTTAAATACACAAGTAACCACAAACATGCCATCACATTTAAGAATAAGTTGAAAGACAATCATAAGTCATGCATATATTCAATTACACATTTTCAAAATCAAAGAAAAGTTATACACTTGATTATATACAAATTTTAAGAATATCCAAGATACATTAATGCAACCACTACAGCACTCCTAACTTGATCTGTCTAATTCTAGACTGGAGTCCCTACTATTGATGTATCTGTCCCTACATCTGCCATTGGGGAAATTTTGTTTATAAAATATAAAACAATATGTGAGCCATATAAAACAATATGTGAGCCACATGAGCCCAGTGAGTGTCATAAGTTTTCATATCAAATTTAACTTTAGAAAATAAACCTCCCTTTTTGTCTTAAAACATTTTATAAAATGTTAATTGCTGGAATATTAAAAATCGGTTTTTCTCTTAAAATCATACTTTAAATAAATGCATGGATAAACAATTTTCATAATATAATTCAATTTTCATTATAAAACTAAATAATAAAACAAAATGCTATATGCCTTCAATTTTCAACTGAAAAATGTAAACAATGATGGTGCTATTGTTTTCGAAAATCTCTTAATAAAGCAAGCCAATCACTAAAGGTCCGTACCACGTGGTATCCTAAGTATGGAGCTAAATTTTACCTCACTCTTACCTTTTTGGAATTTTTCCTCATTCAGGCCATCTATCTGGTTTTACATAGAGAAATTTTTCTCTCGCTACGGAGCGGTATTTTTCCTCACTCAAGTGGAAGCTAACTAATAATATACCTTATACTTGCATTAAGCGACACATAGGACTAAACTGACATTACACAATCCCCCCTATGAGTTTCCTCCCACAATTACTGATAGACACTCCCGACACAGCCAATACACGCTTAGGGTATTCAACCTCAACTGAAGATATCTTATACATGTAAGGCATATCATAGGTTTATAAATACATTTCTAGTAATCTGTTTTTCATCATAAAACACATTTTCCATATAAACTTTCAAATTCCTGAAATCGGTATCTTTTGTAACAATTTTCATAATCCATGCAAAACATTTCACATAGAATTCATTTATTACAAAATCAGATTTTAACATATCATGACATCAATTTTCAATATATTATATCAAAATGTTTTTAAAGAAACACTCACCAAATGTTAACTCACGGTAATACACTCTTTAGGGTTCCATCGATTCCGAACTATCTACATATTGTCGCATTTCATTATTAGGCGACGTTATGACCAAATTCAATTATATATATGTGTAACGAGTTACCCACCCCCAATCCATCCAACCGGTCCAGCCAGGTGCTAATTTGATCATCCTATGCCCAATCAACCAATCCGACCTAGCCATGTGGATGGCAGGTACTATCCCCTCCCCAAAGGGTTTTATTTGCCACCCACACCTACTTGAACCCAAGACTTGAGGGCTTAAGTACTTAGGGAATGTAAGGTGTGTACCAACTAAGCTACTAGCTTAAATGGTACACACTTTGCATTTCCTCAAGTACTTAAGCCCTCAGGTCATGGGTTCGAGTGGGTATGAGAGGCGATAGAAAACCTCAGGAGAGAGGACAATACCTACCAAAAGAACCGCGCGGTTGAGGCTGGGTAGCGAGACTGACTAGACAGCTCCCGCTCGAGGTCAGGGCTGTTCATTACAAAAAAATACGTCTTTTTATGTAACAGATCGACCCACCCCACACTCTCATGCTAGCTCAATTTGTACACACCTTGCTCCCAGTGATACTTAAGCCCTCAGGTCCTAAGTTCGAGAGGTGTGGGAGGCGAGAAAACCCCTTGAAAGAGAGGACAATACCTGCTCACCAGCCTTTTGGGGGGACCCTCGAGGGCCAAGGCCCGCGACTGGGGTGGGCTAGACGATCGCCACGTGTGAGAGCGTAGGGCGGGCCGATCCGTTACAATATCTATATTCATTTATGCATCCACATACAAACAAGCATTCAACCATATACGAATTCTGAACACCCTAAATTTTAGTCGTAATGACCTAATTCATTTATAAATGCTTTCGTTTTGAATTTCTTAACATTCATGCATGTTAAACATCACAATTGGAGTCTAATTTCTTTATCAATGCATTAAACAACTTTTCACCTCTTTTAGACCCTTTTTGGCTGAATGTCTTCCCCCTTTTAAACCATTTATCCAACTCAATTTTCCTTAAAAGCAAATACCTTAAAAGCAAACCAATTCATATTTTCTTAAAAAATTGCATAAAACCCTAAAACACTTACCTTGGTTTCTTACTTGTCTAATAACTTCCTTTGAGTTTCCTTTCACTTTCACACTTGAATATAAATTAATTCACTTCTAAACATGCCAAAGATTATATAAATCATCAACTTATCATCCATCCAAAAACTCATCAAAATACTATGAAAAATCAATTAAACTTACTACTTTCACTTCACTTTTCTTGTTCAAATCTTGCCCTAACACCCAATTTGAGTAAATCTAATGATTTTAACATGAAAAGTTGATCAAGAAAGGCTCCCATTCTTCTTTTCCCTCTTGGCCGAACTCACCTCCTCTCTCCCTCTCAATTCTCTTCTAATTTTTTCTACATAATTCTCACACAATTCACCTTATATATATATATATATATATATATATATATCTTTGTTTAGTTTAACTATTGCCCCCAACTATCCTTCATTTTACAAGTTTATCATTGGTTAGTTTGAAAATTGCTCTTAAACTAACCTAAATTTTACAATATTGCCATTAATTATAATTCAAAGCTTTTGATTGGTTAACACTTAACTAGTCGTTCAATTCTAACTAACTCCATTTCAATTCAACCAAAACCTAACCATCTAGTTACTTTGTCTCCAAAATTACCATAATGTCATGTTTATCTCTATACTTTAAGATTTCCCAAAATGCCTTTGTCATGTCACTTTATTTATAATTTTACCCTTTCTAGAGAATTCTTCAATTTTTTTCAAAATGCCCATGCCATTACATTTTAATTACATCCTTACCCCTTTCTAGAAAATTCTTTTATTTCCATCAATTGCCCTTAATACATGTTTTTTATTACTTTTCCAATGATACCCCTCTTTGGTAATTTCTTATCACCTATTTCATGTTAAACCATAATCGAACTTCATACCACTTTTTGTGTTCAAATTTGTCTACGGTTTATCCGAAAATTCTACTAGAATTCGCTTACACATCTAGGTGCTTTAAAATCATTCTATTATTCCATAAATAAGGGCTTACTTACACAATACAATGCATAGTGCATGTCAGTACTAAAATCGGGAAGGTGTATTACATGTTAAGTTAATCAAACAAGTATTTGATTCATTCTGCAATTAAAACCATCAAAAGAAGTATATATATATTTGATAAATTTTATGTTACTTACTGTAAATTTATCAAATATCAAAAATAGATATAAAAATAAAATATGTTAATTTACATTTAATACAACTATATTTCAATATAATTATGATTGGGATATAAACATCTTTTTATTAAAATTAAATGGGTATGATTTAGCCATTTAAAAGATTCATTTAATCTCATAACAAAGTATTTCATAGTCACTTTACAAAAGTAACACCCCCCATCTACGGATATCTCCCTGGAAATGAATAATCCGTTTTGGGAAGCGTGGTAAGTTAAGCCCTCGGAATATTACATCTGGCTCTCCCAATGAACTGAACTTGACTGGACGCGGCTCTCTGACTCCGCTGCTTGCTACCTGACCATCTAGATTTGCTTCTAATTTTCGGAGCCTTGTTGGAACCTCCTGAATACCAACCTAACCCCTAACTGCGCTGATACCAACGTTGACAGGCCCCTTTCTAACTATACTAGTTAGGCGACTTGCCCGGCACCCCACGGTGGCTTTCTAGTTGAGATCTGCTCCGGCTAAAAAGTTCCTGTTGAACTAAGCCTCTTTCTTATTTGAAAATGTTTGAAACTCTTTTAGTTCTGAAAATAGGTAGGAATTTTGTTCGTTGAAAATAACTTTATGAAAATAGAGTTTTATGGAAATCTAACAGCACAACGGCTGTTTTTATAAAATTTTCACCCTGTAAAAACTTCACAAAACCTATATAATTTCATTCAATATCTTTTATTAAACTAATGGGCCTCAGGCCCTTTTTCAGATACACAACCAACCACAACATGCTTAAAAATTCAATGATATGAAAATCAACTTAATTAAAATCTTGAAACATCATGCATGACATTCACTATAAAATCCATTATCCAAAACAATATTTACAATACTGGATAAGTCTGAAAACGATAGTAAATGCAGTACATGATAACTTGTCTAAAACTAGTGCAGCATGGTCGCGTCTTTAGCTCGCATGTACATCCGATAGAGATGCTTCAACCGCTGCTCGTACGTGTATCTGGAGAGAATTTTAATAAAACAGGAAAATGATGGTGAGAATAACTCAGTGAGTGGGTAAAATTAATATAAACTATACTTTTGCTCAAGATAATATTCTTTCCAAAATAGGTTGAAAAACTACTATTTACTTTACTTTTCTGAAAACTGTAAAACTCACTTTAAAAATGCAAAAGATACTTCATTAAACTTTTCTTAAATACTTTTCTCATTTTCTTACTAGCCTATTTGGCAACCCAGGGAAACTTAACCTTCATGACGGTGCAAAGACACACCACTAGGATTAAGGAAACTCTCATAATGTGTAGTCGTAGATGTGGAAACAACTCTAGGATCGCGATTCCCTCCAACATCAAGCAGATCTACACTATCTCATACGTGCAGAGGGCGACTGACAGACTCGATGTCCCCCAAAGTTAGTAACTCCCCCCAACTTACCGTACACGTATGGAATACTTCGACCGGGTGTAAACTAGAGGTTAGGGTAAACCAAAGGCATATAGATATATAAAATCTCAGTAATATGCTATAACATTGCAATATAACTTTTGCAAATAATATTTTTATGCATGTATATCATTTCAACTTACTCATTTACTTTACTTGAAGAATATATATACATTCATAATATAAATAATTTAAAGCTATACATGCATTGTATGAAATATAATAAAATCGCATTCATATAATAAAATGCATGAAAATTTTTTATAAAATCCACACTCACTACTTGCTTCCAAATAATTTATCACCACTTCTCGTTACGGATCTCGTCCACTCGCTGGTTCACCTACAATTGGTTTTGATCGAAATTTCGTTAAAACACGGCTCGCACGAAAACTAAACTTAAATCACATGGGGATTTCTAATCATGACATTTCAAGCAATTATCCTCACACAATAACAACACGGAAACTCTAATATTCGCATGCGAAAACTATCTCGAAACCAATTCATTATCGTAACATAATCTAATCGAAACTTTACGATTACGAAACCGACAACAATGTTATTAGAATCCAAATCAATATCATCGAAATCACATTCTAATGGATTCAACAAAAAGAATATTCGAATCTAAACGAATAGTATAAAACTTACGCGATTTCGACAATTTATCGCGAACTATCATTTTTAACGTTTTGCACAATTATTTCGTTTCCAATCAAACTTATCGTCAATACAACTTGGAACTTCACTCAATTCATGGAAAACGAAGATTCAAACACTTCAAAATACAATCATGAAAATTATGGCAGCATATTACACGATTATTCATTTTCCGACGAGCGAGGTTTTGAGTTTTACACCCTGTGCTCCTAAAAATTGTTGCGAACTCTACTGAGGTTATTAAATAATTACTTTTGAAAGTTTTACCAAACACTTTTTTTTATGCTAAAATTATTAAATTATTACATTTTAATTTCTCAAAATCTACCAAATAGGCCCTTAATATGGATTATTTGTATTTATTGGATTATATGGAAATGAATGAAATTTTATTACATTATTAAAATTATTTATATATATATATATTGTTTTTTGTATTTTGTGTCAAACGAGAATTGAATATCGTAGGAAACACGAGGAACAAGAAAAACAAAGAAACAAAGATGAGTATAGGGAATCTATCCTCAAATACCCTCATTCCCATATTTTCCGAAGGGAGAAAATGACGAAAAAAGGGAGGAGATGAAGGAGATGGAAAAAAAATACTTCATCCTTCTTCGACCCGTTAGCATCCTTATTGATAAGTTATATCAAAATGGACTAAGAATAAAAAAATAATAGTTCGAAAGTGTTAAAGATTGGCACAAAAACAGGAACTGACCCAAAACGATTTTTAAGTGTATGGTTTGGTTCTTGTAACGAGTTGGTCCATGTTCGATTCTTCAAAAGAAGAATTAACTTATGGTCGTTTCATGTTCAGGTCTAGGTCTCCAAACCGATCACTTTTTTACATTTGAAATTTATGTATACACTCTTTGAATAAACCTTAAGGGCACATGTGTAAATTATCATATCTAAACCCTAAAACACTTATTTTTCTTCATTTTCTTTTCTTCTTCACTCTCTTACTCATAGATCAATCGACCCCTATCATCTCTCTTTTGTTCTCTTGATCAAATTCCTCTTTCTTTTTTGGCTCAATCAACTCCTATCTCTCAAATTCCACTTGACAATCCAAACACTGGGGCTTGTCGCCACCAATGCCAGGCACAAGATCTAGCTCAAACCCACCATGGAGATGATGTTTTTTGTATAGAAACCATGTTTTAAAAAGTGGGTAGAGAAAAATTACTAATAGCATTGCTGATATGAACTTTGATGATATGAGCTTAGATGAAAGACAAGTAAATTGTTATTAATTTTGATCTTTTAATGTATATTTAATTGATTGTTTATTAGTTTGCTTGTTTATGTTTATGATTATGAGTTGTTAAGAGTATTGTTTTTGTTTATGTTATTCTCAATCAAGTTATTTGGAATTTTGGATGGATGTTCATTTTTTATTTTTACAGTATTTAGAGTTTTCAAAGTTAAAATTATACAACTGAAAAAAATCATTTTGGCCTAACGAAGCAATCGAAGTCCCAAATAGGTTCAAAATTGAGGAAATCGAGCCAAACCGAACCAATCTTGTTCGATTATTCTTGGCTCCATCCTCTGTTTGGCTCCATCCCGAAAAATAGGGGTGTTTGATTCTGACTTTCAAGAATTGAGGATTTCTCGGTTTGGATTCGGTTCCCTTTGGAACCAAACCAAACACCCAAGTGCCCAGCCCTAGAAAGTGTAATATTACTGTCTGAAGGTAGACTTGAAACAGACCACAGTCCAACTGTCTTCATGCCAATAGAAAAACCAATCATCATTCCAACATACAGGGTACAAGGTTAAGAAACGAGTGTTGATTCCATGATTTTAACCAAGTGAGACTTTTTCTAATCGTTTAAACTAGAAATTTGCATGTCCTAATAACCAGTCTTCCTCCAAAACAGTGAGTTACTAACTGGTGCAAATAGACTTGTCACAGGAGAAGATGGCTAGAGGTGCATAAGATTATGAACATAAAGATGAGCATTTCAAATATATTGCACTGATACTGAAACGGATGAGTCTACACTCTAGAGAAGTGACAAATTTTTCGCTACTTCAATCATCAACTACAGTTAGAGGAGCTGCATTCAATACTGACACTAGGTAGCTGTGTTAACTATTACATTTTACTCATCCTAGTTAGAATAGCTCATAAATGATGAATTCCAGTGGAAATGTTAGCAATTTTATTATTGTTGAATGAATTATCTTTTCATGTACACTCTTCATTCGAATTGACATCTTATTCCTGTGGAGGCCATTGTTCACAGCAAGTAACTTTTGAGATTCCTTGGTTCTGCCGAAGAAGCAATGTCACTTGATAGTTATCAAGACAAATGCCACCATTTGCTGGCCTTGAAGGACCTTCTACTACAAATAGGCCATGAATTAGATCAGAATCATTCTCAACAAGTTCCAAAAAGATCAAGTGGGCGGCTGGATTGGTGAGAAGAAAAACATTGAACTTCAAATATTTTTCTGGGATTTTCTATTTTCCTGGAGAGATGAATAAGCTATTCCAACATATTACCCTTAGTTTGCATTGACAATTGAAAAACAAGTGATTTATCTACATGACGGAGTAGCCTGGGCCACCACCTCCTTCCGGCACAGTCCATTCAATGTTTTGCTTCGGGTCTTTGATGTCACAAGCCTAAAAATAAAAAATAAAATAAAATAAATAGCTTATCAGTGTACAATAGGATGTTGCATTTATAATGTAAGAAACAACAGATAATGCAAATATATACAAACTCCTTAAATGCATTAATTCAAAGCAAATAATAAACTTCATAGTCTATTTCTACTGATTCTCTGGCTCAAAGAATAACAATGGACACTGCTTCACACTTTAATCATGATCATTTTTTGTGCATCATAGCTTTTGCAGGACATGATAGTTGGAAGATCCAAAGGCACCAAAGCTAGAGGTGTTGTGTGTGGAAGTACATGCACGTAGATAAAGAGCTTGTTTACAAGCATCTACCAAGTCCGATTAATGCAAAGGACGACCGACTTTATATTTTATCACTGTAAACTCAGGGCGGCCATGGGTCAAATGCAGGGTATTTGAATCATCTACTCATTTTGCAAACTGGTTTTGGCCAAGTAGTATACAATCATGGTGATAAACAATGCTAATGAAAATTTGATTGAATGTGTGAAGAAATATTAAATGAGAACCAACTTTTTCCCTTGAATTATTACTGGTAGATAAAGGCATGTTCACTATCAACAAGTCCATATGCCTAAAAGTAAGAAGAAAACAGATATAATACATGAACCAAACCTGTATCCCGGATGCATAGAGTTCTTCTTTGTACATATATGCATACATATCTTGGGAAATTTGGTGTATTTAATAGATACTTCCAATCAAACAAAAATGGCTTTGAACATTACCTTGCAATGCAGACAATTTTGAGCATTTATCTGAAGCTTTAGTTGACTCTTTTCATCTGGGACATACCTTTTTGTTTCATATTAAGATGAAACAGATTTATCAGCAATGGTATATTTGGAGAAATTTAAGCCACAACGCACAAGTGATAGTAGAATGGTCAATACTCATATACACGCGCAGGGCAATATCGCAATTCTGGTCCAGCATACTCTGGCAAATTGACAAATTCAGGAATTTTTGGATCCCTTAAGCAAAGATGAGCCAGTTGATCATGCTCATGATTTGTGTTGCTCCTAACAGATGAGATAAACATAAATTACTTTAGGACATGGAAAACAAGGAGAAAGGCATTTCTCCTCATCAACCTAGCAGTCAAATTTTCTCCATTCTTCTTCTTCTTGTCAGTTTCAAGGAAAAAAATTCAGTATTTCACCAAGGACTTGGACCCGTTTCAATACAACTGACATCGTGATCCCATTAGCAAAATGACTATGGCGAACAATTTATTAAATTCAGCAACAAAATCCCCGTTCTTCAGCTTAGTCCACCTATCTTAACAGTTCAGAAATAATATGACTTCTCAAATTTCTTATTTATTTTCTATGAATTTAGTACAGGGTGGTTACGTAATTCTCTTCTACATTAAGTAATGAAGACACCCTTTCATCTACATTTCTAGCGTAGAAGAACCACTTCACCAGTATAAACCAGGGAGTGAGTGATAGGGCCTGAATATTCACATTCCTGTATTAAAGTAGTGACCCACAGGTTGGTCATTATGTTGGTCTTAGGCTCAGAATTTTGTACATATGGGTTGAGACAAACCAGAGAAGAAGAAATAAACACAAGATGAAATTCCAATAGGCAATTCAATTTGATAGATATTTGAAAATTTTAAAATAAAATTTGGACAATTTTATCAACAAAAAAGGACAGAAGGTGGACACAGTTATGTCAAGTATTTGAAAAAATTAGATCAATAACAGACGTCGTTAACATGACATATCTCACATGCATATCGACTAGCATCTGCACATTCAATGTTCCATCAAACTTTAGAATAGAAGGAAAGAAAAGGACAACTAAAAGAGGAGGGTAGAACCACAAAAAGATCACAAGACCTTACTAAAGCTAAGCAAGGACTTTCCCAATTTACAATTTCCTTCCAATTTTCAGGTGCCAAAGGGATAGAGCTAAAATTAAATTTGGAGCTCTTTATTTGCATGAAAACCTCAAGAGTTAATGAGCACATAATCATATGCCCTAGTCATGGAATCATATGCCCTACTAATATAATATAATTAAGCAATACTGCAGCAAATATGCAGTAGGACAACAGAAAGCTCTATTTTGGCAATCTTGGACCATCCTTAACCCAATTGAAGAGATGTGGAGTAGGTAATGTAAACCATTACATTGACATCTCTAATTAAGAAATAGGTAAATCTCTAAATACAGAAGGATTGGATTTTCTTATTTAATACCTGTGCAGAGAGGTTGGTACATCAAAAGACAATACTCCATCAGGCTTTGGATACTGAATTGGTGAATGTAGCTGAGCAACCTGCAATGTGAATTAGCAAAAATAATTGAGATCAGCTATCAATATAAGCTTCAGAAAAAAAAATTATTATGTCATGCTCAATCAATGTATTACAAACTCAGGCATAAAATATATGTAGATTTTGATATCAGGGTAACTGATTCTTTGGAGAAGAACGTCCATTCCAACCAACAGTAGCAAAGATCATGTTTTTCACATCCATCCAACCATATTTTACTTCAGTGGGTAGTAGATATGGTTAATATGAGCTGGAAAGATGAAAAATAACCCATCTCATGCTCATTATTACAAGTAGATGTGATATATGGGGGACTATCACCCAAAAAGGGAAAAACTTTTACACGGAACTAAATAGAAAGCTCCATTTCTTTCCTTGTTCAATTTTTCTTTTCTCTAATACAATTTTTCTCTCAATTCAAAATCGTTCTTGATTTTATTCAAAGAATTTAAATGCTTAAGCTAAACCAACTAATTCTGTAGCTGAAAACAAAGGTATCCAACTTTAGAGTAATGAGATTTCATTCCACGTTTCATTAATGGTGGAGTCCTTACTTCTGTTGCTTCATGGTCAGGTTTGCCATGCTTCAGCGTGAAGGGGGCCCTTCCTTTCAGTACGTAGCTACAACACAGGAAAGAGATCTGAGTGAGGTTTCACTGTACAAAAACCAGGTAGGTGAATATTGAGTAATCTTTACATAAACGAAGATATAAATTAAACAATTACAAGAATAAAAGCCAAATGGAAGTTGGAATCTTACTGTTCTAAAGCACTTATAGCCAAACCAGGAATAAGTCCATACTCAAATGCCTACAAGAATGAAAGAGAGGTTTAGATGAGTGGTGGCACTCTAATTTTAACTTAAAGAATCATCTCATAATTCAATAACTTGGAGATTCTATACTCCAATTGACATTTCCAAATCCATTAGTTGGTTATCACTCTTTGTGCATCAGAAAAAATCAAGTCACTTATAAGAAAATCAAAACATACATTCTCTAGTTAACCCTATGATAAGTTAGATGAACATGTTATATATCATCCAAAAAAATGCAATGGACTTAGATAATTATAACTAATGTTAACCTTTTAAGATCTAGCTAATAAAAGTAAGATATTACTTGATATTTTCTTCAATGAGGCCCATAAAACAGTTAAAGAGCTTAAACAGAAAAGTGTTCCAAAATAAAACACAATGACGGAAACATCAATCAAATTTAGAAAGTAAAATGGGAACAGGTGAATATATCGCTTTACTAACTGGTCGATAGTTTCGAGCTCTGCGAAGTTCTTCCCAAACCCACGAATTCTGTAAGGTATCCCAATATGTTACCATATTCAAGCCTTCATTAAGCACACCAAAAGCAGCTTCTGCTGCTAGCATTCCTGAAAGAAACAGAAAAAAGTTCAAAATGTAGTTGAAATTATGGAAATTATGGAAACTCCTACAAGTGATGCTACCTAAAGCAGAATGATTCAGATTTCCAACATTATTTCATGCATTCTATTTACATGTGTGTGTGTGTGTGTGTGTGTGTGTTTCTTAGGATGACTTCTTTTCTTTTTTATAGACACATTATAATTCAACTGCAAGACTGTTAGATTAGTACATTTAGAGTTACCAAGATTAAGTTCTCAAAAAAAAATTAAAAAATTAAAAAACGTTACCTTCTTCATAAAAAATAAAAAAATGTTAACAAGATTACATCTAACATTTATCATTTGCAATGTTAATTATGGTACGTCTCATATAATCTTAGCAGTTGAAAGTATACTATTATAATTGCCTGAAGATTGTGTCATTCTTTGTTTTAAAACATGAGTACACTGATTGAATTACACACCCCAATGTAACCAAAATGCTCTAACTATTAATAAACATAAAACATCTATCCTTCAAGTACCTAAAATGCACGTCAAATCACATTCATCTGGTTATCAATCACCATATAGAAGTTTTTTCTTAAAATTTTTTACTTTTTTTTTTAAAAAGGAAACATTTAATTCTTTACAGTGTATGTAAGTTGCCATTATATATTTTACAATAGCAATAAAGCACAATACTTTAGTATCACAAAGAAACATTTATAGCATTTCCCCCAATACAAAATTGGATTAAACAGAGTCCTGAAATGTTGTCCTCTGAGTACGGCATTAACCTGGATTGTCAAAGAAAAGAAAAATTATATAACCATAAGAGCAGCAATATTAAGTCAGATTAACTGAAGGTAGCTTGTTTCAAAAATCTGACATCACATCCTCATCAAGACTAGTGCTAGCCGGTGGAGCCAACTGAAAATTGATCCAACGTAGCACAAATTTTTAAAGAAATACATACATGAACCCAGGAAGCCACCGAGTCATCAAAACATTGATATTTGTGTTTGAATTCTTCCAAGTAGACGAAAGACATTTATGCTTTTTCATTTTATAGTTTTTTTCTCGTTTATTTAGTGTGAGAATAATACAGGGCCTCTCAATTCAAAGGGAAAAGCTATTGACCAAAAAATCCAGAGATGGATGTCCTAAACCCCCCACATTAAAACACAGTAACAATATTATTTAACATCTTAAGTTTAGGCTCTCCTTGATACTTGTCACAATGTACTCGAACTTTTTGCACCATAATTAGGCTTCCTATCAAAATTTTACTGACATAATCAAGCTCAGATTGAAAAATATAAAAATGAGCCAATTCAGAAGATTTGTAGTATGCACCTGATTTCATTGCAGTATGAGTTCCCTTTATTTTTGGTACATTTAAGAAGCCAGCAGAACATCCAATAATTGCTCCTCCAGGGAAAACTGGGTACGGAATAGACTGAAATTAAGCAGCATCATGTTCTTAAATGCATAACATATAGTAAACAATAGAAAATGCTATATAATCATATGAGTAGAATACAAATGAACTTTCCATACTGCCGCAACTTCCTAAGATGCATGCGCCACAGACACCAACTCATAGTTAAGCATTGGCACTCAATCCAAGGACACTGTTGCACTGATTCTTTTATTTCAAGCAGTTAGTAAAACTGATACAAATTTGGTTATGGTTCTGAGACAAGACATTGTCCTTGCATGGGGCAAACAGTTTTTTTTTTTTTTTTTACATATATTCAGAAATAGAGATTCCTAGTTCACCTGAAAGCCACCTTCATTTAAGGTTCGAGCGCCATACTGAAGTACAGTCCCACCTTCCAGAAGTTGTTTGATAGCAGGATGATGTTTGAGTTTCTATGCCATGAAACAACCAACAAACTAAATTGGGTCAGTTTCCACACAGCTGTCTTCGTATGAATGATTTAGATGCAAAACAGATAGATATTGAGTTCTAGGAAAGTTTGATATAACTAATCAAGGGTAGTAGTGAATGCATTATTATACTAAAATATTTTGATAGCAAAAACAATCCCAAGCGAAAGCCTTCCACGAAAAAATCGTTGAGGAGGCATGTCGAGAAGGCCTGTCCAGGAGCTGATCATTCAAGACAAAAGATGCTTAGTAAGATAGCCACAAGGAGTGGTACAGCAGGGGTCAATGTTATTGATGACTCGATGGTCACAAGTAATGAATGGGCTATACCGATGGAGTGGCTACAAGTTATAAATGCCATAAAACCCATTATGGTGGAGTAATTTTCCTTTGCAATTATGAGCCTAATTGTAACCCCCAGTCAATTATAAGCATGTTCAGAATTATTAGCCTACAGGTAACCCCTAGTAATTACTGGTTTTCTAGTAACTCCTTTGTAAATTATTGTGGCCAAGTAACCTTCCAAGTAACTAATTGCCTCATAAAGAATTTTAAAGTTGCCATGGTTGGCTCTAATACAGCCTCCACAGAAGCTACCAGTGGCATTACATCATCAGAGGGAATTTCTCAACCATCTTCGGCTGTGTCTCTCACCGAAAATTCTCTTCATAATTCTCTTCAGATTACCATTCATAAATTGAATGGCAAAATCTATCTTGAGTGGTCTCAATCCGTGCGTTTGGTAATTGATGGTAAGGAAAAACTCGGATACTTGAATGGAGAAATAAAAAGGCCAGCCACCGATGATGCAAAATACAAACAATGGAGATCAGAAAACTCAATGGTTACTGCTTGGCTAATCAATTCTATGCACCCAGTTGTCGGAAAACCTTTCATGTTTCTACCAACTGCACAAGATGTCTGGGAAGCAGTCCGAGAAACATATTCAGATTTGGAGAATTATTCTCAATTGTTTGATTTGAACACTTTGAATGTGGCGAATGCAGCAAGGTGATCGAGAGGTAACTGCCTACCATAATGAGATGATGATGCTTTGGCAAGAATTGGATATGTTTGAAGAAGAAGATTGGGAAAGCAAAAACGATAGTGTTCAGTACAAGAAGAAAGGAGAGAGAAGTCGTGTGTTTGTGTTTTTGGATGCTTTGAATAAAGACCTTAACGAGGCTCAAGGAAGAATACTACGACGAAAACCTTTACCTTCCATCAGAGAGGTGTTTTTTGAAGTATAAAGGGAAGAAGCTCAAAGACGAGATGTTAAAAAGGTTGAGGAACCAAAAATTAAGACTGACGGATCTACCCTTGTTACTCGTGGTACTAATTCGGAAGGAGACAAACGTGGAGATATACAAAGGCCTTGGTGTGATCATTGTCGAAGGCCTTGACATACATGAGAGACCTATTGGAAGATTCATGGAAAACCTACAAATTGGAAGAAAAAATCAGGCAATGACACACGAGCAGGGGGAGATACTCGTGCATTTCAAGCTAGCAATCTGGATCCAGAACTACAGTCATCCTCAAATACTCTTCCTTTCACTAAAGAGCAGATTAACCACTTGTACAAAATGTTTCAATCCCAATCCATAGAGAATTCTAATTCATCTTCTTTTTTAGCACAGTCAAGTAACTTTTTTACTGCAACCATTGCTTGTACCAATCCTAATGGCTCCTGAATATTAGATTCAGGTGCTACAGATCATATGATTGGGATGTTGCTATTGTTTTCTTCATATATACCTTGTGTAGGAAATCAAAAGGTTAAAATAGCTGATGGTTCCTTTGCAATTGTTGCTGGGAAAGACTTAATCACTATTTCCCCATCTTTAACTCTTAAAGATGTCCTTTATGTTCCTCATTTATCATATAATCTCTTGTCTATTAGTAAATTAACCCGTAATCATAACTGTCAAGTTAATTTTTAGTCTTCTCATTGTGAGTTTCAGAATTTAACCTCGGAGAAGATGATTGGCAGTGCTAGACAAGATGGTAGCCTATATCTTTTCAATAACGAATCAATCTTTGAGAGGCAAGACCGGCAAACTTGTTTCAATTCTATTTCTGTTTCTAGTGACAATGAGATTATGTTATGGCATTTTCGTTTAGGACATCCTAATTTTCAATATTTAAAACATTTGTTACCCAAGATATTTATGAATAAGAATCCCTCTATTTTTCGATGTGAATTTTGTGAACTTGCTAAACATCACAGAGCTATTTTTCCTTCTCAACCATACAAAAAATCAAAACCATTTACAATGATTCATAGTGATGTGTGGGGTCCTTCTAGAGCGGCAACATTTTTTGGAAAACATTGGTTTATCACATTTATTGATGATCATACTAGGGTCACTTGGGTTTTTTTACTAAAAAACAAATCTAATGTTGAAAATGTATTCAAAAATTTCTATACAATGATTTAAATACAATTTCAAACTCAAATTAAAATTTTTCTAAGTGATAATGGAAAAGAGTTTTTTAACAATATGTTAGGGAGTTTTTTTGCTGAAAAAGGAATCGTGCATTAAAGTTCTTACTATAATACACCTCAACAAAATAGGGTAGCTGAAAGAAAAAACATCTCCTCGAGTGGCTAGAGCCCTAAGCTTTACAACTAAGGTGCCAAAGTATCTTTGGGGAGAAGCAATTTTAACAGCCATATATTTAATCAATAGAATGCCTACAAGGATTTTAAAATTTAAAACACCAATAAAGGCTTTCAAAGAATGTTTTCCTTCCCTCAGCTTCCAATGGAAATTCCCTTGAAAATTTTTGACAATACTGCATTTGTTCATAATCATAACCCGAGACGTACGAAACTTGATCCAAAGACACATAAATGTATTTTTGTAGGTTATCCTACAAATCAAAGAGGTCATAAATGTTTTGATCCAATTTTGCAGAAAATGTTTGCGTCAATGGATGTCATTTTTTTGAAAGACAATCATACTATCACAATTCTCATCTTCAAATGGTTGGGAAATAATGAAGATGCATTTTTAAATGGTTCTGATTGAAGTATTAGTTTTGTTCATGATGATATTTTTCATAAATATTCCATTAACGAAAATGAAGAAGAAAATACAAAGTTTGTGGAAACAAGTGAGTTAAATGAAGAACAACCTTTGTTAATGTCATCTCAAAATCAAAATACTGAAAAAACAAAGATGTGTGCGAAACGGTTTAAAGGTCTTGTGTATTCAAAGGAGATTCAAGCACAAAAGAATAAGGGCACTATCTTGCAGAACCACCAAGAATCTAATCAGGGGTTAGATTATTCTTCAATAATTCCTGACAATAATCCTCCAGATAATTCTGAGTCAAATTCTTCAAGTCAACTTGATCTTCCCATTGCTTTTAGAAAAGGTGTTAGGTCATGTACACAACGTCCTTTATCAAATTTTATATCTTATAAAAATGTGTCACCTTCTTATCGTGCTTTTATTTAACAAGTGTCTAGTGTGGTCATTTCAAACAATGTACAGGAGGCTCTAAAAATTCCTGAATGGAAAGAAGCTGTGTTTGAAGAGATGAGAGCTCTGGAGAAGAATACTACTTGGGAGAGGGTGAATCTGCCGCAAGGAAAGACAATTATTGGTTGCATAGTTTTAAAAAGCGCAAAGGACACCGAGGCGTAAAGGGGCTGTGGAGCCTAAGGCGCAAGGTACGCCTTTTCAATACGAGGCACACTTAAAAATGAAAGCTCAAAATATTAGAAATTCAAAAACCAGCAATAATATGGTAAAATTCAACAAAATAAACATCTAATCATTAATTATAATCAAAATCATTATCATCATCAAAGTTCAACAACTAAATATCCTAGGCAAAGTGGCAAACAACAAAAATCATCATCGAATATCAACTAAAAACTAAGTCACTGACTAAGTTTCCTACCCTAGACAAACAATAAAAGTCATAAGTCATCACCAAAATGCAATCATCCTCCTCTCCCATCTCTTTATCTTCTCCTTCTTCCTTTGGAAATCCTTCTCCCTCTCTTTCTTCTTCTTCTTCTGCATCTAACCCTTGATATTCTTCTTCTTCCTCAACAAACTGATTGGCTAAAACTAATTGACTTACTTGACCTCATTTGATGTTGATGAAACTGAAACTGATGAGAGAAGAAGAGAGGACAGTGACCGGCGGCCGAATTAGGATGATCGGCGGTCAGACAAGGATGATCAGCGACCGGACGGTGGCTGGAAGGCGACTGGAAGACGGAGTCGGCAGCGGGTAGAGAGAGAAAGTGTCTTGAAGAAGTTGAAATTGATGAGAGGAAAAGAGAGGACTGTCACCGATTGGGGGATGAGGCTGATCGGGGACCGACGGCGATTGGAGGTGGCTGGAAGACAGATCGGCAGCTTACGGGTCGGGTTCGACAGAGACAGTGTTGGAGAAGCTAAAACTGACAAGAGGAGAAGAAAGACAGTCACTGACGGCGGGATGAGGCTGGACGGCGACCGACCGGCAACTAGAGGATAGAATCTGTGGTTGGAGGGTCGGGATAGAAAAGGAGAGGCAGATCGGGTAGGGTAGGGCACAAAATGGGTAAAAAAAATTGGAGCCTGATATTAAATATCAGGCAACTCTGCCAGGCGCGCCTAAGACTTCTGCGACTAGGCGCGCCAAGCAAGCGACTCGTTCAGGTTGCCGCGCCTGCCCTGCGTCCGAGCGCCAGAACAGCGCCTCACTGCTCCCGAAGCCTAGGCGCGCCTTTTAAAACTATGGTTGGTTGTAAATGGGTACTCACTATGAAGTAAAACTTAGATGGATCATTGAAAAGATACAAGGCTTGGTTAGTGGCTAAAGGTTTCACTCAGACTTATGGAGTTGACTACTCTAAAACTTTTTTTTCAGTGGCAAAGCTAAATACCATTCGAGTACTCCTGTCTGTTGCAGCTAATCTTGATTGGCCATTAAATTAGTTGGATGTGAAGAATGTCTTTCTGAATGGAGACCTAGAAGAAAAAGTTTATATGGAGCCTCCACCTGGGTTCACTGAGAGCTTTGGATCCAAAGCATATAAGTTAAAAAAATTTCTATATGGTCTTAAACAATCACCTAGAGCCTTGTTCGAGAGATTCACAAAGTTTGTTAAGAGCCAAGGTTACAGTCAAGGACAATTGGATCATACTCTGCTCACAAAGAGTTCTAGTAAAGATAAGATTTCAGTTTTAACTGTCTATGTAGATGATATAATTTTAACAGGAGATGATGTAGAAGAAATGAGCAGATTGAAGCAGAGTTTGGCCAAGGAGTTCGAGATTAAAGATTTGCGGCAATTACGATATTTTCTTGATATGGAAATTGCAAGATCAAAGGAAGGTATTGTAGTGTCACAAAGGAATTATATCCTAGATCTCTTGAAAGAAACTGGTATGAGTGGATGCAAACCTTCTGACACTCCAATAGAAGCGAATATTAAACTAGGTGAGATGCAAGATGGTGTTCCAGTAGACACAGGCAGATAGATATCAAAGGTAAGTTGGGAGACTAACTCATTTATCACATACTCGACCAGATATTGCTTTTGCTGTGAGCATGATAAGTCAATTTATGCATTCCCCATATGAGGAACATCTTAAAGCTGTGTATCGAATTCTTCGATATTTGGAGGGCACACCACGAAAGGACTCTTCTTCAAAAAAAACTGAAAAAAGAGGAATTGAGGTATATACAGATGCAAATTGGGCAGGCTCTGTCATTGATAGAAGATCAACTTCAGAATATTGTACATTTCTATGGGGCAATCTAGTCACTTAGAGAAGCAAAAAACAAAGTGTTGTTGCTAGAAGTAGTGCTGAGGTTGAGTATAGGTCAATGGCTCAAGGAGTTTGTGAGACACTGTGGCTAAAACAAGTACTAGAAGAACTTAATAGGCCCGCAAGTCTTCCTATGAAGTTATATTGTGATAACAAGGGAGCTATTAGCATTGCTTATAATCCAGTTCTACATGACAGGACGAAACATGTTGAGATTGATAGACACTTTATAAAAGAAAAACTTGAAGGAGGAGTGATTTATACTCCATTTGTTCCTACTACACAACAGGTTGTAGATATTCTAACCAAGGGCTTGTTGAGACAACCGTTTGAGTTCTAAGTTAGCAAGTTGCGTATGAGAGATATCTTTGCACCAACTTAAGGGAAAGTGTTGGTAAATCAATATGAAGATCTTGGTTTGACTACAACCTAATTCTTAGGGATTGAAAGTCAATGATTAGCTTGATTTGCTACCAAGAATAAAGGGATGCATCGTTGATTATGTGTTTTTCTATTTTAGATGTTTTCTTCCTTGCTATTTAAGAATGTACATTTTAATCAAAAGGGGAATAAGAGAGACTATTTACTTATTTTCTTCATTTTGCTAGTTTTCAATAATTCCCATATTTCTTCATATGATGCTACGCTCATTCAAGATTATATTAGAGTTAATGGATAACCTCATCCCGCTCTAAGTCCTGTGCCACCACCTCTACTAAAGTTTCTTCGAGTAAGAACTTGGTGAACGAGGGTGGAAAGCGATTGTACAGCACATGAAAATGAGTCATTTTGATAGAAGCTTGAAAAGTGGTGTTATACCAATATTCCGCTAAATACACCCAACAACTCCATTGCTTGGGCTAGTCTGAAGCGAAACAACGGAGGCAGGTTTCTACATAGCAATTCAATATTTTTGTTTGACCATCCGATTCTAAATAATAAGCTGAACTCATATGCAATACCGTACCTTACAACTTCAAGAATTTTGTCCAAAACTGGCTAAGGAAGGTAGGATCTCAATCACTAATCACTGAACGAGGCATGTCATGCAATCACGTGACTTCCTTCGCATACACTTCTGCCACTCTTTTGTCGATGTAAGGATGTTTGAGAAGGATGAAGTGTCAATACTTGGAGAAGCGATCTATGACCACCAGAAGGGTATCAAATCCTTAAGATTTCAAAAGTCCTAACATAAAGTCGAAGGAAACATCTTTCCAAACATTAGTAGGAAGGACAAGAGGTTGCAACAGCCCTATAAGAGAAGTAGCCTAGTATTTGTTCTATTGACAAATCGTACACTCTGCGACAAACTTCATTATGTCAAACTTCATCCCAAACCAATATAAATTACTAGCAATCCACTTATAAGTCCGAAGAAACCCTAAATGTCTCTCTACAGGTGTGTAATGGAACTCAGCCAAAAACTGACGCACCCACGGAGACTGCGCTGGCAATACTAACTGGCCTTTATACATTAATAAACCGTGCGACAGTGAAAAACTAGGTTTCGCGTATGCCCCGAATTCCAAAGCTAATCTGATAGCAGACAATTGTGGATCGGCCGAAGTGGCAACAACTAAAGCTGTAGTATCCACCTACTGTGGTTACGACAAAGCTATTAATTCCGGGGTGGCCTCATTACACCTAGAATCACCAAAATAATCTTCTCGCCGAAAGAGAGAATTGGTTGTCGAATTGTCCGTTCCAGGCTTGTAAACTATGGAAAAATCATGCCCTAAAAGTCGAGCCAACCATTTTTGTTGATCCGAAGTAGTAACCCTCTGAGTCAGCCAATGTTTGAGACTCTTCTGGTCGAAACGAATTTTCTGCCCAACAGATATGGCCACAAATGTTGCACGGCCAACACCAATGCAAACAATTCTTTCTCATATGCTAATTTACTGGCTACTTTGTCTGAAATGGCCTTGCAGAAGTAGGCTACCGGTTGCTTCCACTACATTAGGACTGCACCAACTTCCTTCCCAGAAGCACCACACTCGACCTCAAAAGGTTGGGAAAAATCAGTCGTAGCAAGTACTGGTTCCATCATCAATGCGTACTTTAACCCCGTGAAGGAAACTTAAGTTGTCCTATTCCATCTAAAAGCATTCTTTTTAAGTAAATCGGTCAGAGGTCGAGTGACCTTACCATAATCCCAAATGAATTTCCTATAATAAACTGAGTCCCAAAAATCCCCGTACCACCTTTACTGAAGTAAGGTTAGGCCAATCGCATACCGCAAGGAGTTTGTTGGGTCCATTGCTACTCCAGCAATCGAAATGATATGCTCCAAATATTCAACTTGCATCTACTCAAAACTACACTTTTTCTTATTAGTGAATAAGTGGTTAAAGACCAATGTATCTAAAATGAGGCACAAATGATCGATATGAGTATCCCAATCCTAGCTGCAAATCAATATGTCATCAAAGAAAACAAGCACAAACTTGTGCGGGAAAAGACGGAGCAAGTCATTCATGGTAGCCTAGAAAGTGACTGGAGCATTTGTAAAGTCAAATGGCATGACTAAAAATTCGTAATGACCCTCATAGGTACAGATAGCTGTCTTGGGAATGTCTTCTAGATGAATCCAAATTTGATTTTGAAAAAGTAGACTACCCCATGCAACTCATCCAACAATTCATCAATAATTGGAATAGGGTACTAATCCGGAATTATTGCCTCATTTAGTGCCCAGTAATCCATGCAAAATCTCCAACTACCATCCTTCTTTTTGACCAAAGTTACGGGGCTCAAAAAAGGACTACCATTATGGATAATTCCTACTACCAACATTTCCCAAACCAAATGCTCTATTTCATTTTTCTAGCTGTGAGTGTAATTGTATGGTCTAACATTAATGATTGTAACCTCTAGTTTCAATTGAATTGTATGGGTCTAGTTCCGTAGGGGCAATAAACCCTTAGGTTCCTAAACCGCGGAAAACTATTCCAGCACTGCATGTAAAGCCTGGCGCTGTGAACACAGTAAATGTGACTTGTTTGGCCGTTCTTTCATCAGACTCTCCAAGGCCCATAAGAGCACGCTATATTCTACGTCTGGAGTATATAACAAGTTTTTGAAGGCTGCCATCGATGTTTGCAAAGTGCGATCACCTTGTAACTGATGAGACTGACTGTGAACTTCGAACGCCATGGTTATCTTGTGCCAGTTTACCTTCACATCCCCTAAAGTCTCAAGCCAAGCAATGCTCAAATTTCCATCTACTCCACCTAACTGGAATGGGTAGCAATCCACAGAAATTTCCAACTTTTAAACACAACTTTTAAACACAGAGAACCACACCTTGGTAGACCCCACTTCATGGAATATTCTAACCATCGCCCAATTTAACACCAAATGTTGGACTAGGATTCACCGACAATCCTGAATAGCGCATCAAATCCTGCAAGATAAGGTTGTGGCTTCCACCACTATCAATTAAAATCACTATAGAGCAACCCTTGAGAATACCTCTAAATTTCATGGTAATGGGCCGTGTCAATCCTGCTATTGACGAAACATACAACTCCGTGGTGTTGCAACCGAGTATGGGGATTGAAGCTTCGTGACCAACCTCGGTCGCCGCGGTTTCAGTTCCACCTCCTCTTCGTCATCGGTGGCTATCATCACCCTCAAATGGGCGTTACGACAGACATGGTTAGGAGAGTACTATCCCTCGTAGCAGAAGCACTAATTCCGTGGTCACCATGCCCTCATCTCGACCAGCGAAAGGCCGAGATTTCCTCGACCAGCTTGTTGTGTAAGGGACAAGATAGACGATGGCATCGTGCCAGCTAGAACGAAAGGCTTCTATCGCTGGTCAAGTCTGCTGTGCACTAGATTCGTCTAATGTTGGATCGCAAGTCCCAGGTTGCTGAAGGTAGATCTGGTCACACAATGGGTCTGCTAGTATGAATAGCCACCCACGAGCTCCTCCTCCAAGTCTCTCGCAAGGTTTCATTGCTCTCATCAAGTCTGACAGGTCATGCGTCTGAATCATCCTCTTTATCTCCTCCCTCAAACCGTTGATAAAGTTACCGACATATGTGGGTTCCGGCAAGCCTAGCACAATTCTGGCGAGATACTCAAATTGCCGCACGTGTTCTTCCAACGCCTCTTGCTTCAATCCGGCCATGTGCTCGTAAGAGTTTCCGACTTTCCAACCTCCAAATCACCTCATTATTTTCGTCGATAACTCATCCCACGAAATCTGTGGCCATTTGCTTTTGAGCCATTATAGCCAATTAATGGCTACTCCCTCCATTGCCATAAACGCCAAATGCACCTTATTTTCAGGTCTTGTCCCTTGGACGTCAAAGTACTGCTCCGCTCATAGACCTACCTCACCGAATCGTGGCCATTGAAATTTGGAGGTTCAACTTTCTTCACAACTAGACGAAACGCGTCATCTATTGCCGCAGTACGCTGAACAGCTGGAAAATCTATTGGTCGCACAGATGTAGCATTTATTACTGTGATCACGGTTTCTGTCACTCCCTCAGACGAGCCTTCTCGTCCATCAACCTCCCTTCATCGAGTAATATTTTTTCACTCAACTTGGTGAGTAGACTGCGAATCACCACCAGTTCAAATAACTTCTCGCCCACCAACACCATCTGATTTTTCAATTCTGCTACATCCTACTCAATTTTTTCCACACGACTCTCCATTTATATATTCACCGTTCACCTATCCCCTCGAGCTTGACTCTGATACCAATTTGTTAGGAACCTCGCTAAACAAAAGAGAATATTAGAACAATAAGGGCTTTTATTGGTGAATACTGAAAATAAAGAATACAAAAGATATATCCCTCAATGCTACACTGAGAGATTGAGAAGAGTGAAAATAAGGGCTTTTATTGGTGAATACTGAAAATAAAGAATACAAAAGATATATCCCTCACAGAGCTTCTCTACAAATAAAACCTAAAACTTAAGATAAAACAACTCTTACCAACCTTTCCCTTTAAATAACAACAAAACCTGAACAGATCCCATGAACTTTTCCTTCAAGTCAACTACCAATATTATTACTTGCCATTTAAGAATCAATCCCATTAACGGGCTGCAGTTTTGAACCTTCATTTGATAGACCTTGAGATCTTTGATTTGTTTCTTTCATCTATGATAAGTAACAATAATTGGGGGTTTAACAAGATCATATAGAGATAAGCTTCTCTGCATTAGCATCTACATATCTAAACTATTCTACTCTAACGCTCTCTCATATTATAACAAGTCTTCAACCATTTTGTAAAATCTCTTGATTTGAGCTTGGAGTGTGATTGCCAAGGAGGCAACCCACCTCACTAGCATCACCCTAACCTTTGGTGGTTATGCTAGAAAGGAACGGAAGTTCAAGCACATCCCAAGGAGAACCTTTCTAAGAGGATAATCTCTAGTCCAGATCGCTACCTTTTTAAAAGACGAATCAGGTGTCCAAAATAGTCATTTCAGAAGGCATACTCAAAGTCAAAGAAGGCAGCCAAAATTCAAATACATCCTAAAAGGAACCCCACTAGAGGGCAACCCAACTGTTTAAGATATATCCCTTCTAGGAGATTAGTTCAACGTCCAGGACGGAATACTTTCTAGAGGCACATTTAAGCATTCCCAAGAGCCAAATCTGGTATCCTAAACGAAACCTATCCACTGGATAAAGCTAACCTCCTAAGCAGAGCCCTCCCAGAAGATAAAGGTCCACCAAAAACATAAAAGTCCGATCAGAAGCCGAACCCAATCAACATAGTTGAATCTCTCATCGAGAGACAAGCTTAGCACCCAAAACATAACCTCTCAAGGAGGTGAACCTAGGACCCAAGGAAGAATTTTACCAAGAGATACATGTAATGTCCGAGATAGAGTCCGTCCAAGAAGCTAACTAGCATCCAAGACATCTTGAGGGCCTAGTCAAAGTTAAAGACTAGAATGCATTCAACATATTATTAGCTAGCACTAGGAGAAATTCTTGTGTCAACATGCATAAACAACAAGAATGGAGAAATCCACCGACTTATATCCAAATCATAAAAGTTGTAAAGGGCGTATCTATTTTCATATATCATTTTTACCCTTTCTTTACTCCTTTATTCTAAACAATTGCATTTTAGACATGAGCTACTAGATATGTAGTAAAGACATCAAACTTAAGAATATCCTAAGAAATAAAGTAATGTAGGACAAACATGAAATATGGATATACAGAGATTTAAGGATTGGAAAAGATAGAAATTAGAGCAACGGGGGGAAACTATAAAAGAAAAGAGAGAACAAGTAATAGAGAGGGAAGAAATTTAGGAGGAAAACATAATATCACTTTATTTTATAATCATAATCTACCGTACAAAAGAAAATCATGCCTTTACTTATAGTGGCCAAAAGATAATAAGGAAGGCAATAATCTACATTCTAAAATAAAAATATTGTAATAAAAGTTCAAGATGACAATCAATTAATTAACATAAAATCATGCTAATCAATCAATTCACATAACATTATGCTAATCAATCAATCAACATAAAAATAAAATTAAAGATACTAATCAAATTATAAATTAAATCTTATTCTATTAAAAGCTATAATCTCTAAATAAATTATTTCCTATCCTCCATTTAAAAAGTATAGTCTATTCGTGATCAGCAAACACATTTCTTAAAGACAAATTAGGTGAAGATAGTTTTGGTCAGAGAGGTAATTGAATGCCACAATCTCACAAAAACAGAGTGTGAATAAACACTCTATTTGTATTTTATTCAATGTTATATTTTGTACATCTTACACCTCTAATTTATAACTATATTATAGAACACAGAAAAGGAAATAAATCTTCTAAATATGATCATACAATTTGTCTCCTAATCATAGGCATAAAATCTGTCAAAGATAAAAAACCTTCCTGTAATAACTCTCTAGATCATTGGACTTTCCACACTCCCCTCAAGTTGGATCATAAATGTTAATCAAATCCAACTTGCGAATAAAGTCATCAAACAACTGTCGACGAAGCCCTTTGGTAAAGATATCAACAATCTGTTCCTTGGTAAGAATTTATACCATGCAAACAGTTCCATTGTTAATTTTTTCCTTAATGAAATGTCTGTCTACTTCTACATGTTTGGTTCGATCATGCTGAACTGGATTAAGAGAAATGTTGATAGCAGTTTTATTATCACAATAAAATTTAATTGGATAACTCACTGTGACACACAGTTCTTCTAAGAGTTTCTTTAATCATAATCCTTCACACATCCCTTGGGCAACTGCTCTGAATTCTACTTCGGCACTGCTCCTAGCAACTACGCTCTGCTTTTTACTTCTCCATGTTACCAAGTTCCCCCATACTAAGGTGCAATACCCGGTGGTGGATCTTCTATCTTCCACTGATCCTACCCAATCAGCATCTGTGAACACTTCTATTTCTTTTCGTTCACCTTTCTTAAAGAATAACCCTCTGCCCGGGGAACTTTAGATATCTTAGAATCTTATAAACTGCTTCAAGATGTTCTTCTTTAGGTGAATGCATGTGTTGGCTTACTACACTCACTGCAAATGCAATGTCAGGTCTTGTATGTCAGAGATAAATTAGCTTACCAACCAGCTTTTGATATCTATCGGTGTCCACTGAATTCCCAACGACATCAGCTCTCTTTCCTGCTTCAATTGGAATGTCACTCGGCTTACATCCAAGCAATCCCTTTTCAGAAAGTAAGTCAAGAATATATTTTCGTTGAGAAACTCAAATACCTTTCTTTGACCTGGCAACTTACATTCCCAAGAAATACCTCATCTGGCCTAGATCCTTCACTTCAAATTCAGTAGCTAGGATTATTTTTAGCCTATCCATCTCACCTATGTCATCTCCTGTCTAGATTATGTCATCTACATACACAATTAGGATTGTCTTCAAACCTTTTTCAGATTGTTTGATGAACATTGTGTGATCTGACTGCGCTTGACTGTATCCCTGACCTTTTATCACCTTCGCGAATCTGTCAAACCACGCTCTTGGTGATTGTTTAAGGCCGTACAAGGATTTTTTGAGCTTACATACCAGATTTTCTTCTCCCTTTTTGCTGAATCCAGGTTGTAAGGTCTTAAAAACTTCTTCTTCTAAATCACCATTTAGAAAAGCATTCTTGACGTCTAGTTATTGAAGAGGCCAATCTAGATTCACTGCCAAGAACAATAGAACCCGAATTGTATTCATCTTTGCCACTGGTGCAAATGTCTCTGTGTAATCAATGTCGTATGTTTGTGTAAACCCTTTTGCAACCAAGCGGGCCTTATATCGTTCTATCGTTCCATCAGCTTTGTATTTCAGAGTAAAAACCCATTTGCAACCTACGAGCTTTTTCCCTCTTGATAACTCCATTACCACCCAAGTACCATTTTTTTTCAAGGCTGTCATTTCATCCATAGCTGCATCTCTCCATTTAGAAACCTACAATGCTTCATAAATATTTTTTGGGATCTTTATACTGTCAAGATTAGAAGTGGAGGCACGAAATTTTGTGGACAGAGAATTATAAGACAAATTTTGAGATAAGATGTAGTGTACATGACCGAGGTTCTTTTCTAAGGGCAATGGGCAAATCAAGATCAGAGGGTTCATTTGTATTCGAAGCTATCACTGGTTCAGATTTCTTGAGTGCATCAGATGTGATATCTTCTTTTTCCTTTGACTTTGGCTTTCGCGAATAAACAATTATCTCCTTGTCATTTTGTTCTCTTCTATCTCCCGCTGTTTTCAAATTTTCCTCTGTATATGGCATATTAGACTTGGATGGTAATTCAGTGTTTGAGATTGGAATAGACTCATGGAGTGATTTAGTGTTTTGAGAGAAATCAAGATTAAGCGAGCAATCAAAAAACTTATCTTTACTCAATTTCTCCCCCTGAAGAGTAGTTTTTGGAAAATATGGTGTGTTTTTAAAGAAGGTAACATCAAGACTAACAAATATTTTGTGATTGATAGGATCATAGCACTTGTAGCCTTTCTGAGTAGATGAATAACCAAGAAAAACACATTTAACCACCCTAGCGTCTAATTTACTGCGATGATGAGAGTGAACATGAACAAATACAGTACAACCAAACACTTTTAAAGGCACACCAGAACCAAGACGATAGGTTGGAAAAAATTTTTGAAATTTATGGATCGGTGTTTCAAATGAAAGTACGCGACTGGGTAATCTATTTATAAGATAAGCAGATGTTAAGATGGCATCACCCCAGAATTGTTTAGGCATATGAGTAGAAAACATTAAGGTACGAGCAACTTCAAGGAGGTGTCTATTTTTTCGCTCAGCAACTCCATTTTGTTGAGGAGTGTCAATACAAGAACTTTGATGGATTATCCCATGTTTTTGAAAGAAATTACCCAAAATGGTATTGAAATATTCGGTACCATTATCAGTTCGAAGTATTTGTATTGAGGTTTGAAATTGTGTTTGGATCATGGAATGAAAATTGATAAATACAGAATGAACATCTACTTTTGTTTTTAATAAATATACCCAGCAAACACGTGTATGATCATCAATAAACGTGACAAACCATTTGTATGAGTGCAATTAGGAATACGCGATGGACCCCATAAATCACTGTGGATTAATGAGAAAGGTTTTGATGGTTTGTATACAGATTTTGGAAAAGGAGTGCGATGATGTTTTGCTAACTCACATATCTCACATTGGAAATCAAAATACCTTTCATTCAAGAACATAGCAGGAAACATTCTTTGCAAATATTGAAAATTGGGATGACCCAGCCTAAAATGCCATAACAAAATATCACTATCCTTAGAGGAAGATACAGAATTACAAACTACAGGTTGACATTGTTTACTCACATTAGCTTCCTCAAAGTAGTAGAGTCCATCACATTCCTTAGCACTGCCAATCGTCATCCCCGATGATAGGTCCTGAAAAATACACAATGAGGGGAGAAATTGAGCAGAGCAGTTGGAGTGTTTGGTTAATTTGTTGACAGATAATAAATTGCATGATAAATTTGGAACATGAAGAACAGACTCTAAAACAATAGAATTAGAGAGTCGAATACTCCCTTTTCCTGCAACCGACAAAAGTGAGTCATCTGCAATTTTAACTTTAAGATTTCTAGCACAAGGTGAGTATGAGAAAAAAAGATTAGATGTACCAGTCATATGATCGGAGGCACCAGAATCAATAATCCAGGAGGTCTTAGATTGTAGTTTGGTATTTAAGGCTTGTAAAAAATTACCTCGGTGTGCTAATGACCCACTTGGAGTATTTGAATTGGATTGATTGGCGGTTTGGAAACTGGAGAACATTTTGTAGAGTTGTTCCATTTGTTCAGGATTAAATCCCCCACTTGGGGTAGGGGCAGATTCTGATTGAGCATCAATCCCAGCTTGATATCCACGATTCCGATTACTCTGTCTAGGCTTCCAATCAGCTGGTTTACCATGCAATTCCCAACATTTTTCCATAATATGGCCTGGTTTTTTACAATGGTCACACCAAGGCCTTTTATTTTTATTTGGGCCTGACCCACTTGATGGGCCTTTAGTTGCAAGAGCAGAACCTTCACTTGGGCCACTGCTGGTTTGGGTCTTTTGTATTGTTATCGGCCCGAGCATCACCTTCCTCCTATTTTCTTCTCTTCTGACTTCAGAGAATGTTTCACGAGTTGAGGGCAGAGGTCGGTGGCTCAAGATCCTCCCACGTACGTCATCTAGTTCCTGGTTGAGACCCGCCAAGAACTCGAAGACTCGTTCTTCCTCGAGTCGCTTCCGGTAGCGAGCACTATCATCGGTGCACTTCCATTCGTCCGTGTAACTCAGGTCAAGTTCTTGCCAGATCGCCGACATCTCCAGGTAATACTCAGTCACATCTCTCTCTCCTTGCTTCATCTGCCATAATCGGGTCTTGAGTTCGAAGATCTGCGATGAGTTCTCCATGTCGGAATAGGTCTCGCGAATAGCTTCCCAGACATCCATCGCTGTCGGCAAGAAGAGATAAGTTCTGCGAATAGAGGGTTGCATGGAGTTCACAAGCCAAGCCATTACCAAAGAATTTTCTGACTTCCATTTCTGTAGAGCAGCAAAGTCAGTTGCGGTGGTCAGGGTGTCTCACCGGTAAGGTATCCAAGTTTTCCTTTGCCGTCGATTACGAGTTTGATAGATTGTGCCCATTCACGGTAGTTTTTTCCGTTGAGTTTGGCCACTGTGAGTTGAATAGACAAGGTATCGATTCCATGCGAGCCATTGGTTGAGATCCTGGATTCATTTTCTGAAATAGAGGATTCTGTGCTCTGGTCGCCGGAATCCGTCATTGATAATTAAGGCTTAGACAACCCTAGCTCTAATACCATGTGAATAAACACTCTATTTGTATTTTATTCAATGTTATATTTTGTACATCTTACACCTCTAATTTATAGCTACATTACAGAGCACAGAAAAGGAAATAAATCTTCTAAATATGGTCATACAATTTGCCTCCTAATCATAGGCATAAAATCTGTCAAAGATAAAAAACCTTCCTGTAATAACTCTCTCAATCATTGGACTTTCCACACAGAGGCTTTTGGTTGATGATATATATTTTTATTGGAATAGCTGGGGGAAAAAGAAAAGCACTAAACTAAACTAAAACAATTGGATGAGTTATATTTCTTGAAGAAATTATGCAAAGGCCACAGCCATTCAAAAATGCACCACAAACCAAAAGCTATACCAAAAAAAAAAAAAAAACAATGAAATAGCATTATGAACATAAATAAAAGAAGTGGAGCTCTATTTACCTGAAATTCCTCATAAGGGTTCAGAAATGGATTGTGATAATTCAAAGCAACCACTAGTCCAATTGAAATCTGTATGCTCAACCGACGAAACAAACAACAAATGAGATTCTGATTTTGGAAAGCTCGTAATTAACGATACCTTTCCATGATAATATTCTGAAACTTGAAGAGCCAACACAAATACAAAAGCCCAAAAAATAATACGAAATTAAAGCTGAAGGCAACAATTTCCAATTGAAGAAGAAGGATTGTATGAATCAATGATGATGATGAAAAAAATGACAGTAACTTCAGACATAATAGTGGAGAAAAGGTATAAGTAACAATTTATGGATTCCAGCAAATGACTGGAAAAGGAAAACATTAACAAATATGACAAAATCATATTGGTACGTTTCATCTGACTCGTAGGACACCTGGTTAAGACATGCATGCAATTTAATGCCAAAACCTAATTAAAAAGTGATGGATTCACTCCCACAGAAGCATCTTTCCAGTCAACTGCATTGTGAATTAAAATATATATATATATATGAAGAAAGTCTAATTCAACCTCTCATGCTCAAGAAGTTATTATAATTATTAATATATAGGTTGGGATACTTTCTAACTAATATGGAGAAGAAAAATGGAAGCTTTTTTCTCTTTTTAGAAATTCAAATGCAAGAATGAACACTTCTATAGTTTACCCTTCCCAATTTGCAAAAATATGAGATTTTGACTGCACTCAGAAGGATCTCATGAGGGAGATTTTACAACATCAACCTGAATTAATTATCAAATTAACTCAGCCAAAAAAAGAGTTTTTAAAATTGAAGACGAAAGGAATGAAGCAGATGTAGCCATAACCCAACTAGTCAACCAATTGCGTTCATGGTAAAAGATTCCATGATCCCAACCCATTTGATGACTTTTGGTATAGATGCAAGTTGTAGAAGTAAAGACTAGTATAGAAACTTAACACAAGCAGTAACTCCATAACACTACCACTTCTTTTCATATTAGCATGCAAAACTGCAAAATGATAACATAAGTATCCACATAAAATTATATTTTGCTTTTCAATATATATATATATATATATATATATTGCATAAAATGTAGAGATATATTTTAAAACCAACCTTTCTATCATTCATGTGGTATAGAAATGATCCCCCATATGTCTTGTGATCCAAAGGCCAACCCAATGTATGAAGAACCATACCAGGTTTATGCTTGCTCTCATCAATTTCCCAAACCTGATCAAACACATCAACAAGAATGTCTCAAATTTTCTTGACTTACTATGGTTCAGTCAAACTTGCCAACTAATAATCAGTAAGACTTCCAAAAGTTAAGATTGTTTAAAATATTTTATTTAAAGATCTGTACTTTTCACGTAAGCTCTAACTTTGTGTACAAACCCTTTTTCTTGAAACAGAAGCTACTTTGTGTAAGATTGTCACAGCATATACACATAAGAAAACTTTATATCATTGTTTGAGCTATTTTCAAATGGCTTAAACTTTTAAGTGTAACAATTTTATTACAAGGACGGAATCAATTTTCCTAGGAGTCCTAGGTTTGAGTCCCCGCAAGTGATTGTGATGGTATTTGCATCTGAGATGTTCTGCATCTTTCACATGAGGGCTATATTAGAGAGCTTTATATAACTTTTTGAACCTTGTCCTAGCACCTTAACCTTTTGGGTACAGCGAACAATATACTTTTTTGTTTTGAGATCAATGTCTGCTTAGAGGTGTCAATAGGACTAGGTAGATCCAGTCTCGCTGGCTCAAGCCAAAAGTTTCCACCCGAAGCAAAGCCTGCCTGTTTTGTGTAGTCTGAGACTATAGGAGCTGGACCGGCTTTGGCCTAGAATTTAAAAATAAAATCATCTAGAATTTAAAATAAAATTTATATAAAAGGCTGGACATTGCAGACAAATCTGCTACTACCAGACCTTGCTTTAGGCATTGTTACATCGTTTTCTCCAAGTTCTAAGATTCCACATATCACTCAATCTCTTTCTTTAAGGAAAAATACAGCACATGGTCTAGCAGTCCACAAAAGACAACATCCAAAGGAAGCGAAAAAAAATTATAATTATTAACAACACCCTTCCAATTATATTTATATACGTACATACATACGTACATACCTACATACATAGATATATATATATTGTTGAAAGTCATGTTAGTTAGGATAATAATGTGATTAGGATTGTGATAATTCTAATCACTATAGGATACGAGATTATGTTTTATCTTTAGTTGGTTAGATAAATATTAGAGATAAATCCTTTTTAAAAGAGGAGATTATCTAGGAGTTTTCATTGTTTATCTTACTGTATGAATTGACACTTTCTCTTTTTGAAAGTGAACGTAAATAAACTTCAGCAGTTTGTTAGTTCCCTCATAAAATTCCACATGGTATCAAAGCATAATGCCTGATGACTAAATACAGTATGGCTTCCCTTAGTTCACCTTCCAATATATCATCCAACCCAGAATCGACACCCCCAAACAATGGTGGAAGAGGCGGTTCTGATATCACAAACATTCCTCACTTTCCTATTACCAATCATAAGTTGAATGGCAGTAACTACCTCCAATGGTACAATCTGTGAGGATGTTTATCAGTGGCATGGGGAAGATTGATTATCTCACTGGTATTACTCCTGCTCCTGCCAAAGAAGACCCGTCCTACAAGCAATGGGACACCGAAAACAACATGGTGATGTCTTGGCTCATCAACTCGACCAACTGACACAGGAGAGAATTTTCTGCTTCATGAAATTGCCCACCAGATATGGGAATCTCCCAAAGAGACATACTCCAATATGGACAACACAGCTGAGTTATTTGGGATTGAGAGTGCACTGCATGACCTACAGCAAGGAGAAGGAACTGTCATGCAGTATTACAGCAACCTCACTCCACATTAGCAGCAGCTGGACATGTTCGAATAGCATGAATGGAAGTGTTCAGAGGATAGTTCTAGGCATAGGGAAATAATTGAACGAAAGAGGTTCTTTAAATTCTTATTCAGCTTGAACCAAAACCTGGATGATGTTCGTGGCAGAATTCTAAGCATCAAGCTGCTTCCAAAAATCAGTGAAGCGTTCTCGGAGGTAAAGAGGGAAGAAAGCCAGAAACAGGTGATGATGGGAAGACAAACCAGGTCCAAAATAGTGACAGAAAACTCGGCATTGGCAATTCAAGGAAACCAGAACATCTGGTGACAACCGGTCCAGAAAAGGGATGCGTTGGTGTAATCATTGCAAGCGACAAGGCCACATCAAGGACAAGTGCTGGAGATACATGGGAAACCGCAAGACTGTAAGCCCACCAGACTGCAGAACACCTCAGACAGCCGCGGAAACCATGCATCAAGCACTGAAAATCAGAACCACAATGATGCTAATCCATCAAACAAGGATTTGTGGACCTACTGCAGAAGCTTATTGCTCAAACCAGCCCAAGTGGAAGTGTTGTAGGGACCGGTTCGGTTGCACAGAAGGGTAACTGTTGGAAGTTTGCTGTTTTTTCTAGACATCGTTTATGGAGGTTGTTAGCTGGTTGTAATTCTAGATATCATTTATGGAGGTTGTTAGCTGGTTTTAATTATTGTTTTCATTTAATTGGGTTGTTGAGAGACTGTACATGGAAAAGAGAGTCTAGGGTAACTAAAAGTTTTCTAGTTCCCCAAAATATTGTTCTCTATATATATTTGTTTTCTTTTCTAAATGAAGATCAGTGCTCTATTCTACCAAAAATCTATTTACATGGTATCAGAGTTGTTTTAGCTCATTTTTCAAGCCTGCATTGCTTGTTTCTTTGTTTTTTATTTTTTTTCATGTCAGAAGTCTCAGATTCTAGGGTTCCTGAAATTTCATTTTTTCAACCTTAATCATCCTCTCATCTTGGTAACCCAACCCTTCAAATTACTATTGAAAAACTTAATGGGGAAAATTTTTTAGAATGGTCTCAATCAGCTAAACTTTTCTTGAAGGGTAGAGGGAAAATGGGCTATCTACTTGGCACTGTTAAAGAACCAGAGGAATTTGATCCTTCCTTCGAAAAATGGGAGGCTGAAAATTCAATGATCATGAGTTGGCTACTTAATTCAATGCAGCCTGATATTGGAAAACCTTTCTTGTTCCTCTCTTCTGCGAAGGAAATCTGGGATGTTGTGTCTCAGACATAATTAAAGAAAGGGAGTGAATCTCAAGTATTTGAATTGAAAACTACTATCCACGATACCAAACAAAACAATCTTTCAGTCACAACTTACAAAAACACGATGAAGATTGTATGGCAAGAACTAGATATTTACTAACATATCTCTAACATATAGAGATAGAATCAGCAACAGATGCAGCAAGGTTGGCAAAAATGCTTAAACCGTAATCAAGTTTTTGAGTTTCTAGCTGGACTTAGTCTAGATTTAGACAAAGCAAAAGGTCAAATCCTTGCAAAAGAGAAGTGTCTATCTTTATGTGAGGTCATTATTTTATGAATTTGTTCCAAACCACGGTAGTACAACAGTCAAGATTAATGATGGTTCTATAGCGAAAGTGGCTAGTACAGGTTTTGTGATGGTCTCCTCAAATAGTTTATTAAAATCAGTTCTGTTAGTACCTAATCTAGATTGCAATCTGTTATCAGTAAGTAAGTTAACAAGAGATTTAAATTATGTTACTAAGTTTATTGCAAACCAATGTGTTTTCAGGATTGGACGTCAAGGAGGACGATTGACAATGTTGATTTGCATGTCGAGCTCTACATACTTCAGGTTGGATCCAATTCTAGCAAGCACTCTTTTTCAACTATGAATGAATTTTCTTCTAGTTCATTTAGTTTGTCAAATAAGGATGATAGGTTTAATAAAGATGATATCATCTTCTTACGGCATTATCGTTTAAGGCATCTAAACTTCATGTACTTGGAAAAATTATTTCCAACTTTGTTTAGAAATAAAAATCCTCAATCATTTCAGTGTGAAGTGTGTTCTCTATTAAAGCAAAAACATCAAAATTACTCAATACAAGGCTATAAACAATCTCAAGCTTTCACTTTAATACATAGTGACGTATGGGGTCCTCCTAAAGTTCCAAATGTCATAGGAGCAAAATTGTTTGTCTCCTACATTAATGACCGTGCTAGGATCATATGGGTGTTTTCAAAAAGAGAGAAATCAGATGTACACAAGATTTTCAGAAACTTTGTAAAAATCATACAAAATCAATTTGAAACAAAGTAAAGATATTTAGAACCGATAATGGCAAGGAATATTTCAATAAAAAACAAAATAATTTTCTACTTTAAGAGAGTATTGTACATCAAAGTTCCTATGTTGAGACACATAAACAAAATGAAGTTTCAAAAAAGAAAAATAGACATATACTTGAGGTAACAAAGTCTCTTATGTTCACTAGTAATGTGCCTAAATATTTTTGGGGAGAGGCTATGTTAACAAGAACATATTTGATTAATAGACTTCCATCTAGAGTTTTAAACTTCAAAACTCCTTGTCATGTTCTGTTACAAAGTTATCCAAATACAAGATTAATTTCTGATTTACCAATTAGAGTGTATGGATGCACTACTTTTGTACACATAAATCAAATTCATAGAAGTAAGCTTAATCCAAAATCCCTAAAATGTGTATTTATTGGTTACTCACCAACACAAAAGGGATATAAAAGCTTCTCACCCAATACTAAAAAATTTTATATCTCCAAGGATGTTATCTTTATGGAGACAAAACTGTATTTCAAAAATAATTTGGGTAAGGAGGTAATGGTTGGTCATCATTGGGTTCTATGTTGATAAGCCTTGGTTTGAGTTATTAGATGTGTGGTGAGAGTCAAGTTCAATCCCATACAAGATGTTATCAAGTCTCCTAAAACTCTTAACTCTTTATTCGCATGATAAGCATCTTGAAAATTCTGATAAGACAACATTAAGTCTTGATTTATCTCATGAAAGTACATATATCCATATAGAAAGTACATCTATCCATAGATATAGAATTCCCAATAATTCTGATAAAGCTCTTGAATCAAGAGACATTTCAACTGGAAAAGAGCTGATTGTGTATGCTAGAAGACGAAAAAACCAGGAGCAGTCCAAAGTTCAACTGCAAAAACAACAAAACTGAAAATCTAAACCACATGAATCAGTCAAAGAAGGCAATGCAAATACAGAAATTGATGAAGCAGAAACAGAACATGTTGACAGCGTTGATACAGAAGCTATAGAAGGTGACAATGAGCTACTCATTGTCTTAAGGAAAGAGGGTGAGCGCAGAAACAAACCACTCTACCTTATTTGTAAGTATGTATCATATGACAAACTTTCACGTTTGTTTCAAGCCTTTTCTGCCAATGTCATGCAAGTGAAGATTCCTAGAAGCATAGAAGAAGTGTTGCAGGTTCAAGCTTGGAAAGCTGTTGTAGATGAAGAGATTAAAGCTCTAGAAAAGAATCAGACTTGGGAGATAACCAAGCAACCCAAAGGAAAACATCAGGTTGGTAGTAAATGGGTCTTCACCATTAAACACAAGGCTGATGGGAGTGTTTAAAGACTTAAGGCAAGATTAGTAGCAAAAGAGTTTACTCAATCATATGGAATTGATTACGAACAAACCTTTTCACAGGTAGCAAAACTTAATACAGTTTGGGTACTGCTTTCCGTGGCAACCAATCTAGATTAGAGGCTTCATCAGTTGGATGTCAAGAATGCTTTCCTAAATGGAGAGCTTGAAGAAGAGAAATATATAAGAATTCTAGCTGGTTTAGAAAGTGCAGCTAATAAGGGACTAGTTTGCAAGCTCAAGAGGTCATTGTATGGTTTGAAATAGTCCCCACATGCTTGGTTTGAACAGTTTACAAAAACAGTAAAACAAGAGGCTTTGCACAGTGCCAATCAGATCATACCATGTTCGTTAAACATGGATCAAATGGGCAGCTTACCATACTTATAGTCTATGTGGATGACATGATACTCACAAGAAATTGTGAAAAAGAAATTCAGCAGCTGAAACAGTTTTTAGCACAGGAGTTCAAGATAAAATATTTGGAGAATTTGAGATACTTCCTTGGCATGGAAATAGCACGGTCAAAGGAAGGTATCGTAGTGTCTCAACGCAAATATATTCTTGATTTATTGAAAGAAACTAGTTTGAGTGACTGCAGACCAACTGAGACACCTATGGACTACACAATGAAGTTAGGACAAGAGTAGAACAGCCCTCCAGTTGATAGAGAAAGATACCAAAGGTTAGTTGAAAAGCTTATCTATCTTTCCCATACAAGACCTGATATTGGATTTCCTGTAATTGTTGTGAGTTAGTTCATAAACAAACCCACAGAAGAACACATGCAAGCAGTTGTGACTTGTGAGAATCTTGAGATACCTGAAATTTACTCCAGGTAAAGGTCTATTTTTCAAGAAAAATAGAAGTAAAAGAGTAGAGATTTTCACAGATACGGATTAGGCAGGTTCAATCACAAATAAAAGGGTTATATCTAGCTACTACAGCTATGTGTGGGGTAATTTGATCATTTGGAGAAATAAAAAACATTCAGTTGTAGCAAGAAGTAGTGCGAAAGCTGAGTTTCGAGCTACGGCACATGGAGTGTGTGAAGGAATTTGGTTATAAAGAGAGTTCTAATCCAAGCTAAACATTCATATTGATGATGCACAACTGTTTTGTGACAACCAGTCCACTATTAAAATTGTCAAGAATCCATTGTTACATGATAGGACAAAGCATGTGGAGATTGATAAACATTTTCTTAAAGAAAAAATTGGAGAAGGAAGCATGAATCTGGTGTATATATCTTCAACCAGCTGATATTCTCATCAAACCATTAATTCAAACAGCTTTTAATAACATGTGTTCCAAGCTGGGTACGATAGATATCTATCATCCAGCTTGAGGGGGAGTGTAGAATTTGGAGTTTATCTTGGTTACTTAGGAAAGTTACTGCTCTTAATAGTAGTAATTAATTTGAATAACTAAGATTAGAAACTCTTAGAGTTATCCTAATCTTTTAGTTTGTTTTAGTTTAAATTCTAGAGATATTGTTGAGGTTCTCAAGTTTAAGAAAGGTTTGCTTCCTTAAACCATATAAAAGAATGTAATGTTTCAAAGAGAAATAAGATGAAACATTTATCACTAAATATTTTAATTATCTCACACAAGGCAGGATAGTAGCTATCCGGTAAGCCCCATGAGTCAGTTTATTATGAACAATCCGATTGAAGAACATTTAAATGCAGTGTGTAGTATCCTAAGATACCTAAAAATGACACATAGAAAAGGATTATTTCTCAAGCAAGGTACTGCAAGAAATCCAGAGGTGTTTTCGGATGCTGATTTGGCAGGTTCAGCAGTTGATCGCAGGTTTACTTATGGTTATTCTACCTATGTTTGGGGAAATTTAATCAGATGGACGAGTAAGAAGCAGACAATGGTATCCAGAAGCAGTACAGAGGCAGAATTGAAGGCCATTGCACATTGTTTATCTAAGGGAATATGGATTAGAAGGATGCCGGCAGAGTTGAAAGTTGCACTAACAGGTCCAATCAGGTTATTTTGTGACAACCAAGCTGCTATCAGCGTGACTAAGCACCCAGTACACCATGACCAAACCAAACATGTCGAAATTGACCGACATTTCATTAAAGAGAAGATAGAAGAAGAAGTTCTTGAGCTGGTTTACATACCAACAGCTGATCAAACATCAGACATTCTCACTAAGGCTCTTCCTAGAGCTAACTTTGAAAACATGATCTCCAGGTTAGGCATGATTAACATCTTTGACCCAGCCTAAGGGGAGTGTTGAAAGTCATGTTAGTTAGGATAATAATGTGATTAGGATTGTGATAATTCTAATCACTTAAGGATAGGAGTTTATGTTTTACCTTTAGTTGGTTAGATAAATATTGGAGATAAATCCTTATTAAAAGGAGTTTTCATTGTTTATCTTAATGTATAAATTGACACTCTCTCTTTTGGAAAGTGAATGTGAAGCTATTTAAAGCACCTTATCCCCACACACCTAGCAGCCTTCTCCTTTAAATTCTTTAAAACTGCTACTATTCCTTTCTTCCCAAAGCATGTAGAAGAATAGCCTAACGGCACAAGAGCATAAGAATCCCTTTTTCCACTCACAATAAAAGCACACATTTTCTCTAAAAATTAAGAAACATAAAAACTTGGAGGAACCAAAAGACAATCCTACAAGTTAGAACAGTTTATTCTGTGATGAAAGCTGCCGGGTAATGAAGAAACAAATGATCAAATCTTTTGGACAAAAAAAGGATACAATCATTTAACAACACGCTCCCTATGAAAACAAAAACAATGATAACTCTTGAAATGCTTTAGAAACCAAAGCCACAGAAGCTAAGTGATACACCATATCTCAAAAACAACTAGTAGCCTTCTCCTATAGTTCTTCAAAAATTCTACTTATCCTTTTCGCCCGAAGTATCCAAAAAATAGACCCAATGGCGCAAGAACATAAGATTTCACAGTTAATAATGCTTTGGGTAGTGGAATTAATAAGAGGACATATTGGTGGCAGTGGTATAAAAATAAAATCAGACAATTTTTGCCAAGATTGCTACAAGAGCATTCTGTAAATTTTTGCTAAATTACATTTACGAATGATAATAATAAAAGTGTTTAGCACACTTTCGACGCATCGCGATATATGGTCAAAATTAAATACTTCTGTAAATTCATACAAGCAGTATTCCAAAAGACAATGATGGTAATATTTAACACTTTCAAATATTCGCAAAACAAAATATTGATTAGGTTAGCTAGATAAAATGCAGTTGTGAGTTTGTGAGTCTCCTGTTCACTACTAACTAATGAAATTATTTCATAGAATTCGTTAAAAGGTACCTTCCACCTCAATGTGAAGTTATTATTAGACATACACTTATAGCAGGCACTTTACGCACTTAAGCAATTTAAAATAAAATTACATGATCCTATTTAAAGAAGTTTTAATTAGATCTGATGATTGGACTGTTTGAAATAAACATGATTTATATGTCTTACATCTCATACAATGAATAAAAGCTAGCTAACGCACGAAAGAGTATTAGTTTTCGACAATTAAAATTAACATATTGCAAAAGTTCTTTTTCAAACAATAATAGATCTTTTTTTCAAGATTTTATAATATAAAATGAACTTTATGTTATTACTTTTGACAGTGCATCTGCAAATATTCCATTAGCATTAACAAATGCACCACTACAGAACTAAACACCCTTTTTTCCTTTAGGAAACAAAGACTTTATTTAATAAATAAAGAGGTGACAAGCGTGAACTAGAAGTCCACCAACACTACAAACAAAAAAAAGAATAAAAAACATTACATGATTGGAAAAAATAATCAACAAACAACAATTTTTCAATCAAATAAAATGAAAAAAAAAAAAAAAAAAACTTTAAAATCTTCACTAGTAAATACCTAAAGAGAAGCCAAATAATATGTTTTATCTCCTAAAACATTTTCCTCTTCTTTAACTTCTTCAAAGATTCTTTTATTTCTTTCTTCCCTAATAATCCATAAAATAGCAAAGACTCCATTATATTAAAGAATATTAGTCTTCTTTCCTCCTCAAAAAACGTTAAATTCTTCCAAAAAGAATAAACATAAAAATTTAAGAGCAGTCCACTTCAATCCAACCAAAGAAAACAACTTACTCCATAATTTACTAACCAACAAACAATGAAGAAAAAGATGATTCAAATTTTCCCAACAAGTCTTACACATGACACACCAAGAGGGAAAAAGACATGAATTAAGATATCTTTTCTGTAGAATATCCCAAGTATTTAATTTCCCAAGAACAATAAGTCACACTAAAAACTTAATCTTGTTCGAAGCCTTTAACTTCCTAATAAGTTTAGCAAAATCCAACTTAGGATGAGATTCATCTTAAACCAATTTTTCAAAAAAAGACTTGCAAGAAAAAACACCGTTAGGACTCAACCTCCAAACCTTTCGATCTTCCATTCTCGAATTGTGGATTTATTGTTAAAAGTAACATTATAAAGTTGATTTAGAATATGGAAATCTCGAAAATGGTCAATTACTACTTTAAAATGAGTTAGAAGAAAATGCAAAATTCTAAATTATCAAAAGCTAATACTTAATTTTACATCAACCAATTTCGTCTATGAAATGAGATATAACACACATAAATCATGTTTTAATACATATAATCTAACTATCCAATCAAACATAAACTTCTCCCTCAAAATGATCATTATCATGGATCAATTGTAGTTTAAATTGTTCAAATAAACATAAATGTATTTCTTGTAATAGCTTTCTAAAGAGGTCGGAGGTAGATTTTCATGTATTATGCAAAATACATACATTAGATAGTTGTGAAAGGAAGACTCACTTACAATTTATCTAGCTCACCCAATTCTCTTTGTTTCCTAAATATTTGAATAAGAAGTTTCACCACCATTATTATGTTACTTATAGATTTTCAAAAGCAAGGGTGATGAAATATTTGTCGCCATGCCTATAGATGTAGTTAGCACCTTTATCATAATCATTCATAATTTTAGCTTTACAAGATTACAAATTTTTCTGGTAAAACCTTTCCATAATTGGTCTATTCTTTAACGGTTAACCACTTCTACCAATAAGCCCTTTTATTAGTAGGGATTCCATGGCCATGAACATTCTCAACTTATGTTTCTAAAATCTAAAGTCATTGGCTAGGAATTGTGAAACTGGTTAAAGCGGATGAAAGTTCATGGCTGTCGAATCAAATCAAAAGAATCGAATCAAAATTTTTTATCTCTGATGGGTTTCTAAGTTTGTAAGCCAGATTGTAGGAAAATTATGAATATACACAATAGCAGTAAAATATATTCTACTTTTAGATAACATGTCAGCTATAAGCATTTACAAATTTGAAGAAGAGTGTTAGAATGACATAAAATGCTTAGCAAAGAATAACATTTGGTGCATGTGAGAAAACTGAGCTATTGAGAAATTAAGAGTTTGTTGTAAGGACAAGAAGTGATATTTATAAAGACATTTGGGAGATATTAATGGGTGCATGGTCATGGCAGGAGTGGGGGTACTATGTTGTTCTCGCTAAGTGAGACACCAATGGGGAATTGTTGATGGCTACCATTTGCCAGCTTTGGACAGTGTAGACAGCCAGCCAAGCTGACATTTCTTTGGCCTGTTATATGAACCATCTAAAGCTGACCTTGGTTGGGTTGCCACATCCAACTTTTTTATTTATTTTTGTAAAATTAAGTAAATAAATTAATCAAAAAGCAGTTTGAACTTCAGACCAAGCCTATTTGGATTCCAACTGGCTGAAACTGGCTTTGTCCTGATTCCAAAACTTTTGTAAAGCCCAATCAATGGCCTGAGCAGGTTAAATCCCGAGCCCATGGAACTAGACTCAGGTCGGATTTGCTCAGATCAACTGACATATTGTTGTCTGGTAACAGATGTGGAGCCAATGCTAACCAGGAATGCAGAACAATATAATCAATACATTACAATCTCATACACATATCCATACACCATCATTATATAGCTGTTAGACATGGTGGGAAACAGATAGCAGATGTCGTTTCTTAAAATCACTAGAACCAGCAAAAAGAATATGAGATATAATAAAATGTTTAATGAAAATACATTAATACCTATACAGATAACATGTAATTCTTATCAATTTGTTAGTTACCTCTTTAATTCCCAATGCATAAGTCTGATGTTGTGCAGGCCTCAACTCTCTCAGTTTGTAATTTTTAATTATTTTCTGCTTAAAAGAAAATTCAAGCAAGTACTTGCATTAGCATAAAGGTTGGGCATCAAAGCTTGCTGAAGTAGCAGCAACAAATTCTTTTCTGCAAACAGCAAACCTCTGACAATGATCCTCGACATCCTTCAGCAAGAAGTGTTATGCGCCCTAAATTAGCAACACATTTAATTCAAAAAGTTGAAGCTAAGTTTATAAGCATATAAAAAAATTGGAACATCTAGAAGTCAGAGTGCAGCAATGGATCACACTTAATTACATACTTGTCCATGATGTACAAGAATGTACAAATGCTTCTGTGAAATATATATTCACTTGGTTTATACACACCTTTACAAGACAAGGGGCATGTAAACCTGCAAGTACTCCTATAGATCCTAATCATAAACTTGGAGAAGTTAGTGAAGATATTTCGGTAGACAAGGTGATGTATCAGAGATTGGTTGGAAGGCTCATTTATCTTTTATAGACAAGGCTAGCTTATGCAGTGACTGTAATAAATCAATTTATGCACAATCCTAAATACATACACCTACAGGTTGCCCATCGTGTGCTACATTACTTGAAGGCCAATCTTGGAAGGGGAATTTTATACAAAAGAAACATGGAGCTGACTTTAGAAGCATACACAGATGCTGATTATGCTTGATCAGTGGTTGACATGAGATCTACTTCAGGTTATCGCCTTTTCTAGGTGGTAATCTTGTGTCATGGAGAAGTAAGAAATAGAATGAGGTGGCTAGATTGAGTGCTGAAGCAGAATTTCAAGCAATGGCTCAAGGAATACGGAACTACTATAGTTGAAGATTATTTTAGACAACTTGAAGATCAAGTGGGTGGAGCCAATGAGAGCATACTGTGACAATGAGTCTGCAATTGCCATTGCACACAATCCAATTTTTTTTTTTTTTTTTTTGGATAGGAAACTAAACTTTATTAAAGAGAAGAAAGAAGAAACACAATAAACAAAAGTGAACCAGTAGTCCACCAACAAACAAAAGAACCAAAAAAAAAAAAAGACTGGAAAAACAAACAAACAATCGATCAACAAACAACAGCTTTCCAATCTAACAAAATGAAAAGTAACGAAACGTCTTTAAATTCTACACACAAAGATGCTCAAAATGAAGCCCAATAATACACTTTGTCCCATAAGAAATTCTCCTCTTCTTCAACTTTGTTAAAGATTTTTCTGTTTCTTTCTTTCCAAATAACCCATAGAATGGCCCAAAATAAATTGCACACAATCCAATTCAACATGATAGAATGAAGAACATAGATGTCAACAGACATTTCATAAAGGAGAAAATTGGTAGTGGATTGATCCGCACACCCTATGTCTCGAGTCTCGACGAAAGGATCAACTGGCTGATGTTACTAAGTAAAGGACTAGATGGAGAAACATTTCAGAAGATTATTTTCAAGCTGGGAATGGAAGACAACTATTCCTCAACTTGAGGGGAGTGTGGACAAACAAGATTTCAGCCATGACTCTAATGTGAAAGATTTCAGCCATGATTCTAGTGTGAATTAATCAATTAATTAATTGTTATTTTAGGAATTGTAAATCAAGTATTCATAAGAATTTTAGATTGATTTGAGGGATTATTTTTTAGGAAGATATAAACCTTTAGAAGTCTATATCGAAAACACAATTACTTTACTCACTAATATTCTCCTATTTCCACACATTGTACAAAATGTAGGTTTTAATGTTCAAAACTTCTTCTCTTCACTCTACCTGTAGTGCCTAGCACCACAGGTAATGTGGCATCTCGCTTTTAGAGTGTTATTACCTTGATCACATTGGATTCAAAACAAAACCACAATGATTCTTTTATTACAACCCATCAAAGATCCCCTTACCAGCTTTTTATGAGCTCAATAACTTGGACGATTGAAATATGAATGACAAAACAAACTCACAACTCATCTCAATATTCCACTTGCAACAAGTAAACAAACCAAAAGACTCATCTCAGTTAACTCGAACAATTTTTAGGGGAGAACACAACACATAAATTGCGTATATATGGATTTTAATGGAAAAAACTCAAGGTAAACCGCAGAAACTTATGCATTCCCTAGACTCAATAGCATCAGTCTTTAGATAGAAGTAACTCAAGATAGCACTAATAGAAACATGGTCTATGTTAATTCACAAGTTCCAACACTAACATTATATAATGACAACAAATATGAAGTGTTATTTGCTGGGGACGAAAGGGCACAGTGCGACACCTCCAAGAAATTTATGTAATTGTTTGTGCATGTGCATGTGTTTCTGTCTCTACGTGTTTATTAGAGAGAGAGAGAGAGAGAGAGAGAGAGAGAGGCCTGCCTCTTAATTCTACACCACGCTGAAAAGTATCTTTTCTCGAACCATCTTTGGCAATTCCCATATCATTTGTTCCAATGCCAATGACTTTGTTTTTAGCATCATATAATACCTGACCAATTACAAGACCTGTCAGGTGAAAATTTAATGACATGTCAAGCAATACTGTAGAAAAGGAGTACCTCACTTGCAGAAAAACCCGGATATATTTCCACTCCCAATTCTTCAGCTTTCACTCCCATCCAACGCACTAACTGACTTAAGCTGCATTACAAGACCCAGAATCAAGCTTCTAGAAAGAAATGTTTGCCATCAAACGCAAAGATAGAAGTTGCGAAATGAACTAAATATTGAATGAGAAGTCAAAAATTGAAGCAAAGGGTTAGATCCTGATATAACAATAAAAGCAAGATATGTAGGCAAATAGATCATACAAGTTCCTATTCTTTTATAGGGCTGCAAAAGAATTAAACTGGCCAAGGCTCTTACGTATGTTATTGGGATTATACTACAAAACAGCTGTATGCAAAGTGAGTGCAGGGTTTCGGCATCAGATTTCAAATTTTGTCCCACTTCAAAATCAGACAGAAGTACAGCATCAGAAGAAGTTACAATCACTCCAGAATGGTTAGCTATGATTTGACTAGACTTTTGACCATTATAACTGTACATGAGATATAAAATGGCTACAACAGAATCAGCTAGATTTTCAAACAAATTTTATGACTTCATACACCAGCAATGCAGCCACAAAGTTTAATAAATTTCTTTAGAATGCAAGTTACAATGTTACCAGAAAAAAATAGAAGAAAATTGAAAGATGTAATATTCACAATGCCAACTAAAACGCATTTGATATTTCATCAGATCAGAATTTCAGCACACTTTTCTAAATGCATATTCCAGGAATGTTAACATAGGCATAACTACCTTATAACATAGTTCCCTCTGTTATCAAAAGGACATGGAATCGAAATCGCACGATTCTTAGTAAGGTACCAAAACTTGTCAGAAGAAACAGGGACATTGATGGGTGCCTGCAAAGCAGTTTAGGAAGAAGGCATATTGGAATAAAAAGAAAGACATGTGGTAATAAATTCGACCATTTCTCCTTATCACAAGGTGATGTCATGCACCCACTTACCTGTTGTTATAGTTCTTTATTTTGCAATCATCAGAGTAGAAGTATTAATTTCAAAGTCAAGTTCAAAGAGAAGAGAAGATCGAAGAAACAATTATGACCCCTTTAGTTTGAAGCATGATTAATATATAATAAAAAAGCTGCCAACGGACTTTCCAAAACGAAATTTGCCTGAACTATATGATTCGATTTAGTCCATATTATTATGCGCTTTAAATCAGCTTCCAGGAGTGTGGAAACAAAATTTTATTTAACTTTTGTATTGAACCAATTTCAGAGGCCACTACTATGGCCTCCACTAAAGCAACGTTAATAAAATGGCAGCATGATTTAATGTTCAAGTCTAACATTTAAGGATTCTATATGTTGTGGGGTCCAGCAAGGGCTCCAGTTTCGAACTCAAATTTGCTAAGCGGCTTTGGGGATTTCTGGATTATTAGAAAATAGCAAACAAACATTTAAGGATTCTATATGCATCACCTACACTACCATACTATGATATACATTTACGACCTGCAAGAATTAGTAGGTAGACAGCAATAAAGAGAACAATACCTCTTCCTCTTTCCATTGTGGCAGTAGTTCATCCAATGCCCGAGGTTCAAAAACATTCCCAGATAGGATATGAGCACCTATATTGACATGCAAGTCAAGAAGGCACAAGTTAGAGATAAATCAACACGAACCAATATATTTGAGCATTGAAAACTTATAAATTCAAGGTAACATACCCACTTCAGAACCTTTTTCAACGACACAAACCGATAAATCGACATTGTTTTCACGACAGAGTTGCTTCAACCTAATTCCAGCAGATAAGCCGGCCGGTCCAGCACCGACAATGACGACATCATAATCCACGCTCTCTCTTGTTCCACTTTCACTACTAAAACGCTTCACAAAGAAAACCCCACTTGGGTTTCCATGCAATCTCATAAAACAGGAGGAGAGGGAGCGTGAAATGGTTGGTTTATGATTGAAGTAGGAGCTGCCGTTTGAAGGATTGGAGAGATGGGTGTGGAGGGTAGAGAGAGAGGTGATGTGGCGTCTAAGAAACCTATGCATGATTCCTTTGAAGTTGAAGCGAGAGTGACGATGCGGCTGAGAAGATGAAATTGAGTTTTTTTCGTCTTGTTTTCATAGCGTTTCGGTTTTACAGGAAGGATCTTCTCATATCGTACAAATGAAACTTGACATGAATTGACGCGTCATCCTCATCCACGTCGGATTCAATTGGTTTGGATGTAATTAGACATGACCACGGTTCGGTTCGAACTGTGTGGTTCAAACCGAACCGTCACTGTAGAACCGAAACCAGAACATAAGGTTCTGGTTCCGGTTTGGAACCGAACCGGAACCGTCACTGTAGCGGTTGCGGTTCCGGTTCTAACCTTAAAGGAACCGGAACCGCCGGTTCAAAGAACCGGTGGAACCGGAACCGCCTTGAACCGGCGGTTCCGGTTCGATTCCGGTTCTTAAATAACTTTAAAAAAAAAACAAAAAAAAAACAAGAAACCCAGACGCCGATCTGGGTTCTGGAAACCCAGATCTGGCGTCTCGGGGAAACCTAGATCGACGCCCAGACGCCGATCTGGGTTTCCATGGAAACCCAGATCGACGTCGATCTGGGTTCTGGAGAACCCAGCGATCTGGGTTCTGGAGAACCCAGCGATCTGGGTTCTGCCAGAACCCAGATCGGCGTCGATCTGGGTTCGGCTAGTGAAGAAGACAAACAAAACAAAGAGAAGAAGAAGAAGAAGAAGAGAGAAGAGAGAAAGAGAAGAAAACGGAGAAATAGAAAAGAAGAAGAAGAAGAGGGAGAATCGGAGAAGAAAAAGAAGATTAGACGAGTCACGAGAGAGTCAGACAGAGTCACAGAGAGAGAGACAGAGAGAGGAGACAATGAGTCAGTGAGGGTAAATGGGGATTTTATTTGGTTTGTCATTTGTGTATAAATTTATTTTTTAATTTTAAAATATAATTTAATATTATTTTTTAAATTTCAAATTATCATTTTAAAAAAAGGTTCCAGAACCGGAACCGCAACCGTTATAGAACCGAAACCGAAACCGAAACCGGAACCTGAACCGTTATAAAATCGTCGGTTCCAGAACCGAACCGGAACCGTGTTATTTCGGTTAAGGTTCCGGTTCTAGCTTTTTTAGAACCGAAACCGTCGGTTCGGAACCGGAACCGGAACCGAATCGAACCGTGGTCATGTCTAGATGTAATGCGAGCCATTGTTTTTCCCCCTATCCAAGTATCGCAATTGCTCTCATGAATTTTAAAAAATTAAAGTGTCATATAGTATAAGCAGATTTAGTGTCAAAATAAACTTCTCCGTACAATCTCTAATCTTCATTGTCATGCTGATTTAACCAAAAAAAAAATAGAAATAAGGCTATCACCTTGACCATATATTTTTAGAGTGTCTGTTTGACAAATCTCTTATTACTGACTCAGCAAATCATGACCATGATTGATTCAACATTTTGGAATAGGCCTTGAATTCGTCCGTTAGTTTCTGCAATATGATCTAGAAGTACAAAAGTTTTGGCTAACCATTTAAAATTGGTGCTTCCTTGTATTATTGATGAGTCTCAAAGTGTTTTTGTTCCTAATTGTCTTATTATTGATAATGTTATTACTACATTTGAGCTCATGCATTTTATGAGGAAGAAAACAGAAGGTGGAAATTAAGCTTTTAAACTTGATATGAGCAAAGCTTATGGTAAAGTTGAGTGGTCTTTTCTGTGAGCAATTATGCTAAAAATAGGATTTGATGAGCGATTCACTTAAGTTGTTTATGATTGTGTGAGTACTTCTCAAATCTCTGTTATTCTGAATGGGTCCCTTAAAGCAAAATTAACGCTTCTCGCAGTTTACAACAAGGTCCCTCTATCGCCTTATTTATTTCTTTTATGTGCTAAAGACTTGTTTTGTTTATTTAAGGAAGCAAAAACTAAGGGGTTTATTTCGGGGTTTTATGGTACTCGAAAAGGACCATCTACTACTCATTTATTTTTTGCAGATGATAGTCTTCTTTTTGTCCGCACTTTATTTAAATAAGGTGAATACGATTCAAGAGATCCTCTTATATTATGAACTCACTTCAGGTCAATTATTAATTTTCAAAAATCCACTATCACTTTTAGCTTTAATGTGACGAGTGAATTTTGTTAAACCGTTCAAACTCTCTTCAAATGTCTGTCTCCACTTCTCATGAAAATTATTTAGGGCTCATTTCTATCATTGGAAAAAGTAGGATAAAGGTTTTTAAGCATCTTAAGAAGAGGGTTCTCAAGCTTTTGCAAGCTTCGCAAGCTAAGTTTTTATCTATTGGGGTACGAAAGTTCTTATAAAGGTGATGGTATGGTCTATTCCAACTTATGGCGATGAGAGTTTTTTGCATCCCAACTTCTTTTTGTAATGAACTTCAATCTTTAGCAGCTAGATTTTGGTGGGGAAGAGATGAGTCCACTAAAAACTTGCATTTATGGAGTTGGGATAAACTGTGTTGAAAGAAGAAAATTGGAGAAATGGGTTTTCGAGATTTAAGGGCTTTTAACCAAGCTTTAATGGCTCGACAAGCTTGGCAGCTTATTTCCTTTCCTTCCTCATTGATGACTAAAGTTGTTCAAGACAAATATTATCGTAAGGTTGATTTCATATATGCTCATTGCAAGACTAGGGCTTTTATGATTTGGCAAAACATTTTATGGAGTTAATCAGTCATCAAGTTGGGGTGTAGATGGCATATTGTTAATGTTGCTTTTGTTTTGGTTTTTCAAGACCCTTAAATCCCCAAACCCTCTCTCTTCTGCCTAATCACTAGACCAGATCCCCATTTGTCAGATTTGAGGGTTGCTGATTTAATTTTTAAGAATGGAGAGTTGAATGTTGATTTGCTACATCAGTTTTTTTAGCAAGTAGATGTTCCTTCTATCTTAGGGATTCAGTTGAGCAGTTCTCTCCTTTATAACAGTATGGTGTGGCATTTTAATTGTAATAGGTTATACTTGGTTAAATTGGGCTATTCAGTCCTCATGGCATCACATTCTAATAAAGAGCCATATGATGAGAGAGTTAATAGTTGTTGGCGGAATTTCCTTTAGAATCTTAAAATTCTGAGCAAGATTAAGATTTTTGGGTGGCGTATCTTTCACGATTTATTGCCTATCAATGGAAATTTGGCTCATAGAGGGGTGAATTGCTTTAAATTTTGTGGATGTTGTTGTGAAAAAGAGGAATCAACCTTCCACACCTTCATTTTGTGTCCTCGGGCTGAAAACTGATGGATTAAGAGTATCTTTTGGACTTTTTTTAGAGGGTTCTCAGGTTCATCTATGCCAGGCCTAATGTTTTTCTTGCATAATCATCTCTCTATCTCTCTCTCTCTCTCCAATTTTTAGCTATGGTTGGTGATCTTATGGAGCTATTGAGGGAATAACAATAATTTTTTATATGGTAGTATTCCTAACAAGGATAAGCTACTTTTGAAAGAAATTGTTTTTTCCCTTACTGAGTTTCAAAAGCTCAATGGGGCCATTAGAGAGAGCTCAGCTACATCTTCTCATGTCCCACATGTCAAGTGAAAACCCTTTTATAAGGGTTCTCTAAAACTAAACATGGATACAACTACAGGTAATGAGACCAATTTTGTAGGGATTGGAATCTTGATCTGTAATCACCAATGAGAGATTAATTGACAGGACCCTTCCCAGACCTTATTTAGGCTCTTGTCTGGAGGATCCTGCCGGGCACTTCAACGGACTTATCGAACCCGACTCGTCGGATCGAATTAATCCGAGAAGCAAACCCTAACTTTCTTAGCCGGTTTACTCGTTTAAAACTTAGTAACTCAGATTTCTTTAATTTGGTTGGGAGAAATTTTTTTTTTTTTTCGCTATTTTTATCTTAATTACTTTTAAAAAAAATTCAGCAGCATAACGACATAAATTTGAACATTTTCCAAATTTTACCTGTAAAATAAACACACTTCGAACTATAGAAATCACCACCCAACTTCGATTTTCCACAAACATGCAATTCACATCAAATTTCACATCCATACATGTCATATGACATTCATATCCAACCATTTACAACATGTATATATATTCCATAGGTATCACAACCTATGCAGATATATCATGTGTATTCTGTGATAAGTGTGAATGTAAAATTTTATATATACATATTTAAGTATAAGTTACAATCTGTCAAACATTCATATATCAACATGCAATCATTTAGATCATAACATTTACAACAATCTCAAAATATATTTAATGTTCACATAGTCCATCCATTCATCCCCACTTATAAGTGGAACGTCGCTTTCTCGACCACAAAATCACCTATAATTTTACTGGGTAAAACAAGCGAGCTACACGACAAAATAAATCGTTAATTCGCTACATAATAATACAACCATTTCAAGCTCATAATAAAGCATAACTTAAAGAGATATTTAAAGGTTGATCTTTGAAACTATTTCTTATAAAACAACCATGTGCATCTTGAAGCTACTATAGTATTTCGACCACTACGTGCGGAATTTACTTCCTCGCCCGAGTGGTGTACAATTATCTCAGTTGTAAACATCTATAATGCGGAATTTCTTCATCGCATTTGTAGTACTAAATTTTTATAATTCTAGCAACTACGTGCGAAATTTATTCATCGCAACCATAGTGCCCATAAATCAAACGTTGGCGACTACGTGCGGAATTCCTACATCGCAACGTAATGCCAATAGCTCTCAATATACTCGACTACGTGCGGAATTTACTACGTCGCAATGTATCGATATATACTCTAAAAATCAAGAGATTACACATGGTTTTTACAACTCTTTTTCTCTTATGTGCAAAAGCACAAAATTTCCTTTCTTCCAAGGTTTTTTTTTTTTTAAACCAAACTTACGATCAGAGAGTTATTTTATAAAACTCTTTAGCAACAATTAAAATAATTGAAATTACAATTGAACTAGTGTAAGTGATGTAGTACTTACCTCAATCCGCGTAAATGCAACGATCTTAACGAGCCTCTCGTGCCTCGCTTACGTGCTCGTCACCTACACATTAATTTCTCATTATATTTTACTCAAATAAAACGTAATATTAGAGTTTTCAATATAAATCAACCTATTGAAAATCTGTTACGCTATAACTTTTCCGACTCGATTTTTAACTCAATAGAGACTCTCAAATTCTAATTCTTTACAATAGTCTTACTTTTAGACCCCTAGGAATACTCCCACGCTGTCCGTATAATTGTTAGAGGCCCGAAACAAAAAATTAAATTTTTAAGCTCAAATGACAGCCTTTAATAGAATGCATGACAGCGCACTGCCCGGAGCTCCGTTTTTCTTCATTCTTTTTCCTACGGTTCACTTATCTCACATTCTGGTCACACGTCAAATTTCGTTGAAAAATTCTATCGTTTGCTATGTCAAATCTAAGAAAAACGCCAATTTTTGGGCACTTTTAGTTTGCTTTTTATGCACTTTTTCGTTTCGGACTAGCGACGCTAGTTTTTCTTTCATATCTAAGCTTCATTTACCTCATTATGATCATTTAACCTCATCCCATGTAATAAAAATTTCATTTGCATAGTCATTTCACCTATCGACTCTTTAACGGCACTATTTTGCGCATAATTTGCGCAATTTTTATCGGATTCGATCCATTCCAAAACCTATGGTTTTCTATAGTTCCTAGGCATCATTTGAGGTGTAGAACACCCCTATACCTGTCAGACTTGGTCAAGTTTTCTCTAGCTCATGGTTTGAGCTCGGGATTCCACATTTACTCTCTAACACTTTTTACGCGCATTATTTTGACCATAACTTTGCCAATTTTTATCGGAATGATTTCGTTCCAATTCCTATGGTTTTCTATGTTCCCGAGGCATGTTTTGAGGTGTAGAACAACCCTAAATAAGCTAGATTAAGTCAGGTCTCTACTGACCCTTCATCAAGCTCGGGATTGCTAGTTTGCTCAAAACTACTTCCATTGAACTTCTATCCTTTCTACTTATCTTCCTAATCTTATTTATGGTAAAATTTGGGTTCAAAACCATCTAATTTCAGAGCTTGTCTACTGATCTTCACAGCCATGACACACATATAAACACCATTTTGTCATTTAACCTCTCACAACTCACTCACCAATTTTATCGACTACTTGATGTGCATGTAAAAACAGATTTTTGTTTCTACTTTAATCAAGTAGATGGCAGCCCATATTTACAACCCTAAGCTACCATTTACACATCTCAACTTATCATTTAACTCTCTACAATAATCACTTAGAGTTCTACCATAATTTTGAGGGTAAAATACCCAACACAACACAACAAAATTCTGCACATGACGGCAACTAATTTTTCTGGACAGTTTTGATACTTCAAAATCCTCATGAAAACTAATTTTAATTCACTCAAAACTCACTTACCCTTGTTGGATGACCTTCCTAGCTTGTTATTGACCTTTTTCTTGCTTGAAAACTCTTCAAAAATGGGCTGAAATGGTGAAAAACGGGACTGTTCTGTCATCCCCTGTAGTGCTGGTAGCTACACTTCTCTTCTCTATTTCTCTTCGTGATTTTGCTGGATGTTGGCCGACCAACATCTCCCCCTCTCAATAATATATAACACTTCAAAGATTAAATGGTTTAAATTACTTTACTACCCTTAGTCATCTCTTTTACTAACAGCTAATATATGGGCTTTATGGGCTTTTATATCTTTCATTAATATCTTTAATCCTTTATCATTTAATCAATGTCTTTAAGTTTTTAAATTTTACAACTTTATCACTTAATCATTTATCTCTCATTATGGAATAACCATATTGCCCTTCGTGGCATTTATCTCTTTATTAATATTTAACACTTTATATTAATTTTATTGTTATTTGTTATAATTCCTACATCTCCCTTGAAAATTTCAAATTGCTAGTATTAGTGAGTGATTTATCAAGAATCAAATAGGGGTTTACATTAATTCTCCATCTATGAAGTTTGTCGATTTTTTCTCCCCTTTTTTAGCTGAATGTTTGGTAATCAAAGAGGGGTTGAAGTTTGTTTTATCTCCTGACCTCAGACCTCAAGTTGTGGAAACGAATACTCGATTGGTTATCTTAGCTATTCATGTTAAAGACGTTGTTGTTGTGGAAGGTCCTATAATTAAGGATATCTTGTTGATGTTATCTGAGTTGAACAATGTTCGATGTCAATTTACTCTCAAGAATGATAATAAGACAGCTCATTGGCTAGCCACTTTAGTTTTTAGAACTAATCATAATCAATCTTGGTTCAATTTTGTTCTAGATTGTATTTTAAACATTGTTTTTATTGATGTTTCTTAAATAAACTCTCTTAAGATTTCAAAAAAAAAAAAAAAAGTTTGGTCATGGTGTATCTAGAACAAGTCTTGAAAAATCTAAGCCTGGCAACCCTAACATTGAATCACTGACTATTACGACATGGCAACGGGTAACGAAGTCAGCGATATTTTCACAGCCATGGTGTTCAGGACCAAGAACCAGAGACATTTGATTTTTAAGGCGGAGGACATGTGGCAGCTGTAGAACCTTAGGTGTCATTTGTGTAAAAAATAATTTTTTCAGTGAATAGTATTTTTGGGTGAATAATCCTTTTTGAGAAAATGCCTTTTTTTAAAAAATAATGGGTATTAGTGATTTAACACCTATTCGAATTTTTTTAAAAGCATGAGATTGAAGAGTTTTATACCTAATTAGAGTATTCTATAGTCAATTTGATGATAGGATGATCATGGAATATTTTTTAAATTTATATGAGTATGAATAATAATTAATTACGTTAAGGGCAAAATGATCATTTTAAGCTCAAATAACACATGGATTTGGTGTAGGCATTACATGGAAAGAACTTGAATAAGGAACACAATCTATATCATGTGAAATGAACCAATGGAAGAGTGACACATCAAAATTTAATTATGAAATTATGGAGTTAATGGAAAATAGTTGGTAAGCATAAACAAAATTTGTGATATTTTGTTAACCAAATGATTAATTTGCCATTGGATAGATAAGTTTCTATGAGATAAAATTAAGAACATTGGGTAAAATTAATTAAAGGATTTGATGGTCATTTGGTAATTTAATGATTGGCATTTTAGTCACTTACATAGAGCATTATATAATGCGAATGGATGACCATTTTAATGCCTATTTGGAGAGCAAAAAGAAGAGGAAGAAGAGTTAAGTCACGACAAAGAGAAGAAGGAGGAAAAGCATGAATATTTGTCTATTTCTTGATGTCAAAGCTCTTATATCATCATTCAAAGAGTGTTAGAGCAAGTTTGGGATCAAGAAAGTAAAGATTAAGTGGTAAGTAACTAATTTTAGGGTTGATTTACATGGGACTTTCATGAGCTCTCGTGGATGTGTAATAGTTTAATATATTTGTGAAATTTTTGGTATGATTAGAGGTTGATCATCTTGTGTTTGAGCTTGGAATTGGAAGAAGACTTAAAAAGAGGTTGTGGTGACAAACAATCTAGTGAGGTAAGTTAGGGTTTATGTAAATTTTTTTAGAAAAATTTCAATTGAGTTGCTAATAGGTATTAGATGGATTAGGGTGTGATTTTAATATGTTTGATGACCATAAAATTGAAGAAAATATATTGGGTTTATTAGGGATAATGTTTGGCTAAGCTAGCTTTGTTAAGGGATTGAATGGATTTTTGACATTTAATGAAGTCATATGATATTTGGCATGGTTTTGAGTTAATATGTATCATTAGAATAAAAAGAAAAGGTTGTGTTTGATTTTTGTGTGAGTTCGGCCAAAATGGAAATAATGTACACATGAGTTGATTTTGATGTTTAAAAGTAATTACATGAAATTTAGCTAGGTTTTAATGTGATTTAAATCAAGAAATTGAAAAAAAAAAAAATTGATGGATGAGTAAGGATGTGTGTTTCGGGGGGTGGGGTGTAATTGATATACAAATGATTGTTTAATTTATTGGATGAATTTTAATGTGTTTATATATATAATTGAGTAAATTCTAAATGGGAATCATGTTATACCAAGTGTAGAAGGAGTTTGGATTAAAGAAAAGCGAAATAAGAGCTCGAAGGAGTGGTGTACTAGTTCAAATAAAGTAGTGAATGTGGTTGTTTTCAAATTTTTTATGTATTTTGTTGTTTAAAGATTTATATTTGCAAGTATGAAATTTAGTATTCAATTTAAATTAATTGAATTAATTAAACTTCTAGCATGTGATCATTTCATTTTATGATGCAAGTAACTTTTTAGATTTATGTTATAAATGTATATATAGTTTAGAATTTAAGCAAATTAATAAGTTGAGCGAATTACATGCAAGAATACTTGCAAATATTTAGGTTTTCGCTTTAAAGAGATAGCATTTCGATTGAGAATTAAATATTGAAGAATGAAAATTTTTTAGTTAAGTTAAATTATTTTTATGTCTAGTGTGACTAAGAATTCTTTCGTAAAGTAAAAGAATTTATAAATGCAAGGTTTACCTTAATCCCCAATATACCCGACCGAAATACCCCAACATATATGACAAGTTGGTAAAGAGAGTCACTAATTGGGGGGTTGAGTCAGTGAGTCGCCTTCTACACGTGTGGGGTAGTGTAGATCTACTCGATGTTGGGAAGGGATCATGACCCCAGAGTTTCCCACTTCTACAACTACACATGGTAGTATTCCCGAGCTCTAGTGGTGATGAGAAATTCCTTCACGACAGAGCAAGTTTCCTTGGGTTGCCTTAACTAGTTTTTAAAAGAAAAAGAACACTTCATTAGGCGCGAAGTTTAGAAATAAAATAATTTTAAAAAGCAATGTATTTTACGTTTTATTAAAGTTATATTATTTATTTATACTAATTTTTCAGTTTTATAAAGTTTAGTGAGAAATTGTAAATTTTCTAAAACTATGTTAAGAAGATATTATTACATTTTAGAAAGTAAATTATTGTTTGAAAAATTTACTTGCTCACTAAGTTAATATACTCACCACTCTATTATTTTATGTTTTCTAAAAAATTCTCCCCAGGTGAAGGAACGAGCTAGCAGTCAGACGTCGCTCTATCAGATGTGTAGGTAGGCCACGAACATGATATTATTGCACTTGTTTAATTCCTTCAAATGTTTGTGCATGCATCATATTTCATACTTCTTTGTATTTTTGTAAATATTACTTTTGAATGTTTATAAACCCTTTTTAGAAGTATGTTTATAAATTAAATTTAACTAGATATTATGAATTTATGTAAATTATTTTAATTTCAAATTTATTTTAAACTAGAAGCATGTTTAGGTCGGATTTTGAGAACGAGAGCCTGAGGCCCTGTAGTTGAAAAAAATGCATGTCATAAAAGTGTTTTTCTTAAAATTTGTAGGGTAACATTTTCAAAAAGCAATCGTTATGCTATTGAAATTTTTATAACCTCATTTTATAAGTTACCCTAAAAGAAAATTTTTTATTTATTTCCGTTAGAAAAGAGTTTTAAGTGAAATCGGTACCTCCACAGAACCCTTTCGATCCAAAGTGAAGGTTTAATTGAGTTCAGTTGGGGTGCTCTGTAGGGACTACTGTCAGGTTCAGTAGAGGGAATTCGAGGCAGATCCTTACAGCAGCTCTTAGCAAAATAGGGAAAGAGATGTGGCCATTTTCTCATACCCTGTTATGATCTTTCTGGCACCGTCCTTCTTTCTTCTCCAGAGCTGATGCTCTTGAAATCGATAGCTATGATTTCCCCCTCGATGAGGTCTATAAGGCCACTTCAGCCCAATGTCTCATCCCTCTCTTATCTTTTGTGTTTCTTCTTCTTTGAATAAATTTTATTTTATTTTTAATTGATAAAAAATAAGAAAAATAGAGTCTGGTTTTGAGAGTAAAAACACCTACTTAGAGTAAAACATTGAGCAAGAACAAGGAAAACAATGAACACAACAACATCAATATCAACAATCACTTTAATTTCATCAAGTTCCCTAATTGCAAGTCCGATAATGACAACAACAAAAAGAAATCCAACAACAATGATCAAATGCCTAAGTTGTTGGATGATTGCGCAATTCTCCGCATGAGAGCCTCAATGGAGCTGACTATTATGGCTTTTCCAGTTTTGATTCCGGTTCACCGGAGAAGAGAGGCCATCCGTTGTCGAGACAATTGGTTTCGTCTATGCAGAGTGATCACAAAGTCAATTTAGGATCCGCCTTCGCTTTTATTTCCAGTGTCGACTTTTCTAACTCCTCCAATAATCATTTAATTCAGTTTTCCTGTTTTATGTTCTCATTATTATATAAAAACAATAAAATATTATGTAAGCATTGAAGAATACTTTTTAACTTGATTGTCTATCAAGTCATATCTATGTTAGGCGTAAAGCAAATTCCTTTAACATTAATGATGTGGTATTTTTTTTTTTAAAGCACAATCCGTTTTTGTATTGTAGATTTTCTTAGAGTTGAAATTGATTACTTGGATAAACCTGATTTGGTGTGTGAGATTGGATTCGTCTTATATAATTGGATAGGACTAATTGTAATGTTATATTGTGTTTAATGCAACATTTTATTTAAATAAACTATGGGGATGTATTTAATCTAAATTTTTAATAATTTTTATAGAATTTAAAAGTTTGAGTGTATTCAATATATGTTTTTAAAGACACAGAGTATTCAATATAGACTTTAATAGAGGTGTATTCAATCATAACTTTAAAAAATTTTTATAAACTTTTATAGATTTAAAAAGTTTAGGTGCTTTTAATCATGACTTAAATACTTTATAAAGGTCAGTGGTTTTTATTCTAAACTTTTATAAACTTTAAAAAAGTCTATAAAAAGTATAGGGTATTCAATATAATAGACTATAGAAAAATTGATAAAAGTCTTGGAGTATTCAATATAGACTTTCAATGAGTTTATGAAAGTTTGAGTGCATTAAAAATGTCTATGACTTTTATGGAATTTCCCATACAGTAAATTTTTATAGACTTTTGGATGATAAGTATAAATACCCAACTTCATGAATTCTCCCCCATTCCTTACAAAAACTTTTCAAGAATTTCAATTTTCAATTGAGAATAAGGAACCTAGTTTCTCTGATACGCCTTTTCCTTTTTCCCTTTTCACACTTCCATTGATCTATGTATTATAATCAAATAATATATTCAATTGTGGTGATTTTTGTATTATTTAGGGTTTATGCTAGGGTTCAATTGTGGTTTGTATTAAACAAAATATTCAATTATTTCGTTTCTATTAAATGGCTAGGGTTTGTATGTTTAGGCTACCTGCTAAAGACAAGATTATGATAGTACTCTTCGATTATTTTTAATACAAGTGCATCAATCTTATCTCCCAAAACTATGTCTTCTCGATTTCAAATATCATTGTATTTGTGTTAGTTAAAGTAATGATAAATATAATGATTAATACTAGTTGTAGAATTTTTCTTCTTATTACACATTTACTCTAAAGTTGTGGCTTTGCTCTGAACTGATGGTTGCGATTGTTTATTTCGCAATAATTATTAATATAATACATTTGAAAAGTAATACAACGTCTAAAACTCATCTTTATTCATAAGAATTTTCAAGTTTGGATATTATATTTGAACAATATATATTTAAGTTTATTGTTTATTAAAGAAAGAGGTGTTAGGGTTTGTGTCATACGAGCTTGTAATTATGTAAATAGTTTTTATAAATATCAATAAAATATTCATTTTATTCGATTTATATTTTTGCAAAAATTGTATATATCATAAGAAATATCATTGGTTATTGATATAATTTCAAACTAAGTATATAAGTGTTATATACAAACAAATTTAGTGTAAGCCCTCACCCAGATTTATTATTTTACAGTATTAGAAATCTTCAAATTGAGTTACGGTCGAATCATAGGCCTCCAGCAGTATTATTTAAGGTTGATTATATTTTCGTATCGCAAGTCGGATATCGTTTGGCTGACCCCGATACGAATACAAAGTGATTAGGAAATTCAAACCCAATTAACTTATGATTTTGGTGTGAGTGGTGTGAATATTACATGGAATGAGCTTGAATAAAAGTCAAAATCCATGTCATTAGATTTGCATCAATGAATGGATGACAATTAAAAACTAAATATGAAATTTTAGAAATTAGTTGTCATGCACTAATTATTAAATGATTAGTGTTCTTCCATAAGTTACCAAAGTACCGTTTTTGATAAATTCCATGAGATCAATTATTTTGGTTATTATATGATAGAATGAAGGGCATTTTAGTCTCACTAATGTTAACAATATATATAATGGGAGATGATGAGATGATCACTAAAAGCAATCAAAAGTGGACGACAATTACAAGAAAAAAAGGACATCATGGTCATTTTTGTAAAAGTCACATATATATATAATTGACACTTAGCAAAATTCTTATAAAACAAGAAACACATGTCGTGAGAAAGATTGAGAGAGTGGGAGAGATAGTGGACAGCAAGGAAGAGTGGAGAAGGAGAAGTGAAACCAAGCATTCCTAAGGTCATTTTGAAGCTTCCAAATCCAACTTTGAACAAATCCAAGATAGGATAGCAAATCCCAAGCAACAACAAGGAGACGAGCAGGCGAACGAGACACGAGAGACGCATTGAGACGATTGAGTCGCTATTACTCGGATTGAGGTAAGTATACTTTACTTACTTTATTTTAACTTCCAATTATATCGTAATGTATTTTGTTATTTTCAAACGTTTAAAGTAAAGTTTGAGTTAAAAACCATGTGTATACCGTAGCATTAGAGTTTTGGCACTACGCGGCGACGTAGAAAATTTCGCTCGTAATTGTCGAGATTTATAGTGACTTGCAATAAGCTACGATGTAGAAAATTTCGTGTTGTAGATGCCCATAGTTGAGATCATTTTACCCTACATCGCGATGTAGTAAATTCCGCACGTAGTGATAGAGATACTATAGTAACTTCACGTTGACGTTAATAGAAAAATCGTCACGTGATGGCTAAGTATATTAGGGTACACACATGATCCTTTTTAAAAGAAAAGAGATTTCAAACTCAACAATTTGATGTCTTTTGAAGCTATGTATTATTATGAACTTACAATTGTTGTATTATCATGTAAAGAACTAACGAATTATTTTATTGTATAGTTTGCTTGCTCTATCAGGTGTTATCATAGGTGATTTTGTGGCCGAGAGCACGACATCTTACTTATAGGTGGGGCACGAATAAACGAACCGTAGGAATACTCAATATATGTTAACACGATTGTATATAGTTTAACAAGATAATCGGGTGTTATATATATGAACATTTAACGGATTGTAAACCCATATTTTGATATGTATATATTGTTGTACATTCACACTTGAGATACACATATCACATGATTCACATGATATATATATTATGATGCATATGAAATGCATATGGAGATTATATTGGCAATGTCAATGCATGATTGTGAAACGTGATGTGAATTGTATGTTTGTAAATATGTATACATGAAAAATTACATGTTTGTGGAATTAAGGTAGTTAGGAGGTGATCAAGGATAGTTATAAGTGTATTTTTATGCAGGTCAAATTTTGAAAATGTTCAAATTATACTGTCGAAATTTTTATAAAATCTATTTTTAAGAAATGCGAAAAATTTCCACCAATCCCAACTATATTTAAAAAGTAAAGAAGTTTTAAGTTAAAAGGAGTAAACCGGCGAAGTATTCTAAGGGTTCGCTTCTCGGATTTCCTTAATCCGACAAATCAGGTTCGGGAAGTCCGTTGAAGTGCCCGACAGGATCCTCCAAACAAGAGCTTAGAAAAGGTTTGGTTCGGGTCCTGTCATTTAGTTTGAAATAAGTAATTTAAAGAGTCTGTAGAAAGCAAATGCTGTAGAAAGCAAATGAGGCTAAGTATTTTATTTGTGATAAATCTACAATTGTGGTCTATTTCGTATTCGGTACTATTTATGTAGTGACATGGAAATGAAAATACCTTATATAATAAATATTATATAGGACTGTACTACGATAAATATAAATCTCTTATTAATATCTGTTAAACTTAGAGATTTATATTTATTGACCAAATAATCATATATGAATTAATCTTAATCTTGAGTGTATTATAGACTCTTACTTGTTGAGTTACATCATTTAATTTACATGAGTGAGATCAGTGTAGATATTCTGTCAATAACTTTGTACTTTGAGGATATGATTTAATAAGTAGTTGAGACCATTCTACACAATAGTGAAATCCACTCTTTTTTGCGAGAAGTAGAGAAGTAGTTTTCTTAAGGGTTGATTCAGGTCTTGAACAATAAAAACGTTCAACTTTTCGAACATATGTAAACAGAAAGATAAATTCATAAGTTGTTATGAATATATTGTTCATTAGAGAATCAATGGTACTTATGGATCAAGAAATAATTAGAAGGGTAAAACGGATATTTTTACTTGACTCTAATTATAAGCTATTTATGAATGGTAAAATCTTATATAATGATTAAATCAATGGACACCGAAAATTTTAGATTGTATAAAAATATCTATAATTTTGAGAGTGTAATCTTAGATTTTTAGTAGAGTAACTCTAAAATTAATAATAGTGAATTATTAATTAAAAAGTTAAATTAATAATTTCGATATTATTGAAGCTCAAAATTGTAAGTTTATCGGATCCTCTTGATAGCTCATTTCACTATAAGAAACTTGTATATAGAATATTGTAATTGGACCGTCCAATTACAACTGTTACGTAAGTAGCAAACTATGTGTTCACTTGATATTTAAATAATATTGATTATTCAAATTATTTAATAATTAATTAGTTAATTAATAATTATTTAATTAATTTTATAAAAGGCATTGAATTCGATTCTCAGCAGTGATCGGGGTATAAATTAATTATGAATTAATTAGATGTCACAAGTTTGATATCAAAATATAACATAAATTAATTTTGAATTAATTATGTTATATAAGGTAAAAGTTTAATTTTAATAAACATGATGTTTACTATTAATTTTGATAAACTAAAACTCTTAGCGGTTGTCTATAAATAGAAAATAAATAGTCTTCTTTTTATAAGAAATATTATTTTGGTTTTGCTGTACGTTTTTTTAAACAGAAAAAAAAAATTTCTCTATAGCATAATACAGAGAAGAAGAATCTGTATTTTTCTTCTCTGTATAATCAAAATTAAAATTCACCTCTTACATATATTGTTTATTCTTTTTAGAAAAAAAATAAATAGAAAGTGAACACAATTCTATATAATTGTGCTCACTCACTTGTTTTTTAATGTAGAGACATATTAAGGAAAGTTAGATGATGACCAATCTATATAGATCAATACATAAGATAAAATCTGATTTTTATTTCTTTATATTATTTTATTTCGTTGTTTTATAGATTTAGAATTCTTGAGTTTTCTAAAAATTTTTAAAATGCAGTGTTCTGCAAATTCTTATTTTTAACAAAAACAATTATTGTTTTTTTTTCCCTTCAACTGGTATCAGAGTCAGATTCAAATAAAACAGTGTTTTTAAAATAATATGTTTTGTATTGATTTGTATGTCATTGAGTAAGCACTGTTATTCTTTATTTTATTTGATTATGATGTGATATATTTTTCTTCATGTTTGATAAATGGGGATTGCATGGTATGATCGTTAATTGTATGATTCTTTAGTTATTTAATTTGATTAAATTTGTAAGCAGTTTGTGGTAATTTTTGCATTGTAAATTTATAGATTTAGGTTTTCATATTTTCAGTAAATTGATGCGGAATGGGCTGAATTTTTGCTACTATTATGGGTGAAAAGTGTAATTCAAAACAAATATTTAATTTGAACAAGTTACATATGTGGATGGTGTAAAAAGTTGCACTAGTTTCATGTTCAAGTGGTGCATGAGATGCGGGTGAAAAGAAAAACAACAATTGTTTTTGTTAAAACTAAGAATTTTGTGGAACATTAAGTTTTAAAATTTTTTATAAAAAATCAATAACCTTGGATCCATAAAACAATTAAATAAAATAATATTAAAAAAATAAAAATAAGATTTTTACCTAGGGGTGGGCTTGATCATGTTCGGATCGGTTCCAACTGGAACCGACCTGAACATGATAAGTTCGCGGGTCACAGGTTTTGGGTCCAAACAAGGTCCAGTAAGGGAGAGGAATCGACCTGAATCGAACACCCACGGTTCGATTCGGGTTCCATGTTTGGGCATAAATTCGGGCTTCATTTTTTGGGCCGAACTAACTTTATCATCATCATCATCAAATTCAAACCCGGAACCGTTCTCTACACTTTTTCCCATCTATTCACGGCAACAACATACAGCAGCTAAGCAACAACAACACACAACAGCCAAGCAACAACAAGATTCAAACCACAGCAACCAACAACACACAATGAATAATAACAGTAATTAAACCACAATAGCCAAGCAACAACAAGATTCAAAACAACAAATACAAAATGTAAAATATTGAAACTGAATCTGAAACTAAAACTGAATTTGAAACTGAAACAAATTGATGAGTACCAAGCTGGTGATGGCGACAACAAGAAGAGGTGATGACACGATAACGATTAGATCGCGAGAATTGAGAGAATAGGTGACGGCTACGGTAACGGGGAAAGAAGGTTCACGGCCACGAGAAGGGAGATTGACGGCCACGGCCCACGACTACGGCGAGGATAGTGCCATAATGGCACAAGATAGCAAGGAATGAGAGCTGAGAAATGAAAGGAGTTTCAGTGTTTCACCGCGACGACGCCAACCCGGATAAGAGCTTCTCTGCCACAACCACGGCAAAGAAAGGGTGACGGCGGCGAAAACGATGATGACAAGAAAAAAGTGATGGTGGGCACGGGCACTGCAAGGAAAGGAGACGAGAGATGAAAGATGAGAGGAGCTTCGGACTCATGGTGATGACGCCAACGAAGAGAAGAAGTTCACGGCCACGGTATGACAACGGTAACTGCGAGGAGAGGCGACAGACGACGAGGGATGGGAGGAGGAAGAAGAGGATGCAGCGACAGGAAGTAAGGACCTAATCCGCTTTTGAGCTAGGGTTGGGTGTGTGTTTATATAGGGGCATGCAAAATTACACATATGCCCCTGTTCACGGATCAGGTCAGTTTTAACCCTGTGGAACCGACCCGAACACAGAAACATGATGTTTTTTTGTTATAAGGTCCAAACACCTTATGTTTAAAACACGGAAACCGACCTGAACAATCGAAACCGGGTCGGTTCAGGTTGTTCGGGTCGGTTTCATTTTTTTTTGTCCACCCTTATTTATTGATATATGTGAATTGCTCACCACCTAGTCTTCCTTGATATGTCTCTACACTAAGAAACAAGTGAGTGGACACATTATATAGAATTGTACTCACTTTCTATTAATTTCCTTTCTAAAAGGAATAAACAATATATGTAAGAGGTGAGAATTAATTTTGGTTATACAAAGAAGAAAGGTACATATTCTTCTTCTCTATACTATGTTGTAGAGAAAAAAAAAATTCTTTATATTTCTAAGAACGTACAGTAAAAATTAAAACAACTTCTATTAGAAAAAGAAAACTATTTCTTTTCTATTTATAAGTTACTTAGAGTTTTAATTTATCAAAATTAATATTAAACTCTATGTTTATTAAAATTAAACTTTTGCCACATATAAAATAATAAATTCAAAATTAATTCATATTATATTTTGAAATCAAACTTGTGACCTCTAATTAATTCATAATTAATTTATACCCGGTTACTGCTGAGAATCAAATTCAAGACATTTTATAAAATTAATTAAATAATTATTAATTCATAATTCATAATTAACTAATTAATTATTAAATAATTTGAATAATCAATCTTATTCAAATACCAAGTGAACACATATTTTGTTATTTATGTAATAGTTATAATTGGACGGTCCAATTACAATACTCTTATATAAAGTTTCTTATAGTGAAATGAGCTATCAAGGGAACTCGGTGGACCTACAGTTTTAAGCTTCAATAATATCGAAATTATTAATTAAACTCTTTAATTAAATAATTCATTATTATTAATCTTAGAGTTACTCTACTAAAAACCTAAGATTTCACTCTCAAAACTATAGATATTTTTATACAATCTGAAATTTTCAGTGTCTATTGATTTAATCACTACATATGATTTGAATCTCCACAAATAGTTCATAATTAGAGCTAGGTCAAAATATCCGTTTTAACCCCTCTAATTATATCATTAAGTATCATTGATTCTCTAATGAACAATACATCCATAACAACGTATGAATTTATTTTTCCGTTTACATATGAACGGATAGTTGAACACTCTTATTGTTCAAAACCTAAATCAATTTTTAAGAGAACTACTTCTCTACTTCTCGCAAGAAGGAGTGAATTCCAATATTGTGTAAAATGTTCTCAGCTACTTACTAAATCATATCTCTAAAGTACGAAGTTATTGAACGATTATCTACATCGATCTCACCCATGTAAATTAAAAGATATAACTTAACAAGCAGGAGTCCATAATACACTTAGGATTAATATCAGTTTATACATGATCATCTGGTCGATAAAAATAAATCTCTAAGTTTAACGAATATTGATAAGAGACTTATATTTATGGTGGTCCAGTCCTATGTAATCTATATTATATAAGGTGCCCCATTTCTATGTTACTACATAAATAGTCTCAGATAAAACTATCGTACCGAATACTAAATGGATCGCAACTGTAGATTTACCACAAATAAAGTACCCAGTTTAATTAGTTTTTTATGTACTCTTTAGATTACTTATCTCAAACTAAATCTGTTTGTATATAACACTTATATACTTAGTTTGAAATTATATCAGTAATCAAGAATGTTTCTCATGATATATACAATTTTTGTAAAATATATAAATCGAATAAAATGAATAATTTATTATTATTTATTAAAATCGTTTACATAATTACAAGCTCTTAGTACATAAATCCTAACAATCTCCCACATTTGCTAAAGTAGATGGAACATATCTCGTAATCCTAGACCCTCTAGATGACCTTCAAATGCTTTAGCCGTTAAGGTCTTCGTAAATAGATCAACAAGATTATCTTGTGATGCAATCTTCATCACGTTCGCATCTCCCCTTTGTATGATCTCCCTAATGAGATGATATTTTCTTTCTATATGCTTCCCTCGTTTGTGGCTTATTGGTTCTTTGGAATTGGCCACTGCACCACTATTATCACAATAAATGATAAGTGGTTTATCCTTATCAGGGATAACTTCCAGATCAGTCAAGAATTTACGTAGTCATACCGCTTCACAAGCTACTATATATTCTACTTCCATAGTACAGTCAGCCAATGTTGAAAATATCGATATCGACGAAAATATCGGTACTACGATTTAGCGAAAATGTAGACGGAAATATCGACATCGACGGATATTTACGTAAAATTTACGGAAAGTACGGAAATTTAGTTGAAAACATAATATTTTTTTAATGAAACTTTCAATAATGTTAAAATAATCATTTCTACGATCAAAAACCATATTATATTTAGAAAAGCCATATTTTATCTGAGAAATAACAACTATATGGATATAATATATAGAGGAGATATATGAAAATATAAAAAGCTTCTATTAAAACTTTTCAATTAATTTGCATCACACAAATCATGCAAATTTTAATACCAAAATGAAGTCCTAGGTGGTTCATACATGGTATAGCTAGCATCTAGATTTATACAATACTGATACCATGATATATAACTTGAATGGTTTTGAATATAATCACGAACATGCCATGAATAAACTTCATAATTTCTTCCTATCATCTGTCCATAGATAGGAAATTGTGCGTAAGGATCATTGGAGATCCCAAAACTTTTATTACCATCATCACTAGTCCCTAAACTCATAGATTAAAAAGTAGTTGAAATATTATCTTTATTGGATGATGACATCCCTAACTGCATTTGATGGATTCTCCTTGTATAATCCTTATCAATAGCCCCTATGACAGGCCTCTTTCTAACTTCTAGCTAGGCGACCTGCCCGGCAACCCCACGGTGGCTCCCCAGTCGAGATCTGCTCTGACTGGAAAGTTCCCGTGAAGCTAAGCCTCTTTTCTTTTCTAAAATACTTGAAATCCTTTTTATTCTGAAAAAGGGTGGGAATTTTGTTCGTTGAAAATAACTTTATGAAAATAGGATTTTCACAGAAAACCGGTAGCACAACGGCTGTTTTTCTAAAATTCCACCCTGTAAAATATCTCATAAAACCTGTATAATTGTATTCACAAACAATTTCTATAATCAATAGGCCTCCGGCCATTTTCAAACTCATAATCATGCAATTAAGCAGAAGTAACTTGAATAAATCTTAAAAACGACATGCATGATATTTACATAAAATCCTTAACTCAAAATAATATTTTTCAAAACTAGAGAATCTGAAAAATGATAGTAAATACAATACATGATGTTATGCTAGAAAATAGTACAATCTGGTCACGCGTGTCTAGCTGGCCTGTCCGTGGCCTGTCCGTCCGAAGGAGATACGTCAACCGCGCTACTCGCACCTGCACCTGAGGGAGGTTTTTAAGAAAACAGGAAAACAGTGGTGAGAATAACTCAGTGAGTGGGTAAGTTTACATAAACTGTACTTTTGCTTAAAAAATACTATTCCTCCCAAAAATAGATTGGAAAACTATTACTTACTTACTTTTCCTGAAAACTGTAAACTCGTTTAAAAGCTGCGAAAGTTATTTATCAAACTTTTCTTAAAACTTTTCTTTTTTTTTCTATCTAGCCTTATCTGGCAACCCAGAGAAATCTTGTCCTTCATGACGGTGCGAAAACACGCCACTAGGATAGGGGAACTCTCACCATGTGTAGTCGCAGATGTGGATACAACTCTGGGATCGCGAATCCCTCCAACATCAGGCAGATCTACACTATCCCATACGTGCAGAGGGTGACTGACAGACTCGATCCCCCCAAAGTTAGTAACTCCCCCCATCTACCGTACACGTATGGAATACTTTCGGCCGGGTGTAATCTTAGGGGCTAGGGTAAACCATAGGCATATATAAAATGAAATCTCGGCAATATGCTGTAATATCGCAAAATAACTTTCATAAATACTATCTCTATGCATGTATATAATTTCAACTTACTCAATTACTTTACTGAAGAATATAAACATATTCATAGCATAAACTTTAAAGCTATACATGCATTTATAGATGATAAACTGAAAACTATAAAATTTTACTAGAATCTCAAAACCTTTTTACTTGCTAAAACTGATTGCATTCATAAAATAGAATGTATGAAAACTTTTAAAAATCCACACTCACAACTTGCTTCCAAAATACTTATCACTGCTTCCCGTTACGGCTCTCGTTCGATTCCCGATTCACCTACAATTGATTTCGATCGAGATGTCGTTAAAACATAACTCGCGCGTAACTAAACTTTAAGCCATACGAGGATTTATAAACACAATAATTCAAGTGACTATCTTCGCACGATAACAAAACGAAAAATTCATATTCGCCCGCGAAAACTATTTCAAACCGATTCGATATCACGACTTAAAATATTAGAAACTCTACGGTTATAAAACCGACCACTATGCCATTCAAATCTAATGTAACATCATCAAAATCAGATTTTAATGAATTCGCTAAACAAAATATTCGAAATTAAACAACGAACTTAAAGCTTACGCGATCTCACTAATCATCGCGATTTATCGATTTTACGCGTTTCGCGCGATTTAAAAACTATCCAATTAACTTATTTAAAACTCGTACTATCCAAACTTCAACTTAAGCACTTTAACGGCTTAACAACAAATCTCGGGGCAGCGAGATAACATTCACAATCGTTTTATAATCGACAACGAAAATCATAAACTAACAACGCTCGCATTCGTGGAAAATCCAACCGAAACGCTCGGAAACGGTTTTCTAAATATCCGAACGATTACCCGACACTTTATAACACTTTAATATTGTCCATTTTCCACGACAACGAACGCGAAAGTAAAAACATATCTCAACAGCCCCTAACTTATCAAACACAACGAACACGATCAATGATAAAAACACAATCGCAACACCAACGAGCGAACCTCCGCACTAACGAGGTTCCCAATCCTAGTTCCAAGCATAATATCATCAAATCGCTCTACTCTATTCACATAATCACTTTACTAATTACTAAACATCTCAATAACGGAAATGGGGCAGCACTTACCCAAGAAGCGAGCTGTTCACCGCTTCGAAACGGCTTCCGAACGGCGATGAAACTCTCGTGACAGCAAGTTGTCTCTTCCACCAGCCAGCTATCCTTTCTTGTTGCTGTTCTACTTCCTGTCTGAAAGATGTTTGGCCTGACTTAACGACTCGGCAGCAACTTGGACAGCTCACGGCAGCAACTCGAGCACAGCTTGACTTCCAACAGCTTGGTAGCAGCTTGGACAGCTCATGGCAGCAAGGTGACAGCAGCTGGTCAGCTCGTGCAGCACCAGGCAGCAAGACAGCACTTGGCGACAGCACTTGGTGTTGACAGCAGCTGACTTCGACACCTCACGCTAGCACAAGGCAGCGACGGCAACAACTTCCTCAACGGTGACAACAAAGGCAACACTTCGACAGCTTCAGCTTGTACAAGACAGAGATGGCAGCATCACCAGCATCTTCCCTTTGCTGGCAGCAGTTCACGCTCAGACAACAGCAATGGCAGCAACTCAGTTTCAGCTCACGCTCAACAGCAGCAGCCCTCACTTTCAGACAGCAGCAGCTCGACAGCACCGGCGACACTGGCAGCAGCTAGTGCACGACCTCCTCACGCCAGCAGCTCTTCAGTTCACGCAGCACTAGACAGCAACGACAGCAGCTCATGGCAGCAAGCTTGCCACGGTGACAGCAAAGGCAGCATGGCAGCTCTTGGTCACAGCGACAGCAATTGCTTCAACTCACGTCAGCAGTACAGCACTCCACTACAGCGACAGCCACGGCGACAACAGCTGGAGCTTCATGGGCAACAGCTATCTTCAGCTCACGGCAGGATAAGGCAGCAACGGCAGCAGCTTCATGGCAGCACACTCACGATGGCAGCAACTCTCGCTGACAGCAGCTTCTTACCTGGTGACAGCAGCTCACCTTGCTTGCTCCAGCTTGCTCCAGCTTGCTCAGATCTGCTCAAGGATGAATCAGATGTTGCATGCAGATGCTGGCCCTCTCTTGATCTCTCTATCTCTCACGAGCAAGGAAGAATGAGGTAGAAGAAGAAGTTGAATGCTCTCGGCCTCTCTCTAAACTTCAAGAGCAGCAACTCTTGTCTTCAGTTTCTGTTTTGAAATGAAGAAGAAGAAGAAGTTGACAGATTGTTTTGCTTGGATTCGGTTTTTTTTTTTTTGCTTGTTAAATGGTGACCGAGTGCTTTGTTGGACTTTTATTCTCTCTCTCGGGTTTGCTTCCAAATTGATAGCTATTGACCAAATGATAGCTTGGACTTGCTTCTCTCAATGAATAATGATAACCGAGAATACTATAATTGATGATCGTTTTTTTTTTTGATAATTTTGCTCCCTTCTTTTTCAATTCCAATTTCATATAATAATATATAATTGCTTCTCCAATGCATGTGTGACACATGTCACCAACATGCATTCTTGTTTTTTAAATACCAAGCTCGGATTCCGTTTCCATCCGTCCATCCTGGAATCCGTTTTTTTTTTAATCGCTTTCGCCTTTGGAATAATTAATAAATTCCGAACCCGTCTTCGCGAACTCGAATTTATTTCTCTAAATCGAAAATAATTATTCCAATTATTTTCGGACTCGATATTTATATTTTTCCGATCGGACGCGATCCATCGGAAAAATATTTCGCCCTCCGACGAACGCGGTTTTGGGTTTTACACCCTATGCTTGGACCCACTGCTCTACACCCATGGTCTTCATCTTGTGTACAATAAGTGTATTGTTCTTCACAAGTAAATTGGCTCAATGGCAAACCTGTATCAGTATCATTTTTTTGAGTAAAAGCATAATTATTTCCTCCATTGTCATCATCATCATCATCGTCGTCCTCATCATCATCACTATCATCACCATCATCAACTCCATTGTCTTCATTATGAATTCCATCAATATGATCATCTTGCTTGAAGCTAGTTGTGGATCTGCACACCTCTCCTCGCATTGCGATGTTATCAGTGTTTTCATTATGAATTCCATCAACATGATCATTTAGATGAAACCTAGTTCTGGACCTATACACCTCTCCGCATATTCCTATGTCCCATGGGTCACCTCTACTACTACTCGTAACCTCTTCTGATAACACCTGTTCAACATTGATTCCATATTCACGAGCACTTGTAACAATTTGGGGATTGGGGTTACCTTCATCATCATCAAGATATAGTGGAATTTCAAGGCCCCACATGAAATCACTAGACATAAATTCCCTAATCTCCTCTCCACACAAACGCAAGACAAGTATACAACATAATCACTCTCTTCTTTAAGTAGTGTAAGCCAAGCCAACAACTCCATTTTACAGCAAATCCCATTTTTTTTTTCTACAATTTAGACAAGTTTGTTTTTACTAATTTTAAATTCGTTTGTAAATCATATATCTAAATGAAATAAATAAAATTTTCTTTTCTCTTATTCTTGAAATAATACATAAATAATATTAGTTGACATAAAAATTTCATATACATACAACAACTTATCTTTAAATTATATGTTAAATATAATAATTAATATATCCTTCATTATATTATTTTACAATGTACATAATGATATATATATAGTTATAAACATTAACTTAATAAATTTGAAAGTAAAAAATTATATGGTTTCAAGCATTTATATATAGGATAAAAAAAGTATGCAAGTCCTTAACAATAATATAATAATCATTAAATGACTAATTATTTAAATATATCACCAACAACAACTTCTATATAAATTTTAAAAAAAATGATGAAATTACCTCAAAAGTAGATTTTGCATTTGGTTGTAACAAGTTGCCAAGTGGGTAGAAGCAGAATTCTCCAAATTACCTTTAACAAAAACATAACAATAATCAAATTATTAAAAAACTAATTACTCAATATAATTTCAATGAACAAGGTAACTTTTGATGAATTTAAGAGAGAAAAAAACCTTCAATTACGTTTTGTGTTTTGGTTGTCGCTTGTAAACAAGTTCCTCAAAAATTAGCTTGTAATTTGATATTTTGAACAAAGAGATAACGAGAATAGCACTTGAAAATGAACATGAAAACATAGCAAGAGCTCAAGAGTTTTTGTTTTTAAAAGAGAATAGCAATCATGACATATTTGGCTATTAAAATAGAACAGCAATTATGAGATGCTTGAGCTTGACTACAAAATGAAATATAATAATGTGATTTTTGATGAAAATGAGATTCCTCACGTGGGTTGAAAACTTATTTTATTTATTTGATAAAAGCTTAACAAATTCTTATTTGAAAAGCTTAAATTTCACTTTTATTTTATGAAAATTTAATCGATATTTTCAAGATATTTCACGGATATTCTACGGATATTTCCGAAAATTTCCTCAATATTTTGTAAAATTTATACTACAAGCTCGCGGAAAGGATATTTTACGAAAATATCATGGATATTTTCGAATATTTTCAGGATATTTTGATGGATAGGAGATTACACTCCTTATCGATATTGATACCCTTGATTTACAGAAATATCGGTGGAAATATCGTGGAAATCACGGATATTTTAAACTATGGAGTCAACAATACATGATTGCTTAACACTCATTCATACAATGGCTCCACCACCGAGAGTGAATACTGATCCAGATGTGGATTTTCTAGAATCCTTATCTGACTGAAAATCAAAATCTGTATATCCTAATGAGATTAAATCCTCTCCAGAATATACTAGCATATAGTTTTTCGTTCTCTAAAGATACTTGAGAATATGTTTTACTGTCACCCAGCGATCAAATCTTGAATTTGATTGATTACGACAAACTATTCCCACCAAATAGCATATATCCGGTCTCGTGCATAACATAGCATACATGAGACTACCTACTATAGAGGCATAGAGAATCCATCTCATATCCTCAATTTCTTGAGGTGTCTTAGGAAACTGTTCCTTAGACAAATGAATTCCATGAGGAAAATGTAAAATTATCTTTCTTAGAGTTCTACATAAAAAATCAGACAAGAATCTTATCGATATACAATGCTTGAGACAACGTTAATAGTTTGTTCTTACGATCCTGTATTATTTTAATTCCAATGATATAACTAGCCTCTCCCAAATCTTTCATTTGGAATTGGCTAGCGAGTTAATTTTTTACATCTGACAATACTCTTATATCATTCCTAATTAATTGAATATCGTCAACGTAAAGTACGAGGAAAACTACTTTCTTATCGATAATCCGTTTGTATACACAAGATTCATCGATATTTTGCTCAAAACCATAAGACTTGATCGAAGTATCAAATCTTATATTCCAAGATTGAGATGCTTGCTTAGATCCATAAATAGACCTAGACAACTTGCAAACTTTTTGCTCTTGACCTTGGCACACGAATCTTTCAGGTTGTACCATATAGATACTTTCATCAAGATTACCGTTCAAAAACGTAGTCTTGACATCCATTTTCCAAATCTCATAGTAAAGACATACTACAATGAAAAGAAGAATTCGAATGGACTTAAGCAAAGCTACTGGCGAGAAAGTTTCCTCATAGTCAGCTCCATCTTTCTGGGTATAACCTTTGCTATTAGTCTAGCTTTAAAGGTCTTTACCTTTCCATCCACTCATTTCTTTCTCTTGTAGATCCACTTACAACTTATGGGTTTTATTCCATCTGGTTGATCCACAAGTTCCCAAACTGAGTTAGAGTACATAGACTCCATCTCGAGATTCATGGCTTTAAGTCATTCCTCTTTATCATAATCCTTCATTGCATTATTATATGTTAATTGATCATGTACACTCTCATTAGAGATAATAATTTATGCCTCTCCAATCTCTTTGTAGCGGACTGGTGGTCTAATAATCCTCCCACTACGACGAGGTGGTGGATGATTCTGATGAGAGTCTGTCTAATGTTCAAACGTGGTCTGAATTATGTCATTGTCAACAACTTTTGCTGATGGGGGTGCTGTTCGACCCAGGAAATAACTTCTCGAGTACAACTTTACTTCGAGATTTGTAATCTCTCATATAGTTCTCTTCAAGAAAAGTAGCGTTTGTCGATACAAACACTTTGTTTTCTTCAGGATTATAAAAGAGTTCGCCCCTAATCTCTCTGGGATAACCTACAAATAGACAAACTTTTGAATGTGATTCCAACTTCCCAATCTTGTTCTTCAGCATATGTGCTGGACATCCTCAAATGTGAAAATGTTGTAAACTAGCTTTACGACCTTTCCACAACTCTAAAGGTGTCTTTGGAACTGACTTAGATGGCACAACATTCAAAATATACATTGCAATTTGCAATGTGTATCCCTAGAATGAACTAGGTAATGATGAAAAACTAAACATAGATCCATCATGTCCAAAAGGGTTCAATTTATCCTTTCTACAACACCGTTTTGCTGGGGTATTCCAGAAGCAGTCAGTTGGGATAAAATCTCATGCTCAAGCAAGTAATCCTCAAACTCCATATTAAGATACTTGTCTCCACGATCTAATCGTAGAGTTTTTAATGTTATACCCAATTGATTTTCAACTTCAGCTCGAAACTCTTTGAACTTTTCGAAAGTTTCTGACTTCCGTTGCATTAGGTAAACATACCCATATCTTGAATAATCATCAATAAAGGTGATGAAATATTCATAACCGCCTCTAGTTTTAACATTCATAGGACTGCAGACATCCGAATGTATAAGCTCTAACGATTCCTTAGCTCTAAGCCATTTTCTAGTAAAAGGTCTTTTGGTCATTTTACCTTCTAAACATGATTCACAAACATGTAAAGTACTGATCTTTAACTCGTTTAAATGTCCACTCTTGACAAGTCTGTTTAATCTGTCAAGGTTAATATGACCAAGTCTTAGATGCCAAAGATATGTGTCATTATTTTGAGAAGTCTTTTGTCGTTTTGTTTTTGGTTTTTCAACTTTAAACATTTCAGTATTAAGTAGTGGGTTATGCATTAACGGTCTTAACACATATAAATCATTTTCTTACATCCCTGAATAAATTGTTAAACAATTTCTAGAAATAATAATTGATTTATTATAAAAAGAAACAGAATAATTAAATTTCAAAAGTTTGGATACAGAAATCAAATTTCTTTTAAGACCTGGAATAAAATAAATATTGTTCGTTACAATAAAACAATTTTTATTGAAACAAAGTCTAACTTTTCTCATTGCCTTTGCTGAAATGACTTTCCCAGTCCCAACTCGCATGTTGAACTCATCCTCATCAAGCTGCTTATATGAATCAATCAATTGCAAAGAAGAACAAACATGATTAGTGGCTTCTGAATCAAATATCAAAGGGGATGAATCATCCTCCACTAAACAAAATTCAATGACTAGTAAATCACATTTACCTTTCATATTCTTCTCTTCGAGCTTTTTGAGGAGCTTAGGATAGTTCCTTTTTCAATGCCCATCAACACCATAATGGAAACATTTTCCTTTGGGCTTAGTGGCCTTGGAAACCTTTTTGCTCTTCTTCTGAGCAGCTTACTTCTTAGGTTTAACCTTAACCTTAGCCTTAGTCTTTCCAATGTTTCTCTTCCTCTTGTTTTTACCAGAAGAAGAAATCTCAGCAACGTTTGCTTCATCGAACTTATTTTTGTCCTTATTCATAGACTCATAAGTAGTGAGCTCATTTAGTAGCTGTGTAAGTGAGTAAGTCAACTTGTTCATAACATAGTTGATTTTAAATTGCATGAAACTCTTCGGAAGAGTTTCTAGTATCATACTCACTTGGCTACGCTTATCTATAGCCCCATTATGACTTTCAGCTATATTGAAGTGGGTCATCATTTTCAAGATATGCTCTCGAACAAATGTACCCTCCTTTATCTTAGCAATCATTACAGCATGAACAGCTTCGTGCCGTTGCTGCTCAGAAGGTTGCCCAAATGGATCCTGCAATGACTCTAGTATTTGAGTTGTTGTTGTCATTGCCTCGTGCTTAGTAGCAAACACCTCAGACATCTCTGCTAACAAGTAGCAGCGGACCTTCTTATCGGCTCTGACCCATTTCTGATAGGTCTCGTGCACAGCACGTCCAGTATTTTCTACTGACTGGGGAGGACAAAGCTGAGTCGTAACAAATTTAAAGTCTTCACAGACCAGAACTGTGTTAATGTTATATTTCCATTTGACATAATTTTTTTCGTTTAATTTATCATTAGCAAATATAGAAATTAACGGAGATACCATTGCTAAAAATAAATAAAATAACCAACATTTAATATGAATTTGCAAAAATTAATATCATGTAATTTTGGCATAAAATTAAACGTGATGCATGATCACGAATAATGAATTAGAAAATACCCTAAAAAATAATTACTATGTCACGATAATCTAACATTCTATAAAAAAGTACCGCTGTGGAGTAGGTCAAATATTTGTATGTTAGACTCAGACATTCTCAATTAAATAATATAACAAAATAACTCTTATTCCTATATTATTTAACTATCATTTGTCGGTTATGAAAATAATTAACAATTAATTATTTTCATTATGAGTGTAACCCATCATTTCGAATTTCATGGACTTAACTCGAGAATTGCGCCATTGGGTAGGTAGGGGTGGGCATGACCATGTTCGGATCGATTTCAACTGGAACCGACCCGAACATGATAAGTTCGCGGGTCGCATGTTTTGGGTCCAAACATGGTCCAGTAAGGGAGAGGAACCGAACCGAACCGAACGCCAAGTGTTCAGTTCGGGTTACATGTTTGGGCCCAAATTTGGGCTTCATTCAACACTATGAGAAGCAAATGATTGGGCAACAAGAGGTGATCTAGAGAAAATAGATTGGAGCAAAGCCCCTTTTTATGCTTATTATAAGGACTTTGACATTGAGGGATGTGTTGTTCCAGGACCAGTAAACTGTGCCTCGAATCCTAGAAATTGGTGGGAAGCAACCAATAATCAAGCCCTCAATGCAGTCGAAGCAAGAAAATACAGGTGGGTTCGCATCAACCACATGATGTATGATTACTGTAACGATAAATCTCGATACCCCATCGCCCCACTGGAATGCATAGTCGGCATCTAAATTCAAACCGCCCAAATTGTTCATACATGTACGATTCATATCATGCTTTACATACAAGTCCCTGTAAGCTACTAAAAGCCATGCAAACTAAAGGGATAAAAAGGAAAATAAACCGGTGTGTATCATAGGGGTGGGTAAATAAACATGAAATTAAAATTGAAATACTGAATATGAAATACTAAAACTAAAATACCGAAACTGAAATATTGAAAGTGATTCTGAAACTGAAACAGATTGCTAAGTACAAAGCTAGTGACAGCGACGATGAGGAGAATAGCTTCATGGTGATGATGAGAAGAGGTGACGGCTACGACAATGACACGGTAATGGTATAGATGGCGAGAAATGAGAGAAGAGGAGACGGCTACGACAATAGGGAAAACTGAAAAGAGCTTCATGCCTCAAGGCGACGGTGCCGACTAGGAAAGAGATTGACGGCCCCGGACCACGGCTACGGCAAGGACAGCTCTATGGTGGCGATAGACGGCGAGAAATGAAAGATGAGAGGAGCTTCATCGTGATGACGCCGACCCAGATAATAGCTTCTCGGCCATGGCCACGACAAGGGGAGGAGATGAGAGATGAAAGATAAGAGAAATTTCAGACTTATGGTGATAACGCAGATAAAGATAAGAACTTCACGACAACGACAACGGCGAGGAGAGGCGATAAAAGGGCCAGAGATGGGAGGGAGGAAGAAGGGGGTAGCGACGGCAGGAAGTAGGACTAATCTGTTTTTGAGTTAGGGTTAAGTGTGGCTTTATATAGGGGCATGCAAAATTACACATGTACCCCTGTTCACGGGTTGGATCGATTTTTACCCTGTGGAACCGACCCGATCCGTGAAACATGATTTTTATGGATGAAAGGTCCAAACACCTTAACATTAAACATGAAAACCGACCCGAACACCCACGGATCGGATTGGTTCGGGTCGGTTTCATGTTGATTTGCCAACCCTTATGGTAGGTCAATATCAAGATACATCTAGGAATTCTATCTGTTAAGAAGTCAACTTTAATCAACTTAAATGGACACCATCCGTAGGCAGACGATAACAAAGCAGTCTCGAGGCGCCATTTAAATTTCACGGTGTTGAACTAATGATAGAAACCGTAGGATATATTGTTATATATCCCTCTCCCACTCACTATTTTAGGATAAGGGTTTTCTATTTAATATTCCTAATCATCATCTTAGATTATTAACGGTTAACAAAATAATCTAAGTTACTAAGAATTTATGTGTTACTAAAGTCTAAAACTTATTAACACTTAATGAATTATCAGATTTTTAACACATAAAAATCTAATTCAATTTATAAATCTAATCTAAATAATCAAAATTATAAAAACTAGATTTAATATGAAGTTACCTAATTTTAACTAATTAAAATCTAATCCGCATTATGAATGACAATTATTGAAATCTAATTTCTAATTAGAAACTTATGATTTTCTACTAAAAGCAATTCAAATTATTTAAAGGGCATTATATGTATTATTCTTCTATTTATACTAATAAATAATTTAATAGTAAAATAAAATAATATATATGATACATGTCATATTATAATGCAATGAGTAGGCACCCTCTATTCTATAAAACATATTTTTTTATGCATGTACATGTTATATAATTATCCATTCATCTCACGAAAATAATTAAATAAGCAATATATGTATGATCGGGTTCTTTTGTTTTGACAATCTAAATCTAATTTCAAGATTACATAAATTAATCAAGATATTCCTTGACCTTTACTTGTAGTCTTCATGGTCTTTAAAAATTTTCATGGGCTTAAAATTAAATCAGATTTAATTATCAAGAATCTCTATCAAATGGATTGGGTTTTAAGCCAATTTCTTAATTTTTAGACCCAAGAATAATTTTCCGATAAGCTGTAAAATGGAGCATTCATGTGCAGATTGTGCATCATCAATCATGTGCCCATAATGCACATGTGTTGCGTGCACAAGTGTGTAATAAACAAAATTATTCAACAATTGAAATTTTTTATGCATGTACATGTTATATAATTATCCATTCATCTCACGAAAATAATTAAATAAACAACATATGTATGACTGAGTTCTTTTGTTTTGACAATCTAAATCTAATTTCAAGATTACATAAATTAACCAAGATATTTCTTGACCTTTACTTGTAGTCTTTATGGTCTTTAAAAATTTTCATGAGCTTAAAATTAAATCAAATTTAATTATCAAGAATCTCTATCAAATGGATTGGGCTTTTAAGCCCATTTCTTAATTTTTAGACCCAAGAATAATTTTTCAATAAGGTGTAAAATTGAGCATTCATGTGCAGATTGTGTATCATCAATCATGTGCCCATAATGCACATGTGTCGCGTGCACAAGTGTGCAATAAACAAAATTATTCAACAATTGAATTTTTTTTTTCTTTTGTGCATGAGATATTCACGCATAAACAAAAATATATATATATAATTAACAATTTCATGATTTTGTCTTTTGTGCAGGTCATACAAACAAAATGCAATTTTGACTTTTTCTTGTGTGTCAGTGCATTAAACATGAATAAGTGCAACAATTGCACTTACTGTACATTGCTCATTATGCACCAAGTCAGACGCGACAACACACATCTAGCAAGCACACCAAATCATGCATCTGTCCAGTCGCACGCATCACAAGCACAAAAACCCATCGCCCCACATCTGACCGCAGTCCGTTTAATCGCTTTTGTTTTTTTTTTGGCTTGTGCATCTGATGCGCTTTTTTGTTTGTTTTGTTTGCGCATCTAATGCACATACACGGGTTCATAACCAATGCACGCCCAAACGCCCATCAAACTGGTTCGCAAACCAGTTACTTGACTGTATATGCAACTGGTTCAAAATCAATCCGCATAGTCGCAATTGCCCTTAATTTCAGCCGCAATTTTCACCCATAATAGCAGCAAAACTTCAGCCTCATTCCGCATCAATTTACAAAAAAATATAAAAACTTATATCTATAAATTTACAATAAAAAAATTACTACAAAGAACTTACAAAATTAATCTAACCAAATAACCATACAATTAACAATCATACCATGCAATCCTCATTCATCAAATATGAATACAAAATATATCACTTCATAATAAAATAAAAAAATAACAGTACCTACTCAATAACATACAAATCAATACAAAATATATTATTTTAAAATCAATATTTTATTGGAACCTGACCTTTGATACCAATTGAAGGGAAAAACAACAATCATTTTTGTTAAAAATAAGAATTTTACGGAATATTGAGTTTTAAAAACTTTTATAAAAACTCAAGAACTCTAGATTCATAAAACAATAAAATAAAATAATATAAAATAAAATAAAAATCAGATTTTTATCTTATGTATTGATCTTTGTGGATTGCTCACTACCTAATCTTCCTTGATATATCTCAACGCCAAGAAACAAATGAGTGGGCACAAATATATAGAATTGTGCTCACTTTTTGTTGATTTATTTTCTAAAAAGAATAAACAATATATGTAAGAGGTGGGAATTAATTTTGGTTATACAGAGAAGAAAGATACAGATTTTTCTTCTTTGTATTATGCTGTAAAAAAAAAAAATTTTATGTTTCAAAGAACGTACAGCAAAAATCAAAACAACTTTTATTAGAAAAAGAAAACTATTTCTTTTTTATTTATAGACAACCACTTAGGATTTTAATTAATCAAAATTAATATTAAACCCTATGTTTATTAAAATTAAACTTTTATCCCATATAACATAATTAATTCAAAATTAATTAATGTTATATTTTGAAATCAGACTTGTGACATCTAATTAATCCATAATTAATTTATACCCGGTCACTGTTGAGAATCGAATTCAAGACCTCTTATAATATTAATTAAATAATTATTAATTCATAATTAATAATTAACTAATTAATTATTAAATCATTTGAATAATTAATATTATTCAAATATCAAGTGAACACATATTTTGCTATTTATGTAATAGTTGTAATTAAACGGTCAAATTACAATATTTTATATGCAAGTTTCTTATAGTGAAATGAGCTATCAAGTGGACCCGATGAACCTACAACTTTAAGCTTCAATAATATCAGAATTATTAATTAAACTCTTTAATTAAATATTTCACTATTATTAATCTTAGAGTTACTCCACTAAAATTCTAAGATTGCACTCTCAAAACTGTAGATGTTTTTATACAATCTGAAATTTTCACTGTCCATTGATTTAATCACTACATATGATTTGAACCTCCACAAATATTTCATAATTAGATCTAGGTCAAAATGTTCGTTTTACCCCTCTAATTATATCTTGATTCTTAAGTACCATTGATTCTCTAATGAATAATATATCTATAACAACTTATGAATTTATTTTTTCGTTTACATATGAACGAAAAATTGAGCGTTTTTATTGTTCAAGACCTGAATCAACATTTAAAAGAATTACTTCAATATTTCCCGCAAAAAGGAGTGGATTCCAATATTGTATAGAATGTTCCCAACTACTTACTAAATCATATCCCCAAAGTATGAAGTTATTAACAGGGTATCTACACCGATCTCACCCATGTAAATTAAATGATATAACTTAACAAGCAGGAGTCCATAATACACTCAAGATTAAGATCAATTTATATATGATCATCTGATCGATAAATATAAATCTCTAAGTTTAACGGATATTGATAAGAGATTTATATTTACCGTGGCCCAGTCCTATATAATCTATATTATATAAGGTGCCTTCATTTCCATATCACTACATGAATAGTATCGAATAAAACTATCGTATCGAATACAAAATGGACCGCAATTGTAGATTTACCACAAATAAAGTACACAGTTTAATTTGTTTTCTACGGACTCTTTAGATTACTTATGACAAGTCCCCTTCTAACTATACTAGTTAGGCGACCTGGTCGGTACCCCACGGTGGCTTTTCAGTAGAGATCTGCTTCGACTGGAAAGTTCCCGTAGAACTAAGCCTTTTTTATTTCTTAAATACTTGAAAACTTTTTAATTCTGAAAATGGATAGAAATTTTATTCGTTTGTAATAGTTGTAATTAGACGGTCCAATTACAATATTTTATATACAAGTTTCTTATAGTGAAATGAGCTATCAAGTGGACCTGATGAACCTACAACTTTAAGCTCCAATAATATCGAAATTATTAATTAAACTCTTTAATTAAATATTTCACTATTATTAATCTTAGAGTTACTCCACTAAAATTCTAAGATTACACTCTCAAAACTGTAGATGTTTTTATACAATCTGAAATTTTCACTGTCCATTGATTTAATCACTACATATGATTTGAACCTCCACAAATATTTCATAATTAGATCTAGGTCAAAATGTTTATTTTACCCCTCTAATTATATCTTGATTCTTAAGTACCATTGATTCTCTAATGAATAATATATCTATAACAACTTATGAATTTATTTTTCCGTTTACATATGAACAGAAAATTGAGCGTTCTTATTGTTCAATACATGAATCAACCTTTAAAAGAACTACTTCAATACTTCCCGCAAAAAGGAGTGGATTCCAATATTGTGTAGAATATTCCCAGCTACTTACTAAATCATATCCCCAAAGTATGAAGATTAACAGGGTATCTACACTGATCTCACCCATGTAAATTAAATGATATAACTTAACAAGTAGGAGTTCATAATACACTCAAGATTAATATCAATTTATATATGATCATCTTATCAATAAATATAAATCTTTAAGTTTAACGGATATTGATAAGAGATTTATATTTACCGTGGCCCAGTCCTATATAATCTATATTATATAAGGCGTCTTCATTTCCATGTCATTATATGAATAGTATCGAATAAAACTATCGTATCGAATACAAAATGGACCGCAACTGTAGATTTACCACAAATAAAGTACCCAGTTTAATTTGTTTTCTACGGACTCTTTAGATTACTTATGACAAATCCCCTTCTAACTATACTAGCTAGGCGACCTGGTCGGTACCCCACGGTGGCTTTCCAGTAGAGATCTGCTCCGACTGGAAATTTCCCGTAGAGCTAAGCCTCTTTTATTTCTTAAATACTTGAAAACTTTTTAATTTTGAAAATGGGTAGAAATTTTGTTCGTTGAAAATAACTTTATGAAATTAGAATTTTTCGGAATTCCAGCAGCACAACGGCTGCTTTTCTAAAATTTTCACCCTGTAAAAACTTCACAAAACCTGTATGAGTTTATTCAATATATTTCCATAACCAATAGGTCTCAGACCCTTTTTCAATCTCATAATCATGCAATGATACGGAAAGTAACTTGATAAAATCTTAAAACGTCATGCATGATATTTACATAAAATCCTTAACCCAAAATAATATTTACAAAAACTTGAGGAATCTGGAAATGATAATAAATACAATACATGATAATATGTCTAGAAACTAGTACAGCGTGGTCGCGTGTCTAGCTGGCCTGTACGTCCTATGGAGATGCTTCCGCTGCGCTGCTCGTACCTGCACCTAGGGAGGATTTTAATAAAACAGGAAAAATGATGGTGAGAATAACTTAGTGAGTGGGTAAGTTTAACATAAACTATACTTTTGCTCAAAATAATATTCCTCCCAAAATAAGTTGGAAAAACTATTACTTACTTTACTTTACTTTGTTGAAAACTGTAAATCTCATTTTAAAATGCGAAAGATACAATCAAACTTTTCTTAAATACTTTTCTCATTTTAATACTAGCCTATCTGGCAACCCAGGGAAAACTTATCCTTTATGACGGTGCGGAGACACGCCACTAGAATTAGGGGAACTCTCGCCATGTATAGTCGCAAATGTGGAAACAACTCTGGGATCGCGATTTCCTCCAACATCAGGTAGATCTACACTATCCCATACGTGCAGAGGGTGACTGACAAACTCGATCCCCCCAACTTACTGTACACGTATGGAATACTTTGGCCGGGTGTAAACTTAGGGGCTAGGGTAAACCAAAGGCATATAGATAATGAAAACTCAACAATATGCTATAATATCACAATATAACTTTCGCAAATAATATCTCTATGCATGTATATCTCAATTTACTAGTTTACTTTACTCGAAGAATATATATATACATATATTCATAGCATAACTCATTTAAAACTATACATGCATTTGTAGGAAATGTAATGATAATTCATAAATCTTACTCAAATATCAAAACAATTCACTTGTTAAATGATTCGCATTCATATAATAAAATGTATGAAAACTTTTAAAATCCACACTCACAACTTGTTTCCAAATACGTGATCACCACTTCCCGTTACGGATCTCGTTCGTTTTCCGATTCACCTACAATTGGTTTCGATCGAGATTTCGTTAAAACACAACTCGTGCGCAAACTAAACTTAAACCACACGAGGATTTCTAATCACGATAATTCAAGCGATTATCCTCACACGATAACAATTCGGAAAACTAATATTCGCACGCGGAGACTATCTCAAACCAATTCGTTATCGCAACATAAACTACTCGTCGAAACTCTACGGTTACAAAACCGATAATTATGTCATTCGAAACTATAGCAACATCATCAAAATCACATTCTAATGGATTCAATAAAAAGAAGATTCGAAACCAAACGAATAACATAAAACATACGCGATTTCAACTAGTTGTCGCGAATTATCGTTTTTAGCGTTTCGCGCGATTCCTTTGTTTCCAATTAAACTAATCGTCAATTACTACTCGTGACTTTACTTAAAATATAGCAAACGAATATTCAAACACTTTAAAACACAAACATGAAAAATATGGCAGCAAGCTTAACGAATATCCATTTCCGGTTTCAACTCCAAATTTCGACAATTTAACGATTTCGCGCGAAACGAAAACTATCCGATTAACTTAAATGTATTTCAAACTATCCTAACATCAAACTTTAACACTTTAATGGGCTTAATTACGTCTCGAGGCAGCGAGATAACATCATAAACACTTTCATAGTCGACAACGAAAATCACAAACTAAAAACATTCGCATTCGCGAAAAACTCAACCGAATCGCTCAGAAACAATTTCTCAATATCCGAACGACTATCCGATACTTTAAAACATACCAATACTAACCATTTTCAACGACAACGAACTCAAAACTAAAAGCATAACATAACAGCCCTTAACTTTCCTATAACAGCCCGTAATCCATTTCAAAACGAAAACGACCGATGACAATTTCATTCCAAAAACACAACCAACGATATTGAGCGAACCTCCGCACTAATGAGGTTCTCAATCCTAAAACCCAATCATAGCAATTTGATCCACATCTCAATTCTTATTCATATGCACGCTTTAAAAATTACTCGAAACATCTTAACAAGTTAATGGGACAGCATTTACCTCAACTTGAACTGTTTTTCGCCTCGAGCCAACTCTCGGACAATTGCGACAGCGAGACGACGCTTCCTTAAGCTCACGGCAGCGAGCAACACCTCCTTCCAACTACATGCACGTGCTGCCAACAATCTAACAACACCTAACATTGATTCTAAGCTAAAAATATATCAAGACAGCAATTAAATAACTCACTACGGCCAGATTTTCATGCCCAAAACAGCCCCTCCTTGCTTGGATGTGCTGTCTTCCCTCAAGAACAGCTCTCAATACCTGCTGTTTTCCTCTCCAGATCAACCAGCAGCTGTCCTCTCTTGATTCGGCTTCACCTCAGATCAGAATGTTATTCTCGGCCTGACAGCAGAACGGCAGCTCACGACGACACCACACGGTAGCACTTGGTTCATGACAGCACTTCATGACTTCAGCTCCTCACTCAGTTCACGGTCCTTGATTGCTCACGAGCTGCACAAGCACACCTAACAGATCACGGCAGCACTTCACGCCATCAAATCCTTTCGCCAGCAGTAATAGCTTGACGGCAGCAAGACACGACAGCAACGGCAGCAGCTCACAGCCTTCTCTTGCTTGCATGCACGGCTTCTTGGTTCAGATATGAACTTCTCCTTCAACCTTGCATCATCTTGGTCTGCTGACAGCTGCTCGCTCCTCTCACATGCAACAAGGCAGCTCTCGGTTTTGGGTGTGCTGACCGAGTGCAGCTCTCCTTCTCTCGTTCACTCTCTCGTTCTCTCTGTTTCTCTCGATCACTCTCTAGCTCTCGGTCCTCTCTTTCACGAGCAGTACTCACAGATCTCTCTTCCTTCTCAATCTCTTACTCTCAGTTAAGAAGGAATGATGAAGAAGAAGCAGACCAAATACGTTTTTCTTAAGCTTTTCATTCACTCTCTCATACTTGTTTTCGGTTTTGCTTGAAATGGGAGACCGAATGGATTTATTTGCTTTTAATCCATTAATTGCTCTTTCATCTAATATATATATATATATATATATATATATTCCTTTTTCAATTTCTTGACAAGTGTCATTCATGCACACTTTCACTATGCCATTTGTCCTTACTTATTCTTGCATGCCACCATTTAATTTTATTAAATTCTTCCATGAATTCTCCCATTTTAATTCCAAGCTCGGATTCCGTTTCCGTCCGTCCGTCCGGGAATCCGCTTTTAATTTGCTTTCGTCTTCGGAATTATTTAATAAATTTCTAACCCGTTTTCACGAACTCGAATTTATTTTTCTTATTCTAAAATAATTATTCCAAATATTTTTCGGATTCGATAATTATATTTTTCTGATCGAACGCGATTTATCGGAAAAATATTTCGCTCTCCGACGAACGAGGTTTTGAGTTTTACGACTTATTTCAAACTAAATCTGCTTGTATATAACACTTATATATTTTGAAATTACATCAGTAATCAAGGATATTTATCATGATATATACAATTTTTGTAAAATATATAAATCGAATAAAATGAATGCTTTATTAATATTTATTAAAACCGTTTACATAATTATAACCTCTTAGAGCACAAATCCCAACAGCGGGAATAGACCGTGTGCATATGATGCGCCAGTGCTACAATCTTGGTGAATGATATGCATCGACAAGTTTGCAACTCATCCGGTGTGCTGTTTTGTAACAGCACGATTTTGCTGTTCTATAACAGCACTATTGTGCTATTTCATAACAGCTCTAAAGTGCTGTTTTGGAGCAGCAAGTGACTGCTGTTCGAAGTAACTAAGGGCTGTTATTATTATTTTTTTCTACAAGAGTGCACTGATAATGCATAGACGCACACACTGTCAAATGCACGGCATGTGTGCTTAGTGCACTGGGTGATATGCACAAAACAGTGTAATTTTTTTTTTTTTTTTAAATATAAACAAATGGTGCAATTGTTGCACTGACTCATAAAAGACAAATTTGAAATTGTTGTACCACGTCATGCACAAAAGACGGAAAAGCAACTTGTTTGCTTGTAAAGCACAAAAGACGAAATGCACAAAAGATGCTGGTAATGCACAAAAGACGAAAACTTGTGCAATCGTTACACAAGTTTATGCGTGAATCTTTGTTGCATGCTTGTGCATAAGACACATGTGCGCCTAGTGCACATAATTGATGGTCAATTTGCACATGTTTCCATTTGGCAGGTTATTGGATATTTTCCATACAATCATAGGCTTATGTGTTTCATAATTTTGGGTTTTAGTTTTCGATTGTAAAATTATTGAAAATTGTCCATGTGTTTGGATAATTTTTCTTGGATCCAAAAATCAAGAAATGGATTTAAAACCCAATCCATTTGATAGAGGTTCTTGATAATTAAATTGAATTTAATTTTGAATCCAAGAGAACCCATAAAAACCTTTGAAGACAATAAATGAAGACTAAGAAATGCCTTGGTTAATTTATGTAATCTTGAAATTAGATTTAGCTTGTTAAAACCAAAGAACTCGATCATATAAATGTTGTTTATTTAAATTATTTATCATGTGATGATTGAATAATTTGTTGATAACATGACTATGCATAAAATATGTTATATAGAATAGAGAGTAACTACTCACTATATTATAACATGACATGTATCATATGTATTATTTTATTTTACTATTAAATAATTTATAGAATGCCTTTTAAATAATTTGAATTGATTTTAAGTAGAAAATTATAGGTTTCAAATTAGAAATTTGATTTCAATAATTGACATTCATAATGTGGATTAGATTTTAATTAGTTAAAATCAGATAACTTCATATTAAATCTAGTCTTTATAATTTTGATTATTTAGATTAGATTTATAAATTGAATTAGATTTTTAAGTGTTAAAAATTCTGTAATTCATTAAGTGTTAATAAGTTTCTAACTTTAGTAACTCACAAATTCTTAGTAACTTAAATTATCTTATTAGCCGTTAATAATCTAAGACGATGACTAGGAATATTAAATTAATAGAAAAACCCTCATCCTAAAATAGTGAGTGAATAACGCCCTAAATATCCGGATAAATAATATTTCGAACGAAATAATAATTTCTGAATAAATAGTGATGAGTGAATAGTGATTTTTGAGAATTGAATTTTAAAAATTAATGAAAGTGAAATTTTTTATGAACTGTGATTTCGGATGAATAGTATTTTTGAACGAAATAGTGTTTGTGTGAATATTGATTTTTAAAACATGAGTTTTATATATTAAAAGTTTTGAAAATTATATTGAAATTTACGAAAATTGAATCGGATAAAAAACGAATTAGTTTGAGATTAAAACGGAGCAGTTTTCAAATTCGATTAGAAATTCGGAAGGATTTTCTAAAAAATTTAAAAATTTTGAAAAATATTAAAATGAATATTAAATTACTTAAGAAATATTTTGGAGACGCAAACGACGCTTTCGAATGAGATTCAGATTGAAATGGAATCAATTTGGAAAATCGTTAGGAGCGATTTATTGAATTTCGGAGAGCTAAAAAGAGACATTAGATGACTTTTAAGAATTATTGAGGTTATCAGAAGTATGTAGAAAATCCGAATATAAGCCCCAGAAAAATTTTGAAAAGATTTTGAAAAAATTCTAGAAAAACCGAATTTGAGCGTCTCGAAAAAGTTAAATGGGATTAACTTAATTTTTTTTTATATAATAATAATAATATATATAGATTAGTGGTGGGACCATTTGAATAAATATATATATTTATTATAGTTTATGATGATAGAGGAAAAATAATAATAATAATAATAGAATAATATTAAAAAAAAAAGAAGATATATAAGCTTAAATGAAGTCGGTAGAGGACATGTGTGTGTATATATATATATATATATATATATGTGCTTGGCAACAAGAGAGGAAGCAAGAAAAAAAACACGAAAGAAGAAGAAAAGGAGAGAGAAAGAAAAAGAGAGAAAAAGAAGAAGTCAAGGATCCAAGTAGTTTTTTACCCTCTCTTACCCTAGTTTCCATCCCTAAATAATCAAGAAAAGTTGGAAAATATTTGATAAGAAATTTAAGTTGTTTGGATGTTAATTAGTGATAATTTTTATGAGTTTTTAGAATTTTTAAGCTAAATGAATTTTTGGATGAATTTTATGGGTTGATTTAAGTTAGATTAACTTCAAAGTGAGCTTGGAAGTTGAAGGCAATCATCAAGAGGCTTTGGATCAAGAAATTAACAAGGTGGGTTTAAAGTTTGAGATATTAAAGTTAATGGAATTTAATTGATTTTTGAATTTAAGGTTGTAGATGAATATTTGATATTTTTTTGAGGTGTTTGGATGTGATTTTGAATTTTATATGAAGAGGATGACATGATTTGGTCATTATTAGTATGGGTATAATTAGGAAAATTTTGTGTAATTGAAGGAATTTTAGTGTTTGAATTGATTTTTGGGTATTGAATTAATTTTGAAGTGTTTTAAGTGTGATTAGTGTTGTTGAAATTGAAAAATGATGGGTGAGGTGTGCTAGGGTGTGTTCGGCCAAGAGAGTTAGTTTGGTAATTTTGTAACTTTTTGATGTTTGATGATTTTATGTGAAGATTTAAGTGAATTTGAGTTGATTGGGTGAAAAAGAAAAAAGAAAAATAAATGGTTGAAAATTTTGTTGATGAATTTAGTTAGTGTAGGAATTTTATGTGTTGAAATTAATTTGTAAGATTTAGATTGTTTTGGTGATGTTTTATGTGGTTTCAAATTGTATAGGATAGAGTTTATGAAAGAAAAATAAGGCTAGAAATTATTTGGATGAGAATTGGATGGATTTCGAAAAGTATTATTAAACTAGTATAAGTAGGATTAATTAAATTTAATTGAATTGAATTTAGCTTCAAATGGAATTAGTAGGTGATAAATTTAAATTAAATTGTGACTTGAAGGTGAAGGGCAAATCAATCAAGTATCGAGAAGGCGAAGGAATTCGAAATTGAGAAAGTATTGCGAAATAGGAAATTGGGAAGTTTTCGTTAGCTAAAATATTGCCAAAAAATGTTGGTATACATTTCATTCGAAATTTCAATTTTATTAAGTAAAATTTAGTATTTATAATTTTTTAAAATATTATGAATTTAATTAAAATATTATAGTAATCATATTTGAAATTTGATTTTATATTATTTTGATATGTTTTGAACGATTTTCGGGCTATTAAATAAATTGGAAACAGAATGTTGAAAATGAAGGGTTTTGAATGATTTATATGATAAATTATTGATTTAATAAGAAAGTTTTGAAAATCCCCTTTTATTTGAATGAATATATGTAAGTTTTGAAACCTAAGGATATTTTTGTCATTTCGTGTTTAATTTGGGTTGATGAAATAATGTTTGAGTGAAGTATGAAATGAATTAGTGATTTGAAAAGGAAAATTTTAAAAATTTTAATCCTTGACCAAATAACTATATGAAAAGAAAAGTGTTAGTATTGTTAAATTTTGATGTTGGAATAAAGGGTAAAATGGTCATTTGAAATGACCAAGATTGATGTTATGAAAGATTTTGTAAAATTGATATAAATATGGGATTAAATATTTATGCGATTTAAAATTATGTTCGATTTTAAATTTCGTGGAATTATTTCGATAAATTGTCATAAAAGATTGTTTAAATATGATTTTAATGAATTTCAAAAGTAAACGAAAAAGAAACGAAATGAAACAGACAAGTTCAATGCCTTGACCGAGCATATATCCGAAGAAGGGCACGGACGTTCTGAAAAAGATTGGATGAGTTAATTGAATGGAAAATAGTGTTTTATGATATTTATATGAATAATTTGAATGTATGGAAAAACTATGGCTGGAATTGTGTTTATCGCTTTGCGAATGAAATTTTGGTAAATAATAAAATTGATAAAATTGAGTAGAGCCCAAGTAAACTTAAACATTGGTAGGTGGAGACTGGTAGTAGACTAGCTAATAGGGTGATATAGCAATACTGAGCTGACAGGCCCCTTTCTACCTATACTAGCTAGGTGACCTGCCCGGCACCCCACGGTGGCTTTCCAGTCGAGATCTGCTCCAGCTGGAAAGTTCCTATGAAGCTAAGCCTCTTTCCTTACTTAAAATACTTGAAATCCTTTTAATCCTGAAAACGGGTAGGAATTTTATTCGTTAAAAATAGAATTTTCACGAAAATTCGACAGCACAACGACTGTTTTTCTAAAATTTCACCCTGTAAAATACTTCACAAACCTGTATAAGTTTATTCACAAACATTTCCATAACGAATAGGCCTCAGACCCTTTTCCTATTTCACAATCATGCAATGATATGGAAAGCAACTTGATTAAAATCTTAAACATCATGCATGATATTCACATAAAATCCTTTATCCAAAACAATATTTACAAAACTTGAGAAATCTGAAAACGATAGTAAATGCAATACATGATAACTTGTTTAAAACTAGTGCAGCGTGGTCGCGTCTGCAGCTTGCCTGTACGTCCGATGAAGATACTTCCACCGCGCTGCTCGTTCCTGCACCTGGGGAGGATTTTAAATAAAACAGAAAATGATGGTGAGAATAACTCAGTAAGTGCACATAATAATAAATTCTGTTTTCATTATTATTTTGAAAATGATACGACTTATTTCAGCAAAAGATTCTTTTAGTAAACTCTTTGTAATTAAATTGTTCTTATTATTCTAAACTAACGTCTATTGACGTATTTCATTTCTTTACTAACTTAGAAGGATAACTCTAGAAAAACTCATTCCCTTAAGCTCTTAAGTTAAATATCTATATGACATGAAATACTAGAAATTTTTTGTTTGCGTGTGCTAAGATGCGGGAACTTGAGATTATGATTCTCCTTAACATCAGAAAAATACGGGAACTTGGGATTACGATTCCCCAGGTCTATTACCATACACGCATAGGGTAACTCGGTCGGATTATGCTAGAGGTCAAGATAAACTAAATACATCTAAAAATCTTAGCATTCAAGCATATTAATTACTTTCTAGTTACGGTTACGATTTAAAACCGAAAAAGTTACTTTCTAGAGCAAAAACTTAATTCTCATGTATCCTTAAGACTAAATACATATATACAACTATACATGCAGTATAAGGAAAGCGATAATATTCTAAAATGTTACTTGAATAACATAATAATCATAAACTAAATAGTATCGCATTAATAATTTCATATAACAGAACTCGCAAAAGCTTTATAAAATGTACACTCACTACTTGCTTCCAAAAACATTATCACCAGTTTCCGTTACGGATCTCGTCCACTCGTTGGATCACCTACAATTGGTTTCGATCGAGATTGTGTTAAAAACACCACTCGAGCACAAACTAAACTTTAAGCCAAACGAGGATTTCTAATCTCGACAATTCAAATGACTATCCTCACGATAACACGATAACAATACGGAAAACTACCGTACGCGGAGACTATCTCAAACCAATTCAATATCGCAACATAAACTACTCGAAACTCTACTGTTACAAAACTGATAACTATGCCATTCGAAACCAAAGTAACATTATCGATATCAAATTCTAACAGATTTAATGAAATGAAGGTTCGAAACCAAACGACTAACATAAAGCTTACGCGATTTCAACTAGCTATCGCGAATTATCGTTTTTAGCGTTTCGCGCGATTCCTTCGTTTCCAATTAAACTTATCGTTAATTACTACTTGTGACTTTACTTAAAACACGGCAAACGAATATTCAAACACTTTAAAGCACAAACATGAAAAACATGAAAACTGTTTTATATTTTTCAAATGATGTTTTGTTAGAAAATCTGGGAGAGTTTCCCCTATTTTTATGAAAACCCAAAATTTAAAACCTGCAAAAAAAACTATAACACTTCTAAATATCCATTTTTCCCATTGTTTAAAAACTCGGTCGAGTTCTCACCGCTCGATCGGGATCCGAGCCGAGAACCCCTAGATCGGGGGGTTCAAATCGGTTCCTGTAGAAAATTGGCCCGACTCGAGCCCAACTCCGCCCAACTCAACCTAGCTCGGAATCAGCCTACTCAGCATTTTTTTTAAATTTTTTTTTTTTTTTTGCCAAAACGGTGTCGTATTGGTCCTTATAAAATTAGCCCGACTCGGACTTAGTTTTTTTTTTTCCCTTTATCTTGTTTTTTTGTTTTTTGTTTTTTTATTGTTTGTTTGTTTGTTTTTTTTTTTTTGCTTTCAAGTTTCACCATTCTTTTATGTTTTTCATATATATTTGTTTAGGGCCGAATGATGAACTGATGATTGAATATTGATAGATTAATAGATTATACAAGCTATATTTGTTAGGGTTTTGTACATTTGTTACATAGAGATTTAAATTCTTGTGTTATGTGTTTCAATTTATCTTATTGGTTTTATAATTGTGTTTGAGAATAAAAGAAATATGAGAGATTTTAAGTAGTTTAGATGTGATAGATTTTTGAAGTATTATTATTTTTGTATATTACAAGTGGAATTGTTGAAAAAATAGTAGTTATATTATTGAAATTTTTAAAATTGTAATTACGTAATTGTATTAAGCTGGTTTTGGAGGTTACATGAGATAGATTTAATGAGTTTTTATGGTCATATAATTATATTTTAATCATATAGAAATTTTTTAAATTTTATTTTTTACAAATTTGACTTGGTTTGACTGTGGGTCAACGGCTTGACCGTTGACCGATGGTCAAACCGAGTACTCGCCGAGTACTCTCCGAGTTGTCGAGTACTCGTTGCTCGCTGCCTCGCTGGTCGAGTCATGAGTACCGAGTTTTGGAACATTGATTTTTCCAACTCCAGTTCGAACCTTCTGTCCGATTCTTAAACCATTTCAACACACAAACATAATAATAATAAACATTTATTTAAGATTTAATTTTCACAATAATACACATCGCTCGAAGTATTTATCAAATAATATATAAAATTTACATTTTGGAGAAATTCACGCATACATGATGGTGTCCATGCATATATATGCATATGATACACAATAATTATTACCCAAAAATTTATGTCAGATGTGACTCGTGAAAATTTTATAGGGGCTTCATCTTCGTATTGACGATAAGCCCGACTCAATTACTTGCGTGCGGGTAAATTCAACGCGCTAAGTATTTTTACTTAATAGGTGTACACTTAATTTAAAGGTCATAAAACTTTATTTCCCCGTAATATGATTTCACATTTTTCAATATTTTTGAGAGTTTAGAAATATAATAAAATAAAAATTTCACCATATATTAATTTTTCTTAAAACACAAGCCATGATATGCATAAAAATCATGTTTCAAGTATGATTTTACAAAATTTAATTTTTTCAATTTTAAATAATAATTATATAACACACTAATATTTATTAACTGATAAATAAATATGAGCATAAAATTACTTTTGACGGTCATTTTGAAACGATTTTCACCAAATATTTTTCGTTACTAAAATTCATAATTGAGTTAATTTACTAATAAATATACATACAAGATACATACAATTTATTATTAGGTATATCAATTTCATTTGTAAAAATTTTATTACACATCGTTATAAAAATGTTTTACTATTAATTTCACATATCAAATACATGATAATTATTTTCCATCTATTTACAAATAATTTCACATATACAACACACAAAATTTGTTATTAAACGTATTAATTCGATTTTTAAAATTTTCATAACAAATCTTAACGAAGACACTTTATTAAAAGTTTCAAATATCAAAATCGTATACTTAAAATACATACTATTTATTATTAATCATATCAATTCAATTTGTAAGAATTTTATTACAAATTCCTATGAAAGTATATTACTAATAAATATACTTATCAAATACATAATAATCATTTTTCATATATATATATATATCTGTAATATTAATATTTTCTTAAAAAACATAATATGATTTCGTTTAATAATTTTCGTTTTTCAAAATATCAGTCGCAAATTAATATTTCACAAATTTTCAAATTTTTATCAATTTCGCTAATTATCCAATTTACTAATAATTTCAAATGCAAAACATATAAAATTATTTATATCCGTTTACAATTCACAGAATTTTTCAATTAATATTTTTAACGCCCTTCTTAAACTTTTGTCTAAAAGTTACTAATCGATTACTTCATTAACAATTACACAGACGAAATATATAAATCATCCTTTCCGATTTTAATCATATTATTTTTACCAATTATTTTTCATTTTCTCAAAACTCAAGTCACAAATCCGGATTTCATAATTTTTCAAATATTTATAATATAACATAATAAGTTTCATTTCAATCTTTTTAACACGGTAACTCAATTTCAATTTTACAATAATAAAATCAAACGAAATACATAAACAATCAGTTTTTCAAAAACACATGTATCAAATATGATTCAATATAAACTTCAATCATATAAACTTTTCCGAAATCGGTTATTAAACACATCTACATTATTATCCTTTTAAACTCAATTTCATATCATAATCATAATTATATTTTCGAAAACAGTACGTTAGCGTCAAATAAAAATTAAAACACAAGATACGAATTTCAACAATATTTTCATAATACATAAACTAATCATTTAAAATTTTAATCATTCGTAAAGTTCATAACATAATATCAACTAATAAATAAAAATTTCAACATTAATCATTTCAAATTTTATTTGTCACACCTAATTATAAAATTACCCTTTTACAAATGTCATTGCTCTTTATAAATCGGATAAGCGGTGTCTCCCCGTCGGAGTGTAGTTCAGAGAATTTTACAGAATTTTTAGATTCCTAGACTGGACACTCGGTGCCTCTTAGGGTCCATTATTCAACATCTATATTGAAATATAACTACGCAGTACTACTAATAATCACCGTATTAGTTAGCTAACTACCAATCTCTACCTACCGATGATTAGTTTTATGCGAGCCCTTTAAATTTTTTAAAATTTCAAAATTTTCAATTTTTAACAAAACTTTTATCGCGTAAACTTTTTAACACATTTTTGAATTCGTTTTCGTTATCTCTTCGAAGCATCACACTAGACTATTGCAAATGACAATTTTGTTCCTAGTTTCTATGTCACACTTTAACAAAACCACATATATTTTCTTTTAGTTTTCGTTCGGCTTTATAGAAGAAATTTTCAAAGTTTTCATTTCGAATCTTCAATCCATCACATGTATTATCAAAACATCATATAATTGACATGTAAATGCAAACGAAATGACAAAAATGCCCCTAGTCTAGTCCATGATCACCATTCGGCCTAAGGCTATAAATTTTTGAAATTTTTGTTCCAACCATTATTTCATCACATCATTGGAATATCAAGTAAATAAGATTGAAATAACGAAAATACCTCTATGTTCATTTTTAGCCCAAATTTGGCCTAAGGGGTTTTATTGTAAAATTTTTGTTTCAAAATTTCTTTTATCACAAAAACCATTCCATCATCACTAGATTCACTAGATTAACATATGATTGAGGTTGAAATGACCAAAATATCCCTAAATTATACTAGGGTCCAAATTCGGCCTATAGAGGCCAATTTCGAAAAAATTGTTTCACTTAGTTTTTCTTTTCAAAATTCATTCAAAAAGCATTTAAATAATTCATAAATATCACTCAAATAATTGTAATACATTCCAAACACAAAATTATTAAATTTTAAATTAAATTCCAAGCATTTACTACACTAATAATAGAGAATTTTTAGAATAAGTGTACACCAACTTTATGAGCTTGTTTTCTAGCTTTTCACATGCCCAATGAGAGATTCTCACGTCTCCTCAGCCTTCCCTAAAACCTCAGCCCTAAACCCTTACCTAGGGTTTCAAAAATAGATAAAAATTAATATAAAATTCAAAACAACTAATCCAAATGCTAAAATAACATCAAATGCATGCACAAGGATATATTTATGACTTCCCTAATAAAAACTCATCATAAAATAACAAACATGCACCAACTTACCTCCTTTGACCTCTTTCTAACCAAAATTAAACTTGGAGAATGGATGAGTTTTAGTAATTTTGAGACTAAGGATGGGTAGCTGATTGATAAAACAAAGAAACTTAGTGATTTAATACACAAAAAGAAGAAGAAAAGCAAGAGAAAGGAGAGAAGAAGTAGTCAGCAAAAGAAGAAGAACTCGGCTGAAACTAGAAAGAAAAATGAAAAATTTCAAAGCAAAACCCCTTTATATAGTCATTAACTTTTTAAAATTATACATTGACCACAAATTTTTCTTTATTTGCACTTTAACCCTAATGACAATTGTCACTATGTCATTGGACACCTTTGCCAACACACCATTCCACTAATTCATTCAAACTTATCCAAAACTTTATCTTTATCCAAAAATAATTAATTTATTTTAATTCTCATTAAAACTTTTGAAAATTCTTTATTCGTCCAAAAAAAAATTATCTCATGCGATACAATCCAATTACACACTTTATTTTCTAATCCTAAGATTCGATTTTCTGACTTATTTCACTTAAATTCGAAATTAATTCATTACGTGGAAAAATATTTTCGAAAATATCAAATTTCGCCTATTACGATTGAAATATAATTTTTGTACTAATTCGCTCAATTTCAAATTTAATTCTATATATTGATTTAATTACTAAATCAATGAATACTAATTGTACGAAAATAAATATCGGAGTGTTACATCAACACTAGTTCTCAACTCCACCTAGGTCGAGACTTCATAAGTCTCACGATCAAACTCAATCATTCTAAACCACAAACATCACAAATTAACTTAATTCTTTAACTAGTTCACTTACCTAGCTCGCTTCAGTCTTTTACCTTGCTTTCCAGCTAGCTTGTTGCTTCACTTTTCCATATTTACACACAAATTCTCACCAATTTTAGTTGAAATTTAAAAACTGATCTCAACAGATCCTTCACCCAATAGCACCATAAACAATTTATTCTTACCATATCTGGTCACCCCTTATGACGGCGAAAATTTGGTCTGAACAGTGACAGTAGCTGTCACAGCCCGTCCCTTCTACGCCGTAGCGATCTTCTGGGCTTGGGCTGGACTCACTAGGATCTAACCTCCCTCAAAGGGTTTTCTTTCGCCTCCCCAGAGTCTCGAACCTGGTGCCTGAGGGCTTAACACCAAATTCCTAGCTACTCTGGTACCAATTGAGCTAGAATCGCTCGCTCCGAGATTTAAAGTCCCCAACATTCCCTAGTATAAAAGGAACTCCGACCCCTATGACCATTTGGACGTTTTCAACATTCAGATGGATCTCCAGACGACGAGTCCACTCGTTAAATGTCGTGTATTCCCAGCTACACTTGGAGACATCCCGCGGACATGGTTCGGGAACCTTCGCCCCCGTAGCATCAAAACTGGGAAGAATGCCAGCAAAAGTTCCTGAACCAGTACAAGGCATTGAAGAGACAGCTCACGCTACCCTGCCACTTTGCTACCATTTATTAGCGTCCCGGTGGGTCGTTGAAAGACTATATTAGCAGGTTTAGACGCGAAGTGACGAATGTGGAGAATCCAACAAATGAGGGGGTACTCACAGCTATCTCATCGGGCTTGAGAAAAGAAGGGAAGCTATATGAAAACATTTACAAATCCCCAGTGAAGGATTTAGGGGAGTTTTATGAGTGGGTAGAGAAAGAGATCCGGTGGGAAGAAGCAACCAACCCTAGGAAAGCCAGTTCCCAGAGGGACGAAGCTGGAAATTCTAATCAGGGAAGAAAGAGAAGCAATGGCGAAAATAACCTAGGAGGAAGAAGAGACAATAACCAAATTGCAAAGAAGGCCAGGAATTGGCATAGACCAAGAAGTAGCCGGGGGTGGGAGCAACTTTGATACCAAGGCCGGTACAACACATACAATGCCTTGTCTGATACTCAGGACAGGATCTATGCGACTGAGAAGAATAGGAAGAATTTCGGGCAACCAGCCCCCATCCCGAAGGGCGGAGAGATAGAAGCAAATTTTGTGCCTACCACAACAAAGCAAGATATAATACTTCAGACTGTTGGGCGCTCAAAAACGCTATTGAAGAGATGATCAGAAACGGTCGCCTGAGGGATTACGTTGTGAGACCCCGAAGATAATCGTCCCAACAGCAGTGCCCCCGCCAACGCTCGCAGGACCCACTAACCTAAATTCAGTCGGAGTCAGACTCTACCCAAGGGCCTTCAGTCAAACCATCCATACCATCCACAGGGGTCCCTCAGAAGTAGGGGAATCCAATAGATCCCAAGAGCGGTTTGTGCGCGAAGCGAGGCGTGTCCAGCCTGCTAATAAGAAAGACTCAAGGGGACCTACGAAGAAAGCCAGATGAGTATCAGAGGACATTGTGTTCACAGATCAGGATGTCCTGGATGTTCGCCTCCATCATTATGACGCGTTGGTGATTCGGGCATGCATCGATAATTCGATGGTCAAGAGGATAATAATCGACACAGGGAGTTCAGTTAATGTGATGTACAAGGGGTGCTATGATCAAATAGAAATCGGTGACGAACAGCTCAAGCCATCCTCCGAGCCTCTGCACGGATTCACTGGAGATTCAGTCATCCCTACTAGAGAGATTAGATTTCCCCTAACCCTCGGAGACGCCGCCCATCGGTTTACAGTGCTTGCAGACTTTCTCATCATCGATTCTCCCTCCGTGTACAATGTGGTACTGGGAAGACCTGTTATGAACGACCTCGACATTGTCACCTCCACCAAGGCTCTCACGGTAAAGTTTCCAACTCCCAACGGGGTAGGATGTGTGCGGGGCGAGCAGTCTCTGGCTCGTCGCTGCTATGTGGATGCTATACGAAGGGAAGTTTGGGGAAAGAAAGCGGAAGTAGCCCCGGAACGTGAACTGTAGGCGATCACTTCATCAGGAATCAGCCACGACTTGGACCCTAGGGAATTTGATACATGTCAAAGTACAGGTCCGGTGGAAGAGCTTGAGGATATCCAGGTTAATGAAACAGATGCAACGCGATGTCTCAAGCTAGGCAAAAACGTGATCCCAAAAGTGAAGGCTCAGCTGACAGACTGTCTCAGAGCAAACTTGGATGTGTTCGCTTGGAACTATGGGGACATGATAGGGATTGATCCTCATGTCATGACTCATAAGTTGAACGTCAGTCCTCACCATAAGCCGATCTGTCAGAAAATGAGGCAAATGAACCGGGAACGTAGCGAAGCTTTGAAAAAGGAAGTGGACAAGCTCTTGGCCAGCAAGTTCATCCGAGAAGTCCAATACCCAACCTAGATAGCCAACCCCGTATTAGTGAAGAAGAAGAACGGGAAGTGGAGAACATGCATAGACTTTACGGATCTGAACAAAGCTTGTCCAAACAACAGCTTTCCTCTACCCAGAATTGATAAGCTGGTAGATGCAACGGCCGGGCATGATCTCCTTAGCTTCATGGATGCTTACTCAGGCTACAATCAGATTCTTATAGACCCCGAAGATGAAGAGTGCACTTCGTTCACCATAGACCGAGGATTATATTGCTACAAGGTAATGCCCTTTGGATTGAAAAATACAGGGGCGACTTATCAAAGGTTGGTGAATAGAATGTTTGAAGATCTGATCGGAAAAACTATAGAGGTGTATGTGGACGACATGCTCGTGAAGTCCAAGCAGGCCACTGATCATGTTCGAGATCTCGAAAGGATGTTTCAAATCTTGAGGGGATATCGGATGAAGCTCAACCCCCTCAAATGTGCTTTGGAGGTCTCCTCAGGTAAATTTTTGGACTTTATAGTGAATAACAGGGGAATTGAAGCCAACCTAGAAAAGATTCAAGCCCTACTGAATATGAGGTCACCCACCTATGTGAAGGAGATGCAAAGCCTGAACGGTCAGATAGCCGCCTTGAGCAGATTTGTGTCCAAAGCCTCCGACAGATGTGCCCCATTCGTTGAGGTACTGAAGAAAGCCAAGAATTTTAAGTGGACCGATGAGTGCGAGGTCGCGTTCATATAGCTAAAAGAGTATATGGGACGAGCCCCTTTATTATCCAAACCAAAGAAAGGAGAAACTTTGACAATCTATCTAGGGGTATCCCAACACGCCCTGAGCGCTGCCCTGACAAGAGAAGAAGGAAACGAAGCTCAGGTCCCAGTCTATTATGTTAGCAAGAAGTTGGTTGAAGCTGAAATAAGATATACCCTAATGGAGCTGCTCGCTTACTGCCTAGTGATGGCATCCAGGAAACTGCGCCCTTACTTCCAAGCGTATAAGATCGAAGTCCTAATGAAGTTTCTATTAAAGCAAATCCTCCAGAAACTAGATACCTCCGGACGACTCAATAAATGGGCCATCGAAATCGCTCAGTTTGATATTGAGTTCAAGCCAAGACCAGCAATCAAAGGGCAGACGCTGGCTGATTTTATTGCTGAGTTCACCGGATCTATAGACGATGAGGCTGAGCCCTCTGAAGGTTCGTACTGGGAGTTGTTTGTGGATGGGTCCTCTTGTGAAAGAAGTACGGGGGCTAGAATACTGCTGATCAACCCAGAGGGGAGTAAGTTTCTCTGTACACTCAACTTTGGTTTCAGGGCAATTAACAACGAAGCAGAATATGAAACATTGTTAGCTAGGCTCCGCCTGGCCAGAAAGATACAGGTTGAGCGACTTAGAATTTTCAGTGACTCAAAGTTGGTGGTCTATCAAATAAAAGGTGAATACCAAGCCAAAAGATCGAAAATGACCGTTTATCTGCAGAAGGTCCAAGAGTTGTTTGGAACTTTCAAAAAATTCGAGTTGAATCAGATTCCGCGTGCCCAGAACTCCCATGCAGACGCATTGACTTGCCTCGTGACAACTTAGGATGTAGATTTTGCTAGAAATATACCTATGGAGTTCTTGCCAAAATCGAGTACCGAACCCAACATCGAGGTGATGACCTTGACAGTGGCGACAGGTTCGTGGATGAGCCAGTTGGTCAATTACCTGCAATAAGGAAAGCTACCAGAAGATAAGATGGAGGTTCGTCGCCTGTGTATAAGAGCAGCAAGGTACTGTATTTATGGCGATGTTCTTTATAAAATGAGCCTCTCAACCCCCTTACTCAGGTGTATCGACGAGCCGGATTGCACCATGTTAATGAAGGACATTCATGAGGGACACTGTGGTAACCATACTGAGGGACTCTCTTTGGCCCAGAAGGCGCTTAGGCAAGGATTCTACTGGCCGACCATGAAGTAGGATGCCGTTGACCTGGTGAGGAAGTGTGACAAATGCCAAAGGTTCTCTAAAATTCCCCGAACACCACCAGCTTACCTCCAACAGATGATCAGCCCATGGCCCTTCGCTATCTGGGGCATGGACTTGATCAGACCCCTCCTAGTAGGCCGAGCGAGATGCAAGTACACCATCGTAGCGGTTGATTATTTCACAAAGTGGGCAGAGGCGAAAGAGCTGGCCGAGATCTCCACAACAAAGGTTGAGAAATTCGTGTGGGATCACATCATTTGCAAGTTCGGTATTCCTCAACAGCTTGTGACAGACAACGGGACTCAGTTCACTAGCGAACAGTTCTTGGAATTCTGTAGCAGTCTTGGTATAGTTAAGAGCTTCTCGGTGGTAGACCATCCGCAGGCTAACGGTCAGGTGGAGGCAATCAACAAGATAATTAAACAGATTCTGAAGACCAAAATGGAAGCTAGAAAGGGAGCTTGGGTAGATGAACTGCAGAAAGTACTCTGGGCCTATCAAATAACTAGTCGCAACACCACCGGGGAAACCCCTTTCTCAATGGTCTATGGGTCTGAAGTTATGATTCCTGTAGAGTTTGAGGTATTCAGTCAACGAAGAGCAAGTTTCAGTCCCAAGGAAAACAACCAGCTTTTGGCTACCGGCTCTGATTTGCTTGAAGAGTCTAAGGAAACTGCTCGTCTCAGAACGGTTGTTTATCAGTAGAGGATGGCAAAACATTACAACAAGAAGGTCCGGGCGCGTCAGTTCAAGCCAGGGGATCTTGTACATCAAGAAATTTTACCCAGCGCCCACAAGGCCAGTGAAGGTATGTTAGGACCTAATTGAGAAGGGTCATACTTAATCCACGAAGACCTGAAGAACGGAGCTTACCACTTGGCAGATATGAGTGGAGCAGTGCTTTCAAGGGCATGGAACGCTATTCATTTAAAGCCCTATTACACATAACTTTTGTAATCTTGAATGATAGTTTGTAATCTCTATAGAGTCAATCATGTACAGGCATAATGAAAGTCACCCATTCATTATTATGAATTATCACTAACGTAAAAAACTCATGTGTGTTCTTATGTGTGAGGTACACGATCACGAAAAGCAAAGGAGCCGGCTTAAAGCTCAAGCATTCATTAACCTCGTTGGGAGAAGGGACTGAATATCGGTGGATACCGACCCCACACCTGCCTTACGAGGTAAGAGGGGCTAAAACGGCCACGAGCATGCGCACCTAATCACTGCTCGATAATCGGCCTCCTCCTCTAAAAGTTGTTCCGCACACACCGCGACTTAATCCATCGCGTGCGAACAAAATGGAAGTTCAAATCACCAAACGCCCATCCCCAAACTCGCTATAAATGCTCAGGTTCCGACCTTGTGAGCGCAGCTGAGGCTTCAACCTCCATAACTCATTGTAAATGTTCAAGTTCCGACCTTATGAGCGCAACTGAGGCTTCAACCTCCATAACTCACTGTAAATGCTCAGGTTTCGACCTTGTGAGCGCAGTTGAGGCTTCAACCTCCATAACTCGCTATAAATGCTTAGGCTTCGACCTTGTGAGCGCAGCCTTAGAGGTTTAACAGGCTGTATAGCTCAGGTATCGACCTTGCGAGCGCAGTCCACTGTAAATGCTTAGGTTTAACCTTGTGAGCGCGGTCGGCTGTATATACTCGGGCACCTACCTTTTGAGCACAGCCTCTACCAATCTTAGTGACGACCAGAATAGTCTGCGAACAGCATCATTTATTCATCATCTGGTTCCTTCTCGACTTGTATCATATTATTAGTATTATCTTATGGTGTATATGCTTCAGCCACGTAACAACGCAAGCTGGTCCATTTATCAATTAGTTAATGTTTATAGGCAAACCAATTAATTTGCTGTCTTTAACAAAGTAATGCTTGTTTTGCAAGGGGAGTTGGGTCATTGATCCTCCTGTTGGAGTTCCTTCCTGTTTCACACTATGATGGTTATCTATCGAAAAGCCTCAGGGTGCCTTCGCAACCTAGAGAATTATTTCTTGCTTTATCCTTCCGAAGATATTTATGAGGGCGATCAGGCCCCTTATTTGATTCATTACCTATTCTACTATGTCCGCAATCCATTCCAGCGATGCACATGAGATTCTGGAAAATAGCAAAGCGGATCAGCGGGGGTCCCACACTGGTGACAGTAAGAATAAGGCATCATGAAATTAAACAAATATAGAATTCAGAGTATCGATGTTCAAAGATGAGCCCTGTTAACAGGGGATACAAATTTTATATTCAACTACTCTAAGGAGTTTTGGAAGAGCTGGCAGGGACGTCCTTCTGATTCTTCTCACTGGAGGCTCCTTGCGAAGACGAACCTTGCTCCCTGCCTAGCACCGATTCTTGAGGATCTAAGGGAGGATCGCTTTGGGCTGGCGGGGCAACAGTTTAAGCAGACGATGACTCTGAGGTCTCCTTCAGGGCTGCAGGGATTATCTCCTTTTGGATGGGTCGTGCGATTTTGGCCTGGGTTTCTCTGGCAACGCGAGCCTCGTACTTCTTCACCTCATCCACCGCTTCCTCCCCAAAGAATGAGAAGTCTAGCTCAGGGTGATGTTTCCACAAGGTATATAGGAATTTGCTACTCGTCTTCTCAGTCGCCTCCTGACGAGCTTGCAAGACTCGAGCCTCTGACTGACCAAACAACTCTCTCAAACGAGCAAGATTGTTCCTTACCGTGGTTAAATCCTGCAGCATTACCTCGGTCTTCTTCTCAACTTCCTCAACCCGCCTCTTCTAAAAAAGAGCTTCCTAGGTGACCTTATCTACATCAGCGGTGGCATCTTTGAGAGAGGAGGCAGTGATGTATCGAAGCTTCTTCTCCTGAGCCAAGGACTCCTCCGTATCCTTGAGTTTTTGGTCGAGACCGCCAGCGGTCTTAAGTTTCAGCTCAAGTTCACGAATAGTCTTCTTGGTAGTATCTGATTCCTCTCTGAGCTTCTTATTCTCTGCTTCCAGCCTCCTGTTCGCCTCAGCGAGTGAAGCCTTCTCTCCTGCTAGGTCGGGAAAGTCCCGACGCATCTTCATCAAATGTAGAGAAGTCTGAAATAATAGTGTGTTAGTAATGGGCATGAAAATAACATATGGTTACAAAGTGAAAAACAGGACCCACTAGCATATTATGGTGCGCGATATAAGCGATCAACTGGTCGCCGCGAACATATTTCTGATAGATGTCCGACTTGTCGAATCCCAGCAATTCTGGCAGCTGATCCAGTAGGTCATTAAAATATTCCCCTGCATCAGCCTCCTGGGCCTATTCCCTATCAGCCCCTCCTGTCATGGGCATCTTGCCCTTAGACTTCTGATGCTTAGCAGGAGGCTCCACGACCTCTTTTTCTTTCTCCCCAGCCCCTGAGGGCCTTGTTGATTGATCTCTAGGAATTGAGATTCCTTTGCCAGCGATGTCCTTCGGTGGGGGTATGTGCTTCATGATTTTCTTCCCTACAGACTTATATTTCAATCCCGATCTTTTTACAGACGGATCGACCACTATTTCTGATAAATCTGTCGCTTGTGTTGGGGGCTCTTTTGAACCTGTTATCTCTACTTCAAGCTCTCCTGTCTCAGCTACTGACGATGACGGGGGAGAATACATATCAAGGTGCACCATGTTTTTGGGCTTTTTTGGGAGTGGGGTAGAGGCTCTTTGTTCAGAACCTGCAAAAACAGACCGGACCTCTTGGCCTTTTTGTACTCCGGCGTCCACAGCCAAATTGAGGAGCTTGGTCCCAACCCTAGGTGCGAGCTCGTACTTCTTCAGAAAAAAGCTCGCTGGGAAGTAATCGTCCTCAAGATCTTTCACCTGAGAAAATCTCTCAAGTGCCCCCAACTCCTCATTCGAAAGATCGATTGAACTTTTGTTAACAGCTGCGCGTAGAAGGAAAAATGTCAGTAATAATAAGAGGAAATAATGTGCACATGTATGCAAGAGCAACGAGCAGTGACATGCTCACCAAGATTGAGAGTGAAATCAAAGTTGGCAAGTTTCAGCAAAGACAGACAAGACACATAAAACCAACGGGATTTATAATCCCCTACATTTGACCTGTCAGTCTTCTGTGGCAGAAATGTCTTGTAGGGCGAACTACAAGCAATCATATAATAAATGTCGTCCCGTTTTTTGGCCTTAGAGTTGGTGGTAGATTTAAAGAAGAAAAGGCTTTGGAAGTTTGGGGTCGGTGGTAGAAGACCGTTTTTGAGAAAGATATAGGCCAGAGTGGTCACTTGGAAGTAAGAGTTTGGTGTAAGCTGGAAGGGAGTTATTTCTAAGTCGTTCAGTAAGTCGATCAGGTATGATGGAACTGGAAACCTGAACCCTAAGTCCACATGCTGACGGCTGATTGCTATAAACCCTTCAGGGGGAGATGCCGCGTGATCATGGAAAACGGGGACTATGACGCGACATCCAACAGGGAAACCAAACATTGTAGCTACGGCTTTGAGCTCTTCGAGGGTGATGGAAGAATCATGTTGGTAAAAGGACTGGCGAGCGAAAGTTTCTTCTCGCCCGGAGGAATTTGGCGCATCCCCTCCACCTTAGAAAGTTGCGCTAGGAGAGTCTCTGCCATGTTGAGAAGAACCCCCTTCTAAACCCTCATCGCTAGACATGACCCATTGGTATCGACGCCCACGACTTGACATATACAAAAGAAGCAGCAAATTAGGCCGCTGACAGCCGACCAGACCTAAGAAGTAAAGAGAGCCTAATTCTAATGTCCCTAAACATCAAGTCGTGTGCTTGGGAAGCCAATAAGAGGCAAGAAGGGCCTCATTCGACAAAAGTCCCCTCGAGCTAAAAGAAGAAAAAGGGGGAAAGAGAAAAAGAGAAATAAAAGAAACTACTTCACAGGCATTTTGGGCCCAACTGGACCAAGGCGGTGCGGAGACGCTCCGCCCACACCGGTCCAGACTCTGAGAAAAGGAGTACCATGCAAAAATGGGATGGAATGAAAAATGACGATGATGAAAATTATGGAAGCAAAGAGAAGAGAAAGAACCTTACCTGGAATGTAATGGTGGTCGGTAGCCTCAGTTGAAGATCGATAAAGAGGGGTGGAAGTCCAAGAGAGAAAGCAAGCAGCAATGGGGTCTCTGATTTTTGAAAATGCCAGAAGAGAAGAAGTTGGAGTGTCGCACTCTTTAAAAAGACAGCTAAGCCCCAACCATTAGATCGAGGCTACTGTGTAACCGCCCCTGATATGACGGTATGGCGTGGTTGTCGGGATTTTGCCATCATGCAATGTGTCAATTGAGTGACATACATTAAATGCGTACGGCGCGTGGTATGACTTGTAATCGCTGACAGGGGAAGCTCCACGTGGCCTAGAGGTAAAAGCAGAATTCAAAAAGCACCGTAACTGTTCCCGCTAAATCTGTTCGCTCCAAAATTTGTAGCTCCTGGTCCTTTATAAAGCACCAAGAGTTAGGGGGCTTAATGTTATAGGAAATTTAGCGATCAGATTATTCGGGCCCAATGAGATCTATAGTGCAAGCCCAATGGCCCAGAGGCTCAGTAATCCGCCATTCTTTCGGTTCACCTTCCCAACAGGGGACTCGATTCGGCAGACCTACTCTCCGTTTTTCAACATGACCCAAGTCCCCCTTATGGTCGTCAATTTGTTCGTGAATAAGTATTGATATCATGGCTACCGTATCTGAACGCTCAGTCTGTTCGCTTAGGCTGATCGTCAGTTCTGTTCACTCAGGCTGATCTCTAATTCTGTTCGCCCAGGTTGATCGCCAAGGCTGTCCGCTGAATCTGATCGGCCAAGCTGTTCGCCATATCTGTTCGTTTAAACTACTCATCAAAGGGTGATCATTAGACCTATTACGTCCGGACCTGTGCGTCTAGAACTATCCATCTGGATTGTTTGATGATCCTTGAACATGCTCGTGTACCTGCTCATTTATGAGAGTACTCGTCCAATACTATGATCAGTTGTAGATGCATTAATTCATAATCTATCTTCCTTGCTCTCAAGATTTCTGGTTCATCAGAAGCTCATCTACTCACCAATTGGACTGAATGCTCTGTCCGTTAGAAATATCGTCTCAGTCTTGACTCTCGAAATCACAAGTCAGCAAAAGTCAAAGATGCCATGCAATATACAGCACAAGACGTGTCACGCACGCCAACTCTGCCAGAACTCACCACCAAGATTCCTCTCGTGATCCGTACAAACCAGCTACCCGAAACCTCACTGGGGCAGAGTTCAGAAGTGACGGATTTTGTCGCATTAAATGTAATTTCGACCACATTTAATGCACTGTCAGCCGCATTAAATGCGGCCCATCATTATATTTTCAGTTTACTGTATATTCTCGTCTTATCCCATTTTGCTGTAGCTCCCCCTCTTTCTCTATAAATAAGGGAGGATTTTTATTGTAAGAATAGGAACAATTTCTGGAGTGTCGTTACTCTGCCAAAATAGTGAGAGAGTGAACAGTGGACGCAAACATCTTTTTAGGCCGAACCACTCTAAAATCTTCTTGCTTTTTCTGCTCCTCGCCTCTGATCTTTTCTCCTTGTTCTACCTTTACTTTGCATAATTGATATCAACCACCCGAAACTGCAGTTTGGGCCCGAAACGAATCTCGTTGATTAAGGAGCCAAATCCGGACATCAACAATTAGGAGTAGACATTTTTAACCCAACTCGACTAGCTCGATCCAATTTATCCATTTTTTATTAGGTTGCATCTTATAAAAAAATCCGATTTGGGTTGAACTCTTAAAACCCGATAATGTCTCGACTTGGGTTTGATTTTTCGAGTAACCTAACAAACTGACCACCCGATCCAACAATATGTAAGGGATGAATCTTAATATATTAATTAAAGCATTATTTTTTTTTTTTTGAAAGAAAGTTAAAGCATGATTTAATAGTATGTTATGCTACACTTGGTATTTATTTTATTCCTCCAATAATATATTTTCATATTGGCTCTCATTTATCATATTTTTTCATTCCAAATTTTTCTTCTGTAAACATTGTTATTTTTGTCAATTATATTTTATATTAAAATATTGTTCCATCAAGCTGTACTACTAGCGGAATGCTTGATGGTTAAGGAACTCAGTATTATAATTTAAATAAAAATGAATAGCACTAATGAAGAAACATAATTAAAATAGTTGGGGTGCCAATATTGTCACCCCTAAATGTGATTTGGACACATATACTTTAATAAAAAATTTAATTACAAAAATATCCTTAATATGGACAACTTGTTTCAAATTAAAATAAACTAAATACTATGCACACTCAATAATTTTACCCACATATCTATATATATATATATATATATATATCATAAACCTAAGTATACCCTAATTCTATTCTAAGTATTATAGTTCGAAAAACTACACAATCTTATAATAGAGTAATGGAAAAAGAATTTTGATCATACAAATGTATGTAATATATTTTTATTTGTCTTTGTTTAGTTGTTTATTGGTATAAAGTTTGACAAGATATGTGGAAGAAATTTTGTGAATTCTTGGCAAAGCATGAATGATGGATTCAAATGCACCGTGAATTACATTAGTGAATTTACGAATTACGAGGTATAACTATATTATAATAATATATATATATATATATTTAATTCTTGTTCAGTGTGTAGGTCATTGGAAATGAAATCTGAAGTGTTTGTTTTAAACATGCATACTTTTTTTTTTTTTCTTTTTTTTAGACTGAGATTAGTTGAGAGGATCATCGTAATCTACCAAGCACTAATGACACGGTCCCAAATGCTACTCCCAAAGAGGGTGGGGAATTGGGAACCCAAGCTGTTTAAAGATACATACGAGAGAGTGAAATCATAGACTTGTTTGTGTGTTTAATGATTACAAATTATATGGTGCCCAGGTTTATTTGTTTGCGTGCAGTCTATATTATTACGTTTATTTTATTTTATTTTACATTATTTATTTATTTTACTATTTTCCATGAAAATACATATTAAATATTTGTGATAGTTGTTAAAAAATAGAAGTTATGAGATCCCTCTTTCAATTCAATCAATTCAAATTGCAGCCAAGACAAATCCTTATTCTACCTATTCCACCTCGAAATGGTATGATTTCGAAATCTCAGCCTTTCAAACCTATTTCACTCTCTAAAAGCCTCGCGAGCATAAATGAACATGGGTCAATTTCTTCCATCACACGACGAGGGATTAGTTAGGTCGATTTCTTCCAATAATTCCATATAATTATGCTTTCCAGTTTTCTTCCACATAACCACAAAAGTGACTTATGGGTGGACAAGGGTACTATTGACCTTAATTGGGTGGTTTTAGTGATAGCTTTATTTTCAAATTTTATACATGTGTGTACTTATAGACAGGCGTGTAACTCCTATTTATGAGTAAATAGTGGCAGATTCAAAAATTTATATGAGATGAGATACTAGAGTAAAACATATTATATATACTAATACTAAAATTCAACTAGGATGTAAATACTATTTGACATACCAATACATAAACAATGCACTTGGATATAAATGTAATTATAATCTTGACCATTTAATTTTCAATGAGTCAAATATAAAAGTTAAGATTTTATCATCAACTAATGGATTAGCACCCTTAAATCTGACTCATTGAAAATTAAATTATCAAAATTTTAAGTGCATCTGTACTCAAGTACATTGTAGAATGTGCTTATATACATACATACATATATATATATATATATGCACATATATACAATTCTATGTTTATTGTACCAAAAATCTGTTAAACCCTATTGAGTTAAAACACTATATGTAAGACTCGAAAATTAACACATATAACAATATGAGACTCTCATACAATAAATTGAAAAAACTTCCTATACATGCTCGTAAATACGCAAGATGGGAGTTGAACCCCTTTAACAAATGTGAATGGAAAGTGCACTAATCATTTAAACTATAAGTTGATGTCAATTTGAAGTGACTAAACAAATTATATCACTTTTGAGTTTCCATAGTATAACCATTTTATACAAATAATAATTATAATGTGAATAAAAACGAATATCTTAACATAGTAAATGATTTTATAAGAAAATTACAGCATCCCTAATGTTTTCATTAATTTTAAAAAAAATACATGTCACATAGGACATGAGTTAAAATAAATATTTCTAATACAAATATCACTCATCAATGCAAGCTGAAGTAGCACAAATATATATATATCTATATATTGTAAACATAACTATTTATTTTCATAAGATGTGTTAGATATTCATATCAGCAAATCAATAATTATTTAATTTTAATTTTCAAATCTAATTAAAAGACAAAAAAAATTAAAGTATTAAATGAAAATATGGAAGCATTAATTGGAAATACATGAAAATATTGAAGAACAATTTTTTAATTTGATTGTCCATCAAATGATAACTATGTAATGTATGAAACAACTCTCTTAATATTGATGAGATAATACTATTTTTCAAAACACAATCCATAAAAGCATTGGAGATGCACTTATTAAATAAAAAAATTCATATCAAATCGATATAATACACCTAATAAATGGACTTAGATAAAATCACATTTATTGTAATTAAAATGTTTTTAAAAAATAAATCAATAAAATAATAAAATCAACACTACCTACAAAAAAATATAATAAATAAAAGATAAAAAATAATTGAAACATCATAATCTATTGGCAATTTTGATCTTACAAATTTAGATAAAGAAAATTCACAAATTAGATGTCGGTTAAGTTGAAAAATAATACAATTTATAAAACAAAAAATTAAAAATATATATAATAATAGAGTGAAAAATTTAATAAAAAATTAAGAATTCATTAATTTAACTCATACAAATATACATACAATATTAATTATATGGACAAAAGTTGAGAATAAAAATTTAGAAGAGAATATTTACATACATACATATTATTGTCTCCCATCCACAAACTTTCAAACATCTAAAAAAAAATATCTCTAATAATCCTTGAACCTGATTTGGTTAATTGACCATTCCAAGTAATTAATATTAATTTTCTCGGTTTTGAAATGGTGGGGGAACACATTCATGATATATCATAACTGATCAAGATGAGTTAAAAAATACAAGCCCTGAGAGATAAGATAGAAGATGGGAATTGAAAAGTACAAAAACATCAACAAGTTATTACAACAAAATGAAGGTAGCTTGCTTTAAGGGTAAGGCAGAGTAGCAATGTGATTATGAGCCACAGTTCCAATCCAAAGCTTCCCTTGAGCCTCTTTCACTTCACTAACCAGCTTCATCACATCACCTTTTCGATCCTCAAGAACTTCCAGAATCTCTCCCTTCTCACTGAACAATGAGACAACCGTGTACATTCTCATTCCCATCATCCTAGCCAAGAATTTCATTCGGATCGGTAGCCGGAAATATACGCTCCTAATCCAAGGATTATGTGTCAGAACCTCTTGCGCTGCTGTCCTGCAACAATCTATCGCCACCCAGAATTCACCTCTTTCGTTGATCCTCACGTTGTCCGGGAAACCTGGCAGGTTTGCAACCACTTCCACAGTTCCAGTTTTTGGACCCTCTAGCCAGTATTTCACTAGCCTGTGACCATGCATGTCACATTAAAAGTTGTCATGAGAACATACAACATGGTCTTTTCGTTTTTCCTTTTTACTTTTTTTTTTGACTTATATATAATCATTTACAACTCCTGAGACCTCAAGGATTAGCTCTTTAAGGAATAACTTTGACGACAACAACTACTACTACTATTATCTCTATATAATCGGAAAACTGCCTACAAAGAAGTGGGATTTACCGCAGGCTAATTCACAATTGTCCACATTGTGAACTAGGTACTCGAAACCACAATCTTGCTTACAGAAAGCATAAGGCGTGCTTTCCTCCACTGAGGCAAGCATTTTGGTCAGTAATGTACAACATGGTCTTATTGGACATTCTAGTAGACATTAATTATAATATCTATATATATAACTGGGAAAAATTTGGAAAAATCCCCTACAATGGAAAATAATATCATTGAACCCCATTTTTTAACGTAAAAAGAATGGTGATTTTACATTAGTTTCATTTTGAGAGTGTATTATTAATACCTGCAATTGGTAGTCTCAGTGAAAAGAAGGAAGGTTTGGTCCTTGGATAATTGTACTCCATTTGGAAAAGCCAGGCCATCTAAGACAATGTGAGTTGTTTTTGTGGGAGGATCATACCTGAGAAGCCTACCAGTTGCTTCTCCTTCTAACAGGATAAAGAAATGGTCCCTGCAAAAAACACTCTCATTAAAAATGCTAAGTGTGCAATTAGTAGTACTCCTTAGTGATCATTGCATATTTGTGTGCTTACACTCTATTGTATCTCTTGCTGGTGTCTGTGAAGAAAACAGAACCATTTTTGAAGATGTCAAGGTCATTTGCAAACATGATAGGGCTGCCATCCACTTGAGTTGCTAAAGAAGTAGCAAGTCCTCCTTTAGGACCAACAACCATAAGGCCATAATATGCATCAGCTATGTACAAATCTCCACTCTCTTTGTTGAATCGTAGGCCGAGAGGACGACCACACCATTTCTCATGCTTCCATTGCTTGTATGTGGTTGAGTCTACTCCTCTTGCACAAACCTTCTCTGACCTTTTAACCACAACTTCCATTATAATCAGCATGCAGCAAAGATAATAAGTAAACATTGAATTTATGTGAATATGCACAATTAGATTTGTTTTATTTGTAAAAGATGTGCATAACAACAGAAACTGCTCACTACAAGTATTTTCCGGAAAAACATTTAACATTCCTTTCTTTTTTTTTTTCTTATACCAAAGCATGACGAAAACCTGGAGAAAAAAAAAACTAATGGAATGCCAAAACTCTCTGATAATCAGACCTGAGAAGAAACTTTAACTTTAGGGAAACAACAGATAGATATATCCTCAATCGACGTATCAAAAGTTATTTAACATTCCTTTTAAAAATGTATTTATCAACTAATTTTTTTTTTTTTTTTTTAATTTTAAATTTAGTTATCATTAAGCTAAACATGGGAGTAGGTCAATTTTTTTTTTTTTTTTTAAAAGCTGATGATTTGTGTTATTTTCATTTGAAAGCATTAATTTACGTAAAAAAAAAAATTATTAAATAGCTCTTTAAAAGCACTTAGAGGTATTTTTCTGAATCAAGACATACATCTGTTCGTTACAATCAAACAATGTAAAATTGAGATGAAAATAGTTAATTTTTCCATATATGAAATTTTAAACACACACAAACAAACAAAAACTCACCAATTGGAAGTTACAATTGCAAATGTTTCCCATCCAACAGCTTCACCCATCCATCTAACAATGCGACCATCAGCTAGTCCTGTGTAAGGGCCACGACCCAACCCATCAAACTCCAAAGATTCAGGCCCATACACTTCATCCTTAAACTCCAACTTTCCATCCCCCAACCTGCTGTGATTGTCTCTGGGCCAGGTCTCCATCACTTGTTTATATGGAGCTATGTCATGCTTCACGGGCCTAAATTCATGGCCTCCAACAGGACTCATTTCAAAAGGGTCCATTATCACAAACCCCAACACTAGAGTTAGAACAAGAAGGTATGGATGCTGTAAAAATGTTTCATCTTTGAAAAAGCTTTTCTTCTCCATCTGGAGGGGTTTTTGGCTTCTGGATCAGAGAGAGAGAGAAAAGAAGAGGTTATGGTGAAGAAATGTATGGCTTGGTCGGAATTTTCATGGAGTACTTTGGTGGGTGTTAATGGTGGAGGAAAAAACTAATGTTGGGTAAGAGGTTGAGAGCATGCAGTGCTTGTGATATAGAGTTGTGGTTTGAAGTAGGTTGCCTATTGTTGGTCATGTGTTTTGCATTTGTGTTTGTATTTAATTAAAACAACACAAGTTGTCACATGCTTGCAAGAAAGTTGTTTCATTTTCAAGCTCTAAATGTTTCTAATAATTCAGCAGGTTCTGTATATCATCATCATCATCACTATTCAAGTATATGTAACCAACCAAGCAAAGTGTTGGGACCTCTTGTTGGAATTAAAATGGTGCATGTCAAATTCTCAATATCAAGATTATTCAAATCTGTATCCATAGGACAAACACTCTTCAACCTTCAATTATCGTGTTGTTGGTCATTTGATTTGCATTTTTGTTAATGTCCGAAATGGTTATTTTACACCAACTTTAAATTTTAACTTAAATTTGTGGTTGTAATATTTATTCATCTATTTACTTTTAATCTCATGATGGTGATTAATTCTTAATTCAATATTCTGAATATTGATACTGCAAAATTTAAGTTAAAATTTTAAGTTAATACAAACAATCTCTATTATATATTAGTTAACTTCCGATCAAGTCAAAGTTCATTTTTTTTACTAACACATGGTAACAGGTCGAATCGAGTATGGATCAACCAATCCCAAGCCTGACGTTGAATTTTTATGTGGTGGCCTTAAACCTGACCCGTGCCTCTAACGAGTCGCCACTTCCACTCCAAACTGAACCCAATTGGAGGGATTTACCCTAAACCCAATCTATTATCCGATTTAGTTTTTAACTAATGATATAATTAATATAAAAAAACAAACATATAAACAAAAAAAAAATACACATTTAAATTTCCAATGGTTCAATTTAATTATAATATAACATCACATCTATAAAATTATTAATATAAATTCATAAAATACGCAATTTTTTTTAAATATAAATACAAAAGAGTTGATACATTACAAATGTTTTGTTACAAATATCAAAAGATTTACTACATTCATGACAAAATTTCATTATACAATCCAAAATATTACTACTACATAGTCAGTGGCAACAAGTTGGGTTTGTCTGTCCTAAACTCAACTCATACTCTAAACAGATCGTTACTTTTAGCTTTAAACTCATCTCGAATAGACTGGGTTGCCCCGAATTTGGATCAAATCGGGTATTTTTGGCACCCCTAGTTTTGCATTTGTGTTTGTTGTTGGTTAAAACAACACAAGTTGTCATATGCCTGCAGGGAAGTAGTTTCATTTTCAAGCTCTAAATGTTTCTAATAATTCAGCAGATTCTGAAGATCTTCATCATGATCACCATTCAAGTATATGTAACCAATGCATGTCAGATTCAGTATCAAGATTATTCACTTCTGTATCCATAGCACAAACACTCTTCAACCTTCGATTATCATGTCGTTGGTAATTTGATTTGCATTTTTGTTTATATCCTAAAAGGGTATTTTATATTAACTTTAAATTTTAACTTAAATTTGTGGTTTTAATATTTATCAATCTATTTACTTTTAATCTCGTGATGGTAATTAATTCTTAATTCAATATTTTTATATTGATGTTGCAAAATTCAAGTTAAAAATTTTAAGTTAATACAGACAATCCCTATTATCAATTAATTTTCGATCAAGTTAGAGTTAATTTTTTTACTAACACTCTTTATTAGATGGGTTCTGGAAATATTGTCAAATCAATTATTTAATGGTGTGTTTACTTACACGTAATTGGAATGATTTAGAATTATAATGAGCAGGAATTGGATTGGCTTGGAATAAGATTAATATATCGAAATCGGAATAAATTATTTATTTCAATTGTAGGAATCAGAATCGGAATTAGCAGTATTCCATTGAAATGTTTACTTTGATTTAGAATCAAGAATGGATTAATTACATGTTGTAAAAATTTCCCATGATTAAAATTATGTACTCCATAAACATTTTTATTTTAAATATTAAAAAAAAAAAAAAAAACTATGTAACAATTGAGATTTTGCCAATTGCAAAAGAAGTATTGTGTATCTTTTTGCAAAATTGTGTTTAAGATGTATTGCTATTTTTTTACCATGTTTTGTTATGCAACTCATCTTGATAGGCTAAAATTTTTTTTTCTTAATAATATTTCTATAAGCATACTGTGTATATATATATATATATTGTATATTAAGTCGTGATTTTTTTTATGTAAACTGATATATTATATAATATTTATCTATTATTTTACTTACTTTTTTTTTTGCCATATTCTGCTGTGTAACTCGCCGTGATTATTCTTTTATTTTTTTCACAATTTTTCTAATTTCGAATTTAATTATTATTATTTTTTGATAAAAAATATAAAAGACTTTTTAAATTATAAAAATGAATGAAATCAAATTTCTAAGTGGGGTGGGGGAATGTGAGTCTGATTCCACAACCCCAAATTTGAGTGAAACCCATTATTCTATTTCCGTCACAAATTTATTTTAAAGCAAGTAAACACAAACAATCATTCGCATTCTCTACTCCCTCAAGTAACACACTATAAGTTTATAGGTCACCTATTTCATGTTTTTGGACAAAAGTACCCTCATATAAAAGGGAAACAAAAACTCAACAACCGACAAAACTTGAAAGAGGAAGGGAAGGGGGGGGGGGTAAGACAGGAGAGAGAGAGATAACCAAAAAAAAAAACTAGTGATCAATAAAACCCAAAATCTTGTTTGACGAAAAATAAATTATTTTTCGATAAATCGTGTATTCGATCGGAAAGTATCTACGAGAATAATAATTTTTCGAAAAGTGGATTTAGTGAATTAAAAGTTTTGAAATTTATTTTCGAGTTGAATAAAAGTGAAACGGATCGAAAACGAATCCATTTAAATAGATTCCTGAGTGATTCAAAAATTTATCGAACGAAAATATACTTTTCGATTTCGGATTGTACGAAATATATTTAGAGAAATAAAATAATTTCGAGTGCTCGGAGATGAAATCAAAATTTAAAAATAATTTCGAAGGTATAATTAGGTTACAAGCAGATTTCTAAATGGACGGAATCAAATTTGAATTCGAAATCGGAATGGGAGAATGGATAAATTAACAAGTGGCATGACTAATGCATGGATTGGACATGTGTCACGCATGCAAAAAAAGAGTGAAACAAGTGGCAAGATGGGTTCATGTATAGATGCCAAGTGTCTCAAAATCATTAAGCATATATATATATATATATATATATATATAAGATTTGATGAAGGCAATTAAAGCAAAAATTTCAACTCAATTTCAATTTTCATTGTGTTCACCCGTGAGCTTTACCTAGAGAAAATAAAGAGAGAAAATCGTGAGAGAGGGAGACATGTTCGTGAGAGTGCAGCCGTGAGAGAGTGTGAGAGAGCAAGAAGTGAAGCTCGAACAACCCATCAACTGGTGAGCTAAGAGTGAGACAAAGAGAGAGAGCTCGAGCTGGTGGAGAGCTCGTGCAAGGGAGAAAGAGTGAGAGATCGAGAGTGATATGCAGCAAATGAGAATCCTTCTCATTCGGTTAAAGTGAAAGAGAAGCAAGTTGAAAGTGTAGGGAGAAAGGGAAAGTATTTCGGTCCATGAGTAGCCATCACCTTCCATTCATTCAACATCATTCGTCAAGAAGCAAATCTAGAAGAAGAGCTGCTTGATTTTGAGAGCTCAAGTGCAGCAACCGGTAAGATGATTTGAACCTGTTTTGGGTTGAAAATCAGTAGCTAATTGAAGGCTTTTTAGTGCAATTTTTGAAGGAGATGAGTGCATGCAGCACATGCTATCAAAAGATGGAGAAGAGCAAGTTGTCATGAGCTGTTTTTGTAAGACAGCTTGTTGTTTTTGAGTATTTAAAGTTGTTTTTGGGCAAATCTAGCACATGCAAGGGGTAAATGATGTCCTAGCTGAGTTTTAGTGATGTTTTGATTGATTTTTAAAGCTTGCATGTGTGTTTGGATTGAAGGAAGCTCTCCAAAAAAGGGAAGAGTTTTAGATAGTACCTCCGCAAGTGAATTTCGAAGCTTCCGATTCGATTTTTGTGAGGTAAGTGTGTTTTTGCGAGCATCGTTTTGATGGAAATATTTTGATTATGATATTGAAAGAAATTCGATATAATATGTTTGGGATTTAGGATTTAGAACCTCATTAGTACGGAGATTCATTTGCTTGTAATTTTGATGCGCTATTGGATGATTTTGGATGTTAAATTCATTGCGAAAAATCTATCATAAGAGGCTGTCATGATTCTTATGATATTTTCAATTTCGTTGTCTTGAAAAATAATGCGTATTGGTGTGTTTTAGAGTATCAAATAGTTGTTTGGTTATCAAAAAATTGTTTCCGAGTGATTCGGATAACCTTTATTTTCGTACGATCGCGTTTAGTTTGCGAATTTCAAAGTTGAATTGAAAAATGGATATAAGAATGCTAAGCTGCCACGATGTTTGTTTGAAGTCATTAAAATGATAAATCATGACGTTAGGATGGTTTGAATTATGTTAAAATTACTCGGATAATTTTCGTTATGTGTGAATATGTTTGATTGTTAATTTTCGAAGTTGAAGTGTAAAGTGAATAAATGGATAGTATGCTGCCATGAATTGAGTTAATGTGTATCGAAGTGTTTTAATCTTAGTTTTGTATAGTTTGAATGAAAGAATAAGTTGTTTTGATGTTAAGTTTGAATTGAAAAAAGAAAAAAGCGCGAATCGTTAAAAAAGGATAATTCGCGATAAAATTTTCAAAATCACGAAAATTTTATGTTTATTCGTTTTAATTCGAAATCTCATTATATTGCATCCATCTAAGTGTGATTTCGATGAGATAATTGATTGAGAATAGATGATGTTAATGTTGGTTTGAAAGTAGTCGAAGAAGCTAGAATAATTGTAAAGTTTTGTTGTTTTGTTGGTTGCGTTGTGTCGAATTGAGCTGATTTCGGAATGATTTTCGTGTGTGAATGTTAAGATTTTCGTATTGATATTATGTGAGATTAATCGAAGTTGTTACGACTTGAATAATATTGATTCGAAATCCTCGCATGGTTAAAGTTTAAGTGTTAATGCAAATGTTAATATTAATGAAAATTCGGTCGTAAATAAATGTAGGTGAACCAGTGAACGAACGAGAACCGTAATAAGAGTGGTTGATAATTTATTGGAAGCAAGTAGTGAGTGTGGATTCTATTAAAGTTTTTATGCCTTTTATATATCTATTGAATTTTTATAAATTATGTTCTCAAATTTTTGTCTATTCATGCGAGCTTTTATCATATTATTATTTTTATAGTGATGGATGAATAAATTTCTTCAAAGTACGACACTATTGTGTTTATCTTTAATGTAAAGTAAAGTATTAAGTATTTCGGTTATAAACCGTAAGCCAAAGAATAATCATTCATGAACTAGATAAATATGCTCTCTGGCTAGGTAAAAATATCAAAGTTATAGACATAAGTTTAAGCATATAGAAAGCATTTTAATTAACTTTGGTTTACCCTAATCCTTAGTATTACGCGGTCGAGGTATCCTGTGACGCCCCTCGCCCCGACTTCCGTTACCGTCGGAAATCCGGAACGGAGGACGTCAACTTTTAATTTATTTTTTACTTACGTTTACAAAATATCAAAATCCGTTTCTGTTACCTTTTTAAAAGCTTATTATCAAGATAGCGGAAATATTTTTTTTTTTTTTTTGAAATAATTTCGGCAGAGTTTCCTCTGTTTTTATGAAATCCAAAATTTATCCCCTGTCGAGAAAATTCTAATATTTCTAAAACAATAATTTCAGAAATTTCCAATTCGGACCTCCGGTCCGTTTTCCAAACATTAAATTATTCAAATGTATCATAATTATTCATTTGTATGCATAACCAAAATAAGCTTAAAGAATATATACATAAGCTTTTTACATAAGTGAAATACCATAATTTACATAAATATACATATGTTCCAAAATGCATGATCCTACGCAATATATATATACATATAACTACCCAAAAGCGTAGAAAGGATGGTGACTATCTGAGCTTCCGCGTATCTTCTACTTCCCTGTCTGGGAATGAAATCACAAGCTTCAACCTGCGCGCGGTAAATCAACGCGCTAAGCATATTTGCTTAGTGGTATACACATAATCTGATTTTCTCAAATTCAAATATAATTTTATTCGTAACTGAAAGCATTATAACTTATCATTCATAAGCATAAATATATATATATGCTTCATAAAAATATTTAAACATATGATTCTCAATTTTTTTCGAGTTCAACATATTTCAAATCATTGAGCATATTATAACATGTAACGATTTCATTTCATCGTTTATAACATTTTTCTCAGTGCCCCTTAGTAAACATATATTCGATACTCATGTATTGGCATATGGGTTTCCGGCATTGGACACGTGATAGTATCCGCCGAAATAACGGTCGACCCCGGCAACGGCCGCTCGGTGATTATCCACCGGGTCGTATATCATAACACATATAATCGTTTCAGGATCGGACACGTAGTGCCTCTCATAATCCATAACGAATCAATGTAAATAAACGGTGCAGCTGCTAAGTTCCCTATTGACATGTCAATTACCAATTTCCATTTATCAATATCTATGTTTACAAGGGCTATTTATTTCACAACGTTTGTATCATATATTTTCACTTTCATTTTTGTATCGAGATTTTCATAACAAATCGATTTCGCGTTTCATTTCAATATAATCAAATACGTTTGTAAACGCTTTGTATTAAAACGATATATCAATCTCATTTAGTGAAAATCATTTCATAATGAAAACATTTTCGAGTAAAATTAAAGATAATGTGTATACAGACCTCAAAAACGATTCGATCTTTGAATCGAATGCTCCCCTATGTTTTGCTCTTACTTTCGGGTCGAGAATCCGGTTCGTCGGGTTCTCCTTGACCTTTCATTAAAATAAACATAGCAAAGTCTATTTAGCATGTTTCTAACGTTAAATAATGCATAATGCTTCCCTATTATGCAACCTATAAACAACCAATGGATATCACCTCGAAACAACACGTAATATCACACTTTGATAGCTTATAAACTTAACCGTATCGTCTTTCCTTTACGCGAATTATTTCCAATTAACTTTTTCATGTCAACCATTGCGTAACGAAAAGCAAAACGTCACAATTCATCTTTCCAAATATAACAGCCCCTATGCGGCTTCACAACTCAATTTTTAACATCGAAAAATTATTCGCAAACACGTCAAAGCTTAATCCAACGAACCTCCGCACTAACGAGGTTCTAAAATCCTATTTCTCAAACATGTTATTATCACCCTTTTTATCCTCAACTGAAGCTCAATCATTATATAATCGAAACGGAAATCAAATAACTCTTAACGTACCTTTCGAAGCTTACTTTGAAAGTTTCGAAATAAGCGCGAAAAGTTGTCCAAAATAATTTCTTTTATTAACGAGCTTCCTTCAATCCAAACGGGCATCATTAACGTCCAAATGTTGTTCAAATCATGATTACAATATTAGCGGGGCAGCGACTTACCTTCGCTTGAGCTGGTTTTCGTTTCGGAACAGCTCACGGACGATTGCGATAACAACGATAACAGCTCGGCAGTATTTCGCACCAAAAACAGCAACTTGTTTTCGATGACAGCACACGGCACAGCGGCGGCACAACTTCAGCTTGGCAGCTCGCAGCGGCGTCGTCGATTTCAGCCACCAGCAGCTCACGTACAGCAGCAAGGCAGCGAAGACAGCACACGGCAGCGCACAGCGCAACAGCGCTCAGCAAAAACAGCACAACAGCTTGACAGCGCGACAGCAATGGCAGCACTTCGCGACGCAAACAGCTTCGCAACAGCAGCTTCGCAACGCCAACAGCTTCGCGACAGCAGCTTCGCAACACCAGCAGCTTCGCGACAGCACGATATCGACAATAGATCAGCACATAACGATGACAGCAACTAGTAAAAACAGCAAAACCATAACCATGATTTCAGCAACAATGACAACAAGGGTACAAGGCAGCAGTTACCTCCGTTCAAGGCGAGACTTCTTCCAGCGACTTCACGGTCGAGTGCAGCTCACGGTCAGCTTGCACCTCTCGGCCTCGACCCTTGCATGCACTCAGATCTGGTTGCTTCTTCTTCTCTTCCACGAGCTGATCACTTGCATGCACCAGATCTGGTCGACTTCCACTTCTCTTCCACGAGCTGATCTTCTTCACTTCGGTTCTTGCTTCTCACTTCCAGTTCTGGTCACGTCCAGATCACCGACCAGCACTTCTTCTTCTCGGTCACGCGAGCAGCTGGCTTCCTTCTTCCAGTTCTGGTCACGTCCAGATCTGCTCAGCTTCTCTCACTCACGGATGGCAACGACAGCTCGACAGCAAGGCAGCAGCTTCCTCTGCTTGCATGCACGAACGGCTCTCTTCCTTCTTTTCTCCTTCACGGTCTCACGAGTTCAGCAGCTATCCTTTGTTTTGTTTTCAGTTTTTTTTTTGCTCTCAACTCTCTCTCTCTCTTGGTCTGACCGAACAGCAGCTCTCTCTCTCTCTCACTTCAGATCTGATTTTGTTGCTTTCCTTTATTTGTTTTCAGCTTTTGTTTTGCTTTTGATGTTGTTGACCGAATATAACAATTCTTCTTTCTTTTTGTTTACTAATTCATTTCCAGCTTTTTGCTTTTCATTTCATTTCATTATTCATTTCTTTTCATTTATTTATTTCCTCTCTTGACACATGGCATTGCTTTACCTTGCATGCATGCCATGTGTCCCTTTGGCCCACTCATTTTATTTAATCCTTCCATTCCGACAATTTTCGCTTTAGGATTCCGCTTTCCGCTCGGATTCGATTCGGGTCCATCCTGGAAATTTAATAAAATCCAATTTCATAGACGTAAATTTTATTAGGTTCCGAATGAATATTTAAATTTGGACACTCTAATTTATTTTACGAGATTGGATTAAATAATTATCCCCGGATCCGTCTGGAAAATTTTATAAAAATTCCGTTACTCCTCCGGATCCGATCGGATTATTACTAACATCGTCCGTTAATATATAATTACTATTAAATAAATTATGAGGTATAATAACGGAATGTTACATATCCTATATGTGTAAGGCAAGAGACGGGAGAAATCGTAATCCCAAGTTTCTGTATGGCTTAATATTCGGGGAAAATCATAATCCCAAGTTCCCGTATCGCCTAATATACGGGAGGAATCGTAATCCCAAGTTCCCGTACGGCCTAATATTTGGGGGAAAACGTAATCTCAAGTTCCCGCATTTTCTGATGCTAGGGGGAATTGTAATCCCAAGTTCCAAAGTATAGTGAGACTTCCATTCATGCTCTTGGGACTTTAAAAGGTAGTGGATAAATATTGCGCAATACGCTCCATAACTATTCCTATATTAGTAAGAAGAGAATTTAGATGATTACTAATAATCTTTATATAATGAATTTGAGGCTAAATTTTAAACAAATGTGACATTTATCCGTTAGCTTGCTGAGACACATTTGCTATATTGACACGCTCCACATCTTATCTTTTTCGCACGGGTGGTGTAGGTGTTTTGCTTTACTCATAAAATCTAATTGACTGTAAGATAATTGGTATAAAATGTAAAACCCAGATCCGCGTTCGTCGGAGAGCGAAATATTTTTCCGATGGATCGCGTCCGATCGGAAAAATATAATTATCGAGTCCGGATATTTTTGGAATAATTATTTTAGAATAAGAAAAATAAAGTCGTGTTCGCGAAGACGGATTCGATATTTTAAGTAATTCCGAGAATGCGAACCCGAGATTTAATTAAAAGCGAATTCCAGGACGGACGGACGGAATCCGAGCTTGGAAATTTAAGCAAGAAATGCATGGAAGGGTTTTAATAAATAAAGTAAACTTTATGCATGGTTGTGACAAGTGTCACACATGCAATGGAAGGATGGTACAAGTGTCCAAATGAGAGCAATTATATAGTATTATATGTGATTGAAAACGAGGAAAGCAATATAATTATATCAAGCTCGGTCAACACTTCATTTCAAAACAAAAGCCAATGTCATTCATTCACCATTTCTCCACCCAAAAACCGAGAGTGAATCAAGCCCATTCGGCCATCCTTCTTCAACTTCTTCTTCATTTCAAATCAGAAAGCAGAAACCAAAAGCAAAAGAAGTGCAGTAAAGGAGTTTCGGTTTGGGCAAGCTGAACCCGTGAGCTGCTGTCAGGCCTGAGGACTTACTGCCGTTGCTGTCTAGTGCTGACCGTGAAGCTTCAGCTGCTGTTTTCAGATCCAGTTGATGCAAGGAGAAGACAAGAGCAGATCTGAATCATCTAGTCGCATGCAATATCAGATTTGGGACTTTCTGCCCTTGCATGCAAGCTGAGGAGTGCTGCCTTTGCTGTCGCCGTTAAGGAATGCTGCTACCGTCGCTGCCTTGTGCTGGCGTGAGGAGACTGTGCTCGTACTGCCATCACCTTGCTGTCTTGTGATTCACGAGCTGGCCATTGTCGCCGTTGTCACCTTGCTGCCGAGCTGAGTTGCTGCCATCGTGAGTGTGCTGTCACCATTGCAAGCTTGTTGTTCAAGGGGTGTCGCTGCCGTGAGCTGAAGATAGCTGCTGTCAGCGTGAGTTCCACCTTGCTGCCGTGAGCTGTCTTGCTGCCGTATCGTCGTCGCAAGCCGTTGTTTAAGCTGCTGCCAAACAAATGTCAGACCAAGAATCCATTTCAGAACTGAAGCAAAACATCATCTAAGGGGACAGCTTCCTACCGAGAACGTGCGAGAGATTCGTCGCCGTTCGGAAGCCGTTTCGAATGCGAAGCAATTAAGTAAGTGCTGCCCCATTTTCTTTGTTGAGATGCTACGAGTAATTATTAAAGTGAGCATGTGAATAAGAATTGTTGTGGATGAAATTGATGATGACATGATTGGGTTTAGGATTGAGAACCTCGTTAGTGCGGAGGTTCGCTCGTTGATGTTGCGATTGTGTTTTTATCATCGATCGTATTCGTTGAATGTTGTTTATGGGCTGTTATGAGATATTTAGGGGCTGTTGAAATATGTTTTTGGTTTCGCGTTTGTGGTCATGGAAAATGGATTGTATTAAAGTGTTTTAAAGTATTGGATAGTCGTTCGGATATTTAGAAATCGTTTCCGAGCGATTCGGTTGATTTTTCCGCGAATGCGAGCATTGTTAGTTTGTGATTTTCGTTGTCGAATATAAAAGGAATGTGAATATTATCTCGCTGCCCCGAGTTATTTTTTAAGCCCATTAAAGTGTTGAAGTTGAAGTTGAGATAGTTTGAGTTTTAATAAAGTTAATCGGATAGTTTTGGTTTCGCGCGAAATCGTTAATTGTCGAAATTTCGGAAGTTGAAATCGGAAATGAATATGCTAAGCTTGCTGCCATATTTTCTTTTTTGTGTTTAATCATGTTTGAATATTCATTTACCGTGTTTTAAGTAAAGTCTCGAGTTGAAATTGACAATAAGTTTAAGCGGAAACAAAGGAATCGCGCGAAACGCTTAAAACGAGATAACGCGATAATTAGTTGAAATCGCGTAAACTTTAAGTTTGTCGTTTGGTTTCGAATAATTGGTTTAGTGAATTCATTGGAATCTGATTCTGATAATGTTACATTAGATTCGAATGGCATAGTTGTCGGTTTTGTAACCGTAGAGTTTTGAGTAGTTTAAGTCGCGATAACGAATCGGTTTGAAATAGTCTTCGCGTGCAAATATGAGTTTTCCGTTATGTTATCGTGTGAGGATGGTCGCTTGAATTATTGTATTTATAAATCCTAGTATGGCTTAAAGTTTGGTTGCACACGAGTTATGTTTTAACGACATCTCGATCGAAATCAATTGTAGGTGAATCGGAAATCGAACGAGAGCCGTAACGGGAAGCGGTGATAAGTATTTTGGAAGCAAGTTGTGAGTGTGGTTTTTTTTTTAAGAAAAGTTTGATAAATAACTTTCGCACATTTTAAATCAAGTTTACAGTTTTCAGAAATAATAAGTAAGTAATAGTTTTCCAATCTATTTTTGGGAGATATAGTATTTTAAGCAAAAGTATAGTTTATGTAAACTTATCCACTCACTGAGTTATTCTCACCACTGTTTTTCCTGTCTTTCTTAAAAATCCTCCCTCAGGTGCAGGTACGAGCAGCACGGCAGGCGTATCTCCTTCGGACGTACAGGCCAGTTAGACACGCGACCAGACTGCACTATTTTCTAGTCATAGCATCATGTATTGTATTTATTATCATTTTCCAGATTTTCTAGTTTTGTAAATATTACTTTGAATTAAGGATTTCATTGTAAATATCATGCATGTCGTTTAAAGATTTTATTCAAGTTGCTTCCGTATTATTGCATGATTATGAGTTTGAAAAGGGTCTGAGGCCTATTGATATATTGGGAATAATTGTGAATATAATTATACAGGTTTTATGAAATATTTTACAAAGTGAAATTTTAGAAAAACAGCCGTTGTGCTGTCGGATTTCCGTAAAAATCCTATTTTTATAAAGTTATTTTCAACGAACAAAATTTCCACCCATTTTTAAATCTAAAAGGATTTCAAGTATTTTAGAACAGAAATGAGGCTTAGCTCCTCGGGAACTTTCCAGCCGGAGCAGATCTCGACTGGGGAGCCACCGTGGGGTTGCCGGGCAGGTCGTCTAGCTAGTAGTTAGAAAGGGACCTGTCATAAAACATGCAAGAAGCTGAAGGATCTGTTTTCACTAGTTAAATTCTACTGATTTCAAGGAATTATACACCATTATCTTCTCCTCTATCAGACACACCTTATAAAAGACCCAATGCACCTGAGACAAAGAACGGGGGACTAAAACTATATCTTAGAAACGTTATTGTTATAAGACTAATGTGAATGATCAATTAAGAAAAAAATGCTTAGGTTTGAAACTTATATTTTGAGTAGATTTCCATGGTATTTTAGTGTCTCTCATGTAGGTAGCATAATTTTTTCAAGAATTTACTACAATAGTTATAGATGGATCAAACTCAATGTTCGATATGGTGTATGTAGCATTGAAAACATGCATTACATCTATTTGAAACATGTTTAAAAGATGAACATTTACAAAAAAGATGTAAAAATAAATACAAAACAAAAAGATGAACATTTACAAAAAAGTTTGTCCCGTGGACTGCGTGTCGAAAATCTTTAACCTCATCCCACCACTCGTAAACTTTCCCTTTCTTTTGCAAGCAACTCAAATAACCATCAATATGAATTCTCGTCAACCACTCTTTAACATCTTCGATGGTATGAAGCATATTCGAGGATGCATAACACTAGATAACCATCAATAATGTGCCTAAAGGAAAAAAAATGACTTATAAGGTATTTTATTAAATTAGTAATCAAATTAAAAGAGGTAATGATGTTTTTTTTATCCATATCGGAGGTTCAAAGAAGCAGCTTTGTACATTGGGTATAGTTTTCGCCCCTTGTTCCACCACAGGCTTCGCAACTTTCTTTGACTCTTTCTTTTTCTTTTTTGGTTGTAGAGGATCAATGTATAGCATCCTATAAGATACTAATGACTTAATCTTTCGTTTGCCCTATTCATGGATAATCCCTCTATATAACTTAAAGAAATTCACAATTTTAGATTATATTTTTAAATCAATACGTAAGACTAAAACGTTAAATAAATACAACTTTTACCTTAATATCACTAATGTCACTATCCCTCTTTAACTCATGGATGTGGATGGATGGGTCCTGATCCTTGTCTTGGTCAGCGTCAGCAATGTAATGATTCCTTCTTACTCATGAGTCATGGATATGGATGGGTGGGTCCTTACCTTAGTCATTAATGTCATGATCACCATCTGACTTATGGCATGCTGACTCATGGCATGCTGACTCATACATGTGCTTATGGTGGCTTTATTCCTCATCCATTGATGATCCCTATTCCTGAGTCATGGATGAGAAGATTGTCATCTTGGTCCCTAAGAGAGCTCTTAGCAATATCATCATCCACAGGCCCACTAATTTTTAGCTAATCTTCAACATTTTTTAGTCTATTATCCATATTACGCAATAACCTTCCTTGTGTTTGCTGCATCTTGATAATATTCTCTAATAGCTTAATTATCTTACAACATTCATCTGAGGCTCCTGCAAAAAAATAAATCAATATATATATATGATATAAATTATAATATACACCTAATTTAAAATATAATTAAAATAATAATGTCATTTTCGTACTTAAGGGCGAGACAGTCTAAGTAATGAATTGCTCCTCGATCCCACATCATGGGCACTTTTTATCCTTGACTCCCTCACTTTATCTTCCTCCTCCTCCCTATTCCACTTTCTCTCACCCGTTGCCTACTCATCATCAGCAGCATCACCCTCAACATGAACATCACTTGAAACATCATCATCATCATCACCCTCATCATTATCATCATCTCCACTGTTGCATTTCCATACATTCTCTCCAACCAAATGCCGGTGGTTAAAGAACCTCCAATAATCCATCTTTCTCTCATCGTCGGTGGCCATAAGAATCCTCCTCGATGCAATACATTACAATACATATATATATTTATATAGTTAATATATTGCCTAAAGATAGTAAACAAATAGAAACTAATTTAGGTTAAGATAGATACTTACAAGGTAAAGCTCATTCCTCCAATTTCTTACATCTTTTCTAATCCTCTTATTACAATGCTAATTCCTAAACCTTGGCAAATCAGGATCACCTGTTATCTTGTTCCCTACCTTGTTATCAAAGTATTGGAATATTTCAACAAGCATCACTATAATGCTTATTAAACAAAAAACAAACATATTATTAAAATATGTATATATATATAAACTAAACAATTTTCATTAATAATAAAGAGCATATAGTAAGTGTTGTACTTGGAACGCCCAAACAAGCCCATGCAAGTTAACCGTCCCTTCATTTATAAGTCATTCCTCAGTAATCACCTATCGGAGGTGGTTAAGAAGTATATTATATGACATTGTACCCAAGGGAATACATTCCACACTTTTGCATCCTCTATCATGACCCACAACGCCTTATCCATCCCTTGGCGCTCATCTAGTCTATAAAATATTTGGAAAGCTATGACTAAATTAGCCAACTTGAAGGTGTCGTCGACATCTAAATTCGCTCGTGACTTGATGATAAGGACAATAACTTTTACTGATAGTGGAATTTCTTTGAAAAGTCACTAGGAAAGACTATTCTTATCATTTTGTCATGCCTTAATGGTATTTACGTCGATATGCCTGAATTACAGCCTTATTGCTAATAAGAACTTCTATTTTCTAAACCTATATGGTTACCCTCCAATTTCAAACCACATCTTAGCAGGCCTAGTATGACGAATTTCTAACTCTCTAGCAAGAATAAATGCAATCAAGTGGCAAAACAACAACTGATTGTGGGATATCTCTATGAGATATTTGAACGAGGTCACTCCAAGGAACTACTTCAGGAGATCTTTATTATCAAGAGCTGCTTTTAGATCAGCAGTCTCTTTGAAACTATAGTGTGCACTTAATAACATCTCAACGACAACAACTTGTTTACTTCACTTGTAATTGACCTACATCTTTACAAAACAAATAAAAATAATTAGAATAACATTAATTTAATTGATTATTTACTTTAATAAAACTTAATTATTATTTTGTCTTATTTTCATTAATTTATAAATCTAATTTTAATTAGCAAATTAAATTAACATATTACAATTCATTAAATAAAATTTAAAATTTAATTGATTAATTCTTCTTATTTTTTATTTTTAATTTATATTTCATTTACTTATTTTATTTGAATTTAATTTAATCTAATTGATTTAATATTTTTATTTTAATTATTAGAATAATAGATTACATTTAATTTATTTCTAACTTAATTAAAATTTAAAATTTAATTGACATATTTTCTAAAAAAAAAAAAATTAATTTTTTTAAAAAAATTCCCAAAAAAATGGGGTTTTGAGTGGATTGAACTATGTTTTGTGGCTAAATAAAACATGATTTTAGGAAAAGACAATATTTTATGGGTCCGGCCATAAAACATGATCTTTTCAAAAATCATTTATTAGGCAGCCTAAAACATGGGTTTTAGAAAAGTCCATCTTTTATAGGTTCGGCAATAAAACACGATCTTTCCAAACACCGTGTTTTAAAGCAGCCTAAAACATGGTTTTTAAAAAAGTCTGTCTTTTATAGGTGCAAATACAAAACATGGTTTTTTTCTAGAAACCGTGTTTTGTGTACAGGGAAGACCGGGTTTATGGGTGTAGCCTTAATAAAACACAGAAGTTTCTAAAAATTATGTTTTAATCAGCATCAAAACAGAGTTTTGAAAAAACTGTGTTTTATGGTCGGACCCATAAAACATGGTCTTTTTTAAAACCGTGTTTTATGTGGCCATCATACACAGTGCAACCATAAAACATGATTTTTTTCTACAAATTGGGTTTATGCAGCCTCAAAACACGGTTTTTAACAAACCATGTTTTAACCACAAAAACTGTGTTTTGTGGCTTCACAAAACACAGTTTTGTTGTTCTGAAATTAAAAAATCTGGTTCCAACACTTTATTTTTTCGACGATATATAGCATTAAAACCTCCATTCTCATCCCTATCCATCCAAATATAACCAAAACTAACTTAATCTAACCATACTAAACTAATCCAACATCCACAACACAAAAAAATGCATTCAAAACTCAAAATTTAACAATTAAAACTCAAACAATCAAATGGAGGCTTTTATTACGTACCTTTAACAATGGAGGTGGTGAAGAAGCTCGTCGATGGTCAGAGGAGGTCGACGAAGGTCTGAAATGGTGCTACAAGGCCGGGGATAAATGGTCGGGCGCAAGAGGTCTCGGATCGGAAACAGGTCATGAGAGTTTGATGAAAATGGTGAAAATTTAATTTGGGTGAGTGGTTGTGTTTAGTGATTTTCATATATATGAGGGTAGTTTGGTAATGTGGCATTAGGTTTTTGCTTTGAATTTTACAAAATAAGGGTATATGGATCAATTTTCACTTAAGGGTAAAATAGGTAACTTGGATATTTCATGCAATTAGTTTGTTTGAGAGGTTAAAACGAAATTTTTAAAAATGAATGGGTATAAATGAATTTTTAGTTTTTATAATGTTATTTTTGGTATTTTTGACATTAATAAATAGACATATGATGAAACTTGAACCTTATCATAGACTATGAATACGAAGGATCCAAATAAAATCGATTCTAATACTAATGCTTGCATTAATTATGTATTGCACCTCTCCACAACCAAAGAAAAAATTTGTGAGAAGGGCAAGCCAGCAAAAATAGAGGAAATTGTTACTCACCCTTGATCCAAGATTGTCATCTTGAGCTGAGCAAAACAAAATTACACTATGCAACAATAAAAGATGCGTGATACCACCGACACATGTATTCGTGAACACTCCTAAGAGCATTTGGAGTATTTTTTTTTATGTTTATTTTATTTTTCTAGAATGCTTTCTTTATTTACTGAAATAAATAATTTTTTAATATTTCTATATCCTTTAATTGTCACTTTATTATTTTGATATGTTTGTAAAATAAATGAAGTTGCAACATCAAGTGCCATTATTTGGGAGCTATCTATTTCACTCCCAAACCAAGCTTTTATTATTATTATTATTATTATTATTACTATTGGAATTGATTTCAAGAACTCTGAGGACAAATTGAGATGAGATACTAGTAGCACGCTTCGAAAAACTACTTTCACATAAGAGGGATCGACTCACATTAAGATGAGAAAACGGTCATATGAGGGTGAAGGGTCCTATACTAATATTAAGCATATGTTTGGTAATTACAAATATCACGTTAAGTCTTGTTCCCACAACAACCAATAAAAACATTTAATTTTTTTCATAAAATAAAAAAAATAAAAGCATATGATCATCTTATTTATAATTATAAAAAGAGAAAATTAAAAACAAAAAGAAAACATAATTCAAATTTTAAAATATAAAAGACAAAATAAAGAAAAGAATAAAATAAAGAGCATGTGAAGCGGCAGAAGGGTGCGTGTGAAGTTTGCTTAAAAGCTGAAACCAACTTATAAAATTCAAAATTCCGAATTTCGAATCTTTAAACTGATAGATATCTCTCCACAACCGGGTGGTGTTTCTCAGGAATCAAATTCCTCTCTGCAGCTCCAAGGTTAAGGTTTTTTGTATCATACACCTCCAATTCCATGCGATTGATTTCTGTTTTCATATAGTATTTTAATGATATTGGTTTGTTGTTTTGCTGGTGGTTGCCGAATTATTAATACATATTGATGTTTGTTGTTATTGTTATTATTGGTTTCAGTTCTGGAAAGAAACTTGAAAAAAAAATTGATACCTTTTGGTTGGGAATTCAGTAGAATCACTATCAAAAGAGATTTTGATTAATTGCTCTGTTATGTGTTCATCAATGAATTGGGTGGTTGTGTTGTTCGTGAATGGTTTCGTGCCTGGTAGTTTTTAAATTAAGATTTGTTGTTATGGTATATGTAGTGTTTAATAATAGAATGAAATCTTACTACTTCCCAAAAGGTTGTAGGGTTCAGTGAGGGTTTTAGTTTCGAACTGGAATTCGTTAGAGTGGTTTTGGGGGATTTCTGGATTATCAAAAAAAATAAAATAAAAAATAAAAAAAAGAGAGAGAAATGTTACTTGTGATTAGGATTGGCTTGAAGAGCAGCAAGAGCTTGTATAAGTATAATATTTAGTCTGATTGGCATGGTTGAAATCCCCATAGGTTTGAATCGTATGATTAGTATGATGATTGTTTCATTTTAGGGCTTTGTTGCGTTTACTTATAATAAGAAACAGTCACCATCACAACGATCAAGTGTTTAATCTTTCCTTATGTTCCTAGATTTCAGTGTATTAACTGTGATAAATGCCTGATGTCATTAAGCCAACAAGAGTTACCAGTTACTTTTCAAAATCTGAATTGAGGCCTGATTTCGAAATTTATCTCAAGGGTTCTGTTTCCGGCCTTGAAGTGTGCAACCAAGAGGAGCTTGAAGAATTTGTCTTTATTAATTGTTAGGCTGACATTTTTGTAGCATGATTGGCATGCTTGAATATGCCCACAGGTTTGAATTCTATGATTAGTATGATGATTGTTTCATTTTAGGGCCTTTTTGTTGCATTTACTTATAATAAGAAACAGTCACCATCACAATGGTTCAAGTGTTTAATCTTTTCTTATGTTCCTATATTTTCAGTGTATTAACTAGGATAGATGCGTAATGTCATTAAGCGAACAAGAGTCACCGAGTTACTTTTCAGTACCTGAATCAGAGGGCTGATTTCGAAATTTATCTCAAGGGTTGTGTTTCCGGCCTTAAAGTGTGCTACCGAGAGGAGATTGAAGAATTTGTCTTAAGTAATTGTTAGGCTGACATTTTTATAGCATGATGGTTGTAGGGTATACCATATACTTGTTTTGTTTCGTATGCTTTTAATGTAAACTCATTCACTATGGTGTTCTGTGAGTGGAGACCAGTATTATCTCATTGAATTTTCTGAGAGAAACATGGCTTATGACGGATTCTTTTAGTGTTTATTTTGCTAAATTGGTTCTTCTATTATAGATTCTCTTCTTCAGGCTCATCATGCATCTTCTTTCTTTTTTGTTTGTTCAGTGTTTTTTTTTTTTTTTTAAAGAATAATTTGTTTGCAGTGTCTAGTCATATGAAGAAGATCCCTGTATGTGAGGTAAGGGTATGGGGTATTTGTGTTGGTCACATAACGAGAGTGTAATGATACAAGTGTTAGCCAATATATGTCTTCGTTTTTCTATTCGCTTTATGATTCTCTTATTTATATGTTATGCCAAACAGGACATTAGATGGCTGGGCCTGACAGCAGAAATGAACCTGAATGGATAGAAAGAGTAAAATCAGGGGGAGCTGTGCCGCTTCTTGAAATAGATAACTGTCCAAATGGTTGGGCATCCCCTCCTGGAGACAAGTTTTGGGTAAGAGGTCCAGACTACTTCTCAACCAAGGTTAAAATCCGAGCTGGTGAGTATCTTTTAAAGCCTCTTGGGTTTGATTGGGTTAAAAGTTCAACGAAGATTGAAGGGATCTTAACCCATCAAAATAGTCGTGTTAGGAGGGCTGTTCAGGATGAGTTTCCAACGGGTGACAAGCCTTTCATTTGGGCTTTCAATCTACAGGTCCCCAGTAAAGATAATTTTAGTGCCATTGCTTACTTTCTGGCCACAAAACCAGCCCCAGAAGGATCTTTGATGGACCAATTTTTGAAAGGTGATGATAATTTCAGAAATTCAAGGCTTAAATTGATTGCCAACATTGTCCAAGGTCCTTGGATGGTGAGAAAAGCTGTTGGGGAGCAAGCCATATGCTTAATTGGGCGTGCTCTTAATTGTAAGTACTGTATAGGAGAGAACTTCCTAGAAGTAGATGTCGATATTGGGTCTTCCATGGTGGCTAGTGCAATAGTTCATCTCGCATTAGGTTACATCACTACATTGACTGTTGACCTGGCTTTTCTCATTGAGAGCCAAACTGAATCAGAGCTTCCAGAACAAATATTAGCAGCATTTAGATTTTCTCAGCTGAACCCTGCGTCAGCTCAGTTGATCGAACCAGCATCGGAGGAATGTACCAATGCTTTACCATCTTCGCTGCCAACACGTTTGTGGAAGTCGTTTTCTAGCCTTCTGCATCCAGGTGTTCAAGAAAGAGGCTCTGACCCTGCTAATATTAATGGAAGTGTTGTTCATGGAGACACCGGTGAAGACTTGAAAAAATGGTAAGATGCATTTTGTGATCGCTTTTTGAAGTTCTTACAGTTTAAGCTACTAAAAATTTGTAGTTTGGTCGCTGTTATGAAACATCAACTTTATTTTTATCTGCAGCGCAAAAAAGACTATTAGGGCTTGTTTGGTGTTATGTATAGTATTGTATGGCATAGTATTGTATAAGAGGTGTATAATGTATAGGGTAATGCAATACAAGTGTTTGGCTAGTCAATAGGTATAGTACTAATTAGTGAACTATGTAATATCTAATACAAAGAAAAGGGATGGATTTAGGTTGTACTATATTTTAAATTGTAAGTAACAAATTTATTCTCATATATAACTTATGTATAAGTGACTAAAATTTTTATATATAACATTAAAAGTATAAATTAAACAGAAAATAGATATTCAAAAAAAAAAAAAATAATGTAATATTGGAAATAAATTTAATAGATGATAATTTTATAAAATTAATATTTACTAAGTATTAATCTTATTTATGCACCAAAAATTGTCATAAATACAATCTAATACAATCATCACCAAAAACATCGTACACACGTTTGTATAAAAATAGTGCAATTTAGTCCAATACAATCCAATCCAGTACTCTGCAAAATACAATACAACGCACTAAACGCAGCCTTATAATGCTAACAACCCATGTTTAGGTGCCTGTAACATGTCTTCCTTTCTGACAAAGGTTGCCTTCTAGAATAAACTAATGGCTTTATTTAATTCTTAGTTTGCTAGTTCAGACATATACATAATTCACAAGAATAATGATGTCTTCCTAACTAGATGGTAGATATAAGCTTTATCTCTCTCTCTCTCTCTCTCCCCTGAACCAACTGCCCATCTAGCAGATCTTTCCCTGTAATTTCCTCCAAATTTATTGCCTGTTGCTGATGTTTCTCACACCATTTCCCTGGCCAACCATATCAGTTGCTTTGGCATCCAAAAGATTTTCTTCAATTTAAATGTCCCTATGTGTGTACAGGGAAGTATTTTCCGTACTTTCTCACATGGGTTCGCAACAAAATGTTTTTTTAGTAGGTTTCTTTGCAACTTAGCTGATGTATGATATTACTATATGAAGGAAACTATGTAGTTTTTCTTAAAATAGTGATCGTGTCATCTATCAAGGTTAAAGAAACTTTCCTTATCAAACATTAGAAAAGTTTGAAAAACAGTATTCATGCCTTGCTATTTTAACAGTTACCTTGATATTTTTTTTTTACTTTTTAATATAGATAGTGTCCTGAAATCGATGCAGTGGTAATTATATTTTTACTTTAACATGGATTTTTCTCCATTTTGTTCAATGCTGCAATATATGTTGTCATTGTTGTATTTGCAGATCAACCAGATATTCTGGACAGCGTTGCACATGTTGCGTATTGGATAGGCTTGATTAAATTGTTTTAGATTCATTGATGCGGTGAGCATCCAATAGTTGTGGCATCCACTATTTGATTCATAACTTTGCCAGCTACTCCAACTTGTTGCCCTCTTTTGGCAAACTTCGTAGGAGCAGTTAGTGAATCTGTTTACTTGGTTGGAACACATCATATTTATTGGTATGAAGTTATAGATCCCCATAGTTATATGTTTACAGTTTTACATGGTATGTAGTTTATGAAGTACATCAAGTTATTGCCCTCTCTTGGCAAACTTTGTAGGAGCAGTTAGTGAACCTGTTTACTTGGTTGGAACACATCATATTTATTGGTATGAATTCATAGATCCCCATAGTTATATGTTTACAGTTTTACATGATATGTAGTTTATGAAGTACACCAAGTTATTGCCCTCTCTTGGCAAACTTTGTAGGAGCAGTTAGTGAATCTGTTTACTTGGTGGGAACACCATATTTATTGGTATGAATTCATAGATCCCAATAGTTATATGTTTGTAGTTTTACATGTTATGTAGTTCATGAAGTACGTCAAGTTAAATACTAAACTATCAGTTTATTGATATTGGCATCATGAAGTTCTTTTTCGTGCATTTATAACCCGTGATGGGCAAATTTGGATTCGCTGCTAAAGGGTTCATCGGCAGCAATAGATGCGAAAATCAAACCTATTTCGGGTTTGGATAGGGTGTGAATTCGAAAATAAAATTTACACTTGAACTCAATAATATATATATATATAAATATAATATTTTTATAATCAGATATACCTGATTTTAAAAAGTAAGGATCAATCAATCAAATTCATCATTTGTATTTGAATTAAATAGGAGAGAATATATTTTAGAAGAGAGAATATTATGGATGAATTTAATTTGTTGGTTTTTATTTTTTAAAATCATGTATACTTGATTATAAAAATCCTTTATATATATATATGGACATACTTTGAACTCACAAACTTGCCTAAATCAAAAGGTGATATATAAAATACACTCAAAACAATACAATACCGAAAGGATTGAAGCATTTATAAATGTATTTAAATTTAATTTACTATTATATTGGATTTAAAATTCATTTGTACTTTATTTTATTATGATGGTAGAACTTGAAGATTTTTAGGTTTTTTGAGATTTTGAAGATTTCTAGTTTTGCTTCAATTTGTAGTGGCATATATATATATGTATACTAATGCTGCCAACACTAGAGGGTAATATTTTGTTATTAGTTATGTTAGCGTCCTTTTTTATAATTTTGGGGTTTGTAGGTGGGTGTGAATAAAGGCATAACTAATGGGTAAAAGTCTATCTGAGAAACCACATAAATGGGACATGGGTGCGGGTGTGGATTTGGAAAATGTGTCTGACCCTATCAATTGCCATTCCTAGTTTAGGCCCCTCGAATTGTTCATCTAATTAGGATTTTTTTTTTTTTTGGTTGATTCTCATAAATATATATTTATCAGTGTCAAATCACGTGATAATAAAACTAACGAACAACTTAGGCCCTAATAACTTAACTTTACTCTCGAACAATTAGAAGAGAGGGGCTCATGTACAACCAAAAGGCCTTAAATGTAATTTCATCCCTTTTACATGAGGGTCTAGCTGTAATTGTTGATGGTTGCTACAGATGGTACTCGAAACTTAGGAGTTCGCACAGTGGGCACCACGTGCAGTACCGTACCATCAAGGCAACTAACATGCGAGTATTAGATTTTTTTTTTTACCTTGCATAAAAATCTTCAGTCATATATCATCAACATTCTGATGATTGTTTAACTATCTTGTTAGAGGTTAAATGTCAAGGAGTTAAAATTATGTAGATACTACTCGTATGAAATTCAGAAATTGATTATTTTTTTCCTCTGTCAAATTGGCATGATAATCACGAAAAGGAAAAATTGAATTTATCTTCATTCTAGAATGCTTAAAAGATTCTTATTAGAGTTGGAAATTTCTTTAGTGCTCGTTTCTTGTATAGATGGATGTGCCAAAAGGCATACTGCTTTCTTTTAACATGAGTGTTTAACCGCTAAATCGGAACACTTTGGTGTTTGTACTACTAATAAGGTACTGTTGATTAGGTTTCCTGTTTAGGTATAATTTTTGTTTGCTTAATTAGGAGGTTAGGCCATGCCTATGGATGAATATTGAAGTTAAATTATTAAGTCCATGGGGTATGGATAATTGTTCATAATTTTTTTTAAATTTATTATTCAAATAATGTGATAAACTGATTTATAATAATTATATGATTAATAACAAAAAAGTACCTAATATTTGTCAAAACTGCAACCATGATGTTTGTTTATCGATTATTACATGTTAGTACCCTTGATTAAGTTTGATTGAGACCAATCTAAAGGAGAACCTAACATTTAAAGGTAGGATGCTCTTTTTATGTTAAAATTACTTGGTCTAATTACAAATTGCTATGTGTTCACACTTATATTTAAAAATAATTCTTATAATTAATAATATTAATATTTAAAAGTATAAAAAATTTTAAAAAAGGAAAAAAAAAAATGAAGCTACCAGAGGTGGTGGCTTCATTTCTGGTGAAGGTTTGGTAAGGAGACTCGCTAGATCTTCACCTGTGATTGCTCTAATGTGGCGAAATAGATGGACTGGGAGGAGATCATTTGGATCCCCTCCTGCTCCAATCTCCTCCTAGATGCGGAAGAGGTCGACGATCTCCTTTGTGTTTGGGAAAAGTTAGCATGTTCTCTTTTCAATCCTCTGCATCTAGGAAGAGATCAACAAATCTTTTTTGCATTGAAGGAGAAAACCTAATCTTCTCCTAATGGCGGAGAAGACCGACAAGCTCTTTTACCACCATAAGGGAGACCATTGGTGAAGATTCAATGAGTCTCCTTTTCGATTGTTCAATGTGTGGCTTTATTTCCATTTTTTTTTAATTTTAGTTTTATTTTTATTTAAATGATAATTCTATCCATTTTTAAAATTTGGTGTGATGAAATGGTAGTTTGTGATTGGGCCAAGTAATTTTAACATGGAAAAAGATCATCCTACTCTTGAAATGTTTAGTTTTTCGTTAGCTTGGTATTAGTCAAACCAAGTCAAGGAGACTAATGTGTAATAATCAATAACTAGCATCATGGTTGGAGATTTGGTAAATGTTAGGGTGTAATTAACTCAAACTATATTATTATGATATGATATGATATATTAACGATGTCATAGTTATAAATTAACTTATTACATTATTTGAGTAATAAATTTGAAAAGAACTTGAATAGTACAACATTTCTCTAAGTTTGATATGGTCTAGTCTTAATTGTTTCTTTTACCATTATCATTTTAATACAATTTTCTTGTATTATTGGGTTTGCCCAAAAGCAATAAATAAATAAACACTTTGACTATCAAAGTTGAAATTATTTTGTCAATGAGGTAGTAATTTAGTAGTAAATGTTGCCCCCACCTCCTCCTCTCTCGAAAGGTTGCAGTGATGAGAATAAAGAAGCATCACCAAAGGATCCATTGCATATTCCAGTTGGGCCAATAACAAGAGCAAGAGCTAAGAGGTTCAAAGAAGCACTTAATGGATTGGTTCAAGAGATTTGGGCTGATGTTAAAGTGGCGAATTCCAAGATGGGCCCAAAAGAAGATCAATGCTTAATTAATTTAATTAAAGCAATTGATGGGCCTGATTCTAGTTAATTTCTTGCCCATGAAGTTGATTTCTTGGTTATGAAGACTTTCCATTGTGGAGTTGATTGCTTGGTCACAAAGACTTCCAATTTTGAGTTGATTTTTTACCTATTATGTTCAAGACAATTAGTTATCAATTTTATTCTTCTTTCCTTATTGTAAGAGGTTGACTTTCCTATTTCTTTTATAGGCTTAATGGGCTTAATTGCCTAATTAATTATTTCCTTTTGCTGCTTAGTGTTTTTTAGCTATATAAATCAGTGTAACCCAAAGGGAATTCAATTCATGATTAATAATATTTGTGAGAGTATTCTCTTTGGTTCTTCGTAGAACTTTTGAACTTATCAGGATTTTCCTATGACGTTCTTCTTAGACTTATCAATCAATTCTTCCATCATTGATTGTGGCGTCATCACCATACCAAGGTTCTTGCTTCCATATAAGCAACGGGTCGAGGTTTCCATACAAATTTGATTCTAGGCGATCTTGGAACCTTACTTGATTAACAGGTTTCGTCAGTTCTTGGCGTGGTTCGTATCAGTTGGTATCAGAGCACAGTTTAGTCTCAGGTTTGCCTATCTTCTTTATTTTATTCAAAAAAAAAAAAATCAGAAAAAAAAAGAAAGAAAGAAAAAAAAAACAAAAAAAAAAAGAGAAAAAAAAGTGTGATTTGAGAATTAATTCCTACAATCTTGTGTCAATTTTACAATTTTGTTTTTCCCTTTTTGATTCTCAATCCAAATTTCTTGTTACCATCAAACCCATAAAATTCCATCACACACAACATTGTATTCTTTTCTCTTTCCCTAGCCATTGAATTCAAAATTTTTGTGGTGAGTTTGGGGTGAATTGTTGCTGGAAATTTTGATATTTGTTTGATTAGTTTGATAAGAACCTATAGAGGATACTACGAGTGGGAAAAGGCAAGAGAGTGTGAGTGTATCAGAGGGTAAAAGCCAGATTTAATTGAGTGAAACACGAGTGGAATTGAGCGAATCATATTCTTGAGTGAAACACGTGAGGGAGTGTAGTGAGGTCCTTTATTTTTATTTTTTTTTGTATCTTTCCTAACCTGATTTTGCAGGGTCAAATATGTCACACAATCAAGAAGAAAATTCAAGCAAAAACAATCAACAACCAACCATTCCGAACATACAAATGCAGGCGTTGTTGGGAGAGATGAGGCGGATGATGATGGTAGAATTAGAGCACATACATGAGAGGTTGGATAGGGTAGAAGAGGGAACACAACAGGGGCAGCCACAAAACATTCCTAATATGCATAGGAGGGATAGAATTCAGCCTAGGGGAGTGAGAGATGAAGATGAGGAGTACGTTGGGAATGAGTTTGAGGAAGAAGATGATAGGGATTCGATTGCTAGCAATAGGAGGTATGGTGGTTGGAATAGAGGAGCTAGGCATCGGGAAGACAACAATTTGGGTAGTATTAAGATGAAGATTCCGTCTTTTCAAGACAGGTCAGATCCGGAAGCTTACCTTGAGTGGGAAAAGAAGATGGACTTCATTTTTTATTGCCATAACTATTCCGAAGCAAAGAAGGTAAAACTTGCTGTAATTGAATTTTCTGATTATGCTGTTACGTGGTGGGATCAGCTTGTTATAAATAGGAGACGGAATAGGGAACGTGCAATAGAGACATGGGCGAAGATGAAAGCGGTGATGAGGAAGTGGTTCGTTCCAAGCCACTACTACCGGGAGTTGTACAAGAAATTGCAGGGACTTAGACAAGGGAGTCTAAGTGTGGAAGACTACTACAAGGAGATGGAGATTGCAATGATTCGGGCTAATATAGAGGAGGATCGAGAAGCTACCATGGCCAGATTTTTGATGAGGTTAAATAAGGAGATCCATGATAGGGTGGAGTTGCAACATTATGTGGAGTTAGAGGATATGGTACACATGGCCATCAAAGTTGAGCAGCAACTCAAGAGGGGAAGTAGTACCCGACCCAAATCAACCCCACAAAATCCGAGTGTCGCACCTTGGCGGTCGGGTTATCCAAAGAAAGAAGAAAACCCATCCACTTCCAAGGCCAAATTCGAGCCAAAGACAGCCATCACTAACACGGCCTCTCAAGGTAAAACAGCCCCTACGTCGACTCGTTCTAGTGAAATTAAATGTTTTAAATGTCAGGGAAGAGGACACATAGCTAGCCAATGTCCAAACAAGCGAGTTATGATGATCTTGGAGAGTGGTGAGATTCAATCTGAAGATGAGGATGATTTAGATGATATGCCACCATTGAAGGATGTTTCCATGGGAGACAAGGAGTTTGGAGCCGAGCATGGAGAGATGCTTGGACTAGTTGCACGACGAGCCTTGAGTTTGCAAGCTAAAGAAGAAGAAGAAGAGGAAGCGCAGCGGGAAAACATCTTTCATACTCGTTGCGACGTGAAGGGCAAGGTATGTAGTATTATTATTGATGGTGGTAGCTGCACTAATGTGGCTAGCACTTCCATGGTTGAAAAGCTTGGGCTCGTGACGCTTAAACACCCTCGTCCATACAAGCTACAATGGTTGAATGATAGTGGTGAGGTAAGGGTTACAAAACAGGTTGTGGTGCCATTCCGCATTGGAAAATATGAAGATGAAGTGTTATGTGATGTGGTACCAATGCAAGCAGGACACATTCTACTAGGAAGACCATGACAATTTGATCGACGTGTGCAACATGATGGCTTTACCAACAAGTACTCATTTGAGCTAAATCAACGAACAATCACTCTTGTTCCAATGACACCCAAGCAAGTTTATGAAGACCAAGTGATATTACAAAAATTGAGTGATAAAAAGAATTTGAGTGAACAAAGGAAAATGAGTGATCACAAAAAAATGAGTGAGCAAAAGAAAGAGAATGAGGCTGAGAGCAAGGTCGAATTTGGTGAGGAGAAAAAAAGAGAGAAAGATTCTGCCAAAGAGGTAAAATTAGAGAGAAGACAAAGAAATTTCTATGCAAGAACAAGTGAGGTTAAGCGAGCTTTGATTTCAAAACGGCCAATGATTGTACTCATGTACAAGGAAGCCCTTTTTAACACTAACCAACTTGAGTCTTCTTTGCCAAGTGTTGTGGTTTCTCTCTTGCAGGAGTTCGAGGATGTATTTCCTGAGGAAGTACCGCATGGATT